>OY728161.1:1919186438-1921586438 GCA_963277665.1 Viscum album | reverse complement strand
CACCATGTATGATAAAACTATAGAAAATCTTAGTGGACTTATAATTAAATCTCTAAGAAGTGATCATGGATGTGAGTTTGAAAATCAATACATTGAATCCTTTTTCTCAAACAATGGCTATAGTCATAACTTATCTACCCCTAGGACACCTTAGAAAAATGGAGTTATAGAAAGAAGAAATAGGACCTCGCAAGAAATTGTTAAAACTATGCTTAATGAATATGACCTACCAATTTAATTCTGGGATGAAGCTGTTAATACAACTTGTTATATAATAAACAGAGTCTTAGTTATACCAAACCTTAAGAAGTCTCTATATGAGTTATAGAATAATTGAAAGCCCAAAGTAATCTATTTTAAAGTGTTTGGATGTAAAGTTTATATTTTCAATACTAAATAAAATCTAGACAAATTTTCATCCAAAAGTGATGAAGGAATATTTATAGGTTACTCAACCTGTAGTAAAGCCTATATAGTCTTTAATAAAAGAACCAAGTGTGTGGAAGAATCTGTAAATATCAAATTTGATGAAGTAGATCCACATGATCCTAATATCTCTCTAGACAATCTTGAATATGATATATCAAATCTAGACATAAATGAAAATTCATCTAATCCTTTTTTCAAGAAATCTGTGAAATCAAAAAAATTTAGGAATTCTCTAGAATATATCCATAATGAACCAGATGAAAATGATGAACTAGAAATAACCAATACTATATTTTCCATACCAACTAAAATCTTTAAAAAACATCCCTTAGATGTTGTTGTTGGATACTTAGATAATGTAACACAAACTTGAGTTTCTCTTAGAAATCAGGTTGAACATCACAACTTCTTGTCACAGCTTGAACCTAAAAATATCAATGATGAAATCAATAATGAATTTTGGGTGATGTTTATAAAATAAAAACTCAATAAATTTTAAAGAAATAATGTTTGGAAACTTGTGGATATACCCAAAGACACCTTGGTCATAGGAACCAAGTGGGTGTTTAGAAATACAGTAGATGAAGCTAGTAATATTGTTTGAAATAAGGCTAGATTAGTTGCACTAGGCTATAGTCAAGAGGAAGGCATTGACTATGAAGAAACATTTTCACCTATTTCTATACTTTGAGCCATCAAAATCCTGATTTCTTATGCTTCTCATCTTAATTTAAAACTATATCGAATGGATGTTAAGAGTGCATTCCTAAATGGATATATAGTTGAGGTTGTTTTTGTTGAACAACCCCCTGGTTTTAAAATTCCACATTCTCAAAATGATGTTTTCAAATTGACAAAAGATTTATATGGTTTAAAAAAAGCTCTAAGAGCCTGGTATGATAAATTGAGAAATTTTCTTGTTTCCAAAGGTTTTACAAAAGGAATAGTCGATCCTCCTATTTTTATAAAGTGAATGGTTAAAAATGTTTTAGTATTACAAATCCATGTTGATGATATTATTTTGGGATCTTCATGAAATTATTTATATATGAAATTTTCTAAAATGATACAAAATGAATTTGAAATGAGTTTAATGGGTTAACTCAAATTATTTCTTGGAATTAAAAATATTCAAATTAAATAAGGAATCACTTTAAATCAAAGTAATTATACAAATAATCTTTTAAAAAGATTTGGATTTTATAGCATTAAAAGTAGTGACACTCCTACGAGTACCACATTTAAGTAAGATCTTAATGAAGATGGTAAATCTGTTAATCAAACCACTTATAGAGGAATGATTGGAAGCTTGATTTAATCAACTAATATTTGGATAAATTTAATGTTTAGTGTGTGTATGTGTGCTCATTTTCAATCTAATCCCAAATAATCACACTTGAATGCTATTAAAATAATTTTCAAATACATTAAAAATACTATCAATTTATGCTTGTTTTACCCTAAAGAACAATCATTTGATATAGTGAGTTATTATGATGCTAATTTTTATGGATGTAAGTTAGATAGAAAGAGAACATATGGGACAAGCCACTTTTTTTTGGAAAATCTTGGGTTTCATGGTGTAGTAAGAACCAAAATTATGTTGCATTATCTTCTGCCAAATATGAATACATAGCTGCTGGTAGCTATTGCGCACAAATTTTGTGGATAAAACACACTCTTCTAGACTATGAATATCAATTTAGATATGTACCTATAAAATTTGACAACACAAGTGATATTAACATCCCTAAGAATCTAGTTTCTCACTATAGAATGAAACATATTGATGTGAGACATCACTTTTTAGGAGATCATTATAAAAAATGTGATATTGCTTTAGAATTAATTGGCACTGAATATCAGCTTGCTGATATATTCACTAATCCATTGAACTCTTAAAGGATAAATTACATCATACATAAGTTAGGAATGATCAACCAGAAAGACCCTTTGTTTATATATCCTTTAATATTTTTCTATAAATTTGTCATGCTGACATCATTGTCATTCTGACACCATTTTCATGATGACATTGTTTTCCTTCGAAAACCGTTGATGTTTTGCGAAGTCTGTCATGACAACACCGATGACTCATCACTTTTAAACGTTGTATTTTTTTTTCTAAACAATATTGTTACATTAATTCCAATGATCCCAATTCACAATTTTGAGATCGAAAAATATTAAAATCCCTAAATGATATAAATTTGAATCGATCCACTATACTCCCATTACCACTACTCTCTCTCTCTTTTCTATCTTTCTATTTCTATACTCCCAACTTTTCACCTTCTGACCTACGAACGGAACCGATTGGAATGGCATGATTAAAGCGATCTCTTTAGTTTGCTTAGCTGAGAAAAGAAGTTTAGGATATCACCTCTTCAGCTCTAGCTTCATGTTCTAATCCACCTGCTCAGTCCTCATAATCTACAGATCTTCCTACTGTTAGTTCAGTGTTCAACGAGGAGCTGGAAGCTTTGATTGCAAGTATGGACAAAGTTGAGGATACTTCAGATGAAGCGTATGATCAAGTAAAGTATTATACTAGAAGTGCTTCTCTCACTAAGGAAGAGATAACCAAAAGGATTAATGAGTTTTTCTCCAAACTCATCACAAAGAACCAAATGAATAGTATGTTCAAGTACTTAGCCACAAATCATACTCTTCCTCTAGTAACAAAGGACTTTAAGGATCACTTTCAAAAACTCATAGAATTTACTCTTTTGTTAGATAAGATTATAAAAAATAATGATGATTTTGAGAAGGCTATTAGATATGGTGAATAAATCATTAAAGAATTCATCAAGCTGTTGAAATCGTATCTTTATGTCCAAAGTGAAGCCATTGTAGTACCTCCTACTATAGCACTTGGCCCTGCTAGTTCTATGGCTACTCAAACTCAAATGTCAGTTTATCAGGCCTTATCCCACTTCAGACCAATTATCACATAAATTGTTCCATCTCAGATTATTTCACAATAAAGACCAACACTTTACTCTATAGTTCCTAAAGGAGTACCTCTACATCCTCTCAAAATATTTTTAGACCCTCATACTCCTCAGCCTAATCCTCCTGATAATACTTCTATTGATCCTTCTGATAAGGGGAAGACACCCCTTGACCCTACCTATTGATCTTGTAGTGTGGACTGTTTTTCATTTGATAGGGATTTGTACCTATATTTTTCTATTTGTTTTTTTTTTGTTTTTTTTGACTATTAATGAAAACCATTTTGTCTTCACTATGTTTCTACTTTTCATCATTTTGTTAATACCAAAAGGGGGAGAAATATTGAAATATTGCGGCATAAAGTCATAATATAAGGGGGAGAAACTCTGGCATAGGAACTAGGGAATATACTCGATATATATATATAACTATATATCACCTCTGAAACAAACCAATCTAATAATTTATCATCTTATTTATGACATAATTTGTGATTCTCAAAAAGGGGAAGATTATTGGACCCTTTGTGCAATTGTTTTTTTCATAATCACAAATCATGTGAATCTACAAATTCTATTAATTCATATATTATGTTAATCATCTTAATAATTTTTTAAGTGAATCAATTATGTCACTATATAGGACATTTCAATAAATCAATAATCTATTCATATTGATGGTTCAATATGTTTACAAGTGTATATTTTCATGTATTTATGAATGTCACTTAATCTGGTAGTGTTCTGTGTAAGACAATCACTTTATAAGTTTTTTAGAGTCCCTGGAACCATTAGTTTAAAAGGAGTCATCGATGGTCGACTCACCGATGAGGACTCACCATTGGACATGACACTGACAGAAAGAAGACTCACCATTGGACATGACACTAACAGATATAAGACTCACCATTGCACATGATACTGACATAGACGTCTTACCGATTAGTTCAAGTTTCATACTGTTTCATGATGCTATGATGAAAGGAATCAACGTCAGTTAAAATGAGTCAACATTGGCTCAACTCTCTCACCAACAGAAGGAAGTAATCACCGTTGGTATGAGTCATCATTAGTTCATCTATCTCACCGATGAAAGGAGACACTGACATCTAGAGTCATCGATATCGATGGAAAGGACTCACTGATGTAGAGAGTCATTGACGATGAAAGACCAATTCCAATGAGTCACCGATACCTATGACTCACCGATAGTCATAGAAACTATTTTTATATTAGTAATTAAAATTTATATATAACAGTCATATTTAGACTAATTAATTTTTTTGACATTATTTGATGTTTTCTATAGGACTATCATTAGACAGTATGAGGTACATGCATGTGGGGAGATATTCATGCCTTCTAGACCTCAAAGTATAGAATAATTACCCAATGGATCTTTTTACATGATGAGGAATATACTGAAAAGTATAAAGAATAGAAGAACTAAAAACTCCTTCAACACTCGCACTTTCTTAAAAATCACAAGAACTCAAAGAAAGAAATATGGGGACATCAACTAGATAAAAAAAACCTACTAAGCTGCACTGATCATCCTTCCAAACAAGGAGCAGAATATTTCACACTCCTCAAATTCAGACCACAGAGACTACAATAATCTATTTTGAAGTTGAATTTCAGAAGAGGAATCCAACTTCATTTTCACTACATCAAACAAGTCTAATGCTTCTTTGCATAACCCATAGAGACATATAAACTCAATTCTACATCTTTAGCTCTGTTGTGTTCTTTTGTTTACATTTTTGAGCAGTGTGTGTAACTCTCTATTACACACACACTGATTCCTGTTCTCAACTTAAGGATACCTAATATCCTCAAACTCACTTTCATTTTTATCTCATGTATCCCACATAGAATAATGGAAGAGGTAAAGTGTGACATTTTTTTGTTTTTCCCCTGAATAATAGTGGTAGAGGTAAAGTGTGGCCTAGATAGTCTTGTGTACTATTGAGAGCCCTGATCCAGGGTGTGGATCAAGTTTATTAATATAGACTACTTGGTGGTAGGTGATCACCAAGTGGAGAGGAATAAATCTCAGCTTGAGACTGAACCTCTTGTTTATTTCTGTTGTGTTTTACTATTTAGTTTTACTATATTTCATTACCATTTCATAAAACTAAATTGAACTTTGATAGTTAGTTTAGTAAGTATTTATATCTGTTTTGAACCAGTAATTTAGTTTCAAAAGTTATATCAATCTTAAGATTAGTATAGCTGAGAACTTATCAATCTTCTTAGAAACTCATTGAACATTCAAGACTTTTATAAATTCACTACAAACTGACTTTGATTATATTTATAATTGGGGTAAATTTTCAAAGAACCAATTTTGGCATAAAATTTTATAGATACTCAATTCACCCCCTCTTGAGTAATCTACTCTGACCAATAGATAGGATGTATACACAGTTCCTAAAAATTATTATTCCATCACAATAAAGGTTAAAATCAAGAAAATTTCCCACCTTCTAAAACTCCACACCTTCCTTTTACCCCTATTTATTCTTCACATGGATAGATGGTTGGTCACTCATTTGAGATAGATAATATTTACCCCCTTCCTTTAAGATCTCTAGATCCATCCACTACTACAAAACTGGTTTTATCCAGTACTAAGGGTTTAACTACTCTAGATAAAATTGATGTTAAATACCCCCTTTTTCAGTGCTAGAAAAAGTGATGTTAAAGAGGGGCCTTTATTAGTGCTTATAAAAAAGCGTTGATAAAGGCCCCATTTTTTAGTGCTAGTAAAAAAGAGTTGATAAAGGAGGAACATTATTAGTACTATAAAAAATAATTAATAAAGAGAGGCCTTTATCAATGCTTGTAAGAAAGTACTGATATGGGGAATTTATTTGTGCTTTTTTAGAAACACTGATAAAGACCCCCCTTTATCAGATCTTTTTACTAGTGCTGATAAAGGGTATATTTCAAAAATATATATATTTCATTTAAAATAAAATATTCATCTATAAATATATTTATATTGATATAAATATAATATATATATTTTAAATATGTTTTGGATCATGCTAAATAGGAATTTACATTTAATATAAAATATATTTAGTGAAAATTGGTTATAAAATAATTTGAAAAATATTTTTGACTAATACTTTTCTAATTATTATCTAATAATAGTCATTGAATTACAATTTAAATATAAAACATCAAAAAAAATTAATAAAATATCTAAAATAAGTTGAAAACATAACTTGAAAATCATACAACCATAACTTTTGATTCAGGTATCAATTTAGTCTCTAACAATATGAAATCAAATCTTGTGATTAGAAATATTCCCTGGTGATCAAGGAGAACCCAAATCACATTTTTCAAGGATAAAAAAGTCTCAGAAGTCCTCTAAAACTGAGTTTTTAGTCGGGATACCCCAATTTGTTTTAACATTTTATATAATTTAAGCCTCATTTAAGAGGGTCTTTTTTGCCCGTTTTTAGTGAGAACTGAATTTATTCTCAGGTATTACATTTGTATTGATATTATGGTTTTAAATTTTTATCATTTTTCACAATTTAGCCTTATTTATAATTAATTATATGAATATTTTATTATATTTACTTATAATAAATAACTTGTATAAATACATTTTTAAACATATTTACATAAAAATGTATTTTTAAATATATAAAATAAATATTTATTATTCATTTTATTTAAAGTAAAACATTATATATTTTAATTACCATATAAAAATGCATCAATATGTATATTTATACCCATACAGTTAATGTTTATATATAAACATGTGTGTGTATCAATAATTAACAAATATATATGTATATGTGTATTCGAATGTATGTAAATAAATAAATATTCTAAAAATGTATTTAAAACAATATCTAACCATTTTTTTCATTAGAAAAATATATTTATAATTTTTATATATACATATATGTGAATATTAATAAATAGATATCTATTTATATTATATTCTAGTATATGTAAATGAATATAATATATAATATATTTAAATAGATATAAGTGTGTGTGTGTGTGTGTATATATATATATATCACTCACACTCACACACATTTTATAAATGTATTTAAAAATAATTATAAAAATATTTGAATAAAAATATATTTGTAAATAAATATATATAAATAATCATAAATATCATTAAACAGACAGAAAAACAACATAGTGTAGTGGTAAAAGTATTCCAGCATTAAATAAGAGGTGTGGAGTTTGAATCCAGACAAGCGCATGAGGTTGGAAACTTGCAAAGCACTGATAAAAGCGGTGGTGGGGTGAAAAATAATAATAATGGTGGGGGTGATATTAAAGGTTTTTTTGGAAATGATGATTAATGGGATGGTCTCATAGAGGTCTAAAAAAATATAATTTTACCCCCTTTAACAATGTTTTTTGTGAGCTCTATTAAATCCCACCCTTTAACAGTGCCTGTGTAGACAGTTCTTTATAAGTGATGTTAAAGTCCATTTATTAGCACTGTTAAAACACAATTTTGTAGTGGAAATCCTTTATAAATCTAGAAATATTGAATCTTTTGTGATCCTTATCATATACAAGCTAACATGATCCTTTCACCTCAAATCATTTTCCACCTTGTTCACTTTCCCAGGGAGGCAATGTATTGAGTAGTCATAGTATTTAATTAGCTCAAACCATATTCTATGGCACATATTTTACTCTTTCTACATGAAAATGTTCTTCAAAGTTTTATGATTGGTATATATATCACACCTTTTTTATATAAAGATAATGCCTCCACATATTTAATGAAAAAATTACCACTGCCAGATCCAAATCACGAGTTAGGTAATTTTTCTTATATGTTTTCAATTATAATGATACATAATCTATCACCATATAATTTTGTATAAGTTAAAATATCAAAACCTTATTTGATGAATCAATAAGCATAAAAAACCCATATCCACTATAGGGTAATGTGAGCATAGGTGCACCAATCAACCTTCTTTTCTAATCCTTGAAATTCACTTCACATTCATTTATCCACAAGAAGTTAATTGAATTCTGAGTCAACATATGGAGTGGATTAGATATTTATGATAAATATCTCAAAAAGAGTCTATAATATCCATCCAACCTAAGAAAATGATGGATTCTAGTTGCCATGGTCTGTCTAGTCCACTTTTCAATAACTTCTGTCTTTAAAGGATCCATTGATATACCCTCACTTGATATTATATATCCCAAGAAAGAATCTTTCTGATGCTAAAATTTTCAGTTGTCAAATTTTTCAAAAAAAATATCCTTTCTCATGGTCTTCGACACAATTCTCAAATTATCTTCACAATCTTCATTTTTCTTTGAACATATAAGAATATCACCTATAATGTCTAGAAAAAATTGATCAAGGTAATCTCTAAAGACTATATTCATTAAATATGTAAAGATTGAGGGGGGATTAGTATAAACAAATGGAATTACTATAAATTCATAGTTTCCATACCTTTTAAGGATGGATATCTTGGGTATGTATTCACTTTTTTACCTCAAATGATAGTACCCAAATCAAAGTTCAATATTGGAGAAGTATTGAGCTTCTTATAGTTGATCAAAAAAATAATAAATACAAGGTGGAAGTTACTTATTTTTGACCCTGATCCTGTTTACTTCTTGATAATAAATTCAGAGTTGTATTGATCCATATTTATTATAAATAAAAATAATTGGTGTACCCTAATTTGACATACTTGTCCAAACGATTCCCTTATCAATATTATCCCAAATCTACTTCTTTAATTCCTGAAACTAAATCGAATCCATTCTATATGGAGTCTTTGAAATAGGTGTGGAACCATGTTGGATTTATATTGAAAACTAAACTTAATTATTTTGATGATGACCAGAAAATTATTCTATAAATACATTAATAAACTCCTGAAAAATAGGCATATATTCAATGTGGAGTTTCTCTGAAACTATCTGAGACAAATAGCTTTCAAGGATAAGAATTAAGGGCCAAAAGATATAAGTAATTTTCATTGGAAGTTTGTATTCATCCTCACATTGATAAATGACCATATATTTATTTATAATACGTAATGTGACTTCCCTTACTTAAAAATTGATATGGGATCCATATAAATAAATCCATTCCATGATTAAAATCACATCAAATTCAACTAAAGGGAGAATCACAATATTTACAAGAATTACTTTCCTAAAAACTTCAATCAGAGAGGAACTATAGACTTGAGAAATGACCATCATACCATTAATATTTTTAACTTATAAGTAAATATCTAATCATTGAACTTTTAATTCTATACCCTTTGCAAATTCCTTAGACATGAAAGAGTGGGTAGACCCAAAATCAAATAAGACATTAGCTATTCTAGAGTAGATGATAAGTGTACCTTTCACCACGTATTTCTTTTAACTCAATTAGACAGTTGTGGTATCACAATATTTCTATTTGTATTTGGGATTAAGAGGTTTTTGATACTAATCATCATAAAAAACCATTGGATATTTACACTGGATGGAATAATTCCTACACTTCTTACATTTGAAGCATTGGATTGTAGGTGGTTCATTTGTTGGAATTTTCTATTACTCCATTATGTGAATCAACCTATTCATCACCTTTTGACATTAATGGGCTTTATAACCCTCCTTTCCACATATAAAACACCTCCCAATTCCATTCAAGAAATTCCCATGACGTGTCTTCCCATATTTTTTGTAGGTATATGGTTGGAATTTATTTCTACCATGTGATTTATTTGAGTTCTCATGAGTCTCCATATTACATTCCTTTACAAAACTATGAGAACAGTGGGAATATCCAATTTTAATTTCTACCTTAAGTTCACATCAAATGATTTATTTATAGCTACAAAATTATCTTATGGATAATTCCTTTCAGAGAAATGGTTTTATGCCACCAAAGAATCAATCAATTTTACTTTTAGGGCTAATGATTAAACTAGAATTATACCTTTCAAGTATTGTGAAATTTACCTCATAAGTATCAATGGATTTTTCCTCCCTTTTTTAATCTTAAGGAATTATTTCTCCATCTTTATATATATAATATAGGGGAAGAACTTACTAAAAAATATCCTCTAAACTCATCCAATTCCACGAAGTCATTTTCTTCCACTTATCTCATATTATTAATAAAGTTACACAATTTATCTTCTTTTCCTACTAAATTATAAATGTATAGGATAACTTCTTCATGTTTCAAGAAATAGATAATAGAGAATATTTTCTCAACGGTGTTTATCCATATCTCATCCACTAAAGGAGCAGTAGATCCACTAAAAGATGGTCGATGTTTCATCATGAAAGAATTAATAGTACATTATTTCCTCCTTTTATCATTTTGAATATAAACATGATTCATGTACTAAGAATGTTTCATGAGAGTAAAAAAATATTCTACATTCAATATCTCATAGAATTTTGTTGCTCATGTGGACAATCATTACATTTTCCATCACATTCATTGTTAGCACAATTTATTCTAGTTCTATCCATTAATTAAAACCAAAAAATTAGTTTAAATATTAATATATAATAATCAGAGTGTGATATCAAATAATCATGAAATATCATTCATAGGATATCTAAATCATGAAAACTTACTCTCAATCTATGAAACCTTAGGTTTAACCTAGGTTATCTATGATCATTACCAAATATTTAGGATGTTATCCTATACTTAGACTTATCCCCAAAGGTTTTTCACCTAATTTCACTAATACTAATATCTAAAGATTAACTAAAACCCCCTTTGATACTAATTATAAAGTCCCATGATTTTTATTCACAAAAAATAAATCAAATTTAAATGAATATTCCATATATAACATTATGATCCACACCAGAACCATGAAGGTTTAGTTTCCTTAGAAACTAGTTACATTGACATCTTATTTAGATAAATTATTCCTAATATCCCATAAAGTTCTTACCATTTCGTACCATTCTTAACATACCCTACATAAGCCATTAATTATAACTTTGGGAAAGGAAACATAAGAAAGGGTGTGTTTAGATTTAGTTAGGGTAAACATGGGAGACATCAGTCGATGATCGCATGAAAGCATAAGATAAGATGTAATGAATCATATTTTTATATGTTTTATTTTTGGATGTTATATGGATTTATTTTGTGACCAGGAACTGAGATGGTGTGCGATTACAAGGCCCAATGTGACCATAATAAATGTTTGAAATATATTAAATATATTAAATATCACACATGTGCAGTTTTCCTGAAAAAGTAGAGTATCTTTTAAAAGGGGAATGAGATAAAAAATAAGAGGGCATTATTGAGTTTATAAAGTGGGTTTTACCCAAGGTGTGACGTAACGATGGTCAACAATAGGTGTTTGTATAAAAATCGTCACGAGTGTGAAATGAATAAAATAACTAATTGAATTATTTTATTTTATTTCATTGATGTAGTGACCTAGCCTCTTATAAATATGTAGTTATGGGAAATTCCTAGGTTTAGACACTAAAAACTAGATATCTAGGGGACCATGTTAGAATGTTGAATGTGATTTCATTGGTAGACAATGATTGTATCAGATATTGATGACTCACGTGAGATATAATTAAAGGATCTCTCCAACAATCACAATACATTCCTTTTCTTCATCAGTGATTGATCCAAATCGAGGTAGAATGTTGTTTGATTTTGTTTCCTTTCTTTATTTTGGTTTCTATGATGAACATGGATCAATAAACCAATATATTTATCTTTGGATCATATGTATTGTGGGATGGGTTATATTAATCAGGATCTGTGATAATTTCTTTGTGATTTAATAGTTATCTCTTCGTTCATTGCTCTAATGACAAAAAATCAAGATCAACACAAACATCGACTGAGGTTTGTTACTCTTTATTGTTCTTGTTCATTTATCCCACAACTATATATTCATCATGATAATTATTAATTTGTCACTTGGTATGATATATCCTTAAAAATAGACCATTTTACAAAAAGTTCTTGGCACAATGATCCGATATCATCGATTTGGGATTAGCATGATGAAACAATGGTGTGATAATGGAAGAAATATAGGATAAGATGGGTTTTTAAACCTGGTTTTACATTATTCATCAAGTAATGAAGATTTTAATTTGATAGAGATTTTTTAATGGATTTTATGATCGGAAACCTTTTTTCCTCAATAGTGAAGCTCAGACAAGGTGATTCCAAGATTTGTATGATGAGGAAGTCACCAGATTGAAGGATAGAGGAACATGAACAAATTCAGATTCTAGATCTTAAATTCTAGAAATTTCCACAAAATATGGGGTGTAACTCAGATCTACACACCGTGTGGGGCCCTCCAGGCGGTGATTAGGGTTTCAAGATGGAGATAAGTATCACACAACATTTGAACCTATCACACATTATGTGGTACAATTTAGCAAGCTTGACATGTACCTAAAAGGTTACACAAACATGGGTTTAAGTACATGGGAATAGATGCATTGTGTACTCCCACACGAAAACGACATGGTCCAATTCACATGGGATAAGCCATGTACTGGTAAACAGGAAAATGACACATCATGTACTATTACATGGACATAGGAATAGGTCATGGGATATTTACACAGGCATGAATCAAGGTCAAGGGAAGTGATGTGTAACCCTAATACTTGTCATGTACTCTCTAAAACATGGCTTGGAGCCATTTTCCTACATATATTGGGAAAGTTTATTTAGGTTATGTTCCCCTTATCCATTCCTTGGTGGTTAGTATGGTATTGTTGTCTTACTCCTTGGAAAAAAATCCATTTACAAAGAATTTTTGGATAGAGTCATTGGAATCCTTCCATGAGGCTTAGAGTGAGATCCTTTATTCATCTTCATACCCAAGGTGGAGTTCTTGGTATGTATGGGACCAACACTATGTGGGTGTCAAACCTCTACTTAGAGGGTTACACCAGATTAAGTTGTTGATATACCTCATGGCCTTGGGAGTGATCCTCAACTGTGTATCATATCTCTTTATACATCCAGTGTGTACTTCCTATGACATTACCCAGTGAGAACTACCTCTCAGAAGGATTCCATTAGTGTTATTAGACTCAGGAGTGTGTTCTCTCGGACAAGTTCTTTGTGGAGCCTTCGATATAGAATCCTAGGATTTCATTACAGTTGTAACTTACCTTTAGACTATGTGTCTTTGTTGAGTATATATGGATATTATTGTTATCGGTGATGTAAAAATATACCTATGTAGAACCAACTGTACTTATTTTTCTTTATTCTTTATGGTTTTGGGGTGTCCAACTGGGTACTTTTAAACTCACCCCTTCACGGGATTTTCCCATATGTGTCATTTCATTCATAGATGATTGAATTTTTGATAGTATTAGATAGACTAAGACCAGATGGTGCTTAGTGAGACCTGACATACAGAGGTGTGTTCCTGTGATATCTTGACAATAATCCCAGTTTTTCTTTTAGACTATTCTTGTTTTTAGACTCTTTCTAGTGGGCTTGTATTTGACCCTATTTACTTTCCTATACATCCTGTCATGCTCTCGTTGTGTGATTTAGATGTATGCATGCATGGTTTTCTATTTTGTTTTTACATTTCAACATTGTATGGGGTTTTAAATGTGTACGTGTGTACAAGTACTTAGGATAAGACCTCCCATGTCAGTCATATGCCTACTCAGTGCTAGTTTCTATCCCCTGACCTATTATAGGTAGTCTTGAGGAGTCATGACATAGGCCCTATTGGGAAGGGTCATGAAATAGTGGAATTGGAGTGGTTGATTCCACTTTAGGGTTGAAGTCCGTGAGATTGTTTTGGAGAAATACTTTTAAGTCGAGTTTGAGTTTTAGGCCAGAGACTCCAATATTGGTGCAGAGGCTGATATATCCATACACCAGGACTCTGATCACCTACTTTTTGACTCATTACATGAGAACATTGGCTGAACAGAAAACAATGGTAAATGAACCATATTGGAATGTGAAATGCATTGTGTTGCATTTGTTGTCAATGAGGTATGTTGTTGTCAAGGAATGAATGGATGGATGTCAAGGAGTTTCAATATGTGAATGACAAAGGATGTGATGGTGTTGGTGAGGAAAGGAGAATGGCCATGGTACTAAGATGAATGTCACTTAGGAGATTCACTAAGTGACATAGGATGTTGTGGTTGAAACATTCTCTATGAAAATCAGACGATTGTTGAGCTATTCTTAAAGTTCATAGAACTGGTATCCTGTGGATACAATGTCACAACAATATCAGAAGACCATGCATTGTATTGACAATGCATGATGAGATGAAGTGATCCATCCACAATCACTAAGTGGATGAAGTGGTTCTAATGAATTCCATGTACTATTTCTTAGTGCATGTGAATTATAAGAAGTTCCAATTGATCTCTGATTATATCAATGAAGTTCGTTGAAGAATTTATGTGATTCAAGAGTTTGGATGAAGATAAAGACCCTTCAGGAATTCCATTCCTAAGTGTTGAATAAATGTTGATGAGATTTGGAGGAATTCTAATGAAGAAGAAGAAATAAAGAAGAGGAAATGAAGAGGAAGGAGTGGCTCTTGGCATTTTTAATTTTATATTCATGTGGTTACTTTGTTGTTTAACAAAGTACTCCTTATATTCCTTTTCCAAAAAAATTGGCCAGCCAACGACACCTTGAGGGTTCAACCCCAAGGCACATGTGGGCCTAAGGCGCCCCGCCCAAGGGGGAACCCGTGGGGCAAACCCAAGGCCGGAAGAAGCTACACAGGGGTGTCACACTCGCGTGGCAGGGGCACCTAAAGCGCGCCCAGAGTGCATGGTGGGCGCTAGGAGCGCGCCCGCAGGAGGCGTGAGTGGGCGCAGAGCGCGCCCGCAGAGAGAACACGGTGCGGGGCGGCACCGTGGAGGTTTGAGGTTCAATTGAGATGGTTGGGGGAGCGCTAGGTTGATAAAGCGCGAGAAACCCACGCGCGGATTTGATGTGGGATGCGCAAAATTCACCGGGAGCGCATCCTGGCCGTCCGAGTGATCGCGCGGCAGATCTCGGTCGCCCGATGCATCGTGCCGCTCGCGATCTAATCTGATCCGCCCATCTAATAGCGCGCCAGATCTTAACCGCCCGATGCATCTGCGGATCGTCTTCAACCTCGAGCCATGCCGAGGCCTCCCCGCGTGCCTCCGTCGAACCAGGAGCAACCCGAGCACGGATTTCGAGCTCCCGGACATTACAAATCATGACGAAGACATCATTAAGATCGTCTGGCCAAGACGAACCGATCCATGCTTAAAAATACACTTGCATGCAATGGTTGGAGAGTTTTGGTATCCGGCTGAGGCAAGACGAAGTTGCCGAGGTTTGGGTGTTTATGCTTGCACGTTTTGGATCGAAGGAAGGTCGTGCATGCGTTCTAAGTCGCATGCACGTAGAGGAAATTAAAAATGAGTTAAGCCGCATGAAACAGAGGGGAAACAAGATTTTGGAAATCTTGAAAACCCGAGATATTCGGGAGTTTGAATTTATATCCACGCGGATTGAACGAGATACCTCTGCCTATAAAAAGAGAGGCAGAGGCCTTGGAGTGCTTGCTGAAAACCTTGGAAGACCCGTGAGTGCCTTTGTGCCTCGCGAAGTAGAAGCCCCGTGCACACTTGCGCGGCTGAAGTTCCAGAGCCACCCGAGGCTCTGAAGGAGGTCCCTGCCCGCGTACTCGCGCGGCAGAAGGAGCCCTCATTTCCCGCAAATTTGCGCGGCAGGAGGAGATTGTGCGGCCAGCTTGTGCCTTGCACTTGCGCGACCCGAGGCCGCATCACTTGCGCGCCCCGGGCTTGGTTGAGGCTTGTGCGGAAGTAGGCTGTCTTGCACCCGAGCCTTGCGTGACGCCTTTCACCCATTGGATTTGCGAGAATAACCTACGGGCAGTAGATGTGAAAAAGAGGAGGCCGAGACCACACATTGGTGTGTGTGTGTGCACAAAAGAAATAACAAGGCCGAGACACCTTAGTTGTGTGCAAGAGAAGGAGGCTCTGTGCTTTGTGTGCACAAAGAATAAAGGAAGGCCGAGGCATAGCTTGGGGGTGTGCAAAAAGAGTGGAGCCCAAATATACACTCATTGTGTGTGTGAAAATCAAAGAACAAAGTTGTGTGTGCAAAACAACAAAGTGAAGTGGCCGAACCTATGTGTGTGCTCTAAGTGGAGTGGACACACTTAGAAGAAGAAGAAGACTCACACAAATTATAACACACATTTAAGTGTGTAAACACATTGAACAAAGTTTGAAGTTCAAGTGAGAAGGTGTGTGCTAAAAAGGATTACACCCTTTGTGGGATTATTGCACCAAGAAGAAGAAGGGGAGTGCATGCTTACATGCATGCACGTGCACACGTGAACAAAGCCAAATCATCTTGTGTGCATCTGAGTTGTCCAAGACCAAGAGTTCTTGAAGAGAATTAAGAGGCCATGCAGTCAGTGCATGAGGAAGCAGAGATTCCATGCACTCAGTGCATGAAGTTGTTCTGAAGTGAGACTGGACCAGACTGAAGTTAAAGATATCAGTTGTCTGAGTATTCAGTAGTTGGAGAGAAGCCAGGTCATCCTGAGAAGAAGGAGATAAATCCTGAGCAAGACGAGAAGACCTGATCATCACAAGTGATCAGAGGTACAGAGGAAGGCCAGCAGTCTTTATCCCAGACTGCTGAAGATACTTGAAGAAGCTTAAAGTGAAGAAGAGCTACTCGTGCGACTCGAGGAGCCAGGAGAAGCCCCCTGTGAGACTCAGGGTGGAAGAAGTCTTCAGTGGGATTCTTGAGCAGGCCAGTGGGACTCTGGTAACACTGTGGGACGCAGTATAAAGACCCTCCTGTGGGACTCAGGAGAGATACATTGGGATGCTGTATCGACCATTGTTATTCTAACAAGTTATAATGGTATAAACCATGTTGGGGCGTATAACCAACATGGCAAGGACGTAGGCCTTTGGTTCCGAACCTTGTAAATCCTTGTGTCTAGTGCCTTTACATTTACTGCATCATTCGTTGAAAGGTGAGAGATACAAGAAGAGTGGATCGAGGCTTTAACCAGCCATAGTGGTTTAATTGATAAAGAATCAATTTGTAAAAAGTTTAAAGGGATCAGTGATTCACCCCCTCTCCCTCTCAGTGATTCACACTGATCCGGGCACTTTAGAATGGGTTGTGGTTGACATGTAATTCTTGAGTTATCTCTCCAAATATACTAATTGATTGTGGTACATCTTGTTTACTTTTAAGATGCCTTCATGGTGTATGCCAACTTGTATTCAACATCATGATCACAAGGTTGATCCCCTTAGTTATTAGGTATTAATATAGAAACCTATTACAAAGGTGTTACCTCCATGTGGTGCACCAAATATACCACCACCTGTAGAGAAACACTTGGTATTCATAGTACCAGTAGATGAGGTGCGTAGGTTGAGATCACATCATGAGTTTGAGTGATAGAGACCCCTAAGGTTCTGAGGCAAACCCAACCCACAGGTTCAGGAGGACCGTCTTAATGCAGTGACCTAAGTTTTCGATCTGTTCTGGACACTAGAAAATCAAATGGTGGTCCTGGAAGCAAGCCTTCATCATGGTTCATTAGGGTGATGGTGAGGGTTAGTGACCTAGTATTATGACGAGGTGACTCTACCATGGTTAGGGTCTGAGCATATATTATATGAAGAGTTATTTCCAGCTACATTGAGTACTATACTTATCCAAGAGCTTTTATAGCTCATGCAGTGTATCATGATAGTAGCTTAGTATTCATCAAGGTTTAAAAAACTCTATAGGCACTCAGTAGATATGGTTCATTACTAGTTCATCAGGGATTGGAATTTCGAGTGGGGGTTTCATGGAGAAATCTGAGCCATTGTTATCCTTCTATGAATTCATACCTATTATGGGGTGTTGGATAGATATTTGGTGATTGAGAGTTTCTTGGCTGAGAAGATAAAACCATTGGTTGTCGGTAGTGGGAATGTAGGAATAGAGACCTCAATAGCAGGGAGCAGACATCTGTCTGAGGGACCTATATGTGCAACATGTTTTAGGAGGATTCCTAGGATAGAGGGTATATGCTTCCTGTCTCTCAAGGTGGGTATAGTCAGCCCAGGGATAGGTGATACTACTCATATGATGTTAGGGGACAACTTTTATAATATTGTACAACACACCATATGACTAACATAGAGGATGTGGATGGGCCTCCGAGGCATAGAAAATGGTAGGCACATATACGTCTGTAGGGAATTAGACATGTTAGGGAAGCTGGGAGAGTAGTAGGAGGTGGTAGGTGTTGTGAATTGTTATCACCACCACCCCCAGGTGGTTCATGCGAGGATTAGGGACGTATAGTATAGGGGCATGGACAATTGTAGGTGATCTATGATTATGAACCAGAGGCCCCAAGAATGATTAAATGTACAATATATATATTTTATACCTTAGTTGTAGTACTAATAAACATATGTTATATTCATTCAGTTATTTCCACATATCTTTTTTGAGACATAGAGATTCTGATTGAGCCTTTGGCTTGACCCTTATGCTTTGCGACTTTTACTGGAGATGACTCATCAATCACACATTTGTACTGATAGTGTGGCTTGAATGTTGAAGGTAAGATTTTCTTTTGGTATCTCTTTGTAGAATAAATGAGGACTTAAGATGTTATGTTAGATATGGATTGGTTATCCATAGTTCCCAACCACATTGACTATTTCAGGAGGAGGATGTGGTGTGTCCATAGTGACAGAACTAGGTTTTCCTTTATCGATGAAATGGAAACTCTGATAGTGAAGGATAGAATCATGCATGGGAGGGTGAAACTGATTACTCATAATTTGTCCCGGATGACCCTTAGTGCAGTGGATTTTATTAGTTCTTAGTTTCTTACAATTTTGGAGGAGTATGAAGACGTATTTTTTGAGGATCTTCTAGTTTTACCTCCCCCACTGAGAGATAGACTTCTTCATTTATCTACACCCAGGCACAACACCAATATATGCACTAACATATCAGATGGTTCCCATAAAGACTCACAAGATAAGGATGTAGTTGGAGGACTTGTAGAGGAAGTTCTTTGTTAGATCCAATGTTTTTCCCTCGGAAAACCCAATTTTGTCCTCCAAGAATATGGATAAGATCTTGAGGTTATGTGTGGACTACTAATGATTGAATCTGGTGAAAATGAAGAAAATGTATCCACTAAAAAGGATCGACGACCTATTTGATCAGTTGAGAGGGGCACAATGATTCTAGAATGTTGACCTCAGGTCAAGCTATCACCAATTGTGAGTACAATACGATGATATACCAAATATGACAATCATATGTCGATATAGTGACTATGAGTACTTGGTGATGCCCTTTTGGAAAATGAATACCTAAATGGTGTTTGTGGGACTCATGAACCAGATCCTTCATCCTTTATTAGATTGGTTTGTGGTAGTCTTTATTTACTATATCCTTTTTTACTCAGAGTCTGAGGAGGAGCACACAAGACACCTGAGGATGGTTTTGACATACTTTAAGATCACCAAATTTACAAAAAAAAATCAAAATTCTAGTTCTGAATCTAGGAGGTCCACATTCTGGGACATGTTATCTTAATAGACAGAGTGGTAGTGGACCCTTCCAAGGTCGATGTGGTGTTATCTTGGGAGAAACCCAAAAGCGCAATGGTTGTGTATATCTTCCTTTGGTTGGTAAGATATTACTAGTGATTCATACCTGATTTAACAAGAATATCATCACCTAAGATATCTTTGACCTAAAAGGGATAGCCTTTTATGTGGATAGACAAGTTCCAATAGTATTTTCAGTATTTTAGGTAGAGACTGACGAGCTCTCCCATCTTGATTTTTCTGGAGGAGGGTGTAAAGTATGTAATTTTCTACAACACATCAGGAACTGGGTTTGGTTTTGTTATGATGTAGAGGATTCCAGTGATTTCCTATGGTTCACGTCAGTTGAGACCAAACGAGAAGGACTATGTGATCCATGATCTTGATTTAGTAATGATAGTCTTTACAATAAATATATGGAAATGCTACTTGATGGGTGATCAGTTTACCATCTATTCTAATCACAAGATTCTCAAGTATATCTTCTCTCATAAGGATCTTAACTTGAGATAGTGGTGATGGATATAGTAGTTATAGAACTATGATTTCAAAATTTTCTGTACTCTTGAGAAGGTGAATGTGGTAGAAGATTCTCTCAGTATAACATCTTGTTCATAGTTGATGAATGGGGAATAGAATCAGTTGGCCTCATTGCTGTAATCCTTTGTGGATGGAGATAGAGAAACTCACCTCTAGTTGATGGTTGTCACCCCTATGTTTTTATAGAAATTTGGGGAGGAATAAATTGGGGATTCTTATCATGAGACCCTACGTACGTAGAAATACATTTTACATACACATAATAGATTTTTGAAGGTGGGGAGCATGTTGTTCTTTTTAGAGGATACATGATGGTAACTGTGATGTTGTGGGAAGAGGTTCTGATAGAGTTCCATAAATCTTATTTAGCATTATATCTAGGTTTGGAAAAGATATACAATGAAATCCGATGTCAGTTTTGGTGTCTAGGGATGAAGAATGGAGTTTCATAGTTTATCTCCTGATGCATTACTTGTTAGAAAGTGAAGGCTAAACACCAAGTTCCAATGGGTTTATAACCCCTTGAGGCGCCGTAGTAGAAGTGGGATGGTATATCTATGGACTACATGAAGGGATTACCATATATATTTAGGGGAAACAATTCCATCTAGGTGATTGTAGATCGGATCACCAATTTGGGAAACTTATTTTCTATTTGGGAGTATAGTTCAGTAGAGATATTGGCGTGCTTCTACATGGAGGAGATAGTATGAATCCATGGATTTCTGCCAAAACATGTTTTGGATCATGATTCGCGGTTCACATCTTGGTTGTGTAAGGGATTGCAGGAGGTGTGTGGGACTCAATTAATCATGAGCCCAATGTTTCAACCCCAAATTTATGGACATATACAGTGGATCATTCAGGTTCTAGAGGACATGCTGCGAGATTGCATGTTAAAATTTTTCCATAGTTGGGAGGATCACTTACCACTGGTGGAGTTTTAATACACAAACAATTACCATTCCACCATCGGTATAACACCATTCGAGGCTCTGTATGGGCGACCCTATAGGTCACCACTTTACTAGACTAACCTAGAAAATTCGACACTCATTGGCCCAGAGTTGGCATAAGAAACTACTGAGACGGTTCATATCATCTAGGAACAGATGAAGATTATACAAATCTGTCAAAAGTCTTATGTGAACATAAGATGTAGTCATGTGGAGTTTGAGGAGCCAGAACATTTGTTCATATGGGTTTCACCTCGATGTGGATTATAGATATTTGAACGAGGTGGCAAGATATCTTTGAGATTAAATGGCCCCTTCTAGATACTATATAAAGTTGGAGAGGTGGCATACTACTTATCTCTACCACCATAGTTATATTGGGTACACAATGTCTTCTATATACCAGAACTGAGGATATATGTGTATGACCCATCACATGTTATCGACTGGGGTGAGTTGGACATTGAGGATGGATCTACCTTTACTGAGTACCTAGTAGAGACTGAGGATCAAAAAGAGTGTATTTTTTGTGGGCAATTGATTCCTTTAGAGTGAGTTCAATGGAAGCACGAGAATCTTTAGAAGAGAACATAGGATTTGGAGGCTTAGATATGTGCTCAATACCCACATCTCTTTATGTAGCCTTTGTTTTGGATTTTTGGGGATGTAAATCCCCAATATGGGGAGAATTTAATAACTCTTATTTTTTTATATATTATTTTTAAAAATTGTATGGATTTATTTTTATACCAATCACTAAGACCACATGTGATTCTGAGGCCCGGTGTTCCTGTCATAAATATTTGAAATATATTAAATAGCATGTGTGTGTAGTTTACATATAAAAATAGAGTAACATCTAAATGGGGTCCCATATCAAAAATATGAGGTCACCATTGAGTTTATAACATGTGTTTTACCCAAGTTGAGATATAAACTTGGTCAACATGAGGCATTTGTAGAAAATTCATCATGATCATGAAATGAATAAAATAATTAATTAAATTATTTTATTTTATTTTGCTGACACAACGACCTAGCCCCTTTTATAAATATGTGGTTATGGGTAATTTCTTAGTTTATCCTTTAAAGCCTAGAAATCTAAAGGACTGTTGGAGAACATCAAATGAGATTTCATTGGTGGAAAATTATTGGTTCAGAGATCAATGATCGGTGTGAGATAGAATTCAAGGATCTCACCAATGATCACAAAACAAGCTCATTCTTCATCAACAATTGATCCAAATAAAAGTATGATATTTTTTGATTTGGTTTTATTTCCCCATTTTGGTCTCACCAGATCAATCTACCATCATATTGATCCATGAATCGTGCATATTGTGGGAGGGTTTAGATTAATTGGGATTTGGGAAAATTTATTTGTGATTTAATTATTATCATTTAATTCATCATTATAAAATAAAAGAATCAAGGTTGACATGAACATTTACCGAGGTCTGTTCCTCTTGATTTTTCTTGTTCCTTTATCCTCTGATTATTCATTCATTGTGGGTGTTCTTTGCTTGGTTTGTGGTTCATCATATCCCGATGAATTGATTGATGCATACCCATTTCATAGCACAATGATCTGATACTATAGATCTAGGATTAGCACGACACAATGGTGGTTCTATGATGGTAGAAATGAAAAATTAGATGGTTTTTGGTACCAGATTTTAAATTCTTCAATGTGAAATGAAGAATGGAGTTTGATGGCGTTTTTTTAAGGGATTTGATAGCCATAACCCATTGTTCATCGACAGTGAGGCTCAAATGAGGTGGTTCCTTGATTTTCCCAGTGAGGCAGTTGCTTGATCGAAGGTTGGAGGCACAGGAACGAATGTGGATTCTAGGTATGGAATTATAGAAATTTATGCACTACATAATGTGTAACTCCAAGCCACATGCCATGTGGGGTCCACCTGGTGAGGACTAGGGTTTCAGGGGGGAGATAAGTATCACACAACGTTTGACCCTATCACACGGCGTGTGCTCCCCTTTGTCAATCTTGGCATGTACCTTGGAGGGTACACAGACACATGTTAGAGTATATGGGCATGGACACACTATGTACTCCCACAAAGACACAGACTGAGAAAATGGACATGGGCTAATTAAGTAGTGTATTGTTTCACAAGTAAACCACACACCATGTACTGTTACATAGACATGGGCATGAGACATAGTCTTTTTACAAGGGAAGGATCCAAGGTCATGGGACATAACGTGTAACCCTAATACACATTGTGTACTCTCTAAAACATGTCTCATAGACCTATTCCAATGTATATTGGGAAAGCTTCATTAGGGTATTTCCCCCTAATCCATTCCCTAAGTGTTAGTATGGAATCATTGTCCTACTCCTAGGACATCAATCCATTTAGGAGAACTTGTTGGAATCCTTACATGAGGTCCAGAGTGAGATCCTCTATTTATCTTCAAGCCCTAGGTGAAGTTCTTGGTATCATCATGACCAACATTACGTGGGTTGTGACCCTCTACTTAGCGATTTAAACTAGATTTAGTTGTTTCTATTCCTCATAGATTTGGAAGTGATCCTCATATGTGTATCTTATCTCTTCAGACATTCAGTAAGAACTTCCTATGATGAGACCAGATGAGCACTACCTCTTCTATGGACTTCATCTGTGTTCTCATACTCAAGATCGTGTTCTCTTGAACGAGTGCTTTGTGGAACCTTCAAGAAAGAATCCTAGGATGGTATTACAGTTTTGAATTACCTTTAGACTATGTGTCTTTGTTGACTATATATGGATATTATTATTATATGTGCTATATAAATATACCTGTGTAGAGATTAATGAACTTATTTAGTTTTATGTTTTGTGGTTTTAGGGTGTCCTAATGGGTATTGTTATAATCACCCCTACACAAGATTTTCCTACATGTTTAGTGTCTTATGCAGATGATCGACCTTTTGATAGAGTCCTAGATGGACCAGGACCAGATGGTGCCTAGTGAGACCAGATAAACTGAGGTGTGTTCCTATAGTATCTTGACACCAGTCTCGATTTTTCTTCTAGGTTGGAATTTTTTATAATATTTATGGAGGGCCTGTATTTGGCCCTTTTTTACTTTCCTTTAGTTCTTTTTGTACTTTGGTTTTGGGATTTAGATGTTTTTATGCATGGGTTTTCAGTTATTTTTTTTACATTTCAACATTATATGAGATTGGAGATGTGTGCATGTGTACATGTACTTAAGCTAAGGACTCCCGTGTCAGTGATATTGTGGGAGGGTTTAGATTAATCGGGATTTGAAATAAAACTTGTAAAATTATAAAGGAATATTCAATGTATTGAGTGTCCATGATAGAGAATAATTATTTTCATTTCGTATAAGATAAATAAAAACATTACTTTCAAAATTTTGTAAAAATTCCAAAAGTACCTCATTTAGAAAGAGAAAAAAGATTCCTTTTAAACCATTTTTAAAAAATTTAATCATAGGTAAAATTTAATATTATACCATCATAGAATAATATTAAAACATTCCTGAAAATATTTTTAGAAATAATTGATATGGAATAAAAATGATTTTTGACTGAAGAGAGATATAAAGTCATTTTTCTTTAAAAACATTCTCTTAGTATTTTTGAGTTCATAAAGAGAGGAAAATAAATGGAAAACATATAATATCTAGAAATTAATAGAGGATAATAAAAATGAAATGTATTTACCTGATAAGGATTATATAATTTCCATTGTCCCAAAAGGTCTACAAAATACTTAGAAGGGTGGGTGAATTGAGTTCTTGATTTTTTTACCATGAAACTACCCTCTTATAGATAAGGTTGATTTATAATATTTTATTAAAAAATGAGTAATTGAAATCATAACACAAAAATAAAATAATATGACACATATATTTATATTGTTTTGTGGAATTGAAGTCCCATAGTCAACTCCACCAACCCTCTTCTCCATGAGTTTGGTGATTTTCACTAGAGTAATCGTTTTGTCGGGGACTGTAAGTAATTTTTATAGGGACTACATGACTGAGTGAAATTAGTGGAAATTTGTTACAATATCATAGGATCTTTCAACAAGGTTCAAAAAGTTCTTTACAAAAAACAACCTTCATGTTATTTTACTACGAACCTCTATTACAATAGATGAGAAAACAAAGTGTTTACAGGTGAAACACACAGTCATGAAAGAAAAATGAGAAAAAGGAAGAAATACCCAAGAGATAAGATCAGAATATAAATGTATCTCAAGGAGAGACTTTTGAAATTACCATAATAATGAATGATGTCACACAACTGTATATCATATTTCTTCTTTTTATTCTCTAATAAAATAGAGTAGTGTTGAAGATATCTTGGCAAAATAGTTCTTGAATTTTCATACGCTTCTATTTTCTGTATATATATTTTTTATTTCATAAGATAATTTTCTGTATTTTGATAAATGAAAATGAATCAAAAAATTATCACCTAAATGAACAACATATGATCTATAAAATTTGGGATCTGAGACATGTCATTTTCATAGAAATACCTCACCAAAAAATGAAAAATAAATTATCCTTTTACTTTTTTATTTTCTTGATACATTCCTCTTATTATAATCATTTTTACCATAACGTGGTAATACAAAATTAAAATAATGTACGGAAACATTAAAATATTACTCAAGTGATTTAATGGTAATAAATATAGATTACAACATGATGTAGCCAATTAAAGGTCATCACGTAGCATAATTTCATATTGAATTCACATAGCCCAAATGATCCACATAGCCAAATTTGTGTAGGCCTTCTTCACATAGCCAATTTCCTTCACATAGTCAATTTTCTTTATGTAGGATTTTAATCATGTATCCAAAAATAACATATCAATTTGGAATGATGTAACCAATTTCACAACATATCCGATTTATGTAGCCAATTGATCTATGTAGCCCATTGATCACATATATTTAGGTCATTTCTGCATAGGTGATTCCATGATGTAGCTGATCTACGTAGATGAATACTTTATGTAGGTGATAAAAGTAGATGAATGATTATGTAATCATTTATCTACGTGACAAAAGTCTTCACAAATTCAATTTTTATAGGGTTAGGAAAATTTTATCCAAATTGTGCAGAATGCATAATTAATGAAATTAACAACCAAAACCCATAAAAATAAGATAAAACCTAATTAACACACATAAAAACAAAATCATTAATAAATTATGAAGAGTATTTGAGATCATCAAAACCTAAATTACATGGGATATGTTGGAATAAAATTAGTATTCAAATAATCTACTCCTTTTTGATGATCACAAAACCCATAAGATATTTAATATGAAATTTGAAAAATTTTGATAATGATTTTCGTCAAAAATATAATTTAATATATATATATATATATATTAAAATTTAGTGATTATCCTTAAATTTTCCTTCTTAATTTGAAACATCTCTCACTTTAGTGAAAACTTATCCCCATTGTTAAAAAGGATAAAACTATCCCCCCTTTTGTTTCATTAAAAAGGAAGGGTAAGGAGAGGAAAAAACATTTAATGTTGTAATTTTTGAGTAATGAACAATTTGACTATTTTACTAAAATTGAATAGTGTATTATGGAAGATATAGAATGTAGTGAAAAAAATAAATAGACTAAAAACATTAAATAAAAATGATCATTAAGAAAAATATAAAAAATGAATTAAATGAAAATAATAACTAAGAGAAACATTAGAAATAAATAAAATTAAATGAAAATAATCCCAAAGAAAACATAACAGATGAATAAAGAAATATTTCATTGATTTTCATAATAAATAAATATACATTAATTCAACAAACACAAAACCCAAATACAATATATTAGACAGAATACCCATGTTTATGAATGGGTTTGAACTTATTAAGCGGTTTGGATGTAGGTATTTTGAAAGTAATATTTTTTAGGGAGGTGTTTGGAGTCTCCATTATCAATGACATCACTTCCTTACCAAGCGCTGAAATATATCTGCACTCTAAATCAAAAAAAAATCATTAACATTCAGACGCTGAGTAGGAACACTAAGAATATTTTCATGATAACCTTGACCTGGAGAGAAATCATAGGTTCAAAAAGCCTAAAAATGTAATTTATCAATAGGCTTAGATGATGATGGTTCTTTTATAGAATAATCAATAGATAAGGTCACATCTACCATGGATTTCTTTTTCTAATAGACTGAGGATGGATCATAAACACCTTGAATTCTTTATCTAGTACCACTATATGTTTCAGGAGGATTAGGTCCAAGAGGACTTATTCTTCTCATATAATACAAGGTTTAAACATACATGTAAATATTAGGGACAATATCTAATTTGAATAATTAAATAAGAATGAAAAAGTACTTATTTTTCATCTGATTAATAAAATATTAACCAATTTTGAGAATTTAATTGAAAGATTGGATATGTCCTACTAAAACAATTGAAGGAGCATTGACAACAGGAGGACTAAGCAAAGGAAAAATAAATGTAATAGTGAGATATGAGGGAATTTACACTAAAATATTACTAAAAATACATTCCTCTATAATTTTCATTCTAACCATTCTACCATTAACAGATTGAAACTTTCTATCCAGACTTTATACTTGCTCCATTAATCTTTTAACAAATTCCTTGACAAAAATGACATAAGATCTTGCAACTTAAGTAATAACAACAACATTCTTGGGTTCAACTCAAAATGATACTACATGAGTAGGAAAAATATGTTGAATTAGAGGAATAGATCTTATATTTCTATAAAAAACCAACTCCTTACCTGTAAATGATACTATAATTATTATAGGTTCTTTTGATTATGTAATTGAATCCTCCTATGAAGACTTAGAATTTAGATCCAAAATTGAAATATAGAACTCCTTTAGCCTCTTAAAAAATTTAGTGGTATAATGGATCATGAAACCATATCTATTATTTTCTTAGAAACTCCCAGGTTTTCTTCTACCAATTTACCATGAGAGTCTTTAAGATGACCAACATCGTCATTCAAGAACATATATTATACAATACTAATATTTATTATAGATTCTTTGGTTTCTTGAAACACACCGAAAATATATTTCTTCAATTATTTCATCATAACATATGTAATCAAATCACACTGAAGGAATTCTAGCTTATATGAAATATAATTTAATTCTGACAACACCTTATCAACTCCACTCTGAATGTCATGAAAAACTTAATGTTCTAAGAGAGAAACAAGAGAGGGATGAAATCTCTTGATAAATTCAAATTAACTTATCACCAAACTTCATAAAGTGTGTAAGGTTTCCTTATTTTTGTTCATAAAAGACTTTAATTCATCAATAAATTCTTGATATAAACCTGGTTACACAGTTGAAAGGTTCTGAAACATATCCCTATGAGATGAAATCATAACTCCAAGTTCACTAAATTCTAAATCAGTAGGGAAATAATCCTTCAAAACTCTTACCAAAGATTATATTTATTCAAGTTTCTTAGAAATTATCTTAGTATCAACTTTCTAAATATGGAAAAAACTAGATATTTTTTATCAGTTATTTTTGTTTAGCTAATAACCAAACCATCTTATCAAAATCAGACTTAGAAATATAAGGCTCACTGAGTTCTATAATCTCATATTTACAAGAAACAAGCACCAAATTCAAATCATAGAAATCTATTTGGAGATTTTCAAACTCCATTATAATAGTAGAATAATTATTTTTGAGATATCTTAGCTCTTACTCATTGAGGGCCCATCCTCATGAAGAACTCAAGGTGGTGAAATCATAGGAGTTGTGTAAGAATTATTAGTAGACCTCATAACCACAACATAATCCCTTTCTCTATCAAAAGGTCATCCATAAATAATTTAATCAAATATCTGAGTTTCAACTTCATCTTTATATCTCCCTTAAGAATCAAACACTACAAGAACATCTATTACCTACCTTTCATATATAATAAAAATGGTTGTCTCAACAACTGGATCTGCATTGTGAACTCCTTCAATATAATTAGTAACTCAACTCCTAGAATCCTCTTCCTAACTCTGAACTAGCTTAAACATAGCTAGAATTATAACTAGCACTAAAGGCTCAGATCTGGTAGGTATCAAATCCTCTACTTCACTAGCAGACACCATCTTGAAAGGTGATTATTACTTAGGTAGTCAGGTTTTTGATGGTTCCACTTTATTTAAACCTTAATATCCTATTGGATTTAAAGAATTTAAAGAAGAGTCCCAAAATTATCCTATTGAATTTAACAAGGCAGCATACATAGTGTTACTTTTGTGACACTTCACTGCATCTCCTCCATTAAGATCCACTTTTTCTTCTTTATAACCAGGGAGATAAACCTTCCATATGGATTGTAGTTGAGTTTACCCTTTCCTTTACTATAATGATGCATAAAAAACATCATATACATTGGAAAATAAAATTTCAGGCTATATCAGAACATACCGAAAATACATGTCTTGAAAAAGAACATTCAATATTTTACCAGCTCTCTGAGCTATCCAAGTCTACAAAAAATAACATAACACTTTCCACTATGATAGAAAATATTTCACAAGATTCTTTTCAAAGGAATAGGTGCTGAAAAAACATCAACACTTCTATGAGACCAAATGAACATGTATCCATGAAGTTCCTACTAAAATTATACTCTCCCTCATGGGGATAATGGAAAATCTCTACCATTTAGATAGACGAAACCATCACTACATTTCCATTGATATTTGATGAAACTATATCCTCTATTTGACTAAATTGGAACTATACATTAGTCATAAAATAATTTACTTATTCCTCAAATAGAAATCCAGTCTTCTTTTAATCAAAAACATACTCCCAACCATGAAACCAAATTAATTTCTTTAGTAACATTTTGGTTGACTTAATCCATTCCATATCAATGACTTTCCCATTAATAAATCTCCATGGTGCACTTCCTTTGGATTTATTACACAAACCAGAGCTTCCCTCATCACTTCACTTCAACTTTCCTAGGGATGACATGGTTAGTTAGAGGTTGAGAAAGGATCAAATAGTTTAGGGGGATGGTTAGGATTTGGGGAGATGATACATATGTGAATAGAAAATGGGTTGAGTGTCGAATAAGAGTTAGGTCATGTACCTAATTTCCAAAACACTTACATACCCGAATGGGTTTTTGGGTCAATTAAAAATAATATATAAAATAAAATAAACACTAAAAGAAATAAATTTTATTTTATAAACTCTCAACACTTAAATAGAATAGAATAATTTAATAAAAAAAGAAACATGAATATATTAATAAATCATAAATTAAGTAATAATAAAAAGGATAAACTATTTTAATTTAAAATAAAATAATCCAAATTCTGTTTTGATAAAATAAAAATTTTCACATGTAAGTAGAATAATAAAAATGTTTGCTAACTGATTCTCATTATATATAAATTCAAGAGTAATATAACCATTTTTTGAATTGTCCCTCAAGAAATGATGCCTTAAGTCTATATTATTTTTTATCAAAAGATTTATCAGGTTTTTAGAAATATTTCTAGTAATAGTGTTATCAAATTTAATTGACACTTGATTATAATTGAATAAAAAATCTATCAAAGTATGGTTCACCCACAATACTTGTGCACAATAACTACCAACAATAATATATTCTACTTGAGCAGTAGATAGTAAAATAGAGTGTTGTTTCTTACTAGATCATGATACTGGGGATTTAATTAGAAAATGATAGGTTCCTAAAGTACTCTTCCTATATAGTCTACAACCATGAAATTAGGCATCTGAATATGAAGTTAAGTTAAAATAAAAAATTTTTGTAAAAAAATAAGGAAATAGAAATTATTCATTTTAAATACCATATTTTTTTTGGAATATTTTAAATGAGATTCATTTTTATTTTTTTAGATTATAACATAAAAGTGAAAACATAATATATAGTCTAATATTAGTTAAATATTATACACTTCCAATTATTCCTCTTTAAATCTTGTTGAAAATGGTTTCCCATCTTCATCAAAATGAATCTTTTTAATGTAACTAACATGGGTTGTATATACTTTAACAATTTTTATCCCAAATCTTTTAATTAGGTCGAGTATATATTTTATTTGATAAAAAAATTACCAAAGTACTTTTGATATATTTATAATCCTAGAAAATAATTTAACCCACCCGTCAGGCTCATTTCAAATTCTTTTGGCATGAGTTTTAAAAAATCATTACACAATTTTTTATGTGTAGAACCAAAATCACATCATAAACATATATTTGAACAAGAAAAATATTTGAATATGAATGTTTCTTAAATAAGGTAGGATCTACCTTACATACTAAAAAACCATTTGATAAGAGAAAAAACAAAAATGTTCATAACAAGCTCTAGGTACCTGTTTAAGGTCATAAAGATATTTGATAAGTTTAAAAACTAAATTTAGAAAATGGGTATTTTCAAACTAGGAGGTTTTTCTACATAAACTTATTCCATAAGAAAACCAGTTCTAAAATAAGATTTTACATCTATATTATATAATTTTAAATTCGTATATGATGCATAGTCTAGGATAATCATGATTGTTTTTAATCTAGCTATAGGTGAAAAGTTCTCTTCATAATCTATAACTTCTTCTTGATTATAAGCTTTATCTACCAGCCTATCCTTATTCCTAGTAATCACACCATGATTATCTTTTTTATTCTTAAATACCCATTTTGTTCCTATAACTGGATAGTTGAATGGTCTATTAACTAATTCCAAAATAATGTTCCTCTAAAACTAGTTTGATTACTCTTTTATTAATACAACCCAACTCTTATATACTAAGTATTATTATATATTATTAGGATCTAGTTTAGATAGAAATGCAGAATAATATATAAGGTTTACTATACTCTTAATTTTATTCCCTTTATCTAAGCTTCATATAAATATTTCTATGGGATGGTTCTTAAGGGTTCTAAGTTGTCTAGGTAGCACACTTTCTAGTTTACTAGTATCCATCCTTTAAAGATTTGGTTCTATAAAATCATGTTCTAAATCTTCATCATTTTTTACTTTTAAAGAGAGGTTGTGGTCAAATTTTTTAAATGTAATCACTTAGTTCATCAATTTGACTCATTTTGTGACAAAGGTATCACTTTCATAAAATTTCACATGATTTGATTCTTTAATAACATTTGACCTTTTATTATAAACTCTATATGACTTGGAAGTAGTAGAATAGCTTAATTAAATCACTTCATCATCTTTTAGATCAAATTTACTTAGACTATCATTGGTGTTTAAAATATAATCCTTGAATCCAAAAACTTTAAGCATACCAAATTTTTTCCTTTCTATTATTATATAGATCATAGGATCTTCTATTCAAAATTGGTAGAACTAGAACTCTGTTTATGAAATAACATGTTGTATTCATAGTTTTAGACAAAAAATGAGTAGGTGGGTTATATTAACATAACATTATTCATGTAATTTATTGAAAATTCATATTTCTCCACTCAACAACATCATTTTTTGAGGTGTTCTGGAGGAAGAAAATGTATATTTGATATAATGTTTTGAACAATTTCCATTGAACTCATGAATATAAAATTCTCCACTATAGTCACTCCTTAAAGAAACAATTAGGGAATGTTTCTATTTTTAAATTTGATTGTAAAAACATATAAAAATAGAACATGTTTCACTCTTAACACTTAAAAAGAAAACACATGTAAATGTATAAAAATCATCAACTAACACATAAAAAAATTTCTCTCATAGTCTTGCAACTCTAGATCAGACAAACAAATGTATATGAATTAGTTATATGGGTCTAGAAGTAGTAGCATATTTAACTGGTTTAAAATATGACTTGGGTTGCTTCCCCATTTGAAATGCATCACATAACTTCTTTTTATTCAATTTAAGTTGAGGTAAATCTGAAACTAAATACCTTTTAGATAATTTTCTCAAATAATAAACATTATGATGTATTAATATATTATTCCATATCCGAGATTCATTGGTTTTACTATTTAAACAATTTAATTGATATCTAGTAAAAGAATTATGATCTGAAATATAAACATGATTTGTTATATATGACTTTAATTTAAGAGTTTTATCTTTAGAAACTAGACATGAATTATTTGAAAAATTAAAAAAAATATTCATTATAAATTTGAGAAATATTTATCAGATTATTATTTAATCTTTCCATATAAAGAACTTTGTTTAGAAGGACTGATCTTGGATTACCAACTAATCCAACTCCCATGATTTTTCTTTTCGAATTTTCACCAAAAGTGACACAACCTACATAAAATTTTGATATGGAGTGGAAAATAGAAAAATATCCAATCATATGTCATATGAATCCACTATCTATATACCATTTATAAATGATAATCTTGGACATTTTTCCTATAATATACAAATTAACCAAGAAATTGTTTTGGTACCCATATTTTGTTGGTTCCAACAGTGTTAGCAACTAAATATTTGGGAACCCAAACCCGTTTGTGCTTTCCATAAATTCCAACACTAAATTTTGAATTTTTTTTGAAATAATATCAATTTTAAATATATAGAATTTATTATTTTTAAACAAAAAATATTGGAATAATTTATGAACTCTCTGTAATAAAAAAAATTAATTTTAGGGAAGTTTTTGTTCTTAGAACTAGGTATAAAATAATTTTTGTTGAACGTTGGGTTTTTACCTTGGATTCCTATTCTAAATTTATTTTTAAAAGTTTTATTATTTACAAGAATTTGGATTAAATAATTTTTACCATTAGTGAAAACATTGGCCACATTATTAAATTCTTGAACTTTTTTTTGTGAATTTTCAATATTATTTCCATGTTTAATACAAGTTATAGAAAAGTTTTCCATATCGGGGTTTAGATCTAAAATTTGTTTATTTAAGCCTTATTTTTCATAAGAAATAACTTCAAATGAAATTTTAAGATCATTTTTTCTTTTTCAAATATTCATACTTAGTTTCCAACATGGTACAATATTTATTTAATTCATTCGATGAGAAATTTTTTTTTTCAGATTCATATTCATGATTATAAGAATAATATGAATTTAAATCATTATATTGTTTCATAATTCACATATTGTTCTTCTGGTTATAGTGTTAATATTCTTATTTTGAAGATGTTGCATTAATATAATCCTTAGAATCACTCCATGTTTCCTTCATGGATTTATTAGCTTTCTACTTGTTACCAAATATCTTGAAATAATATTTCTATAACTTTTCTTATCTTGTAGCTGTCGATAATATTGGTTGATGTGTCCAATATATTTTCATTCATAGCACCTAACTTATTTAGAGTTTCCATAATAATTTTTTTACTTATTGAAATGTTTCTTAAAACCACTTCTCTTTTTATAAAACTTTCTAAATTTTATAGCAAAGTGAGAAAACTCACTATTCAAATCAGAACTTTTTGAAGTCGATTCATCAAATGATTAATTTATTTGTATTTATTTACATAACTTGTAATATTTTTAATTTGAAAATTTTAGAGCATCATTCTTCTTCTTAACTAATATGTGCTTCCTAAAACCAGTTTATATCTCTACCTCATACATCATCAAAGTACTAATAAGATCTTTTATTTTAAAATTCTTGACTAATATAGATTTTTAAATAGAATCCAAGATCCTATTCCATCTAGTTGGAAAAAACATTAGCACTTTAAAATCTTTCTATATCCCATTAATTGATGTTCTAAGAGCTGTGATATTATTTAAAATCTCAATGAGTCTTCCATTCAATTGAGTAATTCTTTCTCCTTCATCTATTTCAAAGGTTTTGAAATTAGGTTTGGAGGTATCATATATGAGAGCTCACACATTATATGTTCCTTCATAGGTAATCACTATAGTAGTCCACATTTCATGGGATGTTTGGCATTGATAAAATGGATTGAACTCATCTGGACCTAGTACAAAAAATAATGGAATTCATTATTTTATTATTTAAATCATAACTGGATTTAGTATTAGAATCCCAAGTTTCTGGTTGAGTTTTTGTAATTTCATTTACAGATTTAAGATAAACCTCCAGACTAAGGTTCTTTGGATAAATGATCATCCATTACTTCCAACAACTATAATTATATCCATTGAATTAGGGTTATTTTACCATCTAAATACCTTATCTATTACCATTCATTATATCCCTTTGTAAAAATATCATTATACTTCAAAATTTAATAGCTTATAACTCAATATTCACATGTTTTGATATCGATTTCTATCTTGAAAGGTTAGAAAAATACTTAAGAGGGGGTGAATTGGGTTCTTAAAATTTGCTCTTCTAAGAAAACGACACTCTTTTGGATATAGATAATTTATAATATTTTATTAAACACAAGTAGTAGCATAAAATAATGCACATGAAACAAAATAATCTTGCATAGATATTTATGGTGATTCGGGGGAATAAAAGTCCCCTAGTCCACTCCATTAACCCTCTTCTCCATTAGTTTGGTGATTTTTACTAGATCAGTCCTTTTTATGGGGATTGCAAGACCTTTTTTCCATGGACTTCATGACTAAGTGAAAGTAGTTGAAAATTGTTATAATAACACATGATATTTAAACTAGGCTCCATAAAGGATTTACAAACAAATTCTTTAGGTTATATTACTAGGAACCTTTAAAGAAAGAGATGATAAAATAAAGATTTTATAGGTGAAAAACACAATTTTGAAATACAATTGATAGAAGGAAGAAATCTCCAGGAGAGATGATTAGAATAAGATTAAAGCTCGAGGAGATTCTTATAAGATTACAACATGAATGAATGATATCTCATAACTATATATCATGTTGGTTCTTATTATTCTTGAATAAAACTTAGTAGCATTGAAGTGATTTTTTAAAAATTATTCTTTAATCGCTTATATTTTTCATTTTATATATAACTTTTTATCATGAGAGCACTTACTGTATTTTGATACTTGAAAATGAATTCAAAACTTAACATTTAAGTTCATATAACATGATCCATAAAATAAAAGATTAGAGACACGTTATTTTCTTTGAAATACCTCGACAATACTAAAGATAAAAAAGTTATCCTTATACGTAATTAATTACTCAGCACTTACCTATTATTATAATAATTTTTAGTATAATGTGGTAATCCAAAATTTAAACAATGTACAACAACATTAAAATATAACTCAATAACTTCAAGATTAATAATAAAAATTATAACATGATATTTCCGATTGTAGATAATCACATATCCAAATTTTAGATTTAAATTCACATATCTGAAATGATCTAGACAACCAATTTTTCAAATTCCTTCTTTACATAGCCTATTTCCTTCACATAGACAGTCTGATTCATATAGGATTTTTTACTCATATAGCCAAAAATAATATATCTATTTGGAATTACATAATAAATTTCACCATTTATCTAATTTATGTAGTTGATTGATCTATATAGCTAATTTTTCACATAGGTGATCTCATCAATGTTGGAAATTTCCACATAGGCGATTCTATGACATAGTTGATCTACATTGGTGAATCCTTCATATAGGTGATTGAAGTTGATGAATGATCACTTAGTCATTTCTCCACATATCCAAAGTCTTCATGTAGATAATTTTTCCAGTCTTAGGAAAATTTTATCCAAAGTTTCCATAATGAGAATTTAATGAAATTAACAACTGAAACACTTAAAAATAAGACAAATACTAATGAAAACAATAAAAAAAATCATCAGTAATGTATGAAGGGAATTTGAGATCATCAAAACCTAAATTACATGGGATATAGTGGAAAAAAATTAGTATTCTAAATTTTTTTGCAATGTAAATTCAATCATAAACAATCCAGATTAAAATGGGATTGAAATAGAAATCACTTGCCTCAAGTCTCATTATTCTTGTATGCATTTGAACACCCTCTCTTTCAGTTATCCTCCTTTAGATCCTTTATTAAGGAACCTTGGAATTTTATTTTAAGAATACCAAAACTTCTACTTAATTGATATTAAAGTATATACATAATGTTTGAAATGGTTGGTTGAGCTAAAAGGATCAAAGTGATGTAAAGAAGAGAAAGGAGGGGTGTCCTTTTATAAGGTAGGGAGAGGACATGCTTTGAATTTTTTACAATATTGAAATATAATAAATTCATTTTAATGAAAAAATATTCGAAATGGATATTAATTCAAAGAAAAATAGGGTAGTTTCAAAATAGCAATATCCAATGATATTTAGATAGGTTTTTGTGTTATTTAAACCGTATATTTTTTATTAACCCCTTTGTTAATAATTTTTTAACTTAACCATAGTAACAACTATTTAAATAAAAAAGGGTTAATTTTTTTATCATAAATGGAAAAGTGACACATAAATGTACCATGTTTAATATGTTCAACAACATTTCACTCACTTGGTCAAAGATAATATTTTTATGAATTTTAAATCATTTAATAAATTATGATTAATTTAAATTTTGGAACAATTCATATAATTCAACTTTAAAGACACCAAGACAAAGATGGAATTCTAATTTAATAATTTTGAACATCCATAATATGTCATATATACCTAAAAAATTCATATAATATAATAATTCTCTTAAATTTTATTATTTTTAATTTTTTTGAATCATTTTATATTTCTATATTAATTGAATAAATATTGTTTCAGTATTACATAAGCATATTAGGTATTTATATATTCACTTAAAATTATAAATAAAAAAATATCACAAAAAAATAATTTATCTATAAAATAAACATTTAGAATATAACTTATCATATTGTTTTCCTTATGAAAATATTTTAGAGATATTAAATTCAAGAGAGTGACATTTTATATTTATTCTCTTCCTAAATTATTATAAAGGACATAATCATAGAAATATGGAACCAATTTACCATATATTCATGAATTATATGGAAATGGATAAAATCAACTCATCAAATAGGATATATTCCAGTTTTAGAGAAACTTTAAAGCCTTATCTGAAAGTTTTAACCCTCTTTTACCTGTTTTACCCTTACCGAGGTGACAAAAATTCAATATGATTACTATTCACATAGAACAAAATAAAAGGGATCCATTTAAAAAAAATTCATCCTCCTAAGTAAACATATGGAATTTATTTTTAAATATTTTAATTATAAAATTAAAAAAAATTCATTTTAAAATAAGTGTGAAAAATTCGACAAAAAACATTTTTTAGAAAAATACATTTTTAAGAATAATTTTTTTTATTCTTATCCTATGTTTTAAAAAATATTAGATGAAAGTTAAAACATTTTATTAAATATATAATATATTAATATCATTATAATAATTCACCAAATGTGATAAATTTAATTTATTAAGATAAAAACACATCTCACACATAAAACAGTTTGTTTTTCAGAAAAACATATATTTTACTTTCAAATGTTTTTTATTTTAATTTCTAATAAATTAATAACGATTGAATTTTTTATACATATACTTACACAATTTATTTATTCCTATTTATACTCCCTAATTTTATGATTATATTATAATGATATAAAATATTATGATTCATTTAGACTTGGGGTTTCATGCATCACAAGTTATCAAAAAAAAATAGTTGTAGCAAAATATATACATATATTAAATTCATGGGGTGTTAAGATACTTATTTCTAGTAGATATTTCATATAAAATAATAAATAATAATATAATACTATTTTCCAAGACATTGAGTGACCAAGATACATAGAGTTTGGCAATCCCATATATCCAACTCATTAGTTCTTGGTTATCCAAGTATATATTAATTAGATGAGTGAACACTATTAGAACCAAAAGGGGCCTAGATACCCTGAGAGGGGATGAATTAGGGTATAAATATTCTATTTTGAAACTCTTCCTTCCCCACTGGATATTGAACTCAATATTATAAGGGTCACTTTGTTTAAACTTACATTGTTAACGTTTATCTTCTTCTTTCCTTATTTATCTAATAATGATGATTTGGATGCAATATAGGGAAGCAAGCAGGAATAAATAGATATTTTTACTTGGTTAACCCTCACTGGGCTATGTCCAAGGAGAATACATCGACAATGTGCTGCTGTACCAAATCCACCAAAGCTCACTGCCAATTTACAATGTTTGGGCTAGATCACTTCTATGCCCAGGATTACTACCTTTACAAAGTTTAGGGTCAGCTCACTACTTTCCCAAGGGTCACTCACTGTGTGTCTCTCTTGGCTCACTATCAGTGGAGAGTATCAACCTTTTCCTCTTCCTTTGATCACTCCTTTAGAAAGGAACTACTCAATGTTTATAGACCTATAGGTCTCTTCATTATCAAAAATGAATGCAAATTCATCTGTTTGTAGATGCTCTGTTTAGGTTCCACTTTCATCCACTGATGAATAAAAATTTACCACAGGTGTATCGGGAAATCTTCCAACTTTAGTGCATCCCTAGAATGACCTGCGTGCTTCTCCAATCCTGGTGCACAGGTGTCACTAAATCACTTTCACGATACTCCCTTCTTCAAAACAAAACTTGGGTGACTCAAACCATTTTATGACCAACCAATATTAGCGTGCAACTATCAACTGGAATGCTTCTCCAAGACTAGCATGAAAGTGTCACCAAACCACTTTCATGACACTCCCTTCACTAACTCAAAACTTGGGAAACTTATACCCTTTTACACCCAAACCAATATTGGCACACAACTATCAACTGGTGTGTAACTTCTGAATAACTTTATACTTGCATGAATAAACCACCACTTGCACACCCAAACCACCTGCATGACTGGAGCTCGAATTTTCTATAAGTTTTGAGCGTCCCTAAAAAATGAAGAAGGGTATCCCTTTATTTATATAAATTTCAGCTCCCCTGATCACCGTGTGCAAGTCTCCTCCCAGCGCGCAAGTCCAGCCGCCTTAGCCTCTATTGCTCTAGTCACCTTGCGCACCCAAACCAAAACTTGGGTGACCCTTTTTACTTTTCCATATTTTTATATTCTGATCTTGAAAAACATATGGCATGAAACTTTCCAAGCCTCCAAGACACCGACATGCAAGTACCCTTTTCTCTTTTTGTACTGCCTCCAAATCATTCATTCCTTTGTTGAGGTTCTTCTTCCATGTCAACAATATCTCTTGAACTCAACAACTCTCCATGTAAACCCCCTTTTTCAACAAATTGAACATCTTGGATTAATTTTTCAACAAACACTTCATGGAGGCCAGATTTTTCAACAAACACAATCACCTCAAAAATGCTTTTATGATACCTTGAGGGATTTTTTCCCAACCAACACATATCAAGTCATTCACCTAAGAAGATGAGTACATCAAATACCCTTCATAAAAATAGATAATTACATCATATATACCTCATCTATTTATATTAAAAAACTATATCATTCTATCTTAAATAAGGATAGAGATGTCACACTTTCTATATGAGTTGAAAAATCCCATCTCGGTTAAGCCTCATCTAATGACAAGATCAAATATATACCCAACCACCCCTGACTATCTCAACCTTAAGGATGACATACGAATGGTATAAAAGGTATGATAGTTATCATTCTAAGTATCTTTCCAACTTTAGGTAAATATATTCAATTTGAAACATACACCCCAACATAAAAAAGATATAGTGTATGACACACCACATGGTATATTTGGTGGGTCATCTGGCACATAAAACTCATTTTGTGCCTGATGAGAATATTTCATAGCTATATATGAAATAATTCACAAACTAATCTTAAAATCTTACCACAACCTATAATAATCCTTGATAAAAATTGGTCAGAGATAAATCAAAGTTTTACTTTGAGAGGTTAATTATCATTTCACTTCATGAATATATGTAACCAACATGAAATAACGATAAAGTGGAGAAAAAAATTTATATAACCTGATATATTTATATCATTAAACAAATTTAAGAATACTAAAAAACCATTGATAAGAACATATATAGTTATATTCCATATAATAAATCGCTAAACATTCCTTATGTTTTCTTCACTTTTAGGGTTTTGTTAAATTAATTATATCTTTATTTAAATCCTACAACATATCTATTTTACTATTTGATAAAATCATTAACTAGTTCCTTTATTGAGTAATTTCAATGAATATAAATTTTTTTAATAATAGAATTACATATGAATCATATTCCTAATTTTCAATTCATTAGATATATTATTTAAACATCTATGCTTCACAATATAAAATGGTATGATGTTAACAACTTATATTATCTACTTAGAACCCTATCTAAGTATGTCATATTCATTTTGGTAACATTACCTACAGACTTTTCTTTGAGATAATTTTAGTAACAAGATATAACTCATTTCATGAATATCTATCTTCACCAACACATCCTATTTTTTAGGATATCAAGTGGATTTCATAATGAATTAGAACTGTATAATCATTTATTTTCACCATATTAAACTCAACTAAGTTAAAACCTACTCCCACCAGTCTCTTAGAAACTAAAATTTATCCAAAATATCATGTTAACATACACAAAACACTTTTTTTCTAGGAAATAACACTTATTCCCATTAGTGGGAATATTTAACAAATACACTACTAACAACCATGTCTTATATAGTATTTTATGTTTTTAGAAAAAGATTCTTAAAATAAGACTCTATATTTTAAAATATTCCAATTATAGGTGGTGATAACTCTTTACCTTATATTTCAACAAATAACATGAATAAAATCCTTTATCTTGGATAAAAATTATTATCCTTCTTTTTTCGAGCATGTTATAGATTTTAAATAATTAAAAATCGAGTTTATTAAAACCATAATCTCATGTTTTTTATAACAATTATTTATTTAAAAACAAACACTCTTATCATAAACATGAAATAAGATGAAAATACTCACTTATTATTTAGATCAGTCTAAGCTTGAAGTAATTTTTCCTATCCAAATATATGATTTAGAAACCCTTCACTTCGTCACTTTAATTAAAACTATAATATTCATAAATTCTTTCCTTGATTTTAAACTCATGTATATTTATAACTTTTTCAAAATATGCTTTTAGTATCGTATACTCTTCAAAATTTATGAATCAATTTATTTGACATAAATACCAAATGTGGAATTACTATAAGAGTTCCATAAAATATTTTAGGTATTAGATAAAATTTAATATCATATGGAAACATTTATCCTCCTTGAAACCTCATATTGGTTTCAATAAACTAAGATAATAATTGGACCATCCAATCTTATCATTCAAATTTAAAATGTTACCTATCTACACTAGCATAAAAAAACTAGAGCCTAGATATACCTTGTACTACTATATTATCTTCAACTCCCAAGTAAGATAAAATAAAATTTTATTAAATTAATTTATATTATTAATAATTTTACAACAATAATTACAAAATGAATTTCATAACCAGAACATGCCTTAAAGGAAACCTCCATTCTCTCTAAGTCATTAAACACCCAATTATATTGAATATATGCATATAAAATAATGTTTATTTGGTTATTTTTATCTAATAGTTTCTTTAAAACCTAAATTAAATCTTTTAATGATTATCAAAAGCATATAGATCATCTTGTTAAATAATATAAACAATTAGTTTCTCAAGAAGGAGTTTCTCTAAAACACAGAACATTCCTACTTTCTTAAGAATTGTTCTTGAACCTCTATAACTGTATATAAATTTACTTCTATTATGATTATAATTCAATAGTATTTATTTCAAATTCAATTTCAATTATAGTGATTCCATTTTATCTATAAATTATCAAATGAGTATCTCGTTTTACATTTATTTAATAAGGGTTTTTATTAAATGTTCTCTCACTAAAACGCGGACCCCTTTAAATTTAATTATATATCTTAGTGGTATAGGATACATATTTTATCCTAAATCATACCAATTTTTATTATAACATATTACATGACTATATCTGATAAGAAATCATATCAATCATATCATATATGACTCTTTGATAGTTGAGTGGAAAAATCGTTACCTAATCCATTATATATATATATATATATAATCTCAACTCTGCTCCTCTGGTATCCAAACTTCTAGGGTTTCTTAGGTATGTGTTACCAAAGATAACATCAAGAATATGAAACTAACTATTATTGTCACATATATCCTACTTTTCATACACAAGATAATCCATGGGAACCCAAATTTGGCATAACCTATCTATTTGGATGATTGAGGTCTTGAAAAGTTTTCACAATATAAAGAATATAGAACTTCATATTTTTAATGGGATTTAAATATAAAAATATTATCTCATGTAATCCCTTCAAATGTATTCAAGATTCTAATAATTTTTCTTGGGATCCATATTCCTACCGCTAAATCTAAAAGTTCAAACCATATTGCTGTCTAAATATTTACCCAAATTATAAATTATTTTACATTCAAAAATTAAAATATAACCGTATTTATAAAAATATAAACTCATCACATTCATAAGGTATATGAAACCCTTTTATACAAAGGATTAGAGTTATATAGAATCAATAATCTCTATAAGAATAAGCATGGTGCGAAAGGTATCTAACCCCTACTTTTCTGGATATTGTCTACGCTCCAAATATAGTGATAAATATAACATAATTGCCTCTTACCATGGTTATTTAATCACGATATAATTCAATTCCATCATAATTATGACATATAATATGTATAAACTATTATCAACATTTACATTCAAGATCATAACTAACATATAATAAAAATTCAAGGTAGAAGAAAACTAAATCAATTATCATACCTAACATGTAGCCCCTTAAATGCATGTATGTTAATTTTAAAAAGAAATTAAATAATTTTAAACAAAATAATGCATAAATTAATAATATAAATAAATTATATTTACAAATAAATTAGGTAATAATGATATATAAATGAAAAATTTATAAATAAATCAAATTATAAACACTTTATAATATTGTCATGCTTTATGGACATTCCGTAGCATAAATAAATATTAACACTTCATATTTATTCTAATATAAATTATTTAATATTATCAATTTACATGGTGTTTAATATGAAATCTTTCATATTCCAATTATAACCATATAACATTTTATATTTTATATAAATACTTCATATAAAATAAATATCACATACTTTTCAAAATTAGGCCTTTCCATAAAAAAATTTCATACTCTCATTTGTGAAAAATTGAGAACTCAATGTCAACTCTCTTATATTATAACCTATTTTATAATTTATAAATTTTTTATAAAAAATTAATAAATTATTCACCATATAAATCTAATTTAATCCTAGTTCATATCTTATAAAACATTTTGGGTAAGGATTTCTGGTGCACGTCAATAAAGGTTTTGGAAACTTTTAACAAAAATATAATTTTATTTAAAATTATATACACCACATCCCATTTAGAGTTCACCATATTGTGGTGTTACCTAAATTAAAAACTCTTTCTAGAGGATGACCACAAATATTTTACATGAGGTGAAACTGTTTTAGTTTAATAAAAATAATATAAATGACGATTATTTTGGAAGTCATTTTTTACTATAGCCATACAATGAACAATTTTCATTTTAGTAAGATACAATACATTTTGTTTCTTTTATGATATCATAAACCATGGTTATTTAGTACCCATAATGACATGGTATGTTTTTGTGGTGACCATAACTATGACATAATGTTCTTATAACCACAACATGCAAGTTTCAAAAAACAATACTCTATTTTTTACATTACTTTTATATGGGTATATTTCTTAAACCATGTTGTGGTCTTATAACTTTTATAAGACCATGATGGTTTTGAAAAACATATATGGTTTGATTTAGAAAAATTTAAGTACCATGGTTGTTTTGAACCAATATATGTCACTATTTTGGAAAAAATCATTTTCCTAGTTTTTTTATCCATTCAAATAATCAATAAAAAATGAAATGGAAGAGGATATAATGCCATTTTTGGGTTTTAGATGGGTTAAAACTTATCCTAATGCTGTATAAAATATCAAACAAAGATAATTTAAGCTAGAAAATCTTCTTTTAATATTGTAATAAATAAATAAATAATTAACAAAATCCCTTTTATCTGTTAATATAAATCTATTCAAGATCTTCACCATGAACTTAATAATGATAACTATGAATTATCCAATATGATCCTTCCTCTAAATTTATCCACAAAATGGATAAATCCCTCAAAGATTTTAAATGATTCCCTCTTTCTCATAGTTTTCTATAACCTTGGATTAAGTAGAAAGAGATCCAAAGAGATAGAGAATTTCATCTAGAAGAGTTTCATAGAATTCAAATATGAATCACACACTCATCTACAAACCAAGAACCTGTTTATAAAGGAAATAAAAAGACACTCATAGAAACCACATGTTCATCATATTTATTGGTTAGGGTGAAATAATCAAGAGGGCGGGGGTGAATTTAGTTTCTAATAAAAATTTTGTTTAAAAACAATTTAAAAATTATATCCCTAATATAATAAAACCACCCTATTAATAAAAAATATAGAAATATGTAATTTAATTTTTCAAATAGATTCTAAAAAGTGGGATCAAGGATTAATTAAAATAATTTTTAAAGTAATTTAACTTTTGAAACAAATTTACCTAACTAAAAAATGTACATAAAACACAAAATCAGTTTAATTATTAGAGTATATTTTTGTTTAAAAATTAATAAAATCCAAACAATTTTTTTTAAATCCATGAAAATAAAATAAATAAGGCATAGTGAAATTTAAAAAAGGGTTTGGTCTCAAGACAAAACTTAATCACCTCTAATTTAAAATTTCCTACTACCAAGTATTTCATTATAAAATAAAATGATCCAAAACATTGATTGGGTTTTAGAAATAACAGCACAGAAGGCTATCCAAGAACAAAGCATCTTATACACTTATATATGGGATAAAAAAAGAACATGTCATACATGAAATCTTCCATAGTTGTTCCTGGGAATACATATGAAGAAAATTGATAGAGAGTGTCAAGAACTCTCTAGTTTAGTATAAAAGGCTATGTTTTATGAATATATAGAGTAATGATAAACATATCTCAAAAGTAAATCATGAACAAAAAGATGAAATATTAGAGATGAGAAAATGTGGTGAAGATCAATACAAATGGTTTTGGTTTCTTAGGAGTCTCTAAAAACATTCCTGATAAGCTTCCACAAGGTTTTCACTGAAAGTTTAGTAAAAAAGAGTATTGTAGTTGTTCTGGAAAATCATTTGTTCTTTTTTAGTTCTTTTATCATCATATTTTTTTCACTTTTTCATGTATCTACTAAGAACACCAACACATTAACACTATAGTGTATGTGGGGGATCTTCTAAATATATAAAATTCCATGAGATCTAATTATTCAATACAAAATAACAATAAAATTAATTTGGATCCTCATGCCGAGCAAAAAATCTAAAAAAAACTAACTTATTCTTTAAGTCTTCCATGAAGTTGCTTTAAGAATAATCATTCTTAAATAAACACAATTTTTTCCAACATTAAATGCATAAACTACCACTTAGAGAATTAATTTTGAAATTAATTCTAGATAGCCATGGTAACCCCACTTGTTCTAGATTCCCATAAAAAAACCTTGAACTAATTATTGTAGGATTTGATGGTAGATCACTAGTGATAAAATGTTATGAATAATAGGTGAACTGATGATAGCAACACTGTGGGGGTAGCAGTGGCATGGCCTAGTAGTAGCATGATTTGGAGGTAGCTCATTTTGATGGTAGTACCATTTGAATGTATCCAAAATGGTAGTTTTTCATTGATGATGTCATTGAGAAATGGTAGAAGACACTGGTAGTGGGGGTATTTGATGATTGCACCATCCGATAGTCATCATGGAAAATGGGCAGAAGTATTGTGCGATGGTATCATTGCTCAATAGTAACTTCGTTATACTAATGATAGAAAATAGAAGTGGTAGAACAGACTTGCAGTAGATCTTTTTCAATTAATGGCAGTTAAATACTTAGCTAAATTTTCACAATTTGTCATGAATATAACTCACTATAATAAGACATTATAATTTTTATAAACTTAACAAACACGATTTTTGATCATTAAAATAAGGAGGTGGTCAATAATCTCATCTTTATGATTATAAAAAATCATGGAATTTATAAACCATATATAAAACCTTAATAGATAAATTACACATAAAAATTAAGATTTTGATCAACATTTCAAGTCTGTATGTGATACACTTAATTATTCATTTATGTTATTAAATTTATAATATGAAATTACATTAAATTACTCCCCTTGTTGAGATTATCTGAAAGGTAAAAAAGAATAATGAATACAACAAAAAAATAATAGAAAAATTAATAAAAAGAGAGTTTTTGTATTAATCATAAAAAGGTATATAGTACATCAAAAAAATGATGAACAAAATGTCATTCCCTATCAAATCCTAATATGAATATGAGGAATAACCCTTATTATTTAGAGAGGTATGATCTACTATCTCCTTTCCTTTTCCAATTGAAGGAGGAATAGAAGAGGAGGAATATGAATATGGAGGATCTGGTGGCCAAAATTCATTACTATAAGCATCCATAGATCTAATATGTCTCATAGATTATATAAAAGTGAGGCCAAAGGGGATAACTATAATAGAAGTAGTCTGGAAGAGTATAGACAACGGTGAATTAATGGATCCAGTCAAGGTAATGGATGGATGAGGATATTTATGAGTTATCACTACTATCCTGATAGTATACAAAAAAGGTTCTATCAGTTATATAAAATGACTGAAAATTCTTCCACCATGGTCTATAATTTTGTTGAAGTCTACTTTCTACTCTATAAATATTCTGAAAAGTGGTGTGAAATATTTTAGGTGGATCACTTGCTAATTGAAGGACCTATTCATAGGAGGCATTCTTAGGTTCTCATCCAAAAAATTAAAATGTGTATTATTTTTAGGATTTCTGTAAATCCTTGAAAGATAATACTTTATATCCTTAGTGACAGTCTCTCTATCACTCCTTGCCTCATTTAAATATTCTCCAACTATTACATAAATATTATCACCATGTGATTTTATCTGATGAAGTTATTATTGATGATAAGAAGTAGAAGAACACAAAGAAGCTTGAAGGTCTTCTCTCAAAATGGTTCTAATCAAATAATCATCAACCAAGGAAGGAGAAGAAGGAGGATCTATAGAATTGGGAGCCACTAGATGTAGGAAGTGACTCCAATCTCTTCAAAAAGGGATAACCGTATCTCAAAAAATGTTACTATTATTTCCTACATTATTGATCAAAATTAATACATATGATCATATATCCTTCCATTTTGAATTTACAATTATTTCATTTCAATCATTATCTTAGGTTGGATGTGATAGATGACCAATGATAATAACAACAGGGCATCATCTTCACTGACTTTGGTTTCTTGAGGAGTTGAAAATCTGAGCACCCCATTGAGATATTCCAATAGGATTTCCTTAAAGGAATCTAAATATTTTTTTAGTCACATAATTGAGTTGATGAGTAGTAGAAAGATTTTGACATGAAATCCTCTCTTGGTTAGGCAAGGCAGCCTCCAAATGTCTAGTCTCCACACGAAAATCACCAGTAAGAACAACTTCAACATATTTGTCCTGATCAATCCTTTCAATCAAGGACCCCTTAGGGTATTTATTAGTAATTGATATGTAAGGTACACTATGCTGAATAAGTCTACCCTTATCATTATTATTTCCATTGTCTACATCACCAGTATCATATTATTTATTATAATTAGGGTATGGAATACCTAGAATCTTAGATACTTGAGATTTCTAACCCTTAGATGGTGCCTTATCTTCATCTGTTTCTAACCAAAATAGATCAATAGGAATTTTTAATACCTTATCCTCTAAAGAAACTGATTCATCCCTATGACCAGATTCTTGGCTATATGATACTTGCTGAGTAAAATGTGGTCTTTCTTCCCCTGTGGTCTCACCAGATTCAGATCCACTCAAATTAGGGTTAGAATTATATTTCTTATCACAATTATCATCATTATCAGATCTTAATGACACCTTAACTAATTATTCTAGAGATTTAAAAGAAGACTTATCTAGACAAGCTTCATTTGAAACTTTCATTTCTTCAAATTAATCGACTTATTTAGGTAGAATTTATCTATTAGGAAGAGAAATAGGAGGGTTGGAATATCTATAAGATACATTTTTTACTTTTGACCACATCATGGTCACTTTCCTCTTCTAATGAAATAGTAATAGACTTATCTCCAACATCCTCAACTTAAACACTAGCGATAGTGTCAACATCCTCATTAGAGGAATACACCACCACTTCATCTAGCTCTAAGACATGGTCAGCCAGATATCTTTGTCTAGTATGGTGATGAATAAGGTTAAATATTTCATACATCTTGTCATTATCCTCCACTCATTTTATTAACCAAGGATTCCATATTAACTTCATCATTTTTTATGGTTGAATGAATCAAGAAAAAACTTCCAAAATTGGTTAACTTCTCTTAACCTTCTGGTACAAGACCATTGGATTATAACAAGGTGGATATAATTTTAGGATAGGACAAAGGATTTGACCTATAATATGGTTTGTGAAGCTCAATCATTTCAACCATTAGATATCTACACAAGTTAATACTATCTTATATTTTCATAATAAACAAGAAAAATATATCTTGGTACCTCATAATTCTAATTTCCCCCTTCATGTAACAAAGAATATGTTGAATAAACTTAAAAAAACAAAATTTACCATCCAATTCCACTATAGCTAGTCTTTTCATAGTAGCATTCCCAGTTAGCATTAGAAGGACATACTTGATTAAAAAATCATCACACACCAGAAATGAACATTGATAATCCTCATATATACCTAAGTGTGGAACATTCAAGAATTTGGACCAATACTTTGACTAAAAAAATTCCACCACCTTTCACTATCTTAATCACATATTTGTAATCTACAAACACATACTATAAAAACAAATAGAACTAGTGAACCAACCTAGGATATAATGGTTAGTAATTCCTCAAGAACCATTTGATCCATACTTGTTCTTAGATCACATTCAGTACAAGAGACTTACTTGAGACTAATCATTCAACATATTTTTCCTTTTAAGTGATGACATACCATGATTCAAGCATCAGATTATTTGGCTCTACTAGACTACTAGATTCTACTCTTGATTTATTTGAAGTTTTTGGATTATAATGAGTATTATTTGGATATTTTATACACACCATTTTCATAATGATTCGAGGGATGAAGTTTGAATGAATAGAAGGTTATGAGAGAAAGGGAGAAGGCAAGAGGTTTTAAGGTAGGTGTGCATGAAAAGGAGATCCTCAAATTTGTATTTAGAGAAATCGATCATTTATGGATTTAAAAATTTAAAAAAAATATTTTAAATAAATATAATATAATTCAATAAAAATAATATTTTTAATTCAAATATAATAATGGTATGAAAATAAGGAATGAAAATACATGGGATGGTAGGTATCAACGGTTTTTCTCATGGTATCACGAAATGGTAGATACCAACAATCAAATTTCATTGATAGAATTCCTATGGTAGCAGCATACATATAGTATCACACAATGGTATCATACTAATGGTAGATCCTTACAATAGTTATAATCATGGTATCATATCTAATGATTCACATCTACTAGTAGCATAGATAACGGTAGCATAGCTAACAGTAGAAAGTGACAGTACTATATCATGATTAGAATGACCATGTAATCATGTTTATTGTCACACATAATGGTTGATCAAATTACTGTTGATTCAAATGGTAGACCGACCACAGTAGTACCATTATAGAGAATTTTCTACCAGAAGTAATAAAAAATTTAATAACAAAAAACAAATCAAACCTTATCATTCCATGTTTATGTCTCATATAGTTTATTCTCACAAAGTTAAAAGGCTTTGTGAATATGTCAACAATCCAATTCTTAGCTATTATCAATTCAAGAGTTATATCACCTTTTTAAATATGATCACTCAAAAAGTATTTTCTTATATCAACATGTTTAGTTATCAAACAAAACATAGGGTTATTATAAATTCTAATTGAAGTTGTGTTACAACAATTTATAGGGATATTTTGAAATTGACATTCATAGTCTATTAAAGTGTGTTTCATCAATAGAATCTATGCATAATAACTTTCTATTTCTATGTACTCTATTTTAACAATAGATAATTCCATAGTGTTTTATTTCTTATTACACCATGAAAGTGGAAACTTTACCTAAAAGCGACATGTTCCAAAGGATAATTTTCTATCTAACTTAAAACCACTAAAATATTCATCTGAATAACTCACTAAATCGAATTATTTACCTAAATAATAAAAAATTATTAAGTTGGTTATATTCTTGAGGCATTTAAAAATTCTTTTAATAGAAATTAAGTGCGATTATTCTGGATTTTCTTGAAAATGGGAACACATACACATGATAAACATTATATTTGGCCATCTAGTAGTTAAGTATAATAAATTTCCAATCATACCTCTATAAGTTTTTTGATCAACTGATTTCTCAGTTTTATTAAGATATAACCTGTAACTAGTACTAATAAAAGTATCCCTACCTTTAATACTCTCCATGATAAATAATTTTGAAATATTTTTAGTGTACTTGTTTTGATTTAAAATAATTCCATATTTATTTTGAAAAATATGAAAACCAAGAAAGAATTTAAGTTCTCCCATAAAAATCATTTCAAATTCACTTTTCATCATTTTCGAAAACTTAGTACATAGAGAATTTCTTGAAGATCCAAAAATAATATCATCAACACAAATTTTTATTAATAATACATATTTTTAAATTATATTAATAAATAAAGTATGGTCACTTATTAAATTTAAAATCTGTAAAAAATGATTTTAAATTAAAGAACACTCTAATTTTCCTCACCCCCAAGGTGTTTTTGGGATTGTGGTATTCACATTTCAATTTTACATTTGAAAACCAATTATTCCTCAATTAAGGAAATACAATACATTTATAATTTATAAATATATTATTAGAACTTATTTACTATAAAATAACATTTAAATATTTAAAATTATTCATTTTAAATAACACACACTTTTTATTCCAAAAGAAAAATTATTTAATCCTCTTATCTTATAAATAATAAATTCTTTTAATTCATCATAATTTCAAGTCATTTTAAAAATTAATTTATATTTTAAAATCCATATTTTTAAATATGTAAAATATAGTATTAATATTCAATCATCATTTTATAAAACAAAAATAATATATTTAGAAAAAATTCACCTACACTAACCCATAAGTGGACAGTCGATGTCCATTTAGTTAGGTATCCACCAAATGAGTTATTTAACCTCATTTATGAATTACTTTTATTAATATTAAATAGAACCAAGCCTATCGTATTCTTATAGTGTCTTAAAAATCAAGTAATAGAACCAAACCAATCACTGAGGGTCTATGTAGTAATCACTCATGGAATATGAATCCAAAAATGTATCAAGGACAAACATTGACACAAAAATATATAGATTTAACAAAAAAGACTCTCAAAACTCTAAAAGTGAAATACCTATCATTTGAGTGGGTTTATTAATGTAGAAAAAATATCACATTCCAAATACGTAAATTTAGACTTTCCATGATAGAATAAAAAGGATAAGAATAATAGAGGAGGATTAAGAAGAACCCTAATCAATTATTTTGTTTAATAACTCATGAAAATAATTTTATGGATCATAAAACATAAAATTCAGGGAAAGGGGATGATAATGATGGGATATATGGTTGAAAATGGCCACTCTTTAAGCCCTTATCCCTAATAACCAAGTGTGGGATAATGATTCGACATGATGTTGTGTCATGAGTTGGGATAAAGGGTTGTCATATTTTAATTTAATGTATATATATTCTATAACATCCTATTAGCCTTGAATATTATTATTTTTATCAAAGAATAAAAATATTTTCATGGATCAAATCTATTAAGTTATGTGTATACATATTATATAAACTTCCATTTTATTTTTATACACTGAACTACGAGATGCTCACTAGTGGCTCCCCATTTACTTTTTTATAAGTTTGTTTCCTGACATAAAAATGAATCATTCCATATTTTTATTTAGTAATATAATTACTCCTATGTGATTATCTATGATGACATAGTCTCCATAAAATTTAAAATAGCCCCTCACCACTTGCTAGTAGCCTTTGACATATGGGGAGGTGCATCTGAGGTTATGTGGAAGTCTAATTTGAGACTTGTAATTTATTGTTGGTTCAAATCATTAAAACATATTTAGATATCCACATACCATTTTATTTACCACATCACATGTTTTCTATTTTCACAACATGTGATATATAGCCATATCTTATGATATGACCATGCCATTTCCTATGACTTTTATTTAATTTAATGGAATATCCTTGTTAACACCTATGAATTCTACCACATCTAATTACATATCTTTTTTTTGTTTCTTTTGATATTTAAATTTATGTTATTTAGTTTTAATAATTTCTTTTTGTAGGATATTTTTTGTTTCTTATAATATAAATATTTTATTGAATTTTTGGATAAAAAATATTTCATAAATATAATAGAAAAAACTCTAACCAATATCGATCAAATGAATTTTATGAGAAATTAATAAATAGTGAGGTACATACTATTACTGTTTTGAGTTAAGAATTTATCATTGAAGTATTTGAAAAAAAATCCCTTAGTAATTACTAATAGGCATTCACTTCTATAGGTGATCCACCAACTAATGGAATCTTGGTTCATAACCATAACATCTCCCTAGTCTCTATAATATGTTAATACTCCCAAAGGATTAAACAAAATGTTAATAAAAATATAAGAGAACTTTGGATAAAATTGTTTTTTAATTTTCAAATTAGTATATCTTGAATGTGTCTCAAACCTATTTTATATACCTCCTCTATTAAATGATAGGGGCTCTACTAGGTGTAACATTAAAGTTTTTCCTAAAATAATTGGTGATTATTTAATATAAATACATTATAATAATGACAATATATTTTTTTTCTAATTTAATACTTTAATATTTGAATAATTAAAAATTAATGAAATACATAGAAACTATTCCAGGAACATTATATAAGGATGTAGTAAGTGAATATATGATACCTTATGTGAAAATTTGTAATTATATAGTAAATTATACCATTATTATATTATAAACTATATAGTATCATGTATCTTACCATATTTTATACTATATAATTGAATTTATGTTATATTATACAATATACATCATTTGGGAATATCATCTTCTGTATCCCACTTGCACTATGGACTTGTGGACTTTAATTACACTATTATTATGTTATATCATATGATCCAAGTTGTGAAACTATACCCAAAAATATTTTGGATTAAATTAAAAAAAATACTTTGGATAACCTATCATAAATATTTTATTACGTTTTAGATAAAACAATTCACTAAAATTAATCCTCATTCATATAATCCTATGTGTGATGTGGGGATTTATTGTATTGTAAATGACTATGAACTTATAATTATTAACCATACGCAAAGAAAAAACTCTAATTCTTTTTATATTAGTCAATACACAATGTCATCTGGCATGATATCCAATAAAAACAAGTACTCCCATATATCACATGCATATTTATATAATTTTTTATTCATGCCATAAAGTATAACCATGACTACATATCATTCTAGTCATCTTAGTATATGATTACATCACATGTCAACCAACTAGACATGGTCATACATTTTCTCAATATTACTCAATCAAGGTCTCAGATTTAATACCTATTATAAATGAGTATAAATAACTTTTTTACTAATAAAAACTTGATTCATTATCATAAATATACCCAAACACACCCCGATTGACTCAATATTTAAGACTAGGGTAATGAAGGTATACAATTATAAATGTTCACAATTAGGGTACCTTGTTAACCTCAGGTACAAGGGATTACTATAAAATATAAATCCCATGTTTATTGATGATATAATTTATGCCATTTTATGTGGTACACTCAAATAATTCAATCTAGAATACAAGTCACACGTGTTTCTCATGAGTGACCCATGTATCTCTAAATGACCACTACTCATTTTATTCTTGATATATCATCACAAAACATGTCTTTACATAAGTATCATAAATTTTAGAAAAAAATAATATTTACCTCAAAGGGGTTATTTATCATTCAAATATTATGTTAAAAATATAGAAGACATCAATGAATGATAATATGGAAATGTATTTTAAATATAAAATCATGATATATTTTTACATTATCATTATTTAAAATATATATAAAAAAATTTATGACATAGATACAAACAAAAATATTAAAATAATATTTCAAACTACCAAGTCAAGTAAGGAAGAACTTTAAATGACTCATATGACATTGTTAAACTAGTGGTTTTATTAAAGAACATGTTACATCAACATGTAACACCTACTACATTAACATGTTACCACTGAGTAAATCATTACATAAACCCTCCCATTACACACTTTAATGATATGAAATCATTGAAGAATGTATTTGGATTATATTTCAATATTAATATCTTATCCCACAACCTGACTTTAGTTAAATTTTAAATTTTAATAATAAATTAATTTTCTTTAACATATTAAGTGTTATGATGTAAAAAAATTAGTTTTAGATATAATAATTGTTTAAAACGATTATAGATCACTATTTCACTATAAAATTATAACAAAAATCCCAATAAATGTTGTTTAACATCGATGTAATCACTTTAAAACAAAATATATTTTATTTTAAAAATTCATAGATAATTATTCTTAAGTTGGATATTCTTGAAAATTATTTAGTGACATACACCAAAATCATTTTAATATTTGATCCTTTTTGAAATTCATAACATAAAACACTAGAAAGGACTCCTTACTATACCTTTTCATCTATTTTTTTAATTAATTTACCAATATTTGTTTAAAATCATACTAAGTAGTATTTACCTAATATATCTCTATAAATATTTATATATAAAATATAAGAAACATGTGTTTCTATTCATAAATAAGCCACATTTTATATCAAAATTACAGAGAAGTGTGTCAACCACATATAACATTATAAATTTAATTAAACTCACACAATACAACTTGTATATAAAAATTATTTTATAATATGTTTCTATTTAGTTTCCATAATAGACACGTGATTTTCGTTGGGTTTGGAAAAAACAGTTATCTCCTTAGTTAAAAATACAGTGTATTGGTTATCCTAGGTTCTCTCTAGATAGGATCACTCAACAATCAAGTTATTCATGTTGAAATAGAGGAAAATATGATTTTTTAAATTATTTTATTTTGAAAAAAATAATATCAACAAAAAATAAAGCAATTAAGAAAAATATTGAATTTTTTTGGCAAATAAAGTGATTGAAACTATGATATGAGAAGTGTGATAAGTTCAGGTTTGATCTTTCAAACGCAATTCTATCTTAGTTTCAATTTATTCAATCCTATTTTACTAAGCTAATTAAATTGAGATTACATTATCACATCCTCTCACTCCCTTGGTCAAATAGTGATGGAGATAGTAAAACATTCCATGATCTTAGCTTGGTACACTCTCATTAAAATGTAATAGAGAGTTTTAGTGAATTCCCTCAATTTGGTTAGGTAATACCCGATGAATTATTTTTTATACCAAAAAATCAATAATATCTACTACCCCTTCCACATGTACTAATAATCACCAAGTAATTCACCACTAAGCCTAGGTCTATTACATTTTATATAAACCGAAACCTATAAAAGTGAGGTAATGATCATTTTCCAATGAAAAATAAATAATAGAATCTAAAACCAAATATGATCACACTTGATAATAAAAAACACCATTATAAATTAAAATAAACTTCATAGAAGAGAGAAATAAATTTATACCACGATGTTTAGGAACTCAAGCATTACAAAAAGAAAACCTCTTACTCCCCAATCACTCAAAATTTTAACCCTAAATATGAAGGGTATTGATACAGAAGGGGGGAGAATAGTCATTACAAAACTTAGAAAAACAAAAGAGTGAAAAAGAATAATGTTTATCCTCTAGAATATGCTTTTTGAAAATTATATCTGTTTATACCCGTCATCCAACCAAAAATCACCAAGGTCCCTTCTTAATTTTTTTTCATAATTGAGTTTTATATCGACCCTAAAAATTTGAATGTCATTGAAAATGTGTAGAAAATTTTATTCCCAAATTACTCAAGAATAATTTTTATGGCTAAAGAGACCCTTCATCTTCCTCCACTTTAGTGCATTAAATTGCTGCCTTAATGAGATAATATCTCAATGAAATTTAATTTTAACATGATAATTATAGTATTATTTCATTTATAGACGGAACCAACTCATTTTTAGGTCTTTAGGCTAAGATATGTTGCAATTACTGAGGTGGTATCCATTTAGTTATCCAGATATTGTTTTCCAAATTTATTGTTTTTTGGGCCTATTGAATTTGGAATAAGCTCTTGGTCCATAAGATTAAGTTGAAGCACATGAAAAAAGTAATCCTAAAAGAAATAACTCCATTTGGATCAATATTGAAAAGGTATTATCAAAATATAGAAGTGAAAGAAAACCATTAACATTACAAAATTAACCAATTTTCATATTTTAGCCCAAAATTCACTAAAAATCCAAAAATTGATGCAAATCAACTCAAATTGTTAAATTGGAAGGGATTAAATTATTAAAATATACATTAAAACTAATTAAAATACTATCTCTATAAATTCCCTCAGACATAGTACTTGGACTCATGGACAAGTAAGCATTAAAATTAAATCAAACCAAATTCAAAACACATACCCATGAGATCCACCATTTTTAAAACAAGGAAGAAAAGATATCACGACTCCTTAAAATTTATTTCAAGTTCTTTATTAAGATAATTCAATAAATTTCCATTTCATTTTTCCTTCCATACACAATAGTCACCTACCTCACTTGAATTTTATTCCATATCAAAAATGTCGGTTTTCAACAAGGATTTTCTCATCCAAAACCATTCAAGCGTCACCCTAGGTTTGATAAATTCTTACATATCTACCTGATGCGAGTTAATCACATGTTTTTATCATGAGAAATTTTTAGGGTTTTTAGTGAATTTCGGTTAGTAATATTTATATTACAAAAATTAGGAATCTGAATTAGGATGTCTTGGATCTTTTTGAAGAAAAATTACATGATTTTAATTATCACTCAAGTAGGGTCTCCTAATCACTTCCATTAGCAGAAAATTCGATCAAATAATATTTTAAAGTCTCATGGAAATCCCACACCATAAAAATTTTAGCAGTAAAAATAACATTTCTTTTATCCTTTTTTTCTTGAAATATTATGATAGGTACAACTTTTTTCTTCTTTGGAAGCTCTAAAAAGTCATATATTATGTTATCATGAATGCTCTAGAAAGGAAAAAATTTCAATATAATGATTTTTTTATCATAAAAAACATATATTATCCATTTTTACACCCAAAGTATCGCCAAATGAAGTATCATAACACAAGAAAACTTCCCCCCACACTTATGTTCAACTAGATCTGTAATATCACTGCAATATTAGGTTGGATATGAAAAATTGGATTGTAATATGGTTAACAAAATAATATATTTATGAATTATAAGGGATATAAGGATTAAATGTACGTGGAATTCTAGAATAAAATGGATTCTCTTAAAAAGAGGTATTTAAAACCAAATAAACCCCTTAATCATTTAAAACACAAGTACCTCAAACACTTAAGTTTTGATAGAAATAAATAAAATTCTAGTTAGAGTGAGCACAGTTTAGTTCTCTCAAGAAATTAGGTGAATGTAAATAATTTGAAAAAATTGGTTCATAAGCCTCATGGAAAAGTAATTTCAATGATAAAGACAGTGAAATATGTCTTATGATTCAAAAATTAGATCATTTTTCATTAAATTACCAAAGTTTTGTACTTGAAACAAAGCAATTCTCAGCATTCATTTAAGATCAGTTTCATGGGATACATTATTTCACTCATTAACATGGGTTTAAAAAAATTTAAATATAATAATTTCATCTCAGAAGAATAAAAAACACATTATAAATTTAAAAATAAACACACAAAAATATGAAAAACACACTTTTTTCTGAAAACTAGAAAAAGAATAAAAATTGAAAATCCTAAACTATAAAGGTTCCATCCACCACACCTAAATGATATAGTATCCTCAATGAATTTAAATGGATTTAACATGTAAAAATATTTTTAATTTAATCACAACAAATTAGTGTTAAGGTGTGGTAAAATCTGACTTATTGGAAGTGAAACATTCAGTTAATATCTTAAGTGATGCACACTAAAAACCTATAAGAAAAAGAAGAAAATAAAACATTATAAATTTATTAGAAGAAAAAAATGAGAAATAGAATGAGAATATAAGGATATATCTTGGTTTAATCCCCTAAAGTGGGATATGGGTTGTAACTGACTCCAGATGGGCTGTTCTAATTAGTTATCCCCAATCTGATAATGGTTATAGTTTCTTTGAGATAAACCACTAGCACTTATTCTTACCATCTTGTACTTATTTTTTTTATTGAGGACTCTATGGATATAGTTCACTAAATCAATCCTCTTGGAAATGAGATTCATCTTTCATGGTGAGGTTAGGACAATGAATTATTTCACACATTTTTTAATTGCAACTAGCACAACCTATTATTCATTCTCTAGTGATTAATTTAGGTATGATGCATCAATATAATAGTCAAAGTAAAATTTATAGTGTAATTATATTTGAAAATAATTAATGCATGAAGAATCCATATCAAATTCTTCCCCTTCAAAATATTCATCTCATGTCTTGGTTTTCCCAATAAAATCTATATGGATCTCCTTATTCACTCCCCCTAATAAGTGTTCAACATTTTTGGGGAGATCTATTTGTTCCTCAATAGGTGTATCTTCATTTACATTCTCATCCACCATGGAAATACAATTTTTTTCTAAATTTGAAAATATAAAACAAGGGGTGGTAATACTAAATTTTTCTTCAATAAAATAAAAATGGTAAGAGTATCTAAAAATATTATCTCGTTTAAGTGGCCCGACTTCAATTTCTTTCATAATGGGAAGTGATTCTTGGAGTTTCATTTCACTAAAAATAGGTTGGTATCAAGGCTCCACCATCTTTTCATTAAATTACATAACTTTATTGATTTCATTTTTTTCAAAATCTACGGATAGATCTAAAGGTGACATATCTTATAATTTTTCAAGAATGGTGAGATCATATTTGTAACACCCCAAGTTTCATGTACATAACATTTTATTTATTTATTTACAGTATATATACTTATTGGGTTAAGTCTTAAGAGGCTTAGAGGATATTTGGAATGTTTTTTTGGATTTTATGGTGGTTTATGGTTAATAGAAACCAGTCAACACCTCCAGAAAACTATGTAAATGAGAAAATGGGTATTAGATATGCGTATGGTTCGAAAAAACTGTGTGATAACCCAAGATAAATTATTTATGGATGGATATATGGGAATAACATGGTTAGAACACAGTTTTATAACAATGCAATTCAACCATACGAGGGGTGTTTGGGGGTAGTGTCTGGTGTACTATTAGCGCACGGTTTTCCAAACTGTGCTCCCTAACCATGTACCATTAAAAATTAGATCCAAATTTTGTGGATCTATTATAATTTATCCCCATAAGACTCTTATTTTATTCCCTAAATAGTTAATTTTATGAATTCCTCTACTTCCAAAGGCTATAAAGACCATTACATTCAATATAAGAGTGATTCCTAGGTGAATATAAGTGCATTGGAGGCTAGATATAATGTTAATTAATCATTATTTTTCATTTTCCTTATATTTATTCTTCTTCCCTCTCTTGGAATCATGGATCTAGTCTGTGGGGGATAGATCCATTTTTTTATTCCAATCATGATGGTATATGCTTTTTTTGGTTGAAGGGAACAATATCTAAGGAAGATTTTGGAAGTTTCAAGCTTATTTTTGGATATTTTGTCTTGTTCTTCATTTTTTCCTAACTTTAAAAGGTAAGTGACTTCACTCTAAAATCTTATTAATTAAACATTGAAGTCTTGATTTCAAATTGATTTAATTTATTTAATTATATTATGAAATTTATGTGTAATTCTTGATGAAAAACCTCCTTTATTTATGGTTTTGTGAAATTTTGGAAAATGAATTGTTTTTTAGAAAGTGATTTTGTTTTATGATTTTAAAATGATGGTTTGGTTTTGATGCATGGAAAATGGATATTGAAATATATTAAAGAAATAAGGTTTTGGTGGAAAATGGGTTGGCATGGGTTTTTTGTATACATGGTGGGTGTGTGTTCTTGTGAATTTGGTATGGCTAAGGACATGGAGTTTCCCTCATCAAAATGGGATGGATAAGGGTGAGAAGTTCCCCCCATAAAAATGGTTTACCAAGTGATAGATTGGTGAAAGGATGACTCACCACTCATGAGTATAGTGAGGTCCATGGATGACATGCATGTGTGGATCTATGTGATTGTGTGGATGTGTGGTAATGAATTGGTATGCCAAAAAGGAATTTGAGAAATATCTTAAAATACTTGTTTGGTTGATTTCATTGAAAAAAATTTTTGGTTTGGAAATTTTTTTATAGGATTTGATATAAACTACTTTAAATTGTTTTAAAATTTTTTATATAGATTTTCTAACATGTTTTATCATAGTGGCATGAGTTGGGAAGGATTTGGAGAAATCTTACTATGTTTTACAGTCATGCCTACTTGGGAACTGTAGTGTTTTTGTAGATGTGATATATTGAGACATAGGTAAAGGAATGGTATCCTAATTATTTAGTGACACATCATGATACCATGTGAATGAATTTTTGAGTCGGATCTTAGAGCTTGTTGGGAGTCGCTTCTTGATTTCTTTCATGTCTTTGAGTTTGGTTGGTCTTGGTTTTATCATTGTACTCCGATATAGTTTGGTTGGGTTAGATTTTCTCGTAGTTGTAATTTCTACTCATTAATCATATATAGGTGTTTGGTTATGTTTGTATTGCGTTGGTTGTTTTATTTTAGAAGGAAAAATTATCCCCTAAATTTTTACAAATCCCATGAAATTTATTCACAACCTTTGGTGTCTTGGGAATGTCATATAAGGCTGTTTAGACACACCCACCTCTACTAATATAATGGGTTAGGGGTGTGATGTTAGAAATGGTATCATATGGTTTAGTCCTGGAGTTAGAAATTCATTTTTATCTATTCCTTGAGTTGGGATGGTAGTAAGGAGACATGATCATCTGAAATTGAAATATAGAGCATAAAAATGTATAGATAACCAATTTATGATAAACATAAGGTTATTAGGGAGTTGGGTACCTGAGTGTTTTGAGACACTTCTAGGAGTTATAATCTCCTCTTCATGGGTTTATCTGATGAGAAGATAATGGCATGAATTAATAGTAATGAACTCCCTCTAGGAGTGTATAATTCATTTTGAGTAATAATTTGTGATTTCGTAAAAAAGTGTGGATTTTTTAAAATATTTGAAAATGGTGTTATTTTAAAAATTCATGGTGGATTTTTCAAAAATGATTTGAAAGTATAAATTATTGAATTCTTTTAATTCTTTTTGTGATATGTGTGATGTGATAAATTTTAAATTGTTAAGCCTTCATTTTCTAGAGAGTGAGACTAAATGGGGTTTCTTATAGGAAATGACACACGGTATGCATTGTATTAACCAAGAAGAATATGTTTATGAGAATGTGGTTGAACCTGAGCCATAGGTGGTCCAACAGTTGGTTCAGAGTATTGTTTATGATTTTCAGTTCATGGACAGAGGGAACCAAAAGGATGAAACAAGGTAAGTGGATCATTCAGTTTGGTTCTAAAAGCAGAATCCACCCAACTTTTGAGTGATTTAGTACTAAGAAAAGTAGAAATGTGGCTAAGTACAATGAATAAAATATTTTATTTCCTTATAACATTATATATGATGAAGGTGAATTTGGAAACATATATGATGGTGGATCTAGTGTGCCAATGGTGGGATTTATCAATTTAGGCTAAATTGGACCAAGGAATTTCATAGGAGGATTTTAATGAATTTATCAACAAACAATTATATCCTCACACATTCATAATTTATATAACAATTTAATTATTTAGTTTGATGAAATAGAACCTCATAGTGATAGATTATGCAGCCAAAAATATGAATTTAGTCCACTTTTCACCCAAAGTTGTTGTAAGTGCATCATTGAAGGAATGTATTTTTGAATCTGGATTAAGGCCAAAAATTCAATCAAATATTTTCATGTTTTTTATAATGGATTATAAGGATATGGTCAATAGACTTATGGTGGATGAAAGAGACATATCTAGAAATATGTGTGGAGGAAGCATGTTGATACCTATGGGAAATGGTGGTAACTCTAATGCTAAGAATAAGCGGACGATGGACACCTATTTTCAAAATGGTGGTATGACTGAAAACCAGATAAAGGAATTAGTAAATATCTATATTAAACCAAAGAGTAATACTGGATTATTTCAGTGAGATTATTTTGATCATATGAAGTGAGATTATACGACACCACCTAGAGCATGTTACAATTGCAACCAGATGTGACATCTTCAGTGCTAGTTTCAAAGTACTCTATGGTCAGGTGCTAGGGACACTTCTCATGTTTCCTAGACATTGTATACTTCCATGGGACGAGGGAAACATAACAATTCTCTTCAGTAGAACTGAGTAATACATGATGATTCTAGGAATACCATGAATCCTCAACCGGTGCAATCTCAACATGGTAATAAAGAAAAGAGTGTGATGAGCAAGCAATTTTATGGATATGAGTAAATGATCATGGATAATCAATCGAGACATTAAATAGATAGAAGTATTAATATTTTTAATTATACTATTATTCACAATTTTTTTGATATGGGTGTGTCCCATTCGTTTATTGTTTCTCGTGCTATTGATCTTATAGGTTTGCATTTTGAGACGATGCCTTCTATTTTGAAAATTCAAACTCCTCTTGGTTAAATATAATGTGTAGAATTTATGTGAAAATCATTCTCTATAACTATTGATGGAGTTTAATTGATTTGGGATTTTCATATACTTTAGATACATTTTTATTAATTAATCCTAAGTATGAATTAGTTGATAATGTTCAAATCTCATATTGATTGTTATACTTGAAGGATTAGTTTTAAAACTGTGGATGGTGTCAAGCATCTATTTAGAGGAGATTGAAATGTGAAATAAAGTGAAATAGGATTATTATAACAATCATTTGGAACAATCACATACCAGTTGGCATCTCTGTCCTTAGCATCAATGAATGAGATAATGACTAATGGTTTTTTACTAATTTTGTATCATTTTTCTCATGTTTTTTAGATAATTTATCCTGGTTTCCACCCACAAGATAAGTTGATTTTATGATTGATCTCTTATCAGGGACTAGTCCTATATCACTTCCATCTTATCAAATGAAACCTACCTAATTAAGGGAATTTAAATTCTAGTTAGAATAGTTTGAAAGAAAAGGGTTTATTTGGGCTAGTATGTCTCTGTGGGAAGCACTGGTTCTTTTTGTGAAATAGGAAGATGGATATCTAAAGATTTGTGTGGATTTTTGTAAGATTAATCAAGTTATGATAAAGAATAAGTATCATCTTCTTTGAATTGATGACCTATTTGATTAATTGAGGGGGTTCGAATGGTTCTTTTAAACTAACTTGCGATCAGGATATCACCAATTGTGGGATTGTAAGGAGGATATTTTGAAGATATATCTCATAGTTTGATATGGCCATTACAAGTATGTAGTTATTACTTTTAATATTAATAATTCACCAACTATCTTTATGAAATTTATGAGTACAATATTTCAAAAGTTTCTAGAACCTTTTGTGGTGGTGTTTGGTGATGAAATATTCATGTATTCTAGGAAAAAAGGTTGAGCATGAAAAACACTTGGAGATAGTATTGAGTATATTTCCGGATCATCATACATATTCCAAAATTTATGAGTGAATTTTTGGATATAATAGTTACATTTATTTGTCCATGTTATCTCTAAAAAAGGTGTTTCTATAGATCCAAAAAAGATAGAGGTTGTAATCTCTTGGAAACCTACAAAGAATTAATTTGAGATATGAAGCTTCATTAGATTAGTTGGTTATTACTGAAATTTTTTTCATGAATTTTCATGAATATCTTCCCTTATAACATCTATTACAAGGAAAATTGTTCCATTCCAAAGGAATGATGAATGTCAAAAGTATTTTCAAAATTTTAATGTTCTCCTTACATCAACACAAATCATGATATTTATAGAATTAGGACAATGATATTTGTTATATTTTGATGCTTCAGGATATGGTTTGGGGTGATTTTTAACATTGGTATACCATGTTGCTTTTTATGGAAAACAATAGTTAAAATTTCTTGACAATAACTAACAAACCCTCAATTTGGAATTAGCTGTTGTAATCGATGATCTGAAGACTTGATGTCATTGTATTTTTGGTGAGAAATTCACAATGTTTATGGATCATAAGAGCATGAAATAAATTCTCTCCAAATATATTTGTATCTGAGATAAAGATGATGTATGTGGTATCTTCAAATTTTTGAATTTTACTTGATGTATACACCTGATATATAACAACCCTACTCTTTATTACACTTTTTCATGATTTATTACATAATATTACTCAGAATACAACCCAGAAGATCAAGAAGTATAGTGTCTTTTGGAATTAAGTACAATACACAATAACTTAAAATAGGTAATACATCATCTTTATTGAAAAATTATTTTACATGGTCATATTATTCCTTCATACTTAACACTGCATGTGATGACTTGGGGGACATACATAATAAAGGGGTGAGCTATAAATCCAAGTAAGGGAATAAAAATGGAATAAAATAAAGAAATTAATATATTTTATACAATAATTATATCATTGGGGAATCATAGGAGTGAGAATAATAAATATGAACAATGAGGCATGATATATCATGATAATCATAAAATAAACACGGTAAATATGGAAATAACTTTAAACACTGCATCATAAACATAGGTCAATGATAACAGACAAGAAATCATGATGGATAAATTCTTGTGGTGAATTAGGTTCACTCTAAAATCCCTTACATGACATATCATGAGACTAAAACATTACCCAATGCATTGGAGCCCTATATAATTTTGGGTTCACTCGTCACATTCATGTCATTCTCATGCTTAATTTTTCCATATAGATAGTAAAACATGGAATCATTTATCATCACATTTTATTACACAATCATGGAGTTTGGAATATATAGAGTTAAGTACCAAATCAAAGAATTATAAGTTTATAAATCTGAACACCCTTGATAGGAAAAGGGTATGCGTATTCACTACACATTTGTTTGGAATAGAAAATCATCGTGAAATTTTGGCAACATAACGATGTTATATAAATATTCATAAAATGGTTTGGTGAGGGAGAAAATGGTATATCATAATTTTTACATCAAATTTACAGGAATAGGGACATAGAAAAACATATCACAATATTATAAATTAGAAATATAAGGCATAAGATAAAGAATAAAATGTAATTAAGAAGACAAGGAAAGGATCCCTTACATTGAGAGTGTGACTCAAAATGATTGGGAGGGGATTAATGAGAGCTTGGGGAACCTTGGAAGGACTATAGATTGTGAGGGAAGATTAAGGAAATTATACAAGGATTTTGAGTGAAGATAAATTGGATCTTTTTTGGGTTTATATAGGCAATGAGTGGGGAATTATTTATCATTTCTCAAATATAGGTTTTGGACTCTATATAATAAAATAGTCAAAATCACAAACCTTCCCATGGATTTTTCCAACGGTTTCTACCAAAGGGGAATTATTTTAATTATTTTATAAATACAAGGTCCTAACTTAATTAAATAATACCCTTACTAATGTGTCAGTGAGTCATACTCCTAAAGAAATTATTTTAAAACCATCAAATATATTAATGGTTTTGGAGGATTTATAATGGACTTATAAAATTAATCAACTAAACATAAAATACCATTATTTTAAAGGTAAAAAATATATTTAGTCATGGATATTCTGTATATTACATATTAAATCACACTTGGGTAATTATGATTTCATAATACACACCGTACATTTATACAATATTTAATTTTTACCTGAAAGTTCAACTGTCTCATAAAATTACAAAAACATTATTACTGGATAATTTCAACATTGTTTTTATAAAATAATATTCATTTTATGTAAAATTTTCTAAATATTTGAATTTTCACTTTTAAAATAAGAATCAACATTTATTGAGAAATATTGGGTTTATTGACAATAACATTTTTTGAACCCTTATAAATATTATATTAAACTTCATAAAAATTATATATTCATTTATATTTAATGAAAATTATTTCATAATAATATATTATTAAAATACTATTTATTTCAAAAATCCATTAATTCATAAAAATAAATTCCTTAATTGAAATTTAATATTAATTAATAATACAATCTGTGTTTTATTGTATAAAAATAAAAGTCATTTATAAAGTAACAATAAGAAGAAAATATAAACATTATTCTACTGGGAATACAATATAAATATTCATATTATTATGGTCTTGATAAATATCCCTTTGATACACCAACAAACTCCTTAAGTGAAAGGTGTGCAGTGGTGAGAGTTTCATATGGTGGTTTGGCATATATGATTTTGGTCGTGTCTCGATGAGCTTGAAATTATTTTGTAAATGATTTCACTCATGATTAAGTTATTGGATATAAGATTGGGATTGATCAAGGGAAAATCCTAGTGATGATATCTCCTTCATAATCTCTGATAAATGGGATTTATAGGGTATGCTATTACTGGTTGACACCATCACTTCCTTTGTCCAGGTCAATTGGATTTGTTAAAACCCTATATTTATACTAATCATATGATCACTGCTAAATGACTATATCATTAATGGTAATGTTTCTTAATATTATTTTAAATCATATAGGATATAATAAAATCAAATAAGTGCATGTGTTTTCTATAACCATTATACACAATAATATATTTAATTAAGTCTAAAGGGAAATTTTATATATAACATTTCGAGTTGTTACAATCTCCCACATCCATCAGAAATTTCACCCTCAAAATTTTATTTTCCCACACTAAAATAAAAAAGTGTAATTTTTTTTCATCACTACCTATGATTCCCAAATCGCTTCATCAAACTTACAATTTTTCCACTACACTTTGATTAGGTGTATTGTATTATCCTTTATAACTTTATCTATATGATCTAATATCTCCACCAGCTCCTCCTCATAAGAGATATCACTCTCTAATGGTACCAAATATGGATTGAGTACATGTGAGGGTTATGGTATGTACTTCCTTAAGAGGGATACATGGAATATATCATAGTGGGAGATTTGGTTGATAAGATATCGCTCCAATGTAATCAAGGATCTCAAAGGGACTGATCTATCTTAGACTAAGATTTAATTTATTCAAAATCTCATGAATTTATTACATGGAGATATATGGAGGAATATCATGTTTCCAAAATCAAAATCTATGTATTATTGAAGATTGTTAGCATAGATAGTTTGTTGACTCTGACCAGCCTTGATATGTTGCTGAATGGTTTTAACCTTTCCCACCATTTCCTTGACTATTTCTGGACCTAGTAGTTTTCATTCCCCAAATTCATCCCAACATGCTGATGTTCTACACATCTTCTCATAAAAGGATACATAGGGGGCCATTTGGATGTTAGAGTATAAACCATTATTTAATTACAACTCAATCAGAGGAAGATGTTTATCTTATCCTCCTTCAAAGTCAACTAATCATGTTTCAACACATACTTTAGTGTCTGGATAGTTCACTCAGATTGGCCTTCAGTTTGAGTGTGATAATTCATGCTGAATTTCTACTCAGTATTTTGATAATTTTGGAGACTCTTCTAGAAATTAGAGGTAAATTTTGGATCTTGATCAACTACAATCAATAGTTGTGTTCCGTATTTCCTCACCACTTCTCTAATGTATATCCTTTCATGTTGATCGAGTGATAATTCCTCTTGAATTGTATTAAATTGTGTAGTCTTTATAAGATGATCCACCACAACCCATATAACACTATTTCCTCTTGATATCTTCAGAAGGCAATTGAAAAATTCCATGGTGATTTTTTCCCATTTCCATGTAGCTACAGGTAACGGTTACATAATCCCCTTGGATTCTTACCTTTTCATCTTCACTTGCTGACATACAAGAAATATTGATGTATATTCTCTGATATCATTTTTATATTTTCCCACTAATAGTACTCTCAATGATCTCAACACATTTGTTTTTATTCAAGGATGGATAGATATGGCCTAACTATATGCATCATCGAAAAACTACATCTTTAACTCAGGATATAGTGGTACACTTATCCCGGACCCAAATCATAAAAATAATTTTTCATTAAAATTTAAATAAAATGATTTTACCTTTCTTATAGTTTCCTCTTTTGTATGAATTCTAAAATCATATCTTTGATCATCCTTTATCATCTCCATAAGGGATGATTGAGAAATCATTTGTGAAATTATTCATGATTTTCCTTTACTTTATGTTTCCCATGCCCATCCTTTCCAAATATAATAAGATAGATCCCTATGAATTCTAATCAATGATATAATCATTATATCCTTTCTACTTATAATATATTCCAATTTATTCTCTTTCCCAAAATGGTAGTTAATTGAGTAGTAATAGTCCTGGATCAGATCTAACCATTTCTTTAGTGCATATTCATCTCTTTCTCAGTGAATCTATACATGAGGCTTTGGTGATACTTATGTATTTTTAAAGTGAATATCACTGAATATAACTCTAGATCATGCATTGGGTAGTTATATACATGAACTTTCAACTACCTATAAGCATAGGCTATCATTTTTTCATTTTTCATTAACACAAAACCCAATCACTTCTTTGAAGAATCGTTGAATATGATGAAAAGTTCTCCACTTGTGGGTAGGGTGAATATTGGTACAATTATAAGACTCATTTTCAACTCCTTGAATTTCTCTTCACATTCATCATTCTAAGAAAACATTACTCCCTTACGAGTTATCTTAGTTAGAGGGTTTGAAAATCATGAGAAATTTCTCAAAAATAGATGATAGTACCTAGCTAATCTAAGGAAAATAAGTATTTCTGTCACATATGTTATCCTTGTACATCCTTTAATTCCTTTTATTTTGGAAGGGTTTATAGATATCTCATTTCTTGTAATGATATTCCCCAATAATGAAACTTTCTTTAACTAGAACTCACATTTTTTCTACTTTGCATATATCTTCTCATTTCACAACCTCTTTAGCACAGTGCTTAGATGCTTCTCATGGTCCACATTTATTGTGGAGTATATTAGAATATCATCTATAAATACCACCAAAAACGTTTCCACGAAATATCTAAAGACACTATTCATCAAGTCCATGAATATTACTAGAGAATTAGTGAGTCTGAAAGGAATTACTATGAACTCATAGTGCCCATACATTGTTTGAAAATTAGTCTTGTGTATATCCTCATTTTTCACCCTAACTTTCTAATATCCGAACTAATGATCCACCATGGAGAAGTATTGTGCTCCATGTAAATGATCGAATATATCATCAATCAATGGAAGAGTATAAATTTTCTTTATCGTGATCTTGTTTAGCTCATGATAATAAATTCAAAGGAACATTGACCCATCCTTATTCTCGATGAAGAGGATAGGTGCACTCCATGGTGAAGAACTTGGGAATATGAACCCTTTATCCAGATTATCCCATAGTTGTTCCTTATGGTATTTAAGTTCCAAACCAACCATTTTATATAGAGTCTTGGATAATGGTAATGCCCCAGGTATAATCTTGATTGAAAATTCAACCTCTCAACTAGGAGGAATACCAAGAAAGTCCTTGAAAAACACATCAGTGTATTCCCTCACAATAGGCATGTCATTATGGATGATATTTTTCTTAGACTCAATCATTAATCTAGATATGATTGCTCATAGTGAAATAATATTCATGCTTGAGATGTTCATGCTAATGAATATTCATCCCCCTCCTTTAACTTGTATAGATTTGAAGAATTATTCACAATACGAAGAGTGATTTACTTCTCATGATAATTTATGTTGGATCTATATAGGAAAATCCAATCCATATATATAATTGAATGAAATTCCACTAAGGGGAGTATGAAAAGGTTTTCTGGGAAGTTCATCCTAGAAATCTTGATATAAGAGGACTTATATACTCTGGATGAAATAATTTCACCATTTTCTATTTTCATCGATAGATCTACTTCCATTCTTTGTGGTGGGTTATGAATAGTTCTACTAAACTTTCATGATATGAAGGAATGCATAGAACTAGAATAAAAAAGTATGTTTCCTATTCATTAATGAATTACTAGTGTACATGTCACCACATTGTTATTAGGATCAACCTTATTGGTTATGAAGGAAAAAGGCACTCCATTGATACCTTGTAGGATGTTGGTTATATCTGTAAAACCTTATCTTAGTGCATTAGTTTGAGAAATAAAAAAATTCCTAATATTTGAAGCATTGAATGATGCATTGAGGGTTAACCAGTGAATTCATTTTTTTCATCACATTGGTGGGTTTATCCTACCAATAATCACTTTATATATACCCTTCCTTCCCACATGTAAAGTATTTCTGTATCCCCCTTAAGAAATTTCAAATGTTCCACTTTCCACACCTTTGACAAGTGGGATTTTAAAATCTATTGGCACCGTATGATTTTTTTCTCAGACTGCTATAAATAAACTCCACTTTCCTATTATTATCCCCATGATACACTTGAGATTATCCAATATCCATTTCAACTTTCAGGCCATATTATAAAATTTCATCATAGCTATCAAAGTCTCATATTTACAAGGCTTTTCATATATTATGTTTTATCCCCCAAAAGGAGTGGTCTATCTTGCATTTAGGGGTAACGACAAAGCCAGAGACGTATCATGTAAGTATGGTGAAGTTTTCCTTAAATTACCTAATAGATTCATTATCTTTTTTACTTGTAGTCAATGAAATATATTTCCATTTTAAGCCATAGAGTTCCAGAAAAATATTTATTGGAAAACATTTTCTGGAATTACTTCCACCCCATTACTTTGGTCCCTTCCTCAAACTTAATATTATTGATCAATGTATGCCACTAATCAGTTTCTCCCTCTATATGATAAACAACTTGTAAAATCTTATCTTACTTATAACATTTAAGTATCAATAATATCTTCTCAATGGAGTTGATCCATTTTCCACGATTAGGGGATTGAATGAAACATTGAAAGTTGGGGGGGGGGGGGGCTTCATCACATAAAGATCTCAATTGCATCTTGTTATTTATTAGGGGGATTTGTGACCTCATATTGATATAGGTTTCTATTCAAAAACTGGTTAAAATTAGAGAGTATCGTCACAATGTTTATTATTATCTCTCCCATTGGGTCAGACATTTCATTGGGGAAATCATCACATTTCCTGTCACATTGATTGTTTACCTGATTCCTCAAATTTCTGACCATTGGATAAAATAAATGGAAAATTATGGGTGAGTATTTTTAAACTATTAAACACATAAATATGAATATGATGAAATTAAATATATAACTTATAAATTACATTAATTTCCTCAACTTATGAATTTATAGCCTTCAATCTATGTTATCCATGATCTATTTCCTAACTTATATTCTTATGGGTATTTTTTTATTCCATTACAAATCGTTTGTAATGAGATTATGAATTTATCAAAGAATATCACCTAGGAGTTTCAAACTAGGTGTGTATCACGAACCATTTTCATGCACTAGTTCTTAGTTGAGTCTAGCTCAATGCGGTGTTTTTGAGTTTTACCCCCATGTACATATGTGCTAGAGCCTTATCCACATGTAGTATCCATACATAGATTCATTTTATTGATAAACAAATTAATATATACTTACTAAAATTTAGGGATATCTTATTATACTTATTCTTATCTCTAAGGATGTATCTGGAGTTTTTTAACCCTAAACCCAAAAATAGCTAAAATTTTCCTTTGATACCAACTATGAAAAACCCTACTCTTTATTAAAATTTATTTCCTGATTTTTTACATAATATTACACATAATAAAACTTAGATGATCTAGAAATATTTTATTTTAGGTAATTGTGTATGTTACATAACATCTTAAAATAGGGAATAGAATATCTTTAGGGAAAACATCCTTGACATATTCATATTATTCCTTCATATTTAACACTGTATGGGATAAAGTGGGGACATACATAAGAAACTGGTGAGCTATAAATCCCAATAAAGATATATAAATGGAATTAAATGAAAACAGTAATACATGTTATACAATAGGAATATAAATGGGTCATAAAAGGAGTGAGAATTATAAACATGAACAATTAGACATGATGCAACATGATAATCATAAATGAAACATGGGAAATGTGACAACAACTTAAAACAGTTCATCATAAACATAGGTCAAAGATAGATTCCAAGAAATAATGATTGAAAAGGTAACATGATATATTAGTTTTACTTCCTAATACATTTAATGATTTATCCATTACATTAGAGTGATATATAATTCTAGGCACACCAGTCACATTCATTTCATTCTCATGATTAAGTGTTCTACATAGATCATAAAATATGGAATCATTTATCATCACAATTTATCTTGTGATCATGGAGTTTAAAATACATAAATGTAATTCCCAAATCGAAGAATTATAAGTTCATAAAGGTGAACACCCTTCATAGGTAAATGTTATGGTTATTCACTACACATTTTTTTATAATGGAAAATAAAGATGAAATTTTGGCTGCATAACAGTGTTACTTAAAAATTCATAATTTTTTTTGATGAGAGTGAAAGGGGTATCTCATCATTTTTACATAAAATAGAAAGTAATAGGAACATGTAAAACTAAATCACAACATTAGTAATTTGAAATATTAGGCATAATATAAAAATAAACTTTAATAAATAATAGAAGGAAATGATCCCTTGCCTTGAGAGTTTGAATCCAAATGCTTGGGAGGGGATTCTTCGGAGCTTGGGGGAACCATGGGAGGACTCTAGAGAGGGTACGGTTAATTAAATACTTTCTTCAAGGATTTTGAGTGGATAAAAATGGGATCTTGAGTGAGTTTATATATGAAATGAGTGTGGAATTCTTTATCATTTCTCAAACATGGGTTTTGGACTCTATATAATAAAATAACCAAACCCACAAACCTTATCAAAGTTTTAGCCCATGGTTTCTGAAAAATTGGAGTGGTTTTAATTATTTTATAAGGAAAAGGTCCGAAATTAATAAAATAATACCCTTTATGTTGTGAAAGTGAGTTATACTCATTAAGAAATGATTTTATAACATTAAAATATATTAATGGTTTTGGAGGATTCACAAAAGATTTATAAAATTAATAAAATAAACATAAAACCACAATATTTTAAAGGTAAAATATATATTTGGTCATGGATAAAATTTATAGTATTTATTATAACAACTTGGTTCATTATGATGTTATAATACACACCATATATTAATATAATATTAAATTTTTACCCAAAAAAATCGTTTGTCTTCAAAAATTATGAAAAATTCACAATTGAATTATTTTTACATTATTATTCCAAAAATAAAATCCTTTTTTTCTAAATAATTTTATAAATATTTGAATTTTCACTTTAAAAATAAGAATCAATATTTGTTGGAAAATTATAGGTTTCTAAGAATAATAGTTTTCAAACCCTTATAAAAATCACATTAGAGTTCCTAAAAATTATATGATCATTTATATTTAATAAAAATTATTTAATAATAATATTTTATTAAAATATTTTTTCTTTCATAAATACATTAATTCATCAAAATAAAAATCTTAATTGAAATTGAATACTAATTAATAATACAAGTTGTGTTTTATTGTATAAAAATCAAAATAATTTATCAGGTAATGATAAGAGGAAAATATGATTATTATTCTATTAAAAATAAAACATACATATTAATATTAATATGGTCTTGATACATATCCCTTTAATACACTATAAAATTTCCTAAGGGTAAGGTGTGTGATGATAAGACTTATGTGGAGTAGTTTGGCATACATGGTTTTGGTCGTGATATCGATGATCTTGAACTTATCCCATAAACGGTTTCACTCATGATTAAGTTATTGGATCTTAGATTGGGATTGGTCAAGGGTAAATACCAGTGATGCTATCAACCTTGTAAGCTCTGGTTAGTGGGATTCCTAGGGTATGATCCTACTAGTTGAGGCCATAAATTCCTTTTTCTATGTTAATTGGATTTGTTAAAACCCTATATTTATACTAATAATATGATCGCTATTCAATGAATATATTATTAATGGTAATGATGTTTAATAGTATTTTAAATCTTCTAGGATATAATAAAACCAAATAAGTGCATGTGTTTTCTATAACCATAATACATAATAAGACATTTAATTAAATAACAAGGGGAATTTTATTTATAATAGTTCAGGTTATTACAGGGTGAAGAAAATTCAGTGTGGAATGCATTAAGTAATAATTTATACAGTCAGTTAGATAAATATACTTCAAATAAATGGCAACTAATGTCAATGATAGTCAACATGCACTTGTATTGTGAAGACCAATGTAATGTTGCAGTTTTCTTTTTGATTTATTTTGATCCTAAATTGGTTCATAAGGTTAAAGAGAAAAAAACATATGATTTTGAATGTGTTTCAATAAGATAAAAACCTGATAGTGGGGAGACTATAGAGGGATGGAAGCTTCACAGAAGAATAATGTTGTGGTTTTCAATATTGGATGATCATAAATTTGTCTTATTAGGAATAACTCTTTGATGATTACCGCCACTCTAGATGGGATATTCATCTTGGAATATAAAATATGTATAAGGAATAGAAATAAAAATTTTGGTGGGAAGGAATGAAAATAAAAGTGGATGAGTTTTTTCTTGAGATTCCTCACCTATTAGTTGGTTAAGGTGGAGCATTAGTGACTAGTAGGTATGCTATAGTATTTAACGATTCTACTATAGGAATGAGAGCAAATATATATGGATTTTCTAACATTTCTACCTAAGATGATTTGGAAACATGATTCTATATGGGTGATAGTGGATCAGGTCACAAAGTAACCCCATTTAATCTATATTCATAAATCCAATATGGTGGAAGAATTTTAAAAAATCTATATTCTAGAGGTGGTAAAAAGGTATGATGTATGAAATTCGATAGTATCAGACTGAGATCTAAGATTTATGTATTATTTTTAGAAATTTTTATAGAAATCCATTGGGACATAGTTGACTACGAGTACATCTTATCATCCTCAAATAAATGGAAAATCTGATCAGATGATCTAAATATTAGAGGATATTCTTAGGCCTTATGTAATGGATTTGGCAGCTCATGGGAGGAACACATACTGTTAGTGGAGTTATTGTATAACAACATTTATTTTGACTCAATACATATAGATCATTTTGAAGCATTGTATGGGAGTACTTCCCACAATAATCTTTTTTGGGTGGAAATAGGCGAAACATTATTGATTGGACTAATCCTTGTGCAGGAGACAAAAGATAAGATTCAATTGATTATGAAGAGAATGGAGATGAATTATAATCATCAAAAATCATATATAGATCATCATCAATGGTCATTGTTGTTATAAGTGAGTGATCATGTGTTATTGAGAATATATTCATGGATTGGGAATTGTCATTTTGGAAAAAATGTAAAGGTAAATCCTTTATAAATAGTACTTTTTGAGATACTTGAATGAGTTAGTGAGATAGCATATCAGTTTGATTTTCCACCAAGGTTCAGTTTGGTGCATAAGTTTTTCCATGTATCTCGATCGAAGAATAATCAACTAGATCCTGACTATATGATTTGATGGGATCATGTTGACCTAGAGATTAATGATGCATTGATTCATGTTCCAGTACTGATTATGGATGGAAAATAGAAATTATTGCATGCTAAAATCATCGATCTAGTGAAATTTTTATGGAAATATGGTCAGATTCAGAAATAACATGAGAATGTGAAAAGGAAATGGTAGAGGAATGTCATGAAAAATTTTAGGATATTTATGGCTTTCAAATTCTTTAGGAAAAAATGACTAATGGTGGGGAGAATATAGCACCACTGGTTTTAGGTAATTGTCCCTTTATTTATATATTTTTAGTATATATAATTATTGGGTTAAGATTCCAGAGGTTCAAAGGATATTTGTTTATTTTTTTGTATTTTATAGAGGTGAATGGTTTGAGAACGGTTAATAAATACCATGAAACACCTCTAGGTAACCATGAAAATTAAATATTGGTCACTGGGTAGGTGCATGGTTTGGAAAAAAATGTATCCACCAAGGAGAAACTGTGAAAAGATGGACATAGGGGAATAAAAATATTGGAACATAGTTTTTATAACTATGAAATCCAACAATACAAGGGTTTTTGGAGGTAATGTATTATGCACGATTAGCACATGATTTTCTTAACTGTTCACTCTAACTATGTACCATTAAAATTTAGATTTGTATTTTTTTGATCTTATTCAATTTACACCCTTCAATATATCATTTCCCCTAAACAAGTCATTTCATGAATTCCTCTCCCTCCTAAGGCTTTGGAGACTATTTCTTTTGACCCAGAAGTGATTTCTAGGTGATTATAAGTGTGTTAGAGGCCATATTTGTTTCTAAGTGATTTTTAATTTTTTTTCAATAGATTTATGCTTCTACCCTCTCTTGGAATCATGAATATAGTTTTTGGTTGATAGATTCATGTTTTTTATTCCAATATTGATGAGATATGGTTTCTTTTGTTGAAATAAACAAGATATAAGGATGATTTTTGGGGTTTAAAGCTGAGTTTTTAATGTTTTGTGTCATTCTTCATTTTCACATAGGTTTGAGAGGTAGGTGGCATCAATCTCGAATTTTCATGATTACAAATTTATGTCTTTATTTCAAATTTATTGAATTTATTTAATTGAATTATTAAATTGATGTGTAATTCTTTATGGAAAACCTCTTTAGTGATGGTTTTGTGAAATTTTGGAAAATAGATGGTTTTTTTGAATGTTCCATAGTTTTATGACTATAAAATGATGGTTTTAAACTTATGGTTTTGTTTTGATGCATAGAAATTGGTTTTTGAAATGTTTTAAAGAAACAACCATTTTTTGTAAAATGGGTTTTCATGGGTTTTTGGCATACATGGTGGGCATGTGTTTATGTGCGTTAGGGACAAATAAGGGTGTGGATTTTCCCCCATCAAAATGGGATGGATAAGGGAATAAAGTTTTCCCCATAAAAATGGTTCACCAAGTTACATCTTGGTGAAAGTATGACTCACCGCTCTTGAGTATAAGGAGTTCTATGGTTGACATGCATTGTGGATGTGTGGTAATGATTGGGTATGAAAAAATATAAATTTATTATTGGTTTTAAATAATTGTTTGGTTAATTTCCTTGGAAAATAGTTTTGGTTTGGAAAAATATTTTGGGATTTGATATAAAATGCTTTAGATTGTTTTAAAATGTTTTATATAAATGCGATAACATATTCTATCCTAGTGTTGTGAGTTGGGAAGTCGTGTGGGAAATATTACTATGTTTTATACTCACCCCCCTACTTGGGCACTTTGATATGTTTGTAGATGTGATCTAGTGATACATAGGTAAAGACATGGTTTCCCAGTTCTTTAGTGATGCACCGTGATACCTTAGGAATGACTTTTTGAGTTAGATCTTGGAGATTTTTGGGAGTTTATTATTGATTTTTTCCACGTATTTTCATTTTTTTGGTCTTGTTTTCCACATCATACTATAATATAATTTGGTTTTGTTTGGTTTTCTTTGAGTTTTATTTTGTACTCATGCATCATATAGAGGTTGTTTGGTTAGGCTGTATTGGTTTGGTTGTTTTATTTTAAAAGGAAATATAATCCCCCAATTATTATGAATCCCTTGGAATTTATTTTCAACCTTTGGTGTCATGGTGATGTCACCTAAGGCTAGTAACACACATCTTCCTATTCCTAAGAAAATATAATTCATCTGTAACATCTTATTTATCAATATCCTATAAAATTAATTGATTTGGGATAAATGGATCTTATTTGAATTATATCAAGGTCTCCCCAGGTCCTTCAACTTGAAATATGAGTGTTGATACTTCTTCCACCACTCATTCTGGTTCTGGATTATTTTAATAATCATGAACTATTTATTCCATTTGGTTACTCATCTCTTACATATTATCTTAAATACCTTAAAAATGATCATTTATAATGTTTTAATTCACCTTTACTTGATGTAACACATGTGATAATTCTTCAAAAAATATTTATGGGAAACACGGAACACTCTTTTGGTACCCCTACCATTTCTTGATAAAATTCTGGGAAGTACTCCTGGAGTTTAATCAATTCTTTGGCCAGCCCCTCTAACACTGGGTATTTGAAATAATGTTTAATGTCTTTAATAGGCTCCTTTAATTCCTCATCCTTGATTATTAGGGTTTGAGATCCCTTAATCTGTTTAGAAAATAAATAAACACTATCCTCTATAGACCAAGGTGAGTGAAACTTTTTTTTAATTTTTATATATTTGAAAACAGTAAAATATTTACAATTAGATTTTGGCATCACATCCTTAGAAATAGTTCCAAAGTTTGACATGTTCCAATCATGGGGTGTGGAAAAAATATTTCCTAAGTTAAAAATGTAGTGTAGTGGTTAACCTAGCTTGTCTCTAGAGAGGATATCTCAACAATCAAGTTTTTCACTTTGAATCAGATGAAAAAGTGGATGTTTTTAATGTGTTTTATTTTGAAAACAAATGAAATCAACAGACTAAAAGAAACAAATTAAGAAAAAAGTAAAAAATAAAATAAAATGAATGTGATTGAAAACTATGATATAATAAGTGTTATTAGGTTGGGTTTGGTCTCCAATTGAAATTCTATAAGAATTCATATTTATCCAATCCTCTTCTACTACGCTGATTAAAGTGAGATTCAAAAATAACTTCCTCACAATCCCTTGGTAAAATAGTGATGGGGAGAGTAAAACTTTATAAGATCTCATTTATGTCTACTCTCCTTCTTATGTTTGATATATTTTTAACAAATACACTTTATTGAATTAGGAAATATTTTATTAGGTCTTAATTATTCCAAACAATCCAGAATATCTACTACCCCTCCCACATGTAATGACAATCGCTGGATACTTCAGCACTAATACATGATCTATTCAATAATATATAAACTAGAACCTACTAGAGGGAGATAATGATCATTTACCAAACAAAAATCAACAGTAGAATCTAAAACCAAATATGATCTTACCTAATAATAAAAACTGCTATTAGAAATTGAAATCAACTTTATAGAAGAGAGAAATAAATTTATACCATAATGTTTAGGATCTGAAACATTACAAAACAAAAACCCACCTTCCCCAATCACTCATAAATTTACCCCATCCATGTGAAGGGTATCCATGAATAAAAAGGAATAAAAATTCATTACAAAACTAAGAAAAGTGAAAGAGTGAAAAAAAAAAGATAATTTATCCTCTAGAATCCATCCACCCAAGGTTTTCTCTATTTCTACCCATAATCCAAACGAAAATCACCAATTTCCCTTATTATATGTTGTTTTTAATTTATTTTTTTGTTTAACCTAAAAATTATATTGTCACTGGACATGTGTATAAAAATTTATTCCCAAATTACTCAAGAACACTTTTTATGGGTGAAGAGATCCTTCATCTTCCTCCACTTTATCTGATTAAATGGATACATTAATGAGATAATTTATCGATGAAATTTAATTTTCCCATGATAATTTGAGTTCCTTTTTATTTTTATCTTGAATTATCCCATTTGGAGGTCTTTAGGACGAGATATGTCTCAATTACTAAGGTATGAACTGTTTTTTTACTAGAAATATTCTCCGATTTGATTCATTTATTGGGCTTGTTGATATTTAAATGAGCTATACGTCTATAAATATTAGTTGAAGTCCATGTACTATGGAATCATAAAAAAAATTAATCACTCAATTTGGATCAATATTGAAAATTTTATGATCAAAATACTAAAGTGGCAAAAAAACTGTTAAAATTCTTGAATTATCCAATTTTCATATTTTAGCCTCAAATTCACTAAAAATCCAAAAATGATTTAAATCAGCTCAAAATTTTGAGTTTAAAGGGATTAAATCATTTAAATACACATGTAAAATGATGAAAATATCACCTATATCAATAATATCTTTTGAAAATGGATCATCCTTCACCTGTGGAATAATTCCTATTAATTGGTTTTGGAACTTCACTAAGTTCAAGTTTCCTCCCACTTGTTTCTCAAGTTATACATGCATTCTAAAAGAATATATCATGAAAAGACACATTTTTTTTATTAAATGTGTTATTTAAATAAATTTTCATATCTTTGTTAAATTTTTAAACAATAATTTATCAAATTTAGGTCCAAGTTCATTTGAAGATAAACATCATATGTGTGTCTCACAACTAAAACCGTCATAAAATTAAATTTGAGATATTCTTGGTTCATTTTTATATGGAATATTTTTATTAATTAATATGGAATTATATTTAGTGTGAATTTAGAATTTTTCAGAGTATAACCCATAATAAAATAGAAAGTTCAAGTCAACTGAGTGTGAAACTATTCCAAAAGCTTAGATGGTTAGTAAGATTTTTTTCCTTATATGTTTCACACCTCGATTGTAACAACCCAAAGTTTTATCTATACAAAATCCATTATTCTAATTATTTAATATGGTATAAACACATATAGAATACAATACAATATTTATAAATGATGAATGAATGAAATAAGAAGTGTTTATAGAAGTTAAGGAACCTATAACAATGAAATAGTAACTCAACCTTTGGAATAGTAATGTGACCCTTATAAATAGTAACCCCACAAATGAAAGTATATATAAAATTTATCCATATTATAAGTGAAAATATTATATAATTATATCATAATATAAGTAAATAATTTTTTAATAATTATTAATTAAGTGTTGGTGTTTTTATAAGTCATAAATATTTAATTACAATTTTATGAATAATTTAATAATTTAAAAGAAATTTTATTTTCATAAAATTTATTCATAAATTAATATTTTTATGTATTATAATTATAATATAATTTTATGAGACCTTAGTTAAATTTTCAAAGTGATATAAAATCAGTTATAATTTTAAAATTTGTATTTTTGAGTAAAATAAGATTTTAATTAAACATTAAAATTCTCATATTTATTATTTTCAAAAAATGGAATTCATTTTTTAATTCTATACATTTAAAAATGGTTAGAGTGAACTTTTGGTGAATAGTAAAATACGATAATTTATGGTATATATACATTATAAGTTAAATCCATTATTCATTGAGTCATGGATGATGTAAGGATAATTAGTTCAAAATCACATAATATATTTTCTGTATTTAGTCTCAATAATCAACAATATTTCTTGTCTTGAGTGAACTAATAAATTAATGAATTAAATAATTAGAGAACACCCCTCTCCTCCACTATAAATATCACCCCTCACCACCTCTTCCCATCACACCTCCCAAGCTTTGATTCATGTACAAATTTTTTCCAAATATTCTTCTAGACCCCTTATCTACATCCAGTAACTTTTGGTCTTAATAAAAGACCAAAACCAATCCACTAGGGAGGTTCTAAAGAAGAAGGAATCAAGAGGTAAAACCCTCTTCCTTTTTTTAATTTTTATTCAAGTTCCTTTCTTCTCTTTTTCTCTCCTCACCTCCCCTCATCCAAATGGTATGATAACTCTAGTAAATATATTTAAATCTTGTTATGATAGTGGAATAATTCATCATCATCTCTCTTTCCCTCTCCTTTTATACAGAAAAAAATAATAATACATCGTCTGTGATGTGTTAATTTATCACATTCAAGGATGATGAAGTTTTCAGTTTCCATTACCATCCTCAAGGTAGGTCATGAAACCATTTTTATGGTTGAACAACATTATAATATATTTATTATATCTTATGTAATGTTCTGGAATCATTTTGTACACATTATATTAATTTATTAAAAAAAATGAGTTCGTTGTGATCAAAAACCACCTAAATAAACACAAACAATTATCATTAACTATTTATCTAATGATTCATCCTCATTTCATAAACCCAAATGATTTATAATTCCAATTTAACATTTTTAATATCATTAATAACACATAAGTTAAATTCTGGATAATTATCCCCACTTTATACAACCCTTCGAACATGTATACAAGTAAACCGATCATGAAATCCAAGGAAAACCAACACTCCTAAATGATTAAATCGAACATCTTAAACCATAAAAAATTCCACAAATAAACGTAAAAAGGTTATACTAAATTAGATGCATGTATAATGGGTTCTATAATTATTAATTAATGAATCTCATTTTATTATCCATAAAATTAAGATCAAGTGAATAACACCTTCAGACATAAGGTAATGGATTCTACCCGAACCTCCATTATTGCTTTGGGTTACTCTTCCTATATTTTTACCCAAATGAAGTGATATTTTATTTTTATTTAAATCTTATAAATTCTGCATATATGTTCCAAAATCATGTATCAAGATCCATTCACCCTTCCCTCTTTAGGGATATACATGTTTTTAAAAGGTTCTCTACTCATTTCCTTCCAATAAGAAAACTTGATTTAAGGGAACTTCATGAATTCTTACCCAATTTAAAGTGTACCCTATTATTGGATCTAAATATATATATCTAGAAGAAAAAAATAAAATAGGGGGTGGAATTTTAAGTTTAATTTTTTTTTTGTTTTTAACCTTATATGAATTTAGTTTAAAAATATTTAAACTAAAGGAATTCACAAAACCTGTTATAAAGAAAACAGACGGCCCTTGGGTCTAATTAAAATGATATCATAATAAATTTTATTCCAATATGTAGTCAATAGGTCATATTTAATCATATTCTCAGTAATCATGGTAAGTATCATAATCCCAATGGTTATTATAATTAGAGAAAATAATGATTCTATCATAATGTGTATACAATCATATTGAGTAATTGAATAACCATAATCATAAAAATCACAATCACAATATAATTAAAAAGTATCATAATCAGATCAATTATGATAAAGAGAGTATAGAATAGAAAAATAAATATATAAAACAATTCAATTTATATTACAATTATAACAGAAATGAAATACAAGTAAATGAATACAATTACTTTAACCCAAAGAGTATTGTATCCAATAGCCTAGGATAAAGGTCCCTTGATTTATAATTTCAAGAAAGTCTATCTTACCCACACCATGATAAAGCCTCAATATGATTATCATCCTTGGTCTATCATCCTATCCCCTATAGCCCTCAATCAAGAAGGTGATTATCAACTCTGTCTTCCTATCCTTAGAATCCCTCAATCCGCAAAAGATTGGTATAACTGTCTTCCTATCCATAGAATCCCTCAACTGTAATCACAATGATTGGAATCACATAAAGAAAAACAAAACTCTTGACAGTTATAAGTATATAGAACAATCATTTCACTACTTTTAAACTTTTGAGTTTTCAGACATAGAATATTTGGAAAATCTCTTGCATAGTGTCACAAAAATCCAGTAGCTCTGAGCTCATTCAGATGACCTAGTATTTAGAGGCCTTTGTACCAATGGTCATCTTGATCTCAAATAGTTGGAGTTACCTGAAAATTTTATAGAGACTTGGACACTTGACACTCTAATGCTTATATTGAAATTGAAATCATGACATCATTTTGATTATAATATAATACACAACCTAATTTTTATTTAAAATATTTCCTTCCATTACGATACAATTTTGTGGGTAAGATAAAAAAGAGTTGGAATGAGTCTAATGATTTATTTTATGAGAGTCAGTACATTTTATATCATTATGAAAGAATTGATAGTGTGAAATACAAGACAATGTGTACGATATGAATCATATTTGGTGTGTATGATATAAATCGTATATAGGATTGTTACAATAATCATAGAATAAATAATTTCTACAATACTCATGATTATGATTTTTATCATAAGCACTTATGAAAATTGTAATGAGAATTAATTTTCATAAAACAAAGTATGATAAAAAAAATTTGTTCATAAAAGAGTTTTCAGTTGAGTATTTAAGAAAGAGTTTGTGATTTTCAAGACAAAATGAATAGAAAAGTCAAAAAGTGATTTTTTACTTAACAATCTCCCCTTTTTGGAATGTACAAACACCAAGACTTATGTAGAAAATTAATTAGTAAAATTTACGTCCAAATAGAGTTTGAAAAAAAAATTGTATTCAGAATTAAACCCTTATACTTATCTCCCTCTAAGTTTTAAAACTCTTCTAAATATGATATTGAATATAACTAACTCCCTATTAGGATAACAGAATCCATAAGGATCATATTATTATTCTTTTAGGAAATTATAACCCCTTACTAAAGAATTCTCCCCCTCTATATATCATTCTACCTTAAAAAAAATCTTCCACTGGTTAGATCATTCACTCCCTTTGTGATTTACAAAAAGGAATAGGGAAAGTCTTCTAATTCCTTCAAAAGGGTTAGAGAAACAAAATTCTATGAAGTAATAATGAATTTTTTCAACTATAATAAATGAAAGAACATTCATCCAAAATTCATGGAAAACCTTCAATCAACATGTATGTATATGACAAAAAAATTATTGATGTTTTCAAAATAAATACAAAAAGAGGTCAAAAATCCATTTCTTCTCCTTTTCCTTCATCTTATATAAGAGCTCTAATAAAATTGTCTTAATTTTATTGAAATCATTTCTATAATCCATTAGTTTTTGAAGAGATTCCTAATAATTCTGTATCTTCTCTTCTAATTCTAAAAACAATTGATCCTAGTTATGATTAAAATCTTTCTGAGAGAGTATCTTTTCTTTAAGAATATGAATATTTTCCTTTTGATCCTAGGTCTTTTTCGCCTAATATTTAATTGCATTTTCATGCACTTTAGACTTGTTATACGTCAAAAAAATTTATTTTTAAAATCAATTATATCATCCTTGTAAAACAATAACATTAAAACTTATGATTTAATGAAATTAAACTTCTTATTGATTTCCATGACTTCTTCAGAGTAGGTTGCATCTGGGATTTTGAAACCTTTAACTATTTGAGAAGTTTCACTTTCCAATTTATTGAAATCAATAGTGACATCACTCACAAGGCTTATTATATATTCAATTTAATCTTCGTGGAATTTGATACTTTGATCAGTATTATCATACCATTTAACAACTTTGTTGCAAGCCTTTCTATGTTATATAGTTCTTTTTTCAAGAAGTTTGAAATCAGCTTCAATCCTAATTAGTATCTTACTTAGAAGTTTGATTGTATCTGATCTTTCATTTTGGTTTTCCAAAACCAAATGAATCTTTTATTCAAGCCTTAATAAATTTGGAATTTTCTCTTAAATTATCTTTAGATCTTAAAAAATATACTGATATCTTTTTATAATATTTTATTATAAAATTTAGTATCTTCTTACTAATAATGAAGTTCTGTAGAAAGAGTTCTGGTAGCATCAATTTCTAATCCCTAGTTTCAATTTTCATCGGTCCTATTCTCTTTCTATGTATTTGAAAGTTAAATTAATTTTTTAGTTGAGATCTATGAGAATCTTACTTTGAAGACTCTACTCCTAGAGAAGGTAATTTTCATGAAGTAGCTTCTTAAGATGTTACTCGTATTTCGTTGGAATGAGATTTTTTTTGTGATGATCCACCTATTCATTGTCATCTTCCTCTTCATTCTCATCTTCTTCCTTTTCTTCTTATTTTTCATCTTCATTTCTATCTTACTCTTCACTGAGATACTGATCTATGTATCTCATTTAACTATCTTATTGTTATTATTAGAATTATTCTTGAACATCCTTTGGTGGAACTGATTCTTCCCCAATTTTATACTTATTCTTTTCCGTGACTTGGGTAGAGGGAGTGATTGTTTCTTCTTGAATTTATTCCCTAATATAAATTCCAACATTCACCTTTTCAACTCCATTAAAAAGCTTATCAACATAAAAAACATCCAATTATCTATTTTTTAACCTCTCATTCTTCACTTCTTCTTTAACAGCAACCTGAGTACAATTGTTTTGGCAAGGGTTCTAGTAGGGTCAAGACCAAACTAAGGGTCTCTTTTTTTTCTATCATTTTTTTCCACTGAGAAATAACTTCATAAATATAAACTTTTTTATTATTTGGTTTTAATATAGAATCAGAATTTGATTTCTTTTGTTTCTAAAAAACAATCGGCACTAATTGTTTTGGAACACCATGACTTCCTCTAAAAAACATCTTTTGAAACTTTGGATGCAGCATTTTTCATAATTTTTTTTTATTTTGAATCAAAATTAAATTTCAATATTTTTATCATATCATCACTAATTAGTTGGAATTTTATATTCTTTGGTGATGATTTGACTGTGAGATTACAATAATTCAAACATTTAGATATAATCTTTCTTAGAATTGTTGGAAACATAATAATCTAAGACTTGATTACACCAAACATTAAATTGTTGATGGTTATGAAAATATAACCCATCAGATTTAGCATTCTGAAATTAACATGGTAATTCAGTATAAAAACATCTGAGATTTTTAAAGTTTCCCTATCACCTTTTAGATGAATTAAAAAACCTTTCATCCAAAGATCTATAAGATTATTGTCAGCTGAGAGATGGGTAGTTTTACTTTTTTTCCTCATGAATCTAAAAAAGAGATTTCTCATCTCTAACCTTATTGAAGGTTCCTTTCTCTTTTGTATCTTTGTGAAGGAAAAAAAGTGTCTCCCTCTTATGGTACACTGATTTTTTTTGGATTGTTTTAATAACATACTAATATCTTTATTGTAAATTTGAAAAGATAAATTCAAATCACTATTAATCTTCACATAACTATAAAATTGTCTTTTTTCATGCCCCAAAATAGTATCTTAAGTGGTGTTGGGTTTTTCTAAGATAACAGATTCCCATCCTTGAAATTTAATAATCCTTTTCAACAAAGTATCGTACATATCATAAAAATATTTTTCTACTAACATTTTTATGAATAATTTCATGGATAGTATATCTTTTAGAGAAATGAGAGCCTTTAATTTATGAGACATGGTGAAAGTTGTTTCAGTTGTTTTTTATATGAGTACAATGAAATACTTTGGTCATGAAAAACTTCAGACTCAGCTACTCAAAGGGTGGTAGAGGTTCAGCACAAATAAGAGAAAAATGATGCGGGATAGTGTAGGGGGTCCCTTTATATAGGCAAAGTAATGTGATAGTTGGGATTATAAAACTCATATTCAATCAGAAAAAATTGATAGTTGAAAAAATTTAACTCTTGAGGTTTTTATTATTTTTTTTAAAAAAATTATCATATTCATCATGATTCTGGTAGTGTTTTCAAATAAAATGAAATACAAAAAAATATATTTATAAAGTTTAAAGTAAGAAATTGTAATTTTATGTGTCTCACAATAGATCTATTAGTTTTAATATTGTTTTCTAAAAAAATAAATTTTGAGGATATAAAAAAATTGAGTACAAAACAATTATGAGTATGAAAAATTTGAGTACAAATAAACATGAGGACAAAAAAAATTGAGTATGAAAAATATGAGTGCAAAAAAATACGAGTATGAAAAATTATGTGAGTAAAAAAATAGGAGTATGAAAAAAATATGACTACAAATTTTTTTTCATGAAAATAAAAGAGAGAGACATAGAGAGAAAATTCAATCATATGTACCCCCCTTTGAAATGGAGTAAATTAATAGAAGGAGATGTTTTAAACAAGATGTAGATATGAATGATACAATTATATTGATCATTATTATATTCTATTTAATGTATTCAAATCTATTGTAAGGTAATGGTTTTGCAAAAAAAATCTGCAATTTGTTCTTATGTTCCGATAAATTGTAAAATGATATCTCCTTTAAGTGTTTGATCCTTAAGAAAGTGATGCATAATATCTAGGTTTTTTTAATGTAAGTGATGTGCATGGTTTTTACTTAGATTTATGGAACTTTTTTTATCAAATTTTATTTGAGTTTTAGTAAAACTAACGCAATAATCAGTGAGTGTGTGTTGCGTCCACAATGCTTGAGCACACCAACTTCCAGCTATCACATATTCAAATTCAGTAATGGAAAGTGCTACTAAGTGTTTTTTCTTACAAAAACAAGATACTAATTAATCACCAAAGAAATGAAAAATTCCATATTTACTTTTTCTTTCCATTCTACAGCCACCATTATCAGCATCTAAAAAACTTTTTAATTCAAAATAATTTCCATAAGAATAGAATAGTCTTAAATCCATGGTTCCCTTTATATAGGAAAAAATTATTTTTACAACTTTTAAATGGTATTACATTGTATTTTCTTGATATCTTACACATAAGTATATTGAAAACATTAAGTCTGGAAGACTAACTGTTATGTATAGAAAACTTCCTATCATACCTCTATGTGTTGTTTGATCGACTGGTTTCCTAGCTTCATCAAGATCAAGTGTTTTCAAGGTACCAATTGGAGTACTAATTCTTTTGGTATTATCAGGTCTATTTATTTTAATAAGATCTTTAATACAATTATGTTGGGATATAAGTCCCTTTTGGATTTTGAGAAATTTGAAAACTAATAATGAATAATCACTCACCCATCATACTCATTTCAAACTCAGATTTCATAAGATCTACAAAATAATATATTAAATATTATTGAGTTGATCCGAATATAATGTCATTAACATATATTTTAACTATAAAAATATTTTTTTTCTTAATTTATGAAAATATATAGATCAGTAGTTCCCTTAACAAAATTATTTTGCAACAAAAGTCATATTAATATATCTTACCAAGCTCTAGGGTCTTGTCTAAGTCCATATAAAGTTTTGGTAAGTTTAAAAACATATTTAGTATGTTTTTTATCTTCAAAACCTAGAGTTTATTTAACAAAAACTTCCTCTTGAACATATCTGTTAATGAAATAACACTTTACATCCATTTGAAATTTTTTAAAATTAATGAATGTTGCAAAGTCTAATAGAATTGGAATAGACTCATGTCTAGTTACGTGAGCATAGGTTTCTTCATAATATATTCTCTATTTTTGATTATAACATTTAGTAAGCAGTATTGATTTGTTTCTAATGGTTATTCCATTTTCATCACAATTGATTCTGAATACCCATTTTACTCCAATTATAGAGGTTTATTTAGGTCTTTCAACCAAGGTCCAAACTTTGTTTCTTTCAAATTCATTTAGTTCATATTGTACAAACATAATCCAATATTTATCACATAAATCCTGACTAGTACTTTTGGGTTCAAATTAGGAAATAAATGATAGATGTTCTACTTCATTTCTCAAAGAACTTCTAGTCCTTACAGGTTGATTTACATCACCAATGGTACTATCATTGGGATGATTCTAAAGAAACAACTGACTTAGGTTTTGTAAAAAATGTTCATCAACGTAAGATAGAAAGTCTTACATAGTGAATACTTCAACAATTTTTGTTAGTATTTTCCTTATTATAATATTCTTTTATCAAAGGTTGATAATAAATTTTTGAAAATGCATCAGAAGATATAGGTTGGTATTTTTAAAAAATAAAAGGTTCGATTTCATCAAATTTAACATGTACTATTTCCTCAACAATACAATAATTTTTATTGAAAACTATATAATCCTTATAAGTAGTGTAATATGCTAAGAATATACCTTCATCAGATTTGGGTGTAAATTTATGTAAATTATCTTTTGTATTCAAAATGAATACTTTTCATCCAAATACTTTCAAGTATGAATCTTTTGGTTCTCAACCTATCCCTAACTCATAAGGTGTTTTATTAAGAAATGTTCTAATTAAAACTCGATTTATAGTATAGAAAGTAGTACTAATATCTTCAACCAAAAAGTGTTTAGTAATTGAGTATTCACTTAACCTGGTTCTTGTCACTTCCTGAAGAATTTTTTTTCTTCTTTCAATAACCCCATTTTTATTAGGCATTCTAGGAGATGAAAATTTATGTGTAATGCCTTTCTTACTACAATAGGTTTCAAAATAAGATGTTACAAAATCTGCACCATGATAACTATGAATAGTTGTCAATGGAAATTTTTTCCCATTTTGGAATTTGGCTACAAATTTTTTAAAATAACAACAGGATTTAGATCTGTTTTCTATAAAATAGAACCGCTTGTATCTTGTGTAACCATTAACTAAAATAAATACATAGTACTTTCCTATAATACTTGTAGTTTGTGTTGGACTGAATAAGTCCATGTACACTAACTATAAATCACCAGTAGTTGAGACTTCACTAATATATTTAAAGCATGACTTATGTTGCTTTCCATATTCACAAGGGGCACAAAAATTTCGAAGAATAAAATATATGTTTAGTATATACTTAATAATTCTTTTATTAGACAATTTATATAAGTTTCTAAGGTTAAAATTTCCTAGCCTTCTATTGCATAATCAATATTGATCTTCCATTTCACTAAATAAAGGTAAGTCTTGTCTCCCAAGGTCATCTATGTTTAGTGTGTAAACATTCTTATGATGATGGGTGGAGATAATGAATTTGGAATTGTTTAATTCACATTTATCATTCCTAAAATTCACAAGGTAACCTTCATCACATAATTTTTTTATGTTTATAAGTTTGTGCATAAGACCTTTTAAAAATAAAACATTTGAAATCAAAGATTTTACAAGAATAACAATATTACCTATACTAAAAAATCTTTCCTTCAGCATTGTCTCTGAAGGTAAATCTTCCACATTTCATGTCAATAATATTTTCAAAGAATTATTTTTTACCATTTATATGTCGTGAACATCCACTATCCATGTAACATATATTCTTATTGCTGTTACTTCCTTAGTTTTCCTGAAAACAAAATAATTTGACTTTTTCAACCCAAAATTTCCTGCGTCTAGAAATATTAGTAAACTATATTTTGGGAATCCACATTTGTTTTGAAAAAATGGGTCTTTTGGAACCATAACGATTGAATTTTATTCAAGGAATTTTTTTTATTTCAAGGACCTCTACTTTGGCATTTTGTGCAAAAGGGGAAATTTTTAGGAATAAAATAATTATTAGTAAAAAATGGTTTTGAATGAGTATACCCCACTCCTAAACTATTACCGTATGGATGGAGTTGTTTATATATTTTATCAAATCCTTCCTTACCCGTAGTAAAGTTTGTCAAAAGTTTCTTTAAATAAACAATTTCATATTTTAGTTTTTAACTAAATTCTTATCCACATTAGTATTAGTTTCAGAATTGCGTTTCATTTCAAAATAATTTTTCTCATAAATGAATTTTTTCAAAATATTCAGAAAGTTTATCATTCTTAGAATTAGTTTCCTTGAGGTTTTTTTAAATAGAATCCATTTCAAAAAATTTCTTATCAAGATCTTTTAAGAGATCTGATACTTATTTTGGTAAAACATTAATTCTAGAATTTTCTTTCTCAAGTTTCTTTCTAACCTTAAAATTTTCATTCTCAATGAATTTTAAAAATCTAGAGACATATTCATATTAAAGTAAAGTATTATCTTCTTCTATGGAATTGTCTTCAGCAGAATAAATATAACCTTTCTCCTCATGATAGTTGGTATTTAAAGACATATTTTTTAAGGAATCCAAAGTGTTTACCTTTTCCATAAAAAATTTATTTTCAATAGTTATTCTGGTATAGAGACTAATATTTTTCTATTTGGAATTTTCACTGTCTAAAGAATCTTAAAATGAATCTCCTCTACTATAACTCCATGAGTCATTGGCTTTCAAGACTTTATTTCCTTTTGGATTTTAATACTTTTTATTATTTCTATCATAATGAATTTCCTTTTTATCTTTTCATTTGAGTTTTGTAAAATTAGGTCTTATGTGTCTAGCTATTTTACATTAATAACTAGTAACTTAAGAATATTTCTTAACATTAATTTCCTTGTTACTTTTCTTATACTCATACTGAAAATATGTTTTACCGACAATCTTGTTCATTCTTCAAGAAAGCTTGGCCAACTCATTCCCAGATTGTTCTGAATCACTTGAGTCAAATTAAATAATAACTTTCTTTTTCTTTGATGAGTTAACTATATTTTTAGGAGTTTGATCTTTATTTTTATTTTAAGTAGAAGTAAATCCAACTCCAACATTCTTCTTTTTTACTTTCTCAGCATCTCTTTTCAATCAATTCTCATGTTAAAAAGGAGTTCCAAAAAGATCATCAAGAGTAACATTAGTAATATTTATTTATTTTTAAACCACTATTCTCTTTAATTCCCATTCACTTAGAATGATGTATATAATCATTTACATGATTATTTCATCATCTAATCATTTTCACTCATATCTTTTAAACAGTTAAATTTTTTCATGAACCTTTTTTGTACCTTAATAATTGGTTCTCCATAACGGAATTCAAGGTCATGATAATCTGATCTTAGAATGGATCTTTTAGTGTCAATAACATTGGAAGTTCTAAAATGAGTGATTTCAAAATTCTTCTAAATGATATTTTCTGCTTTACACGAGGAAATCTATATATATATATATATATATTTCTAGTCATATAATAAATTAAAGTATTTTTTACCTTATAATTCAAATGATATTCATGCTTCTCTTGATTGGTAAAGACTCTAACTTCATTGTCAGAAATTTTATAGTCACTGGTCAGTATAATAATGTTATCAACTCCTATGTTGATCACAAAAGTCTTCATTTTTTCTCTCTAATATTCATAACCATATCCATCAATTTTTTTCTCCTGTGGGATTTAGATTGTCTATTGAACCTACATTTAGTACTTACATCTTTAAAACAATAAAACAATTCTTTTTCCACAACACATGTTAGTGTAACAAATATTTATAAAGAAAACTTTTATAGTAAGAAATAAAGATAGCTTGAAAAAGTAAAGGAAGTAAATATATGAGTAGTGGAAACCTGCTATTATACCAATTGTTGGATCAAAATTTATGTGTAGATGAAAAAATAAAAGTGGGGTACTGGGGTAATTGTAAGTTTAAAAAAATTTTGTTTTTAACCTTAAAATAATTTATTGTAAAAATATTTAAACTAAAGGAATTCACAAAACATCTTATAATGAAAAAGGATTGGCCCTTTTTCCTGATTAAAAAGATATCATAACCAGGTTGATTCTGATATGTATTCCACATGTCATATTTAATAATTTTCTCAATAAGAATGGTAAGTATCATAATCACAGTGGTTATGAAAATCAAAGTAAAATAATGATTCTATCATAAATATTATAGAATCCCACTGAGTAATTGAATAATCATACTCACATAAATCATAATCACAATGTAATTTAAAAGTATTATAATATGATAAATTATGATAAATGGAATATATAATATAAAAATGAATATATAAAACAATTAAATTTATATTAAAATAGCTGTAGAAATGAAATAAAATTAAATGAATACTATTATTTTAACATAAAGATTAGGGTATCCAATAACCTAGGATAAAGGTCCCTTGATTTATACTTTCAAGAAAGTGTATCTTACCCAAACCAGGATAAGCCCTTGATATGATTATTGACATCAGTCTGTATACCTATCCCCAACATCCCTCAGTCAAGAAGGTGATCAGAACCTCTTTCTTCTAAGCCTCAAAAGCTCTTGATCCAAAAAAGATCGGTACAAATGTCACAAAAATCCAGTAGCTCAAATTTTATTCTAATGACCTAGTATCTCTGAGTTCATGCAAATGACCTAGTATTTATAGACATTCGTCCCAATAGTCATCTTGATCTCCAATGGTTGGATTTTATCCTGAAATCTTATAAGGACATGGATACCTGAAACTCTAACGATCATATTTGAATAGAAATCATGACCTTGTTTTGATTATAATATAATACATTACATCGTTTTGATTTAAAATATTTCCTTTAATTATAATATTGTTTTCTAGGTATGATATCAAAGAGTTTGAATGATTCTTTTGATTTATGTTAAGAGATTCAGTATGATTTATATCACTATAAAATAATTCTCTGTATGAAAGACTGGATAGTGTGTACGATATGAATCATATTCAGTGTGTATAATATAAACTATATCCTGGATAGTTATGATAATCATGGAATGAATCATTATTACAATACTCATGAGAAAGATTTTTATCATAAGTACTTATGAAAATCGTAATATGAATTGATTTTTATAAAACAAAGTGTGATAAAAATGTTTTGGACATAAAATAGTTAGTAATTGAGTTTTTAAGAAAGAGTATGTGATTTCCAAAATAGAATTAATAGAAAATAAAAAAGATACTTTTGATTTAAAATATATAATCAGTTTTAAGCCACCATTATTTTTCTAAAAGAACTCATTTTATTATGTAAAATTTATTGGTTCACTTCTACATTTTTATTTGAGATTATTCCCTTTCATTCTTTAAATAACCATTAATATTTTCCTTAAACCGATCCAAAATGTTTTTATTCTAAATTTTCTTAAATACACTTTTTACATGTTATCACTTAAGTTTGACACAACATATTATTATTTATGCCAATTTCCCCTTATTAATTTCCATGAATGATTTAAATCCTTTATTTCATGTACACCATTGTGATATTCCATCATGTTATGCTGTTTTTAGAAGATTATGATACCCAACTCATACCATGGGTGACCCTTATGTTTATGTTTGATTCCTTATGTATGTTTCTTCATGTAGAACAAATATTCATGAACATATTAAGATGGGTGTTCCCCAATATCTCTCCAATGAATTGGGTAATGTTTAGTCTCTTTAGTCCTTATGTGCAATGGTCTTGGTAGTTAGCCTTGGATCGTGTTCCTCTATGTGAAATTAGCCTTGACTCTTTCTCCTCTATGTGTGTCGAGCCTTGACTCATGCTGAAATCATGTTTTACGTTTTTTCCAAATTACTAAAAATCCATTGTTTTATGATCCTATGTAAACATTACTTGTGTTTAATCATGTTCTATGCCTTTTTATATTATTATGTTATTCCCTCAAAACCATGTTATAAGATTTATTTTAATGTTTATTCCCTTACTAGTAATTTTAGCTCTTCCCTTTGTTCATGTTATCCCCAGGTTATCCTATGCATATGTAAGGGCTAAAAGGAAGTTATGATCTCATAATGGATGATAAATAAAGAAATTTTTTATTTAGTCCCTTGTTTTTAGTTTTATGTACCTAGTCTTCCAAGACACTTGACTTTATGATCCTTGGCTTGTAATTTGGTGTTTAATTATGATAAAATTCAGGTAATGATATGTGTAAACATATAGGGTCACTATAATTATTTTATATAGTTATCTTAATACTTTTACCAATTTAATTGTTTCCATATCATTGAAATTGCATATGTGTTTCTGGTTTATATAACTAGGGAAACAATTCCAAAATTAATTGGTTTTAGAATTAACAACATTAACCATCTTATTTTATATGTTATATTATCTAGATATATAATAAAAAAACTACTGAAATTTTCATATTATTTATAAAATATTTTATTCATATTTTATAACATACTTATTCTTAAAAATCAAATAATTTTCCTTATTTTCAAATACAAAATTGTAATTTAATTTTTACTTACGATAAGAATATAGAAACTATTTTATAATTCTAAAACAAATCAACTAGGAAGATATAGATTTCATTTTTTTCAAATTAAATGTATAAACACTTAATTTATTTCAAACATTGAAATTTAATTTACCTTAATCAACTCTCTTATTTCTAGGACCCTATAAACCCACAGAAATCTATGATGTATAGTCAGTATCTAATACTCATATGTTGAAAAAAGAAATATTTAATTCTATAATATATAGTTATTTATGCTCATAATTTTTATCTTCGTAATTAAAACACTTCACATGTTATACCATTGAAGTGTCCCTAGACTAGTTGACCAAACAAGCCTCAAGTCAGTGAACCACAACACCACATGCATGCCATCCAATAAACCAAAGTCCACTAAAAAGTAGAAAGGATTTATCGATACCATGGGGAGAATATACCCTCAATAAGATAACCATAAATAACATTATAAATAATATTAAATCATTATACCTAATAAATATCATAATATGTACATTACAATGATAATATAACCATAATTAAACATCACATGCCATATTAAAATATAAAACCATTATGATTTCATAAAACTTATATAGAAAGTGATAGATCTCCCAATTGGATGATTGTGCATAATACATGATACAAAAAATAAAAAATTATAGAGAGATCTATAAAATATAGGCTTAAGGCTCCACTTAGTCTTGTATCCTAATCCATCCATGTATCCCTAATAAATCATCAACCATAGGGTATTTCCCTCACTTTCTTCCCTGATCAGGAAGTTTACATGCCCAATAAGGTGAATAGGTAGTGTGTGGGTAATTCACTCAGTAAGACACCACTAATGATTTCACTAAATAACTCTATAAATATATGGGTGCATGAAAAATATGATATGGAAACAAAGTAATAATAAATATTAAAACTGTCATATACGAGGATGCTAAATAGTCATTTACATAAACAAAAATAACTACTTCATCCAGTATAGAAATGGGATAGGTACTCCCATAGTTTAATCACAATCATAGGATGAACATTATACACGTAGAATAATTGTGTCATGACCATATTTCCTTTATCACAGATTAAGATCCCAACTAAACACCAATCTCATAATTTCCATACTATAGTGGGAAAAATCATTTCAAGTCATATAAAAAAAATTAATTCACAACTTGAATAAACTATATATAATTTTCTTATCATTAATTAATTATAAAGGATACCTAAAAATAATCACTATTTTTGGCACTTTCCATTGGGTATTCTTCTTCATACCATGCCATAGACAATCACAATAAGGGTCATGTATTCATTGTATTTAATATTGGGAAGACTATAAAAACTAGGGTGATAATGAAGAAACCTTGATCATAATGAGAGGATGTAATGTTGGAACTTACCTCTGAGGGGTTTATTGCCTATTTTTGGACTACCACATAGATTTAATACATGTTCTTGAATCCCACTCTCGATGCCATATTCATGTGGACACTGATTAATTACATCACATGCAGCCTTGGTAGGATGTACACCGTCAGTTAGAGAGTTGAGTCCATCAAGAATGTTGTGTTTTTGGACGTTTCATTATTTGTCTTCCTCATGTGATAACATGATAGAATCTTATGATTGTCACACAAGGAAAGGATATGGTTCTGTAGTTTAGAGTTAGGTAGAAAGGAATTTTATCTTCCTTGTGTTAGACCATGAGGGAATCTAATGCTCATCACATAAGTAATCCTAGGATCATCACATAAGGAATCATATTATCATCACATTTGTAATATTAGGCTCATCACCTAGCACATCTTATAATCATCATCTAAGGAATCCTAGTCTCATCACCTAATACATCTCATGCTTATCACATGAGACACCCTATTCTTGTCACAAAGGAAATCCTTGGATTGTTACCTAAGAAATATCATGGCCATTACATGAGGCATCATATTCTCACCACATAGGTTAATATGGTATTTTGATGCATCTTGGAGGTTGCTCCTCTTATGCTCATCACTTAGGGAATCTTATGATCACCACATAAACAAAGAAAGTTTTTTTCTCATGTTCTTCACACAAGAGTGGAGTTATCCTTTGAATATCATATAGGGAATCTTATGCTTGTAACATAAAGAAAGGAAAGTCCATATCATTATCATCAAATAAGAGTGTTCATCGATTAGAGTCTCTTGTGGATGCTCACTATTTAAAGTTCAATGGAGACTGGCCCTCTTATAATTTTCACATAAGTGAGGTAATGGTTTAAAGTCTAGTGGGTAATTTTTTGGGAGGTTTGGTATCCTATGAGAAGATAGTTATGTTTGGGAAATACAATTAATAGAGGAAGATATAGGGTTATATTGGTGTTAGTTTGATGTTATTAATCCACAAAAGGCATCCTACATATCATGTTGGCGTGGGAATCAAAAGCCACATAGTTTAAATTGTATAGTATAAAGTCATATGTTAGGACTGGTCCATGTAATTTAACATCACATGGTAAAAATTATTATTCCATATAGGGGATGAAATCAAGGGATATAGTGGGACTTATGTGTTAAACTACCTAAACCATTCATGAGAGAAAAAGTAATGGATGCTTCTTAACCCAGGCATGGTGCAAAGGGAATTGGGGTAAAAGTTCATGACACTAGTTGTGCATGTGGAATTTTCACGAATGAATTTGGATTGAGAGGATGAGGGTCCTATGTGACCTTTACATTTAGGAAAGTGTGTATAGTGAAATAGGGGTATCAACTGGGTTTCCATGGTATGGGTTTTATGCAAAATGGTTATTGCTTGAAACATTTACTTGCTGGTGATTTAGCCTTTGGTGAGATTGGTTTTTCTCATTTGAGGTATTTGAATGAGAATATCTAGAGAATAAGACAATAAATTGAAGGTACTTCATGAGAGAATTCACATAAGTGTATGAATTTCAATATTTTATGGTGATCTATTAGACTTGAATGAAGTAAAAAAGTTGAGGTTATGTGAGATGGGAGATTTGGATTCCCTAAAATATAAAATCCGATGTCCAAACACTTGAAATATACAGGGGATGGGTATTTATAGGACATTGGATCATAAAATTGGCTAGATTGGAAAATATTTTAATAGTGTGCAACTATATACTTGTACGAGGCCCCTAGTTACAAACTCATAAAACCCAAGTTGAAAAATGTTTTTTCATTTTCTCCAGAATCACTTCTTTTAACCTTTCATTATCCCAGATCTTTCTTGGATTTGTTTTTTGACATCAAAAATTATCCCCAACTTAGAATTAGGTATGAAAAGGGATAGGGGTTAAAATTATTGTAAACTAATTAGTAATACCCACCTCTAGGTTTACATAACTCAGGCAACCCATTTCCTATAAATAGACGTTGGGTCTCTATAGGGGACCTTAATCTCTTTATGAAAATTGATCACTTTATCTCTTTTTATAGAACCCATCATTTCTTGAAAATAATGTGATATAAATATTTGTATTTTGATCTAGTTATATTCAACATGAGTATTATTATGTGACTATAACTTACATTAATAAGACTTCAATGAATCACTAGATGAAACTTCCATGAAGATGATTTTCATGGGAAGACTTGTGTGAACCATATTTTGCTGATTTTTCAAGGACTCATTGAATGGATGGTTATAAATCTGAAGTTTTTCCTACTTAGAGGAATGAAATGGTAGATAACCCTAGGATTTGATTGAGAAAATAGATCTTTACTTGGAACCAACACTTTTGGACTTTCTAACTGTCGATCAAAGGGAATAACCACTGTGCAACAGACTACCCATGCATGGGTTCAGACTCTAAGATGATGTTATCACCCTAACTTCCTACCTCAATACTCCCAATAATTGGTTCAAAAGTTATAAGAAACTCACCTAGTGGAATGTTTCAGGTTTTTCCCATGTTGTGATGGACCACAACCCAATGTTGTCCTCACACTTTGGAATCTAACCTAGATGATCTTTGGAAAGATTTTAAATACCAAATTGTGTCTTCCATAATTCTCCAAAACCATTCATGTTATCATTATAGATAACCACCAGGACTAGAAAAATTAACAAGACCTATGACTTGTGGAAAAATTCATTGATAAATGGGTGTGGTATTTCTGGGTGTGCCATAGCTGTGAAGAGTTCAGATAACAATTTCATGATACCAAGATATATGAGGAAGTGTGACATAATAGTTTCATGTCTAACACCACCCAGATCTCATGTCAGAACTATTGTGTAGGTGTTCACCAGATATGAACACCTTCCATCTCCATTACGGTGAGGTTAGAACTAGCATATATGACCTCCTCCAGATCGGTAGAATTCCCATACTCGGCTCCATGTATGATGAGTTGTTGGCAGCGATGATCACTTATGGGGATATAAAGAATAATCTATTTCTATTGGGGTAATTTGTATGGGAATTGATGATAGGGAAGTAGTAGGAACCTTATATACACCAAAATTTCCCTACTAGGATGCGGTTCATGATGTTATTCAACATGAATTAAGGCCAGCTAGTGGGGATGTTGAACCAATGATGGTGATCTTGAATACAAGTCAAAACCGGGTTGTACAAGTTCATTTTGGAACATGGAAAATACATTGAATAATGATTTCTCATGAGAATTTATTGGGCCTTGGAGATGAGGATGAATGATTTCTTGGTGACATTCCATAGTGGATGACTGCTACTAGTGAGGGATTATCATGTGGGGGTGTGAACATGAACCTTTATCATGGCCTCATAATTAGAATAGGTGAAATAAATCAATCTCACTATACTGCTTCTATAATGGTTTTTTGTGGGTGGGTTGATTCACATTTCAGGGGGCATGAATATCGAAACCTAGTCATCCCTATAGATACAGACGTTGGGCTGGTGTTACTCATCATCATCAAGATCCGACCTCTAAGGATCGCGTAGATTAGGATGATCTCCATGAACAGATCACATGAGCACTTCATCTTCAACTCATGCCCTAATCCAACCAGGGAAATCATTAATGAAAATATTTGGAGCATCTAGAAATGTTTGTACATGATAGCCTTTATAGGTGTGATGGTGGTCACATACATAAAACAACATCATCCATGAACCATATACTCCATACCCATTTATATTCCAATTTTATTTCCTTCAATGGATCATGATGCGAGTTTATACTAGATTCCACCATGATTGATAACCTATAATCATTCAATAGAACTGGTGTATATTTTCCCATGAAGGCACCAGTGAGAGGATCATACTACTAATAGTTGACACTACAATTAGGTTTCTATAAGAATAAAACAAGTTATATGGTGACATGTTTTAGGAAAATACTAAGGTAAATGGTGATTATGTAAGACCCCACTACTACAAATATGGCCTTTATCAGCACTATAAAAGGGAATTAAAAGCGCTAAAAAGCACTGTTAATCAAGGTGAATATAGGGGGTCCCTTTTATCAGTGCTCATAAAAGAGTTGTTAAATCCCCCTTTTATCAGTGCTAAAAAAAGCGCTGATAAAAAGGCCTTTTATCCGTGCTTTTTTAGCCCTGATAAAAGACACCTTTTACCAGTACTTTTTTTAAGCGCTGATAAAAGTCAAAAAAAATTTAAAAAAAATTAAAAATAATATATCAGGGGGGGATATTTCAACAATGCCTGACCCCCAACCCCACCCCATATCAGTGCTAGGTAGACCCCCTCCCACTCTCTCGCATGCTGCCCTTGCCCGCACATCTCCCACATGCCCGTGCCCCTCCCTGCTTCCACCTGAACTCGAATCTGAGACCTCCCCCATTATGCACCTACACCTTTACCACTAAGATATTTAGTGTTATTCTATATTTAATGATATATATATATGTAGTTATATTTATTCGTCTATTAATACATATTCATATTAATAGAAATATATTTAGTTATATTAATACATATATATTTATTCATATATTAATATATATATATACTCATATATTAATATAGATTCATATTAATATTAATATATTTAGTTATATTAATACATATATATTTATTCATATATTAATATATATTTTTATTCGTATATTAATATTTATATATATATAGTTAAATTTATTCGTATATTAATATAGATTCGTATTAATATAAATATACTTTGTTATATTAATACATATATATTTATTCGTATATTAGTATATATATATATATTTATTCGTATATTAATTTATATATATATATATATATATATAAATATTAGTTATAATTTTTTATCAATATATTTATTTGTATATTAATATATATTTATAAGATTAGTTTTAAATAAATTAATAAAATATGTTTTTTTGTGTTTATAAATAAATATATATATATATATATATATGCATATATAAAACACACACACATACACACACACACAGACACACACACACATATATATATTTACGAATAAATACATATATGTGTGGGTGTGTGTGTGTGTATTTGAAAAGTTGTAGAATGTTAAAACGGCCATAACATCTAATCCAGAAGTCCGTTTCAACTCCAAAACTAGTAAAATCAAAGAAAAGGAAATAATATTTGATATGATACATGGTATAGGCCTATCATACATCTGGATCAGAAGTTATACATGTTTGAATGTTAAAAAATCAGGGTATATGTCGACATAAAACTCAGTTTTCGAGGATTTATGGGCCTTTTTGGGCCTTGAAAAATGTGACTGAAGGTTCCCTTGGGAAAAAAGTGTGTAGAGATCATCGTAGTCTTTGATTTGATATGTTGTAGAGCTCAAACAAAAACCCGTATCAAAAGTTATGGCTGTTTGAAGTTTGAGTTATATTTTTTAACATATTTTAGATCTTTTATTATTATTTTTCTTTTTTTTTGTATTCAAATTGTTATTAAATGATTATTAATTGATGATAATTAGCAGATTATTAACTAATAATATTTTTTATAATATTCTAAATCCATTTTCACTAAATTTATTAAATATTAAACGTAACAGTCTATTTATTCTTATCTAAAACATATTTAAAAAATATATATTAAATTTATATCAATATAAATATACTTATATAACAATATATTAATTTTCATCATTTTTTTGAAATATAAACTTTATCAGCACTATGAAAAGGCACTGCTAAATCCCTCCCTTTATCAGCGCTACTAAAAAACCGCTGATAATGGGGTCCTCTTTAACAATGCTAAAAAAAGCACTCATAAAGGGGGGCCTTTATTAGTGCTAAAAAAACTGATAAAGGGTGACTTTTAATAGTGATTTTTTAGCATTGATAAAGTCCCCCCCCCCCTTATCAGTGGTGTTTTAGCGCTGTTAAAGGATGGCACTACGGAAACCCAGTTTTGTGGTAGTGTCTATTAAAATAAACCTGGTGAGGTATAATAGAGGGCATGCCATGGTGAGGGAGGCTCATCAACCAAGGAGAAGAACTCAAATAAAAGTGACAAAAAATTATAAGATAGCCTCAAGTCCTACCTCTAATCATAAAGGCATGTCCACTATGGTGGGAATTCCTTCTAGTAAAGGGTTCCTTGATAAGTGAATTTGGGAGCATGGGAAATCTTTCAGGGCTTCTAGGTCTAGTTGTAGAATTAAACTGGGAAAGCACCAACACCCAACAATATATGTACCTATAAATGCATACTTTCCCAGATCTTGAGATATATGGAACCACTTTCGATGATAATTTTCTCAATTTCATGTGTGGGGGTAGATTCAAAATATTAAGGTACACCTTCTTTCAAACTGGGTTTTCCAAGGCCATGTTCACAATTACCTAAAAGAAAATAATGGAATTTGTTACTGAGATATATTAGATGATTTTCTAATGTATCCATGTGGGTTTCATGAGTTATTGATTTATGGTGTTTCTAGAAATTATTCCCATAGAAATCTTCGAAGTTGCTTGGTTGCTCATAGGGGTGGACTAGAGGGAGTGTAGTGACAGGGAATCCTATAGAAGTGATGCAAGCTGAGCATAAGTTTATTAGGAGGGAAAGGAAAATCCACTAGTCTATAACATGGAATAACTCACAACATGTAATAATCCAATATTTTAATTATATTTTATTTTAAAATAACACTATGTTTGATAGTATACACCATACAAATCCATGATCTTAAAAAATTCTTAGAATAATATTATTTTAATATGACTATTAAAACCTATATGATGGTTTGGCAGGTATGAATATGGATAACCACATTATAAAGTATATTTATGATTAATTATAATAATTAAAAATAATTAATTTAATCAAGAAATTTAACATTTATATTATTATTATAACTAGTAAAATAATAATAATAAATTCATTTTATGCTTTCAAAATATATTTCCTTCAAAAATGGTTTTCATTGTATTTTTTTGTGAATATTATAATTAATTTATAACAATTTTATAAATTTAATTTTAAAAAATTGATATAATTTTTGAAATAAACATTTACAAATAGTATTAGGATGATTTCAGATATTTTTATGAAAATATTGATTTTTGAGTGAATGATGAAGAATACCGATTTTTCCAAACTGTCATTTCTTTTTTAAAATAAAGTAATTTAAAAGATCCATTATATTTTTTATTTAGTTTTAAAGTAACATACTATCTATTTTATAAAAATAATTTAATTAATTCCATATTAATCAACATTATATTTTATTTTGATATAAGTTCATTTTTATGTCTAAAACACATTTTCTAGAAACAATTTTTGATGCATTTTCTGCACTTATATTAAAATAAATTTCTTCCAATTTTATGAATTTAATATTAAAAATTAGATTTGATATTTATAATCATGAGGTTAAATTGGGTAAATAGGTCAATTTCATTTTTATTCATAATGAATAGTAACCATGTTAAATGTTTATCACCACAGTACTAGGTAAAACAAGTTAATTAAGGTTAAAAATGTGGGATAAGGTTTCAAAATCAATCCAAAACATTCCATTATTTCATTTTATGATAGGAATTATTCTATATCCTTCATAAATTTAAATATAAGGAATTTTAATTTCCATTATACTTTTATAATGACATTTATATTACTTTTCAGTAAATAATAAATACAAAATTTCACTCTCATTATTTTAAAATCTATAATATGTTTTAATAGAAAAAAAATATTTTATGAATTATTCTAAATAGTTATTTTGAATATTAGTAAACTATTTTTGTTAGTAATTTATTTTTATTTTTCATTAATCTTATAATTATATAAAATACTTACTCATGACTGATGCAACTCTTGTCCAACCAAGTGAAAAATCAGATTAAATAGTTTTAAAAACCTTAAAAGTAATATATTTTTGGATTAATTATGGTGTTCCAAGAATATCATGGTTAATTATAAAGTATTAGTAGTGGTAAAATTATTTAGATTCAAATTTTATTATTATACTAATTCATTTAAAGTCAAGAAAAGTGAATAGTCATAAAAATGACTTTAAATGATATTTAATGTTTAAAATTTATTTTTAAATAATTATAAAATAATAAAAACTATAATAACTAAAACATATGGGAAAATGTAAAAAAAATCATGTATTTTACATGTATTTTTCACATTGAATTTTTAAAATTACCTTCATGAGTCTTAAATAGTAAAATTTTTTTACCACTATTATGGTTTAAGGGGGTTAACAAAAGGGTTAAACCAAAATATAAGGTTTAAAATGACCTAAATTTTTTCTAAATTATATTGGTTGATCGTATTTTAATTTTATCCTCATGATATTCAAATATAGAAACATTAGATCCATTTTACATGAGTTAGACACATATTATATTTTAATATTTCAATTATTGACAAGAATTCTACTAACCTCACTTAAAAAAGGGAACCACCTCTCCTCTCTTTATCATAATTTATAATCCATTTATGTCAGCCAATATCTACCCAAATGATTTCCTATCTTCCTTCCCCATATATTAGAGCTTCTAATATTCCCCTATAACCATTCTAATAAGGCTTAAGGTATAGGTTAAAGGAGTCTTTCCAATAAAGAGGATGTTAAGAGTGCATACAAATCCAGTTGGACTTAAGGTAAGGTTTATTTCATTATATTTCCACTTAAATAAGACATTTTTTACATTATAACCATAATTTATTTTAAATTATGTATATACTACCCATTTTAAATATTATATAATTAATTCCACTTTATTTATGGTATTCAAATTTTTTTTATTTAAGTTTTCTCTTTTAAAGGGGTTCCATTCAAAACTTACCAAAGTAGTAAGGGATTTATATTACAATATCATTTTCATTTGGGATTTTTTTGTTCATATTTCCTTGGAAAAATTATATAAAACTAATATTTTAAATCCAATAATATTTCCTATATTTTGTTTATGCTTAGGGTTTACATGTTTATTTTTTATTTATTCTTTTATTAGATAAAAAATCAATAAGGAAGTCACATGTAAGGAATATTGACTATATTTCTTCTTTTTAGTCAAGAATATTTGTCTTTCATATCTATTCTCTTCAAATTGTTTTATGGGATTTTTTAACTACACATGAATTTTTTTAAAAGGTTATTTTCAATAACTTTGAATTTATTTACAAATGTTTAAAAGGAACATTTTTCAAGGATTTCCATACAAATTTCTTCCTATACATTTCAAAAAAATGTGAGAAGAATATTATTTTTAAACATATATATCATGGACAAATTTTCATTCCATCGTGACTATTATTTTTTTAAGACTCCTTTAGAAGTTTACATAGTTATCTTCAAATAACAAATATTTCTCAATATTCTAGGAACTTTTAATTTTTCTAAATATAATAAAATAAAAGTATATTATTTTCATAAAGGAATGAAAATATTTTTGATCATGATTTATAAATTCATTCTTACAAAAATTTATAAGTAAGTTATTTTTATTTTTTTACTTATTTTTTATTATTTATTTTTTAAAGGCATGGTTTTACTAAAAAAAATCATTTATAAGGATTTTATGGTATTATCTCATCCATTAATAATGTATAGATTGCACTTTATTTTGTGATCATTCAATTTCTTATGATCATGTTCTCCATCACTCTCCATTATTCATTTGGAATTATTTTTATTCTTCATTTACAAATTTTTAGTGTCATGGATTTATTTTGTATCATTTATACTACATTGATATTATATTTACCATATACCAATTAATTTTTTTTAGAGGAATGTTATTAATAAATTTATTTCAATTATTTGGGAAATATTAATGTTTTTTATCCTCAATTCGGTATGGATAGTTTTTTATTTATAAAAAATTTTGAGAATAAATTGTATTGATTATTAAATAAAAGAGACATTTATATGTTGTGAAAGTGATAGGGGTGGTATATTTATTGATAGCACCTAGATTCATCAAAAGGTATCATGAGACAAAAAATAGTGGAAACATTGGTTGGGTAATTGGTGTATACCTACCCATAAAATGAAAGTGTATTGAGCAAGGCCTTGGAAGTAAAATTCATGATAACTTGGTTGAGACCTCGATGGAAAGATCATTAATGTATGGATTTATGAATCTCCATTATTGAGAATTTATTTTTAATCATACATGTGATTACTATATTGATATTATTTATAAATATACTTTGAACTCAAGTTACTGATAGAATGACATGGGTTTTGATTATCCACTCTACCATATTAATTATTCTGTATTTACTTGTGATAGAATTCAATGTATCTAACTCTTACTAAGAAAATGAGCTCACCATTTATTTTTTTTCATTCCCTAGGATATGAAGAACCAATCTTTGAATTATTTTCAAGGATATAATAATGTTTTTTATACTAGGTTTTATTTTTACAATTTGATATGGAAATCATGCATGTATCTAGTTCACAATGATTTATACACTGATCTATCGACCATTGTGTGATCTATTTCATCTTATAATAATTTAATAATAAAATCATCGGCTCTAGTTTATTGGATTAGAGGCTGCTACACACTAGATAAGGTAATTACCAGAACCTCATGACTTTCACAATGTTAATGGTTTACTTCAAACGATACTGAATTATAATTAATTAATTGTTTAGGAATTAGTAGGAAATGGGAAATCTATATAAATATTAGAGAATTCACCATAGGGCGTGGTGATTATTCCCCAGTTAACTGGGTAGTGGGATTTTTATCTCCCAACTCTCTGGCCTTTCTAGTGATCCAGGAAGTGATATCTCAGGATGCTCTGAGGTGCCACCAACTGCTAAAGTTGAAAAAGGCCTAAGGAGGTTAACAATGAACCTAAGGTAGACACTGAAAGGTAAAATCAAACCCCTCAAATTTTTTTAAGACCTTTTGAGAATCTTGTATATAATATGATCAGCTGAGGAGTGGTTGTGGTTATTGCTAAGGTGCCTGCTAAAAGTGATTGGTCAATAATGGTTAGGCCCATCTAAAATGTCTATTTCTTTAACTTAATTGCTTTTATAATATCCTGTGAGGCTAGTATTCTATGGATTAGGCCTTCATAGAACACGGGGAAAATTAACTTGTGACTGCCTATGTAGACTATAAAATTTCACACATCTTTATATATTCCTAAGTCTTCATTACCACCATAGAATGAACTAATGTATGTATCCCTCTATTGATATTATTTCCCATATAAGAGTTTGTGATTAGGTCACCAACAAAGTATGAATAACTTTTCACCAACTCATTAGACCATGGGGGTTCCCTTAAAGATCCTACTACTCAAAAAGGTGTGATTTTCATTATATCGATAGTGGGGAAGGATCCTGAGGTAAGGAAAATTAAAGAGAAACCTGTTGTGATTCTAGATGTGGAGTCACTACCCTTAGAAGAGTAGGTATCTAGGATCCTGAGCTCCCCTCACACTAGAGGCTAGATCACTGGAGGTGGGTTCTAATGCTAAAAATAAATATATAAAACTAGCATAATTCTCTAATTATGAGCCTAAACCTAAATATGAGAAAGAATTTGGGATGAACACAACTAAAGACAATTAGGTGACCTAACATAAGGCATAGAATAAAATTCATAGCATCATCATCCTCTCATCACACGATTTGATGGCGAGCCAAATGGGGTGCCTTTTCCACTGGTTGGGGATTTAATGGGGCTGACAACCATGCATTACATAAGATAGCCATAGACATCTTGGAAAAGATATAGTGTTTGGAGGCATGCCAGTTCAACTCTTCTAGGGTTGTGTCCATGTATCATAGTGTGGTGGATCTTCTAGAGGATCAGAGGGATATTTTTTAAGGGAAGGTGGTAGAGTATCAGATGAAGGACTAATCCTAGTCATAGGAGGAGGTGGTTCCATGCTTAAGGACTCACCTGACCACCATTTTTGTTTTCCCAAACCTCTTCTTAAAAATTATAGTGAATGGATGAATTGGATAGGTCCTAGATATGGGTAGTTGAGTTTTACCCATAGGCAGAGGAAGATTTGGTTGAGAAGGATATGGTTTATGGGAAATCATAGTCCAATATTGTGTTATGGGAAATGCTCTAATCTATGTAAGAACCTCCTTATTTTTTCCAAGTAATAAAAGTAACACTTATTTAAATTACCTATATTGAGTCCTGAATCTCAATCACATTAATGAAATAATCAACTAAAACCATCTAATCCCAAGAAAGTTATGCTTAGTGTGGGAAAGAATAGATAAATAGAAGTTTGTTAATATTATATGAGTGTGAATAATAGGGGTGGATGGGTTAACGTTGGAATACTGCATTGACCGTCATGGTGAAAACTATAGAGATTATAGAATTGGTTGGTGTGATTCCAAAAGATAATTATCCCTACCAACATGAAAAATCAATTAGATTTCAACACCAAGGGCGTTGGAATTCCACTTGAGAAAAGATAAGTGGGTTAAGGGTATGTTGTGAGTCAGAGATTCTAAATTGATGGATGAAAAGGGTATATTAGATGAGGATGATCATTGACCAGGTTTGGAACATGGGATACACTGTCATATTATTAGGGATGCTTCCTCTTGTATGTGTAACCTAAATGGTAAGTGGGTAATGGGGCACTATGACACAACCAATGAGGTGTTAATTTAGAAATTCCAAGTGTGGTTTCTCTAAAACGTGTACTCTGGATGGGAGGTAGGCTGTGGGGTACTATTTTATCATCATAGGTGAGTATATTTGGAAATTAATCAAGCATATCAATCCAATTAAAGGAGAAAAAAGTGTTTTTACGAGACATAGGGATGGTTAGGAAGAGTTAAATCACTCTTAGGGTCATTTCATCATGTATTAGTCATATCAACAAGGTGGACTAAATAGATGAAAATAATGTGTCTAGTGGGATAAATGAAAATTAAAACACTATGAGATACATTAGAATAGGATTTAAATTTTCAATTGGGAGAAGAGGAATATGATCCATAAGTCTTCTAAGTTTAAATTCACATTACTTTAACTAAACATAAGCTAATTATTTAAAGTAACATATATTAGACTATAGGGGTATTAAAGTTTAAGGTCATATAGCTTGGACCATAAAAGAACTGCTAGCTTAAGGTCATACAAATTTTACTCTAAATGAACTACTAGTTTAAGGTCAAATAGATTTAACTATGGGTTGTTACTATTTTAGGGTTGTTTAGCTCAGACTATAGGGGTGTGGTATAATATATCTCAATAAGGGTAGGGTAGACACCATGTGTATTGGGAGCCCAATACTAATATATATATATATAGACTAGTGGGAGGATTCAAATAGTTTAATTTTATAATATGAGGACTATGGTATGAGGTGGTCCATATGATAAAGGGAATGGAAAACTCGATGTGAATTTAGTTTCAAATGCCAATATAAGCAAATCTATCGGATGAGTGAAAATATTTTAAAGTCATGATGAATGGTCAAGGGGTGATGGAGTTTAAAAAACATATAACTTGGAATGTATTTTTAATGAAATATGTTATCTCAGAACTAAGAAGGTTAGGGGGAACCTAATGGAGGCATTCCACACAAATATATGGTATGGGTAATAAGAGATTTTTACCTAGGCCTAGGATAGAATAATCAGATGACACTATGTATCTTATGATATGAGAATCATGACAGACATATTTTTTAGTACCAAAATTTATATATAGGTCTATCTCATAATTATAAGGGGTAAATTATTATGGATGCCCTGATGAGAAAATAGAATGACTCTAAACCCAAAAAGATTTTTTAGGAGTCTCCTCACTTGCGTATAAGGGCATAAATATCAACTCCATGATTGAGATTAGGATAAAGAATCTGAGTGTCACTACATATCCTATAAATGGGAATCAATACACACATATTTTTGTAGGGTGGTTTGGTAGGTGATCGACACCAAAATAGAGGTGTGGTTAGATACCAATACCACTATGATGGAGATTTCCTCTCAGGGGAGGAATAATTATCATTCATTTTTAATAGATGTGATTAGGATTGAAGTGTATAGTTTTACATCATGTAAAAAGGACATTAATAAGGTAGTTTAACATTTTATGGTGACTATGATGACTATTAATTTTCACTTCATGGGACAAGTATGATGAACACATAGTTTAACATCATTTGATAAGGATGATAGCATATGAAATTTAATGTCATGTAGCTAGGATGATTGGGGGTAGTGGAGTTTAACACCATGTGGATATAACAATTCAGGTTTCCATAAATTTTATTTCAATGTGTCTCAATCATGATAATTAAATGATCAACAAATGCACTTAAACTCGTGTGATTTATGCTCAACGTGAGAAATAAGGGGAAATAATAGATTAATAATACCACATGAGAGTGGTGGATAGAGATTAGCATGTCAAGATTATATTATTTCATGGACCCCCAGTGAAACATAAAAATATGGGGAACCCTATTTGGTATAACTCTATGAGACCGATTCTCTATGCTAACTTCCAAGGATGCATGAGGGTGTAACACTACAGGTGTTAAAACTTTACTTGAATAAAGAATGGTGAAAGAGAGTCCAATTGTGACCTCCAAGTTTTGAATCATGAAAGTGGGTGATAGATATGATAAGGATGTATATCATAATCATTTGAAGATAGTGTTACACTATTATATTGTCGAATATGGGGGTGAGAAAATTGAGGTTGACTTTCAGGAATATCTGAAGAGATAGATCTATCATGTTACTTCCAAGAAGGTTTCCTTCAAGACATATACCCTAGACAGTAATTAGTGACTAGGACCGAGGAACACACGATCATTGTAAGAGAGTATGTAATAAAATGTAATATTAATGGGGATTAATACTTAATAAGACCAAAATGGGTAAGAAAAAAGAAGAAAAATGGTCAAGTATAGTCCAGAAACTATGGGCACTAGACCATGGTACATCATTTATTTCAACAAACAATACCAATTTAAGTGGAGTGACATATGGTACAATATGATTTTTTTGCCAAACAAGAGTTTCATACCAATAAAATAGAACTATAATTAAATTTAATCATGCCTTATGGGGATTGGTATGATCCATAAAGTAGTATATTCTAAGAGTGTATAGCTCATAACAAGAGGTTGTTTCATGTTTAAGGTTATGGAACTCGGACCGTGGGGGTGATAGGGTTGAATGTTGAATATATTAGACCAAATTTTACTAGGGTGTAAGGTCATATATCCTTGGATAAAAGGTGGTATGGCCTATTAAGCTAGGGTAAAGAAAATATGATGTGAATGGGAATCCCCATTCTAGTATAGATTACCTCATAGAGAGGTGCACATAGTTTTAGGTTATAGTCCTTGAACCATAGAGCATTGAGGTTCTTTTATATACCCCAGGAAAGGAATAAATAATGTGAATTAGAATCTCAATTCTAACATAGATAACCTTTAAGAGAAGCACACACATTTTAAGGTCATGATTCTTAGACCAAGAAAAAATACTATGACAGCTCAGGAAAAGAAATCAGGAGGAGGTGAACCTAACATAAATTATGGATCCCGATTCCAATATAGACATCCTCAAAGTATTAGCACACAATATAAATTCATGATGTGTGGACTTGATTTTTTATTTTAGGGTCATAGAAATCAGACCATTCCCTTAGAGAGTAGTAATGCCTTGGTTTTGGGTGAGTAATGGTAACCTGATGGGGGAACTAAACATCAAGAAAAGGTGTGATATATATTTAATTTGTGGTTGGGCTTGAGATATCTAAGAATTACTACATATCTCGTTAGATGAAAATCAATCCACAAATAATTATTGGGGATAAAATGTAACAACCCCAACTCCAATAACCAAAAAATGGTGTTTACTTTATTACATTTCAATAATATACAAAGGATCTCTTGTAGATGTTCCAATCAGTTTAGTAGTCTAAAAGAACTAGATATATACATATTTTCTATTTTTATATTGGAATTAAAAAAATAAATTTTTTGGAATCCTTGAAACTCATTCAAAGATTTCTTATTCATATCCTGTGGAAAGAAAACCAAATAAGGTTGAGCTCAAATTATCAGGATAGGTTAATTTCAATGAAATATATTATGAGTTAATAAGTTATAATGAATATGGAAAGGTATATAACTGAAAACACATACCATATAATCAATAACTTGAAAAAAATACAACAATGTATAATATCAATTGAAATAAAATAATGGAAAATGATAACTAAATTCTCAATGAATGAAGTGTATAATTTTTTATGTCATGATCTCGAACATCATGATATTTTTACCATCATTACCATGCACCAAGATAGTTTAAACTATGGGTAGCCATTCACAAAAAAACCCATTTAATAAGGCTATCCAACTAGTTTGTCTCGTGATACCCATCGATGCATCAATGGGCTATATAATCCTAGTCCCCACCCATCACTACATGTGCAATGCATTCCTCATATATTGAAAAATAAATCTAATTCATAAATAGTATGACCTATCAAAAAATATCTATATTGAGTAAAGAATATGAAATATCAATATTTCTCCAATAAATCAAACAAATTTCAAAGTAAAACACCATATGTATTAATGGTATATGGTTTAGGAAATTATTTTATCCATGATTCAAATAATATAGATATTTAAGGAAAATATAATGCAAAATGATAAAAATAAATTTAACTTTTAAAGAAAATATTAACGACTAAAAAATTAGTAATAGATAAAAATATAACCATCAATTCATCAAAAAGTAGATTTTGTAGTAAAATAATGTATTTGAAAGAATATAAGAAATTAGAAGTGAAAATTTTAAAAAAAATTTTATAAAATATTTTTCTTAGTCAAATCATTGAAATCGTGTAGGATAATCTAAGAGCGTAAAATGGTTATGATGGTGGGAAAATTTGTTAATGTCGCATACATTAAAAAACATTCCTTTTGAGTTTTTGTAAAGAAAGTCGAAAACAAACCTATTAGAAAACATTAGTAAGATTAATTTAAAACCATTTAAATATTAAATGATTACCTAAAATTTTATTTGTAAATCATTTGAGTAATAAAAAGGTCTTTTGTAGAGTAATTTTGGAAAAATGGTCATGGAAAAAAAATATACCCGATCAAAAATAGAAATATGATAGATTTTTATTTTAGGCATTCCCATTGAAAGAGTAAATTGAATTGAATCATTAATAATAATGAATAAATATATACTCATGTTATTTAAAATAAATAGAAATTATATATACACCATATAAAATTAAATAGGTGCATAATACCAAATATGCCTCAATGGAATAAAAATTGAGATTAAATCCCTTACCTCACATTTACCCTTAGTTGAACATGATTTAACTTCATATATAATGGTTTTAAACAAGTAATTAATTTATAATATATCCATATTAATATTTATAATATCATATATGTTACTCTTATAACTTCTTACCACCCGTTTCTTAATAATATTTTATTATTATCATTGGATATTAACTGCTTTATTCCACCATGCATGTTCTGTCGTAGAAGATCTGGTCCTTGTACATTGATTATAGATCCATAATATACATAATGGTAATAATGATATAAATATAATGTATATTCATTAAATATATCCTTATTACCATCCTTGTAAAGTGTAAATGAAAAACAGATCACATCATTTTGTGGAGGTGGTAGTCCGTACGTACGCACACACGGCATTATCATTTTCCAATAGATTAGAAGGTATGAAGGTAGATATAATATTATAATTACATAATAATAATTATGTAATAAATATCATATATATTCATTATTTATATCTTTATAACCATTAAAGTAAAATGATAATGAAAAACAAATTACAATGTTGCGTGAAGACGGTAATCCATATATACGCATGAATGATGTTTTCATTTTCTGTAGGATGGGAAATAGATAAAAAATGGATTTACATTAATCAAAATTACATAAATTTATATTTATGATAATATATTAATTATTTTATTATGGGTAAAATATATTTAGATTAAGTATAAAGAAAAATAAATTTGAAAGATTGGGTAAAGATGATTACCTCTTCTTCAATAGACTTATTTTAGATCTCCACTTAAGGGACCTAGGGTTGGTGTTTTTGAAATACCATGACATATATAACTTGTATAAAGACATTAATAAGAGAAATATTTAGGTTCTGGTCTAACTAGGATTCTCAATGTGGTGTAAATAAAAGAGAGAAGGGGTGTCCTTTTATAAGTGAGGGAAGGGGCATTCTTGGAATTTCTTAAAGTATTAAATTAATATAAATTATTTTTCAGGTAAAAATGGATCCAATTTAATATAATATTAATATAATATGAGTATTATTAAAAATTATATTATAAAATAATACTTATACAAGGTTTTATTATGTTTTCATTCTTATCTCTTAGTTTCAACCCCCTGTTAACCATTTTGACAATTACCGTGGTAACAAAGTTTTTTAAACTAAAGGAGCCAAGGAAGTTATCAAATATAGGAAAACTAGACCGTAGATGGTAAATTTATGAATTTTTTTACCATATATTATCTTTATTTTCCTTTTTTAAGATTTTTAATATTTTTAAATAATTTTGTAAAATATTATTTTTATAAATTATCATTAATTCCATTTTACACTATTCATTTAATTTGATTTTAAAAACATCCAGATGAAGATGTAATTTGAATATAATCTCTTAAAGCATCTCTAATATGTTATAATTATATATAAAATTTGTGGGACACAATAATTCACCAAAATTGTATTACTTTTAACATTTTTAAAATCATTTATTTTATTTTTCTATTAATTGAATAAAAATTGTGTCAGCATTGTGAAAGAATTTAGGCTAATTATTTAATCACTAAAAATGAGAAATAAATTACCATGATAATAATAAATAAATTAAATTCAAAATAATATTTTATATTCATACATAACATTTTCTTATCCTTATGTCAACATATAAAATATGTTAAAAGTAAGAGAGTGTCATTTTGGATTTTTCTTTACATAAAATAATATAAATATCTTTACTAAGGTCCAATGACACCAAAATACCATGTAATTTTCATTTTGGAAGGATATGGACGAATGTATCCCATTAAATGAAATAAAGGAAATTTTGGGTTAATTTTTAATGCCATGTCACTTTATTTTTTACCTCAATTACCCAATTTACCCTTTAAGGATGTAATAAATTTTACCACGGTTACTATTCATAATACTTAAAAATAAAATAAAAATATTTACCAAATTTTAACCTCATGATTCCAAATATGTTATAAATATTAAAATATTTATTTTATATAATTTCAATATTTTAATTTTAATATAAATGCATAAAAAGAAATGGAAAATATTTAAAAATGTATTTTTATGTATAAAAATTAATTTATATCAAAATAAACAAAATTTTTGATTAAAATTATATTATTACATATAAATTAATCATATGTTACTATAATACCAAATTAAAAATATAATGGGACCTTATCATTGCTTGAGATAATGCAAATAAATTATAATATTTGAAAATTTAGTATTTTTCAATATTTATTGAAAAATCAGTCATTTTAGAAAAATCCACAAGTTACACCCTAAGTTAATTTTGATATGATTATTTTAAAGAATTAAATTAATTTATTAAAATTAAATTTATAAAATTTTAGATTTTAGTTTTAAAAAAAATTATTTAATAAAACTATGTGTGTTGTAGTATTGATTCTTTAAAAAGAAAATATTACTGTAATTAAAGCTCATGTGTTATATTCTTCCCTCCTTAAAAAAATTCATCATAGTAATTTCAAAAATATTAACTCATGAATATATTTTGGTAGTTATCCATCATAATTTCTTCATGTCCTCACATCACCACTTATATCTTATGATTTCCCCAAAGTACCTTTACCAGTCGAGTCATCATATTCCTCAACACTTATTCTATAGTTTCTAGAATATAGATAGTCGCTCCATAATAATATAATTAATGTTCCAACTCTATTTCCTCATAAGTGAACACATGCATTGTATCTAGAATCTACTTAATAAAATGATATAGAACACATCATAAACTTTTGAGAGGCTCAATGGAACTTCCAAAAATTATGCCAAAACTCATATTATTTATAGAATTTAAAAAGGTATAATATACTTGGGTCTAATTTATTTTTATTAATAAAACATTATAACACCCTTTTAGAGATAAAATTTCAAGAAAATGTGATCTCCCACTTTAAATTCCAAATATTTCTTTCAATAATCAGCATAAATATTTTGTTTGCTTTGATCTTCTTTAATATGAGTTCAAATAGTATTTACCATCACTATTATCTCCTCAATATGTTCTAGACCCCAAATATTTATTTCCCCAACTTCATCCCAAAAAGTTGAAGTATGATAATTCGTTCCATATAATACTTCATACAGATCCATTTAAATACTTTAATAGAAGCTATTATTATATGAAAACTCCACTAAATGTAAATACCAATATCGCTACCTTTACAATTAAGTGAGCATAAAATCAACATGTATGATAAAGTTGGAATATTCCTTTAGACTATCCATCTGTTTGAGGGTGATATATAGTACTCAAATGAAGCTCAGTATCCAAAACCTTCTAAATACTTTTCTAAATTTTTTATGTAAATCACGTGTCATGATCAGACATGATTTAAATAGGTTCACCATTAATTATGATAGATTTATTAATATAGATTTGTGTATTATGCTCAATAAGTAAATATTCTCTTATAGCAAGGAAATGTGTGGATTTGGTAAAGCGATCAACAATAAACCATATTTAATATTTCTTTCTAGGAATATTTGTTAATCCAATAAAAATATAGTAATGTCATCCCATTTCTAGATATAAATAAGGATAGGATTTATGACTCCTCCAGGATGTTGTCTCTTAGCCTTAACCTATTAAAAAACCAAACATATTGATACATAATCACCAATTTCCCACTTCATGTTATTCCACAGAAAAATATTCCTTCAAATATCTATACATCTTGGTGATACCATGGTGTATAGGGAAATTAAAGATATGAGAATCGTCTAATAATTCCCGTTTCAGATCATGTATACATGGAACACATAACATCCTTCAAAATTTCATAATTCCATATTCATATATGAAGTCATCCAATTTTCCATCATTCATGACATCAATTATATTTTAAAAATTCTCACAATCAGGTGGAGAACATTTTATATGTCCAATAAATATGGGTTAGAAATAATTTTAAAAGGTGTGATGTTTCGCCTTCCTTAATAATTACCATGTCCACCTTTACTATATCCATGAACATAAGATCCCTCTCAATCCTTATTTTGGTTAAATTTCCTGATTGTTCCTACCTAATGAATCTTCTAACTTATTTTCCTTCCCTGTTGGTAGTGTATTGATAAATCATAATCCTTGAGTAGCTCAAGCCATAGTCCATTCATCATATTAATACCTTTCTATGAAAATATGTTTTTTAGGATCTTATGGTCAATGTATATCTCACATCTTTCACTACAGAGGTAATGTCTCCAAATATTCAAAGTAAACATTATGGTTGCTAACTCAAGATCAAGATTTGAATAGTTTTATCCCTTTGTATTTAACTACCTTGAAACATAGTTAATGAATTTATACTTCTATATAAGGAAATAAACCCTTATTTTATGTATCAATATATATCACAAATCCATCATTTCCTGATGGTACAGTCAAAATGTGATCATTCACCAATCTACTATTCAATTTTGCATAACATTCTTCACATTACTTTGTACATGTGAACTTAAACCCTTTACATATAAGCTTTTTTAACGTGTTATCCAATCATGATTTTTTTTAAAACAATTTCTAATAATAACCTTCCAAACAAATGAAACTACATAACTTAATTATGTTTGTTTGTGTAGGCCATTCTTTGACTGCCTGTTTCTTTGTAGGATCAACTGAGATTCCATCCTTAGAGGCAATATGTCTATAAAAGAAACTTTCTGAAGCCATAATCCACACTTGCTAAATTTACCACATAACAATTTTCTATAAGAGTCTAAAGAATGATCCATAAGTGATTCTCATGGTTCTCATAGCTTTTATAGTACATAAAAATTTTATCATAAAATACCATAATAAAATTATCTAAATATTACATAAATACTCTATTTATTAGATCCATAAAAATATAGGGTTCACTAGTTAATCTAAATTGCATTAATGTAATCATGTAAGTCTCTATATCATAAAAATATTTCTTCCAAATATATTCCTTTTTAATCACAATTTTTATTACCCATAATTAAGGTTATCCTTTAAAAATATTGAGCTCCATAAAGTTGATCGAACAAGTCATGAATTTGAGGTAGAGGATACTTGTTCTTTATAGTAATGGTATTTATTTCTCTATTATCAATGCATAACCTCATATATCTATCTTTATTCTTAAAAAATAATAGGGCTTCCTAAAAGGGAAAAACTGTGATGTATAAATCCATTATCACCTAAAACATATAGTTTTCTCTTCAAAACCACTAATTAAATAGTGGCCTTTCTATATGGATTCTTTGATATAAGTCTTGAATCCGGGATTAAATCAATGGAAAACATAACTTCACATTCTTGTGGATTTCCATGTAGTTCCTTATGAAATACATCAATGTATTCATATACAGTCGGTAAATCCTCAATTTGAAGATTATCATTTTCATTCATAGATTGTGTCTTCTTGTAAATACCCCAACTCCAGTAGCCCAGAGTCAGTGGTTACTTTATTACATTGACAATATATATAAATAATCATATATCGAAGGACTAAACAGTTTAGTAGACTTCATAAACTAGATACATACTTTAATTGCACATTATAATTTAAAACATAAAATACAACATAGTATTTTCTTTGAGAACACTATTATTCTCATTTGGAAAACCTACATATCAATTACAAAACACTTCCTAAGATCCTATAGAAAGAAAAAATAATAAAGTGTGAGATAAAATGATTTGGGAGGGTTAAATAATGTAGAATCTATCATGAATAAATAAAGAATATTCTATATGTAATGGTAAATACCTGAACATACATTCTATTTAATCAATGAACTAGGAATGAAATTCTTCCAAATATAATATCATTCTAAAAAATGCATGGATAATAATAACTCAATTCCTAGTGAACGAAATGATTAAAAATTTAACATCTTGTTCTCAGTACCATTATACCTATAAAATAGAGACCTTTCACTATACAATTTAATTCTATAGGTAGAAACCTATTTAATTTGGAAAACTAATTTTTCTCATGAGACATGTCCATGTATTGAGGGGCTATATAATTCATGGACCCACCCGTCACTATTGGTCAAAATTATTCCTCACATATTGAATTATGGATTTAATTCATGAATAAATATGTATTATCAAAAAATATATTCATTGAGTAAAGTATTAAGATTTATAAATATTTTCCCAGTGAATAAAATTACATTCAAAGTAAACATTTTATGTAAAAATGGTATGTGGTTTATCCAGTAATCATATCCATCATATAAGAATATGGATATTTAAGAGAAATTAAATATTCAATGATCACAAGTAAGTGAATGCTTAAAATGATGGTATCATTAAAAAATATACCTTATGGTGAATAAGTAAAATAAAGGGATTTTTCATTTATTAGTAAAGTACCATAAGAATATCCTTGAAGTTTTTTTGAGGAAAATATCTTTTTCATTTCGAAATTCACTTTTAATGAAAAATTGTAAAAGTAATAAAGAACAAAATTTTATTTGAGAATAACAAAATAAAATTGTATTGGAATATTAAAAGTATTAAGGAGTCATCTGGAAAATATGTTAATGTTGTATATGTTATAAAATATTCCTTCCATGTTTTTGTTGGAAAAGTCACAAAGTAACTTATTTGGAAAATGGAAAAAAGATTCATTCCAAGAACATTTTATAAAAATCCAAACATATGTAAAAATTTATTTTGATAAATCATTGTAGAAGTGTTAACACATTTTTGAATTTTTTAGAGAAAATATAGATATGAAGATTAATATTTCTGATAAATGAGATTTAAAATTGTTTTTATTTTAAACATTTATTTTCTTGATTCAAGTTCCAAAGAGATGAAAAGTTATAATGAAATATGGAAAATATTTAAGAGGGTAAACATAAAATTTAATTTAATAGTATTGAATAAATCTACAATCATGTTAATTAGAAAAAAGGGGTAGTGTATACAGCATATAAAAATAAACAAGTGCATAATACCAAATGTGTCTCAATAGACTGTAAAGTGACATTAAATCTATTAACTCACGCTTCCCTTTATTTGAATAAACATAAACCTCATGTTTAATGATTTTAAACTTGTTATTAATTTATACCAAAAGTATATTCATATTTATAATATCATATATAATCCTATTATATAATATTATCACTAATTGGTTAATAATATCTCATTATTACCCTTGTTTTGAGTGTCAACTGCTTCATTTTTGCAGGCATATTTTATTATGTAAGTTACATTTCTTGTACATATGATATAGTTCCATCATATAACGAATTATTTTAAGGTTATATGTAACATATTTATTCATTATATATATTTTTATAATTTTTATTGAAAGTTGAATATTGAAAACAAATCACATCGCTTTATGGAGATGGTAATCCATATATATGCATAAGCGATGATATCATTTCTAAATTTTTGAAAGGTTCAGAAAGTTGATGATATATTAATTTTTTAAAATAAATAAAATTTCATAAGTATTATATATATCTATAATTTATATCATTATAATCTTCTTATTAAAGTGGTGTTGATGAACAAATTTCACCACTACATAGAGATGGTTAGCCGTACATACATACGTACACGCAATGCTTTCATTTTAATAGGATGGAAATGATATGGAATGTGGTTGTCCTATAATCAGAATAAAATCTCATTATATTTATGATCCTACAGTTATTATTTTTTTATGGTTACAACAGATGAAGATGAAGTAGAAGAATAAATAAATTTTAAAGAGTTCGGGTAAGACAATTACCTCTTCTTTAGAAGACCTTCGTTAGATCATTTCTTAAAGGACTTAAGGTTGGACTTTTAAGAATAGAAACACCTATTTTATTTGAATAATTAAGTTTAAAAGAGGAATTTTTAAGAATTTATCGATCTATATGGCTACAAGTGATGAGAATAAGTGAGGGAGGTTTCTTATTATAATTGAAGTGATGGGAACTTTTGCAATTTCTCAAAAGATTAAAATATAATAATACTATATTAGAGGCAAATACTTCCAAATGGCCTATAAATACATAGGGGGGAAATTTTTTACCATATTTTATCCCCTTTGTTCCTATTTAATATTATATGTTTTTAACTAATTTAATAAAATATCAATCCCATAAAATATCAATATTTTCAATTTTTAATACTATACATTACTTTGCCATTAAAAACTTAAAAAGAGGTATAATTAGAAAAAAAAAATTTTATTATATCTTTAAAATTTCATGTTCATATATAGAATCCATGGATCACCATAAATATCTCAAATTATATTTATTTTAATATTTTTAATATCTTTTTTTATTTATTATATTAATTAAATAATTATTGCATCAGCATTGTATAATAATTTAAGTTATTTATTTATTAATTAAGAATTAAAAAATACCATGATGAAGAAAAATATTTTAGATTTTAAAATAATTTTTATTTTTGAACATATCTTTTGGATAACCCATTTCAAAATATTATAGTTAATAAAATAAGAGTGTGACTTGTTTGACTTTTCTTGGAATGAAATACTATAATGGTCATAATCTCATATAAATGGAAATAAAATCACATATAACCTAATCTTGAATGATTATGGATAAAATTATCTCAATAAATAAGATATATAAAAGTATTAGCCTCATTTTATAGTCCTTGTCAATTTATTTCTAACTTTAATTATTAGATTTACCCTTTACCATGGTAACAAAAATTACTAATGTTACTATTTATATTGAACAAAAAATAAAAGGGTCATATTTATTAAATATATATATACTAAATTAAAATATGGAATCCATTTTTCAAAATTTAAAACACATAAGTAGAATAATTTAATTTAATATTAAACTGGAAAAACACAACAAAAAACATTTTTTTTCTGAAAAATGACGTTTTTATGTATAAAAATGTTGTTTAAAGTCAAAACTGAAATTGATTAAAATAATTTTAATTGTATTATTAAAAATATAATATAACTTTAAATTTAAAACAATTTTAAAAGAAAAACTAACTTTTCAAATGGTTGAAACAAAAATACATTTTTCAACAAAAATCAATATTTTTACTATTTACTAGAAATTAAATATTTTCTAAAAAACTAAAAATTTCACCCTATGATAATTTTGATATTATGATTTAAAAAATAAAGTACATTTTATCAAATAAATTTTCAAAAATTAGAAAAAATAATTATATTATTTTCTCATAAAAAGTAATAAAAATCATTTTGAAAGAAAATGTATAAATGACTTTATTAAATTTTGAGTATTTTTTTCCTAAGAATTAATACATAAATTTTTATTAATTAATTACTTTATATATATTTCATAATATGGTTAACCCTATTCACATCCACTAATTTAACAGCTCGGTTATAATGTTCATGTTAAAATAATAATTATTTTAATAGTGTATTGTGGTCATTTAAGATCATTGTTGTGTATTGTATACACTATCAAATATAATGTTCTTTTAAATATTAGGGTGTTACATTCCCACCTCATTCAAAAAATTTCATCATAAAAATTTTAATATGAAATCCATAATAATGGTTTTGAAATTTGAAAATTACATTGTGGAAATACCACATTGTAAAAAAGATTAATAAAAGTTCCTTTTAAAAAGAGGGAACGGGAAATGAAAAGGTCACCACAAAACTAAGTTTCCATATATAAGAAAATTAGTAGAAAGTGAAAATAATGACATGTAAGAGAAAAATAACACCCAAGCATTAATATATAGTGACAGAGAACATGGTCACGAGAAAGGTAGCCATCACAAAACTATAAATTTGTGATGGGGTAAAAGGCCATTTATTTTTTGGTAAGAAAAGTAATCAGATGACATCTTTATTTCAAGGAAATTTTCCAAAACTCAAAGAATTGTTTTATTATACAGAAAATGTAATCAATAAAATAATCTTACTTTATTTAATTCTATTTCAAAAGCATAATATCATAATTTTAATGTGCTTTGATCTATCTCTACTTCATCTCTTACTCCACGAAATGGTTATACGTGAAGAAGTTTTCATGCCTGAATAATTTTAAATGAAACAGAATATCCATAAGTTATTTATTCTCTAAATATTTACCAAAAACTTATATTTTAGACCATATTTACCAATATTATAAATCATTCATTAATTTTAAACAATAATATCCCAATGTAATGTTAATCCATTCTATAAGAATTTAATCTTATAAAATACCCAAAACTAAATTTTCAATATCAAATTATCAATAATCCCCCATAAAAGTAGATCTTAATGCCACCTGAAAATACCTTGATCATGTATTTTCCTAAAATTTGGTAATAACTTGAATCACCATTAAACCATAATGAAAACATGTGTGATTCCATAAAATAACTCTCTCCTTAAATGAAATCTAAAATCATGAATATATTCTAAAAATACCAAAAGTGCAGTAAACTCTATCATAGAACACTTTTTCCTCAAAGTATAAATCATTCCAAAGGTCATCATCATAATCCCATTTACTTATTTGACATTAGTATTAACATACAATCTGGAATAGCTTAAGGGTTATGTAATGACCCAAAAATTTCATATATATATTTTTAAATTATTTGGGATTATTATGAGTCTGCGAAAATTGATGGCATGTGATTCTGAGGCCAGGTGTGCCTGAAATGAAATTTTGAACTTTTTTAAGGTAAATTCTATAAACATGAGAGTAGTGATTTCTGTCTTTTGAATCGGTGCACAGATTAAAAAACTGAGGGAACCGTTGAATTCGCAGTGTCGAGATTCGCTTAAGGGAAGCTTTACATTGTTTAGAAAAAGTCAGATTAAAATTTTAAATTTTGGACTTTAAAAAACAATAATAAAATAACTAAAAGTTATTTTATTTTATTTTTGAAACTGTTGAGAAATGATGGTGGGACTTCAGTGCAATGTTAGACTTTTAATTCCTTAAACCTCTCGTTTCTTTGGTTTTGTAATGTCAAAATTTGTGAATTTAATTGACTCTTTAATTACATTTAATTAATGAGTCTTGATGTTAAACACAACATGAGAGATTGTCCTCCTATTTAATCAATACTTAGGCATGGGTTTTGGGAGAGCTACGAGAGGAGGCTCTGATGAAACGCCGACGACTTCCTGCTCTAATGAAGATGGTGACCGAGTGACAGTCGTTGGAGGAATCGACATGCGATGATGAACGCCGACAAACACCTTCAGACATGGACCCTTATTCCTAATCTAAAAAGCCTTCCAATTATTTCAAGGTATGGGCTTGTCTTGATTTATTTCTAAGAGTTTTATGTTTAATATACTCTGGATAATGTTGAACCCTTTCTTTGTTATAATGCTAACGCAGAGGGCATAGGCCGAACCGAACAAGGCTTGGACCCTCCTCCAACATTGCCTTGATTTCATTATTCATGGTTGACCGACCAATATAGAGTCAAGACAAAAATGAGGGATGCATAGTGTAGGCGATGTCCGGGAATGCCTATAGGCATAGTCGAGAAGAAAATCAGACCACCAGGGCTTCACTAATGGGCCGCAAGAGCACTACCGGCGTGGCCGAACTGAAGTCTGGCAGCAGCTGGCTCCTGCCAGCCATGAGATTGTAGCGGTGCCTGAAGTTACCACAACAGATATAGTGGAGGCTGGCCATCATCAGATGCATTGACGATAGTGGGGAGCCATGGAGGAGGGTTGCGACTCCGAGCCGCGGTTGAGGGTGAACCCATGCCCCGTGGGTTTTACAGAAGAATGGTCTATATAGACCGGCCAGGTGGAGTGGTATAAACTAGGGCCGCTAATGGAGGAGCCTGAAAGGCTGAGCTGTTCGGGAGGGGAGCAGACATCCATGCTCAGCCAGTGGGCTGGGTTGGTCCAGTGGCCCGGTGGGTCTTGCCCGGCTGGGTGGGACGGGTCGGTCTTGCGGCCCAGCGGGCTGAGCCTATGGCCAACGGGCTGAACTTATTGCCCAGTCCCTTCGGGTCAGGCCTATTCAAACTGGTTGGGCCCATTAGGCTGGGTCAGGTCAGTCCAACCTGGTCAAACCCGACCCGGACCCACTCACGACCCAATTTTGATTAAAGGGCTATATCTCCTAAATCAGATGTCCATTTGACAAACCTTCTATGATGTCAGAACCATTAGGATGAGACAATTATTTTGAGATAATACACTTGGGTTTTAAAGAAATTTGGAGTAGGACCGGGTTGGATCAGACTTGAATCCAACCAGGCCCTCAGCACAAAAATGCCTATAACTTATAGACTGAGTGTTCGATTGATGCGTCGTCTATTGCGTTGGAACCCCTATGACACATTTGTTCATCGAGTTACTTCTTCTTTGGACCTCACGGTAGTTGAAATATGACTTATGGATTGTGGAGTGGATCATCCAGAATCAAGCGTGCTAAGTGTGGGAATCTAGTGGCTAACTATGGTGTGAAGAAAGAATAGCGAACCTATGTGGGTTTTCACCTAGCGATCCTCCGTGGGTATGCACCTAGAAATTCTACATGGGTCTGAACCTAGAAATCCTTCATGGGTCTACACCTAGAGATCCTCCATGGGTATGCACCTAGAGATCCTTCATGGGTCAGCACCTAGAGATCCTATGTGGGTCAGCACCTAGTAATCCTCTGTGTGTCTGCACCTAGCGACCCTCCGTGGGTCAGCACCTAGCGATCCTCCATGGGTCTGAACCTAGCGATCCTCTTTGGGTTAGCACCTAATGACATTGTTCAATCTAGAAGTAAAATCATCTTGATAGAATAAGATGTTCTAGCTTTATGATTAATCATCCTTATTCGTATTCTTTAAGCTATATATCTAGTTTGAGATGAGTCTTTACTTGTGCTTTGTGATTGATATCATGTTTTGTGGTTTTTTTGTGTAATTATGAGAGACCATTGGGGGTCTCAGGGTCCCTACTGGGTGTTGTTATACTCACCCCTACATGGGTTTCGCCTGTATCTTGTTGTGTCTTGTGCAGACGACAGACTGCTTTGACCGAGGTTTGGGGAGCTAGGACAAGACGATGTATGAAGGTGACTAGTTGAGGAAGAGAACAGAAGTGACGAGATGTACCTACCCTTCAAGTAGAATCCTTGACAGATGATCTCAATAGATGTTTTCTATTTTCTGTTGTATTGTCTCTTTCAGTTGGGCTAGTATATTGGCCCCTTACTTTCAGTTCACACTTTTACATCAGTGGTTATTACTACGTGGTTTAATTTTTTGTGTACCTAATCTATGTGTGTATAGGTTTTAAGGAAATGTCTTTTTATTTTAGGGATAATTCTTTCTGGTTAAAGTCACTAACCTCTAGCTTATGGAAGGTCGGCTTGGGGTAGTCACGACATGGGCCTCAGGGGATGGGTCATGACAAAGTGGTATCAGATGATTCGATTTTATCAAAGAACTAAGACTATGATCATTTTCAATGGGGAAATAGTGTTAAGTGTTTTGAGTATGGTTTCCAATTTGGGGAGTCCAGTGTTTGTGTGGGGGATGAAATATCCATACACCAGGACGTCAGGTTCTAATTTATGACTCATTACATGAAAACAATGATTGCATATGTTTTTGAAATGTTTTTCTTTTGATATATTTTGAGTCAGATCACCAGGTATAACTTATTGGACATGGAGAACCTGTTTCTTTACAGGATGCCTCCATGTAAACATCCATCCAAGATTCCAAAGCGAGTACATGATGATGGACCACCAAGCAAAGAAGGTTTGATGCAGGTCCCTCTTATGGCGATAGCACCTTCGGGTGGTGGAACAGCAGCACCACTACCCATTAGGTAGTAGATGCCACCATACCCACCAGCGGACCATGTATGCCGACTGAGAATTTTTCATGAGTTCTATAGATAGTGTCCTTCGAGGTATCAAGGTGAGACAGATCCCTAGATAGTTAAGGACTGGTTGTAGGTTGTGGCATAGATTTTTCGTTTGGTCGAGACACTTGCACACCAGATGGTGATCTTAGCTGCTAGCCTCTTTCAGAGAATAATAGGGAGATGGTGGATCCTAATGCTCTAGACACATGTGGAGGGGACCCTCACCTAGTTGGACTTCGAGATCCTCTTCTGGGTGGAGTTCATACCAGTGACACTATGATCTGTTCCTATTCAAGAGGTACTACACTTATAGTACGGTAGGTTGATAGTGTCCCATTACTCGAAAAGATTCACTAACCTCTCTCGCTACCCCACAATCATGAAAAAAACCCATTATTCGGGGCCCATAAATTTGAGTAGGGTCTCTGAACAGATATTAGAGCATTGATGATATCATTTAATGGCCAGATGCAGGATGGAGTGCTTAAGCATGCACTATTGGTGGGGAGATTCCTAGCTGAACAGGCACCGACGATGAGATCCACCATCAGATGATAGGGATCCAAGACATATGCAGAAGGGAGTGGGTAGATGATATAGAGGTCCAAGAAGGCCAGACCTTTTGGAGGATGACCCCAGGATGCAAGGTCGAAGGTGTGGAGCTCACAAGGTAGTGGAGGTCATCTAAGGACTAGATCCAATTTCTCTTGCGGTGGACAGGAGAACATGGCTCGTGACTCTCCAAATTCACATGTGGATGATCATATGATGGTTGAGGGACCACTGATACAATGAAAATTATTCAAGCGAGGTGGTCCGAAGGGCGGCATACGTGGAAGAGGAGCTGGCTGAGCAGTAGGCAGTGGATTGCAATTTGAGGTTCTACCACCACCACCTCCAAGAGGTCCACCCCGACCTCAAGGAGCAGGTGGATCAGGACAAGATCATCTTCAGGCAACTTAGGACTAAGATTACAATTCTCCAGATATGATTTGATGCATGATATGTGACTATTCCACCCTAGATGTAGTACTTATAGACATAGGTTCTAGTCACTCTTTTATTTCTGTGGCTCTCGTTCAGATATTAGAGATTTTGATGGAGTTGTTGGCTCGATCCTTACAATTAGAGACTCATATGGGAGTGGATTCAATGATTAGGAACTGATGCCAGTATTGTGAGATTAATCTAGTAGGTGAGAGCTTCGGATTTGATCTCCTAGTAGCAATGTCGAGGCCTTACGATGTCATCTTGGGTATGGAGTGGTTATCCATGGTCAATAATCAAATTGTCGATTTTAGGTGACAAGTGTAGTGTGACCATGAGGATGGGACCAAGGTTTCTTTCACCAAAGATAAGGGAACCTTTGAATCTCATGATGGACTTTCTTGTAGGAGGGTACAACTGATCACTAATCACTTTTCTAGACTTACCCTCTGAGAAGTTGATTAGAGGAGTCTGAGTTGTCCTGTAGTGGTGGACTAATATGATGATGTCTTTCCTGATGATGTTTCAGGACTACCTTCTCATAGAGAGATTGAATTCTATATCAACCTGTACCCTAGGATGACACATATATCTACACCAGCATATCAGATGGATCCCATGGAGCTTCATGAGTTTAAGGTACAACTAGAGGACTTGCAAGGTAAGGGGTTTATAAGGGCCAATGTTTCTCCATGGGAAGCCCTAATTTTGTTCTCCAATAAGGAAGATGAGAGTTTGAGTCTTTACATATTCTATCAGTGACTGAACTAGGTAACTGTGAAGAATAATTATCCACTCCTGAGGATTGATGATCTCCTTTATTAGTTGAAGGGAGCTCAGTGGTTTTAAAAGATAGACCTCAGATCAAGCTATCATCGACTCAGGGTACGGGAAGAGGACGGACTGAAGACAACCTTCATATGTCGGTACAACCTCTACAAGTTCTTGATAATTCCTTTCGACATGACCAATGCTCCGGTAGTGTTCATGGGACTCATGAACAGGATATTACAGCCTTACCTCGATCTCTTCATGGTGGTTTTCATTGAAGACATCTTGGTATACTAGGCATCGGAGGAGGAGTATGCTACTCATCTATAGATAATTATGGATACACTCTAAGAGAACCAACTTTATGGTATGCTCTCTAAGTCTCAGTTCTGGAAGAAGGAAGTCCAATTTCTAGGACACATTATCTCGGAGGCTAGAGTTGAAGTGGATACAGTGAAGATAGAGGCAATTCTTTCTTGGGAGACAACTAGAAGTTTGGCTAAGGTGCGGAGTTTACTAGGGTTAGCTGGGTACTACCAAAGATTCGTAATTGACACTTCTACAGTAGCAACAATCTTTCCATCTTTTAAAAATAAGGGATAACCTTTCTTATGGATAGAGAGATTCCAAAAGAGTTTTCAGGAGATAAGGTGGATATTGATGAGTGCCCCCATCTTGAGGATACCAGCAGTGGGCGTTGGGTATGTAGTCTACTGCGATGCATGAGGGACTGGACTAGGATTTTTACCAATGCAAGAGAGTGCAGTGATCACCTACGGCTCACAAAAGATAAATCCACATGAGCAGAACTACACTACCCATGAACTAAAGTTAGCAGTAGTGGTCTTTACCTTGAATATGTGGTGACACTACTTGATGGGTGAACAGTTTACTGTCTACTCTAATCACAGGAGTCTCAGGTATATCTTCTCACAGAAGTACATGAACCTAATACAACGGAGATGGTTGGAGTTCCTCCATGATTATGACTTTGAGATAGTCTACACTCCTGGGAAAGGGGATGTGGTGGTATATGCACTTAGTAGGAGGTTTAGTTTATAGTTGTTGAGTGAGGTGACAGAGAATCTATCCACTGTGCGGTTATCCTTTGACGATAGTGATGGAGCATCTTACCTCTAGTCTATGAAAATTACTCCCCCACTCTTTCAGCGAGTCAGGGAGGCATAGCTTGGGGATGCTGACTGCGAGACATGAAGTGATCATATATCTTTAGGATGGGCTATTGAAGGATTTCATGAAGGTGGGGAGCACGACATCCTTTTTATAGGATGCACCATTGTACCAATAACGCTATGAGAGGAGGTGTTTAGGGAGTTTGAAAAATCCCCTTTGGCGGTACATCATAGTGTGGCAAAGATGTACTTGTACCTCCAACATTAGTATTGGTGGCTAGTGATGAATAAAGTAGTGGTGGAGTTTGTTTCATGATGCCTCACTTGTCAGCAAGTGAAGGACAAGCACTAGGTTCCGGTAGGCTTGACATAGCCACTTAAGGTGACAGAATGGAAGTGCAATGGAATCTCCATGGACTTTTTGACAGGGCTACCACATACATCAATGGTCCATGAATCCATCTGGGTGATCATTGACTGACTCGCTAATTGATCCCACTTCCCACCCATCCAAGAGTAGGGATTAGTAGAGGGATTGGGGCACATCTACATACAAGAGATTGTATAGCTTCATGGGGTTCCACTGGCAATCATTTCATATCATGATTCTCAATTTACATCTCGTTTATGGAGGGGATTATAGGAGACATTCAGGAATCAGGTAGGCTTGGGCCCCACCGTTCATCCTCAGACAGATGGTCAGATGGAGTGGACCATGAAAACACTTGAGGAAATGCTTCGTGCTTGCATCATTAATTTTTTCCATAGTTGAGAGGATCACTTTTCCTTTGTGGAGTTTGCATACCACAACAGTTATCACTCTACCATCGACATGACACTATTTGAGGCCTTGTATGGGCGACCATGAATATCACCTCTATGCTAGATAGACCCATGAGAGTCATCACTTATAGGTCCAGAGTTGGTACGATCTACCACTGAGAAGGTGTAGATCATCTAGTAGAGGATTAATACTATATAGAGCCAACAGAAGACTTATTCTAATAGGAGGCGGAGGCCCTTGGAGTTCAAGGAGGGAGACCATGTCTTCTTACAGGTCTAACCTTGATGAGGATTGTAGAGGTTTGGACATGGTGGAAAGATATCTCTGAGGTTCATCAGACCTTTCTAGATCCTCAGTAGAGTAGTTAGGTGGCGTATCATCCAGCTCTTCCCCCATAGATGCACCGAGTGAATAATGTTTTCCATATGTCACAACTGAGGAGGTACGTGCATGATCCATCGCACGTTATCTACTAGGGTGAGCTATACATTGACGATGGGGTGATATTTTCTGAGTTCCTAGTAGAGATAGAGGATCAACCAGAGCATGTCCTTTATGGGTGGTCGATTCCTTTGGTGCGAGTTTGGTGGTAGCACGAGAACCTTCAAGATAGCACATGGTAGCGGGTGGCTCAGATACATGCTCAGTACCACCATTTCTTTCCCTAGTTTTGTTTTGGATTTTGGGAACGAAAAAACCTAAGGTGGGGAGAATGTAAAGACCTAGATATTCCATATAATTTTTTTAAAAAAATTATTTGGGATTATTACGAGTCTTTGAAAATTAACGGCATGTGATTCTGAGGCCTGGAGTGCCCAGAACGAACTTTTTATCTTTTTTAAGGTATGTTTTCTAAACGTGCGAGTGGTGATTTATATCTTTTGAACCGATGCTCTGATTATAAATCTGAGGGCACCTTTGAATTCGAATGATGGGATTCTCTTAAGGGAGGCTTAACTTTGTTTTGAAAAATCCAAACAAAAATGTTAATTTTTGGACTTTAAAAAAAATAATGGTTATTTTATTTTATTTTTGAAACCATTGAGCAATAATGGTGGGACCAATATTCAACATCAGAATTTTAATGAGAGAATTTTAATGTCTTAAACCCCTCGTTTCTTTGGTTTTGTAATGATAACATTTTTTAGTTTAATTGACTCATTATTTATAGTTAATTAATGAGCCTTGATGTTAAAACCAATGTGGGAGATTATCTTCCTATTTAATCAATACTTGGGGATGGTTTATTGGAGAGCTAAGAGGGGAGGATCTGATGAAACATCGGTGAATTCCCACTCCAACTAAGAATGATGATCGAGTGATGGTTTTTGGAGGAATCAATGAGTGATGGTGAACGCCAATGAACAACTTTGAATACAGACCCTTTGTCCTCATCTGCAGTACCTTCGAATGATTAAAAGGTAGGGGTTTGTCTTGATTTATTTCTAAGAGTTTTATTTTTCATCTACTCATGATGATGTAGAACCCTTTCTTTGTTATAACGCTAACACGGAGGGCACGATCCGAACTGAACAAGTCCTGAACCCTCCTCCAACGTTTCTTTGATTATATTCTTCGTGGGTGGCCAAACAATATCACGACAAAGAGAAAATGAGGTCCGTGCAGTGTAAGAGACGTCCTGGAAGGCCCATAGGCATAGTTGGGAAGAAAATCAGACCATTGGGGCTTCACCGGTGTCCCACGGAAGCACTGCTGGCATGGTGGCACCGGCAACCAGCGGCGGTGGCCGTCTCTCACTGGCTTTGAGAAGGTGGTGGTGCCGAGGTGGATAAAGGCGGTGGACGGCCATCGCTGGCCGTGTTGTTGACAGCAGCGAACCATGAAGGAGGGCCAGAGATCTGAGCCACAACAGAAGGCAGACCCATGCCCCACGGATCCTGTAGAAGACCGGCCTACATGAACCAACTAGGTGGAGTAGTGACAACTGGCACCGCTGATGGAGGATCTCGAATGACCGAGTCGTTCGGGAGGGGAGATGACCCTCACCCCCAACTATTGGGCCGGGTTAGTCCAGTGGCCTAGCGGACCATGACCAACAGGCTGATCTCGCAACCCAGCCTCTTTAGGCAAGTCCTAGTTGAACTCGGTTGGGCCCAGTAGTCCAGGTCGAGTCGGACCGGACCCAGACTCAATCACGATCCAGTTTCGATTAAATGGATATATCTCCTAAATCATACATCCTTTTCATGAACCATCTATAGCAATGGAACCCTTAGGATGAGGCGGTTTTTTTGGGATAATCCACTTGGGTTTTAGAGAAAGTTGGAGTATGGATGGGTTGGATTGGACTCAAATCCAACTGGTCTCTTGACACTAAAAAGCCTATAACATACAGACCAGACGTCTGATTGACATGCCATTTTTTGTGTTGGAACCCTTATGATATGGCGGTTAATCAGGTTACTTCTTTGTGGGAATTTTTAGAGGTTAAATAAGACCACTTTCTTGTGGAGAGGATCTTCCATAATCAAGCGTGTTAAATGTGGGAATCCAGTGATTGGTTGTGATGTGAAGAAAAAATAGCGATCCTATGTGGGTATGAACCTAGAGATCCTACATGTGCCTACACCGAGAGATCCTCCATGGGTTTGCACCTAGAGATCCTCTGTGGGTCTGTACTTATAGATCCTTCATAGTTCTGTACCTAGCGATCCTCCATGGGTCAGCACTGAGAGATCGTCCGTGGGTCAGCACCTAGCGATCCTTTGTGGGTCAGCACCTAGCAATCCTCTGTGGGTCAACACCTAATGACCTTGCGCGGTCTAGTATAAAAAGCCTCTTGAGAGAATATGATGATCTATCTTTGTAACTAATAATATTTATTCCTTTTCATTAAGTTATAAACATTTTTTGAGATGAGTCTTTTCTTGTGCTTTGTGATTGAGATCATTCTTTGGGGTTTTCCCTTTGTGAAATTTTGAGAGACCTTCAGGGTTCTCAGGGTCCCTACTAGGTATTGTTATACTCTCCCCTTCACGGGCTTCTCCCAGACGTTTTTGTGTCTTTTTCAGATGATATAAAACTTTGACTGATGATTTCGGAGCTAGGACTAGACAGTGAGCAGAGGTGACCGATTGACGTGGAGAGAAGCGGTGATGAGATATACCTACCCATTAGGTAGGATACTTGGAGGACGATCTCATGAGCTATTTCTTATTTTCTGTTGTATTTTCTCTTTTAGTTGGGCTTGTATACTGGCCCCTTAATTTCAGTTCACACTTTTAATTCATTAGTTTTTACTACGTGGTTTACTTTTTTAGTGTACCTAGTCTCTATGTGTATAGGTTTAAAGGAAATGACTTCCCATTTTAGGGATACGTCTTTCTGGTTCTATTCACCAACCCCTAGCCAATTGAAGGTGGGCATGGGGTAGTCACGGCATGGGCCCTAAGGGATGGGTCATGCCATGTTATCTTTCCCTTTACCTTACCACTAATCACTTTTCTTGGTTATAATTACCATTCAATATATGATTTCAAATCTTAATGAAATATTATTGAAATACAAGGCTTATACATTTCATGATTCTTATAACTAGAATATTATTAACAAAATACTTTTAAACCAAAATATTAAATCAAAATGCACAAGAACCCTAATCATTCCACTTTTTCAATTGTAATAGAATAAGATTGACCTTGATCCCTATTCTTTTGAGGTATGTTCCCTTGACACTTAGGGAAGTCATTTTCATAGTGACCCATCTTCTTATAGTTGAATCATTATAAATTGGAAGCTTCTTTCTTTCCCATGTAGTCACAAGGTTGGTGGCCTTTCTCTCCACATTTGTAAGAAACTCCAATTCCTTTCAAGAAAAAACCATGTTGTTTCTTTCCACAACTATCACATGTTAGAAAATACTTCTTTCCATTCTCCACTTTATCTATTTTTTATTCTTCCATCCTTTTCTTATCTTGCTTTCCTTTGATAGCACAAGACTTGGATAATTCTTTCTCTGTCTTGAAATAACATGACAATATATCCTCATATGATGAGAATGTTTTGGATACCAATGCTTTTCAACGTACTGGTTTAATCCCATAAATGAAACAATCAATCTTACTCTTTGGATTATGTTTAGAGTCTACATTATTCTGGGATAACCATGTAATGGTATCTTTAAACTTAACAAGATTTTTTTCTTCCTTTTGTCTGAAACTCAAGAATTTTCTCTCCATATCTACTCATTGTTCTAAAGGGAAATATTTTTCCAAGAAAATTTCATCCAAATCCTTACCTTCCATGATTTATATTTCTTCTTCATCATTGTTAGTTCAAATCAATAAACATCATTGATCTGCATCCCCAGAGAGATGATAAACTTCTATAAAAACATTCTTCCTTTCATTACTTTCAAAAGTGATAAATATATTCTTTATGAAACTTAACCATTTCTCAGCTATAAATTGATTCATAGTTCCATTGAATAATGAAGTTTACAGATGCACGAAGTGGTCCAACATTGTTACACCACATTTTGGATTGGAAGACTACTCCATACAGGTAAGGTTATTAGAAATAACTTGGGTTAGTTTCCCTAATATGGTCATGATATGCTCATTCCCAATGCCAACTATCACAACTACAAAACTAGGTTTATCCATTTCTAGGGATTTAAAAGTACTATCTATAAGTGATGTTAAAGGCCCCCCTTAATTAGCGCTTATAAAAATCACCGATAAAGGCCCCCTTATCAATGCTAGTAAATAAATGAAGAAAATGAGGGTACATTATAAGTGCTTGTAAAAAGGAACTAATAAATCCCCCTATCAGTTCTAGTAAAAAGAGCTGATAATGAGGGGCCTTTATCAGTGCTTGTAAAAAAAAGCGTTGATAAAGGGGGTCATTATCAGTCTTTTTTACAAGAATTGTTAAAGACCAACCCATTATCAATGATTTATTAATGGCACTGATAAAGGTTATATTTCAAAAAAAATTCATTAAAAATATTATATTAATATATAAATATATTTATATTGATATAAATAATATATATATATTAAATATGTTTTAGATAAGGATAAATAGGTATTTACACAACATAGATTAGATATTTAATGAAAATGGATTATAAAATAATTTAGTTTTTTAATTAATAATTTTCTAATTATTATTGAGTAATAGTCATTTAATTACAATTTAAAGATAAAAAACAAAGAAATTTATAAACCATCTAAAATAAGTTTAAAACGTAACTCAAACTTCAAATGATCATTACTTTTGATATGAGTGTCCATTTGGGATTTACCACATATAAAATCAATGTTTGTAATGAGCTCTATGCCCTAGAAACCTAGGGGGACACTGTTCATATTTATTGAAGCCAAAAAAGGTCTAGAAGGCCTCTAAAACTGGGTTTTTTAGTCGGGGTGCCTCAAAATTTTAACATTTGATGAAATTTAAGTCGTGTTTATGGGGGTATTTTGGCACTTTTTCAGTGGGGAATGAATTTATTCATAAGGATTACATTCATATTGATGTTATTTTTTTGAAATTTTATCGTTTTTCATATTTTACTTTTATTTATAATCAAATATATAATAATATATACATATTTTTTATATATTCACAAATAAAATTTTAATTTTATAAATATATATTTAAACACACTTACTTATAAAATATATTTCTCAATATATATATCCTATCTAAATAAAAACTAATATCCATTTTTTATAAAAAAATGTATGAATATTTATTTACTGATGCAATTAATGTATAATATATATATATATTTGTGTGTTTATTGAAAAAAATATATATTTATCTATATATTCTAATATATGTATATAAATATTAATATATAATATATGCAAATAAATTTAAAAATGCATAATTATATTTATAAATACACACACACACACATATATATAAGTGTATGTGTGTGATTTTATGTATTTATAAACACACACACAAAAAATATTTTACATATGTATTTAATATATATAAATATATATAATTATATATATAAATATATATATATAATTATATATATATACATTTATATATACATATATATAAATATATGGATAATAAATGTAATGAAATATATATATATATATATCATAAAATTTAAAACAAAGAAACATAGGGGAGTGGAAATGGTGTTGGTGTTTAAACTAGAGGTCTAAGGTTTGAAAATCGCTGGAGGCAAGGGCATGCATGGGATTATCTAAAGTGATGATAAAGGTTGGGGGAGCACTGATAAAGTTTAGGGGGATGGGGTGGGAAGCACTGATAAAAACGTGGGGTGTGAACAAAAAAATTATCCCGTTTATCATTGGGGCCTTTATCAGTGATGTAAAATCCAAAAATTTAGCATTGATAATATTATTAGTACATCTATAGAGCTGATAAATCCATTTTACTAGAGCTATTAAAGTTCTGATTTATAGTAGTGTGTATTGGATTACTTAGAGAGAAAATCCATACATTGGCCACAGGTATTGATTCTCTTTCTTCTGTTAGGTTCCATCACTAAATAAAGGCACACATTAAGTTAACTAAAAATTATCATCAACATTTAACAATAAAATAAAATCCCAGCAATGAAAAAAATATCAAATACTATAATTTATTATCATTGTTCTCATGTTATCTATGTTTGTTTTGAAATATAGTTCCCAAATTTTTTAATAATATTCCTCTGATACTATCTTTAAAGACCCTAACTCTAGTAGCCCAGAGACCGGTGTAACATTATTACATTGGCACTAGATACAAGGAATCACATACGGAAGGACTGAATAGTTTAGTAGTCTTAGTATACTTTATACATACTTGAATTTCACATTACAATTGAAAACATAAAATATAAAATTGTATTTTCTTTGAGAACACCATTATTTCCCGTAGCATATTCATTCATATCAATTACAAAAAACTTCCTACAATCCTAGGGAAAGGAAACATAATAAAGGGAGATATCAAATGCTCTCTAAGGGTTATATACAGTGGAAGCTATCATGAATCAATATGGAAATGTAGATAATTGAACATACTTTTCATTTAATCAATAAAATGGGAATGAAATTCATCTAGAGATAATATCATTATGAAAATATCATGGATAATAATAATGAATTACTAATGAAGGAAATGTTTAATAATTTGATTTCATGTTCTCAGGAACATGATACCTCTACCATAAATACATTTTACAAGGTAGTTTAAAACTATATGCAGAAATCCATTTAATTTGGATAACTAATTTGTCTCATGAGACCCACAAATTCATCAAGGGGATATATAATTCTGAGCCCCACCTGTCATTACGAGTCCAAAGCATTCCTCACATATTGAATGATCAATTTAATTCATGAATCAATAATTCTTTTCAAGAAATATATGTAATGATTAAAGGATACATATTTTTCAATATTTCCCCAGTTAATCAAGTAAATTTCAAAATAAGCACCATATGTAAAATGATATACAGTTTCTGAAATAATCACATCCATTATACAAGAATATGGATATTTAATAAAAATAAAATATCCAATGATAACAAGTATGTTAATGCTTCAAAAGATGGTATCCTTAAAACATATACCTAGTGGTGAATAATTAAAATAAAGTGTTATTATCAATGATTAATAATAGTACCATAAAAACATCATTAATTTTTTTTTATAGAAAATATAATTTTCACTTTGAAATTTATTTTTAAAGAAAAAATTCACAATTATGTAGGAAAAAGTTTTCTTTGAAAATAACCTTGTAAACTTATAAAGGAATATTCAAATAATCAAGGTGTCATGAAGGCGGGTAAGGCATATTATACTATATAATCTTTTCACATTCATAATTTTGTTTTGAAGTATTACTTCATTTAAATTATATCCCTTGGTTAATTCTCTATTTCCCCAAGTGTTTTTAATGAAAAATGGAAATATTTGGCTTAGTAGCAGGTGGCACATGGGTGGTACATGGTTAGGGGAAACCATATGACTTTCCCAGTAAACTGTGCTACTGAGTGTCATTTTTGGGAAGTGGTGAACTGAACTATTTGTGTATGGTTTAGGTGGTTTTGAAGGATAACCATGTGGTGTGTGTATCTTGGATAGTGAAGGGTTCATAGTTTCAGCCCGGTTTAGAAAATCGTGCAGACTAACCGTGTGACTTTTACTGGTCATTAAAAAACTGAAAATTACCTATGTGTCCTATTGGGATTTAAACCCAAATCATTCCTTGATCAAACCATTCAATATCTCTATCCTTAGGAAACTCCCTCTCTCCCTCTTGGTTCCCTTAGGCTCCCTTCCTTTGGTGTTTTTGGTGTGGGAACTTCAAGTATTCATCAAGTGATTGTTTCTTCCCATGGTTTCTTCCTTTTATAGGGTTTATCCTCCGACCTCTTTGGGTTCTTCTTTTCCAGTGGGTTATTTGACCTAGGGAGGGTTTGATCTTTTTGTAGTGAGATATTTATTATATTTCTATAATATTTTTTATAGGGTATTGTGGTGGTGCTTTTGTGGTTTCGCACCATTTTTTTGGGTTTTTCTAAGGGTGAGGTATGTGATTTCATAAATTTACATTATTAGATGATTTTTAATTTCTTTCTTAATTTTATGAAACTATTCTTTGGTTTAATTATGTGGTGTGATATGTATTTTAGAATTTTTTTGTCATGCATATATGATGAATGTGTATTTTATAAAAGAAAATGGTTATTTTTTGTGTATTCTTAATTGTGATGTTTCTTAAAAAGGGTTTTATGCCTTGTGTGGAAGGTGAGATGTGGGATTTAAATGGAATTTAATGGTGAAAATGAGTTTTCTAAATGAAATAAGATTTCTTTTCTTGTTGGATTCCTTATTGTGCACCTTTAATATGAATTGTGAATTATGTAAATGTTGGAAACATGTTATAAAAATGATTTGGTTACATGTATGGATTTCAAAAATGGGATTTTTCATGGAAATGGTTGGATTTATAATGTGGTATTCTTTTTATATTTCTATATGGGTTTCATAAATTATAAAATTGGTAAAAAAAATGTATTTACAAATGGTTTTAGTGTGCATTTGGAAAGTGGGAATTGTTTTAGTTATGTAGAATTGGTAATTTCCTTTCATTCTTGGGATATTTGGTTTATATTGTTGAATTGTTGATATATGTGATATGTGAATGTTAAATTGAGAGTAAAGGGAATCTCATGTACCTTGGTGGGAAAACTAGAACTAGTACTCTAGTGATTCAGACATAAAATTCACTTAGCAGGATTGATGATTCCAACACAAAATAAACTATGATGGTGATTGAAGACCAGTAGAATTTTGGAAAGATTCCTCTAGAGTGGCTCATTCATGAGGACGTTGTGGGTTGTATTTGTTATACCACATTTCATTGAGGTACGAGGTTTCTAGATTTCCACTGGTGCTAGTTATCCTTAGGGATTTACCCACGGTTCTCTATTGTGACATGATTATTTTGTGATGTAGTGTCATACATTAGTATACAATGGACCTTGTGTGTACTTCATTTTGAAGAAAGTTTGTTGATAAATGGTTTCCCTTGAAAGTGTTTCCTTGAGAATGGTTTCAAAAAAATGTATTCTTGAAAATGTTTCAAAGTATTTTGTGCAGATGTGCATGTTAATTTGTTTTCTACTATTATAGTAAAAAATATTTTATTTTGTATAGCATCCTACCAGGTATTGGCTCACACCCTATATACACCTTTGGGTTTTTGTAGACTTTGTTATGTATGACCTAGGTAAAAGAATATGTGTCGTGGTGATGATGGTGGATGCAGTTTATAGTGTCCTACTTATTATAGGTGTTGGTGGTGGTGTCTTGAGGGTGATGACCCTCGTGTTGGATGGAGGGTTTTGGGAAATTTTTCAATTTCTATTCTGTTGTATTATTTTTGTTTTTTGTTAAAGTTATAAAACCTTAATTTTGAAAATTTGTGTACCTTGTTTGGTTTTGTTATTTGTTATAGATTTTTGTTCTATTTTGTTGATTTTTATGGTTAAATCATGGATTAAATCATTTCCAAATCATATTGTTGATACCTACTCACTATTGTCCATCTTTTGGGGATCACGAATGCCCCTCGAGACATGTTTCAAATGGGGTCAAGTGTTGGGTTGGATGTAATCCTTAATGTTTTGTGACAAAAATGGAATTAGTTCATGTTGGTTATTTATAAAAAATATCTTACAGAGTGACCTATATTATTTGGGATGTCATGGTAGATAAATTTGGATTTTCAGATCTTGGGGTGTAGTCCTGGGGGAGTTTCTAGGAAACACTTTATAGATCAAACCTTGATTTTCCATGGGAATTAAAGTTTATTTTGTTTTCTTTGGATCTTGTAGGTTGTTTTGTGTTTGGGAAATGACAAAAGAGTTGGTTAACTGGTCTTAGTGAGATCACATTTCTTGGAAATCCATTTGGAGCAGTGGACATGGTCTTAGAAGACTTTTTGTGATGGTGTCTTGATTGGAATGTGGCCACCAACCATATGGCCAAGTCACCCATTGACACTAGTTTTCCCTTGTTAGTTGTTTTGGGTCTTTTTTTATTCAAAAAATAACTTTGGAAAATCTTATTTTGGAATTATAAATATTGGATTTAAAGTGGTAATGTTTTAGTTTTGGGAATATGGGAAATGGATTTTTAGAATCATTTTTAAGAAATCTTTTAAAAGGAGATTTTCTTAAAATGATTTTGGGGGTAAAAAGTGAATGGGTTTACTGATATTGGATTTCTATAATTAAAATATGATATTTATCGAAATTTGTTTTTGGGAAAAAATGAAATTTATTTTAGAGAAGGTTTTTAAAGTTTGTTTTAAATGATATGAAATAGATTTTTTAATGGAATCATTGGGATTTATTTTGAGAAAATAAAAAATGGTAAGATGTGTGGGATTTGAATTTGATTTTGGACTCAAGTGTTAGTGATATTTTGAAAAGATTTGTGAATTTTTAAATAGAAAATAAATTGAGAAGTTGAAAGTGTGGGTTGAATGTTTTTTCTTGGAAAGTGGAAAAGTTCTATTTTGACCTTTGGTATTTCCATGAGTGACCACATGCATAGATATGTGTGGAAAAGTGGATGAGTGCCTAGTTTTTTCTGAGAATATGCATGTGTGAGGTGCCATGGAATACCATTAGTGAGTGTGTAACCTACCAAGATTGTTTCCTTTTCAAAAGTTCTTTTAAGATAAGGTGTTGTGTTTTGATAACTAGTAGTTGTGTGGTCTGTCTTAGTGTGATTTGGAAATATTTCTTATGAGGTATTCTGAGTTTGAAAACTTTTCATGTTTGAATGGTGTTTCAAGTTTGAGTTCTTTTGGATGAATTGGTTTTTAGACAACGGTTAGTGGTTTCTTTAAAAAATTAATTGGTAATCCTTTAAATTGGTTCCCTTTTTGTGTGTTTAGAATTTGTTTGAGGTAAGTTTTGGCCAATTATTTAGTTTGATTAGGTTCTTAGTTTAGTTGTTGGTTATTGTACTCCCCAACAAGATTTGTTAAATATTCGAAGTGCATCCATGGGTGGTTCACCATTGGTAATCTCTCTATTTAATCAACACATATAATTTAATCTTGAGTTTTGAAAGTTGAATCCTCCTCTATTTTAGGGTCAAGTGGATCCCCCTCAAATCAGAATAGTGGATGTAAAAAATTTGAAAGAAACATTAGTTTCCTTTAGTTTCCTGAATCGTTAATGGTGAAGTCTCCCACCTTTATTCTTGAAGGTCCATCTAGGAACTTGTGAAGGAAAATTCTAGTAATGGAAAGTTTCTATAAGATATTGGTTTTAGATGTGGTATTAAAAAGGCCTTTAGATCTTTCATCAGCTTATTTTGGGAATAGGATCATGTTGTGTCATCAGTGTGGCATGTTTGATCATAAGAAGCCATCGTGTTTGAATATTCCAAAGACCTACCGTGCCTTTAGATTCCTAGGTAACTTGAAATGGTTGTTTCTAGGTGTTTTTAAGAAGTGTTATGGAGATAGGTTGATCTCTTAAAAAATAACTACTTCCCATGTATAGTACTAGTGAATTATTTGGTGCTCAGTTTGAAGTCCCTTCTTCTATATGATTCTTTTGTTGTAATGGTTGTGTCAGGTGGTGTTTTGTGGTGTTTCCTTTTTAGCTCGAAATGTAAGAGTTGGATTGTGACTCTTTTGAAAAATTTTGTTTTAATGGAAGCATGATTTTATTTCAAAATTTCTGAATTTTTCCATTTTAAAATGGTGGTTTGTTCTATGTGTATCTACTAAATCCTTGTCTTGGTGAAAGTACCATGTTAGAGATAAGTTAGTCTCGCGGGGGTGTTGTGTTATTTTTGTTCTACCTAGAATACTATGTGGTTACTCATGAAACCAAAGAAGGAGTTCTGGTCATGGATTTTCATCTCCTGGCTACATGGTGGTATATGCTTCAATACATTAGATCTCTATCCATAGGTCCTAGAGTGAGGATTATTCTCACTCAAATTTACCCAAGAGATGAAGGTAGAACGGTTGTTGTGGTTTATCTTGGGTTATCGAATCCTCAGAGACCTAAGAAGTAACCTACAGACACGTACATTCTATGGAATGTTTTTGGATATGAAGTGTCCAACTTGGGTTGATTTAAGATGGTTTTGAATGAACTCTAAGAAACTTAAGTGACTTTAATTTAAAAGAGTGAGTTGATCCTAGGTTATCACTTGGGGTGGATTGGATGTATTTTCTTTTCAATGATTTCAATTTCTTATATTTGAGATGGGTTCATTTAAGAAGATAAAACAATATCATCACTTACTGGTTTAATACCTACACCCATAAATAATAATCACCTATACACTTGAAGGATCAATGTTTTGAGAACTTCAAGGTAAAGGTTCGTATTAGCACATGAATTGTGTGGCCATAAATTCAACAAGGACGATGGAGTTTAAAAATCATCAAATAAAAATCTCAATTAAAGAAGTGATTATAAATTAATGTGGTGATAAATAACATCCAATACAGCCCCTTTCTACTCCTTTGGATCAACCCATAAGTGTGTTATCCCTCCATTGATGTTGTGGTTTCAATGGAAGCAGGAATTAAACTCATGAGGGGGGAATTGAAGAACTGAAGAAAACAATAAAAATAAAATGACCACTCCACCATTGTGTGAATAATTTCACAACGTTTAGTGTGAATAAATTCACACCTTGAACCAATGGAATCAAAGTGATATGAAGAACAACATAATAATAGGAAAAGAAGATATTTTATTAAGAAACTAAAGTTAATTGAACAACTTACATGTGAAAGACAAACTTGAGACAACAAAATCGCAGCATAACATTACAATTGAAAAAAGTACCAAAGATCATCAACTCCTACACCACCATTTCCTTAAATAGGAATTTTTCATGCCTTGGGTCGAGCCTTAAATTTTCCAAGTCTCCTCAATTAATTTTGGTAGGCCATAGGTGGGTGGAAAGTTGAGGGAGAGTTCATTTTTCCACCCTTGACCCGAGGTGGCATCCAACTTTCATACACCAAACAGACATCCTTGGAAGTCCTTCTAGATGGCCGAATCAGAGTGGGACATAGAAGAAGAAAATGGATAACCTGATTGATCCTACAGGTATGTAAAATTTGGTCCCATTTGGATTTTTTTAATCAGGTATATGATTAGATAAGTGGACTATTGTTATGGGCCGTAGAATCTGGACTAGAATTTTATCTCTAACTTGGGCCACCTAAATGACCACAATGGAGGCCAAATTAGCACTGGATAATGAATAATGATTTGTTCCTTTATATGTATTATAGACTCCCACAAAATTTTGATTCATTGGGTTTGTAATGTGGGTCCCGTATTCTCATCAGTGGCCTGGTGTCCAATCTGCCTTCTCTAGAATTGATTCCTTTCATCACAAAATATCCCCATCTTCTTCCATGAATTATCCATTAATACCCGAATGAAACATGTTCATATTGAATTTTAGATCAGTTTACCAAAATATAAAATTAAAATATGGATAATTGCATTCCTTAAAATCAGATGAATCATTTGGTACTTTAAATGATGTTAAGAAATGTACCACATAATAGTACATTTTAAGAAGGAATTACAATCATAATGTGAAATGATGTTCAAAGTGTAAAATTTACTAAAATGGTGTTTATGAATAATAAAGAACATGTATATTATATATATTAACAATGAATATTATCCTCATTTAGTTGAAAATCACACCCCCAACTTGAGTTTTTCTAGTCCCGAGCAAAATATATCTCAACAACATGAAATTCGAATTCCCTTTTCCAAAAACATTTTAATAAACAATGATCACCCTAAAACCTTATACCAAACAATCATGAAACCCATCAAAATATTTTAATACAAGATATTTTCATAATCAGATCCCAATCTCAAGCCCATTCCTTTGTTCAAATTCATTTCCATATTTCATCCAATATCAATTAAGTATAAGGATGTGTTGTGTATCACAATAGACATGGGGGGTTCATCTTTATTCAAGGAGAAAATGTCAGAAGTGATAGGTGGAATCACATTTCAATATTGAGATGAGTATTCAATTTTTTATTGTATTTTTTTTTGTGTTTTTTTTTGCAATTTTTCCATGGTGATTGAAATTTCACTTAAAAGAGTCAACCCCTGTAGCGAGACTTTGCCAATGACTCCCAGGCTCAAAGACCATAGGGCACCAAGTGAAGCCCACATACTCAGGCATCATCTCGAGTTAACTCAGTCAAAAACAAATTCAAATTACCAAAAGTAGAGATAAAATTACTAACTCTGGGTGAGACAACTATTGAGTCATGATCCCCAAGTGCCGAAAGCCACGCATTAGGTCATTTCATTTCTCTACGTGCAAATTTATTATTATTATTTATATTTTTTATTGAATACTAATATTAATACTAAAATTATCACAAAACCTATGCTATTTATTTGGGGGACCCATGAACTCAAAATAATACCCCACTATCCAAAGGACCTGAATTGTGATATTTTTTTATTTGGATGGAAATATAAATGATGAAATATCACATTGGACAGTTGCACTTTCCAAAATCTATGCTCATGAAATTATACATGGATTAAAATCAGAATCAGCTTATGCTAAATTATTTGATATTCAGTTTCAAAGTGTGCAATGTGTATTACCATGTTCAAAGTTAATGTAATTTTTCCTTCCATTTACACAATTTTTTTTTCAAATCATTCATTTTTTTACACAAAATAATTTTTTATTTTATCTCCCCCAAACATAAAATAACATTGTCCCCAATGTTTAAAGAAAGGAAAATTTATAATGGGGAATAGGTAGAGAATGAAAGTTCAAAAAGTAAATTGAAAATGAGGAACGTGGAGTGAAGTCACCTGGTGCTTGAAGTTAAAATTCTTACTGCTCCCTTTTAATCATTTGATATCCATGTCACTTGCAGAGTTCCCTAGTAGAAAAAGGTAAAACAAAACAAACAAAACAAAACAAAACAAAACAATATATTTATATATTTATCTATATTTATATAATAAAGAAAGTAAAATATAAGTATATATATATAAATTATAGAATAAGGAAGAACAAAAAGTCATAGTTCAGTGGTAAGCGCGTGCCCCTATCTCCCTTCGGTCCCGAGTTTGAATCCCCGCGGCTTCACTGGTTGTTACGGGGTTTGACCCACAACCCACGACATGACCCTTTTTATTATTATTATTATTTTTTTATTTATTTATTTTTGTTTTTTTATTTTAATCATACAAACACATTAAAATAAAACAAACTAAAGATACATTGTCTTCTTTTTAAATTTATGGGTAAGGCATTGCTCAAAAATCACACCACATGACATGGATGAATATGGTTCTCCCCTTTCATACCCATCCATACTCATAATAGAAGAATAGGTCAACATTTTTTTTTAAAATATAAAAATGATTAATTAATCATATTTTAAATATAAAGTTGATTAAAACAAAAAAAATGATAAGAAAATTTAAAACCATGGGTTGCCTCCCATGCAGCACTTTATTGAATGTTGTTAGCCCGACATGGATCCCAAATCGATCAATTTTTTCCTGGTTCATAGATTGGCTCAATTAACTCAACCTCTATTTACTGTTTATTGAATGATTCAATGAATGGTTTTAACCTTTGACCATTGACCTTGAAAATGTAACCACTTGTGGGATCTTGAATCTCTACTGCCCCATGGGGGTAAACATGATGCACTATGAAAGGACATGACCATATAGACCTTAACTTTCCTGGGTGTAGATGAAGTTTTGAACTATACAAGAGCACATGTTTTCCCGGTTCAAAATTTTTGACCTTGATATTCCTAGATTGGTAGGCTTGAACTCTAGATTTATTGATCCTTGAATTTTCATATGCCTCCATCCTTAGTTCCTCCAATTCATTAAGATCTAATTTTTATTTTTTGTTCCAGCCAATGAGAGGTCATAATCCATTTTATTAATTGCCCAAAAGGCCTTATGCTCAATTTCAACAGGTAAATAGAATGCTTTTCCATAAACAAACCTATATGGTGACATTACTAGGATGGTTTTGTATGTTGTATGATATTCCCATAGAGCATCCAAGAGTTTCTCGGACCAATATTTCCTAGAAGGATTGATAGTTTTCTCAAGAATATTCTTAATCTCTCTATTTTCTAACTCAGCTTGTCAATTGGTCTGTGGGTGGTCAGCAGTGGACACTTTGTGAGAAATTCCATATTTTTCCATGAGTGATGAGAATGTATGATTTAAAAAATGAGTTCCACAATCACTAATGATAGCCCTAAGAATTCCAAATCTAGAGAAGATGTTTTCTTTTAAGAATCTAATCACAGTTGGATGATTATTGGATTTTTTGGGAATGACCTCAACCCATTTTGAGACATAATCAATAGATAAGATAATGCAAAGATATCCCCTAGAGTATGGAAAAGGACCCATGAAATCAATTCCCCAACAGTCAAAGATTTCAACCACTAAGATCGGAGTGAGTGGTATTTGATTCCTTTTTGTGATGGACCCTACCTATTTACACCTAGGACAGCTTTGAAAAAATGTGTAAGAGTCCCTTGAGAGGGTGGGCTAGAAGAGACCACATTGAAGAATCTTAGCAGTTGTTTTATTAGAGGAAAAGTGACCTCCACATGCCTCACTATGACAGAATTTAAGGATGGACTCTTGTTCATATTTTGGGACACACCTCCTATTGACTTGGTCAGGGCAGAGCTTTTAGAGGTATGGATCATCAAACACATAGTTTCTAACATCAGAAAGTAATTTCATTTGAGCTTGAGTCCCTATGAATTTTGGAGTGACTCATGTAACTAAGAAATTGGCTATGTCGGCATACCAGGGGTAGTCACTCACAGAGTATATGTGTTCATCAGAAAATGAATCAGACACAAAAAGGTGATTTGAGTTGTATTTAAATTCCATCCTAGAGAGGTGATCAACTACAACATTTTTAATTCCCTTTTTATGCATGATTATGAGGTCAAATTATTGTAATAGAAGGACACACCTAATCAGTATGGCCTTAAAATCTTATTTTTGGAAGAGGTATTTTAGTGTAGAATAGTCAGTGAACATAGTGATGGGGGATCCTAATAGGTAGGACCTAAACTTCTCTAAGGAAAATACAATAGCAAGTAACTCCTTCTCAGTAGTGGTGTAGTTGATTTAGGCATCATTTAATGATTTTCATGCATAAGAAATGACATAAGGAGTTTTATCACAACGTTTTACTAACAAAGATCTTATATAAAAGTCACTAGCATCACACATAAGTTCGAAAGGAAGGTTACAATTTGGAGATTTCATAATGGGAGGAGAGGTGAGAGGGGATTTGCGGGTTTAGAATGAACCCTCACAGCTTTCTATCCAAACAAATGGAGCTTCCTTTACTAGGAGAGCACAAAGGGGATGGGATATTGAACTAAAGTCATTGATGAATCTTCTATAGAAACCGGCATGTCCTAAGAAATACCTCACTTCCTTGATAGTTTTTGGGGATGGAAGGTGATGAATGATGTCAACCGTGGCTTTATCAACTTCAATCCCCCTACCTGAGACTATATGGCCTAGAACTAGACCCTCTTTAACCATGAAATGGAATTTTTCACAGTTTAGGACAAGATTTCTTTCTTCACATATTGACAAGACTCTCTCCACATTATGCAGACAACCCTCAAATGTATCCCCAAACACAGAGAAGTCATCCATGAAGACCTATAGAAAATCCCCTACCATGTCTAAGAAGATTCCCATCATGCACCACTAGAAGGTTCCAGGATCATTGCATAAACAAAGGGCATGCGTTTGAAGGAAAAGGTGCCGAATGGACAGGTGAATGTAGTCTTACCTTGATCCTCTAGGGAGAACTCAATTTAATTATACCCCGAGTACCCATATAAGAAATAGTAGAAGGCTTGACCCACCACTCTCTCAAGGACTTGGTAAATGAATGGTAAGGGGAAATGGTCCTTCTTGGTGAATGAGTTTAGCTTCCTATATTCAATGCAGACCCTCCATCCACTACTCATCCTTTTTGGAAGAATCTCTCCATCCTCATTGGTTATCACTGTGATTCCAACCTTTTTGGAACCACTTGGATTGGGCTCACCCATTCACTCTCAGCTATGGGATATATGATACCAGCTTTTAATAATTTCAAAAGTTCTTTCCTTACTACCTCCATGACATTTGGATTGAGTTGCCATTAAGGTTGATGACATGGCTTTGAATCAGACTCCAGAACAATCCTATGAGCCCCGATAAGTGGGCTAATCCCAGGAATATCAGAAAGGGTCCAACCAATGGCTTTGTTATGTTTCCTAAGGACATCTAGAACCATACTCTAATGATTGGATTCAAGAGAAGAATAAATGAAAATAGGATGTGTTTTATTGTCCCTTGGGAAGGCACACTTGAGTGCAGTAGGAAGTTCCTTCAATTCAAGATCAGGTTGGTTCATAATTTCAGCAGAATATTGGGACATTGGATCAAGATCAATTTTATTTCCTAAATTTTAGATAGGATTGATTCCCCACATGTAGAAGTTTCAGCTACTAGATTGGACTGATCAGATTTAGGGAATGAAGATAGAGTGGTCACCATGAAAGTGGTTTCCTTAAAGGTTTCACTAATTGTTGGACCTAAGACTTCATCATAAGAGAAATTTGAAAATAATTCAATCCATGGAGATAAACTTCCTTTATATGAACAAAGGAAATCAATCTCATCCCGACTTAAACATTCATCAAATATTCCTTGATGTTCTATGGATTCATTATCAATGCTTCCTATCATGTTTACTTCATGAATTTCCTCATCATCTCCTATTTGTGATCTTGAATTATAGATGTGCAAGTCTAGACTATTGTTTCCAAAGGTGATGGTCATGTTCCCATTTCAGAATCGAATAACAAAGTTGATTGTTGCCAGGAAAGGACGACCAAGGATGATGGGGGTTTGTTCCTTATTTCCTAAGTTATGATGGTTTTCAAGGACAATGAAGTCTGCAGGGTAGATGAATTTTTCAACTTTTACCAGAATGTCCTTTAAAATCCCCTTTGGAACCCTAATGTTATGATCAACAAGTTGAAGTTTGACAGATGTGGGTTGGAGTTCTTCTAGGCCTAACTGGAAGTATACAATATAAGGGATGAGATTTACATTAGCACCTAGGTCACACAAGGCCTTGACAACTTCTCTCTCTCCTAGTTCAACATTGACGTAAGAGAAACCCTAATCTCTCAACTTAGGAGGAATGGTCCCTTGAATGGTGGTACTCACATTAGCAGCCAAAAGGAATTGGTTTTTATGTGAAAATGTTCTTTTAAAAGTTCACAAGTCATTAAGGTACTTTGAGTAGGCAGGTATGGCTTTGATTGTATCGATAAGGGGAATGCTAAACTGACTTGGGAGAATATTTCCCTCAATGTTTCACTCAATTTAGGCTTGTTTTTCCCCCTCATGCATTGAGGAAATGGTGCAAGTTGTGGGGTTGTTTGTTGAAGAGTTGTTTCTTTGACAATGTTATTGTGTTTTTCAGTTTTTTCATTTGGTTTATTTGAATTTTCATCCACGTTTGAATCTTCAGGTGGGTTCTGAATTAGTTTTTTATGTTTCTCAATTGATTTCCCACTTCTTAAAATAGTAATAGCCTTTAGTTGTTCATGATTTTTTTGAGTACAACATGACTCTCCCCTTGAAGTTAAGGATGGCACCACCTGAGTAGGCATGTGTGTGTTTCTAGTTTTTATGGTCCGAAGTTCTTGTTTAAGGGTAGAGACTTCCGATTTCATCCTCTCCATTTGTTTGCACAGTTTTTCTAGTAGGCTTTGTGGAACAGTTTGGGTTGGTGCTTGAGAATATTGGTTTATCCCAGGGAATATATTTTGGTGGTGGAATGATTTGTTGAAAATGGACTGGTGTCTGTAGGTATTTTATAGGTTGGGTTTGGAATGGGTTATGGGTTTGGTAGTTTTGATGGGGGTAAGAATTTTTTCCCTATGGTTGTCTAGGTTTTTGGTTACCTTTCTAGTGGAAGCCTGGGTGGTCATTATACCTTAGGTTGAAGTTGTTTTGGTATTGAGGCTTTTGAAAGTTCAAAGCATTTACTTTTGCTGGGGGTCCTCCTAAAAGAGAATCCTTGATGGATGGAATGGTTGGACAATTTTTTGTCTTATGGTCATGTTTGTCACAAATTGTGCAAACAGGGTCAACATTTTGGATTTCATGGACTTTCCTAAGGTCTATCACTCCAATCTTCCTAGAAAGTGTTGTGAGTTTAGCCCTAAGGCTTTCCTCTTCTCTAATTGTATGAATTCAATTAGTTATTTGTGGGTTTTCAGAATAATTTGAAGTTCCCCATGTTTTTTTGTTCAGAAAGGCTTTCTAGATACTCGTAAGCACCATTTGGGGCTTTGTTTTTAAAGGTACTATTACACATCATGTTAATGAATTGTTTGTTCCTCGGACCCAACCCTTCATATAAAATTCTCACTTGTTCAGGAATAGAAAAACCATGGTGTGGAACCATGTTTAGAGTGTCTTTGAACATCTCCCATGTTTCATAGAATGACTCCCCCTCTTTTTCAAAAAAGTTTTGGATACTCCTTTTAAGTGCAATTGTTTTGTGGTAGGGAAATTATTTTTTGTAGAATTCTCTTTTTAGTTTGTCCCAAGAGTTTATGGATGATGGTATCAATTTTTTTATCCAATTTTTAGCTTGATCCTTTAAAGAAAATGGAAATAGCCTCATCTTAGCTGATTCTAGTTGATGTGGGGGACACATGGTTTCTACAATGTCATTGAACTCCTTAATGTGAAGGTAGGGCATCTCGGACTCCATTCCATGGAATGTGGGAAGGTGGTTTAGGACATGGGGTTTAAAGATGTAGTTGGAATCTCCTAGGTAATTGTGTTTAATTCATGAGGGGGTATTGTTCTAGGAAGGTGTGATGTAGTCATTCATGGTTTGATCAATTTTATTCCCCAAGTTTGGGGCTGCCTCATTTGGGTTTCCATTTTGGTTCCCACCTAGGTTTATGATTTGGTTTCTTTGAAGTCCTTCCATTGAAATAGGATGAATTTTTGACTCTAGAGTATTAGGAATATTAGGATCTAATGGAAAGAGTTCCCTTGGTGTGCTTGACTCCCCAACCACAGAACTATCGACCCTAACTAGACATTTTTATTGATCACAGTTGTAGGCGGACATGCGTCAAAAGAAAAAAAATGAGAAAGGGACAAGATAAGAGAATTTTGATGAAAAAATAAGAAATGGGGGAATATAATGGATGTTTATATGACTTACTTTGGTCCCCAGAAATGGCTCAAAAATTTTATTCTCGCTCAAATTTATCCAAGAGATGAAGGTACAACGGTCCTTGTAGTTTAGCTTGGGTTATCGAATCCTCAGAGACCTAAGAAGTAACCTAAAGACACGTACATTATATGGATTGTTTATTTTATATGAATGGGCCAACCTAGGTAGATTTAAGATGGTTTTAAATGAACTCTAAGAGACTTAAGTGAATTTAATTTAAAATAGTGAGTTTATCCTTGGTTATCACTTGGGGTGGATTGGAAGTATTTCCTTTTCAAGGATTTCAATTTTTTATCTTTGAGATGGGATCATTTAAGAAGATAAAACAACATCATGACTTAATGGGTTAATACCTACACCCTTTAATACTAATCACCTATACACTTGAAGGATCATTGTTTTGAGCACTTCAAGTTAAAGGTTCGTATTAGCGCATGAAGTGTGTGGCCTTAAATTCAACAAGGACGATGGAGTTTAAAAATCATCAAATAAAAATCTCAATTAAAGATGTGATTATACATTAATTAGGTGATAAATAACATCCAATCCATCCCCTTTATACTCCCTTGGATTAACCCATAATTGGGTTAGCCCTCCATTGATTCTATGGTTTCAATGTAAGTGGGAAGTAGACTCATGAGGGAGGAATTGAAGTAGTGAAGAAAACAATAAAAATAAAATGATCACTCCACCATTTTCTGAATAATTTCACAAGGTTTAGTGTGAATAAATTCACACCTTGAACCAAAGGTATCAAATTGATATGAATAACAATAGAATAAGAGTAAAAGAAGAGATTTTGTTATGAAAATAAAGTGAATTGAACAACTTACATGGGAAAGACAAACTTGAGACAACAAAATCGTAGCATAACATTACAATTGAAAAAAGTACAAAAGATCATCAACTCCTCCACCACCACTACCTTAAATAGGAATTTTTGAAGCCTTGGGTTGATCCTTCAATAGTCCAAGTCTTCTAAATTAATTTTGGTAGGCCATAGGTGGGTGAAAAGTTGAGGGAGAGTTGATTTTTCAACCCTTGACCCGAGGTGGCATCCAGCTTTCATATACCGAACATACGCACTTGGAAGTCCTTCTAGATGGCCGAATCAGAGTGGTCCATAGAAGATGTAAATGGATACCTGTATATATCCTACCCATCTGTAAAATTTGGGCCCATTTAGAGTTTTTTTTCGGAGATATGATTAGATTAGTGGACTGTTTTTCTTGGCCGTAGAATCTGGCCCAGAATTTTATCTCTAAATTGGGCTGCCTAAATGACCACAATGGAGGATGAATTAGCACTGGAATATAAATAATTATTTGTTCATGTATATGTCTTATATCCTACAAAAAAATTTCGGATTCATTGGGATTTTAATGTGGGTCCCACATTCTCATCAGTGGGCTGGTGTCCAATCTTCCTTCTCTAGAATTGCTTCCTTTCATCACAAAATATCCCCATCTCCTTCCATGAATTCTCCATTGATACCTGAATGAAAAATGTTCATATTAAAGTGTAGATAAATTTCCCAAAATATAAAATTAAAATATGGATAATTACATTCCTTAAAATCAGATGAATCATTGGGTACTTTAAATAATGTTAAAAAATGTACCACATAATTGTGCATTTTAAGAAGGAATTACAATCATAACGTGAAATGATGTTCAAAGTGTAAAATGCACTAAAATGGTGTTTATGAATAATAATGAACATTAATATTATATATATTAACAATGAATATTATCCTCATTTAGTGGCTAATCAGAGGCTTTTCACGAAGTCAGAAAACCATAGGGGATGTGGGGAACCTTGATGCAGCTCTAGTCTCCACCATTGGAGTGTAATAAGTTTAATGGTTCTTATTGCAGTTTTAATTATTATTGGAAGTTCCAACTCGATGAAAAAATCTTGGTTGTTTTATCTTCATGTAGTTACAGTGGTTTTCCCTTTTAGATGTGAATATCTATTTGGGTTTCCCTTGTGTGTTCATCCTTATGAACAAATTTTAATTTTGGTTTGTGCTCATTTGGATATGGTCATTCTCTATGGGAATGGTAAAATTGTGAAGTTATTTCTTCTCAGTTTAGAGTTTTTTCATCGATCCCCTTGTGGTGGGGGTTTGACCTATGTTGGGCTTCCCAGAATTAGTCTATTCCAGTGGGCCTAAGTTGGTTATTTTAAATGGTGGGAACACCCACCTTGTTTTTCGTTGTGGTTTCTTCTTGTGTTGGTCAGTGTTAGTTGGGTTTTCATGGTGGGGGTATATTAAGGACTCATGTTTTGATAATATTCTTGAGTATTTGGTTTATCTTGGCATTGGGAAGTTTCATTTGGATATGTTTGCTTTGATTTTCCATTTTGATTAAACGTGGGGATTTAGGATTGTTTCCAACGTTCTTGTTTGAATAATGAATCACAAAATTCATGGTTTGAGTTTATGAAACTCTTTGATAAGTGGTTTGTGTTTGTTTGTTCATTTTAGGTAAGAAGTATGAGTTTATTTTGGTAATGTATAAGGTGTTCTTGTCTTGAAAGGTAGATTATGTGGTTGTGGTAATTCATTTTCTTTTGATTGATCAACAGGAGGTGTTGTGTCTTTCTAGGGGAAGAAGGCTTATGATGTGGAGTCCATTCTGGCCTCCCAAGTTAAATTTTTTGAATAAATTTTTCAATTCATAGTGTTCTTGATTTCTCCACATTTTGATTTTTATTAGGAATTTCCTTTAGTTGTGTAGATTTATCAGTTTTCGATTTTGGATCAGAACATGCAATGACTTTCTGAGGGTGTAAAGTTTTCATTTTGGGGAGAATTATCATATCTGTGATTTTGTTTTGAATTATTCATTTATTTAATTTTTTCCTTGCATAATTATTAGTTTCCATAGGTAATTTCAATAAAAAAGTAAAATTTTGGATTAGTAAAAGGTGGTGCATGATTGTGGCATGGTTAGGAAAAAATGTATGCATTGACTAGGAAACCGTGCGGTTACGTGACATTTTTAGGCAATGGAAAACCACACGGTTTTCAAACATTTTGGGTGACCATGAAATATAACCATGTTGTATAATTGTGTGGTCTGTGCCTTATAGATAGTGAGGGGATCACGGTTTCCACATAGTTTTGAAAACCATGCGGGTTAACTGTGCGAATTTTCTAGATCATTAAAAATTTGAAAGTTACCTTTTTTCCTCTCAGTATTTAACCCAAAATACTCCCTTGCTCACCCAATTTGAGCTCTCTATCCATAAGAACATCCATACCTCTGTATTGTATCCCATGGGATCCCTTCCTTTGGTGTTTTAAGTGTGTAAGCTTCATGTATTCATCAATTAAGGGTTGCCTCCCATGGTTTATTCCTTCTTTTATGGTTTCTCCACGTCCATCGTTTGATTCTTCTTTTTTAATGGGTTATTTTCCCTAGGGAGGGTATTATATTTTGTTTTTGAGTAAGATATTGATGATTTTTTTCTAATATTCCCTTTATATTTTCTTTTGGTGGTATGGTTGTGGTTTCACACCTATTTTTTTGGGAGAATCTAAGTGTTAGGTAGGTGGTTTCATGCTTTTACATTATTAGATGATTTTTACTTACTTTATTCCTTTCATGAAATTGTTCAATGGTTTAATTTTATAGTGAGAAATATATTTTAGAAGTGTTTTGGCATGATTATATGATGAAATAGAATTTTCTAGAGGAAAATAGTTATGTTTTATGTATGCTTTATTATGATATTTCTTAAAAATGTGTTTATGCCTTGTGTAGAAAGTGTAAAGTGGGATTTTAATGGGATTTAACGGAGAAAATGAGTTTTATAAATTAAATGAGAATTTTAGTATGTTGTTTTCCTTGTTTTTTACCTTTAATATGAATTGTGAATTGTGTAAATGATGAGAAGAATGTTTTAAAAATGAGTTTGGTTCATGTGTGGACATAAAAAACGCTTTTCCATGGAAATGGGTTGATTTCAAAAACACTATTCTTTTTATGTTTTAAAATGGGTCTCATAAATGGTGAAAGTGGTGAAAAATGAAATTCTAAATGGTTTTAGTCTATATTTAGAAGGTGGGAATGGTTTTTGTTATGTGGAAGTGGTGATTTCCTTGTGTTCTTGGGATTTTCCACTTATGTTGTGAAAGTATTATTATATGTGATATGTGAATGTAAAATTGAGAAAAAAGGAAATTCTGGGTACCTAGGTGGGAAAACATAAACTAGTACACTAGTGATTCAGAATTGGTCAGCCTGAATTCTTCTAGTGAATTAACACTAATTGACTTGAAAGTGGAACAGACCAGATTCACTTAATAGGATTGACAATTACAACACTAACTAAAATATGATGATGATTGGAGACCACTATAATTTTGGATATATTCTCTTTAGTGGAAACTAAAAGAGGAAATTTTGGTGTGTTTTTCCTATACCAGGCTTCACCTAGGTAAAAAATTGCTAGAGTTTCACTTGTGCTAGTTACCCTTAGGGATTTACCCATGGTGATATATTGTGACATGATACTTATGTGACATGGTTCCATCTATTAGTATACGGTGGACCTTTTGCATACTTAATTTTGAATCAAGTTTGTTTATAAATGGTTTTCCTTTAATGTTTTTCCTTGATAATGGTTTTTCAAAAAAAACTCTTGAATTTTTTTCAAAGGCTTTTATACAAACGTTCATGTTAATTTTTCATCTAATGTTGTTTCATAGAATCTTTTCTTTTCATTGGAATCCTACCGGGATTTAGATCACACACTACATACAGCTTTTGGTGTATGTATACTTTGTTATGTATGACCTAGGTAGAGGAATATTTATTTTGGTGATGATGGTGGTTCTGGTTGCTAGTTCCCAAATTGTTGCAGGTGTTAGTGGTGGTGGCTTGAGACTGATGCCCCTCATGTTGTACGGAGTTTTTTTTGGGACATTTTATTGTTTATATTCTTTTTTACTATTTTGGTTTTTGGTTAAAGTTATAAAACCTTGATTCTAAAAATTTATATACCTAGTTTGGTTAGGTTATCAGTTATGGATTGTGGTTCTATTTTATTTATCGGTTATGGTTATACTCATGGATGGAATCATTCCCAAAGTATATTATTGATACCCAAACACTACTTTCCAACCCATGAATATTAGGAATTCTATTTTACCCATTTTTTTAGTGGGCCAAGTGTAGGTTTTCATGGAATCCAGGATTGGTTTGTGATAAAGTTAAAAAAACATTCCTTCATTATTTTTTTCCAGAAAAGTGACAAAGAACCTCATTTGGAAAATAACAAAAAGATTCTATTCAAACCATTTTGTAAAAAGTAATACATAGGTGAAAATTTCTTTTTATAAATATTAATATAAGTGTAAAAACAACTTTAAAAATATTTTATAGTAAATATGGTTAAGAATAAAAATATACCCTATCAAAAGAGAAATAATTTCTGTTTTTCTTTTAAACATTTCTTTTCTTGATTCAAGTTCCAAAGACATGAAAATTTGGAAGAAAATATGGGAACTATTTAAGAGAGTATACATGAAATGAAATTTATTAATTAATAATAAATATATATTCATGTTAATTACCTTAAATGGTTATTATATACACCATATAAAAATAAACAAGTGTATAATACCAAATATGTCTCAATAGAGTGAAAATTGAGACAAAATCCCTTACCTTATGCTTCCCTTTAGTGGAAAAGGATTTAATATTATGTTAATGGTTTTTTACATGTTACTGATTTATAATAGAACCATATTAGTTTTTATAATATCATATATAATCCTCTTATATAATATTATCACCCATTTGTTAATAATATTTCATTATTACCCCTGTTTCGGGTGTTAACTGCTACATTTTCCCATGCATGTTTTTCTGTGTAACTTTTGGTTCTTGTATATAGGATATAGTTCTATATTATAAAGAATTATATTAGGTGTTTATATATCATATCTATTCATTAGATACATTTTTATAATCATTATATAAAGGCTAACATATAAAATGGATCGCATCGATTCATAGAAACAGTAAGTTATATATATGCACGAGCAACAATATCATTTATAAATAGTTTAAAAGGAAAGAAAGAGGATGATATATTAATTTTACAGAATCAATATCATTTTATAGGTATAATTTATATCCATTATATCTATCATTATAACCATACAAGTAATGTGGTTATGAAGAACAAATTACATCGCTACGCAGAGATGGTAAGTTGTACATATGAATGTGTGACACTTTTGTTTTTCATAGGATGGAAGAGAGATAGAATATTGTTATCTAGTAATCATAATATAATATTATTATATTTATTATAATTAATTTACTATTTAAGTTTTTCTATAACCCAAGAAGATTAAGTATAAGAATAAATAAATATTAAATAGTTTTGGTAAGACAATTACCTCTTCTTCGGGAGACCTTCTTTAGATCCTTTCTTAAGGGACTTAAGTTAGGATTTTAAAAAGACCAGAACATCCAGAACATGGATAATTAAGTTGGGAAGAGGAATGTATAGGAATCGGTTTATCTATAAGGATCAAGGTGGTGTGAATATGTGTGGGAGGCGGTTCCCTTTTATAATTGAGGTGAGGGACACTTTGGGAATTTCTCAAAAGATTAAAATATAATAATAATATTCTAGAAGAAAATGCTTCCAAATGGAATATTAATTCACAATGTATTATATTTAAAACCATATATTATCAAATTTGTGGTTATGTAATGTTTTTATGATTTTAAAATAATTTTATAAAATATTAATCCCATAAAATATCATTATTGTAAATTTTCATACTATTCATTACTTTGAATTTAAAAATATCTAAAAATTAAGTAAAATTAGAAAAATATATATTATATTATATCCTAAAAATGTCATGTTAATCTAGACAATTATTTTATCAAATAAAATATCTCAAATTATATTACTTTTAACTTTTTTAATAGCATTTATTTTATTATAACATTAACTAAATAATTACTGCATCTACATTGTGTTAGATTTTATGTTAATTATTTATTCACTAAAAGTTAAGAATAAATTACCATGATGAAGAAAAAATATTTTAAATTTCAAAATAAAATTTATATTCAAACATATCTTTTGGATAACCCCATATTAAAATATTATAGTTATTAAAATAGAAGGGTGATATGTTTGACTTTTTTTGAAATAAAATACTATAATGGTCATAATCTCATCCAAATGGACATTAAATTCCATATAACAAAATATTTAATAGTTTTTTAACAAATGGAATCATCCAATAATATTTATAATGTTTTTAGGTTCATTATATAGTCTTTATCATTTTATATTTAACTTTAATTACCCGATTTACACTTTACTATGGTAACTAAAATTACTAAGGTTACTATTGATGTTGAAGAAAGGGGACTATTTACTAAATATGTACCTCCTAAATAAAAATATAAATTTAATTTTTAAAAATTCCAAACCAATAAGTGTAATAATTTAATTTAAATTAAACCGGCAAAATGAAATGAAAACAGTTTTTCAAAAAAATACCCCTTTAAGTATAGATATTTTTTTCTTGAAAATTCAACCACAAAATTGATTCAAATTAACTTAATTGGATTATTTAAAATATATTATAACTAATTCAACTTTGAAACCATTTTAAAAAAATATGGAACATTTGAAATGGTTGAAACAAAAATACCGTTTTTATGAAAATTGGATTTTCAGTATTCACTCGAAAATTATTCTTTTCAGAAAAATCCAGAAATTTCACTCGAAGATAGTTTTAAAATGTTGATTTAAAAAATAATTTAATTTTATCAAATAAATTTTCTAACAGTGGAATGAATCAATTATATTATTTTATTATACAAAGTAATAAAAATCATTTTTGAAGAGAACATATAAAATGACTTTACTAAAATTTGAGTGTTTTTTTACTAATAATTAATCAGTAATTTTTTTTGATTAATAAATTTATATATGTTTAACAATTTGGATAATCATATTAACACATATAAATTTAATGACTAGTTTATAATGGAAATGTTTAAATAATAATTATTTTAATAGTGTGTGACAATTTATTTTAGCTCAATGTTGTGTATTGTATACGCTATCCAACATAGTGTTGTTTTAAATTATCAGGGTGTTACAATTATGTTATTACCCAAGAATTTTATTCAAAATATAAATATGGGATGGATCTAGATATTAATTATATGATTAATTCTCCCATATAAAGATAAGTAATTCTATATCCTCATCATGAATCATAATTATTTTCTCTTGGAAAAAAAATTTCATTATATTTTGAAAGAAAATACATAACAAGGATTATATCAAAATAATCCATAATTGTAATAATTATTTATGAAATTAAGATATATTTATGTGTCATAATGGTAACTGACGACCACATCCTTTTCATTGAAAGATTCCCACTAGGATTTTTGACTGATAAATCCTTTCTTAATGTGTTAGAGAAATATATAATTTTCTTAGAAAAAATGGAAAATATATAAGAGTGTGAAAATATAGAATAAAATAAAGAATTATATAAATTTTAGGTTATCACGAATGTACATTCCACTATATATTTAAGAACTTTAACCACAACTGTTGTGATTGTATAAGCTTAGCCTTCCCCTTCAGCCTCTTTTCTAGTACTATCCCTTGATTCTTGAAAAATTAGTGTGAATAATTCCTAATTTGTCTATATTTGATACGTTGGATAAGATTGGATTATTTATTCCCCTTTAATTCATTATCCATGAGACACTTATATCTTCACTTGTAACAAACTCTATTTCCTTTCGAATATTTTCTTGGATGTTTCATTCAATAATTTTCTCATGATAGAAATTGATTCGCACCCTTATTGTTCTTTGATGCTTTACCTTTTTCTTAGTAATTAACTGAACTCTTCTTCTATTGATTTAACTTGAATATATATGATCTAAAAAATTATTTCTCTGTTTGTATGGAACATAATAGTATTTCATCGTATGATGATTTTTTTGAGAAAACAATGCCCTTTAGTGGTTTAGCTTACAACATTGAAAGAAATGTTTAATATCGATCATTGAATTACATATTTAATTAATAGAATAAACGGACAATATTTTAAAGGTATACTCATAATCTTTAATTCTTTCTTCTTAATTTTTGTATAAGTTAAGTAAATTTCTATTCATTTTAGTTTGTTGTTCATAAGGGAAATATTTATCAAAGAATATTATTTTAAAATCTCTTTATTTCATATATTCTTTTTCTTCTTCCTCTCTAGTATTCTGGATCAACAACCACAATTGATCAAAATATACAATAAGATAATACACAATAAATATAACATTTTCCCTTTCACTACATCCCAAAACCAGCAATATCTTTTCAAGGGACTTAATATATTGCACAACTACCACTGGATTAGTATTTCCACTAAAATATGGATTCTTCCATCACATGAAACAATCCAATATAGCTGTATCATGATTTAAAAAATCATGTTGCTCCATAAAGTCAAGGTTATTTGACATTACCTGGGTCATATTCCATAATATTTCTATGACCTACTTTGATCTAACACTAGTTGTATTGGATTGCTCAGTTGGGAAATCCCAACATTCACCATGGGTATTGATTCCCTTTCCTACATTAGGCATCATCACTAAATAATGTAAAACACTGAGCTCGATCATAATTATTATAAATATTTATTCATAAAATAAAAATCCATGTAAAGGTAAATTTTCTCAAATACTATAATGGAATATCATAATTATCATTTTATCTAGATTCATTTAAAATATAGTTCTCAATATTTTTATTAAACTTTATCTTATACTAACTGTAACAAACCCAACTCTAGAAACCTAGAGATGGTGTCAAATTTATTACATTGGAATAATATAAGAGGGATCCAATCTCAAAGGACCAATCATTTAATTAGTCTTTATTAACAATATAAATATATGATTCCCTTTTTTACATTGGAAAAAAATAAATAAACTTCCCAACATCCTTGAAACTAATTCAAAGATTTCTTCTTCATATACTAGGGAAATGAAAAAAAAATAAGGGTAATATAAAAATCTCATAAAGGGTTATGTATAGTGAAATATATTATCAATGAATAAGGAATAATCAATATAGAAAGGTAAAAAAATAAAAACACATTCAATTTAATCAATAAATTGAGCACGAAATGCATCCATGGATAATATCAAAAGCAATAATCTCATGGATAATAATAACTGAATTCTCAATGAAAGAAATTCATAATTTTGGATGTCATGATCTTAGGTATCATGATATCTTTACCATCAATACCTTACACCAAGATAGTTTAAACTAAGTGTAGGCATACACCAAAAACCAATTTAATAATACTAGCCAAATGGTTTATCTCATAATACATGTTGATGCATCAAGGGGATATATAATTCTGGTCCCCACCCATCACATCATTCACAATTAATTCCTCGTATATTATATGATAAATTTAATTGATAAACAATATGAATTATAAAAAAATATCTGTATTGAGTAAAGAATATGGTATATCAATATTTCCTCAATCAATCAAATAAATTTCAAATAAAACACCATATGTATAAATGGTATAGAAATTAGGAAATAATCATATCCATGATATAAATAATATGTATATTTATTATAAATTAATATCCAATGTTGATAATAAAGTAAACATTTCAAGAGAATGTTAATGACCACAAAACTATTAAGAGATAAAATATGACCATTAATTAATCAGAAAAGTAGTTTTTTAGTAAAATAAAATAATTTAAAGAACATAATAATTTTAAGTGAAAAATTTAAAATAATTTTTATAAAAAAAATTTCTACTACAAAATCATTTAAATCTTAAAGAAGAATCTAAGATCATAAAATTGTTATAGGGGCGGGAAATCCATTTATATTGTATACGATGAAAAAACATTCCTTCTGATTTTTTGTAAATAAAGTAAAAAAATAAACTTTTAGGAAATAATTAAAATATTATTTTAAACCATTTAAAAAGTAAATGGAAACTCAAAATTTCCTTAATAAATCATTTGAGTAATAAAAAAGTACTTTTGTTAAATAATTTTGAAAAACAATAGACATGAAGATTCTGATAATTACACTTTGATTATGATTCCATCATATACATAATGTTAATAATGATATATATATCATATATATTCACTAAATATATCCTTTTTACCATATATTTAAATATTTAATAAAAAATGGATCACATCACTTCGTGGAGGTGGTAGTCCACACATACACATGAGGAATGTTACCATTTTCCAATTGATCAAATGGTAATAAGTTAGATGTGATATTATATTTTAAGAATAATAATTATGTTATAAATATAATATATATTTATTATTTCCATCCTTATAAGCATCCAAGTAAAATGGGGATGAAAACTAATTACACTACTACGTAGAGACGGTAAGTTGTACGTATGCATGAGTGATATTTTCACCTTTCATAGGATATAAAAGATTGGTAAAATGGTTGTCCCATAAATTTAATAATATATTTATATGTTTATGATAATGGGGATATTATTTTAAATTAGATAAAATATATTTATAGGTAGTAAATGAAGAAATAAATTTTAAAGAGTCGGTTAAGATGATTACCTCTTCTTCAATAGAATTCATTTATATCTCCTCTTAAGGGACCTAGAGATGGTATTTTGAAAATAAAAAAACCTATAGTATATGTCAAAGTATGTTTATAAGATAAGTGTTCATATTTTTGTTGATATTGGATTCTCAATGTGGTGTAAATAAAAGAGATAAGGGAGTCCTTTTATAAGTGAGGAGAGGGGTATTCATGGAATTTCATATAGTATTAAATTAATATAAATTATTTTTCATATCCAAATTGATCTAATTAGAGTATAATATTTTAATGATTATAAATTCTCTCATAAAATATAATTTTTAGAAGTTATAGTTATTCTTTCACCCTTATATCTTAGTTTTAACCCTCGTTAATCCTTCTGACAATTACCTTGACAATGATGTTTTTTACATTAAATGAGCCAATAAAGTTATAATAAATGTAAAATTAGACCATAAATGTAAAAGGGATGAAATTTTAGACCTTTTATTATCCACATTGTCATATTTAAATATTTTTAATATTTTTATATAATTTAATAAAATATTATTTTAATAAAATATCATTAATATTATTTTTACACTATTCATTTAATTAGATTTTAAAAACATCAAGATAAATATGTAATTTGAATATAATCCCTTAAAAATCCCTAATATGTTATAATTATCCATATATTTGTTTTGTAAACAATATTTCAACAAAATTTTACTACTTTTAATATTTTTAAATTCATTTATTTTATTTTTCTCTTAATGAATAAATATTGTATCATTCTTGCGTAAGAATTTAAGCTAATTATTCAATCACTAAAAATTATGAATTAATTAAAATGACAAGAATAGATTGATTATGTTCAAAATAAGATTTTCTATTTGTTCATAACATATTATTTTTCTTATGTGAACGTATAAAAGAAGTTAAAAGTAAGAGAGCGACATTTTGGAATTTTCTTTACTTATAATAATATAAATATAATTACCAAGGTGAAATGGAACAAAAATTAAATATTAATATTTTGGATCGATATGGATGAATTATTTTTAATATAAATATATAAAATACTAAGAAAAATAATTTTTAAAAAAATGTGTTGTTAAGCATAAAAATTAACTTATTTCAAAATCATGAAAATAGTTTATAAAAATTAGATTATTATAAATTCAATTTCATATATGTTAATATAAGTTAAAATCCCAAATATATTGGTACTTTTAAATTACTATATTTAATGAAAATAAATCATAGTATTTGAAAAATCTGTATTTTTTACTATTCACTGTGAAATCAATAATTTTAGAAAAATAAAAAAACACCTTAAGTTTAATTTGATATGTTGTTTTAAAAAATGAAATTAATTTAAGAAAATTAAATTTATAAGATTTTATAATTTAGGTTTTAATCACATTCTTGAATAAAACTATGTGTATTGGTTTTTTAAGAAAGAATACTATAGTTGAAGCTTGGGTGTTACATAAAATGTCTATACATTTCTAGCTCACACACATAGAAAGGTTCAAGATGTTATTGTGACTTGAGTGAGGGAATGGGTACCAAAACTTAATGTGAATTTATATAAGTATCATCACTAGGATAGAACCATGAAAAACAACTTGCGCTGATCTGGAACATACATAGAGAAAGTGGAATCTTCCTAGAGATGGGTGAGCAAAGGGGGGATCGATATGAGTCAAAAGAGTGTCTAAAGTGATAGGATGAAATTATGTTTGAGATTATGGTTGGTCATGGGATAAGGTATCAAATAGTTACTATATATCCTCTAAATGGGAATCAATTTACATGTTGTTCTTGGGAGGTTGTTAAGTAGGTGACCAACACCAACAAAACCAGATCATCCTCTTAGGTGAGGAATAAAAACAGACTTAGAAGTTTAATAATCATAAATACATATATATAATCAATTAATTTTGATGTTATGCAGTGAGAACCAATATTGTTCATTTTAAAATAATCTATAGTGGAAGATAGGCTATATAGTTTAAAGTTGTGCAACTTGGACTAACATGCCAAGTAGTTTAGGGTGATATGATGAGGACTCATTTTAAGTGATTTAAAGTCATATATAATAAACATGTATTCTAATTAGTTTTTATTCATTCATGATTGAATAAGATTATATGAAATTTAACATCATATATCTCAGAAAATTTCTTATGCAGTTTAAAGCCATGAAACTGGGGAAAATGTTCCATGTAGTTTAAGGTTAGGTGATGAGGACTAATTTTGAGTAGTTTAAAGTCATGTCGAATGGGCTTGGGTTCTATGTAGTTTAAAATCATAAATATAGGATGATTATCATGAATTTTACCTTTATATGGTGAGTAGTATATACTATTAAGTTTAAATTCATACAACCAGAACATGGAACCCAACATGAAGTTATGTGAAATACTTTTTTAGGATCCTTATGTTAGTGGGATTTGTGATGCACTCCCTATCCATAGTGATCAACAATTATACACTATTTGATTAAACCTTGTGAATGACTAAGGGATACTCCCATTTGGTATTTAAATATGGTGGTTTCCTTCTAGTTATCATTTGAATCCTCCATTCCAATACCAAATCACACTAGAGAAAGGAGAAAGAATGACCTTTTTATTGAACACTTAAACCAAACGGTTCTGATATACCTTTAGATAGTATAATCCTGGGAGCCTCCAAACCTTTTATGAGAATTTCTCAAGATCATTTACAGGTAATATTTTTTTTTGAGAATATCTTGTTTGAGTTTTTTCTTGGGAGTGTTTGGGTAAAATTTGAATGTTTCTGGGAGAGTTTTGGGCAGTGAACAGTTGGCGCACAGTTTTCCCAAACTATGCGCCCTGCCCTAGAAAACTATGAAACCCCTGGAAGAGAGGTATTACATGGTTGGTACATTGTTTTTCAAACTATATGGTCTCTTATGAGAAAACGTACACCCCCTAGAGGAGGGGAACAGTTTGGAAAACTATGCACCCCTACCTATGAAACCATGAACACAGTTTTTAATATTCTAAAATTGGTTTTTAAGATCCCAAACCTCATGAACTTCACCCTAACTTGACCCAAATTGAACCTAAACATTTTCTTTCATTTTTAGAGGTTCCCTAATGGATTATAGGGCCTTACAACCTCATTTTTTAACAATTATCATCCCAAATTGGTGAGATTTCATCACCATTTTTGAGGTATGTTTTATAAATTCAATTCACATAGTCTTGAATTCCAATTTCATGAATGTATTGTTGAATTTCAATTGGAATGTTTGACAATTGAATTTGAATTGAATAAATTAATTGATTATTTAATTTATGGAATCATGGAAATTATTTTATTCAATTTTCATGTGATTATGAGTTGGGTTGAGTTTGGGAGCAATTTGAAATTAGTGAAATTCGGTTCATTTATTGGTGAATTAATTAATGGGATATTAGGATTATTGAATTTGATTAATTAATTGGTCAACTAATTAATGGGAAATTGGGATTGTAGAATTGAATTAATTAGTTAGTGAATTAATTAATTGGTGAATTAATTAATGAGTTATATGGTTAAATATTGAGAAATATATAAATGGTGGTTTTTTCATATTATTCTATGTTATTAAATTGAAGAACCATATTTGGTGTGATAATTGTAATGGTATTCTATGATGTGAAATTTTGATAAAAGGGTTAATATTAATTAACCTTGAATGATGTGATATGTGTGTGATTATGTGATAAACAAGTGTGGGACATAGACTGAGGCTCCAAATACCCATATGTGGTAAAGGAGGTGTGAGACATGGATTGAGGCTTCAAAAACCCATATGTGATAAAATAGGTGTGCGACAAGGACTGAGGCTCCAAATACCCTTATGGGATAGCGAGTATGGGATAAGGATTGAGGCTCCAAATACCCATGTGATTATTGAGGTTTGGGTTAGGGACTGAGGCTCTAAATACCCATGGGGTGATATAACTGACATTCTATGTCCATGAGCTTGGTATTGGATTGTAGTTTCAATTGGCCGTCATATTATTTGAAATGAAATAATAAATAATAACCATGTAATTTTGATATGGTTTAGAATCTGGTATGGGCTGAAACATGTATTGAGGTTTTGGGAGTCCTCAAGAACTCAGGGGGATTATTTTGATCATTTAAAGAATAAAAATGTGATAACTATTTACTTATGCATTTTAATTTATTATTTTTACAAATTCATACACTATTATTGACTGGATTTTGTTTTAGATCCTTTTGGTGGTGGCCTACTTAGTTGTACTCAAACCCTACTTGGGCTGCCTGATTAGTACCTGAATAGACTTCATGTTTTCTGGATAGGATAAGGGAACAACCCCATGTTAGATGACTGGGTTGGGATGAATGATGGATGAGGGAACCGATCATGGTGTTGAGACCCACTTGGGAGTGTTGTTGTATATTTATTTTGATATTTCTTTTGAAACATGGCACTTATTTGGCACGGAATATCTAAAATTTAGTTATGGATATTGTATTCATATTTAGGTCATCATGTGATATTGGTTTTGTCTAGTTATTAGTTATATATTTTATATAATGTTTATTTATTTCCGCTATTGTGCATCTATGATAAATATGGTATAGTATCCCCATGATCGATATTAGACCCTCATTGCTAGTCAGAAGCCTCTAGCGTATGTGGAGGCATGCTTAAGATCATGTGACCGATCAACTTGGGGCACTAGTATATGACACTCGGGTCAGGACATTACAAAGTGGTATCGAAGGACTAATTTTCTTTTCTTTTCTTTTATATTAATATTTGGGAAAGGTAGATAGTAAATTGGGAATATTTGGGCCTTGTACTTAAGCTCGTTTATGGGTGTAGTTGGCCCATGTATGGGAGAAAACCCTAGTAACTAGGGTTGGATTTTTTTTATCAATGTGTGTTGTTGCAGTTGATGATATTTACCTCTAGTGATTAACTTGTTGTGTGATGTGCTTATTGTTTTTGATATTTCTGTAGATTTGACTCATAGCCTAAAATGGCATGATATTTGAGTATTCAGGTATAATTCTAGGTACTCGGGAATATTTTTTGACATTTATAATATTAGGAACGCATAGGAAAACATGTTTTGGGTGAGTTATTGAAATTGAAATGTTTTTCCTGGCATGTGTATGTTTTGATGAAAAATGTTCCTAATATGAATTAAAAGTTGAAAAAAATGATGTGAGATGTGAATAAATTTCTATATAATGAGAAAATTGAATGATGACAATTTTTTTACCCTTTTTTAACCATGACCTAGATGAAGGATGGTTAAGGGTAGTGATGACACATCAATTGTGACCATGTTGCAGGGTTTGAGGGATGAATTATTATGGATTTGTGTAAATAGATCTTGGTAAATGTATTTATGTTGTGTAATGTGTCCTAATATGTGTGTTTGGAATTTTAGATATTTTCCTCCATGACTATTTTTTCTAATAGGATGACATGAGGTTACGGTAGGAAATGATCTTCCCACAGTAGAACCTGAGGAACTAATAGTGACAGGTGAAGGAGGTAGAGAGCAGTTCCATGAGAACTTTTCTCGCTTCATGTAGTTTATAGAGAGAGACCCAGAGCGGGTTCTAGAGAGTATTTATGACCTTACAAGAGAGTTTCAGTTATAGAACCCCCTTACTTTCACTAGAGAGGGTAGACCTGAGGAATCTGATTTCTAGATTGAGTATATCCAAACTATACATGAACATTTATAGACTCTTACTAAGAAGAGAGTCAAGTTGTTTGATTACATGTTATGAGCATCAGTGATGTGTTGGTGGGATTTTTAGGATCTGACTGGATAAGATGATGGTATGGTATGCAAGGTGTTTTTGGAGAAGTCCCTAGAGCACTTTTATCTGGAGACACTAAGATAGGAGAGAACAACTGAGTTAATGTGGATGAATTAGGTTTGTATATCCATGATGCACTACGTCAGTATCTTTAATGACTTTTAGGGCTTTTCTCCATCACTGGAAGGGTATGGGAAAACTAGGACAAGGAATTTCCAAGATATACTTAAATGTGATGTTGAGACCCAAGTTAATATCCTTGAGTTGAAAAAGCTTTCTTAAGTGGTGGATCATGCTCTCATATCTATGGGGAACCTAAAAGAGGATTCTAGTAGAGGAAAATTGGTTTATTCTAGGTGATCACGTGGTATGTCTTCTGAGGGTAGGAAGCATCATTATTAGAATATTGACCAGAGCTTAGGAAATAAGAGTTTCCAGGGGGAAGGATCAATTACTTAGAATCTTACCATAGTGCTTCTCTACCAGTTTTGTATGTCAGGCCACATTCAGAGGCATTGTCCCCAACCATTGGTAGAGATCCAATCTTATGGTTGAATGGGATATATACAATAGTTCTACAGGAACCCGCAATATACGGGTAGTGATGGAGTAGATAGACAAAACCAAAGTGTAGAGAGAGGATCTTATACAACATATCAGTCCAGAGGTTGGAGTTATATTATCTATAGAGATAGAGGTAGTGGACTGTGATTTTGGTCAAGAGATACCATATCAACATATTGGTGTAGCTCAGGGGACTCAAACTGTATCACATGATAAAGGGTTGAGACAATTGCATGTATTTCAGCCTACACTAGTGGATAACTAGGTCGAACCATTGAGAGTTAAAGGTTATATTCTTTTACCTTCTATATTGTCTAGTACCTTAATTGATATTGGTGCCTCTCATTTTTTTATATCTTCATGGCCTATGAATGGTTTAATCCTATTTTTGGAGTTCCTGAGTAGGGTTATGATGATTGATAAACCCTTGGGAGTACATTCGAGAGACGTCTTTTTTTGAAAGGGGTGTTCTCTTGAGGTTGGAAAGTATCATTTTAGTTAGGATCTTTACATCCTTTACATGTTAGGATTTGACCTAATTATGGGTATGGACTAGTTAGTAGAATAATGACCCCACATAGACTGTTACCATAATAGAGTGACTTTTAAATCTCATGATAATGAAAATTATATTCACTGTGGTAAATGGGATATTAAGGTGAGCTATGCAAGGCATGTTCACTAGAAACTGGGGGAGATTTCCACCTAGGTTTAAAGTCTATTATTGGATAATGAAGGTGTAAATCATGATGTATTTACACCCATAGTGGAAATGTTTTGGGATGATTTTCCTGAAGAATTATCAATTTTTCCACGTGAGAAATATGTGGAATTTATAATTGAGATCATTCTTGGGGTTGAGCCAGTTTTTATTCCACCAAATTGAATGATACCAGTAGAGCTTCAAGATATAAATAATTAGTTGGAAGATTTAATGGATAAGGGGTTTATCCATCTGAGTGTACCTACTTGGGTTTTTCTATTCTTGTTTGCAAATAAGTTTGACAATAGTTTGTGCTTGTGTATTGATTACTAGAAGTGTAACCGAATGAAAATTAAGAACTGATATCATTATCCATGTATCAAAAATCGTTTTGACAAATTGAGAGGAGATTGTGTTTTCTCTATGATTGAATTGAGATCAGGGTATCATCAGTTGATATTTCAACCTTATAATAAATCGAGGACTTATTTTAGAATATGTTATGACCTTTATGAGTTTAGCATGATGTCATTCGGGTTAAAGAATGCATTAATAGTGTTTATGGCCACAATGAACTGAATCTTCCATCCATACCTAGATCAGTTTTTGGTAGTGTTTTTGGATAAAATCTTGGTGTACCCCAAAAATCATGAATATCATGAGCAAAATTTTGACATCATCATGAGTACATTGAGAGAGCATCGATTATATGCCATGTTATCGAAGTATCAATTTTTGATTGAGTAGGTACACTTATTGGGTCACATCACCATAGAGGAAGTTATGTCAGTTGACCTAGGGAAATTTTGGGTAGTGGTTTCATGGGAGCATCCCAATTTTTTTTTTGATATCCCCAATTCTTGGGAGTTGGTGGGATATTATCATAGGTTCATTAAGAACTTTTCCCATTTTGTGGAACTATTTTTAAGTAGACCAAAAATGGGGTAAAGTGTGAATGGTCTGAAGCATCTAAGAATTCATTTTAGAAGTTGAATATGTGTTTGATAATGACACAAATATTGATTGTACCTGATCCAAGTGAGGAGTATACGATGTTTTTTTATGCTTCTGGGATCGATCTTGAAGTAGTATTGGTGTAGGAAGATCAAGTTGTGGTGTATGGGTCTTGGATGTTGAGGGGATATGAACAGAACTACCCTATGCATGACCTCAAATATGATATAGTGGTTTATACTTTGAAGTTTTGACAACATTATCTTCTAGGATATAAGTTTGATGTCTATACAGATCAGAAGAGTTTAAAGTAAATCTTTTCACAATGAGATTTGAAACTCTGGTAGCAGATGTGGGTTGAGTATATGTAGTCATTTGATTTCGAGAAAGCATATACATCAAGGAATGGAAATATTTTTATTGATGCTTATGTATGAAAACTTAGACTCATGTTGTACAGGAGTCCAGTGATGAGTGGAAAATGATGAATTTATTGGTTGAGATGAAAGTTGTGGCTAGTGAGGGTCAGGTGAATATTTCTCTCATATCAGTTTCAGTATAGTCTAAAATCTTGAGCTGGATTAGAGATAGAAAGCATGAGGATCTAAAATTTTTGGACATGTGGGAAATCATTGAAGGTGGGGAGTCACCTTCCAATTAAATCATAGATGAGAATGATATCATCTCTATCAGGAATATGGTTTTTGTGCCAATGAGTATATGGGAGGAGCTGATGCATGAATTTCACACTTCAAAGTTGGTAGTGCGTCTAGGTGTGACCAAAATGTACCATGTCTGATGATGATAGTATTAGTGGATAGACATGAAAAAGGATATAGTAGGGTTCATGACATGATGTTACACCTATCAAAAAGTGAAGGCAGATCATCAATAGCCTGGTGGTTTACTATATTCATTATCCATTCCAAAATGAATGTAGTATAATTTTACCAAGGACATGATGGTGGGTCTCTCAAGGACACCTAGAAATAATGATTCTATTTAGGAAGTTGTGGATGAATTGATGAATATTGTGTGTTTCTTACATATATAAGAGACTTTATCAATGGATTAGTTGGGAGACTTTTACATCCGGTAAATAATTTGTAGTGCCCCAACCCTAGTAATACTAGATCTAATGTCTACTGCAATTAAATATACATGAAAACTAGAAATAAGATCCTAAAGCACTAGAGATTTTAGTAGTATTGGTAAACCAGATACATACACGTGTCTTGTTTTACAAATCAATACACTAATTACAACATTTTATTCTTATTTGGGGATAAATTTATTCCCACTTAGAATATCCTTTCATATCTTTTCTAGTACACTTCTTGGATTCCTAGAGAAGGAAACAAAATAAGGGTGATCTCAAATGTTTAGTAAGGGTTAAGAATAGTATAAGCAATAATTAATCAATGAGAATAGTCAATAGGCAAGGTAATATATGAATACACATTAAATGTAATCAATAAAGTGAGAAGTAAGTGCCTAAACAACATGGAAAGGTAAATAATTGAAACACATGCCATTTAATCAATGAAATGAGAATGAAATGAATCTATATATAAAATCAAAGCAAAAATATCATGAATAATAATAATAGAAATGAAGGTAATTATTTATTATCATATATAATGTTTCCCCGGAACATGATACCTTTACCATTAAGGCCTATTCTCAAGATAGTTTAAATCTATGGGTAAAAGCCTATCTATTCTTCTTAGAAACAAACTCTTAGGGATTTTATCTAATTAATTTAATCTCATGAGACTACCAATGCATTGTTGGGATTACATTAAATGGTCCCTAACCTATAGGGATTGGATTAACCAGTCCCCAACACATATGGCTTGCATTATCCAGTCTCTAACTTGTGTAGTTTATGTCTAAATAATTCCTCATATATCTAATAATCGATTTAGTTAATGAACGACATGCCTTATCATCAAATATCTGTATTGAGTAAAAGATATTGAGTTTTCAATATTTCAAATAATTGTCAACGTGAATACTGTATGTAAAAATGATAATAGTTTTAGGAAATAATAATATCCATCACATGATAATATAGATATTTATAAAAAAATTATGATGGAGTGTTTATTTTAAGAGAAAGTTAACAATTACCAAATAAAGTGGAATTGCAAAGATAACATTTACCACTTGTTAATTTTCAAGTCAAATCCCCTTGAATGAGATAGTTCAAAGTGAAACTTAAAAAACCATGAAGTATAATTGAATCATAAAATTAAATTAAAAATGGGTAGAATATACTCCATAGTAAGTTTAATTGGTGTATATTAACAAATAAGCCTTAATGAAATGTAAATTGAGACCAAATCTCTTGTGTTTCCTTTTGGGTGAATGTCCTTTAACCTCATTTATAATGGTTTTAATCATATTATTAATTTATAATATAAACATAATAATATTTATAATTTCATATATTAACTTATTATAATATCTTATTACCCATTTGTTAGCAATCTTTCATTATAATTACTATTTCAGGTGTTAATTTCTTAGTTTTTTTAGTATGTTTTGACTTGTTATTTGTTGTTCCTATTACTTAGATCATATTTTAATCATATCTGTAATGTAAAACACGACTTAATTATCATATATATTCAATATACATTAATTTATAATAATCTATAATATTTTGAGATTGGAAATAAAATGCACTGTTTATGGTGATGGTAGGTCATACGTACACATGAATTTTACTTCCATTTCTTTGTCATATTTAAAAATTATGTGGTATATATATATATATATCTATGTGTGTGTGTATTATAATTATAGTATCATATTTATATCATATATATCACATGTTTTTATTAAAACCATCCCTTAATACATTCCCTGTATAGTATGAATGAATCACATCACTTTGAGGAGGTAGTGGTCCATACATCCACAAACGGAGTTATTATATTCCCCAAAAATGGAATCATTGAAGGTATGTGTTATATAATATTTATAGAATCATAAATAAATTATAAATATCATATATAACGTTTATAAACTATAAATACATTATTATTATAACCTTGAAATGTGGTATTGGAAGAACAAACGACATCGGTTCACGAGGTGGCACTCTACCGTACACACGAACGATGATTGTGTATCCCATTTTATGGATGTGTGTGAAAGTTTAGGTTTAAATATTATAATGAAAAATATCTATATATTAAATATAATGGTGTTATTATATAATCATTATATAAAAATAATTTAAGGGGTGGAGAAGTAAATGAAGCAAAAGTGATTGTTGAAGAACGTTGCCACTTATTTAAGAAACTCCTTTCGGTTTATACCAAAAGACTTCCTTGATTGGATTTATGACCAATGTTAGGCCTAAAAGAGGAGGGGAGGTATGATGGGAGCTAATCTGGGAAGGGATTTTATGATAAAAAAGGCTTGATATGTGTGAATAAGTGGGATGGGTGAGTTTGTTTTTATAGTGGTGGAGGAGTGACATTCTTGTAAATATAAAAAGGTAAACACTATTGAGGGTCTCCCTTAAATAATGTTCCTCCAATAATGAAAAAAATTAAATAAAATGGAGTATAAGTTCTAAATATTTCCATAAAATTTCATTTTTAAAATATTATATGCCATTTTATCCCTTAAGTTTAAGGCTTAGCCCCTAGTTAAGATTAATTCTACCTTAATCGATGTAATTAATTTTGATTAATTTCACTAATAGTTTTAGTAAAAAATAATTTAAACATACTATAAATTATAAATTATTTTGGTTCCAAATATAGAATCAATTTTTTCAAATTAAAATTAAATAAGTGGAATAAATTAATTTAAAATTAATCCCGCAAATGAGATGACAAAGCGGGTTTTTAAAGTAAAAAAGTAAAAAAGTTTGGAATGTTTTTTATCCAATATCAATGTGAAATTGATTCAAATTACATATATTGTATTAATATATTTAAAATTCATATAATTAAACTTTTAAACCTATAAAAATTATAGTTTAACCTTATAAATAAATTAGATGAAAAACAATTTCAATTAAAATTCATTATTTTTCATTATTCATCAAAAACTGAAACCTCTCTTAAAAATTAAAAAAAATTCACCCTAACCTAATTTTAAAATATAGCTTTCAAAAATTAATTTTTTTAAAAGAAATTATAAAATATCCAAAATTTATTTTTAAAAGTGGTGCACCCTTAAAAGGAAACAAAATTTTCTTTTTCGAAAAATACAATTATTATGCATAAAACTTGATTTATTCTTATCCTATACCTATCAAATATATTGAATGATAATAAAAAAAAATTGGTTTAATATATAATATAAATATTTTATTAATATCATTCACTAATAATACTTAATTTAATTTATTATGTTAAAATGTATTGTTAGGCATAAAAAATAGTTCTTTATAAAAACATTTCCTATATATTCATTTAGTTTTGATATTAATTTCAATTTAATTATCAACCAATAAATTACAAAATATATTTTCATAAGTTATTTAATACTATTCATGACTACTAATTTATCATCTAGGCTATTTCTTATTATATTAAATTATAATATTTTAATAATATATTTTTGTTTGATCAAACCTGCTCAGGCGTGTAATGTAAGCTATTGAAGAAACTCATTGTTTTGTGATATGTAATATAATTCAGTATTTCATACATTAAAAGTTCTATAATATATTAAATTTATTTAAAATATTAAATATACCATAAAGTATTGAGAGTTTATATTTCTTTCTATGTTTGGTGTTGCATGTCATACACGTTATTAAAATAAAAGTTACTCTTTTGAATTTTCGGGGTGTTACATGGTTTGTTTTCATGGGGTGCCATAGAGTATTGTTTTAGACCATGAATCATGTTTTACATCACACTTCTGACAAGGATTACAGAAGTCACTTGGTACATAAGTTTTATTGAGTACAACATTCCACCCACAAATTGATGGGCAATCGGAATGTATTATACAGGTGTTTGAGTATATACATTGAATGTGTGTCCAAGACTTTGGAGGGAATTCAGAGAAGCACCTAACATTGGTGGAGTTCACCTATAATAATAGTTATCAGTAAACTTGTAATGTCCCAGTTCCAGAAGTCGCCCAGAGGTGCCTCATACCTTGTTGGTCACATGGCCTCAAGTGCATTTCCCTGAACACCAGAGGCTGCCGACTAGCAGCGAGGGCCTTGAGTGTGATAGTGGGGATAGTATGCACTCATTGGTAGAGTAACACAGCTGAAGTAAAAAAAGATATACAATAGCTGAAGCAGTAATAAAACCATGCAACAGTAAACATCGGAAGACTAAAAGTAAGAACAACTAGAGAACATATATAAATTATGAATTGTATATATGTCTATGAAAATGGTCAAACATGTCACAATGATGAAATACAGTACCAAACCAATGTACAAGAAAAACAGGAAAACAACTCCTCAGCATCGCAAGCCATGGCTTGGTCCCATGCTCTCTAGCTCCAAAGAAGACAAGTACCTAAAGTAGAAGGGTGCTTTCCGTTTTCTATACCTGCAAAAATATAATATGTTTGGGCCTAAAATCATGGCCCAAACAAGGTGTGATAGGAATCCCAGTAGGAAACCACCAAAAGATATGTGCCTAACAATTAGTTAATATATGGAAGGTAATAAGTAAAAGAAATTTGTAATCAAAGAAGTACTCAGCAGTAACCAATCCATAGTTTCAATTCATTCAGTCTCATATATCAAGAAATAACTAATCAAAGTAGGTAACTCTCTAGGTAGTATTCATAGCCTAACCCCTCTGCTTCAACCAAACAAGTACAAGCAAGCAACTAAACACAAACAGTAACCCTCTGAGAAGTACTCAAAACCTAACCCCTCTAGTTCAACCAAACAAGACAAACAACTCTCTGGGCAGCTTAAGCATAGACTCTCTGAGGAAGCACTCGCCATCAATTCCTCTTATAGTCTCGTATCGGTAACTAAATGCACTATGGGGAAGCACTTACGTCACATTCCCCCTATGGCTCATGTCGAGGAACTACAAAAACTCTGAGGAAGAACTTATGCCAATTCCTCCTATGGTCTCGCATCATAACAGTAAAATAGACACTCTGGAGAAGCCCTTACGTCCATTCTCCCTATGGTCTAATACACCAGATTCTCATGGCCCAGTGTAAGTCAAGAAAGCATTGCAACACATATTGGCCAAAGTAAACCACAAGAACTACTTGGCTTGCTGTCTATAACATATCAGCATATTAGATAAACAAATCACTCTATCCTATAATACTAGGCATGGGAAAAAGAACAAGGCATCCTAACAGGCTAAGCAGTACCAAACAATCATAAAAAACCTGCATGGGAAAACACTTCCAAAGAATAGCAATTTAAATTATTCACATTCAATTAACCTCTATTCTAGAATACAAGCATAGCAGGCAATTAACAGGGCTAAAATAGTAAACACGCAATACCATGTTCAAGGGTATTGGGAAATTTTGCACATATAACTCAAAGAATTTCTACAGAAAGGTACAAACCACCTACCTCAGTGTTGTAGGATTGTTATACGCGAACCTCGAGCCTTTAATCGCCCAAGAACATCATAGATCTACAAAAACATCTAAAACGTTCAACCAAGGATAACTCTTGAGAGAGAAGGAATCGGAAAACAAAGCTCTAGCAGAAGGAATAGCTTATCAAGGTGATCCTAATGAAATCAATGGCGGTCGATTCAGAGAACAGACGCTCAATTGGGGGATCAGAGAAGGATCGTGGCTTTGTAGATGCTCTCGGATGAACCAGACCTAGAAGGAAGGATTTTTGCCAATTAGACATGACCTTAGTCTATTTAATGAAAAAAAAGAAAGTACACGGCATGTAATTTGTAAGTATACGACGTGTACTTTCCCTTACCAATCCCAGCTTCAGGCAGCTTCCAAGTCACCACACATGGCCAAGGGTATGACCGCTACACAGCCGTGTGCACAGCCGCTACACGGACCGCACACGGCTACCCGCGGTAACCGAGTACATGCCATGTACTCATAAAGTACACAATGTGTACTTCAAAAATTTCTAGAAACTCTTCTTTTCCTCAAAAACACCAGAAAAAGGAAAAGATACCTTAAAAGAAGATCTGAGATCTTACAAACTTCCCTCCTTAAAGAAATTCGTCCCTAAATTTCCCTAGCAAGGCGGTGTAGAAGAAGAATCCCCCAACAGCTCTAGCCACTGAGATCATACATCAGCCTCCCTCTCCCAAGTCTCGTCCTGTACTCACCCGGGCTGTCATAGCACCCATAACAGAGGAACATACCAGCCATATATAACCTTCGTAATTCGATCAACAATCCGGATAAGATACTCCTCAAATGATGCATCCACCTCCAACTTGACTTCCTCGGGTTGGAAATAATGAGATAGGTCTGAGAAGTAACGTTGAAGCTGAGAAACATGGAAAACATCATGCATATCCTGGTACCTTTGAGGTAACTGAAACCGATAAGAAACCATCCCAACTCTCTCCAAAACGTCAAATGGCCCGGTGTACCTCGGTGAAAGCTTACCCTGTCTCTTAATCCTCTTGTTCCCCTACCTCAGTGTGACATGCAGGAAAACCTGATCCCCGACCTCGAACTCCAGAGGTCGTCTCCGCTAATCATCATAAGACTTATTTAGAGACTTTGCAATAGTAATCCTCTCCTAAATCAAATCTATCTGCTATATGGTCTCCTGGACCATACGAGGTCCTAGCATAGCTGCCTCTCCTACCTCCAACAAACATAAGGGTGATCGACATGGTCTACTGTACAAATCCTCATAAGGTTCCATCTGAATAGTTTCTTGAAAACTATTATTGTAGGGAAAATCCACAAGAGGTATATTATTCTCCCTAGAACCTCCAAAATCTAGAATGCATGCTCGAAGCATGTCCTCATGCACCTGGATCGTATGCTCGGACAGGTCATCTATTTGAGGGTGGTAAGCTGTACTCAAAAGTACATGTGTAGCCAAAGCCTTCTGAATCCCCTGCCAGACCTGAGAAGTAAAACAGGTGTCCCTGTCTGAAATAATGGAGTGTGGAACTCCATGTAAATGTAAAGTATCTCAGATGTAAAACATTCCCAGCTCATCAACACTGATGGTCTCTTTGATCAACAAGAAGTGAGCAACCTTCATGAGTATGTCAATGAAAACCCATACTGCATCATTTCCTCAAGGCGACCTCGACAAACCTGTGAAGAAATCCATCACGACATCTTTGAATTTCCACTCAAGAATGGGTAACTACTGAAAAAGCCATGCTGGTCGCTGATACTCCGCCTTCACCAGATGATAGGTGGAACAACTCATTATAAAACAGAAAAATATCTCTTCATACCTAGCCACCAATACTAACGGCAGAGATCACGGTAAATTTTAGTGACACTGGGATGAATTGCCTAAAATGAGGAATGAAAGTCATGCATCAGCTCCTCATATATGTCTGCTGACACCCATAAGAGCCCCTAAAAATTCAAGATCCAATCCTTGCCTACTGTCCATATAGGAATAGCTTCCTCTCCTAACACACTCTTCCATAGGTCTAGGCCTTCAGAATCTAACAGCTTCCTCATTCTCACTCGATTAAGAAGAGTAGAGGTAACAACTTCAGATGAAAGAAAAGTCTACCCCTATCTGTCGTGCACCTCCAAATGCATATTAGAGAATAGATCCATTAGTTGGCACTCACTACTAGCCTCATGAACTAACTATATCGGATTCCTCCTACTCAGTGCATCAGCCACTGTGTTGCCTTTCCCAGGCGTATAGGCAAGATCAAAGTCAAAATACTAAAGGTACTCAACCCACCTTCGCTATCTCAAATTCAGGTCACGCTGAGTGAATATATACTTGAGAGTTTTGTGGTCTGTGAAAACCACAAAATGCACTCCCAACAGAAAAAGTCTCCAAAAACATAAATCATGAACAACTATATCCAACTCAAGATCATTTATTAGGTAGTTCCTCTCATGTGGCCTCAACTGTCGGGACTCGTACGCAAAAAATCCTTCTCCCTAAATAAGCAGTTTTCCCAACCTGATACCTAAAGCATCACAATAAACAATATAGCTCCTACCAATTTCTATAAATACTAGTATCGGTGCTAAATTTGGTCTCCCCTTCATCTCCTAAAAGGCTGACTCGCAAGAAACTGACCACAATAATCTTGCACCCTTCTTAGTCAGGTCTGTTAGTGGAACTGGTAAGCTTGAAAATTCCTGTATGAAGCGCTGGTAGTATCCAGTTAGCCCTAGAAAACATCGCACCTCAAAGACGTTCTTCAGATGCTCCCAAGAAACTACTTCTCTCACTTTCTCTAGGTCTAATAATACTCTTGTCTTTGAGATAACATGGCCAAATAAGTGAATTTGGTTCATCCAAAAGTGGAATTTTGGGAGCTCAACATATAACTGATGCTCTATTAGTGTACTCAAAATGATCTCAGGATGAGTAGCATGGTTGTTTCGAGTGTGAGAGTACACTGATATGTCATCCATGAAAACCACCATGAAAGAATCCTAGTGTGGCTGGAAGACTCGGTTAATCAGTTCCATGAAAAATACAGGTGCATTCGTGAGACCGAACGGCATAACTACATACTTGTATAGACCATACATGCTCCGAAAGAATGTAAGAGGTATATCAAATGGTCTAATGTGCAACTGATGATAACTAGATCTCAAGTCAATCTTCGAGAACACCCGGGCTCCTTGAAGTTGATCAAAGAGATCATCAATCCTCGATAAGGGATATCAGTTCTTGAACGTCAACCGGTTCAACTTCTAATAATCCACATAAAGTCTGAGGGTACCATCCACCTTCTTTGCAAACAAGATAGGAAAACCCCAAGGAGAAGTACTGGGTCAGATGAAACCCTTTTCCTACAAATCCTCCAACTACTTCTTGAGCTCCTATAACTCTGGTATAGCCATCATTTAAGGAGGAATGGACACCAGTGCCACTCTTGGAACAAGCTCAATAGAAAAGTCTACCTCACACTCCAGAGGAAAGCATGAAAAGTCCTCTGGAAAGACATCCCTAAAACAATCCACCACTAGAGGAAAGTCTATCTATTAAGTCCCATGATCATCCAGATATAGATTAGAAATCTGGGCTGTAACTCCTCCCAACCATTGATGCTCGGGTCCCTCTCTACTCGCCTGGACATCCCATTCGCCCTTATGAAGAAATGATCAGCCTTCTAGTGATGTGATACTCACCCTACGGTGATATCAATCGAAAAATTCCTGGAAGGGAAATAACTAGTCCATTCCAAGAATGACATCATAGCACCTCATCTCGAGGACAAATAGGTCCCATAAGAAGTGACACCCACCAACCTCCAGAGGGCACTCCTTGGACTGATGTACACTAGTCGTTCTTGTCACCAACAGTGTGTCTAGCATCAAAATATTAGCAGAAGAAAAGATACAAATCCCAAGGATATAAACAACAGAAATATATATAAATCTATGGGAAACCCCTGTATCAAAAAGAGAAAAAGTTAAAACTGAGCCAACTAAGATCATACCTTGAACTGTAGAGTGTCTGGGATCTTGCTCCTGCTGGGTCTGCTCCACTACAAAAGTCTGGCCTGTACAGCAGCCCTGTGACCCTTCCTGACCACACTGAGATGATCCAACCTATTGTCTCTAAAATCTTGGTGACTGGATACTACGACCATAACCTCCACCTTAACCTGAATGGCTGAAAGTAATCTAGTTCCTAGATTGGTGAGAAAATGGTGGCACTGCTCTTGTATGAGGATTCATAAAAGAACCCCTATCACCAGCTACTGGTGAGAAGAAATGACATAAGTGATGAAGATGACCCATCTTGCATCAAGATCAGAACTCCACTGGGTCTCTTGGGAAATTTCGTCTCGTATTATTGCTCTTATCACACTAGTAGTGCACCACCTGGATACAAGAATAAGTGTCTCGCCTCTTTGGATCACCCACAAAGACCCCATGTGGCGCTTCTTGCTGTCAGTATGAGGGATACTAACTCTAGATGTCGAGCCACCAAGGCTCACAAATCTAGAATCCCTCAAATATTTCTCCATGATCAGCGCCTGGTTGACTATAGATGTGATGGAAGTCAACCATAAGATGTTTACCTAAGATCAAATGTCATGCCTGAGACCATCCTCAAACTTCCTTACCAGGAATAACTCATCACCTCATGGAATATGCATGAAGTGATAAAACTTTGTAAAGTGAGTAGAATACTCTGTAACCGAAAGAGTACCCTGCTCCAGACTCATGAACTCTTGGGCTCGATTTTACCTCAAAGTCTCCAAATAGAAGTAGTCATAGAAGGAATGCTAGAACTCATCTCATGCCATGACCTGATGGTGTCCCGCTTGTGAGATCACATCCCACCATCTCTTGGCAGAATCCCGAAGCATATATGTAGAGAGCTTGACCCCCCTTTCTGGAGGCATCTCTAGGTGATTGAAGATCTAAAGAGTAAGAACCCAGACCTTCTTTTCAGGTATGTTTTCCTTTTTTGTTCATTTTTTGAGAAAAATAAAAAATTCTGGAAATTTTCGAAGTCTATGTCGTGTACTTTATGAGTACACGATGTGAACTTGGTTACCGCAGGTAGCCGGGTGCTGGCCGTGTAGCAGCCATGCACTCAGACTTGTGGGGTGACCTGGAGGCCACCTAAAGCGGAGTACGAAAACATTGAGTACACGCTGTGTACTTCAAAATTACACGCTGTGTACGTTTTTTTCATTAAACGCACTAGGGTCGTGTTTAATCACCAGAATTCTCTCATTCTAGGTCTCGTTCGACCGAGAGCTCCGTATGGTCACAGATCTTCGACAAACCCCCAAGCGAGCGTCCGTCCTCCGAATCAAAGATGATCGGTTGCATTGGAATCGCATCGGTGAGTTATATATTCTCCTAGAGCACTATATTCTATTTTCTCCTCTCTCGTGAGATATCGTGGGTTGAATGTTTTAGATGTTTTTGAAGTTCTACAATGTTCTATGTCAATGCAAGGGCCGACTCCAGATTATATCAATCTCACAACACTGAGGTAAGTGGTTTGTGCATTTCCATTGAAAGTCTTTGAGTATTATGTGCAATTTTGACCAATGCCCTTGAACAGGGTATTGCGTGTTTACCATTTTACCGTGTTGATTTCCTGCCATGATTATATGCCTATGTAAAGGTTAATTAGATATGAATAGGGTTGATTTCTATTCTTTGGATGTGTTTCCCATGAATGTTTTGTTTATGACTGTTGTTCTGCTTAGCATGTTTGTTCGCCTTGCCTGTTTTTCATGCCTAGTGGTGCTGGGTGGAGTGTTTGTATTCTGACATGCTTGATATGCTATAGACTATTTTGTTCAAGTAGTTATTGGGGTTTACCTTGTATGTTTTGGCCATGCAATGCTCGTTGACCTACACAGGGCTGAGAGAACCTGGTGTAGTAGAATATAAGGGGAATTGACCGAGTGATCTTCCTCGAAGTCTCTGAGCACTTTAGGCTATAAGGGGAATTGACAGAGTAAGATTCCTCAGAGACTCTTTGAACCACTTGGGGCTATAAGGGGAATTGACCGAGTGAGCTTCCTCAGATATTCTTTGAACCACTTGGGTCTATAAAGGGAATTGACCAAGTGAGATTCGTCAGAGAGTCCTTGACCTTGGGTCAATAAGGGGAATTGACCATATGATCTTCCTCAGAGAGTCCTTGAATTACCTTTGACTATAAGGGGAATAGACTATGTGAGATTCCTCAATGAGTATTGTTTTACCTTTGACTATATGGGTAATTGACTATGAGCACTTCCTTAGAGAGTCCATGTATATTCATAACACTGAATCAGAGGGGATAGGCTTTGTGAACTTCCTAGAGGGTTACCATGCTTGATTAGTTGCTTTTGATATGTGGAACTGTTTTCTGCTGAGTACTTTCTTGTTTACTACTTTTGTACTTTTACCTTCCATATATTCACTAACTGTAAGGCACAGATCGTTGGGTGGTTGCCTACTGGGATTTAGTCTCACGCTCTGTTTGGGCAATGCTTTTTGGCCCAAACAGATTATATTGCTGCTAGTATAGAAAAGGGAAAGTGCCCTTCTTCTTTAGGTACTTGACTTGTTGTTGAGATGGAGAGCATGGGACCAATGTAACGACCCAAAGTTTCTGATTAGTATATTAATTAACTCTTAACGGTTTAATATAGATGTTAATGGTTAATGCAGAAAGAAGAGTTGATGGCTTCATCCAGTAGACACGAACCATATGAAGCCCACTTAGCAGAGCTTGGTAAAGAGATGGCATATTTGGGATTCGCTTTGGACCAAGCCCAAGCCGAACTCCAGTGTGTCAAGCTTGAATGGAACCACCTACGTGAGAAGTTCAAGTTAGTGGAGATTACTACTAGGGAAATGTTATCTAAGCCTCCCTCAGATTCTCTCACCTTAGCACACCTTACACTTAGGTCATATGCTGGTGTTGTAAGGGGCTATGTAACGATACCATAGCTACTTTGTATAATCATTTGAGATAAATAATTTTGTGATTTCTTCTTATGGTGAATTTTTTGAATTTTCAAATGTCTGGATAATTTTAGGATGTATGTTATTGATGAATTTTGGAAAAGAGGATATTTTAAAATATTTAATAAAACCTTAAATAATCAATTATGTGTAAAGATTTTCAAAAAATGGTCTTCTACAAATGTGTTCAGTACGGAATTTAGAGTCTAATAAGATGAACTTAATTTTTGGTGAATAGTATTTTTTGAATAGTGATTTTACGCTTAGGAATAGTAATATGACCAAATGGATTAGTAATCTCAATTAAAGAAATTATTAATATATTTTAGGAACCTTGATTAAGTAATGTGATTCAATAAAATAGGTAAATAACAGTTTCATAAATTATTAGTTAAGTGTTAGTTTTTTTCGGGTGAATAGTGTTTTTTATTTAAAAATTAAATTAAAAATATTTAGAAAATTATTTTTATAAAATGGAGTTCATTTTTGAATTTAGAGCATCGATATTTTGTTAAGGTTAATTTTGGGGATTTTTTTAAAAAAATGAATTTTCAGTGAATAGTAACAATACAGTTTTAGGGTTTCGGTATGTTTAATCACATCATGACTGCATCATGATGTTGTCATGATATATTTTAAGGGATGTCCGACTAAAGGGGATGAATTATTGTATGAGGTGTCCCAAGTGTCCAATAACATGGGCAAATACCATGGGAAAGCCCATGGTTTTTCCAATACCACCGATAAGGTGTCCCTTTGCCATTAATGCCTTGTCCCGTCAGTTTCCCTATAAATAACAAACCATTATCTCATCCTTTAGACTCCAAAAACATACCCAACGAAGTTATGGTATCCTTACTTCCCAATGAGTCCTCCCAAGGTTCCCTCAAGCCCCTAAAGGTTCCAACCTTCGAGTTTTAAGAGTTACATTTTAAGGTAAGGGATCCTACCTCTCTCTTTCTTTCCAAGTACTCTCTTTTATGTCATTTCTTTTATGATCCATGTTCTTATGTTGAGTATGTTCTTTTATATTAATCCTACTATCCTTTTCATGTTCATATGATGATATTCCCCCCTCTTTCTCTCATCAATTCATTTTAAGAATGTTTAATGTGCGCCGTTAGGCTACTGATTTTTTAAGGGATTCTTTCACCCTTCTCATTTTCAAGTTCTATTTTCATGTCATGTCTTTCAAGTTACTTTTTATTATTTTGGGGTATGATCTCTATATCTATCATACTGATATTTTATGTTCATATGATGAGAGAACCTATTTTATCTCATCAATTCATTTTTTTATGTTTAAGTGATGCCGTTAGGATGCTGAATTTTCATAAGATAAATCTAATTTTTGTCTTCCTTTCATGTTCTTAATTTCATGTGGTATATCTTTAAAATTTCCTTACCATGTTATTAAATCCTTTATATTCTGTCCCTCTACTATTTTATAGATAATTTATGAGTGGGTGACCCATGTCCCCTCTCTTTTCAATGTTTTCTAAAACCCTGTAACATAGTCGTTATGCTGCAGAATTTTCGTCTCAAAATGTCTCTTTCTTTTTCTCAAATTATTTTATTTTATTAAGTGAATACTCAAAGATCTTTCTTCTATAGGGGTATTCACATATATATGAATATGTTCTATTTTAAATTCTGGTATTTACAAACATGAAACCCGCTTTCTTTTTCTGTGGGTTTAAAGTGACATAAAGATCATGTCTTTAAAGCAGTTTTTAAAATGTTATGATTATGAAAGGAAACCCATTTCTTTTATGATATATGGGTTATTTATGAAATTTTTTATGATGATATATGTGGATCACATGATAATAAAGATAAATTTAATGGTGCACCCTGATATCACTCCAACGCACTGGGTAATGATGTAACCACTAGAGATTACAAATTTAAGGGTGTACCCTGATAGCGCCCCATTGCATTGGGTAATGATGTAACCACTATCGATTAAAATTTTAATGATACCTTGGGGTTTGCCTTGGTAATTTTAAAATGAAACCTTGGGGATGGACCTTGGTGATATGTTCATGATTGTCTATGTTAAATGTTGTAGCCACATCTTCAAGTTATGAAATACGTTATTTTTTATTATGATATGGATCATGATCTCTTTCTCATGCCTTAAAATTATTTTCATTACTTTATTGATGTATCTCAAGTTCACATGTAAATTTTTTCCCTTGATTCCCTTACTAGGAATTATTCTCACCCTTTCCTTTGATGTATGCTCCCAGGTTATGAGATGCTGTAATGAACTTAGGATGAACAATGAAGAAGCCTTTCAAGTGTTTAAGAAGAATGTTTTATGTTGTTTTCTTGTATTAAGTTCCTGGTTTCCAATACACTAAACCTTAAAGATCCTCAGTTTTGCATAATTTAATGAAAGTTTATGTGATAAAAAGGCAGGATGCTATAGTTGGTATCAAAGGATGGTTTAGTTATTTGTAGAAATTAGGATATGAAAATGTTTTGAAGAACCCTATAGAAAGTTTAAATATAAGAAATCTTCATGGTATTTTGGTGAGTATAGAGTTAGTGGTTTATCAAACAAATACATCCATGTCTAGATACGAGTAGGTAGAGGCTGCTCTGGCACAAATGTACATAGGGGTAAAACCCAAAAACACCACATTGAGCTAGACTCAAACGGGAACCGGTACACGATAACGGGCCTTGCTGCACTCTTGGTTACGATTCTTTCGGGGATATGTTTGGTTAATCAGAAGCTTTTTATGAATAATTATGAAGGAATTATGGAGAAATATAATTGTGTAAGCATGATGTTTTAAGACATAGAATCCTTAATAGTCAAAAGATTCGTAAATGAAATAGGTTTCTCACTAAGGTTTTATTCTTTTAGAAAATGGAAGGCAATAGGAGGAACCGTGCAAATGGTGACCACAATGCACCATGTGCTGACAGTCCTCTGATGGAAGCTGGAATGGAAACATTCATGCAAATGATGAACCAACTGACTCAAGTTATGAGTAATAACTTGAATCATGCTGAGAGGTCGATCTCACCATGAAGGTAACAACACTCTGTTGAGTCCTTCATGCGTCAACAGCCACCAACATTCAGTGGATCTACTGACCCATTTGTTGTGGAACAATGGATAAGCTCCATTGAAAAGATATTTTCTGTACTCCATTGTTTGGAACAAGAAAAATTCACCCTTGATATTTACCGCCTAGAGGGGGAAGCTAATCAGTGGTGGTCATTGGTCAAAAACAAGAAGCCTAGAGAAGATATGGAAGCTATGGAGTGGGAAGAGTTTAGGGGAATATTCTTTAATAAGTATTTCCCTCATTCCATGAGAACAAGAATGGAGAAGGAGTTTCTCAAGCTAAAGTAGAAGGAGAATGAATCTGTCAGATGTTATGAGATGAAATTCAACCAAATTTCACGATATACCTCTAGCTTTTTCATGGACCCTAACGGAAAGGTTGATAGATTCTTTGGTGGACTACGACATCATCTACGGAAGAATCTAGACAACAGGGACTATAATAGCTACAAAGAAATAGTTCGAAGTGCTATGAAAGTCGAATTGGAGTTTGGTGAGACACAATGGTCTCAAAAATCTAATGAGAAGAAGATAGATCTAGAACCAATCATGGGAATAAGTTTTGATCAAGAAAGAGGTGGAAAGAAAATGCAACATTCCAAATATAATAAATGTGGGAATAACCATTCATGGAACTGCTTGATCGGAACTGGTAAGTGCTACAAGTGTGGAAGAGAAGGCCATATTTCTCAGAATTGTTGTAGTGATGTGAATCCCTAACTTCCCAACACTAAAGATAGAGGAAATATGGTTCTAGAACTACCCGAAGTCCAATTCTTAAAGTGTGGACGACTTGGTCACTTTGCTAATCGCTGTCCAAATCTGAGGTCAATGGAGGGGAATCACCATCAACCTCAGCAAAGGCCAATGGATCAAGATCGTGCTTTTTCTATCACAAAAACTGAGGTTGAATCTCTGAATGATGTGGTAACAGGTACTCTTGTTGTCCTCTCAAAACTAGCAAGTAATTTGTTTGATTCTGGTTCGATGCATTCCGTTATTTCCTCTAAGTTTGCAAAGAATATAGAATCAATCCCCAAACTACTAGAGGTTGAGTTTTCAGTCAAGACTCCAAGTGGGATTATCCATGCATAAACAATGTTTAGAGACTCTAGTGTTTACTTTAGTGAGCATAATCTTATCTCAAATCTAGTAGTCATTCCCATGATGGAATTCGATGTTATACTAGGGATGAACTAGCTCTCAAAGTAAAATGATAATATCAAATACAAAAGTAAGGAAATATCAGTAGTCTTGAATTAATAACCTACAATTATCTTCCATGGAGAGATATCTCGACCTGATCCTTTCCTAGAGGCACCTCCTATATCCTTCTTTATGGAGTTAATCGGTGAGGATGATGAAGGAAAATGGATTATACAAATAGAAGATGTTCAAATTATTCAGGAATACATGGACGTATTTCCGGAGGAGTTACCTAGACCTCCCCTAGAAAGAGAGGTAGAGTTCTCCATTAAACTCGTACCTGGATCTCAACTGATATCAAAGTCCCCTTATAAAATGGAAAATGTAGAGCTAGTGGAGTTAAAGATAAAACTCCAAGACTTGTTGGAGAAGGGGTTTATCCGACCGAGTGTGTCTCTTTGGGGAGCATCGGTTCTCTTTGTGATGAATAAGGATGGATCAATGTGGATATGCATTTATTAAAGAGAACTGAATGGGATCACAGTGAAGAACAAATACCCTCTTCCAAGAATTGATGATTTATCTGACCAACATCATGGGGCTCAATTCTTCTCCAAGATTGATCTTCGATCTGGTTATCATCAACTGAGGGTGAAGAAGGAAGATATTCCAAATACTACCTTCCGATCAAGATATAGGCATTATGAGTTTACTGCTATGCCCTTCGGCTTGACTAATGCTCCTTCTATTTTCATGGATTTGATGAATAGAGTCTTTAAGGACTACCTTGATAAGATTGTGGTAGTTTTTATTGATGATATTTTCATATATTCAAAAAGTCGTGAGGATAATGAAGATCATCTAAGGGTTATTTTGAAAACTCTATGGAAGGAGAGGCTCTTTGGAAAGTTCATCAAGTGTGATTTTTGGTTACAACAAGTGGCTTTATTGGGGAACATCGTAACCAATGAAGGAATCTCGGTTGACCCTGCAAAGACAATGGTTGTGGAAGAGTGGCCTTAACCCACAATAGTTACTAAGATTCGTAGTATCCTTGTTTTAATAGGATATTATAGGAGGTTTGTGAAAAACTATTCACGGCTTTCTAATCCACTAACCAAGTTGACTCGAAAAGGGGTTAAGTTCATTTGGACAAATGAATGCGAGGAAAGTTTCCAAGAGCTGAAGAAGAGATTGGTTACTGCACCTGTGTTAACACTACCCTCTATCGAAGAAGGATTCATTATTTATATTGATGCATCTCTAAAAGGGCTTGGGTGCGTCTTTATACAAAATGACAAGTTCATTGCTTATGCATTTCTTCACCTAAAGATTCATGAGCAGAACTATCCTATGCATGATCTAGAGCTAGCGGCAGTTGTTTTTGCTCTAAAGATATAGAGGCACTATATTTATGGGGAGAAACGTGACATATACACTGACCACCAAAGTTTAAAGTATACTTTCACGCAGAAAGAATTGAACATGAGATAAAGGAGATGGTTGGAGCTTATTAAAGACTATGATTGTTAAATTCATTATCACCCTGGAAGAGCAAACAAAGTCGCAGATGCGTTAAGAAAGAAAGACCCTGTTGTTCTGGGAACAATGAGGATTCTTGGAGATCCCTTGATTAAGGATCTAGTAAGACTAGACATATTAATTGTAAGGTAAGGGACATCATCAACCCTATCCCAAATAATTTCTCAACCTCTATTACTAGAGAAGAACAAGAAGGCTCAAAGAGAAGATCCATTGTTGCAGGAGAAGTTTGAGGCTGTGAAGGATGGGAAGTTCCCTGATTTCAATATTGATCAAGAAGGTGTACTGAAATTTCTTACAAGACTATGTGTTCCATCTATTCTGGAGGTAAAGAAAGAACTGATGGATGAATCTCATAGCTCTACTTTCTCTATACATCCGGGAAGCACTAAAATGTATAGAGACCTTCATGATCATTTTTGGTGGGATAACATGAATAGGGAGATTGCTGATTACACTACAAAGTGTTTGGTGTCTCAACAAGTAAAGACAGAATGTCAATTTCCTAAGGGGGTATTACAACCGCTACCCATACCAGCATGGAAGTGGGATAATATCACTATGGACTTTGTCACTGGTCTCCTGAAAACATCCAAAGGGAACAATGTGATATGGTTTATAGAGGACTGTCTCACCAAGACCGCCCATCTTATCCCTTTTCAAGAAGATTTCTATCTGGATCAACTTTCCAAGATATACATAAAGGAAGTGGTAATGTTGCATGGGGTACTATTATCCATCATATCTGATCGTGATCCAAGATTCAAATCAAAATTCTGGAGAAGTCTTCAACATGATCTGAATACTGAATTGAATTTTAGTACGGCCCATCATCCCCAAACTGATGGAAAATCTGAAAGGACTATTCAGACACTTGAGGACATGTTGAGATTATGCTCAATGGAATTTAAAGGTGGATGGGATCAACACCTCCCATTAGTTGAGTTCTCATACAACAACAGCTTCCAATCGAGTATTCAGATGGAACCCTATGAAGCTCTGTATGGAAGGTGATGTAGAACTCCTACTTGTTGGGATGAAGCTGGTGAGAGAAAGCTTCTTGGGCCTGGTCTTGTGCTAGAGATGACAGAAAAGGTTCATGCCATCCAACAACACATAAAGGCTACTCAGAGTCGATAGAAGAGAAATGCTGAAAACCGTCAAAGGGACTTGGAGTTTGGTGTTGGCGACAAATTATTTCTTTGAATTTCTCTATGGAAGAGAGTCATGCGGTTTGGGAAGAAAAGGAAGCTCAACCCTAGGTACATTGGCCCCTATGAAATCCTTGATCTCACAGGAGAAGTCGCCTATCTTCTAACACTTCCACCGAACCTAGATCATGTTCACGATGTCTTCCATGTATCTCTCTTGAGGAAGTACATACCCGACCCTTCGCATGTACTGAACCCAAAGGTGGTACAACTGGAACATGAACTCTCTTATGAGGATAAACCAGTGGAGATCTTAGACCGTAGAGACAAGGTTCTATGCAACAAGACTACCCACCTTGTGAAAGTATTGTGGGGGAATCATAAGTATGAAGAAGCAACATGGGAGCCTGAGGAAACAATGAAGCAAAAGTATCCTCACCTTTTCGAGTAGGCCTTTGGTTTAAAATTTTGGGGATGAAATTTTTTAAGGGGGGGAAGAATGTAACGACCCAAACTTTTTGAATAGTATATTAATTTACTGTTAACGCTTTAATAAAGATGTTAATGATTAATGTAGAAAGAAGAGTCGATGGATTCATCCAGTAGACATGATCCATATGAAGCCCACTTAGTAGAGATTGGGAAGGATATGGCATATTTAGGATTTTCTTTGGACCATGCCCAAGCTAAACTCCAGCGTGTCAAGCTTGAACGGAACCGCCTACGGGAGAAGTTCAAGTTAGTGAAGATTACTACTAGGGAAATGTTATCTAAGCCTCCCTCAGATTCTCTCACCTTAGCACACCTTACACTCTGGTCATATGATGGTGTTGTAAGGGGATATGTAATGATACCATAGCTACTTTGTGTAATCATTTGAGATAAATAATTTTGTGATTTCGTCTTATGGTGAAGTTTGTGAATTTTCAAATGTCCGGATAATTTTAGGATGAATGTTATTGATGAATTTTGGAAAAAAGGATATTATAAAATATTTAAGTAAACCTTAAATAATTAATTATGTGTAAAGATTTTCAAAAAATGGTCTTCTACAAATGTGTTCAGTATGAAATTTAGAGTCTAATAAGATCAACTTAATTTTTGGTGAATAGTATTTTATGAATAGTTATTTTACGCTTAGGATTAGTAATGTGACCACATGGATTAGTAATCTCACATAAAGAAAGTATTAATATATTTTAGGCACCTTGATTATGTAATGTGATTCAATAAAATTATTAAATAACGGTTTCATAAATTATTAGTTAAGTGTTAGTTTTTTTGGGTGAATAGTGATTTTTATTTAAAAATTAAATTAAACATATTTAGAACATTATTTTTATAAAATTGAGTTCATTTTTTAATTCAGAGCATCAATAATATGTTAAGGTGAATTTTGGGGATTTTTCTGAAAAAATGAATTTTCAGTGAATAGTAACAATACAGTTTTAGGGTTTCAGTATATTTAATGACATCATTACTACATCATGATGATGTCATGAGATATTTTATGGGATGGCCGAATAAAGGGGATGAATTATTTTATGAGGTGTCCAAAGTGGCCAAAACCATGGGAAAATACCATGGGCAAGCCCATGGTTTTGCCAATACCACCGATGAGGTGTCCCTTGGCCATTAATGCCTTGTCCCCTCAATTTCCCTATAAATACCAAGCCATTCTCTCATCCCTTCAACTAAAAAATCATCCTGAACGAAGTTATGTTCTCCTTAACTCCCAAGGAGTCCTCCCAATGTGCCCTCAAGCCCTTCAGGTTCCCAACCTTCGAGTTTTAAGAGTTACATTTTAAGGTAAGGGATCCTACCTCTCTCTTTTTTCCAAATACTCTCTTTTATGTAATTTATTTTATGCTCCATGTTCTTATGTTAGTATGTTATTTTATATTAATCCTACTATCCTTTTCATTTTCATATGATTACAGTGCCCCCTCTTGCTCTCATCAATTCATTTTAAGAATTTTTAATGGGCGCTGATAGGCTGCCGAATTTTTAAGGGATTCATTCACCCTTCTCATTTTTAAGTCCTATTTTCATGTCAAGTCTTTAAATTTCCTTTTTATTATGTTGGGGTATGATATTTATATCTATCATAATGATATTTTATGTTCATATGATGAGATAACTTATTTGATCTCATCAATTCATTTTTTGAAGTTAAAGTGACGCTGTTAGGCTGCCGAATTTTCATAAGAGAAATCTTATTTTTTTTCTTCCTTTAATGTTCTTCATTTCATATGGTATATATTTAAAATTTCATTACCATGTTCTTAAATCCATTATATTCTATACCTCTACTATTTTATATATCATTTATGAGTGGGTGACCCATGTCCCCTCTATTTTCAATGTTTTCTAAAACCCTGTATCCTAGCCGTTATGCTGCAGAATTTTCGTCTCAAAATGTCTCTCTCTTTTTCTCCAATTATTTTATTTTATTAAGTGAATACTCAAATATCATTATTATAAAGGTGTATTCACATATATATCAAGATTTTTCATTTTAAATTCTTGTATTTACATACATGAAATCCTCTTTCCTTTTCCGTGGGGTTAGAGTGACATAAAGATCATGTCTTTAAAGCATTTTTTAAAACATTATGATTATGAAAGGAAACCCATTTCTTTTATGATATATGAGTTATTTATGAAATGTTTGATGATTATATATGTGGATCACATGATAATAAAGGAAAATTTAAGGGTGCACCCGGATAGCGCTCCAATGCATTGGGTAATGATGTAACCACTAGAGATTACAAATTTAAGGGTGTGCCCTGATAATGCCTCATTGGATTGGGTAATGATGTAACCACTAGAGATTACAATTTTAACGATACCTTGGGGTTTACCTTGTAAATTTTGAAATGACACCTTGGGGATGGACCTAGGTGATATGTTCATGATTGTCTATGTTAAATGTTGTAGCCACATCTTCAAGTTATGAAATATGTTATTTTTTATTATGATATGCCTCATGATCTCTTTCTCATGCCTTAAAGTTCTTTTCATGACTTTATTGATGTATCTCAAGTTCACATGTAAAATTCTTCCCTTGTTTCCCTTACTGGGCCTTCTGCTCACCCTTTCCTTTGATGTATGCTCCCTTGTTATGAGATGCTATAATGAACTTAGGATGAACAATAAAGAAGCCTTTCAAGTGTTTAAGAAGAATATTTATGTTGTTTTCATGTATTAAGTTCCTGGTTTCCAAGATACTTAACCTTAAAGATCCTCGGTTTTGCATAATGAAATGAAATTTTATGTGATAAAAAGGCGGGATGCTATAACCAAGCTTAGGCTTGTGATGCTGAGGAGTTGTTCATCTATTTCTTTTTCACTTAGGTTTAGTGCTACTTGTATTCAAGTATTGTGATTTGTTTGGCTGCTTTCCTAGATATATGTCACCATGCATCATTTATATGTGTGCTTCAATTTTTTGTTATTCCAGTCTTCTACTATTACTGTTGTTGGTATATTTACTGGTTCTGCTATTGTGTATTTGTTTCCCTTCCGCTGTGTTACTCTGCCAATGAGGGAATAGTTTCCCCACTATCACACCCAAGTTCCTCGCTACTAGTTGGCAGCCTCTGGCATTTGGGGAAATGTACATGAGGCCATGTGACCAACCAGGTATGGGGCACCTCTGGGTGGCTTCCAGAATTGGGACGTTATAAATTAGTATAATAGGAATTATTTTCTCTTGACGTGCTGTTTGGAACATTTATCTAGGGATGGGACAGAATAAGTATTTGGTAATAAGATGTGACTAGGAGTAGCAAACCAGTGTACATGGAAAAGCCAATCTAACTCCTTTAATGCAATTTTTCTGGTCTTTCAACTTTAGAGTTGATTTGATTTTCACCTTTGGTTGATTCACATGTTTTGTGTTGTTACCATTAATGTTATTGAAGTTTTATTTCTATCACAACCCGATGGGATAAGGGTATGCCATCTCATGCACCATATAGGCACTTGCTAGAAATAACATGTCTTTCAGTCTTTCCATGTCATCGAGGATGTATTAGTGATTTCATGTTTTTTTGATAGATTGTAACACCCCAAGCTTCCACAGTACACTTTTATTTGAATAATATAGTAGCACGTGTTTTATGCAACTTCGAGTTCTAACACACACCACAATCAATCAAACTAGCCGTTATGAAAAGTAATACCCACTTTTTAAAATTTTATAAATGTTATATTTCAAAATGGTCATCAATTTTTGTATTCTGAATATTGAAATTAGATTAGGGTGAATTTTTGGTACTTTTTTGATAACTTTCATATTTTTATGAATAGTGGAAATTACTAAATTTTAATTAAAAACATCTTTTTTAATCAAAATAATTAATAATGATAAATTATGAATTTGAGTGGTTTTAAAGTATATTTAGAATATTTTTTTACAATTTAATACAATATTGGTCGTTGGATGTAACTTCAAATTTAAACCGAACATAAACAAGTGTCAATATTTTGATAGTTATTATTTCTTACAAACACGCTTTTTGATTTGACAGCAGAAATTAATTTTAAATTAATTTCTACCACTTCTGTGTTTTGAAATTGGAAAAATGGATTCCATATTTGTAATCAGGATGTCCAAATTGTGTAAATAGATAACTCTTATTTTTATACATTTTGAATAATTACTTCGGTAAATATTTTATTTACCATGGTTAAAGGGTAAATCCGGTAAATAAGGGTAAAAATATATATTATAATAATATTAATTTACCCCAAAACTTGTCCTAAACCTATTGGTTGATACATTTCCGACCATGGTCATCTTTGGGTCTATTTAGGGACCCCATGGAGTCACTTGTAAGTGATAGTGAAACTTTATATTAATTAAGTTAAAGTAAATACAAAAAAAGACATAAGCATATATCTTTTAGAAAAACAATTTTTACATAAGTTTATATATGTTATATTTTTGACATCAAATATTCATTAGAAAACTAATATTATTTCCTACATAATGGTATTTTATTTATAATTTTTAGAAATTGAATAATTAAATTTATTTATAACACAATAATGATGTTGTATTTTTTATTAATGAAAGAATCAAATAATTGGTATTATAAATGTTAAAATAAATATAATTTGAAAGTTTTGATGACATTCACTAATTTTATTGGTTAATATGACATGTTAGTATTGCTTCAATGATTTTGGTTCGAATTAATAAAGTTGTTAAGACTTTAACAAAAATAAATTATTGAATAGTGTCAAAATTGACATAAAAGAGTTTTTAAAACAACTATTATATTATTAATTTATATTCTATTCCTAAATATCTAAGGTTTAGAAAAAATTACTTATATAATGATAGGTGTATCATTAATGGACCACTTGGGGGATGAGTGGAAGTATATAGTATGTTTATTAACTATATAATATAAAAATACAAAGAGATGTGGTAAATGTAAAACTAATTAACTAAGAGTTAAAACTAAAAGATAAGGTTAATAAAGTGACCCAAACCTATCTAAAACCTATTGGATGAGTTGTTTTCGAGACAGACCCAACTTATTCTCAAAATAAATCAGTTTTGAGCCATTAGAAACCGAATATGAATTTATTATAAAATAATATTTTATGTTTTCCTAAGGTGCCCTAACCCCACTTATAAAAGGGCACTCCCCCTTCTCACTAATTCACACCTTCAAAGCCTTTTGTATTGGACAACCTCTACCCAAATAGCCTCCCAAATTCCCTCAATTCAACCTAGAGGTCTTAGTTTGATCAGAAATCCAACCTAAGGATCCCTTTTGATCAAATCAAATGGAAGAACCTGATGAAGACGAGGTTAAACATACCATCGACTAAAGGAAAGTGCAAGGTAAGGGGTTTTCATATCACTCATTATTCCAGTGAGATTCATTCCATATTTCCAATATTACCTTTTTTTGTGGTGTATGTACTACCCATAATTGTATTCTTTGTGTAATACACTTTAATTTATGTGTATTTACATATTCAGTTTATGATACCTCTTTCATGGGGTGTATGTTTCGTAAGTTACCAAATTGGTAAGGGTTAATTCCTCAATCTCATTATTATCCGAGATTGTTTATGTGTAAGTATTTATTGGGAATTTTTATCATCCATGTCCATTTTCCATAAAAATGATTTCAAAATGAATATTTTAAGGATTTTTGAAAGGTACCCTTTATCAAGATCAGAATTTTAAATGTTTTAAAGATTTATCTTTCTAAATATTTTTAATTAATTTCCATTTTTTCAAAATGATTTTAAGGATTTATTTATATGGACATAAATGTTTTGAAATGATAATTCTTTCCAAAAGTTTTAAAGTGGTATGGGACACTTTGATTCAAAAATCTATTTTAAATTACTTACTTTATAAATGTTATACTTTTAAATGATTTCAAAAAAAGAGATATTTCTCTCAAATAGTTTTTATTTTATATATGTCAACATCCTTTGATGGATTTTAAGCTTATTTGAAGTTGATTTATTTTGATACAAAACATACAAATTTTATCGAAGATTTTGTTATTTGTTTGACTGTGGATGTTCTATTTTTTATACCATTCATGTTTTATGGTTAAAGTATTGATATTTTGTTTTCTAGTTTTAATAAGAATGTTTATGATATGTTTAAACATTTTCATATGAGGAATGTATTGGACTTAGTAAGTGATGGGTGGAGCCCGCCATAGCTCCTCGATGCATTGGTAGGTCTCATGAGACAACTAGACATGTAATTTTCCGAGGACCTTTCCTAATTTGATTTATTGTTTTGGTCGAGGCCTTAATCATTTTTAGATGTCTTGGTCGAGGCCTTGAAAAAAAAATTTAGAATGTCCGGCATTATAAATTCCCTCATTATGGAAATAATATTAATGGTTCATATGGTCATTCGACTAGTATAATACCCATGATTATGTTTTATTATGGATTTATTTACTCAGCTCATATTCTTTCCACAAAAGTATTTATGTTTATTATTAGTAAAGGAATGTGGTTTCTATTATTCACCATGCTTAATATTTATATTATCTTCCACTGTATTGCTTACCATTATTGAGTGTTTGAGCTCACCCCTTTCTATGTTTTATTTTTCCCAGGATTCCAAGAAGTGTATTATGATTAATATGCAGGGTTAAGCTAAAGGGAATAATGGCCTTCTCAAAGAACTATTTATTTTGTTTTGAACATTATAAAGTGTAATGAAACATTCATGTATGTAATCTATTTTCCAAGACTGCTAAACTGATCAGTCCTTTGGGAATTGATTCCTTGTAATCATGCCAATGTATTAAAATAATGCACTGACTTTGGGTAACTGGGTCAGGGCATTATAGTTGGTATCAGAGAAAGTTTAGCAATAACCTTGGAAAATAGATTTAGATAAACTCTTATTTGATTACATTACCCTAAGATAGACTTTGAGGATTACTATAGAATAACTTCCTAGAATTTTGGTAATGTAGGGATTTTGTGAATTTGAAAAACAAATAAATCTTTTTCTGGATACGAGTAGGTAGAGGTGGCTCTAGAACAGATGTACCTAAGTGTAAAACCCAAAAACACCGCTTTGAGCTAGACTTGAACGGGAACTAGTGCACAACAACGGGCCTTGCTGCACTCTTGGTTACGACACTCCTAGTGGATATGCTTAGGATAATTCTCATTTTCTTTACAAACCATTATAAAGGGCTTATGAGTATATACTTACTCAAAGAAAACATTTTTAAGATTATGGATTATATCCATAAATTGTTCAATTTACATTAGGAATTTTACAAGTTTGGAATTATATATTTCAATTCATAAACTAATCTAGTTTATGCCATTGTTTAGAAATGGAACCTTGTGGAAGGAATGGAAATCATTTCTACGCACATACTCCATGTAGGGATTTCCCTCCTACTCATGAAAATTATAGTGGAGATGGTGGTACAACTAGTGTTGATCAGCTTATCACCATACTGGGACAACTCACTCATGTTATGAATAATAACCTTACCTGTATGGATAACCTTGACCACAACACGGAGTATCAATGTTAGATCGGTTCATGAAGAAAAAACCACCAACATTCGATGGTAATACAAATCCATTGGTAGTTGAGCAATGGATAAGTTCCCTAGAGAAAATATTTCAGGCTTTGGGAAGTAGTGAAAGGGAAAAAGTTTTCATGGAAGTTTATCACCTCACTGGAGATGCTGATCAATGTTGGTCATTGATTAAAAACACAAAGGAGGATGAAGAAGTATCAAGTATGGAATTTATGGAGTTTAAAGAAATTTTCTTAGAAAAATAATTTCCTCATGACCATCGAGCGGATATGGAAAGACAATTTCTCAGTCTGAGGCAAAAGGAGGATGAGAATGTTGCAAAGTATGAGGCTAACTTTACAAGGATAGAAAGGCATGATACAGATTATATACATAACCTAAGAAGTAATATTGATCGTTTCTTTGATGGATTAAAACCATTTCTCCATCGAGCTTTAGTATCTCAATCCTTCTCATCATACGAAGATATTGTCTCATGTGCTATCAAGACAGAAAAAGGAATTATCTAAATCTTATGACAATAATATAAAGCAAGAGAAGAAGAAAATTATGGATCAAGAGATAGGTAATGGGAAAAAGGGAAAGAAGGATTTTCCATTATGTGATAATTGTGAGAAGAAACACCATGGTACTTGCAGAAAATGAATGGGAGTCTGTTACAAGTGTGATGAAAAAGGCCACCAAGCTCATGATTGTAATGGAAAGAAATTTGTTGTCAACATTTGATGATATAATTGTAGATAAATGGGTCATTATGTAAATGAATGTTCTTAGAGCCAAGTAAACTTACCTTAGAAAAGGCTAAGGGAGAATGACCAAGCTTATGCTGTTACTACAGTTGAAGTTGAATAATTATTGTATTTGTGTTTTTGGACTCAAAAACTATATTCTGGTTATAAGAATAATATGATATATATAAGGATTTCACTGTAGTACTTTTTGTTTTCATTAAGGTTTTAATATGATGAAAGTAATCATATTTTCAGTATGTGACAATAATAGAAACTTTACTTTGTTTGGGGAATCTGATGTTACAATTGATTTTGGAATTTAGATACCTTTTACAGAGAGTTTGGACAGAGGTATTTTTGGAATATTATAATACTATAGTCCTGGAAAAGGATAACCTGCAGTTCGGGCGATAACCCGTCGTGTCAGACAAAGGGGAAGGAATCGAACCCACAATCATAGTGTGATAGGCCTTTATTACCTACCACTAGCCTACATGAAGCCCCTGGTTGTTACGAAATAGTTTTCATCATTTAAATGGTATATTTTTATATTTGGAACCCTATACAATTTGGATAAATAGAGTATTCTTGAGTTGTATTATGTTTTGGAGTGAAAGATGAGTTTGTGGTAGAAATTTATTAATGGATAAAACTCTAATTTTAAAGTAAATATATCTACTTATGATCCTACCCAATCTCATAAACCAATTCCTCAACATTAAGAAAAGGAACTTAGAACAAACACGTTGTCCTAGATGGTACCTTAGATCATCACAAATTTATGGCTTTGTGATTATTGGATTTTTCATAGCCATGTTCTCTACCACTATCCATCAGATATTGATGGTTAGATTATTCTTCCATATCCATGTTTTCTTATATGGAACCCTAGTATGTGTTATTATTTGTAACCTTCATACTTACCACTCCTTATTTTAAATAGAGGCATCATTAATCCATTTTTCGATGTGGGATTTCAACTAAGATATTTTGAAATGTCAATCCCAAGTTTCCAATACCGAGCATAAATTTTGAGGATGCAATTTATTGAAGGAGGGGAGAATGTAACACCCCAATCTTCCACGGTACTATTCTCTTTGAATAATATATTAGTGTGTGTTGTACGCAACTTCGATTTTTAACACACACCATAACCAATCAAACTAGCTGTTATGAATAGTAATACCCACTTTTTGAAATTTTATAAATTATATATTTCAAAATGGACTTCAATTTTTGGATTTGGAATATCAAAATTAGCTTAGGGTGTATTTTTGTCACTTTTCTGATAACTTTCATATTTTGATGAATAGTGAAAATTACTAAATATTATTTAAAAACAACTTTTTTAATCGAAATAATTAATAATGATAAATTATGAATTTGAGTGGTTTTAAAGTGTATTTAGAATATATTTTTACAATTTAGTACAATTTTGGTCATTGGACATAATTTCATATTTAAACCGGACATAAACAAGTGTCAATCTTTTGCTATTTATTATTTCTTAAAAGTACACTTTTTGTTTTGACAGCGGGAATTAATTTTAAATTAATTTCTGCCACTCTTGTGTTTTGAATTTGGAAAAATGGATTCCATATTTGGAATCAGGAAGTCCAAATTGTGTAAATAGATAACTCTTATTTTTATACATTTTGAATAATTACTTCGGTAAATATTTTATTTACCATGGTTAAAGGGTAAATCCGGTAAATAAGGGAAAATATATATTATAATAATAAAAATTTACACGAAAACATGTCCTAACCCTATTGGTTGATACATGTCCGACCATGGGCATCTTTGAGTCGATTTTGGGACCCCATGGAGCCACTTATAAGTGATAGGGACACTTTATATTAATTAAGTTAGAGTAAATACAAAAATGACATAAGCATATATCTTTTAGAACAAAATTTTTTACATAGGGTCATGTATGTTATATTTTTGACTATAAATATTCATTAGAAAGATAAAAAGAATTCCTACATAATCGTATTTTATTTATAATTTTTAGAAATTGAATAATTATATTTATTTCTGACACAATAATTATGTTGTATTTTCTTTATTAATGAAAGAATCAAATAATTGATATTATAAATGTTAAAATAAATATAATTTGAAAGTTTTGATAACATAAACGAATTTTGTTGGTTAATATGACATGTTAGGATTTCTTAAATGAATTTTGTTCGAATTAATAAATTTTTTAAGACTTTAACAAAAATCAATTATTGAATAGTGTCAAAATTGACATAAATGAGTTTTTAAAAAAAATATTATATTATTAATTGATATTATATTCCTAAAAATCTAAGGTTCATCCAAAAGACTTATATAATGATAGGTTTATCATTAATGGACCACTTGGGGGTCACGTGGAAGTATATAGTAAGTTTATTAACTATATAATATAATAATACAATGACATGTGGTAAATGTCAAACTAATTAACTAAGAGTTAAAACTAAAAGATAAGGTTAATTAGTTGACACAAACCTGTCTAAAACCTATTGGTTGAGTTGTTTTCGACTCATCCCCACCTTAGCCTCGAAATAAATCAGTTTGGATCCATTAGAAACAGAATATTAATTTATTATAAAATAATATTTTAATTTTTTCTATAGTGCCCCTCACCCCTCTTATAAAAGGGCACTCCCCCTTCTCACCAATTCACACCTTCAAAGCCTTTTGGCTTGACCAACCTCTACCCAAATATCCTCCCAGATTCTCTCACTTCAACCAAGAAGCCTTTGTTTGATCATAAAGCCAATATAAGGAGACCTTTTGATCACATCAAAAGGAAGAACCTGAAGAAGAGGAGGTTAAACGTACCCTCGACTAAAGGAAAGTGCAAGGTAAGGGGTTTTCATCTCACTAATTATTCCCGTGAGATTCATACCATATAACCACTATTACCTTTTTTGTGTTGTATGTACTGTCCATAATTGTATTCTCTATGTAATACACTTTAATTTATGTGTATTTACATATTCATTGTATGATACCTCTTTCATGGGGTGTATGTTTCATAAGTTACCAAATTGGTAAGGGTTAATTCCTCAATCTCATTATTATCCGAGATTGTTTATGTGTAAGTATTTACTGGGAAATTTTTATCATCCATGTTCATTATTCATAAAAATGATTTCAAAATGATTATTTTAAGGATTTGTGGAAGGTACTCTTTATCAAGATCCAAATTTTAAATCTTTTGTAGATTTATCTCTCAAAATATTTTTAATTAATGTCCATGTTTTCAAAATGATTTTACGGATTTTTTTATATGGACATGAATGTTTTTAATTTATAATTCTTTCCAAAAGTTTCAAAGTGGTATGGGACACTTTGATTCAAAAATCTCTTTTAAATTACATACTTTATAAATGTTTTACTTTTTAATGATTTTAAAAAAAGAGATATTTCTCTCAAATAGTTTTGATTTCATCTATGTTAACATCCTTTGATGGATTTTAAGCTTATTTGAAGTTGATTTATTATGATAAAAAACTTCCTAATTGTATTTAAGGTTTTGTGATTTGTTTGACTATGGATGTGCTATTGTTTATACCATTCATGGTTTATAGTTAAAGTATTGATATTTCGTATGCTAGTTTTAATATGAATGTTTATGATATGTTTGAACCTTTTCATATGAGGAATGTATTAGACTTAGTAAATGATAGGTGGAGCCCGCTATAGCTCCTCGATGCATCGGTAGGTCTCATGAGACAACTAGACATGGAATTTGTCGAGGCCCTTTCCAAGTTTGATTTATGGTATTGGCTGAGGCCTTAATCATTTTTAGACGTCTTGGCCGAGGCCTTGAAAAAATGTTTCAGAATGTCCGTCATTATACATTCCCTCATTATGGAAATAATATTGATGGTTAATGTGGTCATTCAACTAGTAGAATACCCATTATTATGTTTTATTATGGCTTTATTTACTCAGCTCATATTCTTCCCATAAAAGTATTCGTGTGTATTATTGGTAAAGGCATGTGGTTTTTATTATTCACCATGCTTAATATTTATGTTATCTTACGTTGTATTGCTTTCCTTTAATGAGGGTTTGAGCTCACCCCTTTCTATGTTTTATTTTTCCTAGGATTCCAAGAAGTGTATTATGATTAATATGGCGGGTTAACCTAAAGGGAATAATGGCGTCCTCAAAGAACTATTTATTTTTTTGAACGTTATAAAGAGTAATGAAACATTCATATTTGTAATCTATTTTCCAAGACTGCTAAACTGATTGGTCCGTTGGGACTTGATTCCTTGTAATCATTCCAATGTATTAAAATAATGCACCGACTCTCGGTAATTGGGTCGGGGCGTTACATAGATGTTGTGTAGAATATGAATGTTGTTTGATAGGGTATTTTTTTCTAAGGTTTTGTCTAAATGAACACCAAAATTTGGTTCTTGAGGTGTTATGGGCCCTCATGGATCAGAATTTGGTGGATCATTTCCTTGTTTTCCATGTTATAATGTGTATAAGATGCCAAACTTTGATTCACGTGGAGTATGGGCCCTCACAAATTGAAATTTGGCACTTTTAAGGTTCGTTTCAGTGTTTTTTTGGATTCCAGAGGAGTTTCTGAGGCTTACTATCTAGAAAAAATGTAGAATAGACATTGTGTAATGTTAAGTACATTCCATGTGATCTTCTTCTTGGGAAGAAACATTTTTTCTTAAGTACTCACCATGTACTCTATATACACGCCGTGTAGTCTCTAACTGTGTCATAGGCTGTGTGGGAAGAGACACGGGATAAGGAATTTCTTGTGGGACACATCGTGTAAAAATTTAACACACCGTGTAGTGTTGACCCTTTGTCCTCCCATGTAACTAACAACACGGGTGGATAAACCTTAAGCTATACATGTTGCGTCAGTATCGAACATGTCGTGTAGTCTGACCGAGGTACCCGGCCGTGTCACTAACAACACGAGTTAGTGTTATCCTTTCACGTACACACCGTGTCCGCCTTGAACATGCCGTGTGGTGTGAGATGTGTGTTAGTCCATGTCACTAACAACACGAGCTAGGTGAAGCTTGTCTAGTACACGTCATGTCTACCATCAACACGTCATGTAGTCTTGTCTTAGGAGAGTTGTGTGGCTTACCTGTGTAGAAAGACTCAAGCAGGGAAGGAGGATTCAAGTACACACCATGTGTTAAGGCAACACGCCTTGTGTTTGGGGTGTTACACAACCAGTTTAGGCAGGAGTACATTCTCATGGAAATGACATAAGGGAACACACCGAGTAGGAATTGTACACACACCATATAGTCGTGTTTTGTAAACATTGAGTGCTTTATTTCTCTCATTATCTTCATACACTTCTAGTTTCATTCCTTGATAGTCATGTTTTAAGATGTGCGTTTGAACTTGCAGATTCATGCCACTGAGATGTCCTCCAGTTTTACGCTAGTTTCCAGGTGGTGATCAGACACCAGACATGGCTGATCTGGGATGACATGTAGATCATCCTGTCATGCCAGTCTTGGAACTAGTCTTTATACCCGACATAGGTGTTGATGCATAGTTCAGAGAGGGATTTTTGAGGATGATACAAACCATCCAGGGAGTGCCATCTCTTACCCCGTCGATGGTAGAATTGACACGGGTCTTTCAACAGTAACAACATCCCACTTTCTCAAGGGATGGAGGACCCCAGGCTGCAGAGTCATGGCTAGAAGCCATGCTGAAAATTTTTGAGCATCTAGAGATACCTCTAGAGAATAAGTTGAAACTCACTACCTACATGCTTCAAGACTCCAGAAAGAGGTGGTGGGATGTGATCTCACAGGCAAGACTGTAGCAAAATATGGCTTGGGATGAGTTTCGGCACATCTTATATGATTACTTCTATCCTGAGACCTTGAGGGTCGATCTAGCCTGATAGTTCATGAGTCTGGAGCAGGGTACTCTTACTGTTATGGAGTATTCCTCTCACTTCACAGAACTGTAGCGTGTTATGATTATTTCAAGAGGTGATGAGTTGTTCCTTGCACAGAAATTTGAGTATGGTCTGAGGCACGACATCCGATCTCAGGTGAACATCTTCAAGTTGACTTCAATATCCTCTATCGTCAACCAGGAGCTAATTATAGAGCATAATTTGAGGGATTATGGAGTTGTGAGATAGGGAAGTTTGGCATCCATAGTTATTATTCCTCCCACTGATAGTAGGAATCGCCACAGGGATACTGCACGAGGAGATCAGAGTAGGCAGGATGTATCTTCTGTTAGCCAGGTTGTGTGCTACCAGTGCGGGAAGAGTGGTCATACAAGGCTACATTGCTCGAGAGACCCAGTGGAGTGCCAATCTTGCTACAAGATGGGTCACCTTCAGTGATTCTGTCAGTTCTTCTCACCAGCAGCTGGTGATAGGGGTTCTTCTATGACTCCTTGTTCAGGAGCAGCACCACCAGTTTCTCACCAGTTTGGGAATTGGAGTTCTTCCGACCATTCCGGCCGAGGTGGAGGTCAAGGTCATGGTATCATGTCACCCGGTTTTTAGTGACATCAGGGTGGATCAGCTCAGAGTGGTCAGACATGGTCACAAGGTCGTGGTACAAGTCAGACTTTTGCAGTGGAGTAGACCAAACAGGAGCAGGATCCTGGACCCTCTACTATTTGAGGTATGATCTTAGTAGCCTCAATTTTAGATTCTTCTTTTTTTTTGATACAGGGGATTCCCATAGCTTTATATATATTGATTTTGTGGAGAGCCTTCGTCTCTGCATCTTTTCTTCCTCTGATACCATGATTCTAGACACTTCATTGGGGACTAGAACAGCTAGTGTACGACAGTGTAAGGAGTGCCCTCTATAGGTTGGTGGGTGTCAATTCTTATGGGTCCTCTATGTCCTAGAGATGACATGATATGATGTCATTCTTGGGATGGGCTGGTTAGTTCCATTCCAGGATATCGTCGACTGTTATCACCACAAGGTGAGTTTCACATCACCAGAGGGTGAATCTTTTTTTCATAAGGGTGAATGGGATGTCCAGGAAAGCAGAGAGGGACCCGAGCATCATGGGTTGGGAGGAGTTACAACCCAGATTTCTAGTATATATCTGGATGACCAGGGGACTTCATAGTTAGACTTTACTCTAGTGGTGGATCATTTCAGATATGTCTTTCTAGAGGACTTCTCAGGTTTTCCTCCAGAGCATGAGGTAGAATTTTCTATTGATCTTGTGCCAGGAGTGGCACCAGTATCCATTCCTCCATATAGGATGGTTACACCTGAGTTGCAGGAGCTCAAGAAGTAGTTGGAGGAGTTATAGGCAAAGGGTTTCATCTGAACTAGTACTTCTCCTTGGTGTTGACGTATCTTGTTTGCGAAGAAGGTAGACGGTACCCTCAGGCTTTGTGTGGACTATCAGAAGTTGAACCAGTTGAGAGTCAAGAACCGATATCCTTTGCCTAGGATTGACGATATCTTTGATCACCTTCGAGGAGCCCAGGTGATTTCAAAGATTGACCTGAGATCCTGTTACTGTTAGTTGGGAATTAGACCATATAATATACCTCTCACAGCCTTCCGGAGTAGATATGTCCTATACGAGTATATGGTTATTCCGTTTGGTCTTACGAATGCACTGACAGTTTTCATGGAAGGGATGAAAGAAGTGTTCCATCCATACTTGGATTGCTTCATGGTGGTCTTCGTGGATTATATCTTAGTGTACTCTCACACTCGACATGACCCTGATACTCATATTGAGATCATTCTGAGTACACTGAGAGAGAATCAATTATATGCTAAGCTCTCAAAATGCCACTTTTGGATGGATCAGATTCACTTTTTGGGTCATGTTATCTCGGAGACAGGAGTATCAGTTGACCTAGATAAAGTGAGAGAAGTAGTTTCTTGCGAGTATCCAAAGAACTTATTTGAGGTGTGGAGTTTTCTAAGGCTGGATGGATACTAAAGATGTTTCATACAGGACTTTTCATGATTAGCGGCACCGCGGATGGGATTGACTAATAAGGGTGCAATGTTCATGTGGTCAGATTCTTGTGAGTCATCCTTTCAGGAGATTAAAGGGAAGTTGACTTCAGCACCAATACTAGTCTTTCCTGATCCAAGCAATAGTTATAATATTTACTATGATGCATCAGGTATCTGGATAGGAGCTGTGCTTATGCAGGGAGATTCAGTTTTTGTGTGTGGGTCTTGGTAGTTGCAGCCACATGAGAGGAATTGCCTAATGCATGATATCGAGTTGGCAGATGTTGTTCATGCCTTATGCTATTGGATACATTATCTTTTGGGAGAGAATTTTTTGGTTTTCACCGACCACAAGACTCTCAAGTACATTTTCACTCAGTGTGATCTGAATTTGAGACAGTGAAGGTGGGTTGAGTACCTTCAGTCCTTTGACTTTGAGCTTGCCTATACGTTTGGGAAAGGCAATGCATTGGCTGATGCGTTGAGAAGAAGGAATCAGATACATGATGTTCAGGAGGCCAGCAGTGAGTGGAAACTTATGGCTCTATTCTCTGAGATGCATTTGGAGGTGCACGATAGTCAGGGGTAGACGTTTCTTTCTTCTGTAGTTGTTACCTCTACTCTTCTTTATCGAGTGAGAATGAGGCAGCTATCAGATTCCAAAGTCCTAGTCCTATGGGAGAGTGTGTCAGGAGAGGACCCAATTCTTGGATGGACAGTAGGTAGGGATAAGATCTTGCATTTCTAGGGGAGTGTATGGGTGCCAACAGAAATACATGAGGAGCTGATGTGGGATTTTTATTTCCCAGTTTGGTCAGTTCATCCTGGTGTCACCAAGATGTATCGTGATCTTCACCTCCAGTATTGGTGGCTAGGTATGAAGAGGAAAGTTTCTGGTTTTTTAATGAGGTGTTCCACCTATATGTAGGTGAAGACGGAGCATTAGCGGCCAGCAGGGATTTTATAGTAGTTACCCATTCCCAAGTGGAAGTGGAACGACATCACGATGGACTTCGTAATAGGGTTTCCAAGGTCGCCTCAATGGAATGATGTATTTTGGGTTGTTATTGATAGAGTCACAAAGGTTTCCCACTTCTTTCCAATCAAGGAGACCTTTAGTGTTGATGATATGGGATGGTTGAACATCCACTACTACAACTTGGCCTTTTATTAGCACTAAAACCAGCCATTAACAGTGCTATAAAAACGCTGTTAATTCGGGCGTAGATAAAGGGGTGTCCCCTTTATCAGTGCTCCAAAAAGAACTGATAAAGGCGACCCCCTGTTTATCTACGCTGTAATTAACAATACTTTTCTAGCACTGTAAAGGGGTGCCTTTATCATCACTAACTTGAGCACTGATAACATGGACCTTTATTAGCACTCTTTTAGCGTTTTTAAAGGTGTCCTTTATCAGTGCTCAAAAAAGCGCTGATAAAGGCACCTTCCCCTGCACCTACACAACCAGCACCTACACACATGCACCCCTGCAAAAACCAGCACACCTGGACAAAATATCACATGCACACCTACACAAAATAGCATCCGCACACAATATTTTTACAAACAATGCTATATACATTTACTTACATCATGAATACAAAAAAACACACTGCTATATACATTTCAAACAATGTTTTACATGGTTACAATAACAATTATAAAATAATAATTATAAACATTAATGTTTTATCCTTTGATATCTGTGATCCCCTCTCAAAAATTTTCATCCACGGTATTTTTTGCTGAACAAAGCATCCAAAATCAAGGAAAAAATTCACCTATATAAGAAAACAAATTTTATGTTAGTAATATAATAATGAAATAAATAAAAACATTAATATGAAATAATACCTTAATATGGAAATGTGAAACTAAAATATGGAAATGATAAACTCAAATTTTTTCATTCTGATAACAATGAAAGGGAATAATGTAAAATAAATATGTTTTTGGATGTTTTGTCTCATTTAATAAATACTGATTCATTATCTAATGAAAAGATTTATCGTTCACACCGTGCATCGGATTGAGGTGAGGTTGATTCGTACAAGTCAAATGTGACTCATGGATCATTTTCCTAATGTATCAATACAATCCGAATGTGTTTTCTCGGTTTTCCATATGTCACTTGTGTTGTTTTCTAATGTTTATTTCAATTTGAAACTAATATCAGACACTTTTATCCATACAGGTCACACCATGTGTCAGATTGAGGTGAGATCATTTTTTACATGTCACAAATGACTCATGGATCATTTTACTAAAGTATCAAAACAATCCAAACACTTTTTCTCAGTTTTCGGTATGTCACTTGTGTTGTTTTCTAATGTTAATGTCAATTTGAAATTGATATCAAAAACTTTTAGCCATACCGGTCACACCATGAATTGGATTAAGGTGAGGTTGATTCTTACACCTCACAAATGACTCGTGGATCATTTTCCTAAAGTATCAAAATAATCAGAATGCGTTTACTCAGTATTCTGTATGTCACTTATGTTGTTTTCTAAAGTTAATGTCAATTTCAAACTGATATCAGACACTTTTAGCCATACTGGTCACATTGTACGTCGTATTGAGGTGCGGTCGATTCGTACACATCACAAATGACTCATGGATTGTTTTCCAAAAGTAACAAAATAATACAAATGCGTTTTCTCAGTTTTCTGTATGTCAGTAGTTCATAAGAGTCTCTCATTAATTTATTCTTTACTAGAAACTCAAATCATTTCTAAAACCTTTTTTCATAATCTAAGGATATGAAACATAAGAAAGGGTGACCATATATTCTTAATAAGTGTAAAAAATGGAGATATCAATGATCATATAAAGATAACATAAGTAGTAGGAATTCACCTTCATTGCCATATTTGTTTAAATTCTTCCACCAGGTATGCTGCCCATTCGTTTCTAAACACATCTATATCATCTTGTGAATATGATTTATTGCAACAGTCATAGTAGTACTAAAAAAATAAAAATACACAAAGGATTAATAAATATTTTAAATTAACTAGTAATTATTTTCAAAAATACCTCTTTAGGTATGCTAGTTTGTTCATGAAATATGATCTCTTTCATAAATTTACAAACATTATAACCGAAACATTTCAATTTGTTTGTTTCAGACACTGCAGAAACATCGAGAAAAATAAGTAATCTATTTTGATATGTATTTTGATAGTGCAGTATAATTATATATACCCTTATACTTTTCCATTTGTAGATCTCGTGCACCTTGTCATCCTTAGACCCTGGATTCATACCAGCCTTTAGACGATATTCATACACTTCCCTATCATAACAAAATCCTCATTAAAAGATAATATAAATTATAAAACTAGATATTTAGTTCTAAAATGTTGGATCTAGTGTATTAAAAATTTATAATCTCCATAATTTGTGGTTGGTTTGTTGTATATCCCTGCAGTGAATCCAGAAAATAAATCTTTGGAGTATCTAAATTGACTGTAATGAGCATCCAATATTGCCTAAAAACAAAAAAAAGGAATAATTAAAGACAAAAATTAAAATATAATTGATATGATTAAAAAGTATAGTTTTACCCCTGCAATGTGGGTATTAAAATGAGCATGTTAGTCTTAATTTTGAATTGAAACGTTCTGAGCAAGTTTAACATTAATTCAGCATGAAAATTGGAATCTATTTCTTTTTGTTGTGTAGACATGGTGTGAGGACTAACGAGTCCAAATTTGTATTCACTGGAAAATCCCTTGAATTTTTTTTCATATATACGCCTGAAAAAAATATAAAATGTATTTATCCATAATTATCATAGTATATCAGCTTCTGTAAAATCAAATCATGAAAACATACCTCATGTATACATTTATAACTGAGGCCCCTAGCCAGTCGTATGTGATGATTTCAGCTACAGTGTCAGCATTAATGAAATATAATGTTTCCTCTCTGTACATATCTTTTTCACAAACAATTTTGTGATTATTTCCGCCTTTAATTTTTGTATACACGTGATCTTACAATGATATTAAATGTGGATATAGAACGGGCAGGGTGAAGGTGCCCTTAGTTGATTGTTTTGATCAGTTGGTTGATCCTTTTGAGCCGTTATTTCATTTTAGCTCCTTCCTTTTGTCCTTCTGTAATAACATTCATCGGGTCAGCCCTTTTCTAATTAAATTTTAAAGGTTCTACTTAAAAAATGAATTGGAAATGAATACCTCCTGGTCAACATGTTTTTTTTACCAGATTCGACGACCATTCAATGAATGTTCCAACAAATTTTTCCACTGTATGAATGTTGCCATCGTTATTTGGCATGGGTAGCTCGGCGCTCGGCTCATTAGCTATGTTAATCGACACTTTTACATGACCGATTGGAATTATTTTGGAGTGTAGTGTGTCATTCTGCATATTGAACACCGTAGCCCTCGCTACAAGGTGATGAGTGGGAGTTTACAGATATAAATCACAGTCATTTTCACCCTATAGAATATCATTACAAGAAAGGTATCAGTGTCTATGTGATTCACATTTCACAGAAACAAATATTAGAACATTTATTACCTCGGTTAAGTCAGGTCTTTGAGGGGAATGGCTCACCTCAAAGCTGGTGGGGGTGGGGTGGGTTGTTCTTGAGTTGTTTCTTCTCTTCTCCTCTCCCCCATCAAAGTTTCTTGAAACTCTCCCTGACATTGGAATTTTTCTTCAAGGGTAACTAGCCTAGCTCTCATCATTTTCATTTCTTTAGTTTGTTCCTCCTCTTATTTTTTCTGAAAATATTCTGGGGGTGTCATATAATGACCCATACTTTAAATACATTGTTATTACACCAGAATTGAAGCATACTTATTACCACATATAACAAAACCACGAAAGGACCGTATAGGTATAGTGTTTTTAGAAACAGGGAAGCATAAACAACTGGTTCATAAAACATCTACATTGTCTCCCATTTATTTCGTCATATCAAGAGTCCCTTTTGGCATATCCTACTTAATAACCTTCTTCCTGACCTGGGGGAAAGAAAACATACAAAAGGGTGAGCTCAAATGCTCAGTAAGGGTAAAAAAAAGAAATATCAATCACATCATATTCATAATAACATAACATTTTTTAAATCCTAACCTGCAAAAGAAATATTAATTTCATAAAATGGGATAAATCATGGCAGTGAAACGTAATCACTATAATCGTAACTTAAAACATGAAACTTTGTGTCATACACACATAATCATAGAGAATCATTTCTTATTAGTCAAGACTCATTTCCAAGACTATCTTAGTGGACAAAGTCCATTTCTGAACCGAGTTCACTCCTCATTTCAGTCCTGTTTCACTGAATCGGTATAACCTATCGTTCCAGCCATGTATATCTCATGAGATATAAAATCTTTACCCAATTCATTGTAGGGAGATATAGGTCCCACTCATCTCATAATTATACCATTCTTATGTGTTCCACAAAATCATAAATCATACATCATCGCATAACCCATGTAGTAAAAATGGGATTCTTAAAGAACATGACATCATAAAACAATTCATATAAAATAAAGGAATTCATAAAAATAATTCCATCAAAACATTATTAAATCAATGTAATAATAGGGATAGAAACAGAACCCTATATTATCTTAGATGGAAAATAATTTTGATAAAGCACTTGAACTCCATTCTTGAGGAAAATATCCTTTCTACTTCAAAAACACTTTTCCTTTCTTAACATGTCATACAATTTTAAACTAAAAGAAGTTGATTAAAAATAAACTTGAATTCTTGTAAAGTATTCTTCTTGGAAATAATGTTTTAAAAATCCATTCATGTCGTATAAGTTAAAAAAACATTCTTCTTGTACTTTTGTCGGAAAAGTCAAAAAGTACATCGTATGAAAAACGACAAAAGATTCCTTTCATATATTTTACTATAAACTCAAAAAAGAATAAAAATGGATTTAAAAAATTGTAGGTAGATTGAAATAATATTACATATTGAGGAAACATGGATGTGGATGATAAAATACACCCCAGTAAATACCAAAGTTTAAAAAATCTCAGATAAAAATGAGATTGTGATATTTCTCTTACCTTAAGTCCGATTTGCTTTGTAAGTGTCCGAACCTCTTGTATAATGATTTAAATAATGTTATTGACTTATTAAAGAATCATACTTATTGTTATTATATCATATATGGTCATATTCTTAGCTTCTTATTAGTAATATTTCATTACTACTTGTTATTCGGGTGTTTATTACTTTTTGTTCTTATGCGTGTTTGTCGAATAAATTCTTATTCTTATCTTTAGGTAATAGATACCTCATTTACAGAATGTTATTAGTGTAATATATATCATATTCATTCATTCAATTCATTTATATAATCATTATTCAATGAAAATCATGTAGAACGAATCACATCACATCGTGGAGACGGTATTCCATACGTACGCACGAGCGATGATATCGTTCCCATGATCGTGGAATTATATTGGAGTGTATGTATACTATTTCAGAATCAATATCACTTTACAATAATCATATATATTCATTATTTACACCATTATACCCATCCAAGTAAGGTGGTGGTGGAAAATAGATTACACCACGGCGTAGAGACGGTATTCCGTACGTACGCACGCGCATTGATTTCGTTTTCTGTAGGATGGATAAGAGGTGAAATAGGGTTGTTTCATATTTATAAAAACATATCATTATATAAGTGATACTGATGTTACTACCCCATAATGAAACAACTAAATAAGAGTTAGTAGAAGAAGAATGGAACTTGAAGAAAACGGTACAAGGTATTACCTCTTTCTCGAAGTGCCTCCTTTAAACATTCTCTTAAGGAACTAGAGTTGGTCTTTTGATAAGACCTGTACCTCTAGTAGGTTTCTAAGGAAGTGGGTAAGTGAAATGGTCAGGGTTTGGTCGAGATTGAAGGCTCAAATTGGTGTGAGGAAGAGAGGGAGGAGCTTCCCTTTTATAAGAGAGGAGAGTGGCACCTTTGGAAATATAAGAAATATTAGTTTATATTAAATCCCAACCCCACATAAAAACTTCCAAAATGAATCTTATCTGAAGATTAGATGTGATAGGGTTGTAATCTAATCAACCAATAAAATTTAGACATGTTAGGAATTTATTTTAAACATTATCAACTTGATTTATCCCTATTTATCAATTTAATTTTATTTGTGGTAATAATATTCTAAATTTTAAATTATTATAAATAATTACATATGTGCTGTGAATTTTCCATAATTTGACACTTTATGACATTTTCGACCATATAAATTTTAATTTATAATTTTTAAATATTTTTGTGATTTTTAAACAATTTTATAATATGTTATTTTTATAAAATAACAATAGTGTCAATTTTGACACTATTCATTAATTTGACATTAAATAAACTATATATCGAAGATATGTTCAAACTAAAAGCTTTAATGGGTTAATAAAATGTCTTATGTTTCTAGAAAATTAGTGTATCACATTAAATAGTTCATATAATATTTATTTTAATATTTTTAAAACAATTTATTTGATATTTTAATTAATAAAATAATTTCAGCATCACTATTGTGTCATAATTAAGGATAATTATTTAATCCCTAAAAATTCTTAATAAATTCCTATGATGTAGATAATTGTATTAGAATTCCGGATACTATTCATGTTCGAAGTTTACTTAAGTTTATCACCAAATTAAAATTATTATACTTATAAGATTTAAGAAAGTGACATGTCGTCACGTTCTTTGGTTTTAATAATAATTAAATTACTTTCATGGAAAAAAGTCCATTAAATGAATCTAATCCGACCCTTAGGTGATATGGCTCGACTTTTAGTCATCCAATAGGATTTTGGCAGGTTTTAGGGTAATTTTATAATCTTATATTTACCCTTAATTACCCGATTTACCTTTAACTATGGTAAAAAAAAATTTACCGTAGTTACTATTCATATTGCCCAAAAATAAAAAGTAGTCTATTAACATAATTTGGACCCAATGATTCTGAATATGGAATCCATTTTTCAAAATTCAAAACATATAAGTTGCAGTAATTAATTTAAAATAAATCCCGTTGTTAAGAAAATGGGTTTTAGAAGTTAAAACATTTCCAAAGATTGAAATGTTTTTACCTATGAATTCAATGTGAAATTAATGCTAATGACATACATTACATTAAATGGTAAAACTATATTCTATTTATACTTTAAAAACATACAATATTATAATTTATCCATATAAATTATCTCAATGAAAAAAGTTGTTTTTAATTAAAAATTAGCGTATTTTTACTATTCATCAAAATATGAAAGTTATCAGAAAAATATCAAAAATTTATCCAATATAAATTTTTATACCCTGATTCAAAAGAAGATTTTTATTTTTTTCAAATTGAACTTATAAAAATGTCAAAAACTAGATTTAATGTGGGTGCTCCATCAAAAGGCGGAAAAAACTATATTTTTGAAAAATATTTCTTTTATCCAAAAAAACTGATTTTTCTTTCATACCTCATTCTAGAAAATGTATAAGTTGAATTAAAATGTTATAAAATCCAAAATTCAGTTAGTACTATTCATAACGGATAGTTTTAATAATATTTTAATAGCATATTGTTGTTTAGTGGAACTCGATACTGCGTACGATGCAAGCTATCGAGGAAGGTCGTGATTGCGTGTAAAGCAAGCCAAGCTAGTGTTGTGTATAGTGAAATATTCTTTTGATGATTTATATAACATAAAAACAAAATATTTCTCATAAAAGTCTCGGGTGTAACATTCTACCCCCCTTAAAATGAATTTCTCCCTCGAAATTCATCACTTTGTAACAAACAGATGAGGATACCTCTCCCTCATCATATCCTAAAGCTCCCATGTAGCTTCTTCTAATTGGTGGTTCCTCCATAAAACTTTCACCAAGTGAGTGGTCTTGTTTTGTAGGACTTTTTTGCTACGATCTAGAATCTCTATCGGTTGTTCTTCATAAGAAAGATCTTGCTCCAGTGGTACAACTTCTGAGCTGAGTACATGTGAAGGATCAGGTATGTACTTTCTCAGGAGAGATACATGGAACATATTGCGTTCTTGAGAGAGATTCGGTGGAAGCTCCAATCAGTAAGCTACCTTCCCGACACGATCCAGTATTTCGAAAGGACCGATATATCTAGGGCTCAACTTCCCCTTCTTTCCAAATCTCATGACCCTCTTCCAGGGAGATATTCGTAAGAACACTTTATCACCCACTTCAAACTCTAGGTCTTTTCTTCTGTTGTTGGCATAACTTTTCTGTCGTCTCTGAGCTGCTCTTATGTGTTGTTGAATAGATCTGACCTTTTCTTCCATTTCATCAATGAGATCAGGTCCTAATAGCTTTCTTTCCCCAACTTCATCCCAGCAAGTTAGATTCCTGCATTTCTTTCCACAGAGATCTTCATAAGGATCCATCTGAATACTGGAGTGAAAGCTATTATTATAAGAAAATTACACCAAAGGTAGGTGTTGATCCCAGCCACCTTTGAAATCCATTGAGCAAGATCTCAACATATCTTCTAGAGTTTGAATTGTTCTCTCAGACTGACCGTCTATCTGAGGATGATAAGCAGTGATGAAACTCAACTCTATATCCAGATTATGCTGAAGACTTCGCCAGAACTTCGAGGTAAATCTCGGTTCCCGATCAAATATAACAGAAAGTGGTACTCCATGCAATCTTACCACTTCCTTTACATATATCCTAGAAAGCTGATCTAGAGAGAAATACTCTCTTTTAGCAATGAAGTGTGCTGACTTTGTAAGACGATCAAATATGACCCAGATAGCATTATTGCCTTTGGATGTTTTAGGAAGTCCTGTGACAAAGTCCATAGTGATGTTTTCCCATTTCCATTCGGGTATAGGTAATGGTTGTAACATCCCCTTAGACTTCTGTCTCTCAACTATAACTTGCTGACAAACCAAGAATCGAGAGAAATATTCAGCAACATCTCTTTTCATGCCATCCCACCAGAAGTACTCTTTCAGTTCCCTATACATCTTCATGCTTCCAGGATGAATAGAGAATGAAGAACTATGAACCTCATTCATCAGCTCCTTCTTTAATTCAGGGATGGGAGGAACACAAACCCGATTCCTGAACATTATTATCCCATCACAATCAAGGTTGAATTCAGGAGCATTTATCACCTTCTTTTGTAACTCTACATCTTCTTTCTATGCCTCTTTAATCTTCACATGTATAGATGGTTGAACATTCATTTGAGAAAGTTACGATTTTCCCCCTTCCATTATAATTCCAAGATCAATCATTTGTAAATCCATAAATATTGGATCTTTTGTGATCCTCATCATGGATAAACTGGCATGGTCTTGTCGACTTAATGCATCTGCCACCTTGTTTGCTTTCCCAGGGTGGTAATGAATTGAGCAGTCGTAATCTTTAATCAGCTCCAACCATCTTCTTTGACACATATTCAGCTCCTTTTCTGTGAAAATATACTTTAAACTTTTATGATCAGTATAAATATCACACCTTTCACCATAAAGGAAATGCCTCCAAATCTGTAGTGCAAAGATTACCGCAGCTAACTCCAAATCATGAGTTGGGTAATTTTACTCATGGATTTTCAACTGTCGTAAGGCATAAGCTATCACCATATCATTTTTCATGAGAACACATCTCAATCCCTTCTTGGATGCATCACTGTAGATCAAAAACCTTTCTCCACTACAAGGAAGTGTGAGTACAGGTGCATTGGATAACCTTCTTTTCAACTCCTTGAAATTCTCTTCACATTCGTCCGTCCACACGAACTTAACTCCTTTTCGAATGAAACTGGTGAGTGGATTAGATAATCATGAAAAATCTTTCACAAAATGTCGATAATATCCAGCCAAACCAAGAAAACTTCGGATCTAAGTTACTGTTGTTGGTCTCGACCATCTTTCAATAACCTCTGTTTTTGCTAGAAACATAGATATCCCCTCTTTTGAGATTATGTGACCCAAAAATGCCACTTTTTTAAGCCAAAATTCACACTTGGTAAATTTGGCATAAAGCTTCTCCTTTCTCAGGGTCTTCGATATAATTCTCAAGTGATCTTCCTGTTCTTCCTTACTATTTGAATAGACAAGAATATCGTCTATAAAGACTACCACAAATTGATCAAGGTAGTCTCTAAAGACTCTATTCATCATATCCATGAAGATAGCAGGGGCATTAGTAAGACCAAATGGCATCACTATAAATTCATAGTGTCCATACTTTGTACAGAATGACATCTTTGGTATATCCTCCCTTTTGACCCTTAATTGATGATACCCTAAACGAAGATCAATCTTGGAAAAGTATTGAGCTCCGCATAGTTGGTCAAATAGGTCATCAATGCTTGTGAGAGGATATTTTTTCTTGATGGTGATCTTGTTATGTTCTAGATAATCAATGCAGAGTCTCATTGATCCATCTTTCTTCTTAACAAACAGAACAGGTGCTCCCCAAGGTGATGCACTAGGGTGTATTAATCCCGTATCAAGATTCTCTTAGAGTTGCTTCTTCAATTCCTGCAACTCAATTGGGGCCATTCTATAAGGTGTCTATGAAATAGGAAAAGCACCCGGTACGAGTTCTATTGAAGACTCAACTTCACGATTTGGTGGAAGTCCCGTAAATTCCTCTGGAAAGACATCATCAAACTCCCGTACATTGGGCATATTATTAATCTTGAGTTCCTAACCAACCATTTGAGATAAATAACCCTCATTTAGTGGAATCAAGACCCATAAGATGGAAGAAATTTCCAATGGAAGGTTATGTTCATCCTTGCATCGATAGACGATCATAGATTGATCTGGAATATGAAATGTGACTTCCCTTCAATGGAAATTTATATGAGCTCCATATAAATAAATCCAATCCATGCCAAGAATCACATCAAATTCCACTATAGGAAGGATCACATGATTTTCAGGAAGCACTTTCCCACAAACATCAATCGGGGAAGAATTATAAACTTTTGATGCGACTGTTGTTCCATTAGGTGTTGTCACAGCTAACTCAACATCTAATTGTTGAGGTAATACGGTGATATCCTTAGAAAAATATTCAGAAAAGAAAGAGTGGGTGGATCCAGAATCAAATAAAACATTTGCTACTTTAGAGTGGATGGTAAGTGTACCTTTCACCACATCGCCATCGTACTCCACATTGCTCATAGAAATTTCATGTGCCTTTCCTTTGTCTTTAGCCTTAAGATTTTGTTGATGTCGATCATCATCATCAACCCTTGGATTATGACATTTATTGGCATAATGACCCATCTCCTTTCACTTGAAACATTGAAGTGTAGTAGGTTCGTTCTGTGTGTCCCTTCCTTTTTTGCATCATTAGACATCTTCTTCCCATCATTGCGGCATTCAAATGCCCAATGACCTTCCTTTCCACATTTGAAACATTTACTTGTCCCTTTAAGAAAACTCCCTCCATGTTTCTTTCCTCACTTTGAGCATAAGGTAGAGCTCATCTTTTTTTCAGTGTTCTCTTTAGATTTTCCTTTGAATTACATTTTCCTCTTCTTTTCAAACCCATATGACTGATGGGTTACTCCAATATCCATCTCAACTTTGAGATCACATTGAACGATTTCCTCGTAGCTATTGAAGTCCCTTATGGCTAACGCCCTTCGAAGACTTGGTTTTAAGCCACTAAATAATCGATCAATCTTACTCTCAGGTTGGATAATAATACCAGAAGCGTACCTTGAAAGTATTGTAAAATTTGCTTCATAGGTACCAACAGATTCATCATCCTTTTGCTTCAGTTCAAGAAACTCTTTCTGCATCTTTGTTTGGAGAATAAGTGGGAAGTACTTATTGAAAAATAAGTTCTTGAACTCATCCCATTCCATGGACTCAATTTCATCCCTTTGCCTCGTATTCTTAATAATATTCCACCATTGATCAGCATCTCCTTCCAAACAATAAACTGCTAGGATGAAATTATCATGTTCAGAACATTGAAGAACTGAAAATATCTTTTCAGTAGTACTAATCCATTTTTCAGCAACTAATGGATCAGTAGACCTGCTGAAAGAAGGTGGACGCTGCCTCATGAAGGATTCAACAAAATATTGCTCCTTCCTTTGCTCGTTTGGAAGTTCTGCATGATTCATAGCTTGAGAAAGTTTTGTGAGCATTGCTACAATATTTTTCATTCCATCACCCATAACGTTTGGTTGCTCAGGGGGGACAATCATTGCATTTCCCGTCGCATTCCGCATTAACACAGTTCCTTCGGGTTCCAGCCATTGACTAAAACCAAGAAGAATAGTGTGAGAAACACTAGTTATAATAGGAAAACCACACAATCAAGAATAAAATTTCACACTTAAGGTCTTATCCTAGGTTATTCATGGTCATTTCTAAAACACTAAGATTGTTTTCTATGCTTAGACTTTTCCTTTGGGTTCTTACTAAGGCTTTCACATCCTAGTTTCCAAAGGTTGACTATACCTTTCCTTTGATACCAAATATAATGACCCATAAATTACATACATTGTTATTACATTAGAATTGAAGCATAATTATTACAACATATAACAAAACCACGAAAGGACCGTATAGGTATAGTGTCTTTAGAAACTAGGAAGCATAAACAACTGGTTCATAAAACATCTACATTGTCTCCGATTTATTTCATCATATCAAGAGTCCCTTTTGGCATATCATTCTTAATAACCTTCTTCATAACCTGGGGGAAAGAAAACATACAAAAGGGTGATCTAAAATGCTCAGTAAGGGTAAACAAAAGAAATATCAATCACATCATATTCGTAAGAACATAACATTTTTGAAATCCTAACCTGCAAAAGAAATCTTAATTTCATAAAATGGGATAAATCATGGCAGTGAAACGTAATCACTATAATTGTAACATAAAACATGAAACTTTTTGGCATACACACATAATCATAGAGAATCATTTCTTATTAGTCAAGACTCATTGCCAAGACTATCTTAGTGGACAAAGTCCATTTCTGAACCGAGTTCACTCCTCGTTTCAGTCCTGTTTCACTGAACCGGTATAACCTACCATTCTAGCCATGTCTATCTCATGAGATATAAAATCTTTACCCAATGAATTGGAGGGAGATATAGGTCCCTCCCATCTCATAATGATACCATTCTTATGTGTGCCACAAAATCATAAATCTTACATCATCGCATAACCCATGTAGTAAAAAATGGGATTCCTAAACAACATGACATCATAAAACAGTTCATATAAAATAAACCAATTCATAAAAATAATTCCATCACAATATAATCAAATAAATGTAATAATAGGGATATAAACAGAACCCTATATTATCTTAGATGGAAAATAATTTTGATAAAGCACTTGAACTCCATTCTTGAGGAAAATATCCTTTCTACTTCAAAAACACTTTTTCTTTCTTAACATGTCATACAATTCTAAACTAAAATAAGTTGATTAAAAATAAACTTGAAAAATTGTAAAGTAAGCTTCTTGGAAATAATGTTTTAAAAATCCATTCATGTCGTATTAGTTAAAAAACATTTTTCTCGTACTTTTGTCGGAAAAGTCAAAAAGTACCTCTTACGAAAAACGACAAAAGATTCATCTCATATATTTTACTATAAACTCAACAAAGGATAAAAATGGACTTAAGAAATTGTAGGCAGATGGAAATAATATTACATATTGAGGAAACATGGATGTGGATGATAAAATACACCCCAGTAAATACCAAAGTTTAAACAATCTCGGATAAAAATGAGATTGTGATATTTCCCTTACCTTAGGTCCGATTTGCTTCATAAGTGTCCGAACCTCCTTTATAATTATTTAAATAATGTTATTGACTTATTACAGAATCATAATTATTGTTATGATATAATATATGGTCATATTCTTAGCTTCTTATTAGTAATATTTCATTACTACTTGTTATTCGGGTGTTTATTACTTTTTGTTCTTATGTGTGTTTGTAGAATAAATTCGTATTCTTCTCTTTAGGTTATAGATAACTCATTTACAGAATGGTATTAGTGTAATAGATATCATATTCATTCATTCAATTCATTTATATAATCATTATGCAATGAAGATCATGTAGAACGAATCACATCACATCGTGGAGACGGTATTCCGTACGTACGCACGAGCGATGATATCGTTCCCATGATCGTGGAATAGTATTGGAGTGTATGTATACTATTTCAGAATGAATATCACATTACAATAATCATATATATTCATTATTTACACCATTATACCCATCCAAGTAAGGTGGTGTTGGAAAATAGATTACACCACGGCGTAGAGACGGTATTCTGTACGTACGCACGCGCGATGATTTCGTTTTCCGTAGGATTGATAAGAGGTGAAATAGGGTTGTTTCATATTTATAATAACATATCAGTATATAAGTGATACTGATGTTATTACCTCATAATGAAAAAACTAAATAAAAGGTAGTAGAAGAATAATGTAACTTGAAGAAAACGGTAGAAGGTATTACCTCTTTCTCGAAGTGCCTCATTTAAACTTTCTCTTAAGGCACTAGAGTTGGTCTTTTGATAAGACCAGTACCTCTAGTAGGTTTCTAAGGAAGTGGGGAAGTGAAATGGGCAGGGTTTGGTCGAGCTTGAAGTATAAAAGTGGTGTGAGGAAGAGAGGGAGGAGGTGCCTTTTATAAGGGAGGAGAGGGGCACCTTTGGAAATATAAAAAATATTAGTTTATATTAAATCCCATCCCCACATAAAAACCTCCAAAATGACTTATATCAGAAGATTATATGATATAGGGTTGTAATCACATCAACCAATAAAATTTAGACATGTTAGGAATTTATTTTAAACATTATCAACTTGATTTATCCTTATTTATCAATTTAATTTTATTTGTGGTAATAATATTCTAAATTTTAAATTATTATAAATAATTACATATGTGTTGTGAATTTTCCATAATTTGACACTTTATGAAATTTTATAACATTTAAATTTTAATTTATAATTTTTAAATATTTTTGTGATTTTTAAACAATTTTATAATATGTTATTTTTATAAAATAACAATAGTGTCAATTTTGACACTATTCATTTATTTGAATTTAAATAAACTATATACAGAAAATATGTTCGAAATAAAAGCTTTAATAGATTCATGAAATGTCATATGTATCTATAAAATTAGTTTAGTACATTAAATAGTTCATATAATATTTATTTTAATATTTTTGAAACAATTTATTTGATATTTTAATTAATAAAATAATTTCAACATCACTATTGTGTCATAATTAATGATAATTATTTAATCCCTAAAAATACTAAATAAATTACTATGATGTAGATAATTGTATTATCTTTCTGGAGACTATTCATTTTTGATGTTTCATTAAGTTTATCACCAAATTAAAATTATTATACTTATAAGATTTAAGAAAGTGACATGTTGTCACATTCTTTGGTTTTAATAATAATTAAATTATTTTCATAGACAAAAGTCCATTAAATGAATCTAATCCGACCCTTAGGTGATATGGGTCGACCTTTAGTCATCCAATAGGATTTTGGCAGGTGTTAGGGTAATTTTATAATCTTATATTTACCCTTAATTACCCGATTTACCTTTAACTATGGTAAATAAAATTTTCCGTAGTTACTATTCATAATGCCCAAATATAAAAAGTAGTCTATTAACATAATTTGGACCCCCTGATTCTGAATATGGAATCCATTTTTCAAAATTCAAAACATATAAGTTGCAGTAATTAATTTAAAATAAATCCCGTAGTTAAGAAAATGAGTTTTAGAAGTTAAAACATTGCCAAAGATTGAAATGTTTTTACCTATGAATTCAATGTGAAATTAATGCTAATGACATACATTATATTAAATGGTAAAAATATATTATATTTATACTTTAAAACCATTCAATATTAAAATTTATCCATATAAATTATCTCAATGAAAAAAGTTGATTTTAATTAGAAATTAGCGTATTTTTACTATTCATCAAAATATGAAAGTTATCAGAAAAATATCAAAAATTTATCCAAAGTAAATTTTTATATCCTGATTCAAAAGAAGATTTTTATTTTTTCAAATCTAACTTATAAACATGTCAAAAACATGATTTAATGTGGGTGCGCCATCAAAAGGCGGCAAAACTGCATTTTTTTAAAAATATTTCTTTTATCCAAAAAACTGATTTTGCTTTTATACCTCATTCTAGAAAATGTATAAGTTGAATTAAAAGGTTACAAAATTCAAAATTCAGTTAGTACTATTCATAACGGCTAGTTTTAATAATATTTTAATAGCATATCATTGTTTAGTGAAACTCGGTATTGCGTACAACGCAAGCTATCGAGGAAGGCCGCAGTTGCATGTAAAGCAAGCCAAGCTAGAGTTGTGTGTAGTGAAAGATTCCTTTGATGATTTATATAACATAAAAACAAAATATTTCTCATAAAAGTCTCAGGTGTAACATTCTACCCCCCTTAAAATGAATTTCTCCCTCGAAATTCGTCACTTTGTAACAAACAGATGAGGATACCTCTCCCTCATCATATCCTCAAGCTCCCATGTAGCATCTTCTAATTGGTCGTTTCTCCATAAAACTTTCACCAAGCGAGTGGTCTCGTTTCTTATGAATTTTTCTCTATGATCCAGAATCTCTATCTGATTTTCTTCATAAGAAAGATCTTGCTCCAGTGGTACAACATCTGAGCTGAGTACATGTGAAGGATCGAGTATGTACTTTATCAGGAGATATACATGGAACACATCGTGTACTTGAGAGAGATTCGGTGGAAGCACCAATCGATAAGATACCTTCCCGACACGATCCAGTATTTTGAAAGGACCGATATATCTAGGGCTCAACTTCCCCTTCATTCCAAATCTCATGACCCTCTTCCAGGGAGATATTCGTAAGAACACTTTATCACCCATTTCAAACTCTAGGTCTTTTCTTCGGTTGTCGGAATAACTTTTCTGTCGACTCTGAGCTGCTCTTATGTGTTGTTGAATAGATCTGACCTCTTCTGCCATTTCATCAATGAGATCAGGTCCTAATTGCTTTTTTTCCCCATCTTCATCCCAGCAAGTTGGAGTCCTGAATTTCTTTCCATAGAGAGCTTCATAAGGAGCCATCTGAATACTGGAGTGAAAGCTATTATTATAAGAAAATTCCACCAAAGGTAGGTGTTGATCCCAACCACCTTTGAAATCCATAGAGCAAGCTCTCAACATATCTTCTAGAGTTTGAATTGTTCTCTCAGACTAACCGTCTATCTGAGGATGATAAGCAGTGCTAAAACTCAACTCTGTATCCAGAGTATGCTGAAGACTTCGCCAGAACTTCGAGGTAAATCTCAAATCCCGATCAGATATAATAGAAAGTGGTACTCCATGCAATCTTACCACTTCCTTTACATATATCCTAGAAAGTTGATCCAGAGAGAAATCCTCTCTAATAGCAATGAAGTGTGCAGACTTTGTAAGACGATCAACTATGACCCAGATAGCATTATTGCCTTTGGATGTTTTAGGAAGTTATGTGACAAATTCTATAGTGATGTTTTACCATTTCCATTCGGGTATGGGTAATGGTTGTAACATCCCCTTAGACTTCTGTCTCTCAGCTTTAACTTGCTGACAAACCAAGCATCGAGAGACATATTCAGAAACATCTCTTTTCATGTCATCCCACCAGAAGTACTCTTTCAGGTCCATATACATCTTCGTGCTTCCAGGATGAATAGAGAATGAAGAACTATGAGCCTCATCCATCAGCTCCTTCTTTAATTCGGGGATGGGAGGAACACAAACCCGATTCCTGAACTTTATTATCCCATCACAATCAAGGTTGAATTCAGGAACATTTATCACCTTCTTTTGTAACTCTACGTCTTCTTTCTGTGCCTCTTTAATCTTCACATGTATAGATGGTTGAACATTCATTTGAGAAAGATATGATTTTCCCCCTTCCATTATAATTCCAAGATCCGTCATTTGTAAATCCATAAATATTGGATCTTTTATTATCCTCGTCATCGATAAACTGGCATGGTCTTGTCGGCTTAATGCATCTGCCACCTTGTTTGCTTTCCCAGGGTGGTAATGAATTGAGCAGTCGTAATCCTTAATCAGGTCCAACCATCTTCTTTGACGCATATTCAGCTCCTTTTGTGTGAAAATATACTTTAAACTTTTATGATCAGTGTAAATATCACACCATTCACCATAAAGGTAATGCCTCCAAATCTTTAGTGCAAAGATTACCGCAGCTAACTCCAAATCATGAGTTGGGTAATTTTTCTCATGGATTTTCAACTGTCATGAGGCATAAGCTATCACCATATCATTCTACATGAGAACACATCCCAGTCCCTTCTTTGATGCATCACTGTAGATCACAAACCTTTCTCCACTACAAGTGTGAGTACAGGTGCACTGGATAACCTTCTTTTCAACTCCTTGATATTCTATTCACATTCATCCTTCCACACGAACATAACTCCTTTTTGAGTCAACCTGGTGAGTGAATTAGATAATAGTGAAAAATCTTTCACAAAACGTCAATAATATCCTACCAAACCAAGAAAACATCGGATCTCAGTTATTGTTGTTGGTCTCGACCATCATTTGATAACCTCTGTTTTTGCTGGATCCACAGATATCCCTTCTTTTGAGATTATGTGACCAAAAAATGCAACTTTTTGAAGCCAAAATTCACACTTAGTAAATTTGGCATAAAGATTCTCCTTTCTCAGGGTCTTTAATATAATTCTCAAGTGATCTTCATGTTCTTCCTTTCACTTTGAATAGACAATAATATCGTCTATAAAGACTACCACAAATTGATCAAGGTAGTCTCCAAATACTCTATTCATCAGATCCATGAATATAGCAGGGGCATTAGTAAGACCAAATGGAATCACTATAAATTCATAGTGTCCATACCTTGTACGGAAAGCCTTCTTTGGTATATCCTCCCTTTTGACCCTTAATTGATGTTACCCGGAACGAAGATCAATCTTGGAAAAGTATTGAGCTCCGCGTAGTTGGTCAAATAGGTCATCAATGCGTGGGAGAGGATATTTTTTCTTGATAGTGATCTTGTTAAGTTCTCGATAATCAATGCAGAGTCTCATTGATCCATCTTTCTTCTTAACAAACAGAAATGGTGCTCCCCAAGGTGACGCACTAGGGCGTATGAATCCCTTATCAAGATTCTCTTGGACTTGCTTCTTCAATTCCTACAACTCAATTGGGGCCATTCTATAAGGTGTCTTTGAAATAGGCAAAGCACCCGGTACGAGTTCTATTGAAAACTCAACTTCATGATTTGGTGGAAGACCCAGAAATTCCTCCAGAAAGATATCATCAAACTCCCGTACAATGGGCATATTCTTAATCATTAGTTCCTCACCAACCATTTGAGATAAATAACCCTCATTTAGTGGAATCAAGACCCATAAGATGGATGAAATTTCCACTGGAAGGTTATGTTCATCCTTGCATCGATATACGATCATAGATTGATCTAGAATATGAAATGTGACTTCCCTTCTTTGGCAATTGATATGAGCTCCATATAAAGAAAGCCAATCCATGCCAAGAATCACATCAAATTCCACAATAGGAAGGATCACAAGATTTGCAGGAATCACTTTCCCACAAACTTCAATCAGGGAAGAATTATAAACATTTGATGCGACTGTTGTGCCATTAGGTGTTGTCACAGCTAACTCAACATCTAATTGTTGAGGTAATACGGTGATATCCTTTGAAAAATCTTCAGAAATAAAAGAGTGGGTGGATCCAGAATCAAATAAAACATTTTCTACTTTAGAGTGGATGGTAAGTGTACCTTTCACCACATTGTTATCGTACTCCACATCACTGATAGAAATTGCATGTGACTTTCCTTTATCTTTAGCCTTAAGATTTTGTTGATGTCGATCATCATCAACAACCCTTGGATTAGGTCATTTATTGGCATAATTCCCCATCTTCTTGCACTTGAAACATTGAAGTGTAGTAGGTTCATTATGTGTTTCCCTTCTTTTGTTTGCATCATTAGATATCTTCTTCCCATCATTGTGGCAATCAAATGCCCGATGACCTTCCATTCCAAATTTGAAACATTTACTTGTCCCTTTAAGACAAATCCCTCCATGTTTCTTTCCACACTTTGAGCATAAGGGAAAGCTCATCTTCTTTTCATTGTGCTCTTTAGATTTTCCTTTGAATTCCATTTTCATCTTCTTATCAAACCCATATGACTGATGGGTTACTCCAATCTCCATCTAAACTTTGAGAGCACATCGAATGATTTCCTCGTAGCTATATAAGTCCCTTATGGCTAACGCCCTTCAAAGACTTGGTTTTAATCCACTAAAGAATCGATCAATCTTACTCTCAGGTTGGATAATAATACAAGAAGCGTACCCTGCAAGTCTTGTAAAATTTTCTACATAGGTACCAACAGATTCATCATCCTTTTGCTTCATTTCAAGAAACTCTTTCTCCATCTTTATTCGGAGAATATGTGGGAGGTACTTATTGAAAAATAAGTTCTTGAACTCATCCCATTCCATGGACTCAATTTCATCCCTTTGACTCATATTCTTAATAAGATTCCACCATTTATCAGCATCTCCTTCGAAACAATACACTGCTAGGATGACTTTATCATGTTCAGAACATTGAAGAACTGAAAATATCTTTTCAGTAGTACTAAACTATTCTTCAACAACTAATGGATCAGTAGACCCGCTGAAAGAAGGTGGACGCTTCCTCATGAAGGATTCAACAGAATGTTGCTCCTTCCTTTGCTAATTTGGAAGTCCTACATGATTCATAGCTTGAGAAAGTTGTGTGAGCATGGCTATAAGATTTTGCATTCCATATCCCATAACGTTTGGTTTCTCAGGGGGACAATCATTTCATTGCCCGTCGCATTCTTCATTAAGACGGTTCCTTCAGGTTCCAGCCATTGACTAAAACCAAGAAGAATAGTCTGAGCAACACTAATTATAATAGGAAAACCACACAATAAAGAATAAAATTTCACACTTAAGGTCTTATCCATGGTTATTCATGGTCATTTCTAAAACACTAAGATTTTGTTCTATGCTTATACTTTTCCTTGGGGTTCTTACTAAGGCTTTCACATCCTAGTTTCCAAAGGTTGACTATACCTTTCCTTTGATACCAACTATAACGACCCATACTTTACATACATTGTTATTACATCAGAATTGAAGCATACTTATTACAACATATAACAAAACCATGAAAGGACCCTATAGGTATAGTGTCTTTAGAAACTGGGAAGCATAAACAACTGGTTCATAAAACATCTACATTGTCTCCCATTTATTTCATCATATCAAGAGTCCCATTTGGCATATCCTATATAATAACCTTCTTCCTGACCTGGTGGAATGAAAACATACAAAAGGGTGAGCTCAAATGCTCAGTAAGGGTAAACAAAAGAAATATCAATCACATCATATTCATAAGAACATAACATTTTTGAAATCTTAACCTGCAAAAGAAATCTTAATTTCATAAAATGGGATAAATCATGGCAGTGAAACGTAATCACTATAATCGTATAATAAAACATGAAACTTTGTGTCATACACAAATAATCATAGATAATCATTTATTATTAGTCAAGACTCATTTCCAATACTATCTTAGTGGACAAAGTCCATTTCTGAACCGAGTTCACTCCTCGTTTCAGTCCTATTTCACTGAACCGGTATAACCTACCGTTCCATCCAGGTCTATCTCATGAGATATAAAATCTGTACCCAATGAATTGGAGGGAGATATAGGTCCCACCCATCTCATAATGATACCATTCTTATGTGTTCCAAAAAATCATAAATCATACATCATCGCATAACCCATGTAGTAAAAATGGGATTCTTAAACAACATGACATCATAAAAAAATTCATATAAAATAATGAAATTCATAAAAATAATTCCATCACAACATAATCAAATCAATGTAATAATGGGGATAGAAACAGAACCCTATATTATCTTAGATGGAAAATAATTTTGATAAAGCACTTGAACTCCATTCTTGATGAAAATATCCTTTCTACTTCAAAAACACTTTTCCTTTCCTAACATGTCATACAATTCTAAACTAAAAGAAGTTGATTAAAAATAAACTTGAAAACTTGTAAAGGAATCTTCTTGGAAATAATGTTTTAAAAATACATGCATGTCGTATAAGTTTAAAAAAACATTCTTGTCGTACTTTTGTCGGAAAAGTCAAAAAGTACCTCGTACGAAAAATGAAAAAATATTACTTTCATATATTTTAATATAAACTCAAAAAAGGATAAAAATGGATTTAAACAATTTTAGGTTGATGGAAATAATATTAAATATTGAGGAAACATGAATGTGGATGATAAAATACACCCCAGAAAATACCAAAGTTTAAACAATCTCGGATAAAATTGAGATTGTGATATTTCCCTTACCTTAGGTCCGATTTTCTTTGTAAGTGTCAAAACCTCATGTATAATGATTTAAATAATGTTATTGACTTATTACAGAATCATACTTATTGTTATGATATCATATATGGTCATATTCTTAGCTTCTTATTAGTAATATTTCAATACAACTTGTTATTCGGGTGTTTATTACTTTTTGTTCTTATGCGTGTTTGTCGAATAAATTCTTATTATTCTCTTTAGGTTATAGATACCTCATTTACATAATGTTATTAGTGTAATATATATCATATTAATTCATTCAATTCATTTATATAATCATTATTCAATGAAGATCATGTAGGACGAATCACATCACATCGTGGAGACGGTATTCTGTACGTACGCACGAGCGATGATATCATTCCCAAGATCGTGGAATTGTATTGGAGTGTATGTATACTATTTCAGAATCAATATCACTTTATAATAATCATATATAGTCATTATTTACACCATTATACCCATCCAAGTAAGGTGGTGGTGGAAAATAGATTACACCAGGGCGTGGAGACTGTATTCCGTACGTACGCACACGTGGTGATTTCATTTTCCGTAGGTTGGATAAGAGGTGAAATAGGGTTGTTTCATATTTATAATAAAATATCAGTATATAAGTGATACGGATGTTATTACCTCATAATTAAACAACTAAAGAAGAGGTATTAGAAGAAGAATGGAACTTGAAGAAAACGGTAGAAGGTATTACCTCTTTCTCGAAGTGCCTCCTTTAAACTTTCTCTTAAGGCACTAGAGTTGGTCTTCTGATAAGACCAGTACCTCTAGTAGGTTTCTAAGGAAGTGGGGAAGTGAAATGGTCAGGGTTTTTCTGAGCTTGAAGGCTCAAATTGGTGTGAGGAAGAGAGGGAGGAGGTGCCCTTTTATAAGGGAGGAGAGGGGCACCTTTGGAAATATAAGAAATATTAGTTTATATTAAATCCCAACCCCACTTAAAAACTTTTAAAATGGCTCCTATCCGAAACTTAGATGATATAGGGTTGTAATAGCATCAAAAAATAAAATTTAGACATGTTAGGAATTTATTTTAAACATTATCAACTTGATTTATCCTTATTTATCAATTTAATTTTATTTCTGGTAATAATATTCTAAATTTTAAATTATTATAAATAATTATATATGTGTTGTGAATTTTCCATAATTTGACACTTTATGACATTTTAGACTATATAAATTTTAATTTATAATTTTATAAATATTTTTTTTATTTTTAAACAATTTTATAATATGTTATTTTTATAAAATAACAATAGTGTCAATTCTGACACTATTCATTTATTTGAATTTAAATAAAATATATACAGTAGATATGTTTGAACTAAAAGCTTTAATAGATTCATAAAATGTCATATGTATCTAGAAAATTAGTTTAGCACATTAAATAGTTCATATAATATTTATTTTGATATTTCTAAAACAATTTATTTGATATTTTAATTAATAAAATAATTTCAACATCACTATTTTGTCATAATTAATGATAATTATTTAATCTTTAAAAATTCTAAATAAATTCTTATGATGTAGATAATTGTATTAGCTTTCTGAAAAATATTCATGTTTGAAGTTTCATTAATATTATCACCAAATTAAAATTACTATACTTATACGATTTAAGAAAGTGATATGTTGTCACATTCTTTGGTTTTAATAATAATTAAATTATTTTCTTGGAAAAAAGTCCATTAAATGAATCTAATCCGACCCTTAGGTGATATGGGTATACTTTTAGTCATCCAATAGGATTTTGTCAGGTGTTAGGGTAATTTTATAATCTTATATTTACCCTTAATTACCCGATTTACCTTTAACTATGGTAAAAAAAATTACCGTAGTTACTATTCATAATGCCCAAAAATAAAAAGTAGTCTATAACATAATTTGGACCCACTGATTCTGAATATGGAATCAATTTTTCAAAATTCAAAACATATAAGTTTCAGTAATTAATTTAAAATTAATCCCGTTGTTAAGAAAACGGGTTTTAGAAGTTTAAACATTCCAAGGATTGAAATGTTTTTACCTATGAATTCAATATGAAATTAATGCTAATGACATACATTATATTAAATGGTAAAAATATAATCTATTTATACTTTAAAACCATTCAATATTATAATTTATCCATATAAATTATCTCAATGAAAAAAGTTTTTTTTAAATAAAAATTTGCGTATTTTTACTATTCATCAAAATATGAAAGTTATCAGAAAAATATCAAAAATTTATCCAAAGTAAATTTTTATACCTTGATTCAAAATAAGATTTTTATTTTGTCAAATTTAACTTATAAACATGTCAAAAACTAGATTTAATGTGGGTGCACCATCAAAAGGTGGCAAAATTTTATTTTTTGAAAAATATTTCTTTTATAAAAAAAACTGATTTTTCTTTTATAACTCATTCTAGAAAATGTATAAGTTGAATTAAAATGTTATAAAATTTAAAATTAAGTTAGTACTATTCATAATGGCTAGTTTTAATAATATTTTAATAGCATATCGTTGTTTAGTGAAACTCGGTATTGCGTACGACGCAAGCTATCGTGGAAGGTTGTGGTTGCGTGTAAAGAAAGCCAAGAAAGTGTTGTGTGTAGTGAAAGATTCATTTGATGATTTATATAACATAAAAACAAAATATTTCTCATAAAAGTCTTGGGTGTTACATGTCATCCTAAAACCCGCACCTCTGACATGGCCATACTATTCTGGTTGTTTCAAGGCCGCTGAAAGTATGTCCGCATCTGGTGCGGGTGTTGTTGATTCCTGTGACTATGTAAAATAGAAAATATGGAAGAATAAGTAATCATTGTGATGTAATAGTGATTTAAAGAAAAACAAATTTATATTATTTCATACTTACACATGTTTCCTACACTTTTTGGGTGTTTTCATCCACCAGTTTCCCCTCTTTATTAACACGAGCCTCCTTCCATAGCACATGGTGTGGGATAGAAGTGTCTTGGGATATAGATTAATCAATCTGCATATAAACAGAGAAACATGGTTATAGTGTTGTTTTATGTCACAAAAAAGCATAACAATACTTTTAAAATACGTACCAATTGTTTTTCAATTGAAGCGTACCACATCCCTGCTTTACGGTAGGGGTACGCTGGTTTTGTTGCCTCTTCTTTATTTTCAGTACTCAGTTGCTGTTTCATAAATAAAAAACTGTCAATAAAAGTGATGAATACAAGAAATGTTAAACAACATCTTACCAAACAAAATGTACCTGAAAAGTCTGCTCCACACGACAGTTGCAAAACGCATCCCACGCTCCTTGGAATATCAAGTGTGCATAAAGAGGAGGCGGGTGCAGTTTGATTTTCCCTTCAGTATCTTTCAGATGACATTTCGTTAAAATGGTGTGAAAGCCTCTATGAACCCTTCCTGCCAGTCTTAATACATATTCCTTATGCAAGACATCTACTATAAATTAACTCTGCAAGAGATGATGTAGAGTTATTCAATATTTCAATATTTCATTTTATTTTATTTTAATAAATTAAATAAATGATATCGTAATGTTACCATAATCTCTTCTCCAATTAATGTTTTCATCCCGCTGACAACATGGTGCCATGACTCTATATCAATCGGCACACGTTACCGAGTGATGATTCCAATGTAGCTACTAAACATGGCTTTGTTGGGATTTACATGTTGACCTCACTTATTCCATCCCACCTCCTATTTGATGCCTTTTGCTTTCTCCTTAAGGATTTTGGCTAAAATTGTCAAACTACGTCGCACCTATTTTTTTGTGCCACCGGGGTTTCATTTCCTACCACTTCCTTGGTTTCTGCATCATCATTATGTTCCTCTGAAGCACTAGCATTGACACTGGGACCAGAAACAACAGGTTGAGAAACCTTTTGTACCTCAACAGTGGGACGAGCAGCAATAGGTTGACAAACCTGTTGTACCTCAGCAGTGGGACCAGCTGCATCAAGTTGAGAAACCTGTTGTTTTTTGGGATTGAGTGCATCAGCAGGTGCATAAGTCATTATCTGTGGAAGTGGTTTAAAATTTAATTTAGATCACATAAAAGCAACAATGAATAGATAATAAAATAATGTAACACAATCTATATTACCATAAAAAAATAACTTGATTATTGACCTCTCTTTTTTAAAGGATGAAGGGATTTGACCCCTCTATCGACTTTCTATATCCCTTCATTGTGGTCTCCTCTGACATACAAAACATTATCTACATTGGGACCATTTCAAAATGATTTCAAATTCCCAATGAAAGGGTCATTCTCCACTGAATTTTCATATGAACCTTCAGTTTTTTTGGTCGATAACAGAATAGTTGACCAGTTTCTATTTGTTGTATTTGGAACATAAAATACTTGCACTGCCTGTGATGCCATTATAAATGGTTCGTCTTTCAACCCTACCTTACTGAAATCAACTTTCACGAATCCCAATTCATCTATTTTAACAACACTCATGTTATCAACCCACATGCATTGAAAAATCAGAACTTAGAATTCCGTATAATCCAACTCCCATATTTGTTTGATGATGCCAAAGTATGACATATTCGCATAAATTGGATTTCTGTCCTTAGCACCAGAAACATGCATCGCTTCAGCCACTAGTGTAACCCCACTATTCTGTATGGTACTATCTTCATTATGTTCATTAGTATAAAATGTATAACCATTAACTACATAATCATTGTAAGATAATACAAACACACTTCGTCCTCCAGCTAGCCATCAAAGTCGGTCTGAAATTGACTCTAGATTTTCATCTGACTTCTTAAAAATATGGTCCTGAAACCATCATATAAACTGTCTATTATGTGTATCTGATATCCATTTTTCATCCCTAGATGGATTCAAATGCCTAATAATTGTTTTGTGGGATTCAAAATATGGTTCAACGTCGAAATTGTTATGAAAAACATAAATGTGGGCCTGCTCCTGATCTGTAATATTGATTCTGACAACCTGTCTTCCAGAAATTCCTTCACCCTCAAGTCGCCAAGTGTGATGAGATTTCAGTAGGCCAATTCTTTCCACACCAGATAGATATTTGGTACAGAATTCAACGGCTTCCTCAACAATATATCACTCCACAATACAACCCTCTGGCAGACATCAATTTTTGACATACCCTTTCAAAATATTCATATACCGTTCAATGGGGTACATCCATCTGTAATGTACAGGACCACATAGTTGAATCTATCTTACCAAGTGAAACATCAAATGAACCATCATATTAAAAAATGAAGGTGGGAAGAACATTTCTAATTCACATAATATGATGGCAATTTGTCTTTCCATAGTTGGCAATTTTTCTCTCCAGCCACTACCTACATTCATTGTTTCCCCATGTTTATTCCAAAATATATAACTCTTATCTATTCAATGACAGATCAAGTGTTATTCCAACTCTTCTAGACTAATTTGTTTTGAATAACAACAGCGTAAACACAGACAAAAGATTTGAGAAGGTTCATATGCATGATCTTTTGAAAACATGATAAACTCTTTCACGCCTTCTTCATACTATTTTGTCAACCAATTGGAATTCATCCATTATTTATTTATATTCATCCTATTTGAAATCCAAATGATGAGTATATAGGTTAGGCAACAAGTAATATGAGTATAATATAGATAAAAAACTAGATACATCAAAAATGGTGGGGGTGTGCTCATTAATTGAAAATCATAGGTGGTTCTTTGGATTCATCCATTCTCTTCCTCTCTTCGATCCCCCCTGACGAGGGGTGGTTCATGGGAGTTTTTTATAGTGCGTTAATGAGTTATTCCCTTATACTTCCTCCATTACTACTATCCTTTATTTCCCTATGATTTGGGATGATTTTAACTAGGATTTGTGTGATGATTTCACTATATCTTCTTCAAATCAATTCAGATGATGTATATTTTGTTTGTATTGGCTAGAGGTCATCCTTGTATGATGAACACACCATGTTTTGTGTGGTTTTGGTGGTTTTGTGTTTCCCGGTGAGTTTTTAAAAGATTATTCCTAATTATATTAAGGTGAATAATTAATTATAAGTTTCTATAATTAATTATTTGGGAATTTTTCCTTGAGATTGGGTCTCAATCATTGGTACAAGATTAGATAAGGTATGTATAATCTTGGTTGAGGATGAGTTGATCTTGGTGAGGGGGTTACTCTAGTTTTTGAGGTAGGTGGACCCTATAATACAAAACCATGTTCCAATTTATGCATGATTGTGCATTTATGCATGAGTATATGTGTTCCAATGAAAGGGATGGAAATGAAGAGCAACCTAGGTAAATAAATAGGGTGTTTTTGATCCACTAAAAGATAGAGTGAGGGATATATTGAATGTTTGTGATTTCGTGATCATCTAGAGATTATGTCTCCATGGAGGTGAGGTTTCTAGTTGTGTTTATGAGAGGATCGGGTTTGGTATGATATTTTTATAGCCTAGTTAGGTTTTATAAGGCTATTTGAGTTGGTATTATAGTCTTAGGCCTAAAGAAGATGGATAATATAGTTTTATATATCACGTATGATGGGGAATACCCTCTTAAGGATATATAAGAGTCATGGTGTGTGTGATGAGTAGGACACCAATAATGGGGAACCTAATATAAGGCCCATACATACACTAATGATCTTGTGTAGGTTGAATGATAAAATATTAGTAGGATACCAATAATGGGGAACCTAATATAAATCATAATATACTGGTTTATCTATATGAATGAGAATAAATAAACAACACACATTATGAAAGAAATAATGTAAAATTGTTGTATGGTAACTAATAAAACAAAAAACAAATAACACTATATTACGTGAGAATCAATACATTGAACCATGGGTTCCAAAAAAAAATCTTATCTCCTAATAAAACCATACCACATACATCATAGATATTTTCTGAAACCCAAACATACCCAAACCTTGGGAACTATGCATCTCATTTGGGCTGATAAGAAACTGATACACATTAACGATGGATCCTATTTAGGAATCTAAAAACCCATACCTTGAGGACCATGGATCTTATCAAGACACCTAAAATCCAGACACCTCAGTCAACATGTATCCTTTATTGTCTCCTAACATACCACAACATTGTAAACCATGGATCTAGTTTGTGACCCAATCATACCAATACCATTTTCACCATGAATCAAGTCTATACCCCTAATATATCAACACAATGGTCACCATTGGTATAATACATGACCGTATTGTACATATAAGTGGAACATGGATCACGATTGTCCCCTAGAATATGAACCCACTTAAATAGAGAAACGTCACCTTAGAAGCATGTTGTATTATCATGAGCTGATGAAAAACCATCACACACATAAGACATACACAAACCCTTTCCTAGATCTCCACTAGGATTTTTTAATCTTCCTTTAATTGTTTTTAGACCCATACACTATAATATAGTCACTCCTAAAATATACCGTTACATATATAACACAACCGAGCACTTAATAATCCATATATTCTATCTCCACTATAAAACAAATAAACAAACAAGTTAAACTGAAATGGTCAGAAATCTCATCACATTAATGGGAATGAATTCCACATTCTTCCCTAGAAAATATATTGGGTTTTTACTTGTGGATGTCCACCCATATCCATCATCTATTTTATAATCTCCTATCCCATAATCTTTACCTGATTCACTCTCAATGCAACAATTCAAATTACACCTTCTAAATACTATCACTTTTATTATGGACCTTATACCCTATGACTATTTCACAAAAAAAAATCACAAACATGTCATAATGGTGAACACATCATAATTCCAACCACCCAACAACAACTAGGAATGATAGTTACCCATGCATACAAGCAAAAGAACTAGGTGAGAGTAGAAAAGTACTTAAAGGTGGGGGTGAATCAGTGGTTATCAAAAAACTTATAATCTAAACACATTTTTGAATACTGATTATTGAAAAAAGGATCTTGATAGTGATGGTAAAATGATGATAGTAATTCAATGAAATAACTCACATGGGTCAAGGGATAATTACATGGTTCACAAACTCTTGTTATAAATTTTGTTATCCTTAGTGTTCATGATGTCCTGAATCTTGTTCTTGGTTTATTATCAATAAGAATAATGAACAGAGTAAGGATATAACCATATAGTCTCATGCACGCAATATAATGATCTAAATCTATAAGTTCATCGATTTCCCCTTCATCAGCCACAAGTGCCTATAGAATTTGGATTATGTGTGCACCACTATTATTCTCCTCAAATTTTAACTAAACCATCATTGGAACAATCCATGTATTGAATGGTTGGGTAACTAAAGGATTCTTCATTGAAACCAAATCATTGGTTCGGGTCATGTAACACTATATTTATAGATATTAAATGTTCTTTTATCTGAATTATTTCCATAGGGAATGAATCCTAATTTAAATTGACTTAGAAACTAAATCCCAAAGATCCTTCACCACATTTATGGCCTAACATAACATATCATGAAATGTGAATCATGTTTGCTCATATTTACCAATATCTATAGAATACCATTCATGGTGTGACCCTTATAGTTGTGGAATGGTCTGAAACATCCCTTTAAACAATTATACACCAACTAATAATGAAAAATATACTATAGTATGAAATAACACAATTATAGTGTGAGCCTTTTCATTACATACTGATACAATTAGACCCCCAAACCAGTGCAACATTTATTTTCATGAGCTAGGTATGCCAATGAAATTATCTCTTCATATTCCCTTAGAGACATCCATTATTGTTAAATGTTCCATATTACAATATGTATCTCCTACATCTCAAACCCTTCATAGTTACACCAGCCCTACTATGGTGTGATATCTTACACTAGAGTGAACATCGTCATTTGGAACACTCCCATAAAAGTGTAATCACGCCCTCCTTGTTCTGGGACACTTGTTATCCGTAAAAAACATAAATTTTTCAAATTTTCTCACCTTTAATGATCCGCTAACTCATATATGATAATGTTTTCAATAAATATATTGGTAAATACATCTAAAACCCATGACAAAATTTTCTTTTGAAGCTGGTAATAATATGTTTCCAATTATTACTCTATCTACTCACCATACCAAATTGTAGAATGGTTGGTGGGAATACTCCTACTCTTAGTGTAATAAAAATTCTACTATGATCATGACTTTACTAAGATCAAATTGAATATCACCCTTTTCAATTCACATATTGAGGGGCTTCTTCAAACTACAAAACTCATTAATTACCCCAAACCATCAATGGAACTTAAATATCCCAATGGACCCTCAACCGACCTATATAAGTCATTCACTTAAGTACTATCCCTTTTGGATCATAGGATGTACCTCTAAATGGATCCTCTATCTCTTGTACCATATACTTTTACTCATCCATTAATAAAACCCATGAGGCAGAACTATCTTTTATCATTAACCAACCAAACACCTAGATATGTTATTTTATGTTGTAGTAATCAAATCCATATATAAAATATAAATACACCCCCTACTCAAAGGTTATCAATGGTTAAAAACATACCAACTGCAACTCCTTCTAATGACATGATCCATTAAAAACATTATACCACATAGTATGTCATACTTTATAAGATTCCATTAATATTTCCTCACATTTGTTCTATCCAATGAATATAATTACACTGCTCATTTAGGATTCTATAAAGGTAATATTCATATGGTTTACACCCCCAATCCTGATGAACTATCACACACACAAGCATCACACACAAGAATCACGCAAAATCATAATTAATCTCAATATTGAAAAAAATGCAAACATAATTAATTAATGAAAATTCAATTTTACTCACCTTAAGGAGGAGGACCCAGCGGAAGAGGAGGAGGAGGCATCGACAACAGACGCAACAGAGGCAGCGGAGGTAGCGGGGAGGCAGCGCAGAGGCAGCACAGAGGCAGCGTGAGGGCAGCGCAGAGGAAACACGGAGGCAACGTAGGCTAAAGAGGTAGCTCGGAGGTAGCGGATGTAGCAGAGTAGATAGATGAGGAAAAGGAGGAGGAGGAGGATGAGGCACTAGTCAAAGAGGAGGCGGATGTTACGGTGGAGGAGCTGCGATGGAGGATGAGGAGCTGCAACAGAGGAGGAGGAAGAGAGGTAGGCGCTGGAGGAGGAGGAGGCAGTGGCCATGGTGGAGGAGGAGGAGAAGGAGGCGGCGGCCACAGTGGAGAGGAGGCAGTGGCACAGGGTAGGGATTTCGTGAAAGCTTGATAGGGTGTAGGGAGGAGGAGGAGGACCCGGTGAATTTTATAAATCCTGTGTTGACCTTTATCAGTGCTAGTAAAAAGTGATGATAAAGGGGGTCTTTATCAGCGCTAAAATGAAAAGCGCTGATAAATACCCCCTTTATCCGTGTTTTTTTAGCACTGATAAAGGTTGGACTTTATCAGCGCTTTTTTAGCACTGATAAAGACCCTCTTTATCAATGCTTTTCATTTTAGTGCTGATAAAGACCCTCTTTATCAGCACTTTTATAGCACTGATAATGACATACTTTATCAATGCTAATAAAATCACTGATAAATGTATAAATTTAATAATTTGTTTATATTTTTATATATTTATTTAAAATTATATTTATGATAAATATATATATATTTATTAATAATTATAACTCTAAATTAATTTATCTTTATTTATACTTATAGAATTATTTGAAAGGTATATTTATATATATATCATTGAATATATAATAAAATATATTTTTATTTTTTAAATATAATTTAATTTTAATTATAAGTGTACATTTTTTAGAATATATATATTATGTGGGTAAAATAATGAATTATAAATCAATAACACATTAAATTGATATGTAATTATAATCTATAAATGAACATTATTCATGCACATATATATACGCATGTATGATATATTCATTGACCCCAATTCATTGGAAAACACACATATATTCAATAATTTTTATTATAAATATATATTAAAAAGTATTATATGTTTATAAATAAAACAATTACATAAAATATAAACAAATATAATAAATATATATATTAAATATAATGAATTAATAAATCTAATAAATATAATGAATTAATAAATCTAATAAATCTTATAAATCTAATTAATATATTTATTATTAATCTTATAATTATTTAATTATATATATATTTTTACTTATAACATGTGTTTTTTATTTATTGTATACAATAAAAATTATCAGTGCTAAGAAAAGCATTGATAAATGTAACCTTTATTAGCACTAAGAAAAGCACTGATAAAGGGATATCTAAACCACTGATAAAGCCCCACCCCTTTATCAGTGCTAAAAAAAGTGTTGTTAAAGGCAAGAACGTGCCTTGCCCAGTTTTTTGGTAGTGATCCGTGAGATTTTACATCTTCATGGAGTTCCACACTCCATTGTTTCAGACGGGGATGCTCGTTTTACTTTTAATGTCTGGCAGGGTCTTCAGAAGGCTTTGGGAACACCAGTACTTTTGCGTACAACTTACCACCCCTAGACAGATGGCCAGTCTGAGCACACTATTCAGGTGCTTGAGAGCATGCTCCGAGCATGCATCCTGGTTTTTTGAGGTTCTTGGGAGAAGCACAAACCTCTTGTGGAGTTTTCCTACAATAATAGTTTTCATGAAACTATTCAAATGGAACCTTATGAGGCTTTTTATGGTAGGCCATTTCAATCACCCTTATGTTGGCTAGAGGTAGGAGAGGTAGCTTTTTTGGGACCTCATCTTGTTCAGGAGACCACAAAGCAGATAGAGTTGATTTGGAAGAGGATGGCTACTACATAGTCTTGACAGAATTCTTATGATGATCAACGGAGATGACCTTAGGAGTTCAAGGTTAGGGATCAGGTTTTCCTACATGTCACAATGAGGCTGGGACACAAGAGTATTAGGAGATAGGGTAATCTTTCACTGAGGTATGTTGGACCATTTGAGGTTGTGGATAGAGTTGGTCCAGTTGCCTATTGGGTGCAGTTACCCCAGAGGTATCAGGCTATTCATGACGTTTTTGTACCTTTCTCAGCTCCGAAATTACATTTTAGACCCATCTCATGTCTTTCAACCTGAAGAGGTTGAGCTTGAAGCGGATGATTCCTTTGAGGAACATCCTATCCGGATTGTTGATCGTAGTACTAAGGTTCTCTGGGGCCGTTTTGTTCCTCTAGTACGAGTGTTATGGAAACACGGGTGGGTACAGGATGAGACTTGGGAGAGGGAGGCCGATGTACGAGCACAGTTTCCAGAACTATTCAAGGGTTCTTCTTCCACACCACGCTAGGGAAATTCAGGGACTAATTTATTTAAGGGGGGAAATTTGTAAGAAACCAGACCTTATTTTCAAGTATGTTTTCCTTTTCTGGTCTTTTTTCAGAAAAAGAGGAATTTTAGGAAATTTTAGAAGTACACACCGTGTACTTGGTTACTGTAGGTAGCCGGGTGCTGGACATGTAGCGGCCATGCACACGGCCGTGTGGGGTGACCTGGAGGTCACCTAAAGTGGAGTATGAAAATGGTGAGTACATGCCGTGTACTTCAAAATTACACACCGTGTAATTTTTTTTCATTAAACACAATGGGGGTCATGTCTAATCTCTAGAATGCTCTCCTTCTAGGTCTTGTTCGACCGAGAGCTCTGTATGGCTGCATATCTTCGACAAACCCCCGAGCGAGCATCCATCCTCTGAATTGCACACTGTCTATTGTGTTGGAATCGCGTCAGTGAGTTATATAATCTCCTAGAGCACCATCTTCTGTTTTCTCCTCTCTCGTGATATATCATGGGTTGAACATTTTATATGTTTTTGTAGATATATGGTGTTCTAGGTCGATCCAAGGGTTGACGCCGAAATATTTCAATCTCACAACGCCAAGGTAGGTGGTTTGTGCTTTTCCTTTGAAATTCTTTGAGTATTATGAGAAATTTTGACCAATACCCGTGAACGGGGTATTGTTGGTTTACCATTTTACCTTATTGATTTCCTTCCATGCTTGCATACCTGTGTAGAGGTTAATTGGATATGAATAGGGTTGATTTATATGCTTTGGATGTGTTGACCATGCATATTCTATTTATGACTGTTGTTCTTCTTAGCCTGTTTGGACACCTTGCATGTTTTCCATGCCTAGTATTGTAGGGTGGAGTGATTGTATTCTGACATGCTTGATATGTTGTAGACTGTTTTAGCCGAGTAGCTCTTGAGGTTTACCTTGGCCATTTTTTCCTTGTTATGCTCTTTGACCTACATAGGGCCGAGAGAACCTGGTGTAGTAGACTATAAGGGGAATAGACTGAGTGAGATTATTTAGAGAGTCATTGATAACTTTAGGATATAAGGGGAATTGACTGAGTGAGCTTCCTTAGAGTGTCTTTGAACCACTTGGGGATATAAGTGGAATTGACCGAGTGAGATTCCTCAGAAAGTCCTTGAACCACTTGGGGTTCTAAGGGGAATTGATCGAGTGAACTTCATCAGAGAGTCCTTAACCTTGGGGCTATAAGGGGAATTAATCTTGTGAGCTTCCCCAGAGAGTCCTTGAATTACCTTAGACTATAAGGTGAATTAACCATGTGAGCTTCCTCAGAGAGACTTGTTTTACCTTTGACTATAAGGGGAATTGACTGCGAGTGCTTCCTCAGAGAGTCCTTATATATTCATATAACTGAACCAGAGGGGATAGGTTGTGCGTACTTCCTAGAGGGTTACCATGCTTGATTAGTTACTTTTGATATGAGGAATTATTTTCTGCTGAATACTTTCTTGTTTACTTCTTTTGTACTTTTACCTTCCATATATTCAATGACTATTAGGCACAGATCTTTGGGTGGTTTCCTACTGGGATTTAGTCTCACACCCTGTTTGGGACATGGTTTTGGGCCCAAACAGACAGTATTGATGTAGGTTTAGACAAGGGTAAGCGTCATTCTACTTCAAGTACTTGATTTTCTGTGGAGCTAAAGATCATGGGACCAGGCTTAGGCTTGTGATGCTGAGGAGCTATTTATCTATTTCTTTTTCACTTTGGTTTAGTGCTGCTTGTATTCCAACATTGTGATTTGTTTGGTTGCTTTCCTAGACACATGTTACCATGAATCATTTATATATGTGCTTCAGTTGTTTGTTATTCCGGTCTTCTGCTATTACTATTGTTGGAATATTTATTGCTTTTTCTATTGTGTATTTGTTTTCCTTTTACTGTGTTACTCTACCAATGAGGGCATAGTTTAACCACTATCACACCCAAGGCCCTCGCTGCTAGTCAGCAGCCTCTGGAATTTTGGGAAATGCACTTGAGGCCATGTGACCAATTGGGTATGGGGTGCCTCTGGGTGGCTTCCAGAACTAGGATGTTACAGAAATCATGGCATCTAACCATGACTCTGTAGCTTGAGGTCCTCCTTCCCTTGTGAAGGTGGGAGGATGCTGCTACTGAAAAACATGCTTCAACTTTTCCATAGAAGGGGTAGGATGCGGTAATCCGTGGATGTTATGCATGAATATTATAAAGCTCTCTCAGAACTATGCATCATCATCTGTGTTTGGATTGATGACTAGTTCGAAGACTAGCACTACTGGAGGATCTTTTGTTAGTCCTTGACCAGGCATGTCTGGTGTCTGATCACCGCCTTGCAACTAGTGTACAACTGGAGGACGTCTCGGAGGCATGACACTGCATGGTCAAGCACACACCTTATATCAAGATTGACAGTGACTGAAACATAGAATTATAAGAAGGGAACAGGATAATAAATCATTTAAGTTTTTCAAAACATGGATACATGACGTGTATAATGCCTAAATGGTGTGTTCTCTTAAGCCTCTTTCATGGGCGTATAATCTTGCCACAAATGGTCGTGTGACACCCCAAACACATGGCGTGTTGTCCAAACACACATCGTGTACTTGACTTCTTTTCCCCTGCCCGAGTTCTTCTACACAGCTAAGCCACATGGTTCTACTAGAAGAATACTACATGGCGTGTTCATTCTAGACATGACGTGTTCTAGATGAGCTTCACTGACTTGTGTTGTTAGTGACATGACCGAATACGCGGCTCACACTACACAATGTGTTCCAGATGGACACGGCTTGTACTACTTAGGTTTCAACTACCCCTATTGTTAGTTACACTGGTAGTCACACGGTTAAAACTACACGGTGTGTTATACCAGACACGGTCTGTATAAGAAGATTTAACTGACCCATGTTGCTCACTACACGACCAGATACATGGTTCTAAAATACGGAGTGTACATCTAGCACACAGTGTGTTCTACCATGATCCCCCAACCCCATGTTTCTGCCCACATAGCTACTAACATGGTTAGAGACTACATGGCGTGTACATATAGTACACAATGTGTACTTAAGAAAAACAGTTTCTTCCCGAACAGAAGAACACATGGCATGTATTCATCATTACACACTGTGTATTTTATGTTTTTTTGGATAGTAACCCTCAAAAACTACTCAGGAGCCCAAAAAATACTAAAACAAACCTTTAAGTGCCAAATTTCGATCAATGATGGCCCATACTCTTCACGAATCAAATCTTGGCATCTTATACATGTCATACACAAGGATAATAGATCAATGATCCACCAAATTCTGATCCATGAGGGCCTATAACACCTCAAGAACCAAAGTTTGGAATTAATTCAAACAAAACCTTACATAACCAATACCCTATCAAACAACATGTATTTTTTTATCAAGGAATTTATCAGAACAACATGCATATCTATCACAACACCTATCACAAAAACATGCAATCACTAATGCACCCTATATGGCATGAAAAGAATGCATGACATGTGATTTCTAGTAGGTTCCTATATGATTAATGAGATGGAATACCCTCTTCTCATCGAGTTTCAACAAAAATAGAACCTCAATAACATCAACAATAACTGCACAAACCATGTGAATCACTCAAGGTGAAATCAAATCAATTGTAATATTTTTAAAACCAGAACAATTGCAATAACGAGGTAGATTGGATTTTCCATGTACACGAGTTATCTACTCCCGGGGAAAACTTATTACCAAGTATCTATTCCTTCCAATCCTTGTCTATAGGCTCTAAATATTATGTTAAGGGAAAAGAATCCCTATGATACCACTTTGTAACATCCCGGTTCCGAAAACCTCCTAGAGGCACCCCATACCCGGTTGGTCACATGGCCTCAAGCGCATTTCCCTGAACGCCAGAGGCTGCTGACTAGCAATGAGGGACTTGGGTGTGACAGTGAGGAAACTATTCCCTCATTGGAAGAGTAACATACCAGAAGTAACATAGATATACAATAGCAGAAGTAGTAATAATACCATACAACAGTAAATAGCGGAAGACTAAAAGTAAGAACAACTGGAGCACATATATAAAGGATGCAATATACGTATGTCTAGGAAAACAACAAAAAATTTCAAAATTCTGAAATACAGTACTGAACCAAAGTACAAGAAAAATAGGTAAACAACTCCTCAGTATTGTAAGCCATAGATTAGTCTCATGCTCTCTAGCTCCAAAGCAGTCAAGTACCAGAAGTAGAAGGGTGCTTGACTTTATTTATACCTACAACAATATAGTATATTTGGGCCCAAAAGCATGTCCCCAAAAGGGTCTGAGATGAATCCCAGTAGGTAACCACAAATAGATTTGTTCCTAACAGTCAATGAATATATGGAAGGTAATAAGTAAAAGAAAGCAGTAAACAAGGAAGTACTCGGCAGTAACCAATCCACAATTTCAATGCATTCAGTATCATATATTAAGAAACAACTAATCAAAGAAAGTAACCCTCTAGGAAGTATTTACAGCCTAACCCCTCTTGTTCAACCAAACATGTACAAGCAAGCAGCTAAAAAAAATGGTAACCCTATGGGAAGTACTCACAGCCTAACCCCTCTGGTTCAACCAAACAAGACAAACAACCCTCTGGGAAGCTTAAGCATAAACTCTCTAAGGAAGCACTCACCATCAATTCCTCTTATAGTCTCATATCAGAAACTAAAGGTACTATAGGGAAGAACATACATTATATTCCCCCTTATAGCCCGCATCATGGAACTACAAACACTGTGAGAAAGAACATACATCAATTCCCCATATGGTCTCACATCTTAACAGTAAAAAAGACACTCTAGAGAATCCCTTACATCTATTCTCCCTATGGTCTACTACACTAGGTTATCACAACCCTGTGTAAGTCAGGCAAGAAAAGCAACACGTATCAGCCAAAGTAAACCTCAAGAACTACTTGACTAGAAGTATATAGCATATCAACATGTTAGATAAATAAATCACTTCATCCTAAAATACTTGGCATGGGAAAAACTACAAGGTAGCCTAATATGCTAAGCAAGACCAAACAGTCAAAAACAAACATGCATGGGAAAACACTTTCAAAGCATAACAATTTACCCTATTCACATTCAATTAACCTCTATTCTAGTATACAAGCATAGTAGGAAATTAACAGGGCTAAAACAGTAAACACACAACACCCCATTCAATGGTATTGGACAATTTTTCACATTTAACTCAAAGAATTTCTACAGAAAGGCACAAACCACCTACCTCGGTGTTGCATGATCATTATTTGTGAACCTCAAGCCTTGAATTTCCCAATAACATCATAGATATACAAAAACATATAAAATATTCAACCAAGGATAACTCTTTAAAGAGAAGAAATCAGGAAATGAAGATCTAGCAAGAGGAAGAGATTACCGAGGCGATCCCAATGCAATCAATGACAGTTGATTCGAAGAATATATACTCAATCGAGGGCTTAGAGAAGGATCATGGCTGTGCGGATGCTCTCAGACGAACAAGACCTAGAAGGAGGGAATCCTGCAAATTAGACGTGACCCCCGTCTGTTTAATGAAAAAAAAGTACACAACGTGTACTTTGTAAGTACACGATGTGTACTTTCCCTTACCGAGCCCTGCTTTAGGTGACCTCCAAGTCACCACTCATGGTTGTGTGCATGACCTCTACACAGCTAGCACATAGCTACCCATGGTAACTTAGTACACGGTGTGTACTCATAAAGTACATGATGTGTACTTAAAAAATTTCCAGAAACTCTTCTTTTCCTTGAAAACACCAAAAAAAGGAAATCATACCTGAAAACAAGATCCAGGTTCATAAAAAACTATACATATGACACCATATGAGGTACTTTATGGTAGAACATGAAGATCACATTTATACTGGATAAAGGTAGGTGAGTCAGAGCTATTGGGACTGAGTCTCATGAAAGAGATGTCAGAGCATGTTCATCTAATTTGGAAGAGGATGGATATGGATCAGAGTAGAAAAAAATAATATATTTATAGATGTCAACGAACCATAGAGTTCATAGATGGTGATCGTGTGTTCCTTCAAGTGTTTCCTAGGTTGGATAACCATTGGATCTAGATATAGGGAAAACTAGCGCCCAAAATTGATGGACCGTTTGGGGTTGTGGAGAGTATCGGGTTGGCAGCATGCCGATTGGCTCTTCCATAGAGATACAATGCTATGCATGAGGTATTTGATGCATCACAACTTCATCAGAATCACCATGACCCATATCATGTGATCTATGTGGATGCTATTGAGATTGAGACCAATGTTTCCTTTGAGGAGAATCTGATACGTGTCTTAGATCATAGTGAGAAAGTTTTATGGGGAAATACAATATTGATAGTTCATTTATTATGGCAGCATGGGCGTGTTCAGGAGGAAACCTAGGAGAGAGAAGTCGACATGCGCGCTCAGTGGCCTGATCTTCTTACCTCAGGATCTTAGAGATGCTTGGGAATATAGCTCAATGAAAAGTTGTTATAAGGTGGAGAGATTTTAAGATCCGTACCTTTTATGAAGATGTATCGATCTTATTTATAGGTACTCTTTCTCCTTGTTTTGATCATATCTTGGTTGGGTTTTATTTTTAGAGTGTTTGGGTAAATTTTTGTTGTTTTTGGAAGGGTTTTGGGTAGTGCATGGTTGGCGCATGGTTTTCCCAAACCATACACCCTACCCTAGAAAACTATAAACCCCCTATAAAATAGGGATTTCATGGTTGCAGAAAGGATTGTCAAAACTTATTCCCTATTAGGAGTAACTGTGACCCCCATGAGAAGCTGCATGGTTTAGGTTCATGGTTTGAAAAAAAGTATTCCCTGAACCAAGAAAACATGCACACTATTTTTAATATTCTAAAAATTGTTTTTAAAAATATAGAACCCCTTGGAATTCACCCTAACTTGACCCAAAGAAACCCTAACTATTTTAACTCATGATTGGAGGATTATGGATGGATTACAAGTCCTTCCAACCTATTTTCTTGATGATTTGAAGCCCGGATTGAGGATATGCACCTCTCTCAGTTTTAGATCTAGATCTTGTTTTTCATCATGATCTTCATTGTTACGCTTCAATTGGGGATTTCCCTTAGTGAGCATTCGTCACCATTTTTGAGGTAGGTGGTCTAAATTCCATTCCAATAGTATTGGATTCCAATTTCATGTATTTATTATATATTTTTAATTTGATTGTTTGGAAATTTAATCTTGAATTGAATAAATTAATTGATTAATTAATTTATGGAATAATGGAATTGATTTGATTTAGTTTCCATGTGATGATGAATTGGGTTGAGTTTTGGGGAAATTAGATATTGGTAAATTTGGGTTAGTTAATTGGTGAATTAATTAATGGGATATTTGGATTGTGTAATTGAATTAATTAATTTGTGAATTAATTAATGGTTTATATGGTTAAACGTTGAGAAATGGATGCATGGTGTTTTTTTCATATTATTTAATGTGATTAAATTGACTAATCATGTTTGTTTTGATATTAGTAATGGTATGCCATGATGTGAAATATTTATAAAAAAGGGTTAATGTTGATTGACCATGAATTCTGTGATATATGTGATATATGTGTGATTATGTGATATATAAGTGTGGCACACAAACTAAGGCTCTAAATACCCATATGTGATAAATGAGGTGTGGGACGTGGACTAAGTCTCCAAATACCCATATGTGATAAAAGAGGTGTGAGATAGGTACCAAGGCTCCAAATACATATATGAGATAGTGAGTATAGGACAGGGACTAAGGCTCCAAATACCCATGTGATTATTGAGGTGTGGGATTGGGACTGAAGCTCCAAATACCCACAAGGTGATAGACATGACATTATATGCTCATAAGTTTGGAATTGGACTATGGTTACAATTAGCTGTGATGTGATTTGAAGTGAAATGATAAATGATTACCATGGTATTGTGATATGGTTCAAACTCCAATATAGGTCAAAGTAGGTATTGAGGGTTCGGGTGTCCTTGGGGATCTTGGGGTTTATGTGGTTAATTTCAAGATTAATAAATGTGATAATTGTTTACTTATGCATTGTACTTTATTATTTTTACAACTACATACACTTTTATTAACTGGATATTGTTTTAGATGTCATTGGTGGTGGCCTACTAAGTTGTACTCACACCCTACTCAGGCTGCCTGATCAGTACCTAAATAGAATTCATGTTTCAAGGACAAGATAAGAAAAAGAGCCCCAATGTTAGATGGATGAGTCAGTATAATTCATGGATGAGGGAACTGGTCATGGTGTTGGGACCTACATGGGAGTGTCATTATGTCTTTCTTTTGGTTTTTATTTTGGCACTTGACACATATTTGGCATGTAATTTCTACTATTTAGTTATGGATATTGTATTCCTTTTTATTTTATCATGTGATACTGGTTTTATCTGGTTTTTAGTTATATATTTTGGCTAATTTTTATTTATTTCCACTATTTTGATGCTTTAATAAAGAGGGCATAGTCTTCCATGATAAATTTTAGACTTTTGTTGTTAGTTGATAGCCTCTGGTATATGAGGAGGCATGCTTGATAACATGTGACTGGCCGACTTGGGGCACTGATATGTGGTACCTAGGTTAGGATGTTACAAATCCTTTGTGGGATTTTACAAAATCAATCATTGACCTAATGTTGACATCATTTATAGGGTGGATTCATCCCACTTTGCGAATAAATCAATGGAAGTATGGATAAACATGAATTTTTGAGCTATCACTAGCAGGTAGGGACCCATGACATTGATTTCACTTAAAAATAAGGGCCTACAATACTTGTTGGTGTAGAAACTCTCTGTAGGGTGATGCATAAAGTAGGCATGAACCCAGTTTGTGTGAAACTTCTTAGTGAATTCCATGTAGTCCTGAACCATCATGGGCCATAAATAACCCAAGATTTGGATCCAATGAGAGAGTTTCAATCCTATTCAGTGATCCCCACATATATTAGTGTGAACCTCTTGTAAGACTTAATGAATTTACTTCCCTTGGATGTAACAGAAAAATATTCCATCAAAACTATTGTGGTATAGGACTTTCTTTGAGTTTGGTCTATCAAAGCCGAAAAAATTCAATTTACATAGATATATTTGTTCTCACTCAGATAAAATTGATGAAAACATTCCATATTAGAGGTAATCTATTAGGGGTGTCATCTATTCATAAATTTCATCTATTTTAGCATAATTTGATGGTCATGCCTGGGAAGAGCAATAAATGGGTAGATTCACCTCTTAGTTTTATTTACTTGGGGTAGTTGGCGAGATCAAACTTCAATATTCCACTTGGATAATCAGGTTTTACTGGTCTAGACTAGTAAGTGTTGTGATAGAGTTTTCTATGGTATATTCTTAATCATTTGGAGATCGTGGGATGTGATATGCCTTCATCTTGAAAGGAAATATAGTCATTAACTCATGTATATGCTTGAGAAAGAGGATGAGATCATATTTTCTAGTAGTATAGGATCTATTGATTTTCTTAATGACTATCTTAGATTTTCCCTTTATGTGAAATCAAGGAACCTTGATCTAAAGGGCAAATTTGAGATTGGTGATGAGGGGTTGATATTCAACCTCATTGTTAGTCCACCCCTCTAAAAAATGAGTATGATATAAGGGAATTTAAAGGAGTGATAAAGATAAATCTAAGGCTAACTCTATTGATATTTAGGTTGTTCATCCTATTCTTGATCGGGATTGAAGAGGCACTATCAAAGTGTATTTTCTAGTGTGACACTATTTCATAGACATAGATAATAGCCTCATCTAGAAACTAAATATCTATGAGAAATTTCATTGGGTTTGGGTACACTACAAGGTAATATTCCAAATATTTCCCCTTACTAGCCTTATGTGGGATGAACCTGATGTGAAACTACTGGAGGATCACTACTCATTTCCCTATCATCTGGTTAGAATGGGATGATTGTGGATATATTTAAGAGGTTTGATCTAATAGATCATTTAGACCTCATGATACTAAAATAATGATGCAACTTTTGGACCATAAAGACCTAGGCATCATAGTTCTTCTGAATAGGAGAATATATGGTCTCAATGTCTATAATCATGCGAGTAAGGTAGTACAAACAATTTAATTTTCTTGACTTTTTATTTTGAGAAAAAAGTGTAATATGGGATCACTCTAGGTTCATCATATATAGGACCAAAGGTTTCCCCTTGATGAGTTTCATAAAAATTGAGGGGTGCTATAAATAATGTTTAATTTCATTAAATTCACTCTACAATTTTTCATCCCATTGGTAGATGGATCCTTTATTTATTACCTTGATAAAGGAATTACATTTTCTTAATATTTAGTAATAAAATTCAAGATGTCATACAGATTTCCTTGAAAGCCTCTTATCTTTCACAAATTTCAAGAATGGGGAATTTTAATGGTGGCCTTCCTCTTCTCTGATTTTATCTCGATGCCACTATAACAGAAAAAAAATTTATTAATTTCCCAAAGGTACCCCTAATTCACACATAAAGGGGTTTTTATTTAGATTATGGTAATAGAGGGTTCCAAACACTTTCTCAATATCATTTAGATGGCTCTAATGGTGGTGTAATTTGACCACCAGATCCTCCACAAAACATTCCACCATATTTCTTAGAATGATATTGATGATGTGATTCATGGACCACTAGTAGATATCTCCATAATTCTTCAATCCATAGGGAATCTCCTAGTAACTATAGATTCCTTAGGGTTCCCTAAATAAATTAGACTCTTTATCTTTGGGGGGTCATCGAGAATTCTTTGTATCTAGAGTATCCATCCATGAAGTATAGGTCTTACCAACTAGTGGTTGTATTGATCCGAAATTCTATAACCAGGATATGGAATTCATCATTCAGGTAGTGATAGTTAAGATCCTATAAATTGATACAAACTAAGATTTATTGATTCTTCTTATTAATCGAGACGATGTTAATGATTCACTTGGGGTACTGAACTTCCCTAATAAATTTATCTTTAATCTGATTATCAATTTTAACCTCGACCATGGAGTTATGGAAGGGGAAAATCCTTCTGGGTGCCTACTTTTATCGATAGAAGAAAACAGGAAGGTGGAGATGGTGGATGATGACTAGTGGTTCAATCCTTGGAATCACCTTACAGTTTCATGAAAATACAATGTAGCATTTCTTAAAAAATGAAACATACTTATCTTCTTCCTCATAAATAATAATGACACTAATTAGTGTTGGACTTGTTTCTTCCTCTATAACAAGGTTCACCTGCATTAGTTCATTCATGGTGTTAGAAACTCTTTCTCTAAATGCAGTAGGGTATTCATCTAACTCTTCCTCGATAAAAGTGTAACGGATAGAATGAGATAAATCCTCAAGAATATGTAATTTTGAGGTGGAATTATATTCCTATATTGGGTAAGAATCATAAAAATCATATTCCTATATTTTTTGTTCCATAAATACCATAATTATAGACACTATGGACCTAATCCCATGTAATATTTCCTGATACGGCCCACCTTACATGTGGAAGAATCACTATTTAATTGACCACTAATTGACTAGTCCTACTCTTTAGTATAAATAGGTAAGGTGTCAATTGATGGGAATAGGTTGAACTACTCAACATCCACCAGTGGGGAGATATTTAGTTTTTTGACTTACCTATCCTTCATACGAGTTGTAGGTGATATGGGAGCACTCCTTCATTTCTATAATGGTGATGTGTTGCTCGAGTACTAAGGTTACTACTTCCAATGATGTTTTTGAAGTATGAAACTACCCTTTAGTTCATCCTAGAGATCCTCCTAGGTGGTGCAAAGTCATTATAACCATTTAAATTCTTGAATTATCAGACATAGGGATTCTTGAACTCCCTTTTATATAGTACCTGGAATCAAGGTAAAGGTTTTCACATGAGTCGAAGGGGGTGAAATCTACATGGATTAACCCTGATCGATTATTATGGGATTATTTGAGGTACTAGTGATATGATAAAGGGATGCTTGTATGTAGGTGAATCCAAGGCCTTCCCTATAAGGTGTTTGAAATTTTTTATTATGAGACAACCATTAATTTAGTACTAGACGCCAAATTTCAAAGATGACCTTTAATTATATCTTACCTAGTAGATTATTTTTTATCTTGGCATCTCCTTGAATCATTATGTTGGATGATTCTAGATTGGCCTCTATGTATATAATCTTGTAAAAACTTATGGTCGGGATGAGATTGATCTAAAAGCCAGTGTATATTAATCATTGGAATACATTAATCCCATTGATATTTCCTAATAGGTAGAGGGGGAAATATGTGTCCCAAAATTATTTGACCCTCATCTTCCCTAGATAATGTGATGATATAATGGTAGTATTTGTGATCGGATTCCTCTACATGGTATACCTGAAAAACAAAATCTTCTATATTAAAAGGTAAAGTTTACTTCAAGGACTCAAGGAGGGCCTACAGAAGTGACATTGATTGATATAGTGCATCGGGGATTGAAAGATGATATGAGATACGAGTCTGTTTATTGAGAACATCATAATTCCTGGATATGATAATATTATTTCCCAAAGAGTCACTATATAAATAGAAGTTTAGTGGGATAATCTATCCATGATGAGGGTTCTATGTTGGATCCCACTGAATTCTTCAATTAGTTTTAAGGTTTTGACTGATCGAAATGGTCGACTAGCCAAATAGAATATGGATTTTCACTGTAAGATTCTATCCTAGTAGACTATTCTTGCTAAGACCATAGAAACATTTTCATTCTTGTATTATAATCATACACAATGTTTTTAATTATAAAACCCTGTAAATTTTTCTTTCTTAGGGAGAACATTCCTTTAGCTCAATAACATCAGTGATAATTGAAAAAATGAGATGGTTAGCATTCTTTTTATTTGGGATCTGCATTATGGTCCACCAACTTGATGACATTAACATAGGAATAGTGTTTTCCTTAATTAATGGCTCTTTTAGATTCTGAGAGGCTATTTAGATTCTCTATAATCTGGGTGGAATGAATTCCATGAGGTTATTGAATGAATATAGTACTATAAAGGTATCTTGGTCATCCTTATGATGTCGGTGGTGGTTACATTAAGATTTATAGAGATATAAAGCTAAAGATGTAATAGTAGAAGATAAACTAGCTAAGGAGGGTGATAACTATTTTAGTTATGCAAATATTATCCCATATAATTGAGGGATCGTCTTTCAAGATATATGATCATAAAACATTTGTGTGCCTTAACATGGATATTGTTTTCATTCTCTAAAATCTTTATTATTATTGGGGGTGGAAAAAATTCATGTATCATTTTCCTTAGGATTTTCCAAATCTGCTATGTCATGGTCTACCATGCTTTGGATCTAGTGTTTTAAGATGAATTATTATTAGATTTTATATTCAAGAAACCATTGTTAGGGAAAATAGTTGGGGTAATTCTTCAACTAAGCCTCTTACATCATCTTTATTTTTGATATCTTGATAAAGTTCTTCTATATGACACAAATGAATGAAGCCAATAACCTACTAATACTTTAAGGATTATACCTTTTTTCTTCATATTTGTGATGTTTTTAGATGCTTATCCACAATAATGGCTCTGGGAAACATTCTCAACATGATCCTCTACTTAATAGGGTTTGTTTTGTGGGGTATCATAATACTAGATCTACTGAGGGCACTGAGCCTATATGAATGTAGTTGTCTAGGGTCTGAGAGAATTTTTCATAGGTGTGGGATATGGTAAGTGATATCTTTACTTGGTTTACAATATAGTATCCTCACAAAATTGTTCCCTATCAAAGTACTCTTAGAATCTTCCTAGGTAATTCATGGATATATGATTTAAGATTATCTCATATCGAACATTCTCTACGCACATCCCCAATAACTTACCATAGGAAATTTGGATGTCAAGGGAGTATATCATACCTTACCATTGATTGATAAATTTAGTGACACATTCATTATCACACTGATTACACTTGGAGTGGTCACTGACACTCACCCAATGAAAGTTGGAGCTAAATTGATTAAGAAATTTCTAATGATGATCTTCCTAACTAGTTATGGGACTTATTAGTATATTTCTTTACAAAATAAAAAAAAATTACTTCCATATTCTAGATGAAGTAGTAGATATTGGATTCCTTTTTCTACTCTAGGGAACCTGGTAATAGTGTACACATAGAGTTTATGTGTGCAAGGTGCTAATCTAGGTCACCTATTCTATTGAAGGATTCTATGCTCAAATTTTCAGAATTTTATGGCGTTGGATGTTTTCCACCCACTCTAGGTATAGATTCTTTTTAATACTATACTTAATATCATTACATCATCATTGATTTTAGGTGAGAAATAAGATCACTAATCAATTCATAATTTGGGGCTTCCCCATGCGTCTACCCCTAGATGGTCATATCACTCGTGATGTGGAGTAATCATTGTCTAGTGGTGGGAAGTCACATTTATCCTCGAGAGATGGATCCACAATGAATACAAACCTTTGGATTTGGTGGATAAATCCACCATCTTTAGTCATTTTGATCGACTGAGGACTGTCCTTTGTTGAGGCTCTATGGTGAGTGCGAGAGGGTAATCTTAAACATCCCCATGATTAAGATTCTCTCTTTAGAGGATCATAGAAATAATATTATTATAACTATCAAACATCAAGTTCAAAGTGGTGATCATCCATGTTAATTATTTTTTTATGGATTCATTTATATTTTATGATTTAACCACACCCTATTATTTTTTAGGTTGTAACGGGTATTTGGGAGTAGTATCTTAGGTGGAATCTCATGGAACATGGCCTATCTCTAATGATGGCTGAGAACACCCATAAAGGGGTTTACCTACCACCACTAATCTTCAATGGAAAAAATATTCTTTATCTTATTAATAATAAATTTTATTCTTTTGATTGTTAGGGGAACTAGTGGTGAAGAAACTCACCATGGTGGTGGGTGGTAGTAAAGAGTGGCTGGAATCATCAAATGAACTAGTCTTGGGAAAATTCTATCTCTATTTTAGTGGAATGAACTATAGAGTGGTATAATTTTTTCAGTTTTCAATTTTCACTTGAATATATAATTATTTAGTAATTTGGTTAAACATTATGAGACTTTCAATATATAGTTATTGAATGTTATGATGGTAACCACTAGAATTAAGATATTGATCATCAAGAGTGCTATTAGTTCAACCTTTCAACACTATTGGTTGAGTACTTGAAGGTTATTGGAGATTCTAGGATATACCAACTAACATTCATTAAGTTGATTTAAACTCACCCACATATTCTATAAGAGATATGTTATATGGGTTTCAAGGAGAAACTCCAGGATAGAGAATCATCTGATTGCATGTGACCAGAACATGACTAGAATCTCATCAGTGGCTAGATCCTCGCACATACTCTTTTTCATCTTCATCTTTCCTAGTGTAGAAATTCTACACCAAAGTGGTGAGTTGGTGGGAAATCATAGGAGTGATGAATTAATACCACAATTATAGTGGATCACGTAGTGGGAGAATTTTTATCTGAGACACCCTACCCAAGACTATGAAGGTATCCTACTAAGCTGTATCCAAATTTAAAAATATTCCCATTTAATATAGAAAGTTTACATATTTTTATTTGGGGAGATAATTGGGTTCCAATGACTCTACCAGAAGTTTCTCTTCATCCAAAAATACTATATAAAATCATGAATTTTTTCCCACCTCCAGTGTAGAGGTAAAAGGAAACGATACAAGAGACATTGGGGATGGAATCATGAACAACCCCTAGAAAGAAGCGAGTAAATCATACATGCGTGGGTACTTATGGAGGGCCTTGAGTATTCTATTCACCTCAATCTTTGTAATGAACATCCTTATTCTCTAGGTTCCTTCCCCCATGGGTTTTGGTAGTGGAGTCATGATCACCCCCCTTGAATTCTCTGTGGTCTTAAATTATAAAATACTAGGGGTGAATTATCATTGAAACACCTTATGTTCCTTCAACTTATAGTTGGAATTTTATTGAGTGTGAGATGATCTAAATCATTGAATCCTTCTCACAGGAATTGAATTTTATGTCATTGGGAGTTCTCAATCATTGGTGACTTCACGAGGGGGACCACTATGGTTACCGACATCATGGGGAGAACCTCTATCCTATACTTATTTACTACGAGGAGGAACTTTGTTATTTCTATTATCGTGGGGAGGACCTATATGATATGATTCTTTACCATAGGTAGGACCACTACTGTTGATGGTATTATTGATAGGACCTTCACGATATACATCTTCTCCATAAGAAGGACCTTCTAGGTTATAGGTATTGTGAGGATGACCTCTATGGTATGAATTTTCCTTATGGGTAGGATCACCTTGGTATAATTTTTTCCCATGGGGAGGCCCACTATGATTGCTGGTATCATAGAGAGGACCTCCTCAGTACACTTATACACTGCTAGAAAGACATTCCCAATTAATGGTATCACATTGAGAACCACTATAATGTGATTCTTCATTACAAGGAGGACCTCCATAGTTGTTGGGCACTTGACCCTTGGGAGTTCCTTTAGGTTTGTGTACCTATTCATAATGGTTAGGGTCCTTATGATGACTTTTGGTGGTACCAGTGGCTGAGAGAGTTGACCTAGAACACTTGGGTGGTGGTTGGGGTCTCGGTTTATATCTAGAAAGGATGTTCCATAGTGTATTAGTTGGGATTGAAGAGGATGTGATGACGGTTATAATAGTTACCTATCATTGAACAAGAGTAGTGTTATGATCCTGATGTGGGAATCCTTTGTATGAGTTAGGGAAACTGTAACAAGGGTTAGCTCAACCTTTTCAATCATAGAATGGGTATCCCTATAGTAGCAATGATATGAGTCAGTGGGATCCATCCTTGGTGACTCTTGGGTGGAAGCTAAAGATGGTACATCTTGGATGAACCCTAGCTCCTCAATGTAGGGTAAAGTGTTAACATCGTGCTTTGGGGTGAGGATCCTAAAGTGGTTATCAATGGTAATAGGTGGAACTTTTCCCCTAGGAGGTTTTTTTAAGGGTATATAGCATGGAACAATGGTGACCAAATCCTCATGATCAATCCATCAGGTTTGGATGTTTCTATATCATTTATAGTGGAAAATGAGGGCATTGATTACCTTTTATTGTATGATATCTATTATAGAAATTTGTTGAGGGAATTTGTTATCCCTGGTGGAATAGTGGCCACTTGTTGTATATATGTGTGTGGAATTACCATGTGCGGGAGTCCATGATTTTTAGTATCATCTTGGGAACCCCTAATTCCCCACTCTTGTTTGCAGTATCAGGGGTACTTGAATACCATGTCTTATGGTTGAAATTATTCATTCATTTAAATTCAACCATGAGTACATGTTTGATGATGGAGATACCCAACATACTCCACATTACTCATCCACTCATTTTTGAAGAATAAGATACTCACTTTGGGGTTATTGATCTTGTTGGTGAAGCTTTAAATTTGTGATGCATGGCAGTGGTGATGTCTAAAATCACTCATTTATTCACAATTTAAGGAAAAGTAATTCACATAGGGTTCAACAATCATATTTATAATGATTTACTCTATGAAATCTTCATTAGACTATGTTGTGGATTGTCATAAATTGGGTCATGTATTATCTCTTTAAAAAGGTAGTGGATTTTCACCATTAGAGTGATGATGATGACACCTTTATCGAAATAGGAGGATGTAATATCAGTACCTCTATACGAGGAGTTCATTTCCTATTTGATACACCCTTATAGATTTAAAACATGATATTGTATCATGTTCTCAATTCCATATCCATGTATACACTGGTTAATTTTATCACATACTACCTTGGAAAGGAAAATACCTTCAAATATAGAGACGAATATATCAGGCATGTTGGGAATCTTTATGTTTCTTTATTTATATTCCTCAAGTCAATACATGAGGAAGTTTTATGCTTGTCTCATAACTAAGGGAGATAGGTCCATGGTTTATAGTATGACATAAAGCCTTATTTATCTTCTGTATGTTAGACCATAAGGGTATCCTTTGCTGATTTCATAAGGAATCCTATGTTCATAACTAAATTCATCCTATTATCATCACATAATTCATCCCAGGATCATTATCTAAGGAATCCTGGGCTCATCAATTAAGTTATCGTAGGTTATTCACCTAAATAATCTCATACTCATCACATGATGTAACCTATACTGATCAAAAATGGAATCATAGGATCATCAGTAAAGGAGTATCATGTTCATATCATGAGGTATTATATGATTATCATATAGGGAAGGATGGGGTTTTTATGGATCAAGGATGCAGGTTATCCTATACTCATCAAATAGGGTATATTATTCGAATCACATAATAAAGTCAATGGGTCCACTCATTTTATCACACAAGAGTAGGGTCATCCTATGATAATCACATGGGGCATGTAATGCTCACCACATAAGGAAATAAAAGGCCCTCTCATGATCATTACACAAGAGTGGTCATAGTTTAGAGTTCAATGGGGATAGTTAAAATTAAAAGTTCAATAGGAAATTATCCTCTTATGCTTATAACGTAAGGGTTTTCATGGTTTAAAGTTTATTGGTGAATTTTTGGGAGTTTTGGTCTCCTTTGAGAAGATATATTGGTGTGGGAAATACCATATATAAACGGAGATATGGGACAATATTGGTGTTATTTTTTCAAGATTGAACCTAAATGAGGGGTCAAAAACATATTATTGGATTATGAATCAATACTCGTATAGTTTAAATTGAATAATTTAAAGTCATATGTTAGGACTAGTCTATGAATTTTAATTTCATGCAGTAAGGATTCTTATTTCATTCATGTTATGAAATTAATGGATAGATTCGGATTTATATGCTAAGATGCCCAAACTATTCATAGGATAAATGTTAATGAATTTTGATCGACCCTTACTTGGTGAAAAGCACACAGAGGTGAAAGTCCATGATATTGGTTATGTGTATGGAGTTTGAACGAATTAATAAGGATTGGGTGAATGTGCATCCCATGTTTCATAAAAATTCAAACAATTGTGTCTCTTGAAAGGGGGAATCAATTTGGTTTTTATGGTATGGGTTTCATAAAAAATGGGTATTGTGCGGAACCTTTAATTGAGATAGGCTTTGAACTTTTTTGAAAATGGTTTTCATCATGAGAGGGTAATTCAAGAGATCGTATTGTGTGTAAGAAAATTCATTAATGGGATTTTATAAGGTGAATTTCATAAGATTATCACTTGCAAGATTCCATGGAAGTTGATTGGATCTGTACGAAGTGAATTAGTCATGGTTACATGGGATGAGATCTTTGACTCCCCAAAAATATGAAATATGAAGTTTAAACCCTTGAAATGGTGTGTTAAGGGGAATTTATAGGCCTCTGACTCATAGAATTAGATGGATCATAAAAGAGTTAGATGCACACGTAACTCTGGACTTGTGTAGTGCCTCTAGATACAGATTTTCATAACCAGAGTTATATATGAATGTATAATATTATATGGAATCACTTCTTTTAGCTATAATTTCTCTTGGATCCTTTTTAGACATGTTTTTAGTGTTACTATTCCCCAAGAAAATTAATATAAATGACTTCTCTCATAAGTTCCATTCTCTCAGAAGCTCAACACTTTTCTAAGGTGACATCAAAATTTTTTACCATGTATTCAAATAACAAATTTTATAAGGATTATCACAGGTTAAATAGTCTATGTACATCTCTCAATAAGCATAGACACCCAATTTAATTACATTCTAGTTAATCCTCTTTCATCTAGGAGGAGGATAATGGAGGATTTAATCAAAAAGTTTTAGGCTAAAATTACCATTACATTTGACCACAGAAGGGGGGGGGTCAAAGCTCCTAAAAGAATTACAATAGATCCCCACTGTACTTGAAAAGAGATATTGGAGTCATGTTTCTAACCACAGAACCCTCAATAGTGTGGGAAGTATCCCCTACCATGACCACTATAATCTTGATGGCCTTTCCCTAGGATTTCGAGGTTAATCTGTTACTTAGAAATATTTTTTCCAGCAAAGTAGTTTCTTTGGTTTACAATATCATGCCTCCTCCACACACTTATATATCTAAAATAGTTCAAAATACATAATAATTGACCAAATTGAAATAAAATCCACACCTCCAAGTAAGTATGAAGCTATAAACACACCACTATATTACTTTTTGTCCTTGATATATGTCACTGGACCTTACTAAAGAAAATATTTAACCACTGTGCTTCCATGTCTACCCCTACATCGATATATCCTCTTCATTATGTTCATACCATCACCATACATGCACCAGAGGTACCATTTTTCATTCAATGATATTATCACTCTGATAAAATATAAATACTAGTTATTCCATGAATGATACACCAGTCTCCACCTTGACATCACTGATGTTATTCATATAAGAATGATTTAGACTGTATCTATAAAGATAAGATATATGGAATACATAATACAAATCTACGTATATTTGAGGAAGTGTTAATCAGTATTCAACTATAATAATCCTCTTAAAAACCTTGAATGGACCCATAAATATTATTGATAACTTCCCCTACCATTGGATCCTCTCATGTCCCAATCTAATTAATACTCTTATAAATACCTAGTCTCCAACCTTGAACTCTGGAGGTCAACATCACTAGTCCATGTATGATCCCTACCAGATTTTGGTAGTCACTAACTACCTTTGAATCAACTAAACACAATCCGATGTATCCTACACATGTTTTAGTCTAACAATAGATGATTACCATACCTCATTCCAAAAAAGTAGAGATCAATATCAATGATTGGAAGGGATTATAGTGTATCACTACATATGGGTAACCTTAATAGTCTTATCTTGAAACACGTATTCACATCATCCCATATCCACTTGGGAATGGGTAGTAATTATAGAATATCAATGGGTATCTAATGATTAACCATTTTATACTAATAGTTTAGGAACCGAGATATAAATCTCATAATTTACTTTATATCAGACCATTAATATTGCATATGGGTTCCATGATACATATTGGTCAAACATGGGTAAATATATTATCTCAAGGCATATGATTCCAACATCATCACCTCCACATTTTTACCAGAACCATTGATAGATATAATATTTTCATAATTAATTATATGTTTTTAAATGATTAAATCCCTTCCCATGAATCAATTTGAGATTATTTTCATCATTTCAGGATTTTTGTGAGTTTTGAGCTTAAGTGTGAAAATTGGTTAATTCTGGACATTTAATAGTTTTATGTTTCCTCGATATTTCGAGCATAACTCCAACATTGTTAATCCAATTCACCTGATTCATTTTTTTAGGATTTCATGATTCTTGGGAGACATATAAGTCTTCAGAAAAAAAAATCCAATTCGAACTCCAACAAGCCAAAAGAATTCAGTCAATGTGAACATTTATTCTGGACGGCAGAATAGACTATGACATATTCAAAGAAGCATATCTCGGCCAACCAAACTCAAAATGTAGTGGTTCTAGCTGGGATATAAATATTACTAGAAGGGACAGATTACCAAAAAATATTAGAAATAAATTCATTCATTAAGGCCGCCAATTCAATAGTCAAAAAAGGGTTGGTGGAATAGTGTTTTGCGGCAAGGAAAAGTCTCTTCCATTTAGGCGGCCATAACACCTTCCACATGGCTCCAAATGAATTAAAACTTCATGGGTCGATGTCCAACTCCATTACTCACATTCTATAAAAAGGGACATCAGACTCATTCAGCCAGGAGTGGGCAGAACCAAAGGGAACATCGGGAAGACAGATTGTGGGGGATTTATTTTTTGGTTCTTCATTTCTCTCTTTTGTTTTTCAAGTTCCACAATGATTTATTCTTCCCATTTCATCTAAATTACCCTTACCATGATGGGGTAAACATATGAGGTGATTGGGGGTGTGAAGGTTTTATATTTTTAATGCTTTGAGTTCTTACATTTGATTGAATAAAATCTATCTCTCTTCTGCGAAGTTGTTTTCAAATTCTAAAAATAGAATTTATTATCTTATGAGATCATATTCTATTTTCTATTCTGTTGTTATTATTACTTTGATAAATGATAAATTTTATCCCTCTATTAGGTTTTGGTCTATATTTGATAGAATAAATATCATGTCTTAGTGGTGAAGTACCTAGCGATCACTAGTACGTGTGGGAGGGGTGGTGAATATTCAGGATTATTTAGGATAAACAATACCCGATTGGGAATTGCCTTATATAATTGGGGGTGTTCACTACAACTCTATCACACAACATAAGAAGTGTATACCAAAATATAATTTTTTTAAACCATTTAACCAAAGAAGTTAGTTGAAGTAATTATGGAATCTCACTTAAATCAACATAACAGAAGAGGATTGAATGAAATGGAAAAAGGATAGTATTGCAATTATAAAACCAACCCCAACTTGATCACCCATCTCATAAAATAGTTTTTAAATCACATGAATTCAATATTTTTCTTAAATCAATTCCTCAATTTCTTCCTTTTTTTTCTTTTCTCTCTTTTATTTTAAAACCAAACAATTTCAAAATCACCGAACGTTTTCTCTAAAAACAGTGACAAGCTATTTTGTGTGCATTCCTCATCGGGAGACAACCTAGGTTAACCACTATATTATATTTTAAATTAGTAAATAAAAGTTTTTTCCACACCCCACGACAGGTGTGCGTCAAACATGGCACCGTTGCTAGGGAGGAAGTGCCTCAAAACATAAAAAACTAAAAAGACTTTCTTGAATGGCTTGTAGTTCATATAACCCTTTAATTGAATTTGATCTTGAAAAAGATCATACAGTAACCCAATTTAGAAAACAAAGTTTTCAAATATATTTTGAAGAAATACACCTCACGGATTCAAGTGATACTTCCAGTGATCACTCTAAACCTACAATAATGGCTGATAATCCCAATCAAACTCTGTGTGATCTTTACACACCTCAATTTGCTAATAAAAATAACCAACTTACTATCCCTGACATAGAAAATTATTTTGAACTATGAATTAATATGATTCAAGTGCTACAAAAATTTCATGGTCTTGCAGGTGAAGACCCAAATCGACACATCCAAGAGTTTACCTATGTCTACTCCAGCTTCAAACCCTGAGGAGTCACAGAAGAGAAAGTAAAGTGGAGGGCATTCCCTTTCTCACTTGAGGGAGTAGCAAAAGAATGGATGTAAAATCTCCAACCAGGGGAGATAAATGATTGGGAATATCTCAAAAGAATTTTCTTGCAGTGATTCTTCCCTACATCCCAGAGTACAACAATAAAAAAAGAAATTTATTTCATACATCAATTGACTGGAGAGACTCTCTACGAATACTGGGAACATTTCAGGAAACTCTGTGCAAGCTGCCCACACCAAGAAATGGAAGAGAACCAATTTCTTGTGATCTTCTAGCAATTATTGATCAACAATTATCGCAATTTACTAGATTCCTCATCTGGAGGATCCTTGATCGAGAATTCACCAGTAGATGTCAGAGGCCTAATTGAGAAGATTTCACAAAACTCACATTAATTTGGAACTAGATATACGAGCATCCATGAGGTAAGAAATTATTATTCATCCTCACCCTTACTTGAAGAAACACTTAAGTAAATGACTAGTGTGATGAGACAACTTTCTGTGAGCAAAGTGAAGGAACAACAATGCTCGAACCAGGTATGTGGTTTATGCTCTTATAGTTATCATTACACTGATCAATGTCCAGAAGTGCAGGGGACTGAAAATTGTTCAGCTTCCTATCAAGAAAGGAAAATATAGTCAAATCAACCACTTCAACCCCAAAAAGGATATGGATTCGGATATAACCAATATAGGCCTCCATTTCAAAATCAATACCAAAATAAACCTCCATTCCAGTAGCAGTAATACAAAAATCCTCCACCATTCCAACAACCCTATAAATAGTCATACCAGCAAAAACCATATGAACAACCTTCAACAAGTTCTCATAAGAACCACCAAGAAATGAAGATTTAATATCTAAAGAAGACAGTGAAAATTTTAGATAATAAATTTGACAACCATATGGATATTCTAACCAAAAATCAAGGAAAACTCCCACCACAAACAGTTCCAAATCCCAAAGAAAGTGTGATCATCATTACAACACAAAGTGGAAAAGAGCTAATGTCACCTAAACAAAGTGAGGATGGTGATCCTAAGAAACCTAATGAATAACAACACATCCATCCAAAATAATTTGACCAGAACAATAAAGGAGAAAGAATCAGGTTTAGAAAGGAAAGGCCAGAAACACCATTGCAAAAACAACAAAGGGAGAGAAAGGATATCCAAGCACCATTCCCATCTGCATTAGTTGAGTTAAAGAAGTTTGAAGAAGGAAGATTTCAAAAAGAAATCCATGAAATTTTTAAAAAAGTTGAGATCAATATCCCACTACTAGATGCAATCAAAAAAATCCCTAAGTTTGCAAATTTTTTGAAGGAGTTGTGCACAAAAAGAAGGCGGTTGGATGGAAATGAGAGAATCAGCTTAGGAAGAAGTGTCTCAGTACTGATCACACCAATGATACCAAAAAATATCAAGATCTAGGGACATTCTCTATTCCCTGCAATATTTTTTCATTAAATTTTACTGATGCATTATTTGATCTAGGAGCTTCAATAAATGTTATGCCTCACTTAGTATTTTCATCCTTGCAGATCAGAGAACTAAAACCAACTCGAGTGGAGGTCCAATTAGAAAACAGATCCACCATTTTCCCAGCTGGATTTATAGAATATTTACTCATTGGAGTAAGTGGATTGATCTTTCTAGTAGACTTTTATGCCCTCACCATGGAAGAAGATAGAGCTTCAGGCCACTCTCCCATCATCCTAGGGCGACCCTTCCTTAAAATAGCAGGGACTATCATCAATGTCCATGAAGGAACACACACAATGGAACTTGGAGATAGTACAGTACAATTCAACATTCTTGATGAAATGAAGAATCCTTCCAGTAAACACTCACTTTATGTGATCCCCCATGAAGAAGGTATAGAACCAATTGAAGATTCAAGTATGCTTCTTGACTTCTGATCATTAGAAGAACATTCTTCATTTGAAAATTCCAATTCCCAAGAACCTAAAAATACTAATATCATGTTAGAGGATGAGGTAAAATATGATTTTTTTGATGATTTATTAAATGAAAATGAGATCATACCAGAGAATCCAGCCTTGGGAACAGGAAACCTTAATTCAATGTCATCCCTTGAACAACCCCCATGTCTTGAACTTAAGCCATTGCTATGTGATTTGAAGTATTCTTTCCTAATGGAAGTAGAAAAATTGCCAGTAATAATTTCCAATAACCTATCCCATTTACAAGAGGAAACTCTAATTGACCTACTCAAAAGAAATGTCCAAGATGTAGGATGAAGTTTAGGTGATATACCTGGAATAAATCCCAAGGTATGTTCTCATAAAATATTTTTAGAAAGTTATTCCCGACCAGTTAGACAACCTCAGAGAAGACTCAATCCCACAATCATGGAGGTTGTCAAGAAAGAGATAGGGAAATTGCTAGCAGCTGACATCATTTACCCAATCTCTGATTCTCTGTGGGTTAGCCCCATTCATGTAGTCCCAAAGAAAACTGTCCTAACAACTATCAAAAATGAAAGAAATGAATTGATCCCCATGAGAGTACAAAATAGCTGGAGAGTGTGTATAGATTATAGGAAGTTAAATCAAGTTACCTGAAAAGACCACTTCCCCATTCCATTCATCGATCAAATACTAGAAAGGTTAGCTGAAAAAACCCATTACTATTTTTTAGATGGATTCTCAGGATACATTCAGGTACCGATCGCACTAGATGACCAGAAGAATACAACCTTCACCTATCCATTTGGTACATTCGCCTATAAAAGGATGCCCTTTGGGTTATGCAATGCCCCAGGTACATTTCAATGGTGTATGGTGAGCATTTTCTCAGATCATATTGAGGACTTCTTGGAGGTATTTCTTGATGATTTCACAGTTTTTGGTAATTCATTTGATCATTGCTTATGAAATTTGGAAAAAGTTTTGAAAACCTGCATTCAAAATAATCTTGTCTTAAATTTTGAAATATTTCATTTAATGGTAGAAAAGGGAATAGTATTGGGGCACATAATTTCACAAAAAGGGATAGAGGTTGATAAATCTAATGTTGAAGTAATAAATTCCTTTCCATATCCAACTTTTTTAAAACATGTTAGATCCTTTTTAGGACATGCTGGATTTTACAGAAGGTTCATCAATGATTTTAGTAAGATTTATCTCCCTCTCTCAAGATTACAACTAAAAGAAGCTGACTTTAATATTGATTATGCATGCAGAAAATCATTTGATAAACTAAAGCAAAGGTTGATCACACCTCTAATAATGCAACCACCAAACTGGGATTACCCTTTTGAGTTGCTTTGTGATGCATCCAACCAAGCAGTGGGAGAAAATCTATCACAAATAATTGAAAAAAGGCCTCAAGTAATATCATATGTATCAATGACCTTGGATTCAACACAAATCAATTACACAACCACCGAGAAAGACTTCCTTGCACTTGTCTTTGCACTAGATAAATTTTGATCATATCTTCTTGGAACTAAATATGTTGTTTTTTCTGATCATGTATCTCTCAGGTATTTAATGAATAAATCAGATGTGAATCCAAGGCTAGTAAGATGGATGCTACTCTTACAGGAGTTCAATTTGGAAATTAAAGACAAAAAGGGAAGTGAAAATCAGGTGGTTGTTCATCTAAGTCAACTACCCCACACCGCTGAAGAAGAAGTTCCAAACCAAAACCCACTTAATGAGGAGATTCCCGGAGAACAACTCTACACCATCAACAGTGAAGTTCCATGGTATGCCAATATGGTCAATTTTATAGTAATATCTCAAGTCCCATCTCATTTAAATTCCCACCAAATTCTGAAGATGAAATCTGAATCTAGATATTATATCTGGGATGATCCATTTCTTTGGAAGATTTGCAATGACCAAGTAATAAGAAGATGTTTGCCTAAAAGTGAAATTAATTCTGTCTTTGAGTTTTTCCACACATTAGCTTGTGGAGGCCACTTTGTACCACAAAGGACAACAAAAACAGGTTTTAGAATCTGGACTTTATTGGCCCACCCTTTTTAAAGATGCTCATGAATTTTGTAAAAGGTGTGAAAAATGACAGTTTTCTGGAAATATTTCAAATAGAAAAGAAATGCCCCAACAACCACTTAATTTTTTTGAAATATTTGAAGTTTGGGGAATAGATTTTATGGGGCCTTTCATGATGTCATTTGGAAATTATTATATCTTGCTTCTTGTTGACTATGTTTCCAAATGGGTGGAAGCAAAATCCACCAGGACTGACGATGCTAAAGTGTTTTGTGATTTTATCATGACTTACATATTTTATAGGTTTGGAGTGCCTAGAGCAATCATTAGTGATCAAGGGACTCACTTTTTCAATAGGATAATGGAGGCTTTGCTGAAGAAATATGGGGTGCATCATAAAACATCAACTCTCTATCATCCACAGACGACTGGACAAGCTGAAGTGTCCTATAGGTAAATCAAAGGAATTTTAGAAAAGACTGTTAAGACAAATAGGAAGGATTGGAGCCAAAGGTTGGAAGACACATTATGGGCTTACATGATAGCCTACAAAACCCCAATTGGAATGAGTCTATATAGGTTGATTTATGGGAAAGCTGCCACCTACCTGTGGAATTGGAACATAAGGCATACTAGGCTGTGAGGAAGATAAATTTGGATCTTGAAAATGCTGGAAAGGAAATAAGATTACATTTGCAAGAGATTGAAGAGATTTGAAGGGAAGCTTCTGAAAACTCCAGGATTTACAAAGAGAGAACCAGAGTGGCTCATGACAAACTGATCCAACCGAAAAACTTCAATCCTGGAGACACAGTGCTGTTATTCAACTCAAGACTCAGGCTAATTCCAAGTAAACTTCGTTCCAGATGGGAAGGTCCATTTATAGTTACTCATGTATATCCTTTTTGTGCTGTGCAGATTATAAAGGATCAAGAGAAGAATCCATTCACTGTTAATGGGCATCGGTAGAAGAAATTCCTTGGGACCATTCCATTAAAGCCAGTGGAGGAGATAACACTCATCTAACCCATTTATCAATAAATCCATAAGGTTGTACCTCTCCTTAACACTTTCTTTATTACTGTGATTCAATTTAAAATCATATTACATGTTTAATTAAATTTAATGCATTGAGGACCTTACATCATTTAAGTGTGGGGGAGGGAACCATTGTAATTAGGATTTTCATTTGTAGTCTGTTTTCTTATTTAAAAACTATTAGTCAATATGTGTCTGTATTTTTCAAATTTTTGTGTTTTTCTAAAACTATTGAGCTAAAATGATTGTCATTGCTATTTTTAAAACCCATTTCCCTGAGTGAAAAAATTTATCCCATGAAACTAAGCTTAAATGAATGCTGAAATTGACTTTGTTTCAAGTTCAAATATTAGTAAATTTCATGAAAAGTACTCTGATTTTTTAATCTCATTCCACAATTCATTGTCTTTATATCTGAAATCACTTTCATGTGAGGCTTATAAACCTAATTTTCATATTCTTTTCTTTTACATCTCTTCTTGAGAAAACCATACCATGCTTGATTTAACCAGAATTTGATTTATTCTTATCAAAACTTGAGGGTTTGAGGTACATGTGTTTTAAATGATTAAGGAATTTCTTTGATTTTAAATCCCACTTTTCAAGATAATCCTTTTTACAATGGCCCACATTATACACTTAATCCATATATCCCATAGAATACATTAAAAACCTGTTAGGTTAGCCACATTACAAGCTAATTTTCCATATCCAACCTTCTCTTGAAGTAAAATTGCATAATCTAGTTGAACATAAGTGTGGGGTGAGGTTAACTTGTGTTGTGCTACCTCATTTGGAGATACTTTTGGTGGAAACTATAATGTGGAAGAGATGTTATTATTTCTGAAAAAATCATTTAGTTAATATCTGTGCCTTTTCTAGAACTTTCATGTAAAAGAAGTTGTGCCTTTATGGAGCTTCTAATGAAAGAAAATTTGTGCCTATCTGGAGCTTTCAAGAAAAATCATGTTTGAGATGATTGAAAATATTACTGCTGAAATGATGAATGGTGTGAAATTTCACTGATTTTTTATGTTATTGGAGATGATTTACTTCTGAGGGGGGTGAGGAGGATACCACATTTAAGTGAAAATTAGAATAATGCAATTTTGCTTCAAAAAGAGCCAAACCCTCCTTATTCAGCCTCATAATTTTTCACATATCAATCCAACCAACCTAAATCCATAGAAAAACCTTTAAAATTACTCATGATAAACATATTTCTTTGACTCAATTGGGTGTAGATGTAGGAATTTATCAAGCCTATGGTGACCCTTGCATGAGTATTGGATGAGAAAGACATTTTGAAAATTGATATTTGTGTGATGAGAAAAAAATTCATATTAGGTAAGTGTTTTGTGTACATGGAAGAATTAATGAAGAGGAAAAATAGTTTGAACTGAATTGAGAACTTTTAATAATGGTTGTTTATGAGGCATGCTATCTTTTGTTTCTTGGTGATAAATTGTTAGATCTCAAGGATATGGGTTTTAAAATTTTCTTTGATTTAATATCGATGTTTACTTGTCCAGGAGTCCAAGTGTTAAGTGTGGGGGAATTGACAGAGATAATATTGTAATAATTAATTATATGTTTTTAAATGATTAAATACCTTCCAATTAAAAAATTTGAGATTATTTTCATCATTTCATGATTTTTGGTGAGTTTTGAGATTAAGTGTGAAAATTGGTTAATTCTGGACATTTAACAGTTTTATGTTTCCTCTGTATTTCGAGCATAACTCCTACATTGTTAATAAAATTCACCTGATTCCTTTTTTTAGGATGTGATGATTTGTGGGCTACATATAAGTCTTGAGTAACAAAAGACAATTCAAACTCCAACAATCCAAAATAATTCGGTCAATGTGAACATTTATTCTGTCCGACAGAATAGACTATGACATATTCAAAAAATAATATCTCGGCCAACTGACCTCAAAATGTAGTGGTTTCAGCTGGGTTAGAAATATTACTAGATGGGTCAGATAAAAAAAATATCAGAAATAAATTAATTAATTAAGGATGCCAATTCAATGGTTAAAGAAGGGTTGGTGGAATAGTGTTTGGCGGCCAGGAAAAGTCACTTCCATTTAGGCAGCCATAACTCCTTCCACACGGCTCCAAATGAATTCAAAATTAGTGGGTGGATGGCCAACTACATTCCTCACCTCATATAAGAAGGGACCTAGGCCTCATTTAGCCAGGAGATGGCAAAAACAAATAGAACTTCTGGAAGATAGATTCTGGAAGATTTAGTTTTTTGTTCTTCATTTCTCTCTTTTGTTCTTCAAGTTCCATAGTGATTTCTTCTTACCCTTTCATCTCAATAACCCTTACGATAGTGGGGTAAAAATATGAGGTAATTGGGGGAGGGAATATTTTATATTTTTAATTCTTTGAGTTCTTACATCTGATTGAATAAAATATCTCTCTCTTCTGTGAAGTTGTTTTCAAATTCTAAAAACAGAATTTATTTTCTTATGCGATCGTATTAGATTTTCTATTCTGTTGTTATTATTTCTTTGATAAATGATCAATTTTCTCCCTCTATTAGGTTCTGTTATATATTCGATAGAATAAATATCAGGGCTTAGTGGTGAGGTACCTAGCGATCGCTAGTACCTGTGGGAGGGGTGGTGAATATTTGGGATTATTTAGGATAAACAATACCCCATTGGGAATTGCCTTATATAATTGGGGGTGTTCAATACAACTCTATCACACAATGGAAGAAGTGTATACCAAAATAGAATTTTGTTAAACCATTTAACCAAATAAGTGTGTTGATGTAATTATGGAATCTCACTTAAATCAACTTAGCAGAAGAGGATTGAATTAAATGGAACAAGGATAGTATTGAAATTATAAAACCAACCCTGACTTGATCACCCATCTCATAAAATAGTTTTTAAATAACGTGAATTCAATATTTTTCTTAAATCACTTCCCCAATTTCTTCCTTTTTTCTCTCGTTAATTTTAAAACCAAACAATTTCAAAAACACCCAAAGTTTTCTCTAATGATAAACCTTTTTCTACTGATAGTTCAGGAACCAAGATATAAATCTCATAATGTACTTCATATCAGACCATTAATATTGCATATGGGTTCAATGATACATATTGGTCAAACATGGGTAAATATATTATCTCAAGGAATATGATTCCATCATCATCTCCTCCACATTTTCACCAGATTCATATATAAACTCTGTATATATAGGATCCTATCATCATCCTAGGTCAGATATAGGGGTAGATCCCCATTATATATGTTTTCCCTCATCACCCAAAAATCACAATTTGACATTAGAATCCCTTTTAACCTATTAATTAATGAATAGGTGATGATTAAACCTATAAAGGCAGTCTTACCCTAACACTCCTAGACATTAAGGTGTATATCAGTGAAATGGATCATTAGCTGCCACTCAATACAAGCCTCTCACACTAATTAGGTCTATGTGTTAATACAAGGACCCCAATACTCACTTTTTTTAAAAAACCAATAAGGTCTATGTATTTCTACTCACCACATCTTATATGGAATACCCATTATCAAGGGTGTATACCATAGGGAATTGAAAATACTGTAAGTACTCAACACACCTTCTACACTGAAGGATCAGGTCATGTTGTTATAAAATGTATCCCAACATCTTGTGGTTAGTATATGTAACATCCCAAGAAAATAAAGAATATGAAATTTTCATATTTATTAATATTTTTGTATTAAATATTAATTTTATTTTAAATGGGAGTCTATATTCAACGGGGTACCTGACCCACAACAATGGGTTTCTTTGAAATCTTACGTTGCACACTAATAATATAATATTTTTATTTTAAATTGTAGTTAACACCTAGCTATTGTATTGGATGGAATTAATAGAACTAACTTAAATATGATAATATATGTTTGTTAAATGTTTTTACATTCATACAATAAAATTCAAAGGCTTAAAATGTAAATGAATCTAATTTTAAGCATAATTTACTTTAAAAGGAAGATTTACCGCCTTTTGATGGCAAACCATTTTTAAATCTAGTTTTTGTCACTTTTACATATTATTTTTGACAAAATAATTTTCATCTTTAGGATCATGACATCAAAATTTACTTTGGATGAAATTTAGATATTTTTCTGATAATGTTCATTTTTAATGAATAGTGAAAAAATGTTGTACTTTAATTCAAAACCATCTTTTAATCTAAATTATTTATAAAGTTAGATTTTATTTTTAATTAGTTTTAAAGTGTAAATAGATTCTATTTTTTCCATTTAAGCCAATGTTGGACATTGGAAGTAATTTCACTTTGAAATTGGACATTAACAAGTATTAATCTTTTGATGGTTATTATTTTTTAAAAACACGCTTTTTTGTTTTGACGACGGGAATTAATTATAAAACTAATTAATGTAATTTCTATGTTTTGAATTTGGTAAAATATACATAAATTTTTAAATTCAGAATATCAAATTTAGCTTAGAGTGAATTTTTGGATTTTTTCTGAAAACCTTTAATTTTCGATGAATTGTGAAACCACTAAGTATTAGTTAAAAAAGCAATTTTTTCATTTAAATGAAATTTTACCGCTTATGTGAATTGAATTTCAAAAATCCAACATACATGGTTGTCATTAGTAATTAAAATTTGGCTCAATGGGATAAAAATAATTTTTGGTGAATAGTAACTTTTAACTTTTATTAACCATGATTAAAGGTAATTAGGGTAATTGAAGGTAAAAATAATTTTATAATATAAAAAATTACCTTGACACTTGTCCTAACCCTATTGGATGAGTAATTACTCACCAAAAAAATCCATGGGTCAATTTTGGGACCCCATGGAGCCACTTGGGTAAGATGATGACATTAATAACTTTTTATTTAACGTAAAAATAAAAAATGTCATAAGCATGTATTTTTTACTAAACTAATTTTTACGTGGGGTAATATAAGTTATATTTTTGAATATAAATATTAATTTTAAAGATAAAAATATTTTCTACATCATGATATTTTTTTATAATTTTGAGACATCAAATTAATAAAATTATTTATGACATAATAATGATGCAGTGTTTACGTCATTAATGGATGATTTAAATAAATAAGAAGATGAAAATTAAAAAAACATCCAAAAATTGTTCAATTATAATTTTATGATTTTATTCGAACATGGGCCACCTTATCTTAGACTTTTATGATTTTTGGACCTCTAGAAACCAAAAATAATTATATAATAAAAAAATATTTTTAAACATTCCAAAAAGAGCCCCTCCTCTCCCTTATAAAAAGACCTGACTTCCTACTCATTTATCACACTTCTCAAGACCTTGGCTCATCCAAAATCTACTCCAATAAGATCCCAAGATCCCTATCTCTATCCTAGAATCATTAAATTAGGTATAAAGAACTTCAAAAAACCCGTTTGGTACAAACCAAAGAGAGTTAACCGATTTTAAGGTAACATCTTCTCTTTAAGTACTTTTGTTTTATTTTACTTGTACAACCCCATAAACTCTTTTTATTCTTTTATTTTATAACAAAAACAGTATCAAAAATATACAAGGATGTTTTAATGAGAATTATTCAAGCTACACTTACACACCCCTCTATCAAATGGGTAAAGAACATACTGTTTCAGTGGACAACAAACTACTGCCTCACGAAATGATGATTGTTCAATTATCTCCTACTGCCTCTCATGGTGGCTATTATGATGGAACTATATCTATATATGATATATATTATATTTATGTTTCTTTATACTTATTTATTTTCCTTTTTAATGCATACCATTATGGTTCCCATAATGGGTAAACACGATAATTTCATTAGAAGAAGTGCGGACTACCGCCCCCTCAAAGTGATATAACTCGTTCATGCCATATGTAGAACGTATAAAGGATAGAATTTATGAACTTATGTAAAATATATGAAATAAATATTATACTGAAATTATAATATACCTATTAATCACTATGTTTTCATTCCATTAAAAATATGAGATAGAAATGAAAGTAGCGTTCATGCATACGTACGGCTTACCGTCTCCATAAACGGTGCATTTCATTTCTTATCTTCAAATGTTATGTACTATTATAAATACATATATATATATATATAATGGATATATATGATATATATGAAATCTAAATGATTAACATAATTCTAGAGATAATGTACTTTTGACTACATGGACAATTTGTAATTATAACACGTTCATTTTTTACTCAAATTCTAATCTTTAAAAAAATGTCTGATATGAGCTTAAATAATTAACTAATTATTATAGAAAGGTAATATAAAATGAATAATAAACATGAAAAATATTCTTAATCAAGTATAAAGTAACTTAATTTTATTATACATGAATAACAAGGAACATACGAGCGAGTCAAGTCAGACAATGAGGTAAGGGGTTTCTTATCTCACTTTTAATTCTGTGGGATTTCCATTATTCACCACTAATTTATTTCATGTGGTGTATTTTTTACTGAAATTTTATATATATTATCATGATTCACATTATATTCATGTTATTTTTTGAATCATTTTGTGGTTATTAACTTTTGGTCATACGACTCGATTGATTATAACGTGGTAAGGGATTCTTATCTCAGTTTTAATTCTGTGAGATTTCCATTGTTCACCACTTATTTATAGAATGAGGTGTATTGTGTACTACCATTTGATTTATATTATCAAGATTCTATTAGTATTCATGGTATTCTGTTATTCTTTTGGTGGTTATTAATTTTTGGTCATACGATTCGATTGAATAAAACGTGGTAAGGGATTTTCATCTCACTTCTTATTCATGTGAGATTCATGGTATATTTTCCACTATTTCCTTTTCTGTGGTGTATGTACTAACTATTATTGTACTATTTTTGTAATATAATATAATTTATGGGTATTTATATATTCTTTATATGATCCTTCTTTCATGGGGTGTATGTTTCGAAAGTTACCAAATCAGTAAGGGAAACTTTTACTCTCCTCTTTTAAGTCATGACTTCCTTTATGTTATGTCTTATAGTTCCATTTTAATATGAGGGGGATAGTTATTATATATCTTTACTACTATAAATTTAATTTCCAAATTATTAGATACCATTTCCTCTCTCATTAATTTATTTTCTGAATTTTTAAGTGACGCCGTTAGGCTGCTGAAAGTTTTGTAAAATAAATCGCATCTTATCTTTTCCTTCGAGTTTCATTTTCTTATGGTATTTCCTTAAAATATACATAACATGATCTTATTTATTTTTATTATATACCCATACTATATTATGAGTTATTTATGAGTGGGTGACTATTTTATCCTCTCTTTTCAATGTTTTCTAAAACCATGTTATATAGATGTTATGCTGCATAATTTTCATCTCAAAATCTCTCTCTTTTTCTCAATAAATTATCTTGTATTATTTATGTGAATACCAAATTCTATTTTAATATATAGGGGTATTCATAAATACAAAAAATTGATCTATTTGATTCTGTAATTGACATACATATAACCCTCACTCCCTTTCTATGGGTTATAAATGACTTAATGAATAATTTTTTGAGAACTTTTAAAACATCACAATTTTGAAATGAACCCATTTCATTTATTATCTATGGGTTATTTATGAAATGTTTGATTATTATCTATGTGGCTCAAATGAAATTAAATACATATTAAGTTTTCACCCTAATAGCTCTCCAATGCATTGGGTAAATAATTTAATGTCAAGAGATGACAAGTTTCACGATACCTTGGTGAATAACCTTGGTAATTTTTATGACACCTTGGGGATGAACCTTGGTGATATGTTCATTAATGTATAAATGAAATGTTGTAGCCACATATTCAAGTTATTATTCATGTTCTTTTTATTATGATATGCCTATTTTACCATTTCCCACATCTTTATGTTTTTCATCAAGTTCTTATTGATATCACAAGTAAACTAATGCCCTTGCTTTCCTTACATGGACTTCTGATCACCATTTCCTTTGATTGTATGTCTTCAAGTTATGAGATACAGTAATTGTACATAGGATAAAATTTTCAAGAATATTTTCAAAGGTATTTGAAGGATTGTTTATGTTTTCATGTTTTTATTCCTGATTTCCAAGACACTAGACTTTAAAGATCCTCTGTTTGTAAAATGTAATGTAATGTTATGTATTAAAATGGTGGGATTCCATAGTTGGTATCAAAGGATAGTTTAGTTATTTATGGAAATTAGGTTATGAAAAAATTAGGAATAACCTTTTATAAATGTTTAAATATAGAAAAAATTTCAGGTATTTTGGTGAGTATGGAGTAAGTGGTCTGTCAAGCAAATACATCCCCGTCTGGATACAAGCAGAACTATCTTAATGTGTTGGGATGAAAATCAAAGGTATAAGAAAACCTTTAAGGTTAAAGCATGTCAGGGTTATTTTTGAGTTTTATAAAAAGGAAAACACGCAGACCATGTGACAACCCGTCATGTCAGACAAAACTGTAGGAATCAAACCCACACCTAAAGTGTGATTGGGTTTTATTGCATACCACTAGCCTACGTGAAGTCCCTAGTTACTATGACTTATTCTTTTTAGTTAAATGATTTTATGGATCAGGAATAATTTGATTTTTGGAACTTATTTTTTATCAAATGGATATCCTTTGTATAGGAAAATGATTTTGTGATTAAATGATAAATATAATTTTGGAATATATACTCTCTTTTGGAATATTATATGCCCAAGGAAAATAAAATACTACATGATTTCATTTGTGGAGGAATGGTTGAAATTTTTATTTTGTAGGAATCAAAGTATTTATTGTGGACATATGGTGAGTTGGTTTATTTTTGGAAAATGATTAACCAAGCATAGATAACATGTGATTAGGTTAATTACACTTTAGTATGAGACATTAAGAGTAGTCGATGTTATTTGGAGATAAATGTTAAGATTTATCGTGGAAGACTTTGTGATTAAATCTTTCCGAGTTTTGGATTTTAATATTAGTTTGGATTATATTGAAGAATTTTAAGGACGATTGTGTATTGAATGGTCTTTCTGGAACTTTGGGTACTTTTTGTTGAATTTTGGATATTAATAGTAGTATTCCTTTTTATAAAGGATTATCCTTTTTGGGGAATATATGATCTTTTACTAACCATTTTGGTTTTAGTTGATGTCTAAAGACAAGGGAAATATATAGTTCTTCTTTTGTGGATTATGTGATTCTCTAGAAGAATATTATTGTGATTTTGATGTTACCAAGTATTCTTGAATGCTCATTGTTTGGAGAAAAGATTAGTTTTTGGTAGAAACTTATTAAAGGATGAAACTCTACTTAAAGGTAAGTATATTTCCTTATGTTTTTATTCTATGTAGTAAATTAATTCCTCAAAATTATGAAAAGGAACGTAAAACAAAAATGTTGTTGGTTTACATTTCTTACTGGGTGATCACAGACCGATTAAAACATCATATGTTTGTGATTTTCTGGTGGTTATCTTTCTCAAAATCATGTTTTCTATCACTCTCCATCAGAACTTGACCATTTATTTTCTATTCCATATCCATGTTTTCCTACATGGAATCCTAGTATGGGTTTACTCGGGTGAACTTTGTACTTATCTTTATTTCTTTTAAAGTGATATTTTTACAGACACTCTTTCTGATGTGGGACTTTCAATGAAGTTTCTAAGCCCAATTTTAAGATTGCGAGGACGCAATTTCCAAAAGGGGGGAAGGATGTACCATCCTAGGAAAATAAATAATATGAAATTTTCATATTTATTAATATTTTTGAATTAAATGTTAATTTATTTTTAAAGGGGATTCTATATTCAATGGCATACCTGACACGCAACAACGGGTTTCTTTGAAATCTTACGTTGCACACTAATAATATAATATTGTTATTTTAAATGGTAGTTAACACCTATCCATTGTATTGACAGAAATTAATATAAATAACTTACATATAATAATATATGTTTGTTAAATGTTTTTACATTCATCTAATAAAATTCAGGGGCTTAAAATGTAAATGAATCTAATTTTAAGAAAAATTTACTTTAAAAGGGGGATTTACCACCTTTTGATGGCGAACCCTTTTTAAATCTAGTTTTTTTCACTTTTACAGATTTTTTTTGACAAAATAATTTTCATATTTATAATTGGGACATCAAAATTTACTTCGGATGAAATTTTGATATTTTTCTGATAATGTTCATTTTTAATGAATAGTGAAAAAATGATGTATTTTAATTCAAAACTACCTTTTAATATAAATTATTTATATGGATAGATTATCTCTTTAATTGGTTTTAAAGTGTAAATATATAATATTTTTACATTTTAACCCAATTTTGGCCATTGGAAGTAATTTTACTTTGAAATTGGACATTAACAAGTATCAATCTTTTGATGGTTATTATTTCTTAAAAACACGCTTTTTGTTTTGACGACAAGAATTAATTATAAAATTAATTAATGAAACATTAATGTTTTGAGTTTGATAAAATAGACATCATTTTTGAATTTTAAATATCAAATTTATCTTAGAGTGAATTTTTTGAATTTTTCTGAAAACCTTCAATTTTTTATGAATAGTAAAACCACTAAGTAGTAGTTAAAAAACAGAAATTTTCATTTAAATGAAATTTTTCCGCATCTGAAAATTGAATTTCAAAAATCTGACATACATGGTTGTCATTATTAAGTAAAATGTGGTTCAATGGGATGAAAATAATCTTTGGTAAATATTAACTTTTGACTTTTATTAACCACGATTAAAGGTAATTAGGGTAATTTAAGGTAAAAATAATGTTATAATAATAATAAAATACCTTGAAACTTGTCCTAAACTTATTGGATGAGTAATTTTCGACCAATAGAATCCATGTGTCAATTTTGGGACCCATGGAGCCACTTAGGTAAGATAATTACATTAATAACTTTTTATTTAAAGTAAAAATAAAAAATGTCATAAACATGTATTGTTTTACTAAAAAAAAAATTACCTGGGGTTACGTAAGTTATATTTTAGACTATAAATATCAATTGTAAAGATAAAATGATTTCCTACATCATAGTATTTTTTATAATTTTTATACATCAAATAAATAAAAATATTTATGACACAATTCTGATGTAATGTTTACGTCGTTAATGGATGATTTAAATAAATAAGAAGATAAAAATTAAAACAATATCCAAAACTTGTCCAATTCTTATTGGATTATTTTTTTCTAACATGAGACACCTTATATTATACTTTAATGATTTTTTGACCTTTAGAAACCGAAAATCATTATATAATAAAATAATATTTTCAAACATTCCAAAAGAGTCCCTCCTCTTCCTTATAAAAAGCCCTCACTTCCTACCCATTTCTCACACTTCTAGAGACCTTGGATCGTCCAAAATCTTCTCCAATAAGCACCCAAGATCCCTATATTAATAATAGAAGCCTTACCTTAGGCATAGAGAACTTCAAAAAACCATTTTGGTTCAAACCAAAGGGAGTTAACCGATTTAAAGGTAATGTCTTCTCTTAAGTTCTTTTGTTTATTTTACTTCTCCAAACCCTTAAACTCTTTATATTCATTTATTTTATAAAAAAACAGTATAATAAATATAAAAGGATGTGGATATGATAATTATTCAAGATACAATTACACACACCTCCATCTAATGGGTAAATAACATACTGTTTCAGTGGACGACGAACTACTACCTCACGAAACAATGATTGTTCAATTATCTCCTACCGCCTCTCATGGTGGCCATTATGATGCAATATATCTATATATGATATATATTATTTTTTTGTTTTCTTTATTCTTCTGTATTATCCTTTTTATATCATACCTTTATGGTTCCCATAATGGATAAACACGATAATTTCATTAGAGGAAGTGTTGACTACCGCCCCCTCAAAGTGATATGACTCATTAATTCCATACGTGGAATGTATAAGGGATTGAATTTATGAAGATATGTAACATTTATGACATAAATATTATACTGAAATTATAATATACCTATGAATCACTATGTTTTCATTCCATTAAAGATATGAAATTGAAATGAAAGTAGCGTTCATGTGTACGTACGACTTACCGTCTCCATAAACGGTGCATTTCATTTCTTATATCCAAATATTATGTACTATTATATATATATATATATACTGGATATATATGATATATATGAAATATAAATGGCAAATATCATTCTTTAGATAATGGAATTGTGACCCTATGGACAATTTATAATTATAACATGTTCATTTTTTATTCAAGTTCCGAACATTGACAAAATGTCCGATATGAGCTCAAATAATTAAAAAAAATTATATCAAGTTAATAAGTAATATAAATGAAATAATAAACTTGAAAAATATTCTTAATCAATTATAAATTAACTTAAGTTTATTATTCAGTAATAACAAGGAACATACGAGTGAGTCAAGTCGGACAACGAGGTTAGGCGTTTCTTATCTCACTTTTAATCCTGTGGGGTTTACATTGTTCACCACTAATTTATTTCATGTGGTGTATTGTGTACTGAAATTTGATATATATTATCATTATAATATTTATATTCATGTTATTCTATGAATAATTTGTTGTTTATTAACTTTTGGTCATACGACTTGATTGATTACAACGTGGTAAGGGATTTTTATCTCACTTTTAATTCCGTGAGATTTCCATTGTTCGTCACTTATTTATAGAATGTGGTGTATTGTGTACTTACATTGGATATATATTTTCAGGATTATCTTTATATTCATTTTATTGTGTTATTCTTTTGGTTTTTATTAATATTTGGTCATACGATTCGATTGAATACAACGTGGTAAGGGATTTTCATCTTACTTCTTATTCCTGTGAGATTCATGGTATATTTGCCACTAATTACTTTTTTGTGGTGTATGTGCTGCCCATGATTGTAATCCTTGTGTAATATAATTTAATTTATGGGTATTTACAAATTCTTTATATTATCCTTTTTTCATGGGGTGTACCTTTCGAAAGTTACCAAATCAGTAAGGAAAACTTTCACCCTCCTCTTTTAAGTCATGAATTCCTTGACATTATGTCTTATAGTTCCATTTTATTATGAGGGGTATTGTTCTTATATATCTTTAATATTGTACATTTAATTTAAAAATTAAGATAGACCCTTTCCACTCTCATCAATTTACTTTCTGAATTTTTAAGCAACGCTGTTAGATTGCCGGAATTTTTGTAAAATAAATCTCATCTTCTCTTTTCCTTCGAGTTTCATTTTAATATGGTATTTTCTTCAAATCCCCATACCATGATCTTATTTGTTTTTATTCTATACCCATAATATATTATGAGTTATTTAAGAGTGTTTGACTCTTGTCCCCTCTCTTTCCAATGATTTCTAAAACCATGTTATATAGTCATTATGCTACAGAATTTTCATCTCAAAATCTCTCACTTTTTCTCCAGAAATTCTCTTGTATTATTTATGTGAATACCCAATTATATTTTCATATCCATGTGTATTAATCAATAAATAAAATTGATCTATTTGATTCTGGAATTTACATACATATAATCCTCACTCCCTTTCCATGGGTTATAAATGACTTAATGATTAAGTTTTTAAGAACTTTTAAAACGTCATGATTTTGAAATGAACCCATTTCTTTTATTATCTATGAGTTATTTATGAAAGGTTTGATTATGATTTATGTGGATCACATAAAAGTAACGACATATTAAGGGTGATACCTAATATTTCTCCAATGTATTACGTAAATAATTTAATCTTTAGAGATGACATGTTTCATGATACCTCGGTGAATAACCTTGGTAATGTTTATGCCACCTTGGGGATGGACCATGGTGATATGTTCATGAATGTATAAATTAAATGTTGTAGCCACATATTCAATTTATGATTCATGTTCTTATTATTCTGATATGAATCTTTTACCACTTCTCATGTCTTTATGTTTTTAATCAAGTGATTATTGATATCACAAGTAAACTAATTCACTTGCTTTCCTTACTAGGCCTTCTGCTCACCCTTTCATTTGATTGTATGTCTCCAGGTTATGAGATGAAGTAATTATACACAGGATGAACTTTTCAAGAATCATTTCAAGGGTATTTGAAGGATTTTTTAAGTTTTCTTGTTTTTATTCTTGATTCCCAAGACACACGACTTTAAATATCCTCTATTTTTAAAATGTAATGGAAAGTTGTGTATTAAAATGGCAGGATGCCATAGTATAAATCATAAATTTATAGCTAAATAGATTGTGACACCCAAATATTAGTTTATTCGTGGATATAACCAACTCCAAATCATGCATTAGATAGTTTTTATCATATTAATTCAGTTTTCTAAATCCATAAATGACTATTATCCCATCTTGTATAAGAACTACTCATAACCCAAATTCAGATGTGTCACAGTAAAAGATATACTCTTTACCCATGTCAAGTAAGTTCAGGAACAAAATAGTTTTCAACCACCCTTTTAGCTCTAATAAGTCTATCCCACAAGGATCATAAACTCATAATTTCCCTTATCTTGGTTAGGGACACCATCATCGCTACCAATATGGAGAAACCAATCCTAGAAAGCTACTGATGAGAGACAATATTTTGTTAAACAAGAGTTTTATTTATTTAATTAATTTTAATATTAATATGAAATAAGACTATAATAAGTTTTTATTGTCATTGTTTTAGGCTTAAAAATGGTAAATAGGTGAGGATCCTATAAGACTTCATTACCATATTTGACTTCTATGAAGAATGAAAGACATTTCCCAACATCACAAGACTTTTCAATATCCACATATTATATTTTAATCCCATGAAATACTTTCTAAAAGATGTGTATAACTTTTTCACCCCATGAATGAATATTCTATAGACATATATGACTTCAAAAATTTCTATTTTTTAAACCTATCTGGTTGCATTATAATTTTTTTGTATGACTTTTTATAGAGCTACACATTCCTTCCACAATGTTGTATAATGTTATAAATAGTAAAATTTTTGATCCATGTGAAATGAAAACTAGAAATTACTATTATTGGAAAAATATACCTAAAATCAATATTGATTTCACTATTTCATCTAAATTGGGATAAAATCCAAAAATAAATCCACACTACTCCCATAAAAATAAGGATGAAAACACTAATCATGGGAATAATGTTAGACTAATAGAATATTTGAGATAAATATTTATAGTGGAATCTTGCCCCTCGAGTTATACACATGGAACCCATAGGAGGAAAAAGGAACCCACTACTTACCATAATTAAATTCAAGAATGATAATGTATAATAATCATGATAACTATAAATATTTCCCCTCCCCATTTTTAAAAAGTATTTGAGCCTATATAATTATTATGTAGATTGGTTTGCATATATTTTTTTGTATTTTATTTATATTTTAATATAATTCATTTTTTTCTTCATCCCCTTATGTTGTGTTCTTTCACTTCCCCTATTTCTTTGTGTTTCTCAACCCCTGTGATGTTTTAGTGATCTCTATACTTAATGTTTAGGAAGAACAAACCCATTTTGGATGATATGAGGGGAATCCAAGTAGGAACACTTGAAATTATTAACTTAAATTATTAAAATCTATTCACTGTGTCTATTCTATAGTGAAGGTGAGGATTGAGGGACATAAATGAAAATTTTCTCTCTATCATTACCAATGTATCCTTCAATGGATAAACTCAAACTAAGTGAGTTAATGATCTACTAGAATGTGTTTTTAAAGTTTATTGTTACCATACATTATAAAATAATAGAGGATGAGTAGATAAATGATAGTGAGTCTACTCATTGAATTAGATGATTTAAAATAAATGTAAATTATGATATAACCTCTTGGAATTTACCCTAGGACCATTATCATTTCATACTAATTTTTGTATTCACTTATCTCCTTTACTTTAAAATTAGAAATGAAAACATCCTTTTATTTATCTATTGCTTTATAAAACATATAAAAAACAAAAAAAAACAATTATAAGTGAAATAATAGTAAATCTATAGGCTCAAAACATTTAGAAAAAACTGATGTCATTCTCTATGCTACATTCTAGGTTTTATAAATTCCATTTGAGTAGAGATATATGGTATTCACCTAATCAAACATGGCATTATTTCTTGGGATTTAGGCTAAGTTTTCATTATCTCTTGTAAGTTTGTAATTAGTGTACTACTTTCATATATGTTCACTCTATAATGATATGATATTTCAATACATATTCTAATTAAATAAATAGTATGTTTCACACACTATGGAAACCTAAAACAAAAAAAATTGATATATTTTGAATACTTAATATGACTATTGAAACTTCTCCATTAAATTAGATGGTATAAATTAAATTAACCATATTGAAATATCAATCAAGTAAGAAGAAATGGAATTAGAAACTGGAAGACTTCATTATGAAATAAATTTTCCTTATATCAAAAGGTATCTAGATTTATTAGGGTTTACCCTAGACCAATCCCATTCCAAACTAGAGAAATTAAGGTTTTAATGAAATCATATACTGAAAAAGATTAAGCTTTTAGGAATCACCATGAAATCCATACTGCTTGAATCATGACCTGCAACTACCACTACCAGTTATCTTAACCTTAGATCTTAGACAGAGGTTATAAGGGATTTTTTAAGTATAAATTAGTTTGTTATCAAAATGTAATTATTATATATAGACAAAAATGATAATATTAATATAAATGTCATTTTAAGATAAATAACATTTGTTTCAGAGTAATTTATTCCTATATTAAAATGAACTCATATGAATTTTAAGTATTAACTTAATATTCATAAAAATAAATCCATCCAATGGATATTCCTTGACACTAAATAAGAATACAACCACATTATACTTAAAAATAATTTGTTTTCTAAAAATTATTATTATACGCCTTACAACATTATATTTTAAATTTTTTTATGAATTTTAGAATTTAAAAAAAACATCATCTTTTCAACTAGAAAATCAAAATTTTCTTAGTTTTGTTTTTTAATATTTATTTAAAATAATCAATTTTTAGGTGAATAGTGATTTTTTTGATTTTTCCAATACTATCACTTCTATATAAAATGGACGTTTTTTATACCTTTTTAATATAAATAATATATATTTATAATGTAAAATAAATAATTTAAAATAAAATATGTTTAATTTATAAAACCCATGAAAATAATGTTAGAATATTTAGTGATATCTTATGAAAACTATTTTTCAATTTATTTTTTTAACATGATACAGATAAATAACCCTTTTACGAGGAAATAAATTATTATTTTAAACTGGGTCTATAGGTAACCCTTATATTACCTTGAATGTCAATGTGCCATAGGCCAATTATAACATGGCCTGAATGCCTTAACGGCTTAAAGGCATATACATGGCCCTTAAGGCCTTGAGTGAGAAGTATGCATCATGCCAGGTCACCAATCAAATAGCATGATTCCCCCTTTCCATTAATTATCATTCATTGATCCCAATATTAATGTTTCATTTCTCCCCCTTTCCATGAACCATTACATCATGTTGACACATTATGGAAGAGCACCCCTCCTTCCACGGCATGGGAGGAGGGTTGGGTGATAGGTGTCAGCACACCTATATTAATTTCTATCCACTCAATATAAAATAAATATTATTTAAAAAATAGTATTCTTTTTTAATAAAATTATAAATAATAACATTGATAATTTTATCATATACACAATCTATTTCTTAAAAATTATTTTTTGTAAAACCACATTTTTATGTGTTACATGAACTAAAATTAAGATTGATTTACTACGCATAAAAAATTTAATTTGATAAAATGATTCTTATATTTGAGATAATAATTTTAATAATATTTAAAATGGAAATTTTCATTCTTAATTATAAAATTTATATTATTAGGTTTAAAGCTAATTAACATGATAATGGTTAAATAATTATTTTTTTAAAAAAATATTATTTTATAAATATCTTGGAATTTATGTAGAATAAATTAAAATAAAATCATTTAATAATGAATATTATATGATTTATAAACATAAAAATAAATATATTAACACTCATTTAGTTGTTAATAAATACTAAATAAGATTAAAAATCCATAGTGGTCAGAATGCCATATTTCTACTAAATTTGTTTTTCAACATGTTACAAATTTTAATTTAAATGTTAATTTAATAATAATTATAAAATGAATTGGATTAAAAATAGTTTAAAATTATTTTCATCACACAAAAAATTGGTTATATGGTTAATGTTATATTTTTAATAAAACATAAAATTAGTAAGTTAAAAACTAGTTACCTAGTTTAAAAGTAATAGAGTAAAATGTAAAAAAATAATGGTAAAAACCCTATAAAATGTTTAAAAATGCATTAGAAGACATTTTTGAGTCCTTATATACAAAAATACACCCAATATTTCATTATTTCAAAACATTGGATCCATTTACCAAGGAATAGTGTAATGTTATCATGGAAGTGTAAAGGGTTTTCCCAAAAGTTCCATTTTCTTAACTTATAAAAGGGGATCTCTTACACACCTCTATGGTTGTAGCTACCATTCAAAATATAATTTAAAATTTTGAAAAATATCATATTATATAATTCCCTCATAATTTATTATTCCCCTATTCACACTAATTTATCTTAATCCCTTTCATTACAAGGAGTTTTCTAAGGAAAGATCATGAATCAGATGTCAGTATTACCTCCTTCTTATGTTTTTATCCTAAATATTCCACTTAAAAATATCCTATATTCATAAAAATATAATTAAATGAGTATAATTATTATGCTAATATTTTTTTATATTATTTTAATAAAAATTATTTATTCCTCTCCTTCTATTAAGAAAAACAAAAGCATAGTGTGTTGTGCGGACTGTTGCCACCACAAAGCAACATCTTCCATTTTTCAAAACCACCCTTTATGGATGATAAAAAATGAAATTAATGAATAAATATAATATATATAATATAAATATTATTCTTAAAGATCAAATTATCATTTACTTTCCTTCCCTCTCATTCATCGAGAAATGAAAACATTAATCATGCGTACGTGTGAACTATCACCCCTACAAGTAGTGAGTTTCATTTTTCATCACCACTCATCATAGATATAATTAAAAATATATTTAATATATAAATATAATTTATAACACCATTAATATAATTCATATTATGAAAATATTTTACAATGTTTTTTACCATGGTTAACATACATAAGGAGTTTTGAAAAAAATGACCAAATAACCTCAAGTAACTAACATAGGAAAGAAAACTATAAGAAAAATAAATATGACATGATAATAAAAGATCAATATTGAATTAAATAAATAATAATATGGTTACTAATAATTTATATAATAAACTTAACTTTATTATTCAGGATGTTAGGAGCGTGTGTAAAATGAATTAGGAACATGGTAAGGGTTTTGTGTCAATTCATCATCATTGAGACATATTTTAATGTTATAAACAAATTTCTTATTAATATAGTTTATATAATGACCAATAATATATTTTGGTATAATTTATTATTTAATTAAATGGATTTATATAACCATATTATTTTCAATATTACAATTACATTTGATTCAAACATTACTTAACCTGAAAGGGTTTCATCTCAAAATTTTCTTCTATGAGACACATTTTCTTTTATGCACCTAACTTGTTTTAAATAGTGTGTATAATTACAATTGTATGTTTAATATAATGGATTAACATTATTAACGGTATTTTAACTTCATTTTCAATCTCTATATTTCTTTTAATGGTTTTTTATTAGAACTTTTCTTAAGATGTAGCTATTTATTATCTCAATTTTGACCCATTGAGATATATTTCTTATTATACACCATGATTTATTTGGAATGGTGTATATAATACCCCTTAAATTTTTGAATCATGATTATATAATATTTCATTATATTTTATGTTTTTCCAATTCTATTTCTCTCATGGGGGTTTATCTCAAAATTTTCAAAATCGATAAGGGTGTTTGTCTCAAATTCCTCTTTTTGAGACATGTTACATTTTATCAACCATGATTCCTTCTACATAATATAAATTTTATTTGACATTACATGAATTTTTTATAATTTATTTACTTGTAATCTATTATATATAATAACCCAAATCAATTTTTTTCTTCAAATGTACTTCGACTCAAGTGTTAGCTTAGTTGTAAAGGATCTTCCATACCTCCATCATTACTTGTCAGTTACATGTCCTTTTTCTTCATTTAATGAAATGTTATTATCACGTAAATATTTTATTTTTTATATATTTACATTAAATATATACCTATTTTAATGTCATTTTTATTTCTGGGGTTATAATACACATCTTTAGTTCCCTTTGAAATTCCCACTAATAAGTAACCCTGATTTAAGGGAACTTTCCTATTTCTTGTGTCACATCAAGAATCATCCACATAAAATATTTATAAACCATGAATATATTATAAAATAACCTAATTACCTTATATAGAACCCTCTTGGTTCAATTTTATTTTTTAAAAATAATAAGGTCTTTCATTCATTAAAAATATCTTTTACTTATTTCACAATGCACCGTCCAAGTGATACGTGTTTATTCTTCCTTCTCCTAAACATTTCTCCGGAATTTCATTCATTGGATCTATATGTTAAATAATTGTGTGAATTTTTATAATTTTAAAGTTCAAATGATTTATATCATTATTATCTTGGGAATAAATATGATTTAGACTTTGGTTATACCTTGAATCAGAATTATGAAACTAACTTCCTTCCCATGGGTTTGATCATGTTTATCAATTATCTATGGTTTATTTTCCACATGTGGCACACATATATATTATTTCCATTATGTGATGGGTGGTAATGCAATTATATATCCCTATAATTCATTATTTAAATATTTATATCTCATGATAAGTTATGTAAGGGATTAGGGAGTGAACCTAATCCACCAAGATACGTCTTTTTCCAATTTAAGATGATGGTCTTGGGGGTGACCCTTACCTTATGTTTATGATATCATGTTTTGTATTGTGTCCAAATGTTTATAATTCCATGATATTATAATATTATTTACTTATGATATTTTTATATACTTATGATCTTCCTCTTTTTGATATCACATTATTTCTTTTGACTCTCATGTTATGCTTTATTGCTTTGTTTATTACCTTAATTGGCTTTCTAGCTCGCACTTTTCTCTATGTTTTCCCCAGTATATCCCAGGAATTTTAAGAATATCCACTGCTTTAAAGATAACTATGTGTAATTTTAAATAATTATGATTTATTTATGTTTAAGTTGATGTATTTATATGTCAAATCTTCCAAATACACTAGATCCCCCAATCCTCAATGTGTATTTGTTGGAGAAGAATTTTAATAATTAGAAAATATTTTGTGTTTAAAGATTGGTTATATTTAGTTAGTATGAATGGAAGTTCTAATTATTTTTAGATATTAGGATTATATAACATTAGTTAAAACTCTAGGGATAAGTCTAAATGAAAATATTTAGTATAAGATAATATCCTAAAATTTTTATAAAGTATATATTATGTGATTTTCCAAGAAATAAATCCCATTATAGATAGAAAAAAGTGGTTATAGGTGTGGCATAAATTCACCTAGGGGAAATCACCCTGAAATGGGTTAGTTGTGAATTGAATCGGTCATCACTCTGATTCATGATGGGTGGGACTAAAAAGAAAAATTGGGCTAGACACTTCCATGGGATATTCTTTTGTTGATCATATACTATCTATAAAATGCTACGAAGTATTGATTTTATAGTTACTTTAAGGGAATAGGTTGAGAGGTAAAATATAACCCAACATAAATAACCTAGTTAGAACAAAGAGATTTATAAAATTAACTAATCATGACATGGTTGAAATAAAAGTATCCTATATTGAAATGAAATTATCATTGGAGAAGACATCATAGGATTGAGCTTTAATATTCATATAATTTGATTATTTTGAATATTGTAATAACCATTTTAGTTTTAGTATTTGGTTTAAATGTGATCAAGGAAATTAAACTAAGAAATATATGTATCTAGAAACTAATATATCTTATAACCAGATAATGGGTAATACTTAAATGATAGAAAATCATCGTATACGTGTTTCTATGATGTAAATAGAAGTTTTTCATACATACCAAAGGTAATGAGGTTGATATATTGATAGAAATTAAATTTTGATACTCTAATCTTTTTTTATTAGAAAGTTATATTTATTAATGATATTCAAGTAAGTTCTAAAATTTATGAGGGTTATGTGAAACATCTAAGGATTTTTCTTTAATAGTGTTTATTTAAAGGCATGGAAACATATATTAAATGGTATTAATAACCTTGAAAAATGAATTTATGATAAAGTTATATTTTTGGGGATAACTATTTAAGAACACATGATTTAGGTATAGATAACTCTTATGATTAATATATGATTGATTTTTATGTAATAAAGGGTTGATTTACTTTGAACAAGTAAGTTAGACGGTATTAGTAACCTTGGGATTGCTGATTAATTAATGATATTTTTGGTGAATTTTATCTCCATTTTTATATTATAATATATATAGACTAGTTAATGACTTTATGAACTGGTGGTAATTACTATTTCAATGTTAAACATATAGTTAATTTTTTAAAGAATATGTGACTTCTCAATGGTTTAATGTCTTAGAGATCGAAATGATTTTGGGAAAGGTATCTAATGGAGAATATATGATTAGGGTATATACATATTGGGGTGAATTATTGTATGAATGATCAATATTGTTTTATGAAATATAAATAACTTTTTAAAACCAAATAAAGTAATTCATATTTCATATTTGAAGTTATATCTCAAATTATGAATATTTTAAGAATACCCCCACCTAATTTCGTTAATTAAGAGTAATTAAAATTGTGAGGAGGCAATTTATTTAAGGAGGGGGGAATGTAAATACCTAATATTTGACTATATATTATCTTTAAATAAATAACATATTAAATACCACATTTTTAATACCATGTCTTACTGAAACAAAAAAAAACCATCACATATTTTGAATATAAAATATGACCTTTGAAATTTATTCATTAAATTAGTTGACATAAATTGAAGTAACCATACCAAAAAATCAATAAAGTATGAATAAATGACATTTTGAAGTTGAATTATTCCTTATGAAGCCCATATTTCTGATCTTAGAAGAGAGATATCTTCTCTTGTGTTTTCCCCATACCAACTTCAAACCGAACATGATCATTTATGGATTGAGCAAAGTCATTTTTGGGAAGAGATTAAGCATATAGGACTGACTATGAAATACTTTCTAGTTGAATCACCACATGTGACCACCACTACAATTTATCTTACCCTTCGATCTTATTCAGTGGTTATAAGGGTTTTTTAAGTAGTAATTAGTATGATATAGACATGTAATTATTATATATAGAATTGATTGAGCACATCAATATAAAAGTCATTTTATGATTATTAATTTTTGTTTTCTAATTTATGAATACCTATATTAAAATTAACTCATATAACTTTTAGATATAAATTTAATATATATATATATAAATATAATTATCATCCATCAAATATATATTTTGTAACACTGAATAAGAATAAAATCACATTATTCATTAACAAATACATTTTTATTAAAATTAATGTAAAACACCTTGCACCATTATTTTATAAAGAAATTATATATGAGTTATTGAATTTTAAATTATAAAAAACTTCAATTTTGAATTCTTTAGTTTAAATTTTTTTAGTTTTATTTTTTTTATTTTTCTAAAATAATCAATTTTTAGATGAATATTAAAAATACAGGTTCTTCTAATCCCATCACTTTTATATGCCTTGGATGTTTTTGAGATAATTATGATATAATAAATTTATATTTATAAATTAAAATAAATAATTTAAAAATACAATTTTCAGGTTATAAAAATCATGAAAATAATTTTACAAAATTTAGTAATATTTTATGAAAACTATTTTTCATCTATTTTTGTAATTAACTTCGAACATGTGTAAAATTAGGTTATATATTTATTTAAATGTAAAATAAAATTTCTTTGATCAATAATAATATTTTTAATATCATTATAATAAATAAAATTTGTAATTATCTTCTATACATGAACTTTATGATTAACAATACACTTTTCCCCAAATTATGTTTTTACACATTATATGTGCTAATGTTAAGATTAATTTCCAACACATAAAAAAGTTAGTTTTATAAAGTTATTCTTATATTTGAGATAAGAAAATTTATATTAGTTAATATGTGTAGTTTAATTTTAATTTATAAATTTTATATTATTAGGATTAATTGTAATTACTATGATAATGGTGAACCAATATTTAAAAAAAAATATTTTGTCAATATCATGGAATTTATATCAAATAGATTAAAATAATTCATTTCATAATTAATATTATATGATATATAAAAACATAAATAAATATATTAATACTCCTTTGTTTTTTAGTAAATACTAAATAATATTATGAATCCATAATAGTAAAAAATTCTATTTTCTACCAAAATAGTTTTTCTACACATTACTAGTTTTAGACTAAAATTTAATTTTATAGTGTTTAGAAGTTTATTTGGATTAAATATAGATTATATTTAGTTCTATAACACCAAAATTTGGTTATATGTATTTTGTTATATTTTTATTAAAATATAAAATCACTTAGTTAAAAACTCCTTACTTAGTTTAAAAGTAAAACGGTAAAATGTAAAACATTAATGGTGAAAACTTTATAAAATATTTAAAAATCTGTTTAAATAAAATTTTGAATATTTATAAACAAAAATACATCTAAAAAACAATTATTTCAAAACTTTGGATCCATTTACCAAGGAATAGTGTAATGTTATCGTGGAAGTGTAAACAGTGTTCCTAAAATTAACATTTTCTTCGCTTATAAAGGGGATCACTTCCAACACTACATGATTACACATACCTTTAACAATTTACATTATAATATTCTAAAATATCATCTCCTATAATCCCCTAACACTTTACTAATCTATCGGTAAAACTAAGTTATCCTAAACCCATCACTTCCATGGATTTTCCCAAGGAAAGATCAAGTCACCAATGTAAGTACTATCTCCTTCTTAAGCATTTCTCTTTAATTTTCCTCTTCTAAATATATTATATCCCTTATAATATAATTAAATAAGTATAATTATTATAATTATATGTTATTATATTATTTCAATAACATCTATTTATTTCTCTCCATTTGTTAATAAAAAAATTACATTACTATGTTGTGCAGATTACTATCTCCACAAAGCATTGTATTCAATTTTTCATCACCACAATTAATGGATGTTAAAAATGATATAATTAATAAATAAATATAATATCTATAATATATCTATTATTCCAAAAATTCAAATTATAATTTACCTTATTTCCCTCACATTCGTGGATAAATGAGAACATTAATTGTGCGTATGTGCGAACTTTAGCCTCTATGAGAAATGAGTTTCATTTTTCATCACCACCCATCATGGTTGGAATTAAAAATATTTTTAATACATAAGAATTATTAATATAAAACAATTAATATTATAGAAACTATGAAAATATTTTATAATATTTTTTACAATGGTCAACATACATAAGGAGTTACAGAGAAAAATTTATCGAATAACCTTAAGTAACCAACATAAGAAATAACAATATATAATAAATAAATAAAACATAATAACAAATCATACATATTAAATTACATAAATAAGAATAATTTTTCAATTAAGTTATATAATAATATTAATTTTATTATTCAGGGCGTTAGGTGTATGAACAAAATGAATCAGGAAAAAGGTTAGGGTTCCGTCTCAATTCCACCTCACCAAGACATGTTTTAATGTTTTGTACCGATTTTTTATTTATATGATTTATATAATTAACAAGAATTTATTTTATAATAATTCCTGATTAAATTCAAGGTATTTATTGAACTATATAGTTTTCAAGATTCCAATGAAATGTGATTAAAAATTTACTTAAGTTGTAAGGGTTTTGCCTCAAAATTTCCTTCTTTGTGAATCATTTTACTTTATGCACCTAATTTATTTTAAATGGTGTGTATAATTTTAATTTAATGTTTAATATCATGTAGTATAGTTATTAATGGTATTTTAAATTCATGTTAAATCTCTCTCTCTCTCGCTTTCTCTCTTTCAAGGGTTTTTTTATTAGAATATTTATTAAGCAGTGAAGGTTTCTTTCTTAATTTTCACCCAATAAGATGTATTTATTATTATACACCTTGATTTATTTATAATGGTGTATCTAATAGCCATTAATGTTTTTAAATAATGATTTTATTATATCTCATGATATTCAATTTCTTATTCAAATTTATTTTTCTCATGGGGTTTTGACTCAAAAATTTCAAAAGCTATAAGGGTTTTTGTCTAAAATTCCTTTCTTTGAGACAAGATACATTTTATACACTATTATTCCTTTTGTATTTTGTAAATTTTATTTTCTATCCCATGAAAGTTTTATAATTTTTATTAATTCATGTAATATAATAATCTAAATCATGTTCTTTTCATAAAATGGACTTTGACTCAAGTGTTTTCTCATTGGTAATGGGTCTTCCATACCTCCTTTGTGACTTGTCAGTTATGAATTATTTTTCCTTTTCTATATTTTATGAAAAGTTTTTAACATGTTACTATTATATATTTATATTTTTTCCCTTAAATATATAAATATTTTAATATATTTTTAATTTTTTGTTTTATACATTTTTTTAGTTCCTTTATAAATTCACACTTTTAAGTAAACTTGGTTTAAGGGAATTTCCCTATTTCTTGTATCGCATAAAGAATAACCCCCGTAAAATGTTTTTAAACCATAAATATCTTCTAAAAATAAAAATTATTTAATGGAGAACCCTATTGTTTCAATTTTAGTTTTATGGAAAATAATATGGTCTTTCCTTCAGCCAAAAATACACTTTATTTTTTTCACAAAGCACCACCCAAGTGGCACATTTTTACGATTTCTTCACCTAAATCATTCTTATAATTTTTTTAAATTATATATCAATGTTTAATAAATGGTTCATATTTCACTTATTAAAGTTCAAATTATTTATTTCCCATTTCTCTTGGGAATCCTTATGATTTAGCCTTTGGTTATACCTTGAATCGGAATTATGAAACCTAATTTATTCTCATGGGTTTGATCATTATTTTGATTTATGTATGTTTTATTTTCCTCATGTGGCACACATATGCATGATTTTCATTATGTGACTGGTGGGATCAAAATTATATGTTTGTCCAATACTTTTTTTAAAGCATTTTATGTCATGAGATTTTATGTAAAGGATTGGGGAGTGAACCTAATCTACCATGGGAATTTTTCCACTTTACGATGATGATCTTAAGAGTGACCCTTTACTTATGTTTATGATATAATTTTTTATGTTTTGGTCACATATTTATCATTCCATGATCTTATGATATCATTTTCTTATTCTATGTTTTTATGTTTATGGTCATCATCTTTATTATGTCATTTTTTTCTTTTTGACTCTCATATTATGATTTATTTTCATTATTATTACCTTACTAGTATTTCTAGCCCATCATTTTATATATTTATTTCCCCGAGGGTACCCCATCCGATTTTAGAAGTTTTATGTATTTTAAGATCATTATGTGGAGTATGAATAAGGATTATTTTTTTAAGGTGAATTATTTTTATGTCTAATATTTCCAAGAAACTAGAACCCTCAATCCTTAGTGTGTATTTTTAAGAAAATAATTTTAAGAATAATGGAATATTTTGTGTCTATGTAATCTATTACTAAACTTTCATTGATTTTTTTTCATTTTTTTCTATCTATTTGTCTCTTTGATTTTCTATTTACTAGGTTGAGAAAAAGTATATTATATTTATATTATAATGAAATATCATTATTATTCCTAGCTAGAATAGGATGATGAACCTAAATAAATTGTCAAAATATTACATTAAAAATACCCTACTAGATAATAATTAAATCCCCAAGTGCATGAAGAATAGGACAAACCAATAATCACTATAAATGATATGAAGAAGATGCTTGACCAAATTACATCTAAATTTCAAAATCCTATGGGGAAAATTTAAGAATAGGACCAGGAGGTGGTAGAAGAGGAACGAGAGGTAGTAGGAGAGGTTTAACTAAAACAAGAACCTCTCATATTCTCAATAGTGAGGGTAGAGGAAGAGATTGAAGAAGAAAAACCACCGTTATTTACTCTTGTAGATGTTAGTCCATTGTCCTTATATTTCAAGGAAGAATTAGAAGTTGAAATAAATGGGGGAAATATTATTTCCTTTAATCCATTATATTTTAATTTTGTTTAATATTATTTGAATACACATACTACCTATACCGTGAATTGAAATTCAATAATCACCCTACAGGCCTTAGATTATAAAGATAAAGATTGAATGGATGGGTTCTACTTTGAAGTGATGATAAAATTTCCAAAACTTCCCCCATCTATATTATAAGACTTATGAGAGGAAATAAAATTATGGAATGAAATAAATATTGAAACAAAATGAGTGATATCATTAAACTGAACTCAATTTACTAACATTTTATTCCCAATGCATTGAAATATGACCTCTATCATGCTATATTATCATATTAAACTATCATTTTTCCTATCATGGATGATGATGAAGACAATATGTTGGGATTTTTTATTGATTATAAAATTTAATACCCATATTACATAAGCATTAAAATTGGTATCCCAGGGGTTCCACATTAACAATAAGACCAATATGATAAAATAAATGGGAGGGACTTCTTAGTTTTAAATACACCTCATTCAGATTTTATTGATCATAAACTACATTATGATTTACCTTATTATAAAATTATAGATTAAAATAAACTATTTGTTATCATTTTATAATATTAACAAATGTGGAATAATTAAAGGATTATTTTCTTGAGTTACCCATTGAGATAGAAGTAGGAGATGATACCGACATGTACCTATATTCTAAACAACATGTTCAAGATAAAATAAAAAACAAGATACTTCTAGGAGTAACTTTCACACCCTTAACAGACTTCCCAAGTGTGTCAATAGTTGAAGGGTAGATCAAGGAAGACTATTTTGATAATATATCTAAATCTTCCCTAGAAGTGTTAAAAGAAGATTCTATAAGAGAGGTGGATAGATTATAAGAAGATATAGAAGGAGACTAGAACAATTTGGTCTAACAAGTATAAAAGGAATCTATATATTTGGTCATGGTTAATCTAGAAACAACTAGGGAACTACCCCATGAATATAACAATCAAGAAAACATTTGAGTTTTATGGAGGGAGTAAAAAAGAACTAGTGTATGACTCTTATATTATAATTCTAGTAGCATATTCAAAAATGCATCACATTTTCTAGGGGATGTCCATGAATAACTCTATAAATGGGGACCTCCAAGTAGAAGTAAATCTTGGAAGCTATAGAAGGAAGAGTATATGGTGGTTTTCATCACTTGAAACACATAATATAGTATATTAAAGATAATTATAGGGTTGTCCAGTTGTGGAAAACATAAATACATCTCCTCTTGGGAGGGATGACCTATGATAGTCTCCCTTTTTTCAATCCTTTTTAATTTATTTTCTTCTTCATATAAATTATTATATTATATTTTTATTTTTTATATAGTTTTTCAATTTTACACCTTGATACAGTTCTAACTCAAACCTACAGGGAATAATAAAAACCATATTTCTTCAATTGTGTTATATTTGTTTTGTCACTATTATTTATAACTTTTTTCAGATCATTAATGGGAAGTATTAAATAAGTGTGGGTAAGGTCTAAAATCTATTTAAGATTATCTAAAGATATATTTAGAAGATTTTTAGGATTTTATATTAGAATATTTTAAAAAATATATCTTACTATTTTTTTTTATTTTTTGATTTTTATTGTATATTTAGGCTAGTAAATTGAGATTTAACTACTACCATGTCTAGTAAAAAATGGCATAATAGTTTTGAGGATTCAATCAGATATATTTTTTTGAATTTATATGATTTATAAGTGTTTTTCCTTATATTTTCATGTAATTTTTTGTTTTATAACTGAAAAAAGAAGTGTGATGGAAAATATTTAATTATAATCAAAATTATATCATGAGGAAACCAGAATTTTGTACTTAATATTTGGTAACTTATCCTTTGTGAAAAATAATTCCTTAGAGAGATAAATTAATAGTCATTCCTATAAGTTTTTTGAAACTAGAATAAAATGTGAAATCGGGATCCCATATGATATTCTGAGATAGTTAGGTACTTCATGTGTGAGTAAGAAAATACATTTGTAAATTCATTAAGTTATTTGTACAAATAATTGTTATGAAAAATTAAATAAAGTTATTCATTATTTAAAATGAATGGATTTTGGTGAGAGGGATATTAAACCCAAAAGAATAAAGTAGAAAATGGATCATTACTATAAATAACTTAGGAAAAAGGGATAAATGAAAGTTCCACATGTTAAAACTCATAATTATACAAAATTATATTATTTATTCACTCTTGGATTTTTTTTTGATTAAATTAATTAAGGTAGTGTATTAGATTCATAGAATATCCATGATAATTTCAATAATGGATGAATATTTGTTTTCTTCTCTATCTATTTTTGTGTTTGTGCTAAGACCCAACCTTAAAAATTAAAAATTATAGTGATTTAAGACTATAATTGTATTTCTTTCATTCCCAATGAGCTTTTAGGTTTATAGTTTTATATAATTAAGACAAAATATTATATATTAAACCCTTACATTATATATGAAAACTTATACCCTATGTAAATTTTTCATCTAAAACAAAAATCATTTAAACAAAACATGATTTTTTTTCAGGACACATCTTCATGACTTTGAATTTTAATTATTCCTTTTTCTTAATCATACATAAAACCTATATAAATAATTTTAAAAACATTTTATGAGCACAAATATTTTAGTAAGGGACAGAAAATTAAAGAAAATCATTACTACATTGATAAACATAAAAACCCATGTAATGCTTACCTTTATCCATAAATTTCATTGATAACATGATATAAAAAATTTACATATGAAAAACACACACAATGTTTCTCAAATAAAAACAGTAAAACTCATAGAAAAAAATAAAACCCCATTTTGGAAACTTAGAGCACCACATTCATAAAACCCTTTCAAAACCCTTGTGATAAGAATCACCATATGACTTACTTCCAATATAATTCTTAGGAGAACATAATAATTATCCAATGAAATCGATATCTGTAATGGGGATCTCCATTCATATAATATATGTTGGAATCACCCAATTTTCATGAGCTATATTGGGGCACAACCTTTCATATAAGCTATATCATGCTCACCTATGAGCTATAATGCGGATCAACTCATTGTATAAGCTATATCGGCCTCAAAAAAAATTCATATAATTATCAAGTACCATATATTGAATAAATAATATTATGAATTCATCTTTTCATCATAAAACCATTTTAAAAACTCATTGAAACCCAAATAAAAACACATTTGGATATCAAAATACCCCTTCTTTTAAAAATGGGAAAGTAAACTTAAAATAATTTAGGTGTCATGAAATAAAAAAAATATTCTCATTCAATATTAGTTAAAAAAATATTCCTTCTGTATTCTTTTTAAGAAAAGTCACAAATTACTTCATTTGGAAACTGAAAAATAGTTTCATTTAAAAGAATTTTGTAAAAATTAATAAATGGATAAAAATGAATTTAAAAATTGAAAATATAATATTAAAAACCTTTTTTAAAAATTTTTTTAGGAAACAATCATATTTTTATGAAAAAATAGAGTTTTAAAGGAAACTTTAAAAGATGATTTTTAAAAGAAATCCCCTTACCTTGAGTCTGGACAATCACATATTTTTTTTTATTCCTGAATAATAAACATAGGTTAATTATTTAATTTATTAAGAACATTTTTTAACTTCATTATTATTTTATTTTAATTTAATACCATGTTATATACAATTACTCAATTTGTTAAGTTCACTTCAGATATTTTGATGATATTCAATTCATAAATCCAAAATGACTTCAATAATTTGTCTATGGTCAAATAGAAAATTGTTCCATCATCTCAGTAATTATAATAATAAAATAATTTTCATTTTTATACATAAATTATACTTTTAAAATTATAGTTATGAAAAATGAACTGTGTTACAATCATAAAGATGATAGTTCGTACGTAACAATTCCTTTTTTCAACAATCATTATAGAAAGAAGATAATAATTCTTTTATATTTACATAATGATAATAATATCATATATATAATATTAACTCTTCAAATATACTTATATATATATAATCCATGTTATTTGGTGATGAAAAACAAATCACATCGATTTGTGGATGTGGTAGTCCACACATACGCATTCATGTCATTATCATTTTCTAGTGTATGTAAAGGTAATAAGGTAAATGATATATTATATATTAATAATGATAATTATTTCATTAATATCATATATAAACATTAATTCCATCATTATAACCAATCTTGAGAGATGGTGACGGAAAATGAAAATCATCGGTTCGCAAAGTGGTAGTTCTGTATACAAACGAATGATGGTTTCATTTACCATTTAATAGAAGAGGATAAGGATATAGGTTAGGATATTAAAATTATAAAATATTATTATATTTATGATACTAGTTTTATTATTTCATCATTGTTTAAAAGTATTTTAATTATGTTATAGAAGTAAAAAAATTAAATCATACTGTTGAAAACTCAACCTATTCTTTGGTAAACCTATTTTTCTTAACACCTTAAGATATCTAAGATTGGTATAATGACAAAAATATGTCCTATATAATTAGGTGTGGTATTATAGGAAATTATTTTGTCATATATTTTTTGAACCAAATGGGTTTTTAATTGTTAAGGATTAAGAATAAGAGGATCCCTTTAATAAGAGAGGGGTGGAGCACTCTTAGAATTTCTCAAAATCATAAATAAATATAAATTAAATTCCAAATGAATCTAAACTAATTTATTTCTAAGATAATAAGAGTAATGGTAAAAATACTCTCATCCAATAATTTTTGAATAATTTAATTCAAATTTTAATCCTTATCATTTGGTTTTAACCCCTCATTAACCCTTTTAAAACATACCACGACAAAAAGGATTTTTACTCTTTGAGGAAAAATATGGTTACTATATATTGAAAAAAATACCTTAAATAAACCATGTTTGACATTATAAACTATATCCCAATTAATTTTTTGAATTTATTATTTTTATGAATTTTATATCATTTAATAAAATATTATTAATTTTAAAATATCACTAATGTCAATTTCTAGAACTATTTATTACATTGACTTTTATAATATTAATATAACACATAGAATTTGAAAAAAAAGTATTTTATCATATCCATAAAATTTAATTATAATATATGAAATTAATTTATCACATTATTTATCTCATATTATATAACTTAAAATATTTTTAGTATTGTTTATTTGATTTTCTCATCAATTAAATATTTTCTACATCATCGTTGGGTAAGCCTTTTAAGTAATTATTTTTTTGCTAAAAATTAAAAATAAATTACCATGATAATTATAAATATTTTATATTTAAAAATAATATTTATATTTTAACATATCCACTAGATAAACTCATATTAAAATATTATAGTTATTAAAAAAAATATTGTGACGTGTTTGACTTTTCTTGAAATAAAATACCATAAATGTCATAATCTCATTTAAATGGAAAGAAAATTCCATATAAAAAATGGATTATTTTGAAATAAATTTAATAATATAATAAAATTTATGAAATTCTCAGGGTTATTTTATCCTCTTTATCATTTTATTTTTAACCTTCAATTACTCGATTTACCATTTACCATAGTAACAAAAATTACTAATGTTACTATTAATATTGACCAAAAATATAAAGAAAATATTTATTAAACCTCAAAATCCTAATTAAAAATATGGGATAGATTTTTTAAAATTCATAACATATAAGTGATATAATTTAATTTAAAATTAATCCCAAAAAACACATTGAAAAACAATTTTCTTGAAAAATATTTTTTTAAGCCTAAAAATGTGCTTATACCAAAGTAAGGTATAAGAATGATTGAAATTTAATTAATTAGATTATATATAATTAAATATTAATTAATTTACTTTTATAATTAAATTAAATTAATAAATGGAATTTTAAATATATAAATTTTTTTTTTTACAAAAATCAGTATTTTGCACTATTCACTAAAAATTAATTGTTTAAAAAAAGTATGAAAAATTTATACTAAGATAATTTTGACATGATCAATTAAAAAATTATATAAATTTTTTTAAATAAATTTTACAAACCTTTTATAAATTAATTATAATATTAACTCATAAAAAGAAATAAAAACCATTTCTGAAGAAAATTTATTTTTAAAGAATAAAATGACTTTACTAAAATTTATGGGATTGTTTTATAAAAATTTATCAATAAATTTATATTGAATTGGACCTTTATATTTATTTTATAAATTATTTATTCCTATTCATAACCTCCAATTTAACACCTAGGTTAAAATGGTCACATTTAAATAATTATATTTCATTGTTCATTTAAGCTCAATGTTGCATATCCTGTATGCTATCAAATATAGTATTTCCTTTTAAAATATTAGGATATTAGATCACCCCCATGTCAATAAATTTAATCTTAAAAATCTTGAACTCAATATTTGTAACCAAGTTTTGACTTTTCAAAAAACCTTTGTTGAAAATCCACATTGTAAAAGGGGCCAATACAACTTCATATTACCAAGAGACAAAGGGAAGTATGAATTTCATCCAGGATAACACATACCACGTTTCAAAATAAGCGAACATTAGTGGTAAGTGAATATATAAACATGGAATAAAAGTAATGACTATGTATCATTGATCAGTAGAAATTTAATGATCTTAAGAATGTTAACAATCACAAAACAGTAAACCATAGGTGTGGAAAACACCATCAATTTGTTGAAATTAATGGTTATAAGACAAAATTTTTCCTTAATATCATTTTCCTATAGTTAAGTAATTAATTTACTATATATAATAAGAACATAAGGAAATATAATTACTTGACAAGTATAATTTCTTAATTTTAATAAATCCCCCATAAATAGCATATTTTTATCCAAATGATGAGTATTCAAGATTAATTTTTCATACCTAAAGGTATAAAATCAACTTATAATAAATCACATAATTCCAAAAAATAATTACTATATATTACTCATATATATAAACATTACCCAAAACCAAAATGGTTAGCATGTAAAAATATTATTCCCAAAATGAATAAATCATTAAGGGATGAAAACCGACCATAATCTCCAAAAATCAATAGTAATTACCAAAGTCCAAATTAGAACATTAAATAAATAAATATCTTTAAAATTTATCAAAAATATTCCAAACTAAGATTGAAACCAAAAAATTAGAAGGATTTCGTTACATATTCTTCCAAGAAAAATTTAATATTTATTTCCAAATAACATTAATAACTCTTAATGTCTCATTAAAAAAATTATAATTTCCCTAATAATATATTCTTCTAGATATACTACTCATTTCTATAAATAACACAAATCACCATAAAGATACAATAAAATCACCTACACTTATAAAAGATAATTCATTATGTATTTCAAAATCAAAATCTCATAGTATCATACAGGGTTCCCAAAATATTGATCTTTTTATGATAAAACATTGATCACAAAATCAGTTTCTAATAAAACATATGTTCCAAAATTGTAACAACACATAATTAACTCAAAATAAGAGATCATATAAACTATAAAGGATTTATATACCTTTAAACATATGTCCTCATAATGAGAATAGATTTCATACTTAAAAAAATTTTCAACAAAACCTATACTAAAGGTTATCTAGGATATTTCTCATGTCTTGCATATGATGGTCATGAGAAGCTAGATCGATAGAAATGAAATCAATTCTTTCTGAGATAGTGGCGTGGGATTCCCTTTTTATAAGTTTTTCTTTTTTTTATTTTTAATTACAATAGCAGCTGGATGATGCATATCTTTTTTCATCATTGATTTGATGCTTTAAAGAACACATGACACAAAGTTCTCCAAGTTTGATGCAGCTTATATAAAAACTTTGTTTTGAACTAGTTGGTGTTGTATGACATTAGTGTATATAATATCTTTCATTTTATTATTGGTTAAAATTCTTTTCACCTCATGTTATCATTGTAACATTTAATTTTCTTAACAAATTTTGGAGGGGGTTTGAGTTGGGTTGCCAATTCATATCTTCAATTTTCCCAAAAAGAACCTGTACTAAACCTAAGGGTTGTATTACTATAAATGTCTTCCAAATAGTGTTAATCCTATTAGTGATCCACCACTTAAAACCTCCAAATGGGTTTCTAAAAATTTTAACTTAAGATCAACCATAAACTTGAAAACCCTTTATGTTATTCATAATTCTATAGGTTGCCTCACCTAAAAACATCATTATCTCAAAAGTTGTCTAAACATTGATTTATACCAATTGTAAGGACCCAAAATTAAACTTAACATACTCTAGTTATTTAAGACAAGAATTATATTTCTTTAGTTCCCAATTATATTTTAGGTTTAGAATTTTATAGAATTAGGAAAACCTATTACATAGTAAGCCCTTACATTACAAGTGGAAACCGGTACATATTATAAATTTTCCCATAAAAAATATTTTTAAACAAACATGTTTTATTTTCATGACACATTTTATTAACTTTTATATTAACTTCTTCCTTTTTCTTCCCATCCCTAAAACCTATGAAAATAGTTTAAAAATATGGTATGAGAACCAAAATTTTATTAAGGTATATAAAAAGAAAAAATATATTATTGTAGTGAAAAAATTGAAAACCCATGTAATGTTTACATTTATCATCAATGTTCTTTGATAATATGAAATAAAATATTTAGAAATGAAAAAAACAAAATTATTTCTCAAAAATTCCTTTAAAACCTCTAGAAAGAAAATAAAACCCCTTTAGAAAACTTAGAGAATCACATACATAAAACCCCTTTAAAACCGTTATAATGGGAACAACCATACATGTGACATCCAATATAATTATCAATAGAAAACAATAATTAAATAATTAATTGGTTATATATATTGTGTCTCACCCTTTTTATAATCTATATTTGGATCACTCATTTTTTATGAGCAATAATGGGACTCAACCCTTCATATAAGCTATATCAGGCTCAACTGTGAGCTATAATGGGGCTCAACCCATCGTATAAGATGTATCATGATCACATATTTTTATATAATTATCAAGTATGATATGATTAATAAAACTTTTATTCTTTCACATTTTTTCATAACACTCTTTGAAAAACTCTTTTAAACCCAAATAAAAACACTTTTAGATATCAAAATACATTTTTCTTTCAAAAATGAAATCTTAAAATCTAAAAATTATGGACATCATAAAGAAACCATTTTCTTTAACATTAAAAATGAAAAATTATAATGTAAACATAAAACCATTGATGTATCATTATGGTGTAAAAATATTCTCATGTTGTATAAGTTAAAAAACTCCATTCCTTCTGTATTCTTATTAGAAAAGTCACAAAATACCTCTTTTGGAAAATGACGGAAAGATTCATTTCAAACCATTTTGTCAAAAGTAAAAAAATGGGTGAAAATGACTTTAAATGTTAATAGTATAATATTAAAACCCTTATTTAAATAATGTTTAGAAAAAAATACTTGGATATGGAAGAAATCTTGTGTTTTATAAGAAACTTTAAAATATGATTTTTAAAAGAAAGTCTCTTACCTTGAGTCTGACTCATCACATTTATTATTTATCTTATTGAATAATAAATTGAAGTTAACTGTAAAATTACTTAATAACCTTATTCAATTTAATTATTCATTTATTTTTATTTAATACCATTATATATAAAGTTACTCAATTAATTAAGTTCACTTTATATATTTTAACGATATTCAATTCATAAGTCCAAAATAACTTTGGTAATTTGACTTTGTTCAAAGAGAACATTATTAAATCATATATATAGTAATTATAATGACATAATTATCATTTTTATACATAAATTATACTTTTAAATCCCCTATTAATTATTCTTATGAAAAATTAACTACGTTACAATCATTGAGAAGTAAGGTCGTATGTACGCATGAGTAATGTTTCCAATTTTCAACGATTATTATGAAAAGAAGGTAAAAATTATTTTATATTTAAAAAAATTTAATAATATAATAAATATATAATATTAATTCTTTAGATATTCTTATATACATCATCCATGTGATATGGTGATGAAAAATGAATCACATCGCTTCCTGGAGGTGGTAGTCTTCACGTATGCATGAATGAAATTATCTTTTTATAGTGTATGGTAAGGTAAAAAGGTAAATGATATATTGTAGTTTAATAATGATAAATATTTTATCAATATCATATTTAAACATTGATTCCATCATTATAACTGGTCTTGAGATACGGTTGTGGAAGGATAATTACATCAGTTTGTGAGGCGGTAGTCTGTCGTACACATGAATGACGGTTTTATTTCCCAGTTGATGGAAGAGGGTATTGATATATATATTTAGGATATTATTCTACTATTTAAACATGTTTTAAGATAATTTTAACTATGTGGAAGAAGAAATAAAACAAAAAACATGCTGTTGAAAACTATACCTCTTTTTTAGATAATATCCTTTACTTAACACCTTAATACCTCTAAGATTGGTATTATGAAAAACATAAGGACTATGGAATTAGTATAGAGATTATAATGAATTATTTGGGTATGTATTTTCCTAACCAAATGTGGTTTTAAGTGTAATGTAATGAGAAAAAGAGGAGCCCTTTTATAAGAGAGGGGAGGGGCACTCTTGGAATTTCTCAAAATATTTAATTAATATAAATTAATATTCAATTCAAAGTGGCTCAAAAATAATTTAATTAGATTATATTACGATTATAGTTCTATATAATTTCATTAAATAGTTTTTTTAAAAGTTTATGTCAAAGTTTTACTCTTATCATTTTATTTTAACACCTCGTTAACCCTTTTAAAACTTACCACAACAATAAGAATTTTTACATTTTGTGGGTAAATATAGTTACTATTTGTTTAAAAAAGGTCAATAAATGAAATATTGTTGATATTAAATACCATATCATAACATATTATATGAATATAATATTATTATGAATTTTATATCATTTAATAAAATATTATCAATTTTAAAATATCACTAATGTCAATTTTTAGAACAATTCAATACTTTGATATTAATAACATCAATATAACCCTTATAATTAAGAAATAAAATATTATTAAATAATTAATATATCATATTAATCTATAAAATCCATGTATCACTTTATGTTTCTCAAATTATATTAATTATAATATTTTAAATATCATTTATTTTATTTTTCTGTTAATTAAATAATTATTGCGTCAATGTTGTGTAAGTATTTAAGATAATTATTTATTCAATTAAAATTTAAAATAAATTTCCACAGAGAAAATAAATATTTTATATTTTAAAATACTATTTATATTTGAACATTTCCACAAGATAACTTCATATTAAAATGTTATAGTGATTAAAAATAAGAGTGTGACATGTTTGACTTTGCTTGAAATAAAATATTACAAATGCCACAACATCATCCAAATGGGCATAAATTTCATATAAACGATTGTTTAATGATAATATAAGAAATATACTCATAAAATAAAAATTAATTCATGTGTTAGGGTTATTTTATAGTCCTTATCATTTTCTTTTTAACTCTTAATTACCTGATTTACCTTTTACCATGGTAAAACAAAATTACTCTGGTTATTATTCATATTGACCATAAATAAAAGGAAAATATTTAATAAATTTGATCCACTGGATTCCAAATATATAATCCATTTTTAAAAATTTATAACACATAATTGTAATATTTTAATTTAAAATTAATCTTGTAAAATGCAATGAAAAACAAGTTTCTTAAAAAATGTGTTTTGAAGCCCAAAAATGTACTTAAACCAAAATAAGGAATAAGAATAATAAAAATTAAGTTAATTAGATTATATATAAATAAATATCACTTAATTTAATTTGACATAAAATTCAAATCATAAAGGTACTTTTTAATATAAAGAAAATGATAGTTTTATAAAAAATGACATTTTTCACTATTCACTAAAAAATTAATAATTATATAAAATTATTAAATATTAATCCTAATATAATATTGAAATTATGAATTAAAAAAATCAAATAATTTTTCCAAAACTTCCATAAATTAATAATTATTATTATTTATAAAAAATAAGAAAATTTATTTTTGATGAAAATGTATTTTTGAAGAATAAAATGAATTTTATAAAAATAGTGTGATTGTTTTCTAAGAACTCATCAATAAATTTATATTGAGTTAGAAATTTATATTTATTTAATAAATTAATTATTCACATTCATACCCACAAATTTAATATCTATGTTATAACTACTATATTTAAATAATACTATTTTTTCATTTAAACTTGGTGTTGTGTATATTATATTCTATCAAACGTAGTCTTTAATTTTAAAATTTAGGGATATTATAATTTTTAAATAGGAATGATAATCACTTTTTATATGGTTTAATTGGTTATATTTCCCAAGAGTGAAATAGTGTAAGTTTGGGGGTGCAATGAATGCCAATATTTTAAAAATTTTATTAACTTTTTCAATGATAATTAACCACAACATTCATAAAATAACTTGGAAAACAACTCAATTTTATTAATTTTATAAATCTTTAATTACTTTTTTAATAGATTAAATCTTAATTTTTACTTGTTTTATTCATTTTATAATTAAAATTTATGTATACATTGAATTTTGGTTTTGGTATTAAAATGATTAATTTATTTTAAATTTGTGTCTCATTGATTAAATTGATTTTGATATTAATCTAGAGAAAGCCTATACTAAGTTTATATTTTCATGATTTTATATTTTAAAATGGAAAAGAGGTGAGGATCATGAAATAATTTATCCTTGTGTATGAATTATGTAGATCACATATGACCTTTTCCCTACACTATAAGACTTTCCAGTGGCTGCGTATTATATTTCCATCCTATGTTATCATTTCTAGAATTTTCCTATTAATTTTTCACTATGTGTATTAATTTTACCTCACCATGTATGACTTTAGATTTTTCTATTTTTTTGATCATGACGATCTATGTAATAATTTTTGTGTATGTCTTTGACTAGAGAAACATATGAATTCCCTAACACTATTTGATAACGGACTTTGAAATTTTTTTAGCCATGTGGAACTAAAAGAATAAATTCCTACAATAAAAAAACCTATCCATACATCAATATTCACTTCATTGGTTTAACCAAATTGGGGCAATCCCTAATAAGAAATCTACATAGTTCCCATCTAACTGGAAAAACACTATTTGTGGGAAGAATGTAGCAGTAGAAGAAGATTTAGCATGATGTTTATTGATCGAAGCCCAACCCTTAATCTATAAACATGGAATCTATCCAAGGATGATAGAACTCACATCTCCTAATAATAAAATTAAATAATTATGATATAGAGGACTCATGATGCTTATAAATATTTTCCCCACCCAATTTGAAAAAATGATTTGAGTCTATGTCCTTTGGGATTAGTTTGATTAGAATATAAATTTAGGTATTTTCTTTATATTTTAATATAATTTATTTTTTATGTTCATCATGTAGTTTTTTTCTTTCTATTCCCCATTTTAATTAAGTTTCTTCACCCATGTTATGTTTCATTGATCTTTATACTATATGGTAATAGATAACTAATCCATTATTAGTTATCTAAGGGTAATCACATTGAGAAAATCTTGAATTTATGCATTTCAATTCCAAAAATATAGTCACTGGATTTGTGAATTACTGAAGATAAGGAGTGGGGGAACCAATTCAAACTCCACTACCTATAATTACTATTGAATCCTTTAACTTCTGAACTTAAATTAAGTGATTTAGTGATCTACATAAAGGTATCTGAGTTGGTTTTTATTCTAATACATGATAAAATAGTTTAGGATGAGTAGATAAATGATAGTGGGTCTGCTCATTGAATTAGTTTATTTAGAAAAGAAATTAATGATGATAGAATCCATTTAAATTCACCCTAGGCTATCTTCATTGTTTACTGACTTTATGCATTTATTGTTTTCCTTTATTTTAAAATCATAAAACCAAATATCTTTATATTTTAATCTTTCGATATAAAATAAGTAAAATTAATAAAAATATAATTATAAATGTAATAATAGTAAATCTATAGGCCTAGATTATTTGGAGACAACCCTAGTCATTCTCTATGATGCATTCCATATTTTTTCTGAGAAGATCCCCATGAAAGGAACTTCATCACCTAAATATCTCAAATATAATATTAGGACAATCCTAAGTAACTAGAGGTTCAATATTATCAAGTCCTCCTTAGATTACATCCTCAAATATGACATACCCTAAGAATTTCACCTCCTTAATATAGAAATAAAACTTTAAGGGATTTGTATAAAGTCGATGCTCTCTTATCATTCCTAAGATAATCTCTAAATGTCTATCATGATCCTTTAATGTCTGGGAGTCTACCAAGATTTTATTTATGAACATGACCAAAAAAATAATACATATATGGATGGAATAACCATTATTTAGGACTATAAACACAATTAGCATATTTTTCAAACCGATTGGAATATCAAGAAACTCATATAAACCATTACATTATCAAAAATCAGTATGAAGAATTTGAACTATCCTCACCCATAAATAATAATTTCATAACTTCATATAGATCTTGTATGGACTCTTATCTCCCTACTGATATAATAAGTCATAAATATTATATAGAGGTCATCGATTCTTAATTTTCACTTTACTCAACCATCAACAATCAACACATAGGCACCAAATATAATCACCTTTTTAGTGACCAAAATAAGAGATCCCCAATGTGAAGTTATTTGGAGAATGAATCACCTATCCTCAATGTTCTCCACCCAAACCATAAGCTCTCTCATCTTCATTGGTGTCATCCTATACGGTTGAATGGATATAGGTTCTGTACCCAAGACCATACTGATGAAAATACCAACCTATCTCTTAGGATAAAAACCTAAAAATTCTATAATAAAAATATCCTAAGAATAATCTATGATATGAATAAAGACTAGTTTTTATATCTCCTCCTCATAAAATGTGATTCTAGTAAATGGATATGTAAGAACACAAAACAATTGACGGTTAATTCCTAAATATACAATATATAATTCCCACTCCCTAATAAAAGTATCACATTCTTTTGTTAGAGATGTAAAGAACACTCATCACTAGTAGAAGTAGATTCATACTCAATAATTATTTAACAAATAAATCCCAAGGATTATATCAAAGCTGTGTATCTCTAATATAAAGAAATATTATAGATTTAATACTATTAATCATAATGGTGTATCACAGACACCTTGGGATTCTCTTGAATCATAGACATAAGGTTGTATCAATGGTCATAACCCATGTTAGGTGCTCTACAAATAGACCTAGGCCACCAAAAAACTAAAAATAAATGAATGAGTAACTCATAGATTTATTTGAAAAAAACTGAAGTTATGGTGAATGCCACTACAATTTTACATCATATGTTTTATGGATATACTCTATGAATATTTACCAAGACCTTGGGAACCACATCATCCTTTGCATCAAGATTGACAAAAATATCCCTAATTATCACACTAAGGAGATTCTCTAACCTTTCTCTTGATCCTTTAGTCTAACTAGAATTGTATCTACTAGATGACTATAATGAACTCCCAGAGAACCTCTCTAAGTACCCACATATAACTGTATAAAAAATCCCCTTTTTTGTTCCCATCATAATATGGTTGAAGATGCCTCATCCATCCATATCGATAACACTCTAGATAATTATTAACTCATAGGGGAAGAGGAAAACCTCTTCATTGACTATCATGTCCCTTACCACCCTGGTGAAAACCATTGTATCTCTGCTTCTTATTACTAGAATACAAACTCTTGTTATTATCTAAAGAAGAAATCTAACTTGACGGTTTTCCCTTAAACATCTTTCTATCAAATATGAGGGATTTCTTCACAATATTAGTGAAATAAATCAGGAAAATTACATTCCCCTAAACCTAGATAGCATAGCTTATCCCGTCCTCAAAGTGTGTGACTCTCATAGCCTTATCCCCAACCAAAATAAATGAAAATAGATGCAACACAATAAATATATCATGGTAATGATATGACATATGAAGACTGATATGGAACTATAAAAAGGGGGTTGTAAATTATATTAAAAAATATAACTACATTTTTTTCCCACTTGAGTATTCATTTGATCAAAAGTTGTGATTTCAGTTAAAATAAAAGTATATAAAAACATATAGGTTAAAATAAACTATTAAATAATATACACTTAATCAATACAAGAATCAAATTTGTAAGAAATAAAAAAGAAATGTATTGGAAGATACACACTATCTAATAAAAATAATAAAGTAGTAAAAAATATAATTTTAATTTAAAACAACAATTCTTAGAGAATCGAATAAAAATTCAAATATCCCACAAAGGATATTATTACCAGAATTATTCCAGTCATTACAATATTTTGTTTTTAAACTAAAGTGTAAATTGGATTGATAGAATTGATCCCAGGTATTCAAACTCATTAGGAACTTAATCTAATATAATACTATCAGAAGGAATCAAGATCTAAAACCATAAATTCACCAAGGCTCTCTATCCTTGAGATACTTTCTAATCTCTGTGATATACATTATTCCCAAAACTATTGACCTTATTGAATATAATCTTTTCAAAAGGTAAAACTTCCCTTCCCTAAAATTTCATTAACAGCTGGGATTAGAAACAACTCTAGTCCCAAGCCTTAAAACCACTTTAATGACTCTAGATTATACAATTAATAATTATAAGGTAAGTTAAGATCATTATAATGATACCTCAAAAAATTGAAGTTATTAGATAAAACTCATTTAAATAAGCACTAAAATTAGAAGCACTCAAAACATTGATAAAGTTAACACTTCAACATGACTATAATAAATCTCAAAAAATAGTTAAAACATACGTTGTTAGAATTCCTTGGTCTAATTAATATCCTCCTTTAATACATACTCCAATGGACACATTATAAGATCTTTTATATAGTTTCAAAAACTATGGATGCTTTATCATCTACAGATGGGTTTAGCTCTATATTTTGATGAATTTATTTAGCACTATCATAATATTTTAGAATTAATTAAATTATAGTGCTTCACTATGTTATAAAAGATAGATAATTCAACTCCATTCATTAGAACATATAATTGAATAATATTCTTGCACAAAAAAAACTCAAACAACCAACATAAAGGTAAATAAAAACCTCAATGAAGTGTGTTGTGTTTCATTAAAACCAAAAATAATAAAAAGTTCGGTGAAAAAAAATCTCCCCCTTTTTTTAAATCCTAAGACATAAATGAAAACCAATGTTAAGGTAATTTTAATAAAAAATATTAAAAAGAAAACTTCTTGTATTATATGATGAATCTCCCTAGGATATAATAGTTGAGAAAACTAAAATATGTCCTTTAATAATCACATAGGTTTAACAATAAAAAAATTCCAAAAATATTCATTATATAATCTTTAAAATAATTATTTCCCTTAATAATGTAAAAAACTTAAGAGAAAAACTTATCACTAACCCATTACAGTAATATCTCCCCCTTTATAATGGTCAAAAAATCAAGAAAAGAAGACTAATTGAGAAAACATTGATAATATACATGGTTTTTAAAATAAATAATCATAAATAGTGTAAAAAATTCATTTAACTTTCATGAGATGCAGTTTTCACACTTATTGAAACAACATATGAAAATAGAAATATTTCCCTCCCATTAAAGTTAGTGAAAATAAATATTGAGTCATTGATAATAATGATGATGACTGAAAAATAATATTGAAAGGAGTGAAATTTCTAGAAGTTATCCATAGATTCATATAGATGATATTCTATTGAAAAATATGGTTTTAAAGAACATTCAAAATAATTTATCTTATATTTTGTAGCGACAAGGAATGTAATCTATGTAAATATGAACAAAATCAACTCTTCCTTTCTTGAAGGTTAAACAAATATATAAAAAAATCAAGAATTATAAAATTTTACAATGTAATATTAAATAATATAACATGTAAAAGTAAAATCTTAAGTATGGGAGAATTGAAAATAAATTAAAAAAGTAAATACATCTCTACATGAAGAATACATAAGAAATTTATTTATGAAATTTCAATGCGTAAGATATTATTATAAGAATAAAATAGGGGACTTTTCATTAGAATAATACATGAGTTAATTTTTTCCTTCTTGAATTTATTCACTGTTATAATAAAATATAAGGATAGATTCTTTTATAAATTCTTTCAGTAAATGTCAAAAGTATATTTTATAGGGTTCATTTAATGATCTTTTAGATAAAGTAAAGCACCTAAATAAAAAATTTAACACAATTGTAAATAAGAAATTTCCTCCCCCTTTATTAAGGTATTTTATTTATGTTAAGAGATATTGAAATAAGAAGTGGAAATTATAATCACCTTTTTTATCATACCCAACTTCTATTTAATATATTAAAATCTATTTGAATTTAACGGTATAGTTAAATTGTCATCAAGGTGATTTTTAGTTTTTATAAACTTGATAATAATATCTATTTTTCTATGATATTGAAGAAAGTGGTTTCTTATGTCAATGTGCTTCACATATGAGTATTGTGATGGGTTTATAGATAAAAATATAACACTAGTTCAATAAAAAAGAATCAGACCTTAATTGAAACTCAAACTAAAATCCTTGAGTGTGTTGTATCTGCAACAACTGAGTGTGATAGCATTCAACTACCATGTATTTAGCATCAGAAGTGAAAATTGAAACTATGTATCGATTTTTGATTTCCAATTAACCTAAATACTCTCCATGAAAATGAAAAGTATTAGAAGTTCTCTTCTGATCCATTATATAACTGCTGAAGTCAATATTATAATAACTCTTTAAATTAAACTCAGTTATTATGAATAAAAAGTACAAGTTCTAATGTTTCCTTATGGTAGAGGAAGGTCATATTGACAAACTTAATAGGGGATTCCTTTGGGTTTTCTTGGAACCTCACATAAAATAATAAAAAATTCATAATATTCAGTCAAATATCCATCAATTATAGTAAACTTATGATAATACCTCTAAATATTTTTTGATTAATTGGGTTCATAGATTCATCAAAATTGTAAGTTCCTGGATTCTCCCTTAAGGTATGTTTTTGTTTATTCTTCAGATTAATACCCTTATTTTTAATTAAATAAGTGTTTCCCAAGTACATGATAAGGCTTAGGGGTGTTTCAGGGGTTTAGGGAATAAAAGAGGAAAAAGTATTTTTCTGGTCATGTTTCATGGTTTGCGCACGATCAATGCAAACTCTGTAAAGTATACAAGGTAACCATGCAGACTTGGATAAGGGCTTATGCATAGTCATCACATGGTTAAACTAATCATGTTGAGTTCCCAAGTAACCATGAGAACCATCCTTTCTCAAAAAGTATCATATGCACGATTTGTGCATGGTTTGGAAAATTGTGCGGGTAAATTGTGCATCCTAGTAAAGTTGAGAAATTTACAAAATTTCCATTAGGTGATTTTTAACCCCAACCTGATATTTTCCTCCCCTCCTCCTCCTGCAACCCTAGTGATGAAAAAGATCTTCAAAGGGTGATTCATCCTCATCCCTAGTGCATTTAGAGTTCCCTCAGTTATAGATCAAAGATCATGGTAATTTTAATCTCATTCTTACTTCCTTTTCATGGTTAGGGTTTGTATATTTCTCTCCTCTCCTTCCAAAGCTCTAAAAGTATTCTTTTCCAGTGATATCTAGGTTGAGTCTTTAAAGGATTGTTGAATCGGGATATAAGTCCTCTATTAGGAGGGTGTTCATCAATGGATCTATGGTATGTGTTCTACAAGTTATATCCCATAGATTGTATATAGATTTGTGTATGTAGGGCTTTATTCTTATTCTATTATTGAAGTTTTATTGGTGTCATTGTTAGGATGTGGTGTATTAGGTGTATAAATAACCAATTGAACCCATAATGATCCCTATGGGATGCATGGAGGATGACTCGACAAATCTTGGACCACCCAAGGGGCATGTTGATCCTCTTGAACATGCATCATGAAAGAATTTGGTGTGAAATGTACTTGTAAATAGGTAAATCCCATGTTTAGTAAGTAAATTGGTAAATTTATTGATTAATAAGGGATCATGGGTAGATGTTTCAAGTTGAGGGTATGGCTAAGGGATCATTTGGCTTGGCATATAGATAGGATAAATTGGGATTAATGGGAATGTGACTATGAAATATGTTTTGTACTTTAATATACTTATTGAGTAAGGAAGAGGAAATGGTAATTGGGTTAAATGATTATGTTATATAAATGATTAATGTGTTAATTTATGGTGGCATAGTAATGATTCCAATTTTTAATTGTTATTGCTTGATGTTGCTAATGTTATTAGCTATGCTTGGTTTGTATTATGTTTATGTGTGGTGAATGAATAAATAGGAATGTGTACATGGATTTTTAGAGTGGGGTGTAGACATGAGGTTCTATGCCCATAGTTTGGGTTGGAATAATTATCTAAAATCCACCCCTTAATACATGTGTTAGGGAAGGGGACGGAGTTTTATTTCCATAACGGTCGCATTCCACCCAGACTCAGGTTTCGAGGTGAGGGTAAGGTGATTATTGTGATGTGTTTATTTATAAAGGTAGAAAATGATTTACTCTCATATGGATTGCATTTATTAAAAATTCCTAATCCATTAATCAAATGAAAAATGTGAATTAAGAACATAGTCATTATAAGTATCGATTCTGAATCTAAAAATGGATTAACTTAAGGGAAACACTATTACTAATGGCTACTTAAATTGTGTTTTATTTATTTATCAGTAATTAATTCTTGGATGAACTATCTATTGAACTAGATATTTTATAGACACTGTTGGTGGTGACCTACTGAGTTATACTTACACTCTGATTAGGCCATTATTGGGTATCCCAGCATATTTCATGGTTGTAGGTCAGGGAAAGGGAAAAGGCCCAGTGCTCGGGAGTTGAGTCAGATTTTCGGATGAGTGTGGATAATGTTCCAGACATAGAGCTAAGACCATTTTGGGTATTCTTATTTTTTAATTTATTTTGGGTTTTTTTCACATGGAATTGTAGTATGACATGACATATTTACTATTGTTTTTGGTTTGTACCCAGTTTGGGAGATGGTTATTTATTCAAGTTAATTATTTAGTTTCTAGTGATTTTTGTATTTTATAATTTTTTTCTACTATGGATTACTCTCGTAAAGAGGGTATAGTCTCCCCACATGACCTTTAGACCCATTCTTCTAGTCATAAACCTCTAACATATGTGGAGGTGCGCTTGAGGTCATGTGACGACCCGGCTCAGGGCACCGGTTTGGTGGATCCTAGGTTAGGGATGTTACAAAAATCAATTTCATAGAAGGTACCTATCAGAGTTTAAATACTAGAGGAATTTTCCAATCCCAAATGTTTATGTAAATTTCTCATATACTTATATTGAGTTATAATTTTTTTTATTTTAGTTTCTGTGTTATTTGGAAGACAAGAAAATGTTTAAGTTCATCAATACTTCTCATTTCAAACTCATTATGCATTAGCTTTGAAAAACTATATGAAAGTGTTTTCAATGCTGAGAAAAATATAATGTCATAAATGTAAATTTGAACCATTATAGTGTCCTTAAAAAATTTCTTGTTAAAAATAGATTTATCTTCTGTTCCTTTAACAAAATCATTTTGATGTAAAAATCCATATAATTGATCATATAAGACTCTTAGGAATTTCTTATGTCTATAGAGTTCTCTGGTAATCGTAAATACATATTTTGAAAATTTAATATCTTCAAAACTATATATTTATTCTATATAATCATCCTATTGATAATATCTTTTAAGGAAATAAATCTTTATATCTAATTTAAATGGAGTAAAAGATTGTAGTATACGAATGTATTTGAGTCTAGATATTAAAGAAAAAGTTTATCAATAATATATTACCTCTTACTCATTATAACCCTTAACAACTAATATTTCTTTTTTACTAAAAATAAATCAATTTTCATTATATTTATTCAATAAGACCTATTTTACTATTATTATCATAAGATCCATAGGACAGTTAACCAGGATCAAAAAATTATTTCATTCAAATTAATTTACATGTTCTTGTTTAACAATTATTCAACTTTTATCACCTAATGCCTTTTCAGTTGTTTTAGGTTCAAGTTGTGATTACAAAGTAGGTTTCACACATTCATTTCATAAGTAATTTCTTGTTTTAACTGGTGTGATTACATAACCAATGATATTCTCAGTGGGGTGATTCCTTAAGACTGACCAATTTCTAGGTAAAAGGGAGTGTTGGTATTTATCTATCAAATGATTAACTTATTTTGAAATACCATATGGTATTCTAGCCTCTATTATCCTATATTTTAGCATATTTTTTCCAATTTATGGGATTCAAATTTTGATAATAAATCAGATAGGGTACAAAAATACAATCCAGATATGTATCTTTTTGAAATTTTATCATTTCATAAGTATTTATTTAATCGAAATTAACATTTAAATTTTATTTAAAAGTATGATTTCATTTACTAAAAAATCCATAAGACTTAATTGGTATTTTGTATCTGATAAAAAATTTCCCATCGTCCTTTAGATCAATTTTATAAAAATGAAACTTAGTATTCCAATTTAATAATTTGTATCCAAAGACTCTGAAGTAAGAAACATTAGGTTTCCTACCATTCTACAATTCATAAGGTGTCTTAACTATGATTGGATGAAGGAAAACGCTATTTACATTGTAAAAGGATATACTCATGGATTGTACCCAAAAATATTTCTCTATAGAATTTTCATATAAAATAAACTTAGTAATTTCATGAATGGTTATATTTATTCATTCAACCACACCATTCTATTATGGAGTTATTAGTGTTGAGAAATTATGAGTAATATCTTTTTCACTACTAAAAGTATCAAACTCAGAATTTAAAAAGTCTCTACCATGATCAATATAGATATTGACATAGTTAGTTTTTCAAATTTTGAAATAGGGAAAAAAAATCTTTTAAAAACTAATAGTTCTTCCAATTTATGTGCTATAAAGTAGTCCCAAGTATATCTATTGTAATAATTAACTAACCCATACACATAGTGTTTTCCTCCATTAATAAAAATTTTATTGGTAAATAAAAGTAAATGTACCCTAATTATAAATATCTAGAAGTTAATCCTTCACCAGTTTTTTAAATATTGACATGAAATTCTTACCATATGGGAAATATTTAAAACCCTCTAGTAGAGTTAAACATAAGTTTCAAAAGTTCCCTCACCAGTTCATTCCTAGAATTTTTAGCAATGGTCTGGTAATTGTAGTGTTTTAAAATCCTATTCCAAATCCATGAAGAGTCTCCAACAACACTAATATAAGATATGTTTCAATGGACATGATCTTTTAAGCCTTTTTTTAAAAAAAATATCATACTTATCGATAGATACAACATGATCTACTTCCAAATTTTTAATGGTATATTTATCATTCCCAAATTTCATAATGTATTCTTTATTTCATAGTTTGATAATGCTAATACAGTTTCTCTAAGTCGTAGAAAATAAATTACATTTAGAATTAAAGTCTTATTAAGAAAAAAAATATTTCCAATATTGAAAATATGACCTTGATCATTATCTCTAAAATTGAATTTTCCTCCCTTTAAGTTATATAAGTTTCAAAAATTGGATTTATATCCAATAAATAATTGAGAACAACCATTATCCATATACCAAGTGTTTTGACTGATGGTACTCTGCCTATATTCTTGAAATAAAATAGATCCATGAGTTTGGTACCCAAACATCTTTAGACCTGAAAATGTTAGAAAAAATAACCTTATAAATACAAATGATAGAAACTTGTTCAAATAAAAATATTTTTTCTATTGACCTCATCTCTAACACTTAGTATAGAAAGGTTAATTTTTAAGAAAAAAATAATTTGATTAGAAATATTAATTTCTAGAAGCAAAACCTATTATATAATATGTATAATTTGGTTTCAATTAGTTTTGGAGCTTTTCAATGTTATACCTACCCAAAGTTAAATTAGATAAAATATTATTTAAACTAAAGATTTAAGATATTATTTCATCAATTAATTTAAGATTATCATTGGATGAAACAAGTTTAGATTTATCCTATATCCCATAATCAAATTTAGAAATTTCTAGAGTATGTTTAGAAATCCTGTCATATACTTTATCAAAATCTATATTATATTTATTAATATCTTTAATTAAATTTTTGTTTTAATTCTATAGGAAAATAATATTTCTAACCATTTATTCAAATGATATAATATTGTCCTCATATTATAATTATAATTAACTACTATCATTATCTAAGGTAAATGAAAAATTATTATCTATAGATAACTATGAAATTAAAAGAAGACATGACCTCCATATAAATCATAGTTTATTCAAGTTGCATTTTTATAAAAACTAAAACACCCAAGGACTGGTTAGGTTCCACTGAGGGGGGGGGGGGTAAATGGTACACTATTTATGAATTCTCTTAATTCAACCTCTTAAAATTGTTAAGGTTCTCTATCCACTTAGTTGAATCTCACACCCCACCTTGTCGGCATAAATAATATGGGAGATATAGAGAGATAAACACACACTATTTAAAAGTTTTAAATGAAATTCTAACTCCTTGAAGTTTTGGTTGTACCCCCAACAAGGATTCCACACTAACTTTAATTATCGTCTACAACATAGATTCGTTTGTTCTCTCTGTGGATTCTAGAGTCCACAGGAAGATACAAAAAATCTTTAACAACATATCTTGCAAAGAAATACATCTAATGTTATTTTGGTGAACTATACACCTAATTATGATGATCCTTCTCCAAAATCATATAGATCAGTAGATCTGCACATGTATTGTTCTTTATGTACACCCAGTCCTTCTTTAGAAAATGGATATCTAACATAATCAACACTCATGTTCTTATCATGAACATGTTCTCTTTGGCACATTGAATAATTAATAAAAACAGGGTTCTTCTTCCTTAAATAAATCTCAACATTGAAATCATTCTCATTCATCAATAAATATGTATACTAGGCTCTCATAAAATTATCATACTTCATGTTTTCGGGTTCTCAATTATATCCACAAATTATTTTTAGTACATGCACTATTAATACATAGGGAATAATATCACATGAATATTTTTGTTTCTATTCAAATTTAGAAACTCCTTTGATCTTCAGATACATATGATATCCTCATTTAAACTGGTCAAAGTTATTCCCAATTTATTCTATTACTTAAACTCTTTTGAATTCTCATTTAAATACTATTTTAAATCTCGTGAATGTTGTCGATATTTTATCATTTTAATTCTCTAGGAAATACATAGCATTTAAAACTCTTAATATTTTTATCCACATATGCATGAATAATCGAATTCAGGGGTTTACAATGTGTAACCTCCTCCTACAACATGGGACTTACCACATTTGGAAATCACACCACTACAACCAAAGTATTTTTGCTAATATGAGGTCCTTTATCACTATCATAATCTCCTTTAATTTCAAAATGTCACCTTTGGTTTGATCATATGATTCAATAAATATAGGATCATGATTATCTCGAGTTATTATTATGCTTAATCCCATGAATAACATAGTAGTATCGTCATATGATTTCATTTATTCAAAATATAAAACTTATAGAAACTCATATATTCACCCAGTAGATCAATAAATTGTTTTATAAGTATGTGACTAACCATGAGGTAGAAAAATATCAATGAATATATACCATGAGTTAAGAGATTATATAAATAAATTATTCCACTCGAATATATATAGAGATACAATCGACTATGCCTAAATTGATAGTGATAAATTGACTATACGTAGAGATCCAATCAATTGTTCCACAGAGATCCAATCAACCATGCCTGAAAAGCAATCATATAGATCAAACACATGTAAAAATTAGTGTATAGATCATGAGAAGAAGAAAATAGATGATAGAAATGGATTAACCGTATGAAAGAAATAATATATCATGCTGATCAACCCTATGTACAACCCATCTACCATATTGGATGAACCATATGTCTCAATCTATAAATTCGGAACATTCTTTAACTTGAATTAAGGAATTTTCAAAACATATTCAACCTTCCTTAAATAACTCAAAACCTCTTCCAAGATAATATATATAGTGTATATATAACCACCAACACTTACCTTTATTTTTCTTGAAGATCAATACATTAATCATGACATTCACTTTTCAAATTTTTCTTAAACTCCCCCACTTGTGTTATTAAAGTTATAGCCTCAAACCACCTTTTCCATTTATCAACATATCACTCAACTTATGGAATTGGATTTATTATCAAGACTAACATCCAATACCAATATTCCAAGAAACATTACTCATTATAAATGAAACATAAAGCCACATTGAAAATAAATACAATTAATCATATAAGTGCTTTAATCTCCCTCTTTGGATTTTATTATCATTACAAAACACACCTCTCAATATGTGTGGTTCTATTTCTTCTTATTATTGATAAAAAATATAAATATAATGTTTGGGTTTTATCACCTCATTTACCTTCTCCCAAAACTCAACTTATTATTTATTTTTTAAATCGTTATTACATATTGATCCACTTATAGTAAATACGATACTATATAATTTATTTAGAAAAGATAATTTAGTTGAGAAACACTTTTTTTACACAAGAAAACCCAATGTAGAAAATAATACTGTATAACTAAGGTTTTAAATGTTTTCTATTAATAACTAAACATGTGACATCAACCCCAAAAATAATTATAGGTTCTTTTCATCAATAGTTTTATAATGAGAAGTACGTAACCTGAACACATCTTAGAAAACCCATCAAAATAGTTCATATGAAAGTAAAATAAATCCCCCTTTATCTCATAATTTTATTAAACAATACACCCCCTTAATAAGTGATTTTAATACAATCATTATAAGGGTTATAAGTATGACTTTCACATCTCAATCTATTGGTTTTAAAATATGTCTAGAATTTCAAGATTCACTAGAATTTTATAAAATTCTATAATATCATCAATTTTTATCTCCATAAGGGATATACTACACTTTATTGATTTCATGGTGGTAATTAGTCTCCATGTAATATGATATATTCATGTATTTCAGTAGTGATAGTAACAAAACAATCCATTAACTCACTATAAAATAGAACAATTAAATAAGAATAATACAAAATAAGGACGTACTTTCATGTTCCTTAGAAGAAAAATTTGGATTCATAGTTTCCAGTCACCCTAGACTTATCTTTTCTTCCAAAATAAGAATAGGAAAAATTATTTGTGATTTATTTCCTATTTTCAACCTCAATAGTTTAATTATATTATTTCTCCCTTTTAACTTAGTCTTTATGGGGATTAATTTTCTCCACATCAATTAACAATGAAACATCATCTATTTTTTCTTATATCGTACTTTTCATAATATCTTCTAAGGATGGTTGGATTGTCATTAAATCCTTTGCTCTATTCTTAGTATATCCATAATTCTTTCGCAACTTTACTTGAATTTTCATATCTTCATTTTGGAAAAAAAAATTATCATTGGGTTTGGTTTCATCATGAAAACCTACATACATTCCTTTTTCATTATTACTCACTTGTGCATTCTTCTTTTTTTTATCCTTGTCCTATTAGTCAAGAAAAACAATCAAGAACTCCTTTTTGACACGATTAGTTCCATTAGGCTTATCATTTGGATTATTTTTAGACTTATTAGTGTTTTATTTTCCATTAAAATGATAGTAAAATTATTCATGGAGACTATTCATGTATACCATATCAAAGTGTAATTAATTCCCACATCTATCACACACTTTTTAAAAATATAAAAATCTATTTTAGTTGGACTGATTTGGTCTATTCCTAACACCTTATTTCTTATCCTTTAAATATGTCCTTGAATGCTCAATAATTATCCCACTTATTTCTTGATTATTTAATTTAAATGGAATATTAAACCAATAATTAAAGGATTTATGTATATACTTTTAACAACACCAATATAAACCTTTGAAATTAGATCTTTGATTTTTATAGGAAATATGTCCAGAATTTATATATTGTTGTTCTGCTATTGGCTAATTTTTATTTTTTTCAAGGGGATGTGTTTTCACTTTCCAATTATTTTCTTACTTCAATGTGAAAGAATATATTTCATATTTCTTCATGTTCTACACAAGTTAAAACTTGTTTTTGAACCATGCATTGTTCAGAATAACATATCTAATTTGAGATTTATTAAGATAATATTTTACCCAACTATTGGACCGCATCTTCACAATGACTTTGGAATATTCCCCTTCAAACTCAACTAAATTTTTTAATTCATATATTAATTTTTTTATATCACTTTTAACAAAAATAAATATATATTGCGTCTCACCCTATTCTACTTCTATTATAACAAACTTATCCTCAAGACCATTGATATTGTCTTATTTAGATTGTTTAATCTTGAACTTCTTGATCTAATCAAAATATATGAATTCAGTCTTGATAAAATCCTCTTGGTATTTATATTATTATTTTTTTCTCCTTCAATAGATTTTTTTATTTCTTGAGTTGAGTAATCTACTCAAGATAGGATTACAACTTCCCTTTTATATCCTACTCAATTTCTGTTCTTTGTTATCCATCATTATCAATACTTAATGAGGTAGATCCTTTATCAACATGATAAAAAAAGTAAATTCATTATTTAAACGTCTATATGTGTCACCTTTATATTTATTTCTCATAAAAAATTTATTTTTATTCTTAAAAGTTTCCTTTTTTCCTTAACTTTTTTCTATTTTTTTAACTTCTCATCTTACTTATTTGATTGAGATTAATCAACCTGATTATTTGGGAAATATTTTTCATTAAGACCAATATCAACATAATTATAACATATAAGAAATTGCTTACTTTTTTCCTTTACATTTTCCCTTCATGAATCTCTTTGATGAAGGGGATACAATTTGGTTGAATTCTTCCACATCCTCATCATGATTTGGATCAATTGGTTCCACAAACTCTTCTTATTTGAATTTTCTTTTTATCAAGGCATCAAAGGCTATATATTATTTTGATTACTTTTTGAAATATGGAGCCTTTATCATTTTTTTTCATATATGATAATATTGTGAACTTTATCTAGGTATAAATCTAACCAATCCTCCAAAGTTAAAAGCTTGGGATGAAATGTTTTTAAGAAATTTATCATAAGATTATTCATAATGATAGTGTATTTAATCATCTCACCAAGCCGTTGAATATATATAACTATCTCACTTAACCATGTGAAATATCAATCAATATATTCATCATCATTCATTTTAATATCCTCAAACTATACCCTACATACTTTAATTTTGGATTCCTTTACTTTGATATTGCATTTATAAATGCTTTTCAATTTGTCCTATATTTCAAATATTGTTTTAAATACCATTACCTTTTTATAGATATTTTATGATAGATATAATAATATAGAATTTTGAGCCTTTAAATATAAATATAAATTTTACTTGTTAGCTTGATTTATTGTAGAACCTTCAAAGTGGGTTGAAAACCCACTATAGTATCATATCATACTTCTAGGCTGAGTGAAAGGAAGTATAGAAGCATATTATTTTAATAACTATAGAATATTGTGACATCAAAGGTAGGTATTCTTGGTTTTTAGCAGAATTTAGATCATCAATTTCTCAAAACCCTTTTTCTTGGATCTTTAGAGGGAACCTAGATAATCTTATACCAATTCTAGGTCCCAAGAACTAGTGAGGTTCCACTGGGGGTGAATCAATAGAACGCCCTTTTTATGAATTCTATTAATTATACCTCTAGAACTTGTTGAGTATATCAATCCACTTATTTTAATATCATATTCTCACCATTTTTGAAGAATTAATATGAGAGAGAGAGAGTAACATACACTATTTTCAAGGTTCAGTTGGAAGGCCTAATGCTTCCATGTTACTTATACCCCTGAATTTAGATTCTATAATAACATAAACAATCATCCTAAATATATAATATAATATTCTCTCTATTCCTTATAGATTACATTTGAAGATAAAATAACTATTTAATAAAATATAAAGAAAATGAAGACTTATGAATCTCTCACAGTGAACTATTCACCTCTTAGTGATGGCACTCCTCTATGAACAGATGGATTAGAAGATATAAATATGAATATTTATTCAAGTCTTGTACACCCATAACATTTTCATTATGTGTATATCCAACTTGATTAGTACTCTAATTATTTTCACAAAATGGTTCTCATCATCACATCCAATACTCAAGAATAACAAAATTATTCTACATAAAATGAATCCCAACTTAAAACTATTCCTACTTCCCTGATACTGATGTGTATCGAGCTCTCAAAAATTCCTCAGGCTTTAAATTTTTGATTTTGTAATTATCTACACACCCTCTTCTTCATTAGCTACACTATCAGTACTCATAGAATAATATTACATGAATATTTTTTTCATTCAAATTTGTAAACTATTTTGATATTTGGATGTAGGTGGTCTCATTATTTAAACTGATTAAAGATATTCCTGATTTATTCCTCATTAAAACTCTTTTGAATTTGCATTCAAATATTCTTTTAAATAATATGAAGACTTGATCTATATCCTTCTTTTAATTCTCTAGAAAATCCATTGTATTTAAAAATCTTAATATTTTTATCCACATATTAATGCCTAATAAAATCCAGGGGTCTATGATGTGGAACCTCCTCATATGTTGTAGAACTAACCTCACTTGAAACTCACACTACTACAAACATAATTTTTTCACTATTAAATGGTTCTTTATAATTCTAATTAATTCATTCAATATCAAGGAATCACCCCCAGTTTGATACATTGATTCAAACTAGGTTTCATCATGATAATATTGAGTGATCATGATGTTAATCTAAAGAACACAACATAAGCATCATCTAATTTCATTTAGTCAAAATTTAAAAATTATAGAAACCCATATTTTCACCTAGAAGATCCATAAAAAAATTTCAATGTATGTGGTTGATTGTGAGGTAGAAAAGCATCCTTAAAGAATGACCATGAGTCAAGTGACCATATAAAGAGAATATACCTTTCAAAAATACATAGATATCCAATATACTATGCATGGATCAACCATACTTAATTGAACACATGTAGAGATCCAATTAACTATACCATAGAGATCTAGTTAATTATACTTGACAAGAGACTATATGGATTGACCATATGTACAAATAAATGGATATAACATGTGAAGTGGATAGTCAATCATAACAAGGTATCAACCACATGACCAAACAATCAATAGTGTTGATCAACCACATGTATATCTTATTAATTATATTTTATTGTCTTCATGTCTTAGTCTATAAATTCTAGACATGCTTCAACTTGAACCAGGACCTTCTTAAACAATATTCAATCCTCTTAAATTAGTACAATATATATTATATGATGTTATTGATAATTCATATACATCCAAATAATCTTTTATTTAGTATACATAAAGACCAACTCATCAATCATCACATTCATTTTTCCACTTTATCTTGAACTTGGATACTTGATCTATTCAAGATGTTGCATTAAACAACCTTTTCCATTTATCATAAATTTACTTAACTTATAGAGATGGATGTATTATCAATAATAACATCAAATTTAAATATTATCATAATCACTAGTTCTTACACCAAACACAAATTAATTCATTAACAATAAATATAATTCATCCAATGGGAACTCAGAAACCCAAAAATCATTCGGTTGTCATCACTCTTCAAAACACTGCAACTTTTGAAATATGGGTCCTCATTGGAACTCCATGTATAATTGGTTTATCAGAATTATTTTCTCTCATTCTTAATTATATATTTCCCATATTTACTTTTCTTCTTCATCTTTGTAAAATCTAGTCTAGTATGCCCTGGTTTCATGAACTCATAAAAAATAGTATTATAAGATTCCTTCTACTTATACTTATATTATTAATTCTTCTAATAATAATATTAGAAGTTACACTTTTAAACAACCTTTTTCATATAACTTTTAAGTTTTTAAATATCTCTTTTAGTAGATTCAAAATTATTCGTATTCGATTTATGTTTCAATTTATTCTTCATAATAGTTTTATACTTGGAATTATGATCACTGGATATTAAGGAACTATAAATGGAAGTGAATAAAACCCCATTCTTTCCACTCTCCTTCTCAGTATATCTCTTCAAATAATTCTCATACTATAATAAATTCCCTTTAATATCATCAATACTAACCTTCATTATATTCTTAGTATCAATTATTACTATCCATTTTGATTTCCATTCATTTTTAATAATGATAATAATATTTTTATAAGTTGATAATTTGTGATTTCCTTTTCACCAGAAGATTTTAATAAATTAACAACCCTCATAAAAAATTGTCTCATCCTCACTAAAAATTCACCAAATAGAAAATAAATGGCATGATATTATACATGAATCATATCCCTAAGAGTCTCACAAACTTTATATCTTATAAAGTGAATAATTTTCATCTTTTTATAAATTATATTTGATTTCTCACAAGATGATATTCGATTGTAGATATTTCTAGTCATATAGTAAAAATGTTTTTAAACATTAAAATTAACATTTTATTGAATCTCCTCCTCATGAGTAAATACATAAATCTCATTATTTGAAATTTTATTCTTTTCTTGTCATCATAAGAAAATATTCCACACTAGTATTGATAAAAAATTCTTTATTGCGTCACACAAATATTCATAGTCTACACAATTGAATATTGGTGGTCGACTATGATTCTTATTCTCTATATTTCTGATTATAATTCCTACCATGTCAAAATTAATGATATTTCCTCTATAGTATGGTTAGTGTGAGGAAGATTATAAATTTAAATTAACAAGAAAATACAAGATATGATAAAATAAAATAAACAATCTAAAACATAAATACTTTATCTAATATCAAGTATTATCCTTGATGAAGAGTGATATATAACTATAATATGGGGTGAATTAGAGTCAAAATATGACTAGTAAAATTTTCTCCCACCTGAGTTTTAAATTGTTCTGAAGTTATTATTTTTTATCAAATCAGAGTGAAAAAACTAAATATAACTGAAAATAAAATTTAAAAAAAATATGCACTTAACTAAATCATGTAAAAATGTTTTAAATGGTGTAAAAAAATATATTATAAGATAAAAAATACTCTATAAAAATAATAAAGTGGATGGAAATATAATGATAATGAAAAACAACAATAATTGGAATATTGAATAACAATTTCAATACACCTAAAAGGATATTATTTCCAAAATACCTTCAGTCATGGAAATCCTTCACTTTTAAATGAAAGAGGTAGGTGGATTGGGAGACCTAATCCAAGGTATCCAAGTCCCTTATTAACTTTTTTGACTATAAACCTATTATAATGTATCATGACCTAAACCCATAACTTTATTAGAATACTCTATCCCTGACCTCCTCTTCGATCTCCTTGATCGATAACAAGTCCAATCCCCTAGAATTAAACCATTATAAACCTATCAAAAGGTAAAAATTTCGCTCCCTATAATTTCATTAATATCAATGATCATAAATACCTCAGGTTATTATCCTTAGAACTTCATCAATTATACAAGATCAGATAATGAATAATTACAAGGAAATATAATATATTTAAAAAAAATAACTTACACAATGGTAGATCTTAAAAAACTCATCAAAATAAAGATTATAATTGAAAGTGGTCAAATAATTATAATTATGTAGACTTTAACTGATTGAAATATATCTCAAAAAAGAGTGAAAATTCTATTATTATAATCCCTTAGTCCAATTTATAGCCTCTTTTATAATAGGTAATAATGGTAATATTCTGATATCTTTGGATATGATTGAAATAACATCATAATATTCATCATATATCGAAAGATATTCCTATATCTTCTAATGAAGTTATCCAGAACCATCACGATGTTATAGTATGCATGACTTTGCAAATATTTGCAATATTATAGTAGATAGATCATTTAACTCAATTCATTAGAACTTATGATAAGACAATAAGCCTAAAAATAACAAAATTCAAAAATCCAACTCCATTTTAAATAAAAACATTAGTGAAGTGTATTATGATTCATAAAATCCAAGTACAAGAAAGAAGTAGATTTATAGGATAATATCATTAACACATGAACCATCACTAACATATCCCATTGTAATAGATTCATGAACTTTCGATATATAATAGGTATTATAGAATAACTACTTTAAGAAAATCGATAAATTTTCTTCTAGGATAGGCCCTCATGTCATCATAGCTGGTCCTGGACATCCCAATAGCCCTAAGATGGTCCATTAAGAAAATATGTGACAAGATTACACTACTTCTCTAAAAGTTTCTCTATGTGATCAAATATAATCTGGAGTGGATCTATCTAGAACCATAAAACCTAAGGTATACCCCCACTCTAGAAAGAGGGGTGTATATTATAACTAAAACTCACTTTTTAGGTCTAACATTGAAAAATTAGATCTTTTATCCCTTTGACCAATAGTCTATAAGAACTATACTAGGATTTCCCTAAACTACTCATTCAAAAGTGGTCTTGTTGAAGATAAGGTTCTAACACTAGAGTCAGTGGGGGCATGCTTGTCCCTTCCCTCTTAGTTCTCTACTGAATCCTATTAAGGTGTCCTAGTACTAAATTAAAAAATAAATATTTTATAATTTTTTTAATAATAGTTCTTAATGTCATAATTTAAGAGAATTAGTAGTAGGAAACACATCCCACTATTCTATACATACCCTAATCACAAAATAATTTCAACTAAATTGGGAATTTCTGAGCCCAACCTACCCACTATTAGGGTTAGGTGCATAATACACATAAAAACATAATTATTATCACATAATAGTAATAATAGAAACAATAACAATAGGTTTAGTCAGGTATAGTGACACCATTAACTTAAATAGGAAAATGTTTTATAACTTATTATGGACACTTTAAATCACTTAACTCCATTTTTATAACTAGTTTATCAATCACACACAAGAATATGAATAACATATGAATCCTATGTGTAAACAATGATGCATGAAATCACTCCCTATTACCCCAAAAAATGAGTATAATAATAAAAATTAAATAAAATAAAATATTATTTACAAATAAAAAAATCACGATATTTGAAATCCAAGAAAAATAATCCCATCCATTATAACTTGGACTTCCACCATACTGGTGTTATATAGGAACCAGAATTGGTTCATATCATATTCCAACCACTATTATATGTAACAACCTTATACTATATAGTTAAAAAAATAAAACATGGCTCAATTTCAACTTTTTTATCATCCCTAGTCTCATAAGACTGAATAGCCCCAAACTGGGTATTCCACACAACCTCAGGCATTCCACTCATTATACCAAAGGTTTTTGGATTGTAGAAAGGGTTTATTGATACCATGGGAAGAATATTCCCTTTAAAATATAACCATAAATAAAAATATAAATAATTATAAAGAATCATCCCCAATAAATAAAAAAATATAGATATTATAATGATAAGTTACCCATATTGGAAAATCTCAAACTATATTCAAATATGGACATAATATAATTTCAAAAAACTCATATATAAAGTGAAATATCACCCAATGAGGTGATAATATAAAAAACATGATATAAAGATAAAAAATAATGGATACATCTATAAAATATGGGCATGAGGATTATCTTTATCTCATATCCCAGTCCATTCGTGCATCTTAACTCAACTATCAACTGTATGGCCTTTTCCCTTACCTACATCCCTGGTTATAAAGTTTTCATTCCCACTAAAATGCATCTGTATGGTATGGGAAATACACTCAGTTTTCCACCATTAATGATGTCCCTAAATAGCTATGAAAATATATGAGTGCAAGAATAATATGATATTACAAAAAAATAATTACAAATATAACAATAATCATTTTAATTGGTAATAAATAATTACCTTTATGAATGAACATATATACTTCATCCAATTTTAAAATGGTAAGGGTACTCCCACAGTCTGATTAAAACCATGGGATTAATAGTTTACTAATTATAATAAAAAAACATAGGTGAACAGAGTATCACTATAAATAATGAGTGTGGATGTCTAGGTCATCACCACTCATAACATATGTATAGGTGAACAAGTTCCCACTGTAATCAAAAATAAGGAAAATGAGTCATAATTATAATCAAAAATAAATAAAGTGAATTATTCATCATCAGAAGCACAAGAAAATATACTGAAAAGGTGATCATTGTAATTATAACCAAATAATGTTATAGGTAATCACCACTAACAATAATAGCATGGGTAAATGGGTTATCAATACTATATAAATAATAAGGTGAATAGATCATCACTACCCACAATAATAAAGGTGAATGGGTCATTACCATAATAAATAATAATAATCGTGAATGGTTAATCACTATAATCTTAATAATTAGGGTGACCGAGTTATCACAAATAATTATAAAAAATAAATATAAATGGGTTATCACTAATAACAGAAGGAGTATGGGTGAGTGTTCTATCACCACTCCATGAATATCCACGAGTGAATGGGTTATCACTATAAGTATAAATATAAGAATAAAAATAACCACCAAAATCTTAAGTAAAAAACATAAATTAATGGATTGTCATTAAAAGAATATGCATACCATCGATGAATGATTTATCACTAAAAACCTTAACATAATAATGGGTGAACAAATAATCACTATAAGAAGAACATAAGTAAGGATGAATGGATAATAACTACAAAAATAATATAATCAATGATGAACATATAATCATTATAAGTATAAACATAAGAAAGGGTAAATGGATATTCATCATAAAACATTAGAAAAATAATAACATATTCATAACCATGGTGAATGGGTTATCACCCTAGGAATTAGTGAACTTAACCCATTTACCCACTAGTCTACCCATGACATTGACGCTATACACTTGGAAGATATATGTCAATCATGTCCTTCACTTGGTAAGTATTAATATCATAAATGAGAACTTATCTCACAAGGGCCACACTATAGTGGGTACTAATCATATTAAGTCACACAATATGGATAATTAAATACTATCCTAACCCAAACATAAGCTTCTTTTAATAAATAAATCCTAACGTTTCACTCACATGGACCACTATGAAACCCCATAGATAAAGGCACTCTTTATGGGTTCAATTATTTATGTATCTTTGCACTTTTCTAAGGATACATGGAAATTAGTGAACATGTGTTCAAATTATATGGTTTAAATATACTATTATAACCTAGATAGTCCATAATAATCTTCCCACAAGTATGTAAAATCAATTAGTTTCTATTCCATGCTATCTTATCTCACACTTCTACACCTTTATACCATAAAATACATGAAATTAATATAAAATGGTGGAAGAATTTTGGCATCAAAACTGTATAAAAGTATAATTCCACTCAACAAGTATCATTGTATGAACAAAGATCACCCAATGTAAATCCCTAAATCAAACATAAACCATCATACTAGGGAAGTTTAGTAAAGAATATGTAAGTAGTGATAAAAAACCCAAATAAAAGCCACATGTTTATCAATACAATTCCATTTACTATATATGATTAAATTAAGAATCACAGGAGGAGGAACCAAAATAGAAGAGATATTCAAGGGGGAGAGGGATCTAGTTTAGAAATTTTAGAGGAGGATAATAAATGATTTAATATAAATTTCTATGATAAAATTAAAAAACACCACCATTAAATGGGAGTTTGAAACTCTCACCAAAACTTTAGACACCCACATTGGACTTTTAGTGGTCCCTTAGTGTTTCAATGGTGGAGAAATTAGCCCCTTCCAAGTTCACCGTATGTTCAATGGCCACCCATTGGTCTTTCAATGACAATTTACAACTTGGAAAAAAAATACACTATGATCATTTCCTCAGTTCTCGATCTTGAGCCTCCTTCACCCTCTTATGTATCTAAAATAGATAAAAATACACATAAATTTACCAAATTTAAATCAATTTCATAGCTCCAAGTATCTGATTCATTGTAAGTACCAACATAGTAAATTATTTGTGTTAAAATAATCATTAATAAGGATAGGTATTGATAATAATATAATAGATTTGGTTGCAAAAAATCAATATTTTTAGGTGAGTATTTTATTTTGTTACACCCCAAGATTCCACAGTACTATTCTCTTTGAATAATGCAATATCTTGAGATGTACGCAACTTCACGTTCTAGCACACTACGACCAATCATACTAGTCATTATGAATAATAATACCCAATTTTTGAAATTTTATAAATTTTGTTTTTCAAAATAGGGTAAATTTTTCGTTTTGGAATATCAAAATTAGCATAGGGTGAATTTATGATATTTTTCTAAAAACTTTCAATTTTTAATGAATAGTGAAAAACACTATTATTATTTAAAACTGACTTTTTATTTAAATAATTAATTATTTTATTTAAAAAAAATTAGGTAAAAAATAAATACATAATACCTATATATGTTCAATTTAATTCATTGGAGTCATTTTATAATAAGATTAGATATATAAAATTTTATTGAACTTTTAACGTCTTTTACTCACCTTCTAGGCACATTTGCAAATTTGCATAAAACACAATTTTACCACTTCTGTGAATTGAATTAAAAAAATCTGAGAAACATGGTTAACATTAATAAGTAAAATCTGGTTCAATAAGATGAAAATAATTTTTTTGGAATCGTAACTTTTGAATTTTATTTACCATGGTTAAAATTAAATAGGGTAATTAATGGTGCAATTGATATTATAATTACCCTAACACATCTCCTATTTAAAATGGATAAGTTTATTTCGACCAAAATCAACCTTATTAATAAAATATGATCCTTTTGGTCCACTTGGATTAGATTAGGACATTTATTATTATTTTATTTAAAGAAGAGTTAAATTTCTTCAATACAGAGTATAATAACTAAACCATTTTAATATAGGTTTATACATAAGATAAATTAGACTAAAAATATTAATTATAAATATAAAATTATTTCCTACATAATTATATTTTATTTATAATTTTTAGACATTAAATAATTCAATTTATTAACGACACAATGATGATGCAGTAATTACCTTATTATTTAAGGACTAAAATAATTGATATTATAAATATCCAAATAAATGTAATTTGATAGTTTTGATGAATTCCACAAATTTTATAGGTTAATATGTCATGTTATGGTTAATTAAATAATTTTTTATAAGTGATAAAGTTGTTATGATTTTCATAATAACCAAATACTAAATAGTGTCAAAATTGACACAAATGTGTTTTTAAAACAAATACTATATTATTAATTGATATAATATTTCTAAAAATGTAAGGTTCCTAAAAAGGTTTTAGATAAGGTTATATATATTAATAATGAACCACTTGGGGTTATTCTGTATTTTTATAGTATGTTTATTAACCATTTATTATAATAATACAAGAATACATGGTAAAAGTTAAACTATTTAGCTAAGAGTTAAATCTAAAAGATAAGGTTAATATGGTGAACTAAACCTATCTAAAAATTATTGGTTGAGAGTTTTTCTATCCAATACCACCTTATACTTGAAATAAATCCTTTTTTGAGCCATTATAAACTGAATATGATTTTATAATAAAATAATATTTCAAGCTTTTCCTCAAGTGATCCTCACCTCTCTTATAAAAGGGTACTTCCCCTTCTCTCAAAATCACACCATCAAATCCATTTGTCTCAAAAAAACCTGGTCAAATATCCTCCCAACTACCCTCACTTCAACCTAGAATCCTTACTTTGAAACGAAATCCAACCTAAGGATCCCTTTTGATCAAATCAAAAGGAAGCACCCAAAGAAGAGGTAATAATTTCATCACCACTTTCAAAGTTCTTTTCTTCTTGCAATTACTCTTTATTTGTTGTTTCCATACCAAAATAATAACCCCAGTACCTTATACATACTATGATGTTATTATAAATGAGTTACAACCATATTAATTATTTTATCCATCCTATGAATGAAAAAGTCACCATACGTGCGTACGCACGGCTTACCGTCTCCATGTCGTGGTGTAGTTTGTTATTCAACACTTCATTATTTGGATGGGTATAATATTGAGTATAATTGATGTAAATAATAAATATAACATGTTAATTATTATTTATATATGATATATCATCCAATTATATACTATTTTACCATCAATATATTGGTATTGTCGCTCGTGCATACGTACAGATTACGGTCTCCATGAACACGATGAGATTCATTCCTCATCATAACCATTTGAGAATAATTTTCATTTAATGATTAAAAATAAAGTTTAATAACTTTATATCATTATGGATATGAATCAAATACATCCTATACATAACAAACATGAATTACATAACAAAACATATAAAGGAAAACGAATCGGTTAACACCCAAAACAATGATACTACTAAAATATTATTAACAAATCAAAACCAGAAGATCATATATGATATCATATTTATGTATATGGTTATTTTATATTTTAATAAAAATAATTTAACTATTATACATGAGGTTAAATAACCCTCGAACAAGGAAAATTACAAGGTAAGTGTTAATTTTACAATTTCTTTATTATCTGAGGTTGTTTATATGTAAGTATCTACTATGACCTCTTTATCATCCACATCCGTGTTTCATAAAAATGTATTTCAAAACATTTTTAATATTTACTATACTATGGGTTAAATTCAATTATACCCTCATTTGAATTTTTATAAAAAATTTTAAAGGAATCTTTCCATTACTTTCAAAATAAGGTACTTTATGACCTTTTCGACAAATTACGGAAATAATGTTTTTTAACTTATATGGTGGGTGAAACTATTTTATGCTATTATAACACATTCTAAGATTCCCTGACAATCTTAAAAGAATATTTTCATAATAAATTTTTTCTTTTATAATAATGTGACTTTTAAATGATTTCAAAATAGAAAGAGATATTTCTCTCAAATAGTTTTGATTTCATCTATGTCAACATCCTTTGATGGATTTTACACTTGTTTGAAGTTGATTTTATTATGATATAATATCTCATATTGTATTGAAGGTTTTGTGATATGTTTGAATGTGGTTGTGTTATTTTTATACCATTCATGGTTTATGGATAAAGTATTAACATTTCGTATGCTAGTTTTAATACGAATATTTATGTTATGTTTCAACCATTTCATATGAGGAATGCATTAGACTTAGTAAGTGGCAGGTGGAGCCCATTATAGCTCCTCGATGCATCGGTAGGTATCATGAGACAAACTACTATCTTGGAACAAGGCCTTGACAAAATCTTATTTTTAGTCTTCACACAAGTCCTTGACTATGTGGTTATGATGTCTGGTATTATGCATTCCATCATTATGAAATTAGATATTGATATTTCATGTGATTATTAAACAAGTAGAATATCCATGTGAATAAGTAAATGATATTATTTGATTTATCTTTACCATATTATGATGAAGTTTATGTTTAAAATTCTTGTTTTTTTGGTTATATACATTGCCTTAAATGTTTATACTTATTTATGATAGTTTTCACTATATTGTTATCCTTACTGAGCATCTGAGCTCACCCCTTTCTATGTTTTATTTTGTTTTCATGATGCGAAGAAGTATATTATGATTAATGTGTAGGAATAGGCTAAGGGGTATGAGTGTGTTCAAAGGGGACACATTGTTTTTGTTTTTCCATTTCATGATGTAATGTAAAACTTAACTATATATATAGTACTTTCAAGGATACTAAACTAATTGGTCTTTCAAGACTTGATCTCTTGTGATCATGCCAATGTTATGTAATAATGCACTGACTCTGGGTAACTAGGTTCAGGGTGTTACATATTTTACAAGAGTATTCAATAAAGAATTTTTTATTATGATATCAATAAAATTATGATCCTATTTTACTATATCATTTAGTGATTTAAGATCTAGATTTCATTATGTTTTAAGTCTTTTTTCTCACTTTTCTCATTGTATTACTATTTTGTTAGAGAATTATTTCAATTATATCATGAATAACTCTTTGATAGCTGAGTGGAAATAAAATTTATCAAGTATATAGAATGAATTATCACAAATACATTTATCTAATTACCTAAATATTATGGATAATAACAATGTGAAACTAAAAAATAATAATTAGATATAACAACTTAATCATTACAGTCACACATATAATGCATTCTATAAATAAGATAATACATAGATGCTCATTTGAGAATAAACCACCTTTTTGTTGGGTTTAAGTCCTATTGAACGTTTTCTATAGAATAAATATAGAACTAGGTATTTTTATATATTTAAATGGTTGTTCCACCTAATTCATATATGCATCTCATGAAAATTTCATCTCATGAAATCCAAAAATGTATGCAAGCTTATAAAAATTTAATCTAAATATCTCATTCTTATTAAACTAAAATATTTTTTTTGTAAAAATTAGTATATAATAATTATAAAATAAATAATTGGTGTTTTAAATCCATTATTAAATATTAAATTAAATTATTCAATAACCTACACATTTGTATGATCTTGGACATAAAACAAAACATTATCTTACATAATAATAATAATAATATAATATTTCACATTAAACTGAATCTAGTTTTTCATTATAGCACACTATATATTGGAATGAAATTTTACTTTTTTCAAAAAATTAGAATAAAAATGTATGCAAATGTAAAAAAAATCATAAAAAAGAAACTAATATATATTTTTAATAAGTTAAATAAAATTGATAAGTTCAAATAATGTAAACCCATGAGTGAATTAAAAAAATTAATGAACAATAAATAGAAAGATAGAAAGAATTTGTGAATAAAATATTTATTCTAAACCAAATCCTTAAGTTAGAGACAAAATGGGAAAACAATCTCTTAAATTCAAAAGTTATGGGTCACCATTATCACCAGATTGAAGGGTAATTTTTGTCTTGATGATAAGTGGTTTTGGAAACCAAAATGAAAGGAAAATTTATAACTTGAGAGGGGTATGCCACCAAACCTAGTTTGATGAGGAGAAGTTTGCATATAAATTGAGATTCCCCTCTCAATTTTGAAACACAACTTTATTCGGATCACATTATATTTATTCAAAATATTTTGTGATGTGTTTTCTCTTTTAATTAAAGATATATATTTTGTGATGTGTTTTTTATTTTATCATTTTCCATGATATTCTATTTGCATTATTTAAAGATTTGATAAGTAAAATCAAGGTGTTAGTTCTATTTTTATCTTTGTTCAGTTTTTTAAATTTTATATCCAAATCAAATAGGTTTCCCAAGTAGAATTATTATGTCATTCTATTATACCCCTTTCATAAAAAGAATTCAGAATTTATTATTTAAAATTGTATTGTATTATGTGATAATAAGGTGAACAAGGATTAGTGAGATTTAGTGAATTCCTTGATGAAATATATGATACTTTTTATTTTATTTAAAACTATTTGAAACCAAGAAGATGATATCAATTTTGATAATCCCAATAAAGAACCTTTTAACTTAAAGGTTAATGGTTTGATATTCCAAAACAATAAGTAAATCACAATTGGGTCTATTAAATGATATTTCAGAACAATTATTATTTTTGGAATAAACTAATAACCATCCAAGCTAAATTAAATATTTAGATTGAAATAATCCCATTATGTTAGAATTACTATTTTATGTAATGGTGTACTGTGTATTAAAAAGATGAATAAGACAAAACAATATGCAATTAATTGAATGTTGTAAAATTTTATATTTTTAAATTGATTCAATGATTGTTAAAAAAATAGATGATATTGATAGTGATATACTAGTTGATATTTATTGATACATTATTTTGAAGACATCTTAAACATATAAAACAAACTGGATTGATTAAAACCATTGAAGAAAAGATGAACCAAATGTAAATTTATGTGCATTGGTAGACCATCAATCAACATACATTGAAATAAATTTGTAGGAAAATAAATTTGGTATTATCATGTATAACTAAGAGTTATTTAATATCTTATGAGAAACATGATTGAATAATGACAATTTTAATCATAAAATTGATTTATTATAGAGGATTTTAATTTTATGGGAATGAGATAACACAATAAAGTTATAATTTTAGTGCATAATATATATTATTCCTTCCATCTAGTTTGAAGGTCTAATAATTCAACATATTTAATCAAGATGATATTATTTCACTGAATACATTAAAACCCACATAATAATATCATGTATTTGTGTATAGTTTAGAGTGTATATATGGTTGTCCCTAACCCAATCTAGGAAAACCATGGATGAAAAATATAATATCATGAAAAGGACTTTATAATGAGCTAGATCAAACCTCCCCCCCAAACCTTAGCTTGTTGACCACAACACCCCAATTTATCAACCTGATTTAGACCATCATTTTTTATAAATATTTAAAAAAACATGAGATATACAAGGAGGGTAATTTTTATAATGTTAATTAGTTTAAAAATTTATAAAAAAATATTTTTTTATAAAAAAAATATAAATAAGAATGAAAATACATTGACTATGATTATTAAATTAATATAATACGTAAAAAAATAACAAATATTTATAATTAATTGATTAGTTATCATAATATAAAAAAATCATAATCTAATCATTTAATTAAGTTTATTTTTCATATGAAGATGTTGATTATGTTTTAAAAATATGTATTAATATTCATGATCCTAGTATTTTTTATGGGCTTACAACTGATATCTTGTGATTATTATTATTTTTAAATTTTTTTATATCAATAATGATTGATAAGTCTCAGTAACATGACCACCTATATAAAATAATATGTTTATATGATATAATTGAAACAAGATTGGTTAAAAATATCAAATAAACATCTTTAATTAACAATATAAATTAAAGTGACTCAAAAAAGTAAATGTTTGTATAACTTTGAATATATAATTTACTAACATATATTATTCAATGATAAGAACAAATGAAAAACTAGTAATTTTATCAGTAAATGATTTTTTAGATTTCATTTATATTTTAATGTATATTTTTTAACTCTAATAATTCTCTTAAAAGTTTTAATCATCAAATTATGCACGATTAAATAATTAACACATACATCACACATTGATTTTAATGTGATAATACCATTGATCTTGGTTAAATAAACACTACCAAAATATGAATTAATATTCATGCTACCTATATATTGGAAGGACCCAGGTGAAAGTGTTTTAAGTCCATAGTGAAATCCAAGTTTCATGTGTATATTTTTTTTGGGATTTATGAAGTCTCTTAAATTTTCTTTAATGGGATTTTTTAAAGTATATTTCTAGAAGGGTCATTTTTTGTAATGATATTTATATTAGTGATTTGATTTTGACTGATTCATGTTACTTTGATATTTAGTTGGATGTATAAAAATAAAATTTTAAATACCTAGGGAATACTCTTATTCACTAGTTTTCACGGATCCATCTGAAGGTGTAACAATGTATCAGTGGTTACCTCGATCAATAAAAGGAAAAATTTGAATCTCAGAGGGTGGTGGAATCAATTTATTAAGATAATACCTTAATAAAAATTATGTGGGACCACATTCCATGAGATAAATATGGTCATATCGATAATAAAAAAATAAAAAATAATTATCGATATAAGACTTCAGCTGAGTGAGAGAAGTGAGAGTGAGACTGTTTTTTTGAATCTCTTGTACTTTTATTTATCGTAGTTATTGTAGTGTTATCCCATGAATATAATACTTTTTTATAAACCACGTTTTTCTTATGTGTACTTGTGCTTCCATTTTTATTATTCAATTGTGTATCTATTATTGATTTTTGTAGTGATTAGGTTTCATTATTCCTTTTTTTAAACACAATGTTAAGGGGATTTGAAGAACTTCGAAAGATTTGAATACAAAATAAAATTCTTTTGAATTGTTTCTATTTTGTGCCTTTTAGATTTTATGCCCTAAAAAGTCGTATCAAAGAGGTTTTGTTTAGTTGTACACACCTAGAAGTAGGAAGAATGACATTAGATTAAGGAAATATATGTATTGAAAAGATTGATGGGATAGACTTAGGCTTGTACTAGTTGAATTTGGAAGAAATTATGATATAGAAAAATCTTAATGATCTATTGTCATGACAATGTCCATAGAATATGGAAAAAATGGAATGGAAGAGATTAGATATGAAGGATCTAGCATTGATATGAATGTTTCTTGCATGGAATGTGTCTTTCAACATTTATTAGAAGAAAAAACTAGTAAATATATGAAATCTTTTGATATTATGTATGAGAAATAAATTAAACTCAAAAAATTCTATATTATGAGGAAATTATTTATTTTGATAATATTAGAATGAATAATAGTAGTGGACCATATGAAAAATTTCTATATGATCTGAGAATAGCACGAATAAGTGAAAATTTCATTTTAGGATGATGCATGGGTGTTACTTATTTTATCTTCCCTTTTAAAAATATGGGATGCTATAGTGAAAAAAGTAATTAGTTTCAGTGAAAATACTATCCATTTTTGGATGAAATTTCAATTTTTATTCTTAATGAGGAGTTGAGGTAAGATAAATTCCAAGTACCCTTCAAAATCACTCTCAATTCTAGTGGAAGAAGATGGTCACCGCAATGGAAAGACCAGTGAAAGTAGTCATCAAACTATGAGTCCTAAGAAAGAAGTTAGAGTATACCAAATGGTCATGGATTTTTTTTAGATTTTTGGAATGATTGGATATATCAAGAAAGACTGTAGAAATAAAAAAAGAGTCTATTAGAATGGCTTCATGTTCTAGAAGCACAAATTCTATCAGTATGATGGAAGGTAGTAATGGTTTGTTACTGGGTGTGAATATCCTGAAAGAATCATTGGTTATTGACTCAAGTGAATATTTCTATTCAACTAGAGAGTGAGGATTCATTGTGAACTATGTATCAAGAAACTTATGGAAAGTACATCTAATCGATGACAAATCCCTGAAGAAATTTGTGAAATGAAATTTCAACATTCATATAAAAAATATATGTGTCTTGAAGTTGAAATATGTTAGACACATTCTAAGTATTCGTAATAACCTCATGTTAATTAAGCAACTTGATGAATTATGTTTCAAAACCAATTTCTACGATGCATTGTTGAATATAACAAGAGTATCTACGGTGATTGATCATGGGGTGAAAAATGGAACTCTATACTTGAATAAAAGTAAATATGATGTTTATATGATCAAAAGAACTTTATCAAAAGAACTAAAAGTATGGAACTATATATATGGTCACTTAATTGAAATGAATATGAAAGTTCTATCAATAAAAGGAATACTTTAACTCAATCATATGAATTTTGGAATATGTGAGATTTGTATTGTGGTAAAAAAATAATGCTTCATTTAATTCAGATGGATGAAAACATAGTAATAAAAATATAAAACTTGTTTATTCTAATGTTTAGAGACCTATATTTATGAATCCCAATGGATAATCTCTGTACTTTGTGACTTTTATTGATGATTCATCTCTAAATATCTAGGTTTACTTGCCAAAAAATAAATAGATTGTTTTCAAAAATTTATTTAGTAAAATATTTTGCTAAAAGGGAGTGTGATTGGAAGCTGAAGTAATTATGAATATACAATGGTTGAGGGTAAACTAGATAAAAATTCAGAAACATTTTCCAGAAGAAGGGGGTTAGGCATGAGAATATATTTCCAAAAACTCAATAATAGAATAGATTAGATGAAGAAATTTATAGGACTTTGTAAGATAAATTTTAGTATATGAAACTTTATTTCAAATTTACTAAGGGAGTTTTGGTAGAATCTATAAATACAAAAACTTATTTGATCAATATAAGTCCATATTTATTTGTGGGATAATAACTTATAAAAGATATTCAGTTTGTTAATAGTACATAAGTGAATTGTCTCCAAACTTTTGGAAGTGTGGCATATGTTCATATTGATGGAAAGGATAGGGATAAGTTTGAGGATAAATCCAATTTTTATTTATTATTAGATATGATGATGAGAAAGTTGGATATCCATTGTGGGATTATGAGAATAAATAGGTAATTTAGATCAATGTTGTTTTCTTCAATAAGAACCTTCTGTTGAAATATCATAACTTTGAAGTGATGGATGTTGAGGAAAATACAATTTTTGAAATTTGGGTTGATAAAAATGATATTACTAGAATGAATTCAGTATGAATATAATAAATTTATAAAGGTTTTGTGACTCAAGAGAGAGTGTCAGAAGTAATAGCTCTAAAAGAAAGATTCAAACCAAGCTATATAGAACATAAAATTTGGCTGATTAGATCAACTAGAATTAGGAATCTGGTTCATAGGTTTGGGGCTAATATCCCTACTACAAAAATGGGTTTATCTAACACTAGTGATTTAACAACACTAGATAAAAATGATGCTAAATACCCCATTTTCAGCGCTAAAAAGAGAAATGTTAAAGGGGGTATTTATTAGTGCTTTTTTACAAGCACTGATAAAGGCCCACCCTATATCATCACTTTTAAATAAGCACTAATAAATAGGGTATTTTTGTAGTTCATGTAAAAAATGGTTGATAAAGGGGGGTTTTTTCAACAACCTTTCATAATTTCTGATAAATACCCCATATTAGTGCTTTTTTAAAAGTTCTGATAAAATCATACATAAAAAATTATTTTTCCTTAAAAATAATATATATTTTTTGAAATAATTTTTAGAAAATGTAAATAAGAATTTATACTTAATATATAAGATATTTAGTGAAAATATTATATAAAATAAATAAAAAATATATTTTTAATTAATAATTTTTATATTGTTACCAATTAATAGTAATTTAATATCAATTTGAAGATAAAAAAAATTAAAAAAAGATCTAAAATAAGTTGAAAACATAACTCGAACTTCAAATGGCCATAACATTTGATTTGGGAGTTTGTTTGGATCTACCATATATAAAATAGAATCCTGTGATGAGATTTATTCCCTTAATGACCCAGGTAAACCATTGTCACTTTTTCGAGGCCAAAAAAGGCCCAGAAGTCCTCCAATGTTGAGTTTTTTGTCAGAGTACCCTGATTTTTTTTAACATTTGATGGATTTTCAGCATTATTTAAAGGATAAATTTTTACCTTTGTCAGTGGGAACATAATTTATTCCCATGTATTATATTCATATTGATATTATGGTGATTAAATTTTTTCACTTTTCATAATGTAATTTTATTTATAATTGAAGATATGCATGTTTTCTTACATTTACATATAATAAATCACTCATATAAATACATATATCAACATATTGAAGTAAAAATGAATATTATAATATATATAAATAAATACATATTATAAAAATTTATTTAAAATAATATTTAAATTTACATACATTATGAAAATATATTTATAATGTTTATATATAAATATGTGTGTGTATTAATAAATATACACATACACATAGATATATATATATTACAATCTAATATATGTAAACTAATATAATATATATATATATAAATAAATATAATATATATATCCCACACAAATATATTGTATAAATGTATTTAAAAATAATTATATAAATATATGTATATGTATATATATAGAAATATCATTAAACTGATAGCAAAATAACATGGTGTAGTGGAAAAGGCATTCCATCATTCAAGGAGAGGTGCAGGGTTAGAATCCAAGCGAGTGTACATGAGGCTAAAATTCAAAAAGCACTGATAAAAGGGGTTGTGGGGCAAAATGTGCTAATAAAGGGGGTGTGGAGCGCTATAAAAGTGGTCATGGAAGTGCGGATAAAGGGTTCGAGTGCATATGTATCTGAACAAAATTACCCCCTTTAACAACATTGCCTTTATCAATGCTAAAAAAGAGTTGTTAAAGGCACCCTTTAAGAGAGATTTTTTAGTGCTGTTAAAGGGTTCCCCTAAAAGAACTTTTTTATCATTGATAAAAGTTTCAATCTTTCAACCGCACTTCTATTATTAGTACTTTTTTAGCGCTAATAAACCCCTTTTCTAGCACTGTTAAATTCCTTTTTGTAGTAGTGAAAAAACCTCCTTCTTTTATTGTATACTGGTGAACCATAAAGTCTAGAATAAAGAACTACCCTTAGTGACTCAAAGCAGTGGGAGTTGTATATGAAAGAGGAAATGAATTCCTAGATGTTTAATAGAGAATGGGAGTGGGATAGACTTCCAAAAGATAAATGAGCTCTGTAGAACAAATGTATTTTCAATCTAAAGGAAGAAGATAAAGGAATTAGGAGGCATAAAGAATGAATGGTGTTGAATGGTTTCTAATAAAAAAAAGAATATTTTTTTTCACATATTCTCTCATCGTCTATTAAGAAAACTATCATCCATAGATTACTAAGCATTGCGTATATTGATAATTTGTAATCAAAGAAAATGTATGTCAAGACAACCTTTCCTCATGGTAATTTTTAGGAGTAGATCTATATGGTTTATCCCAAGGGTTATGAAAATTATCAAAAGTAAAAACTAATTTGTAAGTTGAAGATATGTCTCTATGTCTTGAATAAATATCATAGTTAGTGGAAGTATAATTTTGATACTTTCATGCTTGAAGAAAGTCTTACTCAGTGAGATTCTAATAATTATTTCTATCAAAAGTAATGTAATGATGGAATATTTAATATACTTCTCTTTTAATAGGATGATATGTTTCTTGTGTGGCTAGAAATTCAATGGATTGTAAAGTTCAAAAGAAAATTATCTAGAAGGATTGAGATGAATGGACTTGTAAATTCTAAGAAAATAAAGGGGAATAATATTGAGAAAGATATAAAGGATGGATATTTGGTCTTATCCCAAAGGTAATAAATTCATATGGTCATTGAAAGATTTAGAATCACTAAATGTAAACCTTTCTCAACTCCCTTTATCAGACACTTGTAAACTTCAAAGTCACATACACCATCTTCAGAAGAAGAAGCTCAAAACATAGAAATGTTTCCTTATTTCATTTATCAAGAGTTTGATGTATGAAATTATTTTCACACAACCTGATATTTCTTTTTTAGTGGGTATTGTGAGTTTCTTTATGTCAAATATTAGAATAATTCATTATGAGTTAATTAAATGGAACATCCAATATCCTAATAGTTCAGAAGATTCAATGTTATGATTTTATTATGATGAGCCATTAAAGATTTTTTTGATAAATATTTTTTTAGATAAATAGATTTAAAAAATAGCATGTCTGGTTTTGTGTTATCTTTTAGAAGGACATCAGTTAGTTTTATGTCATGATTATATCTTGTGGTTACTCTTTCAATAATCAGATTATAAAATATTATCATTAAGAAAGTAGTAAATGAGTTTTTCTGGTTTATGTGATTATGGAAAGAGCTTAAGAAATAATCATAAGGAGGGATTTTGTTCTATGATATTCAATGTTCAATTAGCCTTACTAAGAATCATATTTTTCAAGCAAGGAATAAACACATCAACTTAAAATTTCACTTCATCTGAAATATAATTCAAGAAAGATTGTTGGAACTTCAATTATTTCAAGAAATAAGAATCCTACATAAATGGTCAAAAAGTTATTATTCTAAGAAATTTTAAGGCTACATTATTCCTTAGATGGACTTGGTTGAATGGAAAGAGATATAAAACACTGCATGCACTAAAATAATATGACCTCTCATAAAGAGAAGAGGTTGTAATCCCTAAATAAGTCTTCAAGTGGGATATTTTTGGATTTTTAAAGTCTCTTCAGTTTTTTTAGAGGATAATTTTTCATAATGAGATTTCTATCAATATTTAGAGTTTGACTGATGCATGTTTTTCTAATATTCTTTTGGAAGTATCAAAAAGAAAATTTGGATACTCACACATGTTCACTAATTTTCATCAGTCAATCTAAAGGTGTAATAGTGTATCTATGGTTTCTTAAATCAATGGAAGGACAATCGTGAATCTCGTAGGGTGGTGGAACCCAATTAGCAAGATAAGATATCTAAATATATGAGGTAGGACTATAAATTAATAGATAAATATTATAATATTGATAATTTATTATCATAATTAATCAAAATGATATTTTAGATGAGTCAGATTAGTGATTGTGAATTTTTTTGTAATACATCATACTTTTTTTTATCATAGTGATTATAGTATTCTCCAATGGATATATGACTTTTTTGAACCATGTTATTCTTGTGTGTGAATCTATTTCCATTTTTATTTTATAATTGGTTTTGTATGGTTGAATTCATGTGTTTATTTGGTTATAGTCTTCACAGTTACATAACATGACATCAAGGGGTTGTGAAGACCTTTAAAATGTTGAAATTCAGAAGGAATTTCTTTTGAATTAGTTCTTTGGGGTTTCTTTCTGATTCAACACCCCCAATAGATATCACCTGAGTCATGATCAAGAATATATCCAATAAATATTTATATATAAAGAAATTTAGTGTAGATAATTACCATTAGTTTGTGACCCTAGAGTAAAGTAGTCATTTAGTAATGAAGTATGCCACTGTTTGACCAATTTCTTTAATCTTTCTCATAATCTTATCAAGAATTACTATATCACAGAACGGCATTTTAAAATAGGGTTAAAACATTATATTAGGTCAAGGATTATTCTTAATCTTATATCATACTTTGTAGAGGTCATCAATAAGGAATTTATGGAAAAGACTTATTTAGCAGTTTTTACTAGGATCAAAGGTTTCTTTTCAGTGGTAGGTGATAGTGAGATCTCTTTAACAAGACAATCCCCTTTTTTCTATCATACCAAATGGTTCTTGCAGTTAAGAGAGAGTTGAAAAATCAATTAGTGGATCTCAAAGGCAAGGGATTTATTTGACTAAGTGTATCATCATGGGAATCATTGATTCACTTTGCAAAAAAGGTGTACATAGGACACTAACACTGTATTGATGATCAAACATTCAATTTGGTGTCTACCAAGAATAAATACTCATTTCACTTGATTGAAAATAATTTGATCAACTCATGGGAGCCTTGTGGTTTTTAAAAAACATACTTGATATTAGGATACCATCAATTGAGGTTCTAGGAAGTAAATGTTCGTAAGACCATTTCAACAACAAGTGTATATATTATTAGTATTTGGTTATTCCATTTGGCCTTAAAAACACTCCTACAATTTTCATGGATTTGTTAAATTATATCTTATATCACTACCTAGATTCCTTCATGGTTGTGTTTGATGGGATCCAGTGCACTCCATGTAAAATAAGGAACACAAGGACCACCCATTCATTGTCCTAGAAACCTTCTAATAGAAATATTTTATTCTAAGCTATATAAATGATAGTTCTAGAATCAAGAAGTACGATTCTTGGGACATGTGATATTTGAAAAGCGGGTCACCATGGATCTTGAGAAAATCTAAGTGGTGATTTATAGGGAGAATCATAAGAATGTGTTTGAGATCAGGAGATTCCAGAGTTTATCTGGATATTATAGAAGTTTTGTTCAGGACTTTTATATGTTATCTTCAACCTTGACATATTTTACTCAAAAAGGTGAAGTTTTATTAGTTTGAGAAGAGATAGTGGTCTTAAGAGATTAATGTGGGATTAAATTCAGATCTAGTTCTAAATCTCCTTGTGTTAATTAAGGGTTATACCATTTATTTTGAAGCATCAGTCTTGGGATTGGGGTTCATTTTGATGCATCTTGATCATGTAATGGCATATATCTCATGCCAGTTATTCCATCATGAGAAGAGTTACCCCACACATGACCTCAAGTTAGTAGTAGTGATATATTCCCTGAAGATGTGTCACCACTATCTTTTCATGGGTGGTTTACAATGTTTTCAAACAATAATATTTTGAAGTATATTTTTACCTAGAGTGATATGAATCTATAGAAAAAACAATGGGTGGAGTATCTATAGAACTTTTACTTTGATATATCTTACACCCCTAAAAAGGGGAAAGTGGTGTCCAATTCATAGATCATGAAACTAATAACCTATGGAATTGAAGAAATAAAAAGATAAATGGTTCCATATGGGAATGTTTTCTAAGATTCATTTGGATATGTAAGTTCAAGATTAACAAGTGTTCTGACTAGTTTTCAAGTCACATATTCTTTGGAAGAATGAATTTAGATTGTGTATAAAGAGGATCCTTAATTACAAAATCTTAATATAGTTTTAAATGGTGGGGAGACCTTGGGTGATTTGTATTGATCTCATGAGGATGTTATTTTGTTTTGTAAGAGGCTTTTCATCCCCATGAACTTGAGGATGGAGTTATTAGAGGGTAATAGAATGTACAGTTGGATCATTCATCCTAGAGGAACTAAAATATTTTATAATCTAAAACATCAGTATTAGAAGACCTATATAAGGTCTTTATTTTTAATTTTGTGTATCCTTGCCTAACTTATTGTATGAATAATACCAAATATCATTGTTCTACTAGTCTATTAAACACCATTCCCATTCTAGTGTGGAAGTGGGATGATATTACCATGGATTTTATGATCTTATTTCCTTGGAATATGAGTATAAAAAATATTATTTTATAGGTTGTCAATTGGTTGAATAAAATTGATTATTCCTTTCCTTTCAAATATTTAATAAAGGTAGAGATGCTCAGATACCCACATGCCTAATATATCATGATTCTTCATGGGTTTCCTTTGGAAATTTTCTTTAATTAATACTATCAATTAAATTCATAGTTATAGAGAAGTCTTCATGATGTGATGGGTTCCAAGATGAACTTACACAAAAAATATCACCCTTAGATGGATGGTTAGAGATATATTAGAGTCACCACAAGTCATATGTTGATCTTATACATAATATGTTAGAGTTTGAAGTTAGCGATAATGTGTTTCTGAAAATTTATCCTTGGTTGGGACACTGTAGGCTAGGCAGATGGGGTAAGCTAGCACCATGCTATGTTAGGCCATTTGAGATTATAGTATATATAGGGAAGGTGTTGTATTAGTTTCCCTTACCAAATTTATTAAATCCATTCATGATGTGTTCCATGTCTCCCAGTTAAATAAATATCATCTAGACCCATTCCATGTGATTTAATGGGAGGATCTAAAGATGTAACCTGATACCCCTATTATTAAACAACAAATTCATATTAAGGATTATCATATCAAGGTGTTGTGCAGTAATTAAATCCCCTTTTTTTGTGTGATATGGAAGTGGGATTAAGATATTTGTGATATGTTTGAGAATGAATCATTAGTGAGGGATCACTAGTATCACCTTTTTTAGAATTAGAACTTTGAGGTATTTTTATGGAAATAAATTGTAATTTTGGGGATAATTGTGACACTTTTCGGGTCACCAATATGTATTTATTTTCAATTTTATTTTTAATATCATTTAACTTTTTTGGGGGGGTTTGGGGGTAATAAATATAAAATTTTGGGAAAACTTTCTAGGGTTCATGGTTCTCATACAGTTAGTACTAACCATGTGCCCAACCATGTCAGAGTGGGTGGGACATACTAGAATTATTTTTCATAGTTACTGTATGGTTTATTCAACCATGCAGACTCTTTTGAAAAAATATATATCATTTTTTTAAGGGGTGTGACCAATATGATTAGCACATAGTTTTCCTAACCAAGTACCCAAACTATGTGATCTAATCGTAATTCTTGAAAATTAAAAGTTACCTAAAAGACCTTGTTGAATTATAACCACTCAACCCCTCATTTTCACCCCTCTCATTGTGAACATACTCACTAGCCATGGATCTTCATACCCCTTTCTTTTATGATTTTTTCCATCAATCTTAGTGGATTTCTTCGTGGTAAGACTTTTTTACCTTTATTTCCTCTTATTCTCCCCCTTTAATTACATTACCTTCTATTTATTTTGGATTCATGGAACCCTAAAAGTCCACATGGGTTGAACTAAGGGTTAAGAGTATAGGTTTAATGGATTTTTTTAACATTCTTTTGGGTATCATTTTATTCCATTTCTAGTGATATTACATAAAGGAAATGAGATTTCAATAATTTTGTGGTAGTTTTCTCTACCTAATGCAGATTTTCTAGGGAAAACCTTATATTCTTGAATTTAATTTGGTTTAATTCGAATAAATTTGTTTAATTTAAATTTTTGTGGGTTGTTGTGTGATTATTTGATGTAATTCTTGCCTTATGTTGGTTTGAAATGGGGTTTTCAAATTGGTTTTCTTGAAAACCATTTTAGGTATTAAAAGTGTTTGGTTAATTATTTCAATGGTATTCTTGACTCTAACAGGATTTCAAAGGAGGATTTCCATGGTAATATTATTATGTAAATGATTTTCTAATTATGGGCATGATTCTGATTGTGTTTATAATGGATATATATATTATTTTATAGATGCACATGGGAGTCCTTGGATGAGTGGGTTAATGAAACTGAAGAAGCCTTTGTATATATTGTGCACTAGATAAGGAATGTTTCCTAGTTATACTAAATGAGTTAAAGGGATGGATTTTGTTTCTTGATGCGTATGATTGTGTACTTGTATAGTCTAAGAAGACTATTGAGATGGTAACAATTTTATTTATGTGAGATAGAGTTTCTGTAGTTATTAATATTTACCATAAACCTATAGGTTTGAGCCCATGTTTTATGTCTGGATTTTTAGTAAGATGTTGGTTTCCTTAGTTCCCATTTAACTACTAGATATTTAGGTTATTCATCTATGTTTCCCTTAGTTTTAATTATGATATCATTGTTCATATTATTGTGGAACATGGTTATTTTTAAAGAAACCAAAAGATTTTAATGTAAGAAAAATTTTAAATGAAATGGATTTCAAATTTTGTTTTCAAACATAGACTAATGATTTTAATAGGAAAGACACCATATATATTCATGGTGGTATCCTATTGGTAATTTACTCACACCTTTCATATGCCTTCGAGAATATATAGATTTGGTTTTGGAGGATATAGGTAAAGAAGAGAGTGTCATTTAGTTTGGTGCCTCTTCCTGATGTTCTTTATCATTCTTTATCATAGTCATAGTGGTGGACATGGGAAATGGGGTGTCCAGGCTTGTGTGAAGTATTTTGAAATCCATTATGATTTTTGTTTACTTGTATCATCCACTTCAACTTTGATCATATTTGGAAATCTATTTTATATGGATATTTATTATGATTTTTTATGATTATATTATAATGATTAAGATTTATGGATATGGTTTATTCTTGTTGTTTACTATTCATTCCTATATTTTTATTCTTAATTTTTTTTCTCTTAGTTTGGACGTCCAAATTATGAATGGTTCGTACTAGAATTTTGGGATGAATTCATGTGATGTTATTTGTATTACAAGGGTGAAACCAAAACCAAATAGTTATATTTGACACCTAGGTGCTTGTCACTAGTCCATAGAGATCAAGAATGTGCTTTGGTTCATTTGTTGAGATTGATCTAGTAACAGGATGTGTTAATAAGGGTTGTTTTGTTACAATCATAAACAATAATAATGTAGGTGAACAGTGCATCACCATAATCATAATACTAAGGATAAATATGTTATCACCAATAACTACAAACAATATATATGAATGGGTTATCACTGATAAAAGGAGTATGGGTGAGTGGTTTATTAGCACTCAATGAAAAACATGGTTTAATGGGTTATCTCCATAATCATAAATATAAGAAAATGAATAATCACCAAAATCATAAGTATAAACATTGGTGAATGGGTTATCATTTAAAGTATAATCATAGCATCGGTGAATGATTTATCATCGAAATATTAAACATAATCGAGGGTGAAAAAATAATAACTATAGGTATAACATAATAATGGGTGAATAGATAATCACTATAAAAATAATATAATCAAGGGTGAATAGATAATCACTATAAGTATAATGACAAGAAAGGGTGAATTAATAATCACTATAAGACACTAGAAAAATCACAACATAATCATATCCATGATGAATGGGTTATCACCTTATAAATTGGTGAACTCAATCCATTTACTCACTAGTCTAGCCATAGAAGTATCCATGTACACCTAAAACACATATGTTATTTCTATCCTTCTCTTTGAAAGTATTAATACCCTAAATCAACACATATTCCACAAGGAGAGTACTATAGTGGGAACTAATCTTAGTGGTCGGTGTTTTTAGCCACTAGAATAAAAGAAAATTTTGTAACTTGTGAGGATTAAGCCACCAAACCCAGTCTGATATTGAGCATGTTCCATATAAATTGATATTTTCCTCTTAATTTTGAACTAAATATTTATTCTAATCATGTTATATTTACTTATAATATTTTTTATGTGTTTTATCTTTCAATTCAAGAGATATATTTTGTAATGTGTTTTCTATTTTATCTTTGTACATGGTTTTTCCATATATTTTTTATATTTTCTAGGTAAAATAATGGAGTCAATTATATTTTTTAAAAAATAAAAGACAAATCCAATAGGGTACCCTAAGAATAAATATTTTCTCATTCCATCATCCCCATTTCATAAAAATACCTCAAAATTTATGGCTTAGCCTAGTAGTTTATGATGTGCTAAAAATGTTAATGAGGCTTAATGATATTCAGTTAATTCCATGGAGACACATTTGATATTTTTGATTTAATACAGTGGTAATTGAAATTAATAAGTTGATATTGATTATGATAATACATATTGATCATATTTCAACTTAAATACCAATTGTTTGATATACCAAAACTAAAAATGAATCTCAACATTATTCATTGAATGACATGTAAGAAAATTTAATATTGTTGGATTAAGATAATAACAATCCAAGATAAAATGAATATTTACATTGAAATAATCCCATTGTTTTTGAAGTATAATTTAATTTAATGTTTTGTTGGGTATTAAAAAGATGAATAAGAAAGATTGATATCCAATTAATGGAATGTTAGGAAATTTTATATTTTTGAATTGAGATGATGATTGTTCAAAAAAAATTATAATCATGATAGTGACGTACCATATGATATTTCATGACCATTTATTTTAAATGATTTCCAAACATATAAATCATAATAGATCCCTTAAAATCATTGAGAAAAAATATAAGATAATGAAAAAGTTTTTTTTAAAACCATAAATATATTTACATTAAAGGTTATTTGAAGGCATGTGACTTTATTCGTGGAATTGATTTCTAATCAGGATTTAAGTTCTTAGGTAAACTATGATTGAATGGTGATAATGTTGATTAAGTAATTGTATTATCAGGGAGGATTTTTATTTTGTGGGCATGAGATAACATGATCAAGTAAGAAATTTATTGGGTAACATATATTATCCATTCCATCCATTAGGAAGGTCCATGAATTTATCATATTTAATATAAATAATATTATTTCACTGAGTACATTTAAACCCTAAGTGTATGATCAAGTATTTTTGAATAGTGAATGGTGCATATATGACCAAGCCTGGATGAGTCCAAATAAATCTTAGATGATAAATATAAAAGTGTGTAATTGTTTTCAGGATGAGTGAGATAAAGCCCCCAAACCCTTAGCATGTTGGCCCCAAAACCCCAATTTATCAACCCAATTTGGGCCTTAATTTTTTTATAAATTTTGAGAAAATAAATAAAACCTTGGGAAATACAAGGAGGGTAATTTTTGTAATGTTAATTAAGATTAAAATTATAAAAATATAACATTTTTTTATAAAAAATATAACAAATAATTACAAATACATTTATTATTATTATTAAACTAATATAATACTTAAAAAAATAAAAAATAATTATAATTAAATTATTAATTTACATATTAGTAAAAATCATAATATAATCATCTAATTTAAATTATTATTCATTTGATGATGTTTATTATGTTTTAAAAATATACATTATTATTCATAATCCTAGTATTTGTTGTAACTATTATTATTTATAAATTATTTTATATCAATTATGATTGATAACTCCCTATAAGATGAAAACCTACATAAAAAATGTGTCCAAATGATATAATTAAATCAAGTATGGTAAAAATTTCTCAAATAAACATATTTAATTAACTATGTACATTTAGGAAACTTAAAAAAGTAAATATGTGTATAACTTTAACTCTATAATTAACTATAATTTATTATTCAATGATAACAAAATATGAAAAATTAGTTATTTAATCACTACATGATGTTATTTTCACTTATGTTATAATGCATATTTGTTTTGAACCCCAATGATTCCTCTAAAAGTTTTAATCACTAGATGATTCATGAGTAAGTAATTTAGAAAAATCATTAAAGTTTTCTTTTAATTTGATACTTCTATATCAATCTTGGTGGAATAAATACTACTTAATGTTTATTATATAGTTGATGATAGTTAGATAAATATAACAATTCTAATATTCCCATGTGATGCAAGTGAAAATCGTATTCATATAGAAGTGTTTTTGTTCATCATTCATAATAATAAAATAACAATATAAATTACTAAAGTTAATTATTATTAAAAATATTGGGAAATCCTATAAAATAATTTAATAAATTATTATTTTTTATACTTTTTATAAATATAAAATTACAATTATTAGAAATTTAATAGATTAATTAATAAAAACATAGTAATTAATTATATATATTTACTAAATAATTAAAATTTTAATTTGAAATATAATTTAATTTCCCAATTTGATTAGAGATAGAATATTTTTAATAAATAAATAAATAAAATGAATTTTATTTAAAGTAAAGTAGCTTAAAATTTATTAAATGGTCTAATTTTATTTTTTATTATTATTTTATAATAGAAATGGATTAAATGAAAATAATAATAATAATTATTATATTTATATACTTAAAATATTTTAATTATAGCAATTTGAAAATTAATTAAAAATTTTAATCGGTTGAGTATTTTGTTGGCATAATCTGGTCTTCTATTGGCTAAATTCTAAACTCTCTTGGTGTGTTGGGTGGTCTTCTTCTACATCTTCCCCTTGTAGAGTTTCTTACATTGGTCTTATATCAGATTTAGGGTATCTTGTGATATATGTCCCTATTCTCCTACTACATTTGTGACCTTGTTGGGTTTACTATTTATTATTTTTGTTTTCCTATACTGATGCATTCAGTTGATCATCGACCTGTATTTGTGCATCCCATTTTCTCTCTGTGATTTTATCAGCCTTGATGATGATGGAATTCATTGGAGATAATTGTTTTATCTTGTTGATTGGTAAAGAACCATGGTTGGTTGCCATGAATTTTTTAATTTTAATTTTTTAATTTTAATTTTTTAATTTTCTCTCGTAGTGAGTAGGGAAATCAATGGTCTTTTATAGTCATGCGGTTCTTCATATTCTTCTAGTAGTAGTGCTTTTTGTATTGGATTCTTCCATGTTGGAGAGTGTTCATGGTCTAAACCTACAAAAATATTAATCAATGTATCTTATGGTATTATTTTTTAAAAAATATTTTAGCTATATTTTTGGCATTAATATGACCATTAAAGCCCATGAGACATATAATATAATATTGATAAATCAATTCTTATAAATTAATCACAAAAAAATAAATCATATTAGATTCATTAAAACCATTGATCTATAATATGAACCAATGAACAACTTATATGAATTGTCTGATCATTAATCTATTTACCCAGAGGCATGTGACTTTGGTTATGTCATGGATGGATAAGAATGATTTAATTTCTTGAGATAATTGTAATTGAATTATGATAATATCTATCATGAATGTGTAGATCCATGAAAGATTTTTGAATTTTAGGGTATGGGATGACATTATTAAGTTAGAATTTTAAATTGTAACATATAACTTTTTTCTTCCATACATTTGGAAGGTCATGATTTTTTTATATTTTATTAAAATAGTATTATTTTATGAAGTACATTAAAAACAAGTTATGATTAGGTATTAAGGATTGGTAAGGGGTGGAAACATGGTTTGACCTAACCCAGTGTAGATAAAAGTTGGCTAGAAAATAAAATGTGGAGTTGGGGGGTTTCAGGTTGAGTTAGCTCTATCCTCTAAAAACCCTATCCCATTATCCAAAACACCCCAATTCTATGACCCATGTGAGACCTTAAATTTTTTTATGGATATTAAGAAAATATAAAAAAAACAAAAAATGAAGGGAGGATAATTAAATGTTAATTTTTTTAAAAAAAAGTATTAAAATATAATACTTTTGATAAAAAATAAAAAAACAATTATAAATACAATGATTATGATTATTATATTAACATAATACATAAAAAACTCTTTATAGTTAGTTGATTGATTTTCATAATATATAAAAAATTCAATCCCTCTAATGGATAAAACCCTAAGTTGGTTAGAGAATCTTATAATTTAAAATTAAAATATCTACTTTAGAAATATTGTTTCATAGTTAGTAGTAGAACATATCTTTTCCCCTCTAAATAAAAATTTATGCAAGTACATTACCCAAGAAATTTTTACTTGGTTCTCCCACATTGGGATGTATCCAAGTAGCATATAATGAGGCTGTATTTATCTACCAAAATTAAATAAAGTGAACTTATTGTTAAAAAATTAATGTTTAATCAATATAACTCTTAGTTTACAACCTATAACACTTGAAATATCTCTTCTACATCATACATTAATGGATCAATATCAATAAAGTGCACAGGTATGGACCTTCCAAATGAAAAAAAAAAGAATAATTGAACATTTATTGATATATAACTACATTCCATATTCATAACATATATGATATCATTCTATTTTTTCTAATTCTTCGGCTTAGTGTGTCAATGATAGCCAATTCCCTTATAATTTTCTATGATATCTATATATAGAATTTCTTTCAAATTTTTCTCCCTATAGTACAAATATCTTCATATCATTATTGTTTAGTCTATAAATAATCTCTATATGATATTTATAGCCTCAGTGTACATGTAACATGTCCTTAGCCTTGATTAGATTTTTAATGATGTCCAAAAGGGTTAATTCATATCTTATAATATCATTCAAAATTCTCTAAGTTTAATATAGTTTGAATTCATCCAAACCAGAAGATATAACTTATATTATAGAATAATGATAAGAATTATGTGATAATTTAATCAAATTACACATCCCTATTAAAAAAATGGTTTTATTCATGATCAGACCACAAAACTTATACCATTATATAATTTTAATAAAATTATCCTTGAACTATATTGTGTTTTAATCAATATTATTACAGTGAAACAACCTTCCTTTATTGAGTTTACATAATTTTACTAAATTGTGAACAACAACCTAAAAATTCACAACCTTATACTAATTTATAAATAAATATTTCCATTAAAAAACCACATTATCCTATTATGAAATGAACCTTAAACTATAATTCATATAGATACCTATATCTTGAAATTCTTTAAACATATATGATAAATCATGATGCAATTATTATACGTTTTCGTTTAATATTTTTCTCACCTTTTCACTAATATTATTCCATAAAAATAATCATGAATAGACATGAATAATTATAGTATAATTCCTAATCTATACTCTTCAGTTTTACATCAAACAATTCATGGTGCAATTACATTTTTATTATAGTGTAATTTTTATTTCTCTCAGAAAATACACTTTAAATTATTCTAAACTTCATGAAATGATATAAAATAAATTACCAATTATATTTTGAGTATTTTTAAGGATTTATGGGTACCATTATCAATAATTAAAAAGTAATACTTATTTATATTTTTACTAACAATATCATCTGTTTTGTTTCCTAGAAACATACCACTTCAAAAACTATACTCTCCCATATCAAACTTATTTTTGTAGATATATAATAAACCATGAGAATATATTTAATAGTGTATTCAAATATTCACAAATTAACCACTTCAAGTCATGTTCATTATGAGAAATAAGATTTAAATGAAAAGTTTATTCAAGAAACACTCAACTAACCACATGCTCTAAACTACTTCACAATCACCCGCACTTAAAAATCACACACCATAAAATATTCAACTTCGCATTCTCATCATAAAAAAATATTTTTGTATTCCCCACTATTTTATCTCACCCTTATCATATTTTAATATATTTTTTGAGAAACCACTTGAATATTTCTCCCTCTAAACACATGATTATCCTATCCCCCTATATCAATAAACCCAAAGAGAACTTCTTTAAGGTTATTGTGAGGAATCAATAACTGGAAAAAAATTTAAAGAGAGATATACCTTTTCATAAACAAGTTTTAGGGAATCATGGTATAGAAAAACCCATTAAGGGAGTAATAGACCTTGTCTAATCCATCAATTGGATGTGACTAATATATTCCTCTCAAAACATTCCTAGGATAGTGACTTCATCATGGTATCCATAACTTGATTTTGAGTAGAAACATGATCCAATTTCATTACCCTTTATTCAACTTTCTCATTGATAAAGTGATACTATATAACGATGTTCTTCATTATTGATTGATGTATAGGAGTTTTGATAATATTTATTAAACTTTATTTATTACATTTAATATAAATAAGAGAATGTACCTTAATCACCATGTTTTAAATATATTGTTTTATCTGTATAAGTTGTGAAAAATCATTAGTAGTGGTAATATTATCAACTTCAATAGTTCTCAAAGATTTTAAATCTTATTCCCTTTTCATTCAAAAAATACACAATTCCCTACTGAACTGTCAAAGAGATAATGGTGTTACTCTAGGAAGGGGGTTCAATCAGTGTAACATAATTTTATAATTTATTCTTTTGAAATTAACCTATATGGAATGGTAGATTCATGATACAGTCACTTTTAATCACACCCTCTCCTATATTAAAATGAAATTAACAAGATCATAAAATCATAAAATATTTTTACTTCACCCCTATTGTGGTTGAATACATCCTTGTTGTGTCCGAGTTGAGTCTGAGACATATATGTATCATTAATATTATAAAGTGATTATATATGGAGGGAATATTTCATCCTTAACCCTTGAAGCTATCTCCTGATAGTTTTTTACTATATCCTTCCATTTTATATCGATGATCAAACTATAAATGAAAATATCTTCACAAAAAATCTGGATAATTCAATAAAAAATAAATGATATTCCATTTAATACTACATGATCTTCATTATGAATTTATGATTCCTTATTTAACAATATAGACTTCCATAACATTACACATATGTATCAAATTATCAACCTTTCGCTAACATATCTTTTAATTATTATATCTATCTCTCACTTATATGATTTATCTTAAAAATTATTCTTCTTCTTAAACTCAGTATAAATCACATGATAATATTCTATAATTTGAAATATTCTAATCTCGTAAAATTTTCCCATGTGATATTTTCATTTAAAACTAATAAATATATTTATGAAAATATCCCACCTTCTATCTTCAAAATATGATCTTCATATATTTGTATTTTAAATCCTATAATTGTTTTACAAAGACCTTATCAATTATTTCAGTTATAATTCCACACAAAACATTAGTAAAATAAAAACTATTTACAAATGTCATCATGATATTTAATTAATTAAAGACTATCATAACATCAACTATTTTAATTATCCTCATAAATATCCACTAATATTTTACTCATATATATTCATTAAAATTCCCATAATATCAATGTCCAAATCCTTTAAAAATGTCCCAAAAACTAAAAAACCCCTTCTAAACTAACTAGAAAAATTAGTTCACAGAGTAATTTACTCTTTATTAGCATTTTTGAAAACCTTATCTTACTCTTATATATATCTCGAAATTATAGAGTGTTTTTTTATGCGGCCATGAATTATTCATACACATCCTCTTCTTTTCCTCTATATATTATTTTGTAGCCTCGTAATTACTCTTACATGAGGAGGAAACCTTGTTTTTATTCTTCTGTACATCCTGATTACCCTAATATAGCTCAGATTTATTCTTATATAGTGTTTACAATTTTATATTTACTTTGATATAGCTCTGATTGAATCTTCCATAGCCTCACAGACTCTGGAATACTCTTACATTGTTCTATATATTTGGGATTTATTCTTTCATAAAATTTGATCTTCTATAATTAATCTAACATAGAAGTGAAAATTTTAGGGTTAATCTTCCAAAACATTGGATATTTTAATGTTAGTCTTTTGAAACCTTGATTTTTCTAGAAATTTTCTTATATAGAAATTGTTAATCTCAAACACTTTAACTCTTCACAAAATACTTTAAAAATAAAATCCTATTAATTTAAAACCTCATCATATAGAATTAATTTAGTGTATGTATATGGTATCAAAACTTCATATCTGCACTTTTTTAGGATTCAAACTTCACATACTTTTAATTTTTTTTATTATCATTTGAAATAGATACAACTCGAAAATTATATAATTCCTCTCTAGATAACTCAAATAATTTTAAAAAATACTTATCCATTTAAATTCAACTCAAAAACATTCACACCACCTCAAAAAAATTCTCAACTACTTTCAGTGATCCTCAAACATAGTTTAAAAAAACAACATACCTTAAAAAATTATATATGTTCTTTAATCCCCCCCTTTGGATTTATTTTTAACTCCAAAAACTAATGCTAAGTTCCATCAAATCACAACCTTTATCAAATTTAAATTCCATGAAACCAAAAAACATTATAAAGAAATATTTTTTATATAATTATATCCTTCAATGAAAATAAATTTGTGAAAATTGAATTTGATTACTTACCCCTTAAATGATTCATTCATATATCATTTTTGAAAAAAAAAACAACAATTGAATTCCTTATTAAGGTGTTAAAAGAGTTATATACTTTTATCTACCTTTTACAGTAGAACCCATAGGATTTTGGGTCAAACAAAGACTCTTAAGGTAAGAGTAAAAGGTTGAACATGCATATTCTCTAATAAACTATGTTTTTAATTTTTTTCCACTAATTAAGTCAAATATGTTTGATAGATCACTTCCCAAAAAACACCAAACTAAAATGAAACTGTGATATATTTATACCATTAAAACTTATTCATTGAATTAGTAGGTAGGAATAGGAGTAACAGAATTATGAAATATATATATAGGTTATTTTATACGGATTAAAATAATTTATTATTGTGTTTATGAGTCTATCTTTTTATGTGCAGTACTATTTGTTAATGAAAAATAAGTGTATTATTGTTAAATGATGATTTTAATAAAATATAATATTTAATGATTAATTATAGATTTATTAGTGTTTACTGGAATAAATAATAAAAATAACAATCTAAAAAGTTATTTTCCACTGAAAATAGTTATCCATTGTCTTTTATAATTTTAAATAAAAGTTAAAATATAAAATTATAGAAATTTAATTTGAAAAAATAAACTTCATTTTGGGATTTATAATTTCAATATTAGTTTAATATATATTTTTGGTTTTCTCTAAAAATATTGATTATTATGTGAATATTTTAAAATATTGTTTTTATAAATAACATGACTTTTATGACATTATTTTTATATAATTATGAATTTAAAATTCATGAATATTTTTTATGAGATGCAATATGAATTTCATAGTTGACTATATAGTATGAAAAATGTTGGTTTTAATTTACAACCCCATATTTGACATTTTATAAAATAATTTATATATTTTTTAAAATATTTTTAATACATTATACATTAACTATTTTAAAATTATTTTTGATCACTTATATAAGTTTAATATAATAAAATAAATCACATTTTTAGATTTATCATGTGAATAAAACACCCCAAAAAAATAAAGGGTTAAATGACTAAATTATATGACTCATGTCAATAAGGTGCACCATTATTTTCAGGAGCCTACCATATTAGAACTCCATAGTTAATCATGTCTTGCCTGGAGTAGTGATCTGGATGGGTGACCTTCTAGAAAGTTTCTCAGGGTGTGTGAGAGATAGGATAAAGCACACCAGAAATAAGAATTATTGTTATGTGAGGACACTCATTAGTCAGATGACCCCTTTGGGAACGTCAATGGATCCCGGGGAGGGGGTCATGTGTTTGCAGGGAAACTGGTGGTACCCGGTATGTTAGGACCCAATGACCATGTTAAGGTGAGGTGTATGTGCTGTTAGAGAGGCCTAGTTGTTACATTTTTTATCAGTTCAAGAACTCGGCCTTAAGTGTGGTGCACTTTCTGGGTTGATATATAGGATCCACAATGAGAATATTGTGTTCTAAGGGGGGGTGAATGTAATACCCCAAAACGAAAAAGGGTTAAATTATTAAATGATATGACCCATGTCAATAAGGTGCATATTTCTTTTCAAGATACTATCTAATTAGAACTCCATAGTTAAACATGTTTGTCCTGGAGTAGTGATTAGGATGGGTGACCTTCTGGGACGTTTCTCAGAGTTTGTGCAAGTGAGGAAAAATCACCCTGAAAAGAACATGTGTTGGCATATGGGGACAATTGTTAGTTAGAAGACCTGTTTGAGCACATGGGTGGGCCCTAGGGAGAGGGTCACGTGTCTGTGGGGAAACTGTTGGTACCTGGTGAGCCAAGACCCAACTACCATATTACGGTAGGATTATTGTGATATCAGTGGGGCCGAGTTGTTAGAGTGAAAATGAGTTTAGGATTTATTTATGGGGTTTTCCTGAAATATTTGATTTTTATATGAAGAGTAAAAGGTACATTTTTTCTAGAATAGTGAATTTTATCGTCTTATTAGAATGTAAGTGAGACTTCTAATTTTATAAAACCTTCCAATTACTCAAATATTTATTTAATGAGTAGTTTTATGTATTTTAAATATTTTTAATTAAATATATAAAAACTATGAAAAAATAATATTTTAGTTCTAATAAAAAAATTGTATTTGGTCTTTTTCATTTGATTAAATATTATTTTGGTAAAATTCAATTTTGGATTGAGTTAATATACACATACAATTTATTTTTTATAATAAAACAATTTATGTTTTGAAAATAAAAATATTTTATAATATTATCTCAAACATAGATTTTATTCTTAAAATAAACTTTTTCTATGAAATAGTTTTTACACGTTATATGCACACATGCTAAAATTAATTTCTATAAATAATAAAAAAATTATTTTATAAATTTTTTAAATATATTAACTCTGCATGTTAATATTATTAAATAATTTAAATTTCAATTTCGGTGATTAAAATCAGTTTCCAAGGGTAAAAATAGAGTTACCATAGTAAGGGTAAGTTATGATAAAAGTGGTTTAACATAGCACAAAAGGGTAAAATATGTAAACAAATGTTTTATATTGGATAGTGGAAGGTGTATAGACCCTAAATCTATACCCAGACCATTAATAGACATTTTTGGATCCTTTTTCCTTAAATAGTTAAGTGATATTATTGAGAAATAATGAGTTTTTACAAAAGTACAATTCCCTTCACTTATAAAAAGAGACAAATCCTCCCCATTTATCCACCCATTAAAAAGCCTCATATTAACTAAAAATCTATACTAGTCTTTCATAAACACCCTACCTATGCATTTTAAGACTTGGTATCACCCAAAGTACAAGCTAATGAGCCTTATGGAGTTACCCAAGGGATAATTTCCAAGGAAGATGTAATACTCTCAACCTAACATCTCTAGCTCTTTTTTTCTTCTATGTACCTAAAATATCATATATCCATGAGTTTAGGATAACAAAATAATTTTAAATATTATTAATTTTTATTATAATAATTTAATGTCCATTTTATACTTTCCTCCAAAATCTTTGAGAAAAACAAAAACATTGTTATAGGTGTGTGCAAACTATCGCCTCCATGAACGATGTGTATTTTTCCATGAAAAACCAACATGGTTGATTTTAAAATTTTATTTAGTATTTAAAAAAGATAATTTTTAAAATATTAGTATTATATAATGATAATCTATGATAATCTATACTAAATAAGAATAAACAATAGTCAATGTTACTTTAATCGCCCTTGTGGACTTATCAAGGAAGCTTTCTTAATTTGGATATATTTTGGGATAACAATTGAAAATATATAATAATAATCCTAATATAGTAATAAATTAAATAAAACCCGATAATTATAGATATCATGAAGTTATTTTTTAATACATTTTACCATGGTCAACAATCCAAAAGTGTTATGAAGAAATTAACTAAACAACCCTGAGTAACTGACATAAGAAAAAACTATATTTAAAATAAATAAAAAAAGATAATAGATGGACCTTATAACATAAAATATATATTAATAATGTTATTACGTGTCTATTTAATGAAATTATTTTTATCATTCATGAAATTAAGCGCAAGTGTAAAGAATATTCAGACATGAGGTTAGGGTTTCATCTCAAAACATCTTTATTTGAGACACAAGTCCTTCTATGAATATAATTTCATTTTAATGGTGTGCATATTAGAATTTGGATATAAAATATCATGAATTATATTTAGTCAATTTATTTTAACTTAAAATTTAATATTTCTCTCTTTCAATTGGTTTTATTAGAATGTATCTTAATCTGTAAGGTTTTTTCGTCTAAATTTCCCCTCATTGAGACATGTTTTAATATTATAAACAAATTTCTTAATTATATGGTGTATATACATACTAATAATTTATTTTTAAATAATACATTATTTAATTAATTTTATTTATGTCAATATATGATTTTCAATCTTCTAACAACTTTTGATTCAAAATTTAATAAAGCCTTAAAAGTTTTGTCTTAAAATTTCAATCTTTGAGACACATTTTATTTTTTGCACCTAAATTAATTTAAATGATATATATACTTAAAATTATATATATAATATCCTGTATTATTTTAATTCATGTAATTTTAACTTCAAATTCACGATCTCTCTCTATCTTTCATGGGGTTTTTATTAGAATGTTTCTTAATCCATAAGGGATCTTTCATACCACCCTCATTACCTTTATGTTACATGATCTCTTTATTTTTCTATATTTTAATGAAATATTATTCTCATAAAATTATTATTTTTTATATATTTACACTATATATATAACCAGTTAAATATTATTTTAATTTTTGGGTTTATTCATGTTTTTATTTCCAATTGATATTCCATATTTTATGTAAACCCGATTTAAGGGAACTTTCCTATTTCTTGTCTCATGTCAAGAATCACCGTTCTAAAATGGTTTTAAACCATATATAGATTCTAAAACCCATAAATATGTCATATATAATACTCTTGGTTGAATTCTGGTTTTATATAAAAAATAATCATTTTCCTTATTTTAAAAGATACTTTAGTTATTTAATAAAGTGTCACCCAAGTAGTATATTTTTAATTATTTCTTTTCTTTATCTTCATCCTGAGTTTTATATATTATAACTCCATATTCATAACCTATATACTTTTTTCAATTATTAATGTCCAATGTAATTTAATTCCTTCTTATATTGGGAATCATTATGATTTATCCGTCATTTATTCCTTGAATTATAATTATGGAACCCACTTTCTTCTCATGGGTTGATCATTCTTATGGTTTATGTACGATTTACTTTCCTCACATGGTAAAAATAAGTACAATTTTCATTATGTGATGTGTGGACCTGAAATTATATATCCCTATAATGCATTGGTTAAAGACTTATATCTCAAGATATGTTATATAAGCGATTAGGGAGTAAACCTAATCCACTATTGGATTTTGTCCATTATGTATAGTTTATGAGCAGAAAGTCTAAGCACACTATGTTATCTGAAGTATGGTCACAAAATTATATATCCCCCTAATTTATTGGTTAATTATTTATATCTCATGAGATTCTATGTAAGGGATTATGGAGTGAAACTAATACCCCGTGAAGAATTTTCTACTTTATGATGATGGTCTAAGGAGTGACCCTTGGTGTGTGTCTTTGAAATCATGTCTTATATTGTTTTTACATATTCTATGACTCCATGATCTTATCATTTCATTTCCTTATTCCATGATTCAATGATTATGTTTATTCTATTTGTTATATAATTTTATTCCTATTGAAACTCGCGTTTTTCTTTATTACCATGTCTATTTTCTTACTAGGATTTAATCTCACGGTTCTCATTATGTATTTTCCACAAGGTATCCTATATATATTTATAATATATATGGGATTTATAAGAACTATTTGGGTTTGTTAATAAAAATGATTAATTTATATTTAAGATGATGCATTCACGTATCTAATCTTCTTAATGACACTATATATCTTGTTGCTCGATTTTTATTTATTGGAAAAGAATATGAAAAATCATGAAATGATATGTGTTTATGCTTGGGTTTCTTCGATTTGTATCAAAGGAAGATTTAGTTAGTTTTGGATATTATGATAATATTACCTTAGTTAAAACAACAACTATAAGTATAATGGATAATCCTAAGTAGAGAATAATATCCTAACTTTTTTGTATAGTATATATTATGTTATTTTATTTTTAATTACATCCTTTTCTAGATACTATAAATTGGATGTAGTCTATATCACAATTGTACTTAGGAACTCTATATGGATATTATTTGGTTGATCATATTCTCTTTATGTAGGATTGATTTTCTGTTTATATTGATGGACTAATTTAAGAAATAAAAGATAACCAAACTCAAAGTAACCTAGTTTAAGCTATGATTGATATATAATGAACTAAGGATCATATAAGTTGAACTTAGAATAAGATATTATAAATTTTGGATCATATAGGTTAAAAAATAGTGATATAGAATGAACTAAACTAATTATAGGCTAACATGATGTTATTATAAAGTGATACATCCTTAGGTTAAATTTCCCTTTGGTTATTTTGGAAACTTATTTTATGATGATAAGTTTTATTACTCATGTCAACCCCTTTTGGTTTTAGTAATGGATGGAACAAAAAAAACTGATATAAAAATAGGTGTGAGGGATGATGCAGTGATTTTATAAATGATCAACCCATTGAAGTGGTATTAGAATTATGAAATCTGGTGATTATTCTAAACTAAATGTCATGAAATATGATTAACCATGTGAATATAATTGAAATCTTGAACCCACCAAAGAAGGGAAGGATGCAGCCTCAAGGGAACTCAAGTGATGAAGATAATGAGTGAAAGATTTTTATACATCATAAATGCAAACAATGTGGGAATAATAACCAATGGAATTGACTAAAGAGGACTGGAATGTTATTTACTTGTGGAAAAGGAGGGAATCAAGCTACAAGTTGTCAATGGAAAAGAGAGGCTACAATAAAGGAAGCTAATGTTCTTCCTTATGATTCACTAATGATTCAATGTTTTAGATGTGAGTATTTTGGTCATTGTGAAACCTAATAAACCAATCCAAGGGTTAAAGCAAACAAAAAACTCCAACTACTAATTAGATCGTGGGAATAAACAAATCCTATGAAATAACTGTTGTTAATGTAGATAATGATTTTTTAATATAGATTTTCTGATGTATTATATCATGTAAGATTTCATTTAATTGGTATTGATTTAAAAAAAAATTTGGTATAACTATTATATCCTTATTGTATGAAACTTCAACAAGGTTTGAGAAAATTTATACCTTATGGATTTATCTTCCCTTCACTAACTAGTATTTTATTAAAAATGGGTCGTCACTCTTTAACATGGGATCATATAAAATTAAGTATAGGTAAATATCACATCATATCATAAATAGTTTCATGATCAACTACGAGTGAATGGTTAATTGGGATATACTTATAGAAATTACTAACATATTAGTTTTAGAATTATAAGATTCAATTTATTTAAGGGGGAGAATGTAACCATATGATATTTTAATATATATTTTCCTCTAATTAAGTACAATATGTTTGATATATTGTTTCACACTCAACACAAAACTAATACAAAACCATGATATGTTTAGACAGTTAAAACCTATTGTTGAATTCTTAGGTATGAATAAGAGTAACTTAATTACAATATATATATATATAAAGGTTATTTTATACATTTTTACCTAATTAATTAATTTTTTTAAGAATCCATATTTTTTCAAAAGTGTGTTTTTTATTAAAAAAATTAAGTACTTTTTTGTTAAATTATGATTTTAATGAAATATAATATTGATTGATTAATGATAGTTATATTAGTGTTTTATAAAAATTAAGAAAAAGAACAACTAGCATTTTGAAAAATTATTTTCCTTTGGAAATAGTTTCTCATTGTATTTTATAATTTTAAATAAAAATTGGAATAGAAGATTATAGAAATTTAATTGGAAAAAAATTCATTTTGAATTTACAATTTCAATATTACTTTAAGTTTCATTTTTTTGTTTTTTTCTAAAAAGATTTATTTTAAGATGAGTAGTTAAAAATAACATTTTTATAAATAACATGAATTTTTATGATATTTTTAGTATACAAGTATGAATTGTAAATTCATGAATCCTTTTATAAAATAAAATATGTATTTTATAAGTGAATTTATAATATTAAAAATTTTATTTTAAATTTACATACTCATATTTGGCATTTTATAACATTATTTAAATTATTCAAAAAAATGTTTTTTAATACATTTACATTAAGTATTTTAATTATTTTATCACTTATATATATTGAATATAATAAAACTTATTCCATTTTTAGATTATTTATGTGAAAATAAGCTCAAGATTAATTTTTAGGATATTTATAAATAATTAATTTTTAAATGAATTGTGAAAAATACAATTTTGGCCAAATTGGTGAATTTCATTATTTTATCAAAATATAAGTGAGATGTAGAATTTTTTAGAACCTTTTAATTGATAAAATATGTATTTAAGGATTAATTTTATTAATTTTAATGATATTTTTAAAACTTATAAAATATATGAAACAAAACTAATATTTTAATTCTAATAAAAAATAGATTTTGGTTTTTTCATTTAATTAGATATTCTTGTGGTAAAATTTGGTTTTGGATTGAGTGAAAAGACACATAAAATTTATTTGTTTTAAAATAAACCAATTTAGGTCTTGAAAATAAAAAACATTGAAAATATTATCCCACTCTTAAATTTTATGTTTAAAATGGTCTTTTTTATAAGAAAACGTTTCTATTCGTTATGTTAGTCAATACTAAAATTAATTTCTATAAATCATAAAAAAATTTATTTTATAAAATGATTTAAATATTGAAAAAATCATTTCAAACTTATTAAATAATGTAAATTTTAATTTTATCCATTAAAATTAGTTTCCAAGGGTGAAAGTGGAGTTACTACGGTAAGGGTGAATTGGGGTTAATGTGGTTTAACATAGAGAAAAGGTTAAAACATGTAAAAAAACATGTTTTATATTTGATGATGGAGGAATTAAGGGCATTAAAAATATCCTCATATCATTATTTTCCATTTTTGGTGCCTTTTTCCTTGAATTATGGAGTGGTATTGTTCATAAATAATGAGTTTTTTACAAAATTACATTCCCTTAACTTGTAAAAGGATACCACCTCCATATTTCTCTACCCATTTCAAATCCTTGGATAAAAAAACACTACCCTATTCTACTCTAAACACCCTCCCCACACCTTTTAATCATTTTTCTCACTAAAATACCAATCTAATGAGTCTTAAGGAGTTACCCATGGGATAACTTCCAAGGGAGAGGTAATACTCTCAACCAAAATTTTCTAGATATTTTCTTCTTATACACCCCTCAAGTCCCATCTAATCATGAAGGTATGATAATAGAAGAATTGTTACCATGCTGAAGTGTTGTTATACTAGTGACATATTAATTTTATAAATTCCTCCAAAATCACTGAGAAAAAGGAATACATCACCATGTTTGTGTATAGACTAAGACCTCCATGAATGACATGTATGGTTTTCCATGACCGCCTTACATAGATTGAAACAAACCAACCCGATTCAACAATACAAGACACCTAAGTTGGACTATCATGGTGGTGAGGTGTAATAGGATAATGGGAACTAGTATCATATAAAACAAAATAAGACATACAAGTAGAGTACAAAGCGGAAGAAAGAGATACAACCAAGGTCACTAAAATCCTAGTCAAACCAGCCAAACTAAAAAGTATGACAAGACAAGACGAACAAGGATCCATGTGACTAAATGTAACCTTAAAACCATAACTTTACTAAGGATACAATGAAAATTAGAAGACTTTATATGATAAATTTCCATCCCTTTACCTAAATCCAATAAAACAACGTCTATAACCTCCCAAAGAAAAATGCAGCGTGTGAGAACAAATCCCAGTAGGATTCCAATACATAACCTATAAAAGGTATAATATCATGAATGTAGTATTTCTAGATTAAAAATAAATATATTTTTAAAAATAATTTTTTAAGATCAAATCCATTTTTAAATCATCCCTTGGATTTTCATAATATCATTTCATGTTTTCAAAATATGGAATATAAAAATCATATGTGAATAAGCATGAAATATTAACCAATGATATCCATGAATAAACCATAGGATAAACATGTAGTAAAATAACCACGACCAATCCATATTTTTAAAACATTTGAGAAAATAACTCTGACCAGTCCAAAATATGCAAGAAAATAACCATGACCAATCCATCATGTGAAAACATGTGAGCAACTATCCATGATAAAATCTATCATCTGATAAAAAACCATAAATGAAAAAGTACATCATATTGGGACCTAGATTTTGGTAGTAACTAATTGTCATAAAGAAGCCTAAACTAGACATATAGTGGTACCAACCAATATCAATTCCTTCCAGAGTCTATCAATATTACAAAACCTCTATTTTCATTATACACACTAAAAGTGACAAGTTCATTCCCAATATACCCAAGGTTATAAATATTCCAATCCTATCAAAATAAATTTCAAAATAATTCCCATAATTTATAAAACATTTCTAAATATGAGACAATATTTTATTAGTTTTTTAAAACCCATTCCCAAACCAAAACCACCATTCAAGAATTTAATCAAACACTTGGTGTGAAAAAACCTTATTTATAAAAGAAAAACTCCTTTATAAACGTGTATATTTCCAATAAATAACTTAAAACATTAAATAAATTAAATTAAATGAATAAAATAAAGTGATTTTACAATATGGTAATAAATTCATAGAATTAATCCATTTTATAGAACCACCTACCCAAAGAATGGAGGTAGAACTAATCATCTTCAAAAACAGAGATCGGGGAAGAATAGATCTGGTCATCACAATTCTAGATCCATAAGAATCACATAAATACTATTTCAAACCCCTTATATCTATCATACATAGCTCATTTAGGTTCCAGAATATGTGAGTATAAGGGATCCAATGAGGATCTAATAAGAAAATGAAAAACTGGATAAAAAAATGCAACATACCTTGAGTTGATCCATCAAGAACAAAGGAAACCCATCTATAATCCCAAGGGAGATGACTATAGATCACTAGGGAAGGATTAAGTCAATCCTAAATGAGATTATGGGGTCATTAGAGGTTAAAACAGTGTCCTTGGGGTTTTGTTAATTAAAAATTAAGAGCACTAAAAGTCTGTGTGCATAGTTTGCTGGAGAGGTCACATGATTAGAAGTAAATGTATTCTTTAACCATGTTACTTATATAAAGATATTGTTTGGGGTGAACAGTTTATACACATGGTTAATTTAACCATAAAAAACCATTAATAACCCCTCTACCTAGGGGTTTATGGTTTGGAGGGGTGGTCGCACAGTTTGGACTAACTGTGCACCCCTTTCCCATAGACCATGCCTGGCCACACGGTTTCATGGACCAAACCACGTGGTTTTTCCTAACCTTGTGATAACTGTGAATATCCCCAAGGGATCCCAAAAATTTCTAAAAACACCCAAAATTACCCCAAATAAAGACCCAACCAAATTTTGGTCAAAATGAGGTCTAAGAAGTACTTATAAGAAAGTAAAAAAACGTTGCAATTTCACCACCATAAAGGCTTTCTGTCCCAAAGAAATGCTCAAGATTCTGAACTCATAAAAAGAGAAGGCCACTACTTCCTCATCAATGATTCTCGATACCACATCTTGTGGATATCTTTTCTGCACTTCCATAGAACCTTGTCCAAGGTAATTGTTTTACCATATAGTACCTTATCCTGGAGATCCATAATTTGAACTGGTAGCTCAACAATGGTGGTATCAAGTTCAAGATCAACCTACTAACATTTAATCACATGGTAAGGAACTAATAGATACCTCCTTGGATGGGAAACATAAAACACATCCTGAATCCAAGTAAATTGAGATAATAAGTCTAACTAATATTTCACCTTTTCAAGTTGATCCATGATATCAATGGGGCCAATAAACCTCAGTGCTAACATACTTTTCGTACCCAATAGATGATGTCCCATGTGAGGTGAAACTATGAGAAACCCCTGATGTAACACCCAAATATTCCAAAATACTTTTCCCTTTGAATAATGCAACAGCTTGCATTATGTACAACTTTGAGATTCTAACACACCGTGACAAATCAAACTAGAAATTATGAATAGTAATACCGACTGTTTAAAATTTTCTAAATTTTATTTTTCAAAATGAACTTTATTTTTGAATTCTGAATATCAATATTAGATTAGGGTGAATTTTTTGGTACTTTTCTGAAAACTTTCAATTTTTGATGAATAGTGAAAAATACTAAATTTTAATTAAAAATGAATTTTTTAATCAAAATAACTTATAGTGTTAAATTATACATTTGAGTAGTTTTAAAGTATCATTAGATTATATTTTTTCCATTTAATAAAATTTAGGTCATTGTATGTAATTTCACATTTAAACTGGACATAAACAAGTGTCAATCTTTTGATAGTTATTATTTCTTAAAAACACACTTTTTTATTTTGACAACGAGAATTATTTTTAAATTAATTTCTGACACTTATGTGTTTTGAATTTGGAAAAATAGATTCCATATTTGGAATCATGAGGTACAAATTTTGAAAATATGTAACTTATATTTTTAGACATTATGAATAATTACTTTGGCAAATATTTTATTTACCATAGTTAAAGGGTAAATCTGGTAAATAAGGGTAAAAAATAATATTATAATAATATTAAATTACACTAACATGTGTCCTATTACAATTTGTTGATAAATTTATGATCATGGGAATCCTTGGGTCGATTTTGGGACCCCATGGAGCCACTTGAGAGTGATAATGACACTTTATATTAATTAATTTAAAGTAAAGACAAAAATGACATAAACATATATTTTTTCAGTAAATAAAATTTACATGGGGTTATACAAGTTATCTTTTAGACTATAAATACTAATTAAAAATATAAAAATATTTCCTACATAATTTTATTTTCTTTAAAAAATTTATTCATTAAATAATTAAATTTATTTATTACACAACAATGATGCAGTAATTACATTATTAATGAAAGAATCAAATAAATGGTATTATATGTATTAAAATAAAAAAAATTAAAAGTTTTTATGACATACATTAATTTTCTAGGTTAATATGGAATGTTATGGTTTATTCAATGTATTTGGTTCGAAATAATCAAGTTTTGATGTCTTTCACAAAAACCAAATACTAAATAGTTTCAAAATTGACATAAATGAGTTTTTAAAACAAATATTATATTATTAAATTATATAATAGTCCTCAAAATCTAAGGTTCTTCCAAAGAACTTATATAATGATAGGTATATAATTAATGAACCACTTCATGTTCTCTTGGCATTTTATAGTATGTTTATTAACCAATTATTATAATAATACAAGAAGACATGGTAAAGGTTAAACTATTTAACTAAAAGTTAAATCTAAAAGATAAGGTTAATATGGGGACCTAAACCTATATAAAACCTATTGGTTGTGATATTTTCCAACCATAACCACCATAGGCATCAAATAAATCATTTTGGAGCCATTAAAAAATGAAAAATATTTTATTATAAAAAAATATTTCAATCTTTTCCTAAGGTGCCCCTTTACCTCTCTTATAAAAGGGCACTTACCCTTCTCTCAAAATAACACCTACAAATCCATTTATCTTTACCCAAACCTGCCCAAATATCCTCCCAATTTACCCCACGTAAACCTAGAGGCCTCATTTTGATCATAAATCCAACCTTAGGATCCCTTTTGATCAAATCAAAATGCAGAACAGGAAGAAGAGGTAAATATTTTATCACCTCTTTCAAGTTCTTTTTATTCATTCACTCCCTCTTTGTTTGTTGTTTCCATTCTAAAATAATAACTCCAGTATCTTATATATACTGTTATGTTATTATAAAAATTTTACAACCATATTTATTATTCTATTCATCATATGAATGAAAAATTCACCATACGTGTGTATGTACGGCTTACCGTATCCACATCGTGGTGTAGTTGTTATTCAATAAATTATTTTTTTTATGGGTATAATAATGAAGAATAATTTATGTAAATAGTAAATATAACATGTTAATGATTCTTTATATATGATATACCATCTATTTACTTACGATTTTAATATGAAAAGAATGATATTGTCACTCATGCATATGTGCGGATTACTGTCTCCACGAACGTGATGAGATTCATTTCCCTGTCGTATCCATTCAAGATTAATTTTCATTTGATGATTTAAAATAATGTTTAAGAACTTAATATCATTATTTATATGAATCAAATACATCCTATCTATAATAAACATTACTTATGTAACAAAACATATAAAGGAAAACGAATCTGTTAACACCCGAAACGACGATAATACTAAAATATTATTGACAACGAAATATTAAAAGATCATATATGATATCATATTTATGTATATGGTTCTTTAATAATTTAATAACAATTATTTAACTATTATACATGAGTTTAATGTACCCTCGACCAAGGAAAATACAAGTTAAGGGTTAATTTCACAATCTCTTTATTATCTGAGGTTGTTTTTACGTAAGTATCTACTGGGACCTCTTTGTCATCCACATCTATGTTTTCTTAGAAATGTATTTCAAAAAAAAATTATTTACTAGACTATGGGTTAAAGTCATTTAAACCGTTATTTAACATTATATGTTTTGAAAGGAATCTTTCTGTCATTTTCCAAACAAGTTACTTTAAGACCTTTTCAACAAAATTAAGGTAAGAATGTTTTTCTTAACTTATATAGCGGGTGCGGCTATTTTCCACCATTATAAAATCATCAAATCTTCCCATAAAATCTTAGAAGAATATTTTAAAAATTAATGTTTTATTTTATAATTATGTTACACTTAAATGATATTACAATAGAAAGATATATTTCTCTCATAAAGTTTTGATTTCATCTATGTCAACATCCTTGGATAAAATTTATACTAGTTTGAAGTTGATTTATTATGATAAAAATATTCCATATTGTATTTAAGGTTTTGTGATATGTTCAACTATTGATGTGTTATTTTTATTCCTTTAATGTTTTGTGGTTAATGTATTGACATTTTGTATGCTTGTTTTAATACGAATGTTTATGTTATGTTTCAACCTTTTCATATGATGAATGTATTGGACTTAGTAAGTGACGGTTGGAGTCTGATATAGCTCCTCTATTCATTCTTAGATCTAATGAGACAATTAGATGTGGAATTGGTCTATGAATTTCCAAATTTGATATATGGTTTTGACTGAGGCGTTAATCATTTTTAGACATCTTGGCCAAGGCCTTCACTAAATGTTTCAAAATGTCCTGCATTATGCATTCCCTCATTATGAAAATAATATTGATGGTTCATGTAGTTATTTGACTATTAGAATATCCATGAATATGTTTTATTATGGAATTATTTAATCATCTTATATTTATTCCATAAATTGTTCGTGTTTATTATTTGTAAAGGAAAGTGTTTTCAATTATTCACCATGCCTATTTTTTATGTTATCTTCCGCTAAATTGATTACCCTTACTGAGCATATGAGCTCACCCCTTTCTTATGTTTTATTTTCCCAAGATTTCCAAGAAGTGTATTATCATTGATATGCAGGGTTAAGCTAAAAGGGAATAACAGAGTTCTCAAAGAACTATTTATGCTGTATTTTATGTTTGAAATTATAATGTGAAGTGGATGTATGTAATCTATTTCCAAGACTGCTAAACTGATCGGTATTTCGGGATATTATTTCCTTGTATCATGCCAATATTATGTAATAATGCACTGACTCTGGGTAACTGGGGTCGGGGTGTTACACCTGATCACTAACATCAAACTCTACCAGCTAACGATGATGGTTTGTATAATATTTATGAAGGATCTATGTTGTGACCAACCCCTTCTAGATCAACTGCACCTTTTTCATCATCTCCTAAATAAGACTCATCCCAAACAAGGACCACTCCCCCAACTCTACCCATCATAAGGGAGATCTACTTTGATACCCAAACAACACTTCAACTAGAACTATATTTATTGAATCTTGATAACAATTATTATAGGAAAATTGACTAGCAGAAAATAATTTTCCCAATATACACAAAAATCGATCACTTAAGCCTGAAGAATATTCTCAAGAACCTAGATAACTCTATCTATATATATCCATTAATTTGTGGATAATAATACATGATCAATTTCATCTGAGAACCCATCACCTCCAATAATCATTTCTAGAACCAGAATTTGAACCACAAATCTATACCAGAAACAATTGAAGAGGTAACCCCATGAAGTCATACAATATCTTGGATGTAAAAGTCTTCAAGATGTTCCACTTTCTTCATCTCCTTGATGGGTAATAAATGATCCAATTTCATAAGTTGACTAATGATCACCCTATAAAAATCCTTCCAACTAGGAGTCTATAGAAAACTAATGAATAATTCCATGGAAATATCATCCCACTTACATACCAGAATGGGAAAATGTTTCAATAATTAATTAGATCTCAAATGGTGCACCTTAATTTTTTTGACAAATGAGACTCCATAATACAAACTTTTTAATCAACTACCTCATCCCTAGCCTCCAATACAGACATATCAATTCATGATACATATTGGTATCCCCAAGGTGTGTGGACAAAGATGACTGATGTATATTTTCCATCAACTCCTACCTTAGATTAATAAAAATATCTAACCTACTGTGAAAGAATAAAGCTCCACTAAGAGACTAAGATCACTCATATGAGGTCTCCCCACAATAAAAACATTTACCTAAGAATTGGAACTCAGATTCTATTACCTAATCAAGACTAACTCACTTATATAAAGGAAATTTCACATTCATTGTTACTAATATTACCTTTCTACCAACCTCTTTAACTCTCAATCTCATCTCATCAAAAAAACTCATCAAAGACCTACCATTCCCATGAGTGTATATTATATCAAAATCAAAATTCTTAATATACTCTAATAAATGTCTCTATTGTAAGTTCAGATCCCTTTGAGTAAAAATATATTCGAGGCTCTTATGATCAGAATACACTGTAAACCGATCCTCAAAGAGAGAGTGATGCCATGTTTTGAGTGCATGAAAAACATCTACTAACTCAAGATCATGGGTAGGATTGTTATTCTCATGGGTTTTTAACTTGAGAGAGCTATAAGAAACCTCTTGTTTCCCTAGTATCAATACGCATCCCAAATCCATACCAGAAGCACCACATAAAAAAATCAAAACCCAGACATGATTTCGTAAGAATCAAAAATGGTTCTGAAGTAAACCTCACCTTTATATCCTTAAAATATCTATGAAATTTTTCATTCCATTCAAACTTTACACCATTATTAGATAAATCTACTATTGAAGATTCAAGCTTGGAGAAATCCTAAATAAATTGCCTATAGTAGCTAGCCAAACCTAAAAATCTCCCAATCTCAAACACATTTTTGGGATGATACTAGGAAAAAAAATGCTCGTATCTTTAAAGGATCCAATGATATTACCCTCTCAGATATCACATTCCCTAAAAATTTCATGTTTCAAATCCAAAACTCACATTTGGAATGTTTAAAAAATAGATGATGTTCTATCAAGGTTTTTATATGATATCCAAATGGACTACATACTCCGCCAATGACTTAGAGTACACAAAATTATCACCCATGAACACAATAACAAAAGATTCCATGTACTTATGAATGTTTCAGTTCATTAGATCCATAAACACCTTAGGTGTGTTGCTGAGAACAAATGGAATATATAGAAACTCAAAACTCCCATACTATCTTGTGAAATCTGTCTTAGGTATATCCTCTTCTTGGACTCTCAACTAGTAGTACCCCAACAAAAGTTCAATATTTAAAAACCAACTTTTCCCTCTAAGATGGTTAAAAAGATCATCAATCCTAGTCAAATGATATTTGTTCACAACAGTCACTAGATTTCCCTTTTGATAATGCACAAAAATTATGAGACTCTTATCTACCTTCTTAGAAAAGAGGACATGTGAATCCCATGGTGACATGCTAGGAATATTAAACATGTCCCCTAATTAATATTTTGTTTTTATGAACATCACATTAGTTATACTAGTGAATTCATCAATAAATGTAATGAAATAAAGATCACCACTAGTGGAATGATGTCTCGTTAGCCCATATAAATATGAATTAATTAATCAATGTGGACAATTGTACTAGACTTCCACTATTTTATGACTTCTCTGTACTATTTTCCATTTTTTAAAGGTTTTAAAAATATACTCCATTTATCTATTTGGTTGGATAAAGTATCTTATTATATATCCTTCTAAAATGTTTCTCAAACTTCATTAACTAGTATGGATAGTTCTTTTCCATCACAACTTATTCCCTCCATTTTATCTCAAATAATAAGAATCACTTGAATTTTGAATTTGGAATAGACAACCACTAGTTTTTCTACATTAGGGAGAAGTCAACAGTCCTTTAATATTTTATTGATAAAAGAGTTCATTCTAAAAATTACTTCATTTACATCAACACATAGTTGGCTAACAATCAATAAATTGTGTTTGCAACCAACTATAAATAAACATATTTTAATTTTAATTTTCTTACTTCAATCTAATATATCCCAACTCCTCTGATTTTTAAGGAGTTGTCATTACCAAATATAACTACACCTTGATCATGGTATTTGATGTTATTAATTTTTTTGTATCCAATCATGTGAGATAAATATCCACTATCAAGAATCTATGTCTTATTTCTTTTATAGGGTTCTAAATCCACCTTAACAAAAATTTACCTCTCAACCTTCTCTATTTTTTGACACCTCTAAACTCCAGAAGCTTATAGTGTGTACCCTATAAGTATTTCCATACATTAATCATAATAATTACATTGTTCATAACATCTTTCACCAATTAAATTTAAATGATCAAAGCAATTTTTAGTGGACATACTTGATTACATTTTTTCACAACTTTATTCTTCTCAATATTATTTATCATATTCCAATACTTTGTCCTTATCAATTCAAGTCTTATTTGTATCCAAATAAATTAAATTTTATACAAAAATATATATATGATTTATTCCCATAAAATCGAAAACAAAAGAAATTACCTTTAAAAATCTATCTTTTATAGGAATGATAAGTCTATCTATAAAAATATTCTTATTGTCTAGTTTCATTCCATGATCCTTGTTTTAAATTTTTCTTGGGGAAGTTTCTTTACTAAAATTACCTCAAACTCCCCTTCATTCAGGACTGGAGTTTTCATGAATTTTTTAACCGAAAACAGTCCTAGATTTTTCTTTTTAAACTGCACTATTATTTAATATAGATTTAACATTTTTCCGATTTATTGGTGAATATTTTACCTGAATTATTAGGTAATCATTCTCAACAACTTGAGATGATTTAACCATTAATTCTAGATATTTATTATATTCATATCTCAAATTATTTAATTTGTTTTAAGTATCAAGACACCTTTATTAATCCTTGTTTAATTCCTCTTCCATTGTAATATATTTTTCTTCGAAAAGATTCAACATCCTATGTTTTTTGAAATTATCACCATTTGAATCTTGAATTATTCAATATAATGAACTCAATTCATGAGTAATTTATCAAATAAATATATTTTCTTCTCAATATACTTCATTAATTTTATGTTTTCTATCTTGATATTGTTATTTTGGCTAATAAAATATTTAATATCAACTTTCAATATATGTTCAATTCAAGTCTCTTCACTCTCTTCATCAATACTTGAGGTTTCATAATTTTTTTTTATATAACCCATAAAATTTATAAACCATTCAACAAAATATTACTTATATTTATTAATTTTATTACATTAACTATACTATTATTTTACTAGAATGATTATTATTTATATTATTGTGAATTTATTATTAATCGTAATAGTTTTTTTTGACTTATTTGGATCTCTTACTCCGTCTTTTCTTCTTAGAACTATCTTATTTCCCATTATCATCATACCCACAACCTTTATTCTTTGAAAAATAAATTAAAAATTGTCCAATTAGACCATATTTAAAACATTTTAGAGGCATTTTTTCCATTTTTGAATTTTTTGAGATAAGAGACATTATCCTCTAATTATCTCCATACCTTTCTTCATCCTCTTCAAATTCATTATGACACCCATATTTTTATTATTTGATCTTAAAATTTTTCATTTATTTTAATTTAATTTCTTTCTCCTTCTTTTTTTATTTTTTAGAAATGGGAGCTTTTCCCATTTCATAAGAAACAAGAATATTTTTTAACTCATTAATAGAAAACTCATCTCTATCTTCCTAATAATAAATTTTTACATAAAATATATTAGGTAGTTTCTCATTAACTTCTTCAAAATTATTGAATATTATAAATTATATCCAAAATATCTAATATTAATAAAAATATCATTAACCCTTATGAATTAGTCACCACTAGTTTTATCATCGACAATTTTGAAATCTTTAAAGTTTACTCTTTAGTTTTTATCTTAGATTCCTTCACTTTGACATTTACTTAAAAAATACTCTCAAGATTACAGAAAATTTATTTACTAGATTTGGTCCCATATACATTTTATATACTATTCCAGATAAGAACAAAAAAATTAAATTCCTTGCATTTCCATCAATATCTAGATTTATCTTATCTGTATAAGTCATTGGATAATCTTTTTCAACCGATATAAAATCCATAGTAGTAGCATCAACAAATTACAAGATGAGTGAAAGAATATGAAGAATTATAATACACTTCTATCAATGATAATTATTTCAATAAAATATAATTTTGACTATACTATTGATAGAATTGAGAATCATTATTTTTTCTCTAGCCAATATAGGATCTTTCAACGGAAACATGTATTTTCTATGAGATGACATGAAGTGGTTAGGAGATGGAGGTGTTATACTGAGGGGGTGGTGAATCAGTGCAACTTACTTTTACAATTTATTCTTTTTAAATTAACCTCTATGAATTATTTGAGTCATGATTTAATTGATTTTAATCACACTGTCACCCATATAAAAATATAATAAATAATAGAAAAAAGCGCACCTGATTTTTATGAGGTTCTCCCTAGATGTGGGTGACTACATCCTTGATGTGTTTTGGATAATTATAAGAATCATATGTATCACTAATATTATAAAGTGATTATACATAATGGGTTGTTGTCATCCTTAACTCTTAAATCCATCTTCTGATAGTGACTATCACCCAATAGTTTTTTATATTGGATCCCTCTAGTTTACATAAGTTATCAAACAACATAAAAATATCTTCATGGATACACTGGATTATTCAACACCAAATGAAATATATTACCATTAATCCTTCATTATCTTAATCATGAATTCCATCTTCCTCCTTTAATGTCTTAGTTGTTTATAACATGAGAAAGGAGTAGTAAATCATCAACCATACACTTAATCAATTTTTTAATCTTATATATCTATATTCTATTTTTTCTCTTAAAAATTTATTATTATTATTAAAATTAAAAAACAAAAAGAAATATTCCATAATTTGAAATATGTAAATCTCATAAAATTTAACAACATGATATTCTCATTAAAAAATTATTCAATATATTATTACAAAAATATCCCATCTTTTATCTCCAAAAAATTACCTTCAAATATTTATATTTGAAAACCTAGTTTTATCAAGTGAATAATTTTTCAATTATTTATCTTTTATTTCCCTATAAAACTCTACTTAAATCATGGCTAATCACCAACAACATCATGATATTTAATTCATTGAATATTCGAATGATGTCATCTATTCTAATTCTCATCATAAATTTCTTTTGATATTTTAATCTTAATTATTCATTTAAATTCATATAATATCAACATGAAAATCCTCTAAAATTTCATATGAATTCAAAAGAAAACCTTCTAAACCAAAAAAAAATATTGTATAATCGATGAATTTACTCTTACACAGTTCTTAAAATAATGAAATTACAATTATCTAGACACAAATTATTCATACACAGACTCCTATTTGTTTTTATTATCCTTATTCAGTATTGAACATGCTCTTATGTGAGTAGAGAGGCCTTGGTATTAATCATCCATAGATCCCAATTAATCAGTCATAGCTCTAAGTTAATCTTATATATCCTTTAAAAAAATTTATTTACAATGATTTGGATTTTATTTAATCATCAATAAACTTATGGAATTAGTATTTCTCATAAACATCACTGTAGATTCTAAATTTTTTCTTCTATATTAGTTACATATTTTGGAATTACTCTGATATAGTAGTTGAAACATTTGAGTTAGTCTTCCATAACTCTAGATATCTTGATGTTATTATTTAATATCCTTTATTCTTCTATAACTATTCTTACATATCCATAGTTAATCTCATAATATTTAATTATACTCAAAAAACTTTTGTAATCATTTCATCCTATTTATAAAATTCATCATCTAGAATTAAGTTAACTCGTAGTGTATGTATCTGGTATCACAACTTTTTATACATAATTTCACTCGATCTAAATTTTACTAATTCTAAACTATACATTCATTATATTCTAAAACATCTACAACTCACAAATTATAAAATTTATCTCATTCCAAATCAACTCATTTTTAAACATCCTTAACTATTTAAATTTGACTCAAAAATAATATTAACACTTGAAAAAAAATTTTGGAAACATCCAAGGATCCTCACACAATATTAAAAACAAATATAAGAAACCCTAAATAATTCCATAATTTATTCGTCTAAATTAGAATATACCACTTATAGTTAAAATTATATAATCCATCAAAATAACCAAATCAATATCTATAAATACAAACAACTATTTCTTATTTTTTCCATCATTGAATAATCTAAAATCCATTATACCTTTTATATATCTAAGTATGATTTTAATTACTAGAATGTCGATTTCCTTGAGATTGTTTTGATATATTTCCACTTAACATATAGAAAACATTGTTTAAGGTCTTGATTTTTTATGTACAATAATATTTTAATTATTTAATTATACTCTATAATGTAGAACATTTTCCCCTTTTCATCATTTGAAAAAATCATTCAATTTGATATCATTTTTTCAAAACCTTTATTTTCTCCATACAGAGTGTTATCAACACTTTTTAAAGAATATTTAAATTGAGATATGAATGTATCATACTTTCCTTGTATAACTTGGAATCCAAGGTTCAACATCAATTCATAAATCATGAAAATTTCCAATTCACCCTTCATGTATTTAGTGAATTATATAAATTAAACTTCATTTGAGCCTCCAAATATAATTTCATCCACAAAGATCAACACAATCATCCTTTACTTATAATTCTACTCCATATTGATATTATGATCAAATCTAATAAGTTAAAATCCAATAATTTTCAAATTTTTTTAAAGTATAAAATACCACACTTTGTCTATTTGATTAAAACTATAAATTGACTTACTCAATTGCTATATTTTTTATTATCTTCAGGAATTATAAATCCATATAAATATTCTATGTAGACCTCTTTTTCAATAATTATATTAAGGAAATATGATTTGACATCAATTTGGATTACCTTGAATTTATTGTATACCACTAAATCTAATAATAGATGAATAATTTAAAATATTTTCATGGTAAAAACATTACAACTTTATAAAATCCTTTAATTTGAGCATATCCTTCATTCAAAAATCGTTCTTTATTTTAAATCACTACACCTTATTCATTAAATTTTTTAAAAAAGAAACCCATTTGGTTATGAATAAATTTTTCTCTTATAACCTAAAAATAATCTATTGTGCCTAATTTTTATTAGTTTGATCTATATTTTAACTTGTAAACTTTATCAAACACTCATCTTGAGTAGCATCATGAAAATTATTAATCTCTATTGGACATAAAATATTTTTTTATTGCAGATAATTCATCTTTATAGTTTACATCAGAGCTACCCTATCAAAAATAACTTTTTGTTCATCAAATTCAACCATACTCCTTAATTTTTTTATTATTAAAGAACTTTATCTGTACTTCTCATCACTAGTTATTTTATTTTAATCATCACAAAGATCATATACTCATTCCAAACTACTATACTGAACAACTCTTTCTCTAATAATTTATTCATATTTTTGTTGAAAATTATACTTTTATTTTAATAAATGGAATATTATATTTTAACAATTTTTATAAGACTTTTTAGAATATATATACATTTTTATAATTGATTAATAACTAATAAAAATTCATTCATCCCCTCAAGATTAAAACATTATGTAACTCTTCTCTTTTTTTATAATAAATTATTTTCTGTTAAATATTTTAAATTATTTCAATGTTGTATTATTCCTATTAAACATCTTATAAGGTTTTATATTCACCCAAAAATCAAAAAATATCTATTTATAATATGAAGAAATGACCATATTTATTATTTATGATACATCCCTACTCATTATTTCTCAATGTGTGTCATTAGAGTCATGTTATTAATTATTTGGTATCTAATTTTTGAAATATAATTTTATTTAAAAAAATTCATATATTAAACATTATGACTTATTTTTATATTCTCATCAAAATCCTATAATAATCTTTTGGTGATACTAGTACCATTTTAAGATCAAAATTTCCAGATATACATTTCAATCATCTTCTTTAACAACCTCATAAATTTTATAATGAAATTAATGTATTCAAATTTATAATTCATCACTATCAACTATGTCATATTAATATAGTCATTAATGAATATTTTATAATACCATTTTCCATAAATTGATCTTGGTGATATTTTCCCACAAAAATTTGTATGTACCAATACCAAAAACCTTGATGACTTCTTATATTTAAACTTTTATGAATTCAAAATTATTTGTTTAATAAACATCACATATATGAGTTTGATCTCATGTTATTGTAGGTATTTTATAAGAGTCATCATGTTTCACTAATTTATCCAAGGATTTATAGATCAAATAAACAATTATTTTATGGCATAACTAGTTCTCATCTTCCTCTATAATAAATCACATATCCTATTCTCCACTAACAAGTTAGATATTCTCATTTTTTCACTTTAGTTACATCATAATTTCATTGTATTTGAATTTTATAGTACATAACTTCTTCATAAATCTCATATAAAATCCCAAGACACACAATTGACTTACACTTATATGATTATAACCAATACCTTCAAAAACCGAGACATCAATTTTCCTCAAAATTTTTTCTTTCAGTCATGGATTTCTTGGACTAACTACCTTTAATCCTTATTTGTTACCAAACATACAACTATTTTCATGTCATATTTATTTATTTTTTAATTTTATTTCTCATCATCTGGGAAGTACAACATCTATCAAGAATCTAACATATAGGTTGATTCTATAGTTTCAAAGAAATATGCACCATTGAAGTTGTGATACCTAAAGACTGTACTCCCAAATCTGATTATAAACAAAAAACATCCATTAAATATCTTAAAAATTATTTCTTACAAAATTATTTCTAGAATGTTTAGGTTTAGGTTATTTGAGAACTAGATAATAATACCTAAGAAATAATATATCCAAAATTATTCAAAACATATTCTCTATATATCCATGAGTCCATGTTTTGGATATCATTTATAATATACTTCTGACTTTATATTTTGGGGAAACATAAGAAATGTGTGAGCCCATATGTTAAGTAAGGTTATCGAAAGTAATGATATATTTTCAAAGAATAATCATCTATAAAAATGGGAAAAATTAAATAAAAACATATAATAGATCATTAATTAGAATATAAATAATAGATGAATCATCACAAAACATAAATAATAAACCTAAATCATAAGGCATTGTTAAGGTATAAGATTTATCATGGAACAAAAAAAATTATAATAAAGAATAAGTATTGCATGATAATTGGGAAATTATAAAAATATGGTCAAAATTACCCTATAGAAAGGATACCTACCAATTTCACAGTATTATAGCATCCCTTATGACAATGCTAGCCCCTAATGTCATGGTATTATAACCCTTCCATATAAATAGTATCTCTAGAGATTAAATATTTTTTAGTGTATTAGAGGTCTATGTAACTTATCCCACCCATATAATAACATATCCAATATATAATTAATAACATTAAGAAAATTATTTTTTGGATCTATATATTTCTTTATAAATATAAATATTACCAATCATTGTTCGTAAGTATATAAAAATAGTTTCTTTAACATTTTATTTTTTAGATAGTTCTTATGTATTTTATGATGGATAACCAAAAATTTATAGTGATGTTTGATAAGAAATTATATTCATTAAATAATGGATTAATCATAGAATATAAATAGATATTATTCATAATTTATATCAATATTTCTGGTTAACCCATGAGTAAGGGATGTGGATTTAAATCTAGAAAAATCTAAAACAAAAAATGATAATGGTATCTATGTGAGCACCTTTCAATCAAAATATTTAAGTACAAAGGATTTATATTCAAAGGTTTTAAAATGACCACTAAGATCATGCATCCGCACTAAGAGTTAGGTGAATCAATGTGAGCTAATTTTCCCAATTTTTTTCTATTTTAATTACCCCTATTAATATTCAAACCTATGTATTAGTTAAGACGAATGTATATTCTTATTAATTACCAAAACAAAACACTGTGTGAAAACTATGAAATAAACAAACACAAAAATGATGCAATATTTTTATAATTTTTCATCTTAATGTGGGTATCCACTCATTTTTTTTGGGTTGAGTCAAAGACAAAAATATCGACTTATATCATAAAGTGAATATAGGTGGGGAAGGTATCATCCTTAACCCCTATGACTATTTTTGGGCTCATGACTATCTTCTGGTAAACCCAAAGAATGAAATCCACCAGAATATATGAAGGTATAAATTAAGTGATTATAGATGATCATGTGTTGTGGGGACTAAAACATGCAAACAAATATCCAAATAAATGTACCATAACAAAAACCTTCAAAATAATAGCATATAATATTATCAGAATACAATGATAGAAATAAAGTAAGGTAAAATAATAACACAATTTTTTATGTGGTTCAAACTTGAGTAATAATCCTTGTGGGAAACATTATAACTCTTTATTAAATTAAATGTAAGATGATTAAAATCATTCATAGTTTAATTATTTCAACAAATTATCCTTTCCTCTATTAAATATTTTCTCCAAACTAATGCGTTCAGAAGTCACCACCATCTAATCTTCACAAGATTAGTTCCACATACCATGATATCAAGGAAAATTACTCAGTTCAATCAAGGCCAAACAATATCTCAAATGCCTAAACCAGAAAATTGTATTATCTATTGATATATTAATAAGGTAAATATTATGAAGTTTCCCTTTTTGATTTCCCACACTGCCTTTAAGCTGAGTGATTTTGGGTAAATTTTGGTTATATCATTTGTCTATACCTTTTAATAGTATCACTTTATCAACATCTATTTACTTTCAACATATAGTTTTATTTTATTTAGATACCTAAATACAAGTTTTTTCCACTCCATTATCACCATCCAAACCAATGGAGATTTATTCACCCAATGTTTCTCCTTTCAATAGACCAACACATTGTCTAGAAAATAGTTTTCACCAGACCAAGCCTAATAATATTATACTTGAAAATAATTTTATAGGATCACCACTAAGTTACCTTTTATTTTTAACAAAGCTCTTTCTACTATTGAATCCTCTATTTCGGTCATATAGTTCCCCCACCATACTTCTGGTCATCCCAAAATAACTAAGGCATATCATTATCTCAACAAATCCTAGACTATAACCTTTTTTCTACATATACATTAAACCATTATATCTAACTTTTACATATCACATGGGAAGTAATTTTAACCCTTATGTTTTATCTTGAAATTTTTTATGAATTCTTACAAAAATTTAAGTCACCCATATGTATCCACCTATTAACTCTTCTATATACACAATAAATTTGGAGTCACTCTTAGGTGTCACAATTTGACTCTGATACTTTGTCAGTTCTCATTATTCATGGTTTATAAAACCCTTACATATGTTCACCCTTACACATGGTGTTGAATATTGGAGTAATTCTTCTATATCCATTATAAAATTATGAAAACCACGATGTATTAATAAACTAGAATTAATGAATCCCTTGAAATTTATCAGTTACTCTTATGTAGGTATTGGAAAATACAGATTACCTTTACTTGTTGACTTTAAATAAAACTCTACTCGATAAAATATTCTGGATTCTTTATATTTTTAGAGTTACCATTATATATATAATGAAAATTCAATATTACCCATATTTACAAAGTACTTTATTATTTTGTTTAGTAATCTGTAACTCTGAATTTATAAAATTTATTCAAAGATCAAAGACTCATTAAAAATTCTCTATAAATCTCTATTCACTTTAATTAATCTCAAAATATGATAAATGACTTTTAGAATCTATCAAAAATTCTTAAAACGATCCTGAAAATTTTTAAAAACATTTTTTATTATATAAACACTTCTTGAGTATTTTAATAAATCTTAATTGTATTATCTGATTTTCCATAACTTCTTTAATCAAAATCTTATTCTGTTAATCAATATATGTAGCAGCATTCATAAAATTCCCCAGACCCAAACTTATGTATTTGTTTTTAAATATATATACTTTTCATACATCACATGAATTACAATAAATTCCAAATAACAAAAGTTTAGTATCATTGGAAACATGGTATGAAATACATCATCAACCTATAAATATTAATCAATCATTCATTATAGAACCTTATAAATGAAATAAACTCACTTATTTTTCTTTGATCACTTAGTGAAATACGGAAATATAAGAAAGGGGTGATCTCAAAAACATAATAAGGGGTAAAACATTAAAAATGAGGCATATATCATAAAAAATTGAGATAGTTAATCATGAGAGAATTGAGATTATTAAAGGAATATGATGAAGGATTTATAATAAGTGAAAAAGAGGCTTCATAGGTAAATTATAAATCATAGAGTAAAAATGCAATAAGATTTCCTAAGTGTCTATAATCTGATTATGGAATCTTATATAGTAACATGGTATAAAGTGTTATATTTAATAGGAGTACGGTAATAATGAAATCATATTAATATTGAAAAAATAAGGTGTTTCATCATAAACATAGGTCAAGTATCATTATAAATACATCAAAAAATTATGGATGAGGATAAATACACTTGGCCCATGCTGTATATTTCGTATAGGGCTTACTATCCTTGGATATGAAACCCTTGGTTTATAGTATTTTATCATTTATCATGTTTTTAAGTTATGTGTTGGTTTATTTTCATTATATGAATTATTAGAGTGGTGGTTTCTTAGAAAAGGTGATGTTTGGTAAAATTGGGATTCATCACACCATGGTGGTTTTTCTAGTTGAGTATGTAGTGATTAACGTGGTGTTATCCATGTTGGGTTGTGAGTGTGGTTATATGGATGGGGAATAAGGATCCCACTATGCCATAGCACTATAAATTTTAGTGGTCATGGTGCTTGTAGAGAAAAGTATTGTTTTCAACATTACATGTTAATGTTATTTAAAGGGGAGTTATTGAAAATAATAATTGGTCTCTTTATGATAATTTTGATGCTCACAAATACCCTTAGTTATTCTCTAATGATTTTATTTAGTATTTTCCATGAATTTATTAATTTATTTTACTCATGAAATAAAGAGAATTTATTACTTATGTAGAATCTACTTTAGCGCGTTCTGGAATCATTGTTCATACCTTACGTAGATAAATATAGCGCGGAATATTCTTTAGCACATTCTGGAATCACTGTTCATACCCTACATGGATAAACGTAGCGTAAGGATGAAAAGCGTGTATACTTTTAGAGATATGAGAAAAGTATGGTTAAACAACCATACGTTTTCAGCAAAGTATGGGAGGAGAACCTTACGTTAGGAAGGAACCTTACGTTTTGGTTATCAGCAAAGTTTGGAAGGAGAACCGTACGTAAATTCTAAGCATTAAGTTTGTTTCTCAAAAGTATGGTTCATCAACCTTACTTTTGAAAACAATCATACGTTCTTGGAAAAGTATGGATCAAGTAAAAGTATGGATCTCTTACCATACATTTGAGTGTTGAAGAAAAAGTATGGATGATCAACCCTACGTTTGTGTTCAACCTTACGTTGTCAACCCTACATTTGTGTTCAACCTTATGTTGTTGACCTTACATTTGAAGACTGTGTTATTAACCCTACGTTTGGAGGCCATGTCAACAACCTTACGTTTGGCATCAGAAATTTTAACAGACGATATTTATGCACAGTGATCAGTAAGATGATTTATGGGAAGATTTCAATCCGAATTTAAAGTCGTTTTTAAAGTACGACTTTGACTGATTCAAAGCCGTTTTATTAATGGATTTATGATTGAATTAAAAGGAGCTTTTTATAACGAGTCTTAAGGGAAGTTACGACTTCTCTGTAAATTCAAATTTTTGAATATCGCGAATTAGGATATGACTTTTATGGATCTAAATGTGCTAGAGATATGCTTTATTATATATGTTCTCTCTGAAACACCAGGTACATGAGTATGTGATCGATCTATTATTGAAAAAGGTGGAAAATAGAGATTACAACTATTCACGTTGATCTGCTGATTCAAAAAGGAGCGTCAAAGCTCTATTCTTTTAAGAAGAAGGAACTCGATAGAAGATTCATCGGTTCTACAACGAAAATCTACTGCGGATCTACTACTGCTGAAGTTGTGAACTATATCTCTATATCTACTGCAACTGGATCAACTCAGAACTGCTTCGTCTTGAAGATCAATATTTCTAGAGACTTCGATCCATCTGCTGTCAATTGCATTCTGTTGCAATTGTGAAGATCAACTGAAAATTTCTTTCTGAAATTATTTTTATTCTTGAGTAACCAGCTTCTTGTTCTAAGCTGTGTAGGTTTGTGTTTGAACTAGAAGGTTTTGTTTTGCCTTGGATTGTGAAGGTGTCAACTGCCTGTACTCAGTTGTGAATCAGTCTTTGGAAAAGAGGACCAGAAAGTGAAAATCACCAAGCTTGTGGAGTTGAGCGTTGGTGGAGTGGACTAGGAGCCTTCTGTTCCCCAAACCACTATACATCTTTGTGTTCATGATTTTACTTATTCTGCTGCCCGATCAAATCTGATAAAGTATAAAGGATAGAACTTGTTCAAGAAAAGAGTTATCAAAAAATTTCAAAAGACACAATTCACCCCTCTCTTCTGTATAATATGTAGATTCACATCCAACAATTGGTATCAGAGGAGGAGCTTCGGATAGGGCCCTAGCAAGCTTGAAGAAATTTAAAGATTATACAACAAAGCATCATGATTGATACAAGATAAGGGATGTCAATGGTTATAGAACTATATTTTAATGGAGACAACTATGGTTTCTAGAAATCACGCATGATAATATATCTGAAAAACATTAGATATAGAGTCTATTCAAAGATTCTGACTCCTTATGAAATTCCTAAAAATCCTGAGACATGGAGTGCTGCTATAGAGGCAGAGTACGATATGAACTCGAAGGCTATGAATGAAATTATCTGTGGTCTAGGACCAGATGAATTTAACAGAGTATCTCAGTGCCCGAATGCATATGAGATGTGGAAAAAATAGCTGTGACATTTGAAGGAACATACAATGTGAGGAAAATGAGATATGCAACTGAAAAAACTAAAATTTGATACTTTCAGAATGGTTGAAGGTGAGTGCATTACCCAAATGAATGGGATATTGAAAGAAATTGTCAATAACATAACTGCTCTAGGAGAACCTATCAAGCAGGCTGATCAAGCATTAAAAGTACTGAGAGTACTTCCTACTCGATGGAATGGTATCTCTGTTGCAATCATACAATCAACACCTGTCAAGGATCTAACTATAAGAGAGCTGATTGGTACACTGATGATGTATGAAGATGAAATGAAAGATGAGGCTAATGAACATAAAGTGATTATCAAAACAGAAGATACTTCCTTGAAGGTAACTTTACAACAAATGAATACAAATATGAAGAATAGAGAAGTCAAAGCTAAATCAGAAAGCTCTGACTCATCCAACTCGGATGAAGAGATGGCTCAGCTAGCCAAGAAATTTAGAAAGTTCTACAACAAGAAAATAGGCTTCAAAAAATCCTTTAAGAGAGATGATAAGGAAGTAAGATGTTATGAATGCAAAAAGATGGGGCATATCAGACCATATTGCCCCCAATTGAATGATGCAATGAAGAATAAATTCTTCAAAAGAAATGACTTTGAGCAGAAAGACAAGAAAGCTATGAAAGCCACTTGGAGTGTATCTGAAGACTCTAGTAGATCTTCTAAATCAAGCTTAGAGAAAGAAGAATTCAATCTAAAGGCAAACATGTGTTTCATGGCAGAAATTGATGAGGAACACTCATATTACTCCTCTAAATCAAATTCTGAATCAAGCTACACAAATGAAAAACTTGAAGCCTACTGTAATATGCTTGAAGAAAGATATGACTCACTATTTAAGAAACATAAGTCACTAAAAAATAAAAATAAAGTCATTTTAGATGAAAGAGATACAATATTGAAACAACATAAAGAATTAACTGATAAATACAATTCGATTAACACTAAATATATTAATTTTGAATCAAGAATAAAAACATTGCAGGATGAAGTAGAATCTTACAAACAGGCTGCATTGGTTTTTACAAAAGGAGAGAATTCATTAAATGAAATTCTTGGAAAAACTGTAATTAAAAAGGAGAGATTTGGAATTGGAAGTACAGGAGAAAAACCAAAGCTATATAAAAATTATTTTGTTCCTAGCTCTAAAAAGGTTAATTGTAATTTTTGTGGGACAAAGGGACATATAGCTAAAAACTGTTTCTTAAGACAACCTCAAATTTGTGATATTAAGAAAGCCTATGTTTCAAAATACTTATCTGATACAGCTAATTTTAAAAGAACAGAGCAAATCTGGATACCCCGATCATTACTAGCTAACACCCTTGGACCCAACAAAATATGGGTACCAAAGCAATTTGTTTGAATGTCTTTGCAGGTAGCAGGACACCAGAGAAGAAAAGATATATGGTACATGGACAGTTTCTACTCAAGACATATGAGTAGAAACTCATTGAATTTTTCTTCACTCACTCAAAAAGAAGGATGACTTATCACATTTAGTGACAATGCCAAAGGAAAAATCATTGGTATTGGAACTGTTGGAAATCCAAAAACAGACTCAATCAACAAAGTACTTTATGTTCAAGGACTAAAACACAATCTGATAAGTATCTCTCAACTTTGTGATGATGGATATACTATTGATTTTACTAACAATTTCTTTATTACTTCTAAAGATAAACTGTTTAAATTTAAAGCACCAAGAACTAAAAATGTATATACTGTGGATTTAACCTCCTTGTGTAAACAACAAGTAAACTGCTTGACTGCTAAAGTAAGTGAATCCTGGATCTGGCATAGGAGACTTGGTCATTGCAATGTATATGTTTTACATAAGTTATCTTAGAAACATTTAGTTTCTAATTTACCTTGTATCAAATTTGAAAGTGACAGATTTTGTGATGCATGTCAATTGGAAAGAAACACAAATCATCCTTCAAATATTTTAATAAGGTTGTTACATCTAAACCTCTAGAACTTATTCAGATGGATTTATTTGTACCTTCAAGAGTAGCAACCATAGCTGGTAAATTATATGTATATGTTTTAGTTGATGACTATTCAATATTTAGATGGATTTTCTTTTTGAAATTTAAAAATGAAACTTTTACTTTATTTGAAAGTTTCTGCAAATCTGTTCAAAATGAAAAAGGTTTCAATATTATCTCATTGAAAAGTGATCATGGTGGAGAATTTGAGAATCTGGAATTTAATTCCTTTTACTCAAATATGGGTATTAAACATACCTTTTATGTATCCAAAACACCTCAACAGAATGGGATTGTAGAAAGAAGAAATGGAACAATTCAACAAATGGCTAGAACTATGTTAAATGAATATAGCCTACCTATATATTTCTGGGCAGAAGATGTGAATACAGATTGTTATATAATTAATAGAGTTTTAATTAGACTTATTTTGAAAAAGACACCCTATGAACAATGGAATAACAGAAAACCTAAAGTAAATTACTTTAAAGTTTTTGGATGCAAGGTTTAAATCTTAAATACCAAGGATAATCTTGGTAAGTTTGATCCAAAATCTGATGAAGGTATTTTCTTAGGATATTCTGTTACCTCCAAATATTATAGAGTTTATAATAAGAATTCAAGGATTTTTGAAGAATCAGTTCATGTGAAATTTGATGAATCTGAACCTTTTTAGAAAAGGACAAAACAAATGGATGAACTTGACTCTAATGATAACATGAGACTTGAGAACATTAAGAATGATTTTGAAAATGATATAAAAGAAATTCAGTTCAGTTCATAGGAACATGATACTGAAGAACCTTTAGATATATTACCTAGACAGTCTAGAACCCTAAAGAATAACCCTTTAGAAACTGTAATAGGTGACCTAGAAACTGTTGTTCAAACTAGAAGAAACTTAGGAAACCTAGTGGAATTCTCTGCCTTCCTATCTCAACAAGAACCCAAGTCTATAGAAGAAGCTTTAGATGATGAAAGCTGGGTAATAGAAATGCAAGATGAATTAAACCAATTTAAAAGAAATGATGTTTGGGAATTAGTGGAAAGACTTAATAATTATCCTGTAATAGGAACCAAATGGATCTTTAGAAATAAACAAGATAACCAGGGAACAATAACTAGAAATAAAGCAAGATTAGTAGCTAAATGATATAATCAAGAAGAAGGAATAGATTATGATGAGACTTTTCCAGCTGTAGCTAGGTTAGAAGCAATTAGAATCCTTTTAGCCTATGCATCTTATATGAATTTTAAATTATTTCAGATGGATGTTAAATCTGCCTTTTTAAATTGTTATTTAATGGAGGAAGTTTATGTTGAGAAACTTCTTGGTTTTGAAAACTCTCAAAAACCTGATTCTTTTTTTAAACTTACTAAAGATCTTTATGGCCTTAAACAAGCACCTGGAGCTTGGAATGAAATATTATGTTCTTTTCTTGTGAAAAATTATTTTACTGTTGGCATGGTAGACCCAACACTATTTAAGAAAACTGTGAAAAATAATATTTTAATGGTTCAAATTTATGTTGATGATGTAATCTTTGGATAAACTAATAAAAATCTTTGTCATGAATTTTCAAAATTAATGCAAGAAGAATTTAAAATGAGTATGATGGGAGAATTAAATTTCTTTTTGGGTCTTCAAATATTTCAAAAAGATTTTGGAAATGTTTTAAATCAAAGAAAATACATAACTGATTTACTTAAGAAATTTAGGCTTGAAAATAGTAAGTCATTTTCAACTCCTATGTGTACTAATATAAAACATGATTTAGATGAAAATGGAAAATCAGTTGACAACAAGTTATATAGAGGTATAATTGGTAGTTTGTTGTATCTTACTGCTAGTAGGCCAGATATAATATATTCAGTATGTCTTTGTGCTAGATTTCAATCAAACCCTAAAGAATATCATCTAACTGCTGTTAAGAGTATTTTTAGATATTTAAAAGGAACTATTTTTGAATATCTTATTTATCCTAAAACTTCTGATTTTAATTTTATTTCATATTCAGATGCTGAATTTGGAAGTTGTAGGTTAGATATAAAAATCACATCAGGTACATGTCACTTTTTAGGAAAGTCCTTAGTATCATGGTCTAGTAAGAAACAACATTCAGTTGCCCTGTCAACAGCTGAGGCAGAATATGTTTCTACTGGCAGTTTTTGTGCACAAGTGTTGTGGATGAAAAACACTCTTATGGACTTTGGATTGAATTTTAACAATACACCTATTTTATGTGATAATACGAGTGCAATTAATATTTCAAAAAATCCTATTAGTCATTCTATAACTACGCACATTGATATAAGGCATCACTTTTTAAGAGATCATGTTATTAAAAAAGATATATTTTTAGAATTTATAAATACTAAAATTAAATAACTAGATATTTTTACTAAACCACTCCCCACTGCAAGGTTTGATTTTATTAAGGGGGATCTAGGTTTATTTAATTTTAAATAATTTTTAAATTTTTATTTACTTTTATTTATTTATTTAAATTTTATTGAATAGTGTTTAAGTTTTTCTTTCTTTCTTCATATGAAAAATTTATTTGTTTTTAAATATATTTGATGATTAGTGATTACACGGGAATCAAGGCTATCAGAGCCTTTTTGACTTCTAAACCCTAACCTTCGATCTCGACTAGTTATTTCAAACAAATATGTTATTAAAGAAAGCGTTGTCATTTCAGACTCTTGAACAGATGTTCAACAGTGAAAATACGGAATTTCTGTATGAAGTAGAACTTAGATACTTCTTTAAATCTGTACAGTTTAATCTAGGAGATACAAAGGACAGTATGATGGCTAAGATAGAGGACAGGGATTTCTCAATCTCATCAGTAGAGATTAGTCAGATTCTTAACTTCCCTTATGAGGGAGTTTTTCATTTCGACTTGAAGAATATAGGATATTCTTTCCATAAATCCGAAGACATCATGTCTTTTCTTTTTGGTACCAAGACAATAAAGAAAATGTTTGTCAAGGATTTGGAGCCTGATCAAAAGATTTTGGTCAAATTTATTCAAAATGGAATAGCTCCATGGATGGAAGAAATGGAAAATATTTTTTACCCTGATATGTATATAATTTTTCTTATGTTAAGTGATATTAAGTCAAACTTTCCAAGATACATGATAAGGTATCTCAGTTACTGCTGTCAAAGCGAGGCCAGGATGAATTTATACCCTTTTGGTAGATTTATTTCTAAATTTTTGTTTAAGAAAGACATGGTGAGATTAGTGGATGCTCGAAGTAACTGTCATCACAGTAATACATTTAATGCTTGAACTTTGAGGAAAGTTGGATATTTTTTGAGCACAATTAAAGGCAAACTTTTGCCAGTAGGAGCTGAGGAAGACTCAGAGAGTGCTCAGGCTCAACCTGCTAAGTCCAAGTAAGGACAAGCTGAATCCAGATTCATCAATGTAGCAAGAAGGATTCGCTTTGAAGTGCTATATGTTGAGGAAGACAGAAGTCAGGAGGGACTTCAATCAAAAAGAAAGAGGCCAGTAAATGAGGAATTCACTTCCACTGCTTTGGAAACTACAACAGAATCTTTATTTTCTTATTCTTTTGTGAGAGAATCTATTTTTGATAAGACCATGGAAGATGTTACTGAGAGAACAGATCTAGTAGAGGAATCGGGAGCTCAAGAAGAAACTCAAAGGAAAAATCAGGAACAGATTGTAGCTGATGTTGAAGTTGCACTTCAACAGGAACAAGAGATGGAGGCAGTGCCTGGTGAAGTAGTGCCCGGACCTCAGGAATCTACTGAAAATATTGTTCTTAAAAACCAAATGGAAGGCATAGATGTTGATGTTTTTAGTGAGCATGCTTCTGAAGCTCACACAGAGTTACTTCAAGAGGATTTTTCTGTGGATGAGTTTGAAAGCTATAAGGAAAAATTTGTGGACCAACATTCTCAATAAAGAGAAAAAGAGAAATCTGATGCTGAATCATTTCCTTTGGTATTTCTGCATCAACCTGAGACTGTGAATCAAGCATATGGTGCATCTGATTCAAGGAAAGAAGAAGTTGAAGAACTATACAGAAAAGTATCTCAGTTGGAATTTGAGAATGTTTCTCTGCGAAATGCCTTAGACTTAGAACATTTGAAATTTCAAAAGCTGAAGGAGTGTAAAATTTCAAGGCAAGAAGTTGAAATGTTTTAAGAGAATATGCTGACTTCTGTTACACAATTAAAATATTAAATGGTTAGGAAGTCAGATTTATCAGATCTAAAGTTGTTTATGGAGAACCAATTTGCAAGAGTTACAAATAGTGATGTTAGTGAATCAGGTACTTCACCTGATTTAATCAGACGGTTTCAGGCTATCACAGCTGTGATGAGCAACATGAATGAAAATATACAAGATCCTCAATGTAACTATGCTCCTTTTTCAGTGTTTCTAGACAATCAGAAGTTCTTAGTGGATCAACTGACATCTAGTGAGCCATCGATCAGAATTCTATTAAATCAGTTATCAGAGAAGCTGTCGGTATTTGTTGAAAAAGAGGAAAGGATGCATGAGTTTTTCAGATTCAATTTAATTAAATATATTCATATGACTCAAGATAATAGAGATCTCATTATCAAGGTTGGAGATGTGATGATGAAGTGACTTTGGGAGCAGTTTACATAAATCAAGTCAGCAATCCAGAAGAGATAAACCATGTTTCCTATCTTACCTAAACCTTGATTCATGTGTATATCATTGTCTTGTATATACTACTGTTTTTGAATGAAAATTTTCTTCATTGTTTATTTGTTTCATTACTTATTTTTTTGCTGACTTTATTTTTGATATGTCAGTACTCTAGATTTAATTATTGATAAAAAGTTCATAATAGCATTTACTAATATTTCAGTGAAATATTAAAAGTGTTAAAATCCATGATTTTTCATTCTTTTTGATATCACAAAAAGGGGGAGAATTTGGATAAACACAACATCAAAAACTCAATATTTATTTAGGGGGAGAATTTATTTTATTGAGGGAGAAAATTAAATGAGAAATTTGGATTTATAATTATCTTTTTGGAGAAGAAGAATTTATTTAAAACTTTATAACTAATTTTGAAAGTTAATTTTTTTTTTAAATAATTTTAATTATTTTATGGGTTTTGTGATCATCAAAAAGGGGGATATTGTTGAGCAAAGTATGTTTTTAACATTACATGTTAATGTTATTTAAAGGGGGAGATTATTGAAAATAATACTCTGTCTATTTATGATAATTTTGATGCTCACAAATACCCCTAGTTATTTTCTAATGATTTTATTTAGGATTTTGCAGGAATTTATTAATTTATTTTACTCTTGAAATGAATAGAATTTATTACTTATGTGGAATCTGCTTTAGCGCATTCTGGAATCACTGTTCATACCTTACGTAGATAAATATAGCGTGGAATCTGCTTTAGCACGTTCTGGAATCACTGTTCATACCCTACGTAGATTAACGTAGTGTAAGGATGAAAAGCGTGTATACATTTTGAGATAAGAGAAAATTATGGTCAAACAACCATATGTTTTTAACAAAGTATGGAAGGAGAACCTTACGTTAGGAAGGAACCTTATGTTTTGGTTATCAGCAAAGTTTGGAAGGATAACCATACGTAAATTCTATGTGTTGCGTTTGTTTCTCAAAAGTATGGTTCATCAATCTTACTTTTGTAAACAACCATACGTTCTTGGAAAAGTATGGATCAAGTAAAAGTATGGATCTTTAACAGTATGTTTGAGTGTTGAAGAAAAAGTATGGATGGTCAACCCTATGTTTGTGTTCAACCTTACGTTGTCAACCTTACATTTGTGTTTAACCTTAAATTGTTAACCTTACGTTTGAAGACTCTGTTATTAACCCTACATTTGGAGGCCATGTCATCAACCTTACGTTTGGCGTCAGAAATTTTGACCGACAATATTTATGTGCAGTGATCAGTAAGCCGATTTCTGGGCAGATTCCAAGACAGATTTAAAGTCGTCTTTAAAGTACAACTTTTACTGATTAAAAGCCATTTTATTAATGGATTTAGGATCGAATTAAAAGGAGCTTTTTATGCTGAGTCTTAAGGGAAGTTACGACTTCTCTGTAAATTAAAATTTTTGAATATTGTGAATTAGGAGGTGACTTTTATGGATCTAAATGTGCAGGTGATATGCTTTATTATATATATTCTCTCTAAAACATGATGTACATGAGTATGTGATCGATCTATTATTGAAAAAGGTGGAAAACAGAGATTGAAACTATTCACGTTGATCTGTTGATTCAAAAAAGAAGCGTCAAAGCTCTATTCTTTTAAGAAGAAGGAACTCGATAGAAGATTCACCTATTCTACATCGAATGTCTACTACAGATCTACTACTACTGAAGTTGTGAACTCTATCTCTATATCTACTGCAACTGGATCAACTCAGAACTGCTTCATCTTAAAGATAAATATTTCAAGAGACTTCGATCCATCTGCTGTCAATTGCATTCTGTTACAATTGTGAAGATCAACTAGAAATTTCTTTCTGAAATTATTTTTATTCTTGAGTAACCAGTTTCTCGTTCTAAGCTGTGTAGGTTTGTGTTTGAACCATAAGGTTTTGTTTTTCCTTGGATTGTAAAGGTGTCAACTGCCTGTACTCAGTTGTGAATCCGTCTGTGGAAAAGAGGACCAGATAGTGAAAATCACCAAGCTCGTGGAGTTGAGCGTTGGTGGAGTGGACTAGGGGCATTCTGTTCCCCGAACCACTATACATCTTTGTGTTTGTGATTTTACATATTCTGCTGCTCGATCAAATATGATAAAGTATAAAGGACAGAACTCGTTCAAGAAAAGAGTTATAGAAAAATTTCAAAACACACAATTCACCCCCCTCTTGTGTATAATCTGTAGATTCAGATCCAATAATGCTTTGGGAGGATATTTATATAGGAAATGGGAAGGCCAAAACATCATAGTGGTGGGCATGGAATAATGGTTTTTCTCTATTCGTATAAAGATAGACTATGTTATGTAAAGGTAAAACCATTTTCCATTATATAAGATCTTACTTAGACCAGGTTCCTTAAAATTTTCATGGGATAATTCACCACTCTATGGTATTAGGTGTGGTGTTTAAAAATGGTTTGTAGATACTCCATATGTTTTGGTGGATCCGCATTGTGGTTGTATGGGGTTATCCTTATTCGGGTTTTTTAAAACGCCTAGAAAGAATGAAATATATCGTGGTGTTGGTCATTCAAATTTTTTAAATGGTTAAAATGGATGATGAATCATGAGGAGGAGTTATACCCTTTGAAATGAATTAATGTGGGGTATTTTGGGATGATATTAACGTGATTTTTCCTATTTAACTTTCATAATAACATTATCATTTTTCTCCTCTCTAGGGCTTTCGAACCAGATGATTTTTTTGAGGAAACTTAAGGATACTTTTCTTTCCAAAGACTCTTCATTTATGTTATATTGTATGAACATGGTTAATGTAGGGGTATTCTTTATCACTCTCATTTCTCTATCAACGTTATTTATATTTTTAACAAAATTTCATGATGTAATTCATACTAAATTATTTTCATAATCTACATTGATAAAAATGTTTTTATAGTGATTTTGCTTTTAATGGTGATAATTTTAACATCTAAAAAATACATTTTTTGAAAGAGTGAGCATGAAATATACATAGGTTGGTGTGAATTCATGATATGCATTTATTTGAGACTTTTTTTCAGACATGGATTCCAATTCTGTTTAAGTGGGAATGCTGGATTACCCCACCAAGTTATGGATTAGGTCAGGTTTAATAGCTTTTGACTCTCAAGTTGTTTTATTAATTGGGAGTTTTTCTTTGGAGAGGGATACATCCATGGGTGTGAGTTCATGGTATATGTGTGTGAGTTATTTTTAGGATCATTTCATGGAAATAATGTACTTAAAACAAAATTTGGATTTTGGTGTGAATTTACAACAATGTTTTCTTGGTATAAACATTATTTTTTTATTCTCTTGTGTTTTATAGACAATTTGACCTAACTGGTTCTTATTTAAGTGGAATTTATGGGAATCCTTTCATAGACTTCCTATTAAGTAGATATACTAAACAACTATATATACAATTTGGTTTGAATGATGAAATCTCCCTTTATGATATAGGTAAGGGGACGATCTCTTATGTGTTAGTGGGGTGTACTGATGTTGTAGACTAGAATAGAGTTGGGATATTTTTAGTAACATTCATGTGGAGTATGGTAACGTGATATATGGTAACTATGCCACTCATTTTGGGTCTTTTAGTTATTTATTCTTTGTATTATTATTGGCTGCGTCACTATGATTACTTTATATTAGGAATTATATTTTGGTCTTATATTGATTCATACATTATGATTATATAATATTTTGGTGATGTATCTTGAAATTTTTTGGGAATGTAAGTTAAAATCATCTCCCTCTATTTTTTAAATCCCTTGACATTCATCACTAGTCTTTGGTGTCTGAGAGATGTCACCAAAGTTTAGTGGCATCTTAGGTGTAACACCCTGAGTTTTTTATGAACTTTTTTTAACAAATTAAATTTTATTTTATTTATTTCACTTCAAAATAAGAAAATTAAAACATTATTTTTATGCTACACCAATTTAACCTTTTCCTACATGCAATACTGACTTGGCGGGAATTACACACAACACTGAGTTTCTATTAAGCAACATTTTATTGTTATAATTATTTAAATGGGATAGTTGTAACATAACTACTAAAAATAGTTACATAAATATTAATAGCTAATTTTTAAATATAATTTATAATGGTTTTATATATATAAATCATATTGATATTGAGAGATACATTTTTTAGTAAAGTCTTTATATGTTTTAAAATATTATTTTATTAAAAGAACTACTTTTTATGTCCTTCTGTGAACAATAATAAAATTAAGTTTAAAAATTTTAAGAAATTTAATTTCATAAAATAAAATTAATTTTTTAATTCATAATGTCAAAATTCTCTTAGGGAATATTATTGGGATTTTTTAAAAAACAACATTTTAGGATGAACAGTGAAAAATATCGAATTTTAATTCAAAAATGTGTTTTCGTATAATTTATTAAATAGTTTAATTATATTTTAATATTATTTTAAATTTTAATGAGATTAATTTTTTATCATTTAATTCAATTTATGCCATTTTAACCAATTTTATGTTGAAATTGTATATCAAAACATTCCAAAATTTTAAACATTTTTGCTTAAAAAACCCACTTTCGTGACCCGTCGACTGGATGAATTTTAAATTAATTTATTCTACTTTTATGTTTATAATTCATAAAAATTATTTTTTTATAATAATAATTTATAATATATAAAAATTTCAACTATGTTTTTGACCAAAAATATTATTTAAAGTGATTAAAATTAATTACAATAATTAAGAGAAAAATTAGTTTAACAAATGACTAAACCTTAAACTTAAATCCCAAAATGACCTATTAAATTTTACAAAATCCATTTTATATGAGTATTTATACCATATACTCCATTTTCTATGATTGGTACAATTATTGGGGCCACTTTTCATAGGAAAAACATGTGTTGAATTCCATTTTAAAAAATTTACAAGAATGTTACTCCTCCACTATAAAAATAAATACAACCCTCCCACCTATTAACACCTATAAATCCCTTTAGCTTGAAGAAACTCTAACTAAATATCCTCCCAAAATATCTACATTCATCATATAATCCTCCCTTTGGGTAGAAATCCGTCCAAGGATGCCCTTTGGTGCAAACCAAAAGGAGTTATTGATGTGGACTTAAAAACACATGTTTTGCCTCATCTTTTTAATTAATTTTTATCAATTAAATTATTTATTTTATCAATTTTTAATATATAATGGCTCTTTTCTATTTTTATTATTAATTTTAATATTTAATCAGTTTTTATAATTGATTGTGTAATTTAATCTTTAAAATAATTAATTTATTTCTTACTTTATTTTTTTAGTATAGTTACATTATTTTTAGTTTGGTATATTTGTCTTCATATTTAATGATTTAACATTTATTATTTAATTAACCAAGTCTGCTTTTGCACCCAATTAATGTAGTCTTAATCTGACTTATCATGTTTTAAATATCATTTGATTAATGTAGCATAATATATTATTAGCTGTCTTATAATAATTTATCATGTATAAATTTAATTTTAAAAAGTTGATACTCTTTTTTTAATCTATTTAATTTAATTACATTAATTAACATAAGAGTTTTATTACAAATTAACTAACTTTTTACCTCAATTTGTTAAAGTTACTTTTATAAATAATTTAAATTTTTAATGTAAGTATCTAAATTTTATAATTTAATTTATTTTTAATTTTATTTTTAGTATAGTAATAATATAAGTTATGCGAATTGAAGTCATTAATAATTAAACTTAAGTTTAATTGGTTTTATAAATTTATTAATGTTTATGTTGCAAATAAGTTCTCAACTATTTTAATTATGATTTAGTTTTTATTAATTACTTTGTTCACATTTTATTTAAGTTTTAATTTAATTTATTTACTTTGTTTATTTTTTGAAGGTTCACTGTTCCATCCCGGTCATGGTGTCTCCACGCACTGTATCTTTTATTGTCTCACCGTAATCCTTTTACGGTGACACAACCACCGTAAACCCTCGTGAAACCGTTTCAACCCCTTGTGCCGGTTCTTTTTACGGTCTCACCGTTACATTCCTCACACTATTTTACATTCTTATCATGGTCTCTCCATATCATCCTGCACCGTAAGTCATCTGTCCTCATGCTACTGTAACCGCATTCAATCCTAATATCATAGATTCGAACCATAAATTTAATAAAGTGCGCCAAAAAAACCCTTAAACCATGTTTTCAAAATCCAGATCCATAGAAAATCCAAACCATGAGTTGTTCCTGATCCAGATCACCTCGCACCATCAAGAGAAACTGGATATTTCGCACCGCAAAAAGGGATGTGATGCCACTGTTTAGGGTAACCACCACAAATCTGCTAGGTTCGAGTCAAAGGAGTCTTTTGTCACTTTGGAACTACTATGCCGCATCCAAGGCTTAAGCCGCCACCACTATTTCTCAAACTAAGACCTCTATTGTGGGTCTGGATCAAAGCAGAGTGAGGAGAAATCGGTTGCTGATCGAGTTGGTGCCTTTCTGCTGATATTGTGAGCCAGGAAAAGAACCATGAAGCTGTCAAAAGTTCGAGGAGGCATATCTCCACCGATTGATGTTTTTCCATAGCTCGAATGAATTTATTTTTCACCACTGCCATTTCTCAAGTAGAGTTCGAATTCAGTGTTGTAGCGCTTGGAGGTGTCGCTTCCTTGAGCCGACATTCTTTAGAAGGTTGTTATCTTACTGATATGCGCCGCGCCGAGAAGGATTCTAGTACTAAGGCCTATGTGCCATCATTAGTAGAGGGTTTCTGAGGAAGCTACTTGAAGCTTCTAGAAGAAGCTTCATTATGTTAAACCCCCTCTTGTGCCAAAGAAGATGAGGGGGGATGATAGAGATTAATAAAACTATAAAATAAAAAGTGTAAAACAAAAATAAGAACAAAGATAAAATAATAATAATTTTAATAATCATAAATTGAAAATAATATTTAATAAATAATAACAAAATAAATTATAAGACTAATTAACTGAATAAAATATTTAGTTTAAAACTAGAATAATAATATATAAATAAAATTAATTAACTCTTAATTTATTTTATAAACTCTTTATTAGATTAAACTAAATAACTAAATTATTAAAATAAATAAATTAATATAAATATAATTTAAAGATATAATTAAGCTATGATTACTATTTATTAATAATACTTACATTAATTAAATAACATAATAAATAATAATTAATTAAAAACATTTTAAATTTCATTTTTAATGATTTAATAATTAATTAATATCTATAATATTAATATTTAATCTAGTAAATAATAATTATCAACTTAAGTATTTATTATTTAACTATAATTAACTTTAATAAAAGAAAAATAATTTTAATATATTATTTATTTTCTTAGTGTTTTTTTATTGGTTGATTTGTTTTCTACTATGCGGGTTCATTCAAGAGATGGGAATATGTCCAGATTCACACAACTAACTCCGTAGGAGTTAGTTACGTGAGAAAAACTAGCGCGATGTGTCGGTCGCGAAAAAATGCACGTGTGTAGTGCATAAGTGAGGGACTTTTTGAAGTCGGTGAAGATGTGTAGTGCAAAGTAGCAGATGATAGAAGATATAAAAACAGAGTTGCGAGCAGCGATGAGGCAGGACTTTCTCATTCAATGAACACACCAGAGTCAGAGGAATTAGATCTTCCACTCGGAATCAGAGTGAGAACCCGGAGGGAGACTCTGGAACCTCTTCTTGCAGATAGGGGGGTTGGGAGCAGCAGGAATTCATGCTAGCAAAGGAAGTTTTCTTCCTTTGTTATATTTTAGTTCTCTTCTTCTGTAATTGTACGATTTTAGTTTACGTAATTGAAACAATTCAAGGATAAATACTTCCAGTTCGGGGTTTAAATTGAATCTACTGGTTAATATTTATTTTTCCTTCTATTCATCATTTTTAAGTGTGATCAGCATTGATCGGCAAGATCAGTTCTGATTGCATACAATTGAAACATATCACAAATACTTAATCTTTTAATTATATATTCAAATGGTGAGTTTTATTGTGGAATAATTTCTTTAATCATTTGAATTTAAATTTAATACTACAGAACATTCGTTGAGTTTGTTCTGTAATCTTTTCAAACCAAAATCTACAAGTTGATTAATCTAAGATTTTTGAACTCCAAAATTGGTTGTCTTGAGTGATTTATCTCCTGACGAGGGAAATAAATCACTCCTTTCATTGATGTTATTTGTAAATAATTTATTTAGAAGGAATGTTTCAAACCCAGTAGGGTCTATATTTACCCCAGACGTATTTTTCTAGATTGCTCACTCTTAAGCATTTTATTTCTTGGTTACTCTTTTTTTAGCATGTCCCTTGTTTTGATACAGTTTATAACAAAAACTAAAAAAATGTGTTGTTTCATTTTTGGTTTGTAATAAATAACAAAATATAAAAAAATATATAAAAAAAAGAAACTCAATCCCACTGCTGACAATAGTGGGGTCTTTAGTCAGTTTTTTGAAGAATACTGGTCAAATTTGTCTTCCCTATGGGTTCGACCCTGCTTTCCACATATACTATAGTTAGTAGGATTTTAAATTTTAAACTCTAACCAGATTCAATGATGGTTTAGGTAATTTTTTGGCGCCGTTTCTAAGGAATTCAAGAGCCATTACTCAAAAAAATCATTTAAAAAACACATATATAGAAATATTAAAAAAAATTGGAAAATTGGAAAATTTAAAAAAATTATGTTTCACTTCTTGCTGAATCGTTACTTTTGATTACTGTCTACTATTGTTTGCATGATCACAAGAACTTATGGTGCTAGATTATATCCCCTAAAACTTGAATTAGATAAACATCTCACTGCTCTTAGAAAAAAGAACAAAATTGAAATGGGAAACATAGATAACAGAGTTCCTGCATATAATGACTTTCAAAATAACCATCCAGAACTCTTAGATAAACATGAAAGGCCTAGGATGAGTGAGTTTTAACTTCCTCAAGTTTCAAGCAATCCATAATCCATCAGACTTAGTCCTAGGGCCAGAAATTATGAACTTAAACAATCACACATTTAACTACTACCTACTCTTAATGGGCTCCCTAATGAGGACTCTCTAGCATTCATTAGAGACTTCTATAATACTATGCAGCAATTACCTCTTCTAAGACTCACATAAAATGAACTTAGAATGAGAGACTTTCCCTTTTTCTTTAAAGGGAATGCTAGAAATTGATTTCTAAGTCTATATGAGAACATTTTAGAAAATTGGGATCAAGTGTATAACTCATTCATTATGAAATTTTATCCTCAAAGACATAAAGGTGAACTTAGAACAAAGATAACTAGTTTTTATCAAGAGTATGGAGAAGGTTTTCATGAATCTTGTTATAGATTCAATGATCTACTTAGGAAGTGTCCCCATCATAAACTCCCATCTCACCTTCTCATGGATACATTCTATGAAGGGTTGTCCTCCTCTAGACAAAATCTATTTAACCAAGCTATTTGGTGTAATTACAATGATAAAACAAATAAAGAACATAGACAAAAGTTCAATAATCCTACACTAAATTCACAACATAAAAATTCAAGAAGAAAAAGAGTCAATTGAAATGATAACCCTAACACTGGTTCAATGAATTAAACTCAAGCTCAACTTGCTGAAATCACCAACAAGATTCAATCCTTAATGAACTAGAATTCTAAACAAACTATCAACCAACTAGGATGTAAAAATTTCAACCAATCTTTAATAGAATAGGGTATCCAATGTGGTATATTTGGGAATATTGAAAACTTTTGTCCTAATTTTAATATGCCATCCCAACAACAAGAGAATTCGAACTTTGTTAACTATGGTCCTAGAATGCCTCCTAAATAAGATCCATTCTCAAATTATTACAACCAAGGCAATAGGAACCATCCAAATCTGTCCTGGAAAGATAAAGGCTTTATTAAACAATACACTACCCCTAACTACTCTAATCAATCAAGACCAAACTTTCAAAATCAACAGAGGGGTGAGTCTTCATATGTACAAGGAAACAATGATAGTCACATGTATTCTAAGCTTGATCTAATCTTGAATTAGCTAACCAAAAATCAAAATCAATATGATTCTGATAAAATTCAAACTGATGTTAGAATGTAGATCATGGAAACACAACTTGGTCAACTTGCTAGGGATTTTTCATCTAGGGAAAAAGGTAGAGTTCCTAGTACCACTGAACTTAATCCTAGAGAGAATTCCATTGATTTTGTCACTAGAAGTAGTCTTAATACACAAACTATTACTGAAAAAGACCATGAAAATGCCCAAAATGAAAATCTGCTTCAATTTGGTAAGAAAAAACTACATTGCACACATGCTAGAAATTCACAGAAAAGTCTTGAAAATGATCTAAATCTGAATTTTTCACCTGAAACTCAAGATGAAATTTATAATAAAAATCAAAAGAATAAAGGAAAAGAAAAAATTTATGAATAGGTAAGGGATATACCCACTATCCTTAAAATTTTTTCCCCACCCATCCCTTTCCCTAAGAAGCTAAAACATCAAAGTAACACCAGGGCTGAACTTCTTCAGTTCCTTGGTCTCCTTTCTAAACATCAAGTAAACATTCCATTCATTCAAGATTTAATTAAAATCCCATATTACTTGAAATATCTTAAGAAAATTGTTTCAAAGAAAAATAACTATAGATGAATTTTCTACTTACAACCTCACTAAAGAGTGTAGTGTTGTACTTCAAAAGAAAATCCCACCTAAACTAAAAGACCCAGGTACTTTTTTCATACCTTACACATTAGAAAAATCTAAACAACTCAACTGTTTGTGTGATTTAGGTGCTAGTATTAATCTAATCCCATACTCACTATTTTAACAGTTGAGGTTGGGTGAGCTTCAACCCACCGCATTTATTCTGCAGTTAGCTGATAGATCTTTTACTCATCCTGTGGGTAGGGTAGATGATTTACTAGTTGGGGTAGGAAAGTTCTTTTTGCCTATAGAATTTTTAGTCTTAGATATGGAGTGTGATCAAGAGGTTCCTATCATCTTGGGTAGGCCCTTATTAGCCACATGTGGTGCTGTTATTGATGTCTCTAAGGGTTAATAATTTTTAAAATTGGATAACAACAAGAAGAGTTCAATGTGTTTGAAAATGTTAAAGGACCAATGTTTTCAGAAAACTGTTCAATGCTAGAGTCCATAGAAAATGATAAGTCAACTGAAAATGTTGGAAAATTTGAAGAAAATATTTTCTAAGCTAAAAAATATGTTGAATCTGTCTTAGAGGTTGAAAATACTGATCAAACTTCAAAACTGGAAAATTTTCTAGAACTAGACAACTGTCTAGTTTCTACTATAGAAGGGTCCTCTATTTCTAAACTTATGAGATTTTGAGTGAATGTGAGGGTGTTTATATTAACACCAACCTTGCTAAACACTTTGATGATACTGAGGGATAAATTATAAGACAATTAGATGATTTTACTCTGATTAACTTGTTAAAATCTAATTTGGAAAATCTGAACTGTGTACTGCCCAATCTGGACAGTAGCACTGTTACTTCTGAATTTGAACATGAAATTGAAAATATTTCATCTTTCAATACTCCCTACATAAATATGTTGAAGATCTTAGACTTCACAGGCCTAATAGTCTTCCTTTGAGTATATAACTACCCACTCTTGAACTAAAACCCATTCCTTCTCATCTTAAATATTCATTTCTGGGTGATTACTCCACTTTTCCTGTAATAATTTCTGCTGAACTCAATGAAAATCAAGAGGAAATATTATTGAATGTTTTGAAAAAGTTTAAATCTATCATAGGCAGGACAATAGCTAATATCAAGGGTATTAGTCCCTCATTCTATATGCATAAAATTCCTATGGAGTCTGACCATAACCCTAGTGTGGAATGTCAAAGAAGATTAAATCCAAACATGAAAGAAGTTGTGAGAGAGGAAGTGATTAAACTTCTGGACACTAGAATGATTTATCCCATTTCTGATAGTTCTTGGGTTAGCCCTATTCAGGTTATCCCCAATAAGGAAGGTTTCACTGTTGTTAAAAATGAAAAAAATGAAGAATCCCAAGTTAGGAATTCCACAAAATAGAGAGTCTGTATAGATTATAGAAAGATTAATGCAGCCACTAGGAAGGACCATTTTCCATTGCCCTTCTTGGATCAAATGCTTGAGAGGCTTGCTGTAAATGAGTTTTTCTGTTTTCTGGATAGGTATTCTGGTTACAACCATATTCATGTTTCTCTATAGGATCAGGAAAAGACCACTTTCACATGCCCCTTTGAAACATTTGCCTATAGGCGGATTCCATTTGGGTTGTTTGGTGCTCCAGCCACCTTTCAGAGGTGTTTGATGGCAATCTTTTCAGATATGATTAAGAGAATCATTGAGGTTTTCATGGATACCTTTCCCATTGTGGGTAGTACTTTTGATACTTGCCTTGGAAATCTTTAATTAGTCTTGGAGAGATGCATTGAAGCTAACCTTGTTCTTAATTGGGAGAAATGTCAATTCATGATTACAAAAGGTATAGTGCTTGGTCATAGGGTGTCTAAGAGAGGTCTAGAAGTTGATACTACTAAGATTGATGTTATTCAAAAACTTCCACCTCATTTTAATGTTAAAGGTGTTTGATGTTTCCTAGGGAATGTCGGTTTCTACTGGAGATTCATAAAATATTATTCTAAAATAACTAAGCCTTTGTGTTCTTTGCTGGTCAAGGATGTACATTTCAATTTTGATGAAAATTGTTTAAAATCATTTAATCTGATTAAAGAAAAAATCACTACATCACATATCATCCCTACACCTGACTGGAAACTACCTATTGAACTTATGTGTGATTCTAGTGACATGGATATGGGTGTTGTCCTTGGACATAGGAAGGATAAGAAATAGCATGTGGTGTACTATGCTAGTAGACTGCTAGATGATGCCCAAAATAATTATACCACCACTAAAAAATAATTTTTAGCTATTTTTTTTTCTCTTAAGAAGTTTGGAATGTATCTGTTACGTTCAAAATTTATCATTTTCACTGATCATTCTGCTTTAAAGTACTTGCTGTCTAAAAATAAAACTAAACCTAGGCTGATTAGATGGATCTTTTTTCTATAATAATTTGATTTAGAAATTTGGGATAAACAAGGAGTTGAAAATTTATTTGTTGACCACCTTTATGGGCTTCCTCTTACCCATTCTGAAGTTCCTAGGAAGATTAACTCTTCCTTTCCTGATGAGAAGTTGCTTACTATGTTAATCAGGCAATCTTCTTGGTTTTCAGATTTTTCCAACTTTCTTGCAGCAGATATTTTTCCCAAAAATCTATCCAATAACCACAGAAAGAAATTCATTTCTGATCTTAAGTACTACCTTTGGGATTATCTCTTTCTATTTAGGAGGTGTGCTACTGGTATCTGTAGGAGGTGTGTGTGTGAGGAAGAGGTGTTTCCTATCTTAGAAAGTTGTCACTCCTCACCTTGGGTAGGTCGCCATGGTGGTGAAAGAACCGCTCATAAATTCCTTCAATCTGGTTTCTATTGGACTACCCTTTTTAAGGATTCTAGGATCTTTGTAGTTGGTTGTGATAGGTGCCAGAGGCTAGGAAGTGTTAGTAAAAATCTGGATTTACCCCAAAAAGAAATACTGGAAGTTTAAATTTTTGATGTTTGGGGTTTAGATTTCATGGGTCCATTTCCATAACCTCATGCAAATGAATATATTCTTGTTTCTGTTGACTTTGTTTCAAAATGGATTGAGGCAATGGTACTGCCCAACAATCAAGCCAATTCTGTAATAAAATTTGTGAAGAAGAACATCTTTACAAGCTTTGGAGTCCCAAGATCCTTTATCACTGATAATGGAACACATATTTAGAATTATAAATTTAATTATTTAATGGATAAATATGGTTGTGTTGATAAAATTGGTACTCCTTATCAACCACAGTCTAGTGGACAAGTGGAAATTTCAAACAGGTAATTGAAACAAATACTTGAGAAAACTGTGTCAAACTCAAGGAAAGACTAGTCTCTTAAATTTGATGAAGCTTTATGGTTATATAGAAATGCTTTTAAGACCCCAATAGGTATGTATCCTTACAGGCTATTGTTTGGGAAATGTTTTCATTTACCTATGGAGTTGCAACATAAGTCTTATTGGGAATTTGAGGCTCTAAACTTTGATTTTAAGAGTGCTGGTGAGAGGAGGTTACTAGAGGTGAGTGAACTTGATGAGATTATGAGAGAGAGTTATGAAAATTTAATAGTTTTTAAATAGAGGACTAAAATTTATCATGATTCTATCATTCCAAACAAAGTGTTTAAACCTAGACATAAGGTCCTCTTCTTTAACTCTGGACATAAACTTTTTCCTGGGAAGCTTATGTCCAAGTGGTCTTGACCATTTTCTGTAGTGAGATTTCTAGAAAATGGAAATTTTGAAATTGAAGGTGAAGAAAATAAACCCTTGTAAGTCAATGGGAAGATACAGAAACTTTATTTTGAGGGAAAGTTAAAGGGATTGGATTCCTTCACTGTGCTTGAAAATTGTTCTTGAATGATGTCTGGCTGGGGACTTTAAACCTAGTGCTTAATGGGAGGCAACCCATGTTCTTTCTTGGGTTAATAAATAAAAACTTTTTGTTAATTAAATATAGTCTAACCGAAGACTTTAAAATCAGTGCTTCATGGGATTCAACAAATGTTCTTTCTTTTTTTTCATTTTTGTTCTATTTTGTGTTGAATAAAGTGTTTCTTTGTTGTATTCTATATGCTCTATCTCTGCTGGATTTTTGTTCCTGGTTTACATGCTCAATATTTCTAGGATGATGTTGTTGTGTCATTTAATGGAGTGGAATTCCCACACTGAAGGAGTAATAAAAAAAACTTAGTCAGGGAAGTGCTTCAACTTTCTGTATTTATTTTTCTACTCCTTTTGAATTAGAGAATAAAATCATTTGCATGTTTTTCTTTTAAAAATTCTGTTATATGTCATTATGCTGTACAAAAATTATGCTTGTTCTTCCTTGTTGGAAATTGGAACACATTGATATATTTAAACCTTTTACTGCATAAACTGAAGTGTGGGGGGAATACATGCAGGCTGATAAATGTTGTATTAAATATTTTTTGGGTTGGGGTGTTTAGCATGAACTTTTTATTATGTATTGAATATCTAATTGAATTAATTCTTCTAGACTTGCTTTCACTCCAATTAACAGTGCACTTACATGTCACATGTAATTTTTGAGCTGCATTGGAAATTATCCACTAGACTTAAATGTTAATGTTTTTACTTTTTAATGAACTTGTTGATTAGTTATTCATTGTGGTGAACAATATTTTTGAATTTCAAAGAGAGCCTTAAAACATTCCATAAATCTACTTAATTGAAATTTTTTTCTGAACTGTAATTGATTAATTGTTCTTCTACTCTTTAGAAGTCAACTTTGGGGACAAATTTGGGTTTATGTGTTGGGGAGGGGGGAAATTCTTGACTGTGATAAATTGTGCTTAATCGAAATCCCATCAATTCCCATTGCAACTTAAAATTTCTGGTAAAAAATGGAAAAAATGGTTAAATATTTTCAAAATTCTTTCATAATTGTAGGTTGTTCACTGTTATTAAATTGGGTCTTGCCTTAGAACAATGCATTTATTGGTAGTTAAGATTTGTTTTGAATATGAAATTAATTATATTGGATGATTTCTGAGTGATATACTTAGTAATTTGATGGAAATTTGGTTTAGGAACTACTTTTGAAAGTGATATGCATATTCTTTTAATGGAATTATAATCATAACCCTTGGAACTAAAAGTATGATTCTGATTCTAGGGGACTAATTCATCTTTTAATTATTAAATTAATTACCTTAATGATCCAATTTAAATGGTTTTTATTTACATCTTTTGAAACTGGAGTAGTATGGGCATCTGTGATCCCACAGTGAGTCTCAGAGACCCTAGTTGATGGGTGCATTTATGTTTACTATAATCCCTCTGTACACTCTGAATAAGTTCATTGCACAGTGCTTAGGACAATGATACTAGGGTTGGGAAAAATTAAATAAAGTGTCGAGGGTCAAAAACAAGCTCATTAAGGTGAGGAGAATAATGAATGCCAAATAAAGAAGGGTTCAATTGGTTTATATGGGAGTCATTTACATTGTATCAGTGAGTTGATTCACAAAAAAATATTTATTTTTGGAACCTATGTGAAATAATAAAAGTATAAAGTTCCTATTGTTATGTTATTAATTCCACATAAAGTTTACTGTTTGTTATTCATGGACTTTGGACTTGAGCCTGGGTTGAAGTTAGTCACTAAGAAGTTCCACATTTCAGGCATGGCACTTTCTTTTCATGCTGATTCATTACTATTTTGACTACCAGTGAGAATTTGTTCTAAGTAAGATTCTTATGAGCAATTTATTTTCAAAAAGCCTATTGACATGTTTTTGTTTTTTATTTTGAAGTTCTGGACATGTTACATCCTGAGCAATATAATAATGTGTTTTTTTTCTATTTCTCAAAAGTAATAAAACATGGGATTGTTTGAGGAAAAAAATGATTAAGTGTGGGGGAATTTGATGTGGCCTTAAAAACAAATGTTTTTCCACTTATTTTTAATTAATTTTTATCATTTTAGTTATTTATTTTAACACTTTTTAATAAGTAATGGCTCTTTTGTATTATTATTATTAATTTTAATATTTAATCTGTTTTTATAATTAATTGTGTAATTTAATCTTTAAAATAATTAATTTGTTTCTTACTTTAATTTTTAAGTATAGTTAGTTTCTTTTTAGTTTGGTATCCTTGTCTGTAAATTTAATGATTTAACATTTATTATTTAATTAACCAGGTCTGCTTTTGCATGCAATTAATGTAGTCTTAATCTGACTTCCCATATATTGAATATTATTTGATTAAAGTATCATAATATAATTATTAGCTATCTTATAATGATTTATCAAGTATAAATTTATGTTTAAAAGTTTCTACTCTTATTTTAATCTATTTTATTTAATTAAATTAATTATCATAAGTGTTTTATTAAAAATTAACTAACTTTTTACCTCAATTTAATAAATTAACTTTTATAAATAATTTAACTTTGTAATTTAAATGTCAAAATTTTATAATTTAATTGCTTTTAAATTTTAGTTTTAGTACAGTAAAAATATAAGTTATGTGAATTGAAGTTATTAATAATTTAACTTAAGTTTAATTTGTTTTATAAATTTATTAAAGTTTATGTTTCAAATAAGTTTTCAATTATTTTAATTCAAATTTAGTTTTTATTAATTACTTTTTTCATATTTTATTTAAGTTTTAATTTAATTTATTTACTTGGTTTATTTTTTGCAGGTTCATGGTTTCATTCTGGTCACAGTGTCTCTATGCACCATATATTTTAATGTCTCACCATAATCCTTTTACGGTGACACAACCACTGTAAACCCTCGTGACACCATTTCAACCCCTTGTGTCGGTTCTTTTTACGATTTCACCATTACTTTCCTCACAATATTTTCCATTATCCTCATAGTATTTCCATATCATCCTGAACCATAACTCATCTATCCTCATGCTTCTGTAACTGCATTCAATCACAATATCACATATTCGAACCATAAATTTAACAAAGTGTGCACAAAAACAACCCTTAAACCAAGTTCTCCAAATCCAGATCCGCAACAAAGCCAAACCATGAGCTATTCCTGATCTAGATCACCTCACACCATCAGGAGAACCTGAATATTTTGCACCGCAAGAAGGGATGTGATGATTCTGTTTAGGGGATCCACCATGAATCTGCTAGGGCCGAGTCAAAGGAGTCTTTTGTCGCTCTGGAACTACTGCACCGCATCCGAGGCTTAAGCCGCCACCACTGTTTCTCAAACTGAGACCTCTGTTGTGGGTCTGGATGGAAGATGATTTAGGAGAAATCTGTTGCCTATTGAGTTGGTGCCTTGCAGCTCATATTGTGAGCCAGGAAAGGAACCATGAAGCTGTTAGAAGTTCTAGGAGGACGAGTTGCGCCGAATGATGCTTTGTCATAGCTCAAAGGAATTCTTTTTGTGCCACCGCCATTTGTCAAGCAGAGGCTGCATTCTGTGTTGTAGCGCTTGGAGTTGTCGCTTCCTTGAGCCTCCATGCTTTATACGGGTGTTATCTTGCTGTTATGTGCCGCACTGAGGAGGATTCTGGTTCGAAGGCCTATGTGTCATCATTAGCATAGGGTTTCTGAGGAAGCTGCATGAATCTTCTAGAAGAAGATTCTTTATATTAACCCCCCTCTTGTGCCGAAGAAGATGAGGGGGGATAGAGTTTAATAAAACTATAAAATAAAAAGTGTAAAACAAAAATAAAAACAAAGATAAAATAATAATAATTTTAATAATAAGAAATTGATAATAATATCTAATAAATAATAACAAAATAAATTATAAGACTAATTAACTGAATAAAATATTTAGTTTAAAACTAGAATAATAATCTATAGATAAAATTAATTAACAGTTAAATTATTTTTTAAACTCTTTATTAGATTAAACAAAATAAATAAATTATTAAAAACAAGTAATTAATATTAATATAATTTAATAATAAAATTAATCTATGATTACTATTTATTAATAATACTTACATTAATTAAATAACTTAATTAATAATAATAAATTAAAAACGTTTTAGATTTCATTTTTAATGATTTAATAATTAATTAATAACCATAATATTAATATTTAATCTAGTAAATAATAATTATCAACTTAAGTATTTATTATTTAACTTTAATTAAATTTTATCAAAGAAAAATAATTTTAATATATTATTTATTTTCATAGTGTTTTTTTAATCGCTTGATTTTTCTTCTACTACACAGGTTCATTCAAGTGATGGGAATATGTCTAGATTCACAAAACTAACTCAGCGAGAGTTAGTTACGTGAGAAAAACTAGTGCAACGTGTCGGTCACGAAAAAATGAACGTGTGTGGTGCATAAGTGAGGGAATTTCTGAAGCCAGTGAAGACGTGCGATGAAAAGTAGCAGATGATAGAAGATATAAAAACAGAGTTTCATGTAGCGATGAGGCAGGACTTACTTATTCAACGAACACACCAGAGTCTGAGGAATTAGATCTTCCACTCGAAAGTAGACCGAGAACCCAGAGCGCAACTATGGAACCTCTTCTTGGAGGTAGAGGAGGTCAGGAGAAGCAAGAATTAATGCTAGAAGATGAAGTTTTCTTCCTTTGTTGTATTTTAGTTTTCTTCTTCTATAATTTCATGATTTTAGTTTACGTAATTGAAATAATGTTAGGCTAAATACTTCCACTTCGGGTTCTAAACTGAATCTACTGGTTAATCTATCTTTTTCCTTCTCTTCATCATTTTTAAATGTTATAAACATTGATTGGTGAGATAAATTATGATTGCATACAATTGAAACATATAACCAATACTTAATATTGTAATTCCACATTCAAACGGTGAGTTTGATTGTGGAATAATTTCTTTAATCATTTTAATTGAAATTTAAGACTACACAACATACGGCAAGTTTGTTCTGTAATATTTTCAAACAAGAATTTCCAAGTCGATTAATCTAAGAGTGGAAAACTCTAAAATTTTGTTGTCTTGAGTGATTTATCTCTTGGTGAGGGAAATAAATCACTCCTTTCAGTGATATTAGTTGAAAATAATTTCGTGAGAAGGAATGTTTCAAAACCAGTAGGGTCGATATTTACCCCGGACATATTTCTCTAGATTGTTTACTCTTAAGAATTTTATTTCTTAGTTACTATTTTTCAGCTTGTTCCTTGTTTCGATACAGTTTAGAACAAAAACTAAAAAAACGTTTTGTTTCATTTTTGGATTGTAATAAATAACAAAATATAAAAAAAATTAAAAAAAAAAGAAACTCAATCCCACTGCTGACAACAGTGGGGTATTTAGTCAGTTTTTAGAAGAATAGTTGTCAAATTTTCCTTCCCTGTGGGTTCTACCCTACTTTCCACATATACTATAGTTAGTAGGATTTTAAATTTTGAACTTTGACTGGTTTCAACGACGGTTTAGGTCAGTTACCCAAAGAGGAGGTAACATCCTTCCTCAAGATCTTTATTTTTTTCATTCTCCAACACCTAGATTATTTTTATTAAATAATTATATAAAAACATCAGTATCATTAATATACTTAGATTATTTTACTTTATGGTTTTAACCTACACTTACACACACTTCCATATGATGGGAAACAAACTTATCGTGCCAGTGTACGGTGAACTACCACCTCACAAAATGATGTTGTTCATGTTTTCCTTTACCACATCTCATGGTTGATAATAATGATGGAAACTATTTTTTATATTATCTATATGATTTTTATTTTGTTATTTTTTCTTATGTAATTATTATATAACACATACCTTCATGCTTTTCATTTTGTGTAAATATGATAATTTTGTTTGGGGATGTGTGGACTACCACCTCATCAAAGTAATGTGATTCGTTCACACTCTACATTAAATGTATTAAGGGTGGGTTAATTAAATGTATATTATATATATTAAATAATAATTATAGTATAATTAATTATATATATATATATATAATTTACTTTATTTATTTCAAAATGATAGTTAAATAGAAACAACATTCATGCGTACGTACGGCCTACCATCTTCATAAATGGTGAATTCCATTTCAAATTTCTATATTTCATAAATTATTATAAATAAATATATGATGAATATAAATTATATTCCAATCATTTTATATATTCTATAAATCATTATATAAGTATGATGATTAAAAATATTACAACTTAAGACACATGAAAAAAAACAAAGTGGATATTGCTGGAAACGTAACCTTAACATGGAAGTGTTAATAAGTAGGTAATATAAAGCCATATATGGTATTATATATAATAATATGGTTCATTATTATATTTATAATAAATTACATTTTTTATAAATGAGGTTTGAATGAGTACGATGAGTGTCAAGATATAAGGTAAGGGGATTTCTAGTCTCACTTTAATTTCTGTGAGATTTAACCCTTATTCACCACTTTTTTCTTTTATGGTTGTATATATTAACCATAAATATATTATATGATTATTGTAATTAAATTTATGGGTATTTTCATATCCATTTTATGATCCCTCTTTCATGGGGTTTATATTTCAAAGGATACAAAATTGGTAAAATAGTTTGGTCTCAATTTGACTTCTTTGACACACATTCCATTAATTTTAAAAAATGGGTTACCCAAAAATGTTTTCTAATATTCATTTTCAAGGAAATGGTTTTCAAAAAAAAAAATAATGCTTTATTTTGAAATAAATTATTTTCAAAAAAAATTGAGATTCAATTTCAAAGAAATGGTTTTCAAAATTTTTTTCAAGATTTATTTTCAAAGAAAATTTTTTGAAATTTTTTTTCAATATTCCTTTTCATAGAAATGGTATTAATTTTTTTTCAATATTCCTTCTCAATGAAATGGTTTTCAGACAGGTTTTAAATATTCTTTTTCAAATAAATGGTTTTCAAAAATATTTTCAAGATTCCATTTCAATGAAATGGTTTTCAAAAATATTTTTAAGTTTCACTTTCAAAGAAATGTTTTAAAAAATGTTTTTAAGATTCCTTTTTAAAGAAATGGTATTAATTTTTTTAAAAGGAAAATTTTCAAAGAAATGGTTTAAAAAAATTGAATATTTATTTTCAAATAAATGGTTTTCAAAAAAAAATTCAGGCTTCCTTTTCAAAGAAATGGTTTTCAAAATATTTTCAACCTTCTTTTATATGTTTTCAAGGAAATAGATTTCACAATGTTTTCAAGCTTCCAATTTATGTTTTCAAAGAAAAATATTTTTCAAAAGGATTTAGGTTTTAAAATATTTTTTTTAAACAAGAAAGTATATTTTCCACAAGAATTTTTTCCAAAGGATCTATCCAAATTATTTTCTATTTAGGATGACATCCATTGGTTTTAGTCATATCTTTCTGAGAAATGATCCATAGGTTCCATTTATATTCTTTATATGAATGATTTATTTTTTAATGGAATGATGTTTATGAAACACATTTCTATTTCATGGGTTATATGTTTATGAAACTCATTTCTTTTTAATGGGTTACATGCTTATGACACCCACTTATTTTTATGGGTTATGCTTTGATGAAATGATTAGAAACCTATCTATTTTCCATAGGTTATGATATGATTACATGTTTATGATACACATTTCATTTCCTGGGTAATGATACAATTTTTTATGATCATGGGGAACACATATGTATTATTTCATTCAGATATGGGTTAGACCTATATCTCCCCCCAATGTATTGGGTAAATATTTCAATCTCATGAGATAATGATGGGAATCAAGTCAACAGGCTTGATCCACTATGAGAATATGGATAAAACGGATCCACTATGGGAAGATGGAGAAACCCAATCCCCTATGGGAAAATAGGGAAACCTGATCCGCTATTGGAATATGGGGAAACACAATCCACTATGGGAAGATGGGGAAACCCGATCCACTATGGGAAGATAGGAAAACCCGATCCCTTACATTGAAAAGACTACAACTTGGGATGGTGGTGTGTCCCTTCCAATAGGCGTAGTCCCTATCAAGTTACCTAATAAGTTCTATAAATTATTCTTGGTTTATAGGGTATGATATTACATTATTATGTGTCTTCCACAATTCCATGTCTTATTCCAATGCAATGATTTCACGGCTAATGTTCTTTATTTTCTTTTGATTAATTTTTTATGAATTGGTAATATTTATACCATGATTCATGTTTATGATATTTGATATATATGGTATGATATTCTATTTTCATGATCATGTTCTTGTACCCTTATTTCATGTTTATTCTTACACATATCCCTTGTTTACCCTTACTGATCATCTGATCTCACCCATTTTTATGTTTCCATCCCCTGAGATATGAAGATATGTATAATGTGTGATTAATCAAAGAAGGTTGCTAGTCATGAAGAACCTACTATGAGATAATTTAGCTTACTTATGTACCAGTTTTTATGATTCCATGTTTCTAAAGGAACTAGACTAATACATTCATTAGGAGCCTATTTGTGTAAGGTATTATGTATTCCGTGAAAATGATGTAATGTTAATGTATGAAAAAAGGACATTACAATTTGTATTAGAGAACAAGATAGTTAACCTATGGAAACTAGGATGAGAAAACCTTAGTGATAACTATAAGTACATGTCTAGGTATTTGTCTTAGGATAAGTAAAACTATATGAAAATGTCTTATAGTTTTGGTAAAGGGTAGTGCGAGTGGTTTTTTAGCAACACTTCCATGTCTAGATACTACAAGTTGATGTGGTTCTGACACATATATACATATTAGTAGAAAATCCAAAAAGGTGTGTCGGGCTTGACTCAAAGGTAGCCCGATATACGTCTACATGCCTTACTGTGCACCTAGTTCGACACTCCCAGGGTATATTGTTTTGGGAATTCACAAACTCCTCATGAACCATCATGAAGGATTTAAAAATATGTTAGCAATGAATAACCAAGGATAAACCTAGGGTGTTGTAGATTATGGAAGGTGTCATAATTTAGACATCTTAGAAGTGATGTTTTGTGATTATGTGATTCCTCGCTATGAAAATGTTTCTTACTTTATGATTTATGGTTTTAATCAATGGTGGGTACCCAAAAGAACCACATTAATAGAGATTGTGATGGATAATGCAGTTATTTTTCTCTTGGTGATTTTAATGTTGTGGGAGATGAAATTAAAAACCTCATTGATATGCTTGTATGTCTTTATTAAGATATGAATCATTCTAAGATTCCAAATGAGCAAGGGAGGGAAAAATGTTTTGTTGAGTCATTCATAAAGAAACATCAACCATCTTTTAGTGGTTCTTCTGATTCACTTGTTTCTGAACACTATATCAGTTCCACTGAAAAGATATTCTCCATTTCCAATGTTTGGATCATGCGAAATTCATTCTGGATGTTTATCAGTTATAAGGTGAAATAGGCCAGTGGTGGACTCTAATCAAGAATATGAGGAAGAAAGATGAAATTGAATCCATGGATTAGGATTAGTTAAAGAAATTATTTTTCAAAAGTAATTTCCTCATGTTCTTCATAAAAATATGGAAAATTAGTTCCTTAATTTTAAGAAAAAGGATGATTAATTTTTCAGTACCTATGAGTTGAATTTCACAAGACTTGCAAGGCACTCATCTATAATTATCATCCAACCTGAAAGTAAAGTGGACTGGTTCTTTAGTGGATTAAATTCAAGTATCAGAAGAGAATTGGCCATAATAGACTTTAGTATATAGGAATAGATTTTTCGTTGTGTAATCAAAGTTGAAATAGAGGTTGGAGTTACATATCAATCTCATGGTTTTAAAAGGAAATGGAAGATAGAGTTCAAAAAAATCTAAAACCATAAACAAATGAATATGAGCCTTATTTTGTGATCCAATTATGGAAAGAAGCATAGAATAAACTGTATTATGGGGTCCAATAAGTGTTTTAAGTGTCGAAAAAAAGGAATTTCGGAAATTTATTAGAATTTTAATGGGAATAAGTTGGATAATGACCCAAATAGAGGAAAATATATATAAGATACACCTCTCACACTTCAGTGCTTCAAGTGTAATGAGGATGGGAATTATGTTAACCAGTACCCAAACCCAAGGGTTGGTAATGATGATCGGCATTAGCAACCTATTAAACTGAGGGATAATTGGAAATCTCATCTGATCATTATTTTTGATGAGGTTGTGATAAAGACATGGTGAAAGGTACACTTACCATCCACTCTATAAATACTAATGTCTTATTCTATTCTAGAACTACCCACTCTTTCACATCAAAATAATTTTATAAGGGTATCAAGATTCCACCCAAAAAATTTGATGTGGAATTAAAAGTGAAAACCCCTAATGGTATGATGATTTCATCTCAAGTATATGATTTCTCTCCAATTGAAATTTGTTGAAATGTACTTCTTAAAAATCTTATCATTCTTCCCCTGGTTGAATTTGATGTAATATTATGTATGTATTGGATTTATCTTCCTAAATCCTACATCAATTGTCGTGGAAGGGAAGTTAAATTTGATATTTCAAAACAACCCATGATCTTCTATCAATGTGACGATAAGTATGAACTTTCTATGGAGATTACATCAAGTGTATGGGTTTTAATTCCCATTCAAAAGGGTTTTTATCTCAAATGGTTGTGTAGAAAATATTCATTGAAGATTTTCCTATTGTTCTAGAGTTTTTAGATGTATTTCTGGAAGATTTTCCTATCCTTTCACCAAAATGTGAAATTGGTTTCTCGATAGAAATCATACCTAGTTCCACAAAAATTTCAAAGACTCTCTATAGAATGACCCCAATTATGTTGTAGGAATTGAAGAAGAAACTCTTAGAAAACCTTGATAATGGATCCATTCAGCCAAGTGTTTCATCAATAGAGTGAAGCTCAATACATTTCTAAAATTGAACCTCATTCTAGATATCATCAATTGAGGGTAAATAAAGAGGATATACCCAAGATAGAATTCCATAAAATGTATGGAAACTATGAATATATAGTGATGCCTTTTGGTCTAAAAAAATCCCTTACTATATTCATGGATTTTATGAATAGAGTCTTTAGAGATTACCTTGATAAGTTTGTGGTAGTTTTTATATATGATATTATTATCTATTCCAAGAGTAAGGAATTGAATTAAGACAACTTGATAATTTTACTGAAGACCCTAAGGATGGATAAATTTTTTGAAAAAATTAAAAATTATGAATTTTAGCTACAAAAGGTTTCATTCATTAGTCACATAATCTCAAGAGATGGTTTAACGGTAGATCCATCAAAGATGGAGGCTATTGATTGTTGGACTAGACCAACCACAGTGACCGAACTCTAGAGTCTTCTTAGATTATCTAGATATTATCGATGATTTTTGGATAATTTCTCATGACTATTGAATCCTTGTAATATGTTTACTTAGAAGGGTGTTATGTTCTTCTGGATAAATGAATGTGAGAAAAATTTCAATGAACTAAAGAGAAGGTTGGTCAGTACACATATGCTTACATTAACCTATAGTAGAGAAGGGTTTTTAATCTATAGTGATGCATCCCAAAAGGTATTGGGATGTGTTATTAAGTAGAATAACATGGTTATTACTTATTTCTATTGACATTTTAAGATTCACAGACAAAATTACCTAACTCATGATTTGGAGTTTGAAATTGTAATTTTTTCATTAAATATATCATGGAATTATCTTTATGGAGAAAAGTGTGATTTATATACTGATTATAAATTATAAAATATATACTTACAAAAAATGATTTAAATATGCTCTAGATAAGATGGTAAGATCTGATAAAGGATTATGATTGTTTAATACATTACTACCTTGGTAAAGCGAAAAAGTTGGATGATGATTTGAGTAAAAAAATCATTCTAGATTATCCATGATGTGGATCATAAAAGATTCAATATTTCTAGATTTTTAAAGTATGGATATAGAAATCGTGAAGGAAGGGGAGAAATATTATCTGGATTAATTGAATGTTCAACCCTCTATCCATGTGAAGATTAAAGAGGTATAGAAGGATGATGTAAATCTAAAAAAGAAGTTTAGAAGTGTTCCTAAGTTTAAACTTGATCAAAATGAAATAATAAGGTTTAGGAACCATGTATTTGTTCCTTCCATACCATTTTTGAAGGTGCTGTTAGAGGAAGCTCATAGTTATTCATTCTATATTCATCCAAGAAGTACGAAAATGTATATATATTTGAAGTAATACTTCTGGTTAGATGGAATGAAGAGGTATATCAGAGATTTTGTATCTCAATGCTTGGTATTCCAACAAGTTAAGGTAGAAAGACCTATGATTTAAGGGAACGATGCATCCATTACCCATACCAGAATGGAAATGGGAAAACTACACTATAGATTTTGTTATTGGACACCCCAAAACCTATAAACGTTTTAATTCTATATGGGTGGTATTTTATCACCTTACTAAGTTAGTGCACATTATTACTATCATAGAATATTTATCTTTGGATCATCTTTCCAGGATATACATTAATAAAGTGGTAAGGTTTCATGGAGTACCACTTTACATTGTATATGATCAGGATCTGAGGTTTACCTCAAATGTTTTTCAGTCTTTAGTAATAACTTGATAGCGAATTGATTTTCAACACTAACTATAATCCTTAAATGGAAGGTCAATCTGAATGAAAAATTAAAACCCTAGATGATATGTTGATACCTTGTTCGTTGGATTTTAAAGGTGGTTGGGATCAATACCTTCCTCTTGTTGATTTTTCTTACAATAATATCTTTCAATCAAGAATTCAGATGGATCCTTATGAATCCCTATATGGGAAAAAATTATATCTCAAAGTTTATATGATGAAGTTGGAGAAATAAATATATTGGGACTTGAGATAGCTAAAGAAATGGTAGAGAAGGTTGAAACCATTCAACATCATATCAAGGTAACTCAAAGTCGGTATAAAATTTATGCTGACAACCATCATAGTGACTTAGAATTTGATGTTTTTGAGAATGTGTTTCTAAAAATTTCTATATGGAATAATTTTATGAGATTCAGAAATAAAGGGGAACTGGTCCCTAGGTATATCGGTCCCTTTGAGATTCTTGATCGTATCATAATGGTAGCCTATCACTTGGAACTTCCTACAAATATCTCTCAATTCCAATATGTGTTCCATATATCTCTTCTGGGGGTTAAAAACCCGAACCTTCACATATACTAAACTTAGAGGTAATACTAATAGAGTAAGATCTATCTTATGAGGAACGACCAGTTGAAATTATGGATTGAATAGAGAAAGTTCTACGAAACAAGACCACTCACTTGTTCAATGTTTTATGGAGAAACAACTTGTTATATGAAGTTATGTGGGAACTTGAGGATATGAAGGAAAAATTATCCTCATTTTCATTAATTTATTTTAATTCACACTACAATAAATAAAAATTTATTTATAAATTACACTAATTTAATTGTGTGCTACATACAACACCAACTTGGCTTGTGTTACACCCATCATTGAGTTTCTATGAAATAACATTTTATTATTATATTTATTTAAACAAAATAGTAATAACATAGACCTTAAGCTTTGTAAAATGAATTGTAATAAAAAAACAGTTAAATATTATTTATAATGGTATTATATATATAAATAATATTGATAATGAGACATAAACTTTTTATTAAAGTCTTTATATGTTTGAAAAGACTATTTTCTTAAAAGAACTGCTTTTTATATCCATCTGTGAACAATAATAAAATTAATTTTAGAAACTTTTAGAAATTTAATTTTATAAAATAAACTTCATTTTTTATTTTATAATTTCAAAATTAGCATAGGTAAAATTTTATGTATTTTTTTTTTGAAATAACTTCATTTTGGTTGAATAATAAAGAATACTGAATTTTAATTCAAAACTATTTTTTCATCTAATTTATTTATATACATAAATTATATTTTAATTGGGTATTAAAGTTTAATTAGATTAATTTTAAATCAATTAATCCAATTTATTTCATTATAACTAATTTTACATTGAATTTGGATATCAAAACATTCCAAACTTTTAAACATTTTTTCTTTAAAACCCCGTAATAGCAACCCATATATAGGATTAATTTTAAATTAATTTCTGCCAATTATATGTTTATAATTTAGAAAAATGGATTACATATTTAGAATCGTAATATTTTTTAATTATTAATAATTTTAACTTAGTTTTTGACTAAAAATATTAGTAAAAGTGATTAAAACTAATTACAGTAATTAAGAGAAAATTTAGCTAAACAAATGACTAAACCTTAAACTTAAAGCCCAAAATGACCTATTAACTTATCCAAAATCCATTTTATGTCCTTATTACGACCATATACTCATTTTTATGAAATTTAGACCATTATTTGAGCCATTTTTTATAAAAAAAATATGGGTGGAATTTCCTTTTTCAAAATCTTTCAGGAATGCCACTCCTCCTCCACAATAAAAAAAGACACCCCTCCCACTTATTCACACCTATCAAGCCATTTGGATCAGAAATAATATGCCTAAATATCCTACCACAATATATAACATCATCCTAGAATAATTAATTTGGGAATAAATCTACACAAGGAAGCTCTTTGGCGTAAACAAAAAGGAGTTACCCAGAGAAGATGTAACATCCTTCCTCAAGCTCATTTGCATTATTTTCATTCTCCACCACCCAAATTATTATTATTAAATGATTATATAATAACCTAAGTATACTAAATATAATTATATGTCTTTATTATAATGTTTCTACCAAAACATTCACACACTTCCATCTAATGGTTAATGAACTTATCGTTCTTGTGTATGGCGAACTATCACATCATGAAATGATATTGTTAGTTTTTCCTTTACCACCTCTCATGGTTGTGAATTATGATAGAAAATATATTTTTATATTATATATGTGACATTTATTATGTATTTATTATTTTTTAATTATTATAAAACACATGACTTCATTCTTTTCATTTTGTGTAAATGTGATAATTTCATTTGGGGAAGTGTGGACTAGTGCCTCCTCAAAGCGATGTGATTAATTCATACACTATATGGAATATATTAAGGATGGGTTTATTAAAATTATATGATATATATGACATAATAATTATACTGTAAGTATTTTATATATATATATATATATATATCATTTACTTTCATTCTTTCAATATGATAATTAATTAGAAACAACGTTCATGCGTACATACGGCCTACCGTCTCTAGGAATGGTGTAATCCATTTCATATTTATATCTATAATATATTATTATAAATACATATATACTGAATATACATGAAATTTATATCATTTTTTATATTCTATAAATCATTATATAAGCATGATAACCAAAAATATAACAAATTAAGACACATGTGAAAAATAAAGAGAATATTACCTAAAATGTAACCTTAACATGGAAGTGTTAATAAGAGGGTTATATAAATATATATATGGTATTATATATAAGAATATGGTTCTTTGTTAGATGTATAATAAATTTAATTTTATTATATAAGAGTTTTTAATGAGTAAAGTGAGAGTCGATACATAAGGTAATGGGATTTCTAGTCTCTCTTTTATTTCTGTGACATTTAAGAATTATTCGCATATTGTTTATTTTGTGTGGTGTATATATTTCCCATGAATATATTATATGATTATTATCATTCAATTTATGGTTATTTATATATCCATTTTATGTTCTCTCTTTCATTGGGTTTATGTTTCAATGGTTACCAAATTAGTAAAATATTTTTATCTCAATTTTTATTCTTTGAGACACATGCCCTGAATTTAAAAAAAATCATTTTTTTCAAAAATGGATTGAAGATTCCTTTTCAAAGAAATAATTTAAAAAAATAAAGCTTCCATTTCAAATAAATGTTTTTCAAAAATTATTACATGCATCTTTTTCAAATAAATGGTTTTTAAAAATGTTTTCACGCTTCCTTTTCAAACAAATGTTTTTCAAAAATGTCTTCAAGCTTCTTTATCAAAGAAATAGTTTTCCAAAAAACAATAAAGCTTATGTTTAAAATAGAATTGTTTTAAAAAAATTTCCAAGAATCCTTTTAAAAAAATAGTTTTCAAAAAAAATTTAATTTTCATTTATAAATAAATGGTTTCCAAAAAAATCAATCTTTCTTTTCAATGAAATGGATTTCAAAAATGTTTTCAATAATTGTTTTTAATGAAGTTATTTTCAAAATATTAAGCATCATTTTCAAATAAATTGTTTTAAAAAATGTTTTCAAGATTACTTTTCAAAGAATTTTTTTAAAAAAAATCAATATTACTTTCAACGAATTGGTTTTTCCAAATATTTTTAAGATTATTTTATATGTTTTCAAGGAAAATGGTTTTCCAAAAGTATTAAAGCCTCCATTTTATATCTTCAAAAAAAAATTTTTCCAATGAATTTATGCTTTAAAATATTTTTTTTAAAATAAGAAAATATATTTTCCTCATGAATTTTTTTTAAAATGATCTTTATAAATTATTTTCCATCTAAGATGACATTCATTGGTGTTACTCATTCCTTTTTGGGAAATGATACAATGGTTACATTTATATTATTTCTCTAAATGGTTTACATTTTGATGGCATAATATTTATGAAACACATTTCTCTTTCACAGGTTATATGTTTATGAAACCCATTTCTATTTCACAGGTTATATTCTTATGAAACCCAACTCTTTTCATGGGTTATTATTTGATGAAATTATTATGAATCCTATCTTGGTTTTCCGTAGGTTATGATATGATTACATGATTATGGTACCCATTTTATTTCATTGGTTATACTGTTATTTTTTATGATCTTGTGGTATATGTATGTATGATTTCATTATGAGATGGTTGGGGCCTATATCTGCCTCTAATACATTGGGTAAAGATCTATATCTCATAAGATAATTATGGGAATCAAGTCTATTGGATGGATCCACTATAAGAATATGGGGAAACCCGATTCACTGTAGGAAAATAGGGAAACCCAATACACGATGGGAAGATGGGGAACCATATCCACTATGGGAAGATGGGGAAACTTGATCCCTTACAAGGAAAGGTCTAATACTGGGGATGGTTTTGTGTCCTTCCCAATAGCTGTAATCTTCTTGAACTTCCTTGATAAGTTCTAGAAATGCTTATTGACTTATAGAGAATGATATTACATGTTTATGTGTCTCCCATAATTCGATGTATTATTCCCATGTTATGATTTCATGGATTATTAAATTTATTTCCTTATGATTCATGTCTTATGAACTACCAATATTGATTACATGATTTATGTTTATGATCTTTGATATGTCGGGTATGATCTTATATTTTCATGATCATGTTCTCAAACCCTTATTATCATGTATATGCTTACGTATCTCCTATATTTACCCTTACTGAGCATATGATCTCTCCCCTTCTTATGTTTCATTCCCCAAAATTATGAAGATATGTATTATGTGTGATGTTTCTAAGAAGGTTCCTAGTCATGAATAACCTAGTGGTAGATAATGTAGCTCACTTATGTACAAAAGTTTATGTTTCCATGTTTCCAAATGCATTAGACTAATACGGTCTTTGGGAATCTATTTGTGTAATGTATTAAGTATTCTGTAAAAATGATGTAATGTTAATGTATTCAAAGTGAGGGTATCTATATGAACTTATTACAAGACAATGGGATGTGGCCAGGATGTTACAAATGGTATCATTTTGGTATTTTATTTTAGTTGAGATGGTAGGCATGGATATAGGATGTGTCGGGGCTTGAAATGTAGAGCATAAAAGGCATAGATAACATCTCTATAATAAACATCAAGTTACTAGGGTTTTATTAATACAAATGTGTTGTTAATCACTTTTAAGTGTGTTTCAACCTCACCATAATCGGTTTAGCTAATGAGAGTTTGGTAACATTGATTAATAAAGAGACTTTTCATTTATATTTCAACATTCACATAGTGTTTTGTTGTTCATACATTGTAAAATGATACTATTATAAGTTTGATTATTGAAAATATTTGGCTATACTTGTAGATTAAGCTGAGAGTTCCTAAGAAATGGTTTTCTTAACATGGTAAATATGTTTTGTATTTGTGTTATGTGTTGATACGTTCAAGTATTGATTTGTGTTTATTTCTTCGTTTTTCTTTTATTTCCTATAGAAAAATGAAATTAATGTGGAACTAAAAAATAAATTAGTAATGACCACAGTTGTGAGTAAATTATAATTATTTCTAATTAACTATTTAAAACTATGATTACATATGTACTCTTATGTTTATTATTTGTTTTTACATGTTTATAACTCATAAAACTTTTATACATGAAATAGTGGATTATGAAAAAATTATATTTTAAACTTTGTTATGATATTCCATGTGTTAATTTAAAATTTGAAATTTGAAACATGGTAATGAATGTTTATAACTAGACTAAAATCATGATAAAATTTGTAATATCTATTTTTTGGCTAATTTAAATATATAATAAAGAATAACATGGTGTTTATTATTCCATGGTATGTTCCCTAATAACTAATCATGTCTAATATAATCAATATTATAGAAAATAAAATTGTATATGTTAAATGAGGTAACCTACTATAATATTTAATTTTTTTCATAATTATAAAATTTTTAGTTCATTGTTCATGAGATCATGCAAAAAATCTATAAAATGTTGACCTTGAGTGATAGAATTATTGAACATGATTATTTTGAAACAACATGTTGACAAAAAAATGTTTAACTTTGAAAAATAAACGTAGATTAGTTATCAAAAAAATATATTTTCTTTTGGTTGGAAATAAATTAGTATTATTTTAATGGTTGTAAAGTAATATTATGAGTCGTAGAATTATAAAAGTTTCTTACTCATGAGTTAAAAATAAATTTTATAATTCATGCATTGATATGAAATGTTTCTTGTATATAGTTGATGTTTTTCATATTTGAAACTACATGATTCGATTAATGGTGGTTATATAATCTAGTTGATGAGTCTATGTTTTGTTCATATAGAATATTATAAATTAAATACAATAATTTGAATGTTTTTTATGATTTTTTTTTTGTATTTGAAAGAATAATTTACAAAAAGGATTTTATTGGAGGTTTTATGAATATTTTTTGGTATTCTATTTTGATAAAATATTTAAATAAGTTATTTTTAAATGGGACATGGGGTTGATGATTACTAAAAGGAAACCTATAATATTTTGAAATATATATTTTTTTTGTTTTTAAAACGTTTTGTTTTATGAAGGTGTCATTATTATATTCCATTTTATTAAAAAGTGATTTTATAAATTGGATTTTCGAATGATTTTATTATTTTTAAAACTCTTGAAATGATTTAAAGATGTTATTTAACTGAGTTTTTAGAAAATATTTAATCAAAACCTTTTCATGTTTGGGAACTTTAAAATTTTATGTCTGGTTTTCTACAGAAAGTAATAACATGGTGAATAGATCAGTGGATGCCCTATAATGGATTTATAGAATAGTAAGTATTTAGTTTTGTACCTATGAAATATGTGGCTCGATATTTTCTTGGATTTTTTTTGTGTTTTTTGGTTTCTTTATTAGTTATGCTTGTTACACTTGATATAATAATTGTGATTATATGATATTGAATTGGTGGATCTTATTTTACTGGTTATTTTTGCATTATGTGGTTCTTGTTGAACTGGTTAGGTTGGTTATTTTTTTAGCATGTTAAATTGGATAACCAAAAGGGGAAATAAGTATTTCATTTGGTAATGATGTATAATGGAATAAGGATCAAGGTATCTCATTGGTGGCAGGATATTATGGGATCTAGAGTGGTCACCATACTAAATTTACAATTACATAATCTAGATTTTTATAGATTTAGAGGATTTATTCATTTGATATACAAAAGGATTTGGTTTCTAGAATTCAATGTCATGTAAATTGTAATGATTGTAAAGTATAGTTGTCATCTTATAAAGGCGTTATTCATACTTTCAGTGAGATCAAGATATAAATCAAATACAAGTATTTGAGATAGGTTCGAACCATCTCTTGTACATTTCCAACTAAACTATGGAAATCAATAATCATATTGGGGGAATTTGGAAATAAGATTCAATTTCTTTAACAAAAACCAATCTATGTTGAATTTATCAATTATGTGGGGTTTTTCAAGAGTAGTTTTAGAACTAGTAACCTCTTATGTTTTTTAGGGTTTGGTTAAGTATACATTAATGTCTCAATATTTATCAATCTGTGAGTTATCTTCTTAAAATAGTAAAATGGAATCATTTATAGATACCTCAAGGACTCTTTCTTTGTATCTATGGATTATTTCATGTTATTTATTCATGTCTTCTCATGTATAGTCACATCAAGGACTTATTTGGCTAGGATTGATAGTTCATAGTCGATTGGGTAGTGGATGTATTAACACAAAAGTCTATGGGTATTAGGTTCATGAAATTTTGGATCATAGATGATTCATGGGTTAAATTGATGACATGAACATGGTTCATATAGACTAAGATGATATCATGGGTTTTGTTGGGTGGATCTCATTCCTGAATTAGGTGATCGTGTCCTATGAAGTTCAGTGGGTGAATTTTGATAGTCTTTCCATTAAAAAAACCTTAATAAAGGATTCATCAATGAGTGGATAAATAATTTAAATTCAATCTTTCCTTTTGGGATATAGTTCTTCCCTATACCATAATAGTTTTACATTGGTTTTCCATTGAGATATTGGGATATTACAAAACATAATTAATATTGAACATTCATTGGTGGACATGTTGTGACTATTACTTATACCTTTATAGTAGTTGGTTTGTATTATATTATGATTTGAAATTATCATGTCTTTGTGAAAATGATTTCATCGGCTTGGTACTTGACCAACTCAATCAAGTTAATGCATTTATTTCCAATTTAGAGGAAAATGTTTATGAATATTTAGTAGTTGGATATGTTTAGGAAGTATTAACATTACATAGTGCACTGATTTCCATCATATCTAATATAGGCCCTAGTTTTCCATGTTGGTTTATCTAGAAATTCTTCAAATAGTTCTAATTAGAGAGTTTTATAGATTTTTATGTCAAACACCATTGTTCGGGTGGAGGTTCAGAAAAGTGATTGTCTTGGGATGAGTCTTATTTGATAGGATATGAAAATGTTAATTGTATAGAGAATCATTGATATGGATTTGATCTGGTGTATTCCTTAATTTTCATATCACTATTTCCCATAGACATTAACAATGTGAAATTTTTTATTCTTGTAGGTATATTCTTGACTAGTGAGTTTTCTTCTAGGTAAGAAATAGTGATTAGATCATAAGTGTCTTGAACCATTAAATATTATTAACCATATAAACATGATTGTCTTGTTGGGTAGTATTTTATTCCCAATTCAATGCAGTTCATAGAATTATCATATATCCTTATGGTCAATGTGTGAGTCAATATTTGTTTCATAACTAGTTTGGATCATGTTTCTCTTAAGTCAGATATTCTATTGGGTTTACATTATAATTTAGATATTGGGATAGGAAAGAGAAACTCTCATCATTCCACTAAATAAATTTGGTATATATGTTATAGTAGAATTGTTGGTTATATGAGGAGTCTTGGGTATGATATATCATTATATAATATTAGTGGGTCATGCTTCTTTCTAGACATCCACCTCATGATTTTTGAGGATGAAAAGCTAAATAGTGGGGAGAATGTGATACCCTTAATTTGTAGTATCCCACTATTTATCATTATTTTATATTTTGAGATGGTTCTTTTTTTAGGAAGTTTTGGAGTGGTATTTTCTTAGAAGAGGTGAGATTTTGGAAAATTAGTCTTCCCCAGACTATGGTGGTTCACTTGGTTGAGGCCATGGTTCTTAATATAGAGTCATCCATGTTGGATTATAAGCATGGTGATCTAGATGGGGAAAAATAAGAACATCATGACATAAATCTAGGAATTTTAGTAGGTGTGATACTTGGGGAGGCTACCTATAGGAAATGGGATGGCCAAAATTTTGTTGTAATGGGCGTAGAATAAGGGTATTTCTTAGATATTTATCAAGGATTACACCTTGAGAAGGGGGTGAATCACTGTATAGATGATAAAAAAATTGTTCCATAAATGAGGATCTTTCTATATTGCCTTCATGAACCCTTTTATTTCTCTATTACTTTCCTTTAAATTAATGACGAAAGAAGTAAATGACATGTGGGATTTTACTTGGTACACTCACCAATGAGTATGCATAACAATGTGCATGTGCACCAAATTCACTAAAATCTCACCACTTTACAAGTACAAGTTTGGACTGGCCTTGCTAACCCACATATTTCACTACTTTGAATTACTGGAGAAATCATTTTCCTCATTAAAAAATAAATACACTGATATGAGTTTTGATACTTTTTACCTCTAGATGAAGATGTTTAAAACATACCCTAAAATGGTGTTTCTCTTCATCATGTACAATGTCGAATTCCAGTAAGAGATTGGAACTCTTGTAATAGAGTCTTATTTGATCTTTAACCTTCTATATTAGAACTAGGATAATCCCACATTATTATAACTAGTAAAATATAAAGAAGAGTTCTATGGAAATATCTTACTCTATATGTCTTCTTTTAAGAACCACTCTTCTCATTAAATTTCAATATAATGATTAGGATTGAATATCATATTACTGGGATTGTTGTCTCACAAAGTTAATGGGGCTATAAAGTTTCATTAAATCTTAATTAGTAACCTATATATATAAGGAAAAAATCTATCTTTTAGTTTCTAGATGAAACTTCCAAAACTACATGGCTATGGTGTGATCTTGGATTATATGGAATATTTTCTTTCTTTTTTCAAACACTATGGTGTGGTTAACTTCACAATGGTGTAGTTATTCATCAGTTCTCACTATAGTGTGTTCAATAATACTAAAATATGGACCCCTATAGTTGACTTGATCTAAAATTCTCATGTAGTAACTCCACCATTACTCTTTGATAATCGCCTATATGATCTTCACTAACCATTTGAATCATCAAACCTCTTATGGAATAACTATTTAATTGTAGTATGAGATCCTATAGGATAAGAAATACCCAAAATCCCAAATTATAATAAATAAATACCATCCATGATGCAATTAATAGCTATTTTGGGGACATATTTTCTTTCAAAGGGATTGGGGTGTAGCCTTTGGTCAACTTCGTGGGAACCTCAAATATTCCAGAAGCTCTAAAGATCACCAAAATAAATTTGAAAGGCCTCTATATAATGGTATAACTCCTAAAATGACCCAAAGGCCTTCATTTTTTTTATTGATTTTGATAATCCACCTTTCAAGGGGTGAGGTGGAACCCTTACAAGGCCTGTAGGCGTAAGTATTACATGTTTCGTAGGCCTTAGTGGAATTCATTTGCCCATAGGCTTTAAACATTATATAAAACCCAGACTAACTATTTGGAACTACTCCTCCCCAGCATCTTCATCGTGAAATCATCTCTCTACCTTCGCATGGCTGTTTGACTAGGCATTCACGTGCATGCACAGGCTTATCCCGATGGAAGGTGTCATACCCTATATAATGGTCTAACTGAATGTGGAATGGTCAACCCATTCCATGTCCCACATCTAGCTCTCTTCCCAAATTCCAATGTTGTATGATCTTGGATAACCCTCAATGGATTGTTCGAGTCTGACTAGAATTAGTTCCTTCCTACAAAATCCCATTCTAAACCGCACATGAGATTCTAAACTCCACCCCTTATAGTCTATCACATGTCATGGTTTTCCTTCACATGCACTTATGCTTTCATGTGCTAGTGCTTACATGTACACCCTAAACAATGGTCTTGGATATATCTGTCATCCTTTCAAATAATATTACATCATAATTAGAGAGATTATGGCATAGGAAACTTCACTATGATAAAAATTTCCCAAAATCCACACATCTTATGTCGTGGACTTCCAAGCATCACTTGAGAATATTTATTCACCATTTTAAAAAACAAATCCCTCAAAAACCTATAAAGGGGTTTTGGTTAACAAGCTCCCCCTTTGGGTTTTTTGATTATTCCAAACCAATCAAACCTCCTAAAATTATTTCTAATCCTTTTTCCAATAAAGAGTACACAAATGATTCATTGATCATAAAATCTAAGCATACATGAGACTACACTCAATGTGAGAAACTAGTGGTAAATTAAATAATTATCATGTAATAACACAACTTTACATATCAATATCAAACCTTCAACATATCTCCTCCCACCCAGATATATCCCTCTCAATATATTCTCCTCCAATTTCAAACATAACTACCCCCATTTCAATGAACTCAATGATCACTTCCTTTATGATTCAAAATAGAGAGTTAGAAACACACAATATGAGCTAAATAAAGAAAATACACCTTTATTTTTGAAGGAATTCTTATGTGGGAGTGTGGGTTCCATCTTAAAATAAATTAATTCTATGGATATTGATTTACTCAAAGATTTATTCAATGCTTTTCAAACACCACTTTGGGTAGTTCCTTTTTAAAGATATTAGTTACTAGATCTTAAGAATACACATTCTCCAAAACCAAAATTCCTTGCTCCACCTTCTCCTTTATAAAATGATATTTCATATCAATGTTCTTGGTTCATGAATCCTGGATAGTTTTATTGTTGAGATTTATATCACTTGAGTTATAACACATGATTAGAATAGGATAAATCACATAAACACCCACATCATCAAGTTTTTGTTTCATCCATAGTATTTGGGAACATGCTTGAGTGGTATCCATTTACTCATCCTCTATAGTTCCCAATGATATATAATATTGATTATTATTGTTACATGATATGAATAAATACAAAATATAAAATTAACTACCTAAATTATATTTTTAGTCTTCTACCGAACCATCCCAATTCATATTATAAAATCCCGAAAAAATCTATTGTGAACCATTGGAATAGAACATCCCATAGTCTATTGTGTGATGAATATATAAAAGTATTCTTTTCACAAATTTCATGTGGCTTTCCCTAGGATCACTCTAAAAATGATCTTCTTGAAAATTATAAAATAAAATATATTTCCAAGTGATAGTTAAAAAGAGTAAACTCCCAATGATTCTTTGATAAGTAGTCACATCGACCTTTAACACTTGCAAATCTTTTGATAATTTCATTATTTTATCTGCTAGAGTTCCCATGGGCTGTGAATCCTTAATATAAAATATTTTTAAAACCGCCTTGGAATATCTATTTTGTGAGATAAATATCCCCTCAATTATTTTCATTTCCCACAGGACAAGGAAAAATGACATTTCTTCAATTTTAGACATCTCAAATTTATACCTCATCAAATCTGATAATTTATTGCATTTATTGTCGTTCAAGCCACCAAAAAGTATGTCAACAATATAGATAAGAATCGTCAATAACTTCTAAATCTATTTATTGACATAGATGTTGTAATCAACTCTACTTCTATAAAAAATTGACCTTATTTAGACATTTATCTAAACGTGAATGTCGTGCTCTCCGTACTTGTTTAAGTCCATACAAAGACTTCTTCAGTTGACATGATTTTACTTCAAATTCATCAATGAGAAACCCATCTGGTTGCTCAATATACACTTCCTATTCAAGTAAACCATTCAAGAATAAATATTTGTCATCCAATTGATAAACTTTGAAACCCTTTTGAATATCCATGATTAAGAATAAATGAATAGTTTTAATTCATTCTACGAGTGAAAAGGACTCATCAAAATTAAGTAATTTAATTTGGGAATACGTCTTACACACAAGACGTGCTTTATTTATTAAATTTCTATCTCTATTAAGTTTATTTTGGAACATCCACTTGGTTATGATTACATTCTTATCACTTGGACTTTGAACAACTTCCTATGTCTTGTTTTTCTCCATTTTTTTGAGATCTACATTCATATCCTTGACCTAGATTTCATCATTTGTAGCTTATTTAAATTATTTTGGTTCCACCAACAATAAAATATATACCTACTATGGCGCCTTCATTCTTATGGTTTGAATTGGGGATTTCCAATCTTTAATAATGTTTCCTTTAGTGATTTTAGTCCGTCTCATTTTTCTTCTTTAATATATTGGATTTTTTATATTTTGTCATAGTTTGAGTCATCATTAGATTTCTCTTCATTAGTTAAAACTCCATTTGAATCTTTTTCTTCTTCTTCACATTAAAATTTAGAGATTATTTTATTATTATGTGAAATATGTTCATGTGATACTGTTATTTTTTCAATACAATCACCACAATGTCATTTATCTCAATCATCTTTTCTGGTCTCTTATTGTAACAGTGGTATGATTTAATCTTTGATGAGTATCTAGGAAATATTCCTTAATCAACCCAATTTTTATATTTTATACTCTTCTCTTTGTTGATAATAAATCAATTACTTTCAAATTCATAGAAGTATATGAGTGTAGGTTTCTCTCTATACCAAATTTCATATGGAGTTATCCCTTTATTTTCACTTAGAAATGCACCATTTGAGATATACACCACTAAAATAATATCTTCTTTCCAATATATTTCAATAAAATACATAATTGTAATACGTTTTCGGGCCATTTTTTTATTATGTGATTTACTCTTTCTAATACCTCGTTTTTTGGGTTGTTCTAATAGCTAAAACATGATGTTGATTACCATGATTCTCCAAATACTCCTCATCTTGATTATTTGTATAGTTTGACCCATTTTTAGTTTATAATTTATAAGGATTCACACCAATCATTTTTATATATCAACTCCAATATATAGTCATACATCTGTACACCTCGATCTTATGTGTAATAGGCATAATTTATCCCATCTTGTTAAAATCATAAAAAACATATAATACCTTTTCCCATATGTAGCATTAGGTGATATTGTTCCATAAACATCTATTCCCACAAGTTCAAGCATCCAGGATGCCTTTATCTTCTTTGTCTTGTAAGACTTCTTGATAATCTTCCCTTTGGACATAAATCACATATATGAGTTTGATCATAAATGAGATTAGGAATACCTCATGATCCGTCATTATTTTCCATTATTTCCATATATGTTTTGATAAAATGTCCAAACCATATATTCCATAGCCTATTCTCTTCCCCTTTGTACATCATATAGAAATTTTACTCTCCAATAAGGTACAGATTTCCCTTGTTCTTCTTCTCTATAAAATAAGTGAACTATCTCTATATTTAATAGTATATACCTTTAAATGGAACTATATTACATGATTGGGGTCATAGAATTTGACAATACTGTGAATATTATGACTTATACCATCAACTAAGAGAATATCTATCTATATGATATCTTTTCCAACAATCTTATCCTTTTATGAACCAAAAATATTAAGACCCTCATCATTCTTTAAATGAATTATACCATCGTTTTTGCTTTAATTTATCAATGAGGGAATTATTTATAGTAATTTGTGATCTGAATCTAATTTACAATATCCATAAGCTAGACTTGTTCATTTTAATTAAGAAAATTTTAGAAATTTTATCCTTATCTAAATTCCCTTTCATAACCCATGTTTGTGATGAATGTGCCTCTATAACAGTTGGCTCCAAGAACTCGTCTTCTTCATATGAAACTAAAAATCATTTTATTAGTTTCTATTCTTTTGGATGAAGGTTTAAACATTTTCTTTATTACATAATGAGGAATTATTGATGAAATTTGTTTCATCCTTGATGCACAATTGATAGCCTTATTTATACATCCTTCAAAGAAAAATACAGTATCCATCAAAATCAAAATAATGATTATAAATTCTGCCTACCTATTTGGATTGGTGTTTATCCTATAAATACATCTTAGTAATAAATTACACATAAAAATTGTGTCCCATATTTCTATAGAAAAAACATATAACTCTTGATGAATTATAACTTTTCTTAACCACATAAACTGATGCCTTACCAATTTCATGATGATTAACCTTCTTTTGAGGAGTTAATGATTATGGTTTTGAAACAACCATGAATTTTTTCTTCCCATCATCATGAGTCACAACATATTTTTCTTCTTTTTGAATTAATGAACTTGAGGAATATGAATATATTCTTCTTCAAAAATTATTTTATCTTGACATAATTATGATGCCTTTATGTTCACTATCATTATACCGGTTTTTAATAGTCATTCCTAATCATTGCAATTATCATGACAATTCATAACTTATTCTTTAAGATCCTCAGTCCTCTTAACTCTATATTTGATTGTTTTATCCAAAACACCAAGGATTTGGCTTTTTTATTTAACATTATGTTTCAGTTCAACATCATTTATTATGTTTCTAAAAATTATAGATTTATTTTTTTCAATCTATGACTTTATTTATGACTTTTCTTTTTCCTGTTGTTCATAGAGATTGGAATAATGCACCACTATATTGGCCTTCATAGTCTTTTCCCTCCAAATATCATGTTCTTCAAGTGATTCCTCAAATTATTCATATAGATCAACCCTTAATAAAAACCCTTCATCATCACAATTGCTATTATCATCTCTTGGATTATTTTCAATAACCATCAAAAAACATTCATCCTTACAATCTTCAACTTATTCTACTTCACTATCTCCAAAACAATCTACTTATTTAGAAATAATGTTTTTATTTTTTACGGACCTCCATTAAAAATTTTATGCACTCTCTTTTTTTATCTTCTTGGGATATTTTTCTTTATCGTCATATTCTCAATAGTTTTTTGTTCATTTAGTTGAAATATTTTCCACCTTTCCACAATTGAAGCAAGAAAGTGGAATCATAACCAAAAACCTTCTTCTCACTCTCATAATATTAGGGGATAGGAATGACATAACCTCATAAAATTCATCAAATTTTGGATTTTACTTGATTGTGAGCTTCATTATAGAATTAAAGGCCACCTCCTGGGTACTTTCATTTGTTATTTACTCATTATCTTCATCTATCATATCTTAATCCACAAGAGTACTACGGAAACTATCATGTTAAATCTATTTCATATTTTTTTATTCTAAAACTAACACTTTTTCATGAAATGTGGAAGGAGTCTTCCCATATTCCTCTTTATAATCTTCTTCTCTTTTATATCTTCATTAAGGCCTTATATATCTAAAATAAGAACATTTAGATAGTTGAAAAAAGAATCAACCATCTCGTTTGAATTAATTCTCAAATATTTATATTTGTTCCATAGAAATAACAACATTACCTCTTGAACCTTTTATTCTCATTCATAAATATATTTTAGCCTTTCCCACATAATATGAGAGGTTATTCAAGACATTACCTTTGTGAAAATAGGATTGGCTAGCGAACTTCATAAAGAATTTATGGATTTGGATGTTATATCTAATTCTCAGTGACCTATAAACATAAATTATATTCTTTAAATATTAATGGTTATTATATAAATATCTTCTATTTATATTTATATTCCCAAGTATATGAAAAAAATATTTCATCCAAATTTTACATTTCCGGAAATTTCATCCTTTGAAGACGAGGATAAGTTTATGATTAACAATCAGTGTCCATGTTCCAAGAGAGAAAAAGAAAAAATACCCATTTGATACAACTTGTTATATTCCTTATAGAGGATTGCAATTTGGGGGTGAATTGGGGTATAGATGATAAAAACAATTCTTCCTTGAATGAGGATATTATTATATCACCTTGAGTAACACCTTGATTTATCTATTCCTTTATTTTCAATGAACGGTGAAATTATTAAATAATTTGAGAGATTTTTTTTGGTTCACCCACACTGGGATACATCCAAGGAGAATGCATGGAAATGTGCTTGTGTGATAAATTCACTAAAAGATCGCTACTTAAAAATTACTAGTTTGGAGTGTTCTTATTGAACCTCCTAGTTCATTACCATGAATGATTAGATAACTCACTGGCCTCCTTTATCAAGAAAATCACTACTATACTTATTGATAATTTTCTTCTCTATATGAAGATTATGCAATCATTCACCACAAATAGTGCTTCTATTCATCATATACAATGTTGAATTCTAGTTAGAGAGTCAAATCCTAGAATAGAGTATTCTTAGACCTTTAACCTTCCATATTTGATATAGAATAATCCCCCATTCTCTTTCCTTATCTAATATGTAGAACTGTTCTATATAAATATCTTCCCGCATTTATCTTATTTTGAGAACCTCTCTTCTCTTTTGATTTCAAAAAATTCATTAGGATTGAATATCCTATTATGGGGATTGTTCCAAGTGTCTCACATAGTTATTAGGACCATAATATGCCATTAAACTTGAATTAGACACCTAGAGATCCAAGAAAAAACTCTCTTTTATTTTTATCAAAAATTGCCAAAACTACCTAGTTGTAGCATGATCCAAGAGTCTACAGTGTAGAAGCCTTATTTTTTCACACAATAAAGCATCATTAACTCCACCATAATACAACCCTTCATTTCCTTAGTTCTCAATATGGTATGTTCAATAATACTATGGTGTGAACTCATGTAGTTGACCAGATGCACACTTCAAGAATTATAACTCCATCATTACTCTCACATGATTTCCTATATAATCTCCTCTAATTTTTAAACCCAGTAAACTCTTTATGGTGTATCTACTTCATTACATCATGAGATATTTTTGGACAAGAAACCCTCAATATCTCATATTCTAATAAATCATCACCCTCTATAATGTGATTTGTAGTCATGTAATGGATATAATCTCTTTAAAAACAATTTTAGTGTATCCTTTTATACATGTCATAGAAACCTGGATTATTCTAGTGGCATCATAAATTGAAAAACTCCTTTTGAAAGGAATCTACTTATAGATCCAACTAAATACAACATGATAAAACTAGTCCAAGTCCTGGATTAGACTCTATTCTAGAATTATAATGCTATATATGCCTGGATTTCCAATAATGACTCATTGAATTCTGACTGGCACTAGTTCCCTCCACCTGTGACAACTCACATGTGAGAGGCTAAGAACAAAAACTCATTGACTCACCAATTTCATGGCTTAGCTTCACATGCACATGCACCTACACACATAAGTGGTCATATACATGATATGTATCATAGGATTGGTCATATTTTTTATCCATTAATATAATATTATAGTTTAATTATGGATAATATGGTGTAAGAAATTGTACTGCAATGTAGTCTTCCCAAGATCAACACATCCTACGGTGTGGACTTCTAATAATCGCTTGAGCATCTTTTTTCACCTTTTCCACAAACACAAACCTAAAAAATCATCAATGGGGTTTTAGTTGATAGTATTTATTAGTTTACATAAGTTTTTCCAATATTTAATAATGGTAAAACTATTTAACTTTATGCAATATAAAAATTTGACAAATCACATTGAAAATGGTCTGAGAGAACTCACAATGTCGTAGTTTTAGGCATGGTGATACAAATTCATTTAGAGAAACTCACAAGGTCATGATGAATCCTTGTTGTGGTTGTCTGGGGTTAACCTCATGTTGTATTTTCAAAATGGATAGGGACAATGTACCATTCCTTTTTCCAAGTAATAGTTCTAGTTGTTTTAGTTTTCAAGAAGATGAAATAGCCTCCAATTCTTGAAGAGGAGTTACGCAATTGGATGGGAAACCATGTGTAATGTTTTTTTGGGGGGGTATTAATGTGATTTTTGACCTAGTTAACTTCCCTAATAACCAAATTATTTCTCATATCCCTATGGATTTCAATCCATATAATTTTTGGGAGGTAAATTTGAGTGATTTTTCCTTCATAATACTCTTTCTTTGGGTTCTACTGGATGAGCATGGTCAAGGTTGGTGGATTCTCTATCACTGATATTTCTCTAAGAATATAAAGTATTTCTATTTCACTAAAAATGATTATCTTAATTATTTATAAATTATTTACATAATCATAGTTGATAAAAATTATTTTTTACTGATTCTGGTTTTTAAAGTGATCATTTTGATACGTGATAAATTTGTTTTTAGTTTGAGTAAGCATGGTGTAGATATGGTTTGGTGTGTATTCATGATATGCATTTATTGGGGCCTTGTAGGTATGGACTTGGCTATAAGTTCCATTAATGTGGTCAAACTGTATTGCACCACCAAGTGATAGCTTGAGTCAGCCTAAACAGGTTTCTGCTCATAAGTGTGTCTATTCATTGGGAGTTCTCTCTATCAGGGGATGCATGAATGGGTTTGAGTTTGTGTAATTGTTTTTTGTATTATGTTATATATCATTTCATTGAAATAATTGAATAAAAATAAAATGTGTATTTTTATGTGAATTTCTTACATTTATTTCTTTATATATAACTTGTTTTCTACTTATCACTTAATTTCTATAAAATTTTAGCTAACTTATTCACATTTAAGTGGAATGTTTTGAAATCCTACAATGGATTTCCCACTGAATCAATATACCACTAGAACAAAATACATTTAAAATTATGCATTTTTCATCTTGATTATTCATAAACTATGTTATAAATAATTTTCCACATCAATTATAAAATTATCAATGTAAAAAATATGAGGTGTATCTTTCAATGTCAGTTATTTAATAATCTATGTGAAAAAAACATTAATTTTTTTTATAAAACATCAGGATGAGTCCTGTTGTGTTTATTTATTCTCGCAACACCAGTCAGTTTTCTCTCATGAGGTGTACCCTCACCCTTAATTCTTAGATCCAGTGGAATTGAATCTCTTTTAGTATGCCTAAACCACCATCATCCACCCTCATCCATTATAATGTGTCACTTTCAATCTCTTGACACCATCTTTATATTATAGTGACTTTCACATTTATCTACCTTCTTATATCTATTTATTGTTTGTCTTTATTTCTCTAATTTTTCATGCATCCAAGGTAATTTTTAATTGATTAATGTTATATGGCTTTTATTTTCTTAAATGATATATACCATCACATATATTTCACATCTCTTCACAAATATTATTTATAGTTCTGATTGTTCATATATATAAGTTTTTTTAAATTTATTGAATGATTTGAGATTAAATTTTGATTAAATTATTATTTTATGAATTAATATTATAAATAGTCTTAATTTACTAATTAATGGGTGTATAAGGTATGTTTTTTTCTATATTATGAATGGGTGTTTTGAAGGAATAGTGTATTATGGAGTTTGAATAAGAATTATTGATAGTATATTTTTAGATGATCATGTTGAATGAGCATTCATATTATGATTATATTGTCATTTAAATTTTATTCATATGGAATCTATTTTTGGTGAGCCTAATGTGTATATTTTTAGAGTCACCCTTTCATGTCAATTTTGGTATAAGGGTAGGAATGTCTTTATATCATTAATCATGTTTTATAACTAATTTTTTATCACTTTATAATATTTTTCCATTTATATTATGATAATTTTTTTACATTAAAAATAAAAAATATATAATTATCAAATTACATAATTTAAATAAGGAATAATTTTGTTTTATTTGTGGTCAACCTTTTAACAGAAATGTTAATGTTTCTATACCATTCTATTTTTAAATTATTTCTAAAATGATGATAATTTAATATGTTCAAAGTGATAAATTTTTTATAAAAAATGATGCATTTATTTTATCTTTTAAATATATAATTTTATTTTTTTATTATTTTTTATAAAGGTAAATTTGAAGTTAACTTTCAAAATAAAATAACTTATTTTTAATTCTTTATATTTTTTATAGATAATAATGAGTTTAAGTGGGATTATTTCACCACAAACAAGTAGTGAATATGAAGAAGGTTTTGATTCTTTTTTAGAATTTTATAAATGAAATGTTCCAAAAAATACTTTTTTTCTATTCACAATTGAAATGTTTAAATATGAAAAAATTGAAAAATATAGAAATCAAATATCATTTAATTTCTCATAGTTTTAATTTGAGTTATATCTCTTAGATTTGGCACGGTAAAACTGGGAAAAATTCAAGATCTATTGATGATGGTGATTTTTAGGATGATAAGTTTGATCAAATTGAAGAAATGATTCATGAAATTAAAGTAGAGGCAATTGGGAAAGAATGAATAATTGGACATATATATGGTGATGTTGAAAACCCATTATATCTAGGTTGTATGGAATTTTTGATTTTATAAAGGGTGTTCAGATTGGTTAACATCAAATTTAATAACTGATAGAGTGAAAATAGTTTTGCAGAGTTATTATAGATATTAAAATACATACTTCCTAAAGAAAACGATCTTCTAGATTCACATTATAATGCAGATAAAATATTATTACGGATGGGTATGAGGTATAAGAAGATAAATTTCATCCCAAATTAATATGTGATATATATAAAAGGAATATAATGGTCTGTCAAAGTGCCTTAAATTTGGGACATCGTGGATTAATTTGAAAGAAAATTATAAGCTGGTTGAGCTATTACAAAGACTCTTAGTATGAAAATTTTGTATCTTCCTATAATTACTAATTTGAAATTTTTATTTTAAAATTAAAATGATTTAAAAAGGCTAATATAGAATTTATATGAGTGTATATTTTATATATAATTATGTCATCTATCTAAGATTCCATGGTGGAAGAAAATTGATCAAATGTTTCCTACTTTCAGAAATGAAGTTAGAAATCTTAGACTTGTACTATGTATAGATGAAAAGAATCCATAATGAATCCTTAGTATCAAAATATTTAATGGCCTATTTTATTGGTAATTTAAAAATTATCTCTTTTAATTTCATATGAAGTGAAAATATATCATGGTGAGTTTAATGATTAGGCCAAAACATCCTTGAAGTGATATTAATGTTTTCATATCACCATTAATTGCTGATTTGAAATTTTTATGGGAGGAAGGTATTAGAGTTTATTATTATTATAAAATGGAACATTTTAAACTACATGTGATGATTATGTTCACTATAAATGACTTCCTAGAATATGGAATTTATTAGGATATAGTGTTAAGGGGCATAAAGCTTTTTCCACAAATTAGTATTTTTAGAGGGTAAAAAACCTTGATATCAAATTCATAAAAGAATAAAAAATTGGAAATGATAGAAATATTTGGATGAAATTGTCAATATTTCTTCACCTTCTACATTATATATATCATTATGTTAAACATAAAATTGATTTCAATCATTTGGAGAAGAATATTTATGACATTTTAATTAGAACATTTTTATATACTAAAGGAAATACTAAATATGAGTTGAATGTAGGATTGGATGTACTCTCAATGGGAATATTTTTGGAGTTAGATCTCATTCCTAATGAAAGATGAATATACCTTCTATTAGCTTGTTATAAATTATCCAAGAGGGGGAAAATTAGTATTTTTTTCAATTTATCCATGATTTCAAAGTGCAGCAGGGTTATTCTTTAATTGTAAAAAATCGAATAAAATATTTTAAGTTTATAGGAATAAAATATCATGATTTTCACATAATGATGAAAAAACTTCTACCAATATCATTGTTTGGAATATTAGCCATCTATGTAAAAATGACTATCATTATGGTGTTTTATTTTTAAATTTAATTTATAAAAAAATACATGATTCTAATTCATTAAAACATTGAAAAAATGATGTATTTTTTTTACTTTTTCAATAGGAAATGTATTTTCCTCTATCTATTTTTTATATTATTGTTCATTTAATAGTGAATTTGGTGTGAGAAATAAAGCTTTGTGGACCAGTATATCTTTATTGGATGTTTCATTTTGAAAGGTATATGAAGATATTTAATGGATGTGTTAAGAGTATATACCAACCTGAAGCCTCCATTATTGAAAATTATATTTCTTAAGAGGTTATATATTTTTGTACAAGCTACTTGTATATAGTGGAGCATGTCAGTTTGTCTATATCTCATCATGTACTATTTGGTTATGGGGGAAAGGGTATTGTAGTTTTAAAGTAAAATCATTGATAGGTAGAAAAAACAAATCAGGTATATTTATACATCTTAAATATCATATATTATGATTATCCATATATAACATTGCATATTAATATGTTCAAACAATTTAATTCAAAGAAGAATGATATGTGGATTTTGAATGAGAATAACAAAACTATTTTTCCAAGGTTTAAAGACATTGTGCATGGTATATTAGATGTATCAAAAACATTGGTATGGTTATTAGGTGAACCATGTCTAAATTTGATAGCATGTTCTAATTATGAAATTAATGGCAATGCATTTCAGACCAAAAATTAAGATAATAGAAGTGCATTCAGAATAATAGTGTATTGGTGTTCACAAAGAAATTCATTTTCAGAGTGCCAAATAAAAAACCCAATATCTATGTCAAGTGAATATTATGGAGTCATTGAAGAAATATTATATGTTTATTACATTAAATATTGATTCCCAGTGTTTAAATACAAATGGTCTATTACTAAAAACTATGTTGGGCATGATGAATTTGGTATGCAACAAGTTAATATGAATATATTATAATATAAAGATAATATGTTAATCATGGAAACACATGAAAAAAAATTCCATGTTATTCACTTATTAAATGTTCATTGGTCTATCATTTTACAAGAAAAATTATTTTTATGATGAAAAACATAAAGATGGTGTTGACTTATCTGAGATCCCTAATTCCATTGAAAAAATATTAGAAAATATTAATGACCACATCATAAGTATGTTTTATGCCATACAAAATAATCATGAGGAAGGAATATGGGAAAATAATCCTTTAGTAATTTATAAATATTACTAGTAATGTATATTTATTTCTTATTTATAGTTTTAAATTTCATAAAATGTTAGATATATTAGTTTTAATTTTTTTACATAGAACACATATTTTAACAAATATTATAATTTATTTTTTAGATTAGTTTTGTTTTTTGTGTCATTTTTCAATTATTCTAATTTATATGTAATTTTTGAATTTTTATTCATTTTTAAATAATATTTTTTCCTTTTCTCTATATTATTTTATGTTACATAAATATTTACAGTATTGTTTTAACATTGTTAACTACAAACGAATAAGATAAATAATATTTTTGGTATGAATTTTTACAATTTTACTAAATATTATAAAAAAATATGATAAAGAGTGGTTTTTTTAGTATTGGTTTTTTGTTTGTGTCATTTTTTATTCAAGTTTTTATATAGTATCTGTATTTGTATAATATTTTACTTAAATTTTTTCCTTCATTTTTTTCATTTAATCTCTCATTAATTTTGTTAACATTTTAGTTAACCAATTTAAAAAATATGGATAAAAATGTGTTTAGTTTAGTTTACTTTTATTACATCATTTTTCATTTTTTATTTAGTTTAATATATAATAGTTGTATTTTCATATTTTTGTACTAATGGTTTACTTATTTTATTTATATAATAATGCCAGATCAAACATTTGAGACAACTCAAGCTTCTGGGGAGGACCATATACATAATTTTATTTATGAGCCTCATCATCCTTCTTCACAAGATCCATCTAATTACATAGGGGTAGAGAATAATTCTAGGGTTGGTAAATATGGAAGCACACATTTACCAGAATTATATGTTTCTCATAGTCAGGACCAAAGGATATCAGTTGAGTTTAATGATAATTATATTCCAAGGGGTAAAATTCAAAATAATTTAAGACATTTTTTGTAATTAAAGCTCAATAAAAAGTTAGTATTTTTATTTTTTATTGGAAAAGTGTCAACAAAGTGAATATATCTCAATTATAGGAGAAAAGTTTGATAAGATCATTTGTTATTATTTTACATATCATTATTTGTTTTACTAATATTAGATTTTACCTGCTAATCAGATGAAATATGATATACCTGACACTATATAAGTTAGGAATAAATTATTACCCTTAGATTCTAAGAGATTGATAGATTTTAATCCAACCCTCACATCAGATTTCATTTTAGGGGAAATAAAAGATAAAAATACATGTGATATATATATATATCATTTTCTAGATAAAGATACATGAAATTTATTTTTTGAAAATACATAACAAGAATTATTTTTAGTAATTTCAATTTTATCTTTTAGAAGATTAATTATATTAATTATCAAAATAATTATTGTTTTATTCTTAATTTATAGAAGCTAAGGAGATCTCATCAAGATATCCAATCCAAAAATTTATACCCTCATACTTTATCCTGTGGAGGGTATACATTATTATAATAACAAATGATGTTTGAAAATTTGAAAAAAATGAGAGATGGGTCTTCAGGCTCTGTATAGGTTGGCCATCCACCTGCCCCCCCCAGCTAGAAATGTAAAATGGAAGAGGTGTCAAATGAGAAAAAAAAATCATACAGAAGAATTGAGGGATATATATAAGAATATTTTAAGGGGTTGTTTAGTTTATTTATGATATTTAAGTTAATTCAAATATTTATATATTTTTATTCATTAATAATTTTTTCAAATATTCTATAAAAGAATTCCTTGAGGACTCAATCACTCAATATAATTTTTCTTGTTATTTTCAAACCAATTTTTAAACAGTGAAGTGGGAACCCACATAACCAATAGAGGGAAATATAACAACCCAATTACAAGTGATAGTCAACCCAAAATCAAAATTCAAAAAAGTATAATTAAAATTTCAAATTTCAAAATCAAATATTAGAACATGTGTATGATCATCCTCGAGCCTAGTGCACTGACCCAGTAGTAGCACGTGACCACCTCGAACCAATCACCTATAGGAACCAATCATCATCTCATCACTATCAACACTACAACAATCTATAGAAAACTTTTGAGGCCAACATAAGAGAAAAATCAACATTTTCACTAGTGAAAAATGAATGCCTGTAAGATTGTATCATAACATCCCACTTCCAACAAACAAAAAATACATAGAAATTACCAAGCCTGGAACACCAAAACTCTTTTGATCAGTACACCCCAAAATCCATTAGGAAATTGTTTTTCCAGACCGACCGGGAGAGGAGTGAAGGACCCTAACGCAATAACAGAGATAAAAGAAGACCCAACCTCACCAATCAGGCATGACCTACACTAGAAATATTATCTCATTACTTTGAATCATCACCATGTGAAATACATCAATCACAATTAACCAACAAAACAAGTTTGGATGAGAAACCAATGACTTCAGCAATAATGATGAAATGATAATGAAGTAATCCAACAAAAACAAACACTACAATCACCACCATGAACCATTTTTCTCCTAAACCACTAATAATAACAATATTAATATTTATCTATACCAAACCTAAAAAAAATTGGGAAGAAACACACAGTACAAAAAACCACCCCGAACCAAAGAAGGCTGACATATGAACACCACTGGAGCCACATCAAAAATCACCCTAAATAGAGACCAACAAAACTGGACACCTCAATCACCTAAACTAAATCCATGAAAGGAATTTCTGGATCAAAAATAATCTTTATATAAACAATTCCTTTTATAGGAAGCATTATCATCCAAAATCTAGAGGAATAATATAATCCAACTCAGGTCGCGCCTCTTAGACCACAAGTGACTCTGAGAATTACACATCCCAAATCCTCCGATAGAACTTGAGGCAATGATAGGAAGTATTTTTTATCTATTGTATTAGTAAAACATGAACACTTGGGTTTCATATGAGAATACAAAATAGGTGTATCGATAAAAAAATACTTTAGTCATTCTTGAACTTATTCATAGGAGGATGTATATAATGGAAAAATAAAATTTTTAGAATCAAAAGTTTAGAATATATGAGAGAAAATAGAGTATGGGATCATAAATTTAGTATATTTAATGTTTTATAACATGAAAATATATTTCCAAACTTCATATCCCACTTCTCCACATCCATTGGAAGATCTCACTCATCCACCTCCACATACATATCCAACACCTACACCTCCTCCTCTACAAATTCTCATCTACAGTGAGAATATGTCAAGGATCTACAACATCATATTTTTTCAAATGGTATTTTATATTATATTAGGAATATCTTTCATAATAAAAAGATAGATATGGAGTATCTTGAGGTCACCATATAATATATTTTATATAGATTAGAAAGAGTGTCATTTGCTATAGATAAGGTCACTATGGTTGGACAAAGTATCAACCACTTTTTAGTTTGGATATCTAGACTTATCTAAAAAATTACCACCACTATCTGTATATATTATATCCTTAATTTCATATTGGTGTTAAATTTTTTTAAACATTTTAAAATTTATATATTAATATTTTATTATAGGAATACTTTAAAGGTAAATACATATTGTATAGATAACAACAATTATAGGATTAAATGAATTTAGATACTAATTTTTCTAGAATTGATATATTATCATCATATTCATCTTTTTTGTTGAGAGTTTATAAATTTCCAGTGGATTCTAAAATTTATGGATGTGAAATGAATGTGATGATTTTAGATATAGATATCATGGATATTGTAACTTTAGATTTTTTGACAATCAATGTGATGTAATCTTTTTCCATAAATGTCAGTTTTCATATAACTTTAAGTTATTTTAACCGATTTAAACTTAATAATTATGTATGTTTTATATTATGTATCTTTATACACTTTGTATTCAGTATGATACGACATAAGTATAGGCATTTTTGGACCCACAATTTATTTCACCAATAGTGATGAAAATGAAAGATATAGAATGAAATATATATATTGCTGAAATATTTCAAAATAATGCAATTTATTATTAGATGATTCCTTTTCTTAAAGTGTATGGAACAAATATTTCATAAAGTATTATTTTCTTAATTTGAATAACCACTCACATTATTATTTTTTTGTATGTTAGTGGTCATTGTATATTGTGTGTTTTTGTCCAATAGTGAATACAACTAACTGGTTATACTCTATACATGGGGAAGTGAAAAAATATTATCAAACTACTGAACATATAATTTTGATTATTTGGATACTTTTTTATTATGATGACTTTTAATTTTATTTCATACATATCATTTTAAAACAAAGTATGATATTACTTTAGAGAAAAAATAGAAATTAAAAGTGAAAAAATAAAATACGTAAAATAGAATGTGACTACTCATTTATAATTACTACATTTTAGATGAAAGTATTCAAAATTTTATTTTGAATTTCAAATTTATTTTGAAAAAGAATTTTTATATTAAAAGAGTAAAGGAATGTGGATATTATGTTCTAATAGTTTTGTTTTAAATAATTTCAATTGAGATAGATACAAAATCCTACAAGGTTATATTCTAATATATTATTTTCTTTAATTTATCTTCTAATTATATTGAAGATATATTTTAAATTCATTTTTTATTTTTTAGCTTATTGATAACCCTCATCCTTATACAAAACAAGAGAAAAATCAATTATAAAGAGAATGGGAAAATTATTTCAATGGTTTGATTGGGTTTTAGTTTATCTGTAATATATATTTTAAAGATTAAATTCAAAATTCTAAATCTAAAATGATTTGAATTTGTGATGTTTTTTTATTTTTTATGCTACTATTTTCTATTTTTGGTTCTATTTTTGTGCTATTAGGATATTATATTTTAATTTAATTTAAAAATAATAATTTTTAATATTGGTTATTATATAAAATATCTCAAGAATTTAAGAAAATATGTTTCCATTTCAGTTATAAACTAACTGATGTGAAAAGTGATTTACTACATCCGTTATTCAAAATAACTAGCATGATAAAGGTTTTTTCAATTCACTTTTATAAAAATTTACATGAATAACGCATCTAATTATTGATTTTATACTAGTTTCAATGATGGTTTCTTATAAACTAATATGAAAAAAAAGCTTTTTTACACTAGTGTACTCACCCTCTACATATGCACTTTGGTGGTTATGAAATCATTTCTCTTTGGTACAAGTAAGGGGAGGATCTTTTAAGTGTTAGCAAGGTGAATTAATATTGTAGACTAGGATGGAGCTGGGATATTAGTAATAGTTTTCATGTATAGTATATGATTATGCTATATAGGAACCATATCACTCATTTTGGGTATTTTAGTTCTTTAGTCTTGGTATTGTAGTTGGTTTTTTCACTCTCATTACTTTATTTTATAAATTATATTTTGGTCTTAAATTTATTCATACGTCATGTTTATATATTTTTTAGATATTTTTCTAGCATTTTTTTGGGAATGTAAGTTAAAATTATCCCCAATGATTTTTCAATGCCCTTGGAGTTATTTTCCAGCCTTTATTTTGAGGGGATGTCACTTAAATTTAGTGTTATCTTATATTTTTTTTCAAGACAATGGGATAGGATTTTGGTGTTTCATTGTCCCATGAAAAGCATTATGGAAGAGGCTAACTATTCATGTCCCACAAATAACATTTTAGAATAGGCTTACTATACATAAAACATGCATAACATTATGGATGAGGCTAACTTTACATGGACCATGCATAAAAATGTGGATAACACTAACTTCACCTAAACCATGCATAGTAATCTCTTGATATGTATTTCATTACCTAATCAATTAGTGGGGTATATAATTCTGGGTCTACCTATAATATCATAATTCATCATGCATATGTATGCCACGTGATTAAGAAATAATCATAAATATATCAAAAAACATATATTGATTAACCTATACAAATGATATGAGAATAAAATGGAATAAAATAGTTATTGAGATAAATACCCTTCAACCAAGATAATAAATCATAAAGTATTTACTCTATATAGAATAAATATTTTATATTTTAGTGAATAATTTGTCCTGTCAATTAAATGTATGGATATCTAGTTGAACACCCTTTATCTAGAAGATATAAGTAAGGGTATTCAAAAATGAATGAATTAACAAACATTTTATGCTTATTCATAGTTGGTGATAAGGTAAGATAAATTCAATGATGGATCATTTATTTTATTTAGATTAAATTTCCACCATACCACGCATATATAATAACTTAGATAATGAATTATAATGGCATAGTAACCATTTATGTAAATAATAAATTCTTGTAAATATAATATAATAAATATTAAAATAAGTGGAATGTATATGATTCAAGTTATAGATGATGATTACTTCTGAGGAAGATATGATATTATATAAGTTTTTAGAAAATAATTACTTAATTTTAATATAGTGTGGAAGTAAATATAGAAAATTTCATTTTCAAAGATGAAAAGAAATATTATAATATATTTAAATAAAAAAGATATTTTAAAATTTTGATTTAATTTATTTCATTGAAAATAATAAAGATAAAATTTTAAGAGAAATCATGAAAAGAGAATTCATAAATTTTGTTGATGATTTAAAAAAAATAGTGAAATGATTCTCTTTAAAAAAAGGGGGGGATAAGATGCCTTCTTAACCATTATGTTGATAATAAAACATTCTAATAATCTACCCATTAAAATAAATAAAGTGAAAGTAGAATAAACTTATAAAGATATGTACTAGTTAGAAAATATTCCCTTATAAACATCATATGGTTTGACTTAAAGAAATAATATAAAGTGAAATATAAATATACTCATATGAACAAAAATAATAAAGTGTAATCATATAGTACATAAGATAATCATATTGAAAAGGTATAATATAAATAGAGAGAGATATAGAGTGATAGAGTGTATAACTTCAAAAATGGGAAAGTATGTGAAAAGAAACCTTACAAAAATGTAGTGTTTGAATTATAAATCCATAAGGGGTAAAATAGGCCATATATTCATCATAAATGAATGTGAAATATTAAGGTATAAATTTCAATATCTTCTATTTGAGACATATAGAAGAATATAGGAAATAGAATAATAGTGCTTGAAAATAATTTATATTTGGAAACAAATCCTTACCTTGAATACTAACTTGTTTTATAGGTTCTCTAACCTGTTGAATGATCAAATTATTTTAGCTATTTTATTTAATACAAATCATGTTCATGTTAATTTACTTAATTTTATTCCCTTAAATTTATTTTCAGTCTTGTATTATTCATTTACTAAATTATTATTGTTCACATCAATCATTTTGAAATCTTCATTTCATAATCTTCAAAACTAATGTGCTATAGTTTTTAGGGTTTAAGCTCTTTATCTAATGGTTCCATAAGATTCAAAATTTTCAAGTTATGTTAATCATATAATTCTAGAATCAAGGAAGTTAAATAATTTAGAATATTTTTATAATTCATATAATCTTCTTCAGTTATCTAGTTTTAAATAGTTAAAATGGATTTCATTGACTAATTTTAATACCATTATTATCATGAATAATGGATAATTAAAGAATCATGAAAATAAAGTTATTTTATTATTAATTTTATATTCAATCGTGAAATACATTTTTAGCAATATCCAAAAAAGTATAAGTGAATATAAAACATCATTGCTCACATAGGTAGCATAAGAAAACCATGGGTGAGTAATGTTTTTCAAAATAATTTAAAATAAGGGATACCCTAATAAATATTTTAGTTTTATATAAAATCTTATTTTATAATTAAAATACTATTTTAATATTACATTTAAATATTACTTATGTGATTAAAAATAGTATGGCGAGAATTGAAACAAAAATACATGGTTTTTTAAACAAATGTTTCAATTTAGTAATTGATTATGAAAAGGTTTAAATCTAAGTTAATGGAAAATATTTAACACCCCAAGCTTCTATGGTATGCTTCTCTTTGAATAATGTGATAGCATGTGTTGTACGCATCACCGAGTTCTAACACACCATAACCAATTAAACTAGCCATTATGAATAGTAATACCTAATTTTTGAAATTATATATATTTTATATTTTAAAATGGACTTCGTTTTTCGATTTTGAATATCGAATTTAGCCTAAGGTGAAATTTTGGTACTTTTCGGATAACTTTCATATTTTGATGAATAGTGAAAATTACTAAATTTTAATTAAAAACAACTTTTTTAATCAAAATTATTAATAGTGATAAATTATGAATTTGAGTGGTTTTAAATTATATTTAGAATATAATTTTACCATTTAATATAATTTTGGTCATTGGATACAATTTTACAATTAAACCGAACATAAACAAGTGTCAATCTTTTGATAGTTATTATCTCTTAAAAACACGCTTTTTGTTTTGACAACGGGAATTAATTTTAAATTAATTTCTGCCACTTCTGTGTTTTGAATTTAGAAAAATGGATTCCATATTTGGAATCAGGATGTCCAAATTGTGTAAATAGGTAACTTTTATTTTTAGACATTTTGAATAATTACTGTGGTAAATATTTTATTTACGATGGTTAAGGGTAAATCTGGTAAATAAGGGTTAAAAAATAATATTATAATAATACTAAATTACCCTAAAACGTGTCCTAGCCTTATTGGTTGATACATGTTAGACCATAGGCATCTTTGGGTCGATTTTGGGACCCCATGGTGCCACTTGTAGGTGATAGGGACATTTTATTTTAATTAGGTTAAAATGAATACAAAAATGACACAAGCATATATCTTTTAGAAAAACAATTATTACATAGGGTTATATATGTTGGATTTTAGATTATAAATATTCATTAGAAATATAAAACTATTTCCTACATAATGATATTTTATTTATAATTTTTAGACATTAAATAATGTAATTTATTTATGACACAATGATGATGTATTAATTACTATAATAGTGAAAAATTAAAATAATTGATATTATAAATACGCAAATAAATATAATATGAAACTTTTAATGAATAAACATAATTTTCTAGGATAATATGATATATTAGGATTGATTTAATTGACTTTTTTCTAAGTAATAAATCTTTTAGGAGTTTCAAAAAAATTAACTATTGAATAGTGTCAAAATTGACATAAAAGAGTTCTTAAAAAAAATATTATATTATTAATTGATATTAAATTCTTAAAAATCTAAGGTTCGGCCAAGAGACTTATATCATGATAGGTTCATCATTAATGGACCACTTGGGGGTTTCTTGGATGTATATAGTAATCTTATTAACCATATTATATAAAAATACAAAGAGACATTTTAAAAGTGAAACTAATTAATTTAGAGTTAATACTTAAAGAAAAGGTTAATATAAGTACCCAAACCTGTCTAAATTCTATTGGTTGAGTTGTTTTAGACCTATCCCAACCTTAAAATTTAAATAATCATCTTTGAAGCCATTGGAAACCGAATATGAATTTATTATAAACTAATATCTCTAGCTTTTCCAAAGGTGCCCCTCACCCCTCTTATAAAAGGGCACTCCTCCTTCTCATTTAATCACACCTTAAAAGCCTTTTGGTTCGGCAAAACTCTGCCCAAATACTCTTAAAACATCCCTCAATACAACCTAGAGGCCTTAGTTTGATCATAAAGCCAACCTAAGGGGCCATTTTGATCAAATCAAAAGGAAGAACCCAAAGAAGAGGTAATGATTTCACCAACCTTTTCCAAGTTCATTTCTTCTTCCACTTCTTCTTTCTTTGTTCTTACCATTCTAAAATAATAACTCCAGTATCTCACATATACTGTGATGTTATTATAAATATGTTACAACCATATTCATTATTCTATCCACCCTTTGAATAACATGTCACCATACGTGCGTACGTATGGATTACCGTCTCCACGTCGTGGTGTAATTGTTATTCAATATATTATTATTTGGATAGGTATAATAATGATGTGTAACTCATGTAAATAATAAATATAACATGTTAATGATTCTGTATATATGATATACCATCCATTTATATATTATTTTAATATCAAAAGAATGATATTGTCGCTCGTGCGTACGTACGGACTACCGTCTCCACGAACGCGATGAGATTAATTCTCCATCGTAACCATTAAAGTATAATTATCATTTGATGATTTAAAAATGATGTTTAAGGACTTGATATAATTATGGATATGAATAATATACAACCTATGCATTACAAACATGTCTTATGTAACAAAACATATAAAAGAAAACAAGTAAGTTAACACCCGAAACAATGATAATACTAAGATATTATTATCAAATCAATATTAAAAGATCATATATGATATCATATTAATGTATATGATTCTTGTATAATTTAATAACAATTATTTCACCATTATACAGGAGGTTAACCCCCCAACCAAGGAAAAGTACAAGGTAATGGTTATTTCACAATCTCTTCATTATCCGAGGTTGTTTATATGTAATAATCTACTGGGATCTCTTTATCATCCACATCCATGTTTCTTAAAAATGTATTTCAAAACAGTATTACTATTTAAAAGAATATGGTTTAAAGTCATTTATACCCTTGTTTGAATTTTTATAAGATTTTTATAAAGGAATCTTTCCGTCATTTTCCAAACAAGGTGCTTTTTAACCTTTTCGACAAAATTAAGGTAAGAATGTTTTTTAACTTATACGGCAGGTGCGGTTATTTTCTGCCATTATAAAATCTTCAAAGCTTTCCTTAAAAACTTATAAGAATGTTTTTAAAGAAAATGTTTTATTTTATATGGCTCTTAAATGATTTCAAAAATAGAAAGAGATATTTCTCTAAAAAGAGTTTTGATTTCATCTATGTCAACATCCTTTGATGGATTTTACGCTTATTTGAAGTTGATTTATTATGATACAAAACTTCTATATTGTATTGAAGGTTTTGTGATATGTTTTACTGTGGATGTTCTATTTTTATACCATTCATAATTTATGGTGAATTATTGACATTTCGTATGCTAGTTATGATACGAATTTTTATGTTATGTTTAAACCTTTTCATATGAGAATGCATTGGACTTAATATGTGACGGGTGGAGCCCGCTATAGCTCCTCGATGCATCGGTAGGTCTCATGAGACAAACTAGTGTCTTGGCAAAAGGCCTTGACAAAATCTTATTTGTAGTCTTGGCACGAGGCCTTGGCTATGTGTTTATGATAGTCTGGCATTATGCATTCCATCATTATGAAAGTGGTTATTGATTTTGCATGTGATTATTCGATTAGTAGAATATACATGTGAATAAGTAAATGGAATTATTTCATTTTATGTATGCCATACTATGTTGAAAGTTCAATATTGAAAGGATTTTGTTTTAGTTATACATTGCCTTAAATTTTTATTCTTATTTATGAAAGTTTCCGCTATATTGTTATCCTTACTGGGCATTTAAGCTCACCCCTTTTATATGTTTTATTTTTCCCAGGATGTGAAGAAGTAAGTTATGAATGACCTACAGGGATATTATGAAGGGATAATAGTGTGGACTGTGGAGACATTATGTTGTTGTAGTAGTTTTTCATTTTATGGTGTAATGTAAAACTTATGAATATATCTAGTGTTTCCAAGGCTACTAAACCAATCGGTCTTTCAAGATTTGATCTTTCTTGTGATCATGCCAATGTTATGTAATAATGCACCGACTCTAGGTAACTAGGGTCAGGGCGTTACAGTTGGTATCAGAGGAAGTTTAGTACAAACCTTGGAAGCTAGATTTAGATAAACTCTGATTAGAGCATGTAGACCTAAGATGAACTTTGAGGATTAGTATAGAAGAACCTCCTAGAATTTTGGTATTGTAGAGATTTTGTGAGTTTTCTAAGCAATACATCCCTGTCTGGATACGAGCAGGTAGAGGCGGTTCTGGCACAGATGTACCTAGGGGTAAAACCCGAAAACACCGCTTTGAGCTAGACTCGAACGAGAACTGGTGCACGACAACGGGTCTTGCTGCACTCTTGGTTACGACACTCCCGGGGGATATTCTTAGGATAACTCTCATTTTCATTACAAATCATTATGAAGGGTTTATGAGTATATACTTCCTCAAAGAAAACATTTTTATGATTATGTATTATATCCATAAATAGTTCAATTTATGTTAAGTGTTTTATAAGTATTTTGATTCATAAACTGATCTAGTTTATACCATTGTTTAGAAATGGTGCCTAGTGGAAGAAATGGAAACCGTATCAATGCATGCACTCCATGTAGGGATTTCCCTCCTGCTCAAGATAATTATAGTGGGGCTGGTGATGCAACTGGTGCCGATCAGCTAATCACCATACTGGGAAAACTTACTCAGGTTATGAATAATAACCTTACCCGTATGGAGCACCCTGATCCACAGCGTGGAGGATAAATGTTAGATCGATTCATGAGGAAACAACCACCAACGTTCAATGGGAGTACAAATCCCTTAGTAGCTGAGCAATGGATAAATTCCCTAGAGAAAATATTTCAGGCTTTGGGGAGCAGTGAAAGGGAAAAAGTTATCATGGCAGTTTACCGCCTCACTGGAGATGTTGATCAATGGTGGTCATTGATTAAAAACATGAAGGAAGATGATGAAGTATAAAATATGGAATGGAGGGAGTTCAAAGATCTGTTTTTAGAAAAATACATTCCTCGCGACCATCGAGCTGATATGGATAGGCAATTTCGAAGTCTGAGACAGAAGGAGGATGAGAATGTCACAAAGTATGAGGCTAACTTTACAAGGTTAGCAAGGTATGCTAGAGATTATATACGTAACCCAAGAAGTAAGATTTATCATTTCTTTGATGGGTTAAAACCATTTCTCCGTCGAGAGTTAGTCTCACAATCCATTTCATCGTACGAAGACATTGTCTCATGTGCTATCAAGACCGAAAAGGAATTCTCTAAGTCTTATGACTTTAAAGAAAAGCAAGAGAAGAAGAATCCTTCTGATCAATCTGGGAATGGAAATAAGGGGAAGAAAGGAAAGGTTGAATATCCATCTTGTGGTAAATGTGGGAAGAAACACCCCGGTACTTGCTTGAAGGGAATGGGAGTCTGTTACAAGTGTGGTGAAAAAGGCCACCAAGCTCGTGATTGCAAAGGGAAGAAGGAAGCTACCAACGTTCAGTTCTATAATTGCAGGGAGATGGGGCATTATGCAAATGAATGTCCTAAGCGTCAGGAGAACTTACCTCAGAAAAGGCCAAGGGATCAAGGCCAGGCTTATGTTATCACTACTGCTGAGGTAGAAGCTCCGAAAGACGTGGTGGCAGGTAATTTAATGGTTTCCTCAAGTTTTGAAAATGCATTATTTGATTCTGGATCATCACATTGTTTCATATCTTCCCAGTTTGCTAAGAAAATTAGATATTTCCAATTTGATTAAATAAGGGAGTTGTCAGTTAAAACTCCTAAGGGAAGTATCATTACAACAAAGTTTTGTGAATCAGTCCCCATTAGAGAACATAAATGTTCGTTATCTGCTGATCTCATCGTCATACTTATGATTGAGTTTGATATAATCCTCGGTATGGACTGGATTTCGGACTATGATGCGAAGATTTATTGTAAGAAGAAAGAGGTTACGATTCTTGATGATAATGATAAGTAACACCTTATCTTTAGAGCAGAATCATCACCACCTAATTCTTATTTAGATCCACCCTCAATAGCTAAACTAAATTAAATTATTGGGGAGGAAGAGAATGAAATAATCGTGGGTGAGGAAAGGAATGTTCAAATAGAGGATGTACCTGTTGTGAAAGAATTTGTAGATGTATTTCCAGAAGATTTACCTGGACATCCTCCAGAACGAGAAGTTGAGTTTTCCATTGATTTAATTCCTGGATCAAGGCCTATATCAAATACCCCTTATCGAATGGCCACTGTAGAATTAGTTGAACTAAAGAAACAACTACAGTAATTGAGTAATAATGGATTTATTCGCCCTATTGTTTCTCCATGGGGAGACCCTGTTCTTTTTGTTAAAAAGAAAGATGGATCTATGAGGTTATGTATCGACTACAGTGAGATCAATGCTATAACGATAAAGAACAAGTATCCCCTACCTCGTATTGATGATTTATTTGACCAACTGCATGGAGCTCAATACTTTTCAAAGATTGACCTTCGATCTGGATACCATCAGTTGTGTGTGAAGAAGGAAGACATTCCGAAGACAGCATTTCGAACCAGGTACGGGCATTACGAGTTTACTGTAATGCCTTTTGGATTGAATAATGCACCCTCTGTATTCATGGATCTGATGAATAGAGTTTTTAAGGAGTATCTCGATGAATTTGTGGTGGTATTTATTGATGATATCTTGGTATACTCCAAAACCTACGAAGATCATGAAAATCACTTGCGCATTATCCTGAAGACTCTGAGAAGACATGAATTATATGGAAATTTTAGCAAGTGTGAATTCTGGCTTCATGAGATTTATTTTCTTGGCCATATTGTCTCTAAAGATGGAATCTCTGTTGATCCTTCTAAGACCAAGGAAATCCAAGAATGGCTAGCACCTACGAGTATAACTGAGGTACGTAGTTTTATTGGTTTGGCAGGTTATTAGCGACGTTTCGTCCAGAATATTGCCCGATTGGCTAACCCATTAACGAAGCTCACACGTAAAGGGGTTAAATTTGTTTGGACAAAAGAGTGTGAAGAATGTTTCGAAGAACTGAAGAGAAGATTATTTAATGCTCCTATATTGACTCTATCATCGGGGAATGATGGGTTCGTTATTTATAGTGATGCATCAAAGAAAGGACTTGGTTGTGTCCTTATGCAGAATGATAGAGTTATTGTCTATGCATCACGACAGTTGAAAATTCATGAACAAAACTATCCTACTCATGATCTCGAGTTAGCAGTTGTGATCTTGGCTTTGAAGATATGGAGGCACTACCTCTATGGTGAAAAATGTGATATTTATACTGATCACAAGAGTTTGAAGTATATCTTCTCACAAAAAGAACTCAACATGAGGCAAAGGAGATGGCTTGAATTACTCAAGGATTATGATTGTACAATACACTACCACCCGGGGAAAGCAAACGAGGTGGCAGATGCTTTGAGCAGAAAAGACCATGGAGTTTTGAACAATATGAGAATTGAAAGGGATCCAATTTTCATGGATCTAGTGAAGATGGACATGGGAATAACCAGGGAAGGAAAAACATCAATTCTTTTTCAAATGGTTTCCAAACCATCTTTAATAGAAAGTATTAAGAGTTCTCAGACCGATGATGAAGAATTTAAAAAGAAGATTAAAGCTGTGAATGATGGGAGATTGAGAGACTTGGTATATGAAGATGGAATTTTGAAATTCGGGAAGAGACTTTGTGTTCCCGATATACCTGATTTAAAAAGGGAATTGCTGGATGATGCTCATAGTTCCAATTTCTCTATACACCCTGGGAGCACCAAAATGTATAGAGATTTGAAGGAACATTTTTGGTGGGACAAAATGAAGAGGGAGATTGCTGATTTTGTGTCAAGATGTATGGTTTGTCAGCAAGTGAAAGCTGGAAGGCAACAGCCTGGAGGAGTCATGCAACCTCTTCCCATACCAGAGTGTAAATGGGACAATATTACGATGGACTTTGTCATGGGGCTACCAAAGACTCCTAGAAGGAACGATGCAATATGGGTTATTGTTGATCGTCTTACCAAGTCAGTAAATTTTATTGCTATAAGAGAAGATCTACCCCTAGAACGTCTAGCAAGACTATATATTAATGAAGTTGTGAGACTTCATGGAGTACCCCTATCGATTGTTTCTGATCGTGATCCCTGTTTTACATCAAGATTCTGGAAAAGTCTTCAGAAATCCATTGATATTGAACTTCATTTGAGCACTGCTTACCATCCTCAGACAGACAGACAATCAGAACGGACTATTCAAACCTTAGAAGACATGTTGAGATCTTTCTCACTTGACTTTCAGGGTATGTGGGATCAATATTTACCTCTGGTAGAATTTTCCTATAACAATAGCTTCCATTCGAGTATTCAGATGGCACCATATGAAGCGTTATACAGAAAGAGATGTCGTACACCAACCTGTTGGGATGACATCGGTGAAAGAAAACTTGTAGGTCCAGAACTGGTGGAGGAAACGATGGAAAAGGTGAAGGTAATCCAAAATCACATCAAAGCAGCTCAAAGTAGGCAGAAGAGCTATACCGATATTCAAAGGAAGGCTTTGGAATTTCAAGTCAGTGATCATGTTTTCCTGAAGGTATCTCCATGGAAGGGAGTAATACGTTTTGGTAAGAAAGGTAAATTGAGTCCTAGGTACATCGGACCTTTCGAAATTCTAGAACGAATTGGGGTTGTAGCTAACCGATTGGCAATGCTGCCAAGTCTCTCAAAAGTTCACGATGTGTTCCATGAATATCTGTTGAGGAAATACATGCCTGACCCAACGCATGTACTCACCTATGAAGAATTAGAACTAGAACCTGATCTGTCTTATTGCGAAGAGCCCGTCAGGATTCTTGATACGAGAGAAAAAGTACTGAGAAATTGGACGACGCGTCTGGTAAAAGTTTTGTGGAGAAACCATAAGATGGAAGAGGCAACGTGGGAACCCGAGGAACTTATGATGATAAACCACCCGAGTCTTTTCATTCGGTAGTATTATAGAAATTTCAGGGATGAAATTATTTGAAGGAGGGGAGAATTTAACACCCCAAGCTTCTATGGTACGCTTCTCTTTGAATAATGTGATAGCGTGTGTTTTACGCAACACCGAGTTCTAACACACCATAACCAATCAAACTAGCCGTTATGAATAGTAATACCTACTTTTTAAAATTATATATATTTTATATTTTAAAATGGAATTCATTTTTTGATTTGGAATATCGAATTTAGCCTAAGGTGAAATTTTGATACTTTTCGGATAACTTTCATATTTTGATGAATAGTGAAAATTACTAAATTTTAATTAAAAACAACTTTTTTAATCAAAATAATTAATAGTGATAAATTATGAATTTGAGTGGTTTTAAATTATATTTAGAATATATTTTTACCATTTAATATAATTTTGGTCATTGGACACAATTTTACAATTAAACCGAACATAAACAAGTGTCAATCTTTTGATAGTTATTATCTCTTAAAAACACGCTTTTTATTTTGACAGCGGGAATTAATTTTAAATTAATTTCTTCCACTTCTGTGTTTTGAATTTAGAAAAATGGATTCCATATTTGGAATCAGGATTTCCAAATTGTGTAAATAGGTAACTTTTATTTTTAGACATTTTGAATAATTACTGGGGTAAATATTTTATTTACCATGGTTAAGGGTAAATCTGGTAATAAGGGTTAAAAAATAATATTATAATAAAACTAAATTACCCTAAAACGTATCCTAGACATATTGGTTGATACATGTTAGACCATAGGCATCTTTGGGTCGATTTTGGCACCACATGGTGCCACTTGTAGGTGATAGAGACATTTTATTTTAATTAGGTTAAAATGAATACAAAAATGACATAAGCATATATCTTTTAGAAAAACAATTATTACATAGGGTTATATATGTTGGATTTTATATTATAAATATTAATTAGAAAGATAAAACGATTTCCTACATAATTATATTTTATTTATAATTTTTAGACATTAAATAATTTAATTTATTTATGACACAATGATGATGTAGTAATTACAATAATAGTGAAAAATTAAAATAATTGATATTATAAATACCCAAATAAATATAATATGAAACTTTTAATGAATTAAAATAATTTTATAGGATAATATGATATATTAGGATTTATTTAATTGAATTTTTTATAAGTAATCAATCTGTTATGAGTTTCAAAAAAATCAACTATTGAATAGTGTCAGAATTGACATAAAAGAGTTCTTAAAAAAATATTATATTATTAATTGATATTAAATTCCTAAAAATTTAAGGTTCGTCCAAGAGACTTATATCATGATAGTTTCATCATTAATGGACCACTTGGGTGTTTCTTGGATGTATATAGTACGTTTATTAACCATATTATATAAAAATACAAAGAGACATTGTAAAAGTGAAACTAATTAATTTAGAGTTAATACTTAAATATAAGGTTAATATAAGTACCCAAACCTGTCTAAATTCTATTGGTTGAGTTTTTTTAGACCTATCCCCACCTTAAAATTTAAATAATCATCTTTGGAGCCATTGGAAACCGAATATGAATTTATTATAAACTAATATCTCTAGCTTTTCCAAAGGTGCCCCTCACCCCTCTTATAAAAGGGAACTCCTCCTTCTCATTTCTTCACACCTTAAAAGCCTTTTGGTTCGACCAAAATCTGCCCAAATACTCTCCCAACTTCCCTCACTACAACATAGAGGCCTTAGTTTGATCAGAAATCAAACCTAAGGGTCCCTTTTGATCAAATCAAAAGGAAGAACCCGAAGAAGAGGTAATGATTTCACCACCCTTTTCCAAGTTCATTTCTTCTTCCACTTCTTCTTTCTTTGTTCTTACCATTATAAAATAATAACTCCAGTATCTCACATATACTATGATGTTATTATAAATATGGTACAACCATATTCATTATTCTATCAACCCTTTTAATAACATGTCACCATAAGTGCGTACGTACGGCTTACCGTCTCCACGTCGTGGTGTAATTGTTATTCAATATATTATTATTTGGATGGGTATAATAATGATGTGTAACTCATGTAAATAATAAATATAACATGTTAATGATTCTGTATATATGATATAACATCCATTTAAATATTATTTTAATATCAAAAGAATGATATTGTCGCTCGTGCGTACGTACGGACTACCGTCTCCACGAACGCGATGAGATTCATTCTTCATCGTAACCATTAAAGTATAATTATCATCTGATGATTTAAAAATGATGTTTAAGGACTTGATATCATTATGGATATGAATAATATACAACCTATCCATTACAAACATGGCTTACATAACAAAACATATAAAAGAAAACAAGTAAGTTAACACCCGAAACAACGATAATACTAAGATATTATTATCAAATCAATATTAAAAGATCATATATGATATAATATTAATATATATGATTATTGTATAATTTAATAACAATTATTTCACCATTATACAGGAGGTTAACCTACCCCAACCAAGGAAATGTACAAGGTAAGGGTTATTTCACAATCTCTTCATTATCCGAGGTTGTTTATATGTAATAATCTACTGGGATCTCTTTATCATCCACATCCATGTTTCTAAAAAATGTATTTCAAAACATTTTTACTATTTAAAAGAATATGGGTAAAAGTCATTTATACCCTTGTTTTACTTTTTATAAGAGTTTTATAAATGAATCTTTCCGTTGTTTTCCAAACAAGGTGCTTTTTAACCTTTTCAACAAAATTAAGGTAAGAATGTTTTTTTAACTTATACGGCGGGTGCGGTTATTTTCTGCCGTTATAAAATCTTCAAAGCATTCCTTACAAACTTATAAGAATATTTTTAAAGAAAATTTTTTATTTTATATGGCTCTTAAATGATTTCAAAAATAGAAAGAGATATTTCTCTAAAAAGAGTTTTGATTTCAACTATGTCAACATCCTTTGATGGATTTTACGCTTATTTGAAGTTGATTTATTATGATACAAAACTTCTATATTGTATTGAAGGTTTTGTGATATGTTTGACTGTGGATGTGCTATTTTTATACCATTCATAATTTATGGTGAATTATTGACATTTCGTATGCTGGTTATGATACGAATGTTTATGTTATGTTTAAACCTTTTCATATGGGAATGCATTGGACTTAATATGTGACGGGTGGAGCCCGCTATAGCTCCTCGATGCATCGGTAGGTCTCATGAGACAAACTAGTGTCTTGGTACAAGGCCTTGACAAAATCTTATTTGTAGTCTTGGCACGACGCCTTGGCTATGTGGTTATGATAGTCTGGAATTATTCATTCCATCATTATGAAAGTGGTTATTGATTTTGCATGTGATTATTCGATTAGTAGAATATCCATGTGAATAAGTAAATGGAATTATTTCATTTTATTTATTCCATAATATGTTGAAAGTTCAATATTGAAAGGCTTTTGTTTTAGTTATACATTGCCTTAAATGTTTATTCTTATTTATGAAAGTTTCCGCTATATTGTTATCCTTACTGGGCATTTGAGCTCACCCCTTTTGTATGTTTTATTTTTCCCAGGATGTGAAGAAGTAAGTTATGAATGACCTGTAGGGATATTATGAGGGGATAATAGTGTGGACTGTGGAGACATTATGTTGTTGTAGTAGTTTTTCATTTTATGGTGTAATGTAAAACTTATGAATATATCTAGTGTTTATAAGGCTACTAAGCCAATTGGTCTTTCGAGATTTGATCTTTCTTGTGATCATACCAATGTTATGTAATAATGCACCGACTCTGGGTAACGAGGGTCGGGGCGTTACAAAATATATCCTAAAGTACTGATAAAAAAGATTATTATAATGGTTTGTACCTTCCTAAACCTTTGGAGGAGAAATTGGTGGAGTTGGGATGAGTTTCTAGGTAAAATTAGAGGTTGTGACCTGGAGCTATAACCTGCAATATAGTGGAGGATATTATGGATTGGTTGAGTTCTTGTGGTATAGGGAGGATTTTGGGTTTTATTGGATCTTCAAATTATGAAATAGATATAGTGTGAATATGATATTTGGTGTGGTGTGTTTCAATGCTAGCACTTGTGGCATGTAATTGTTCTTATAGTGTAGAAGCTTGAGGGGTCGAGTTTCCATTGTCTTTACCTATTGAGAGGTGGTTTTGGCATGGGATAGAGTTTTAGAATGGATTTTTTGGTAAGATAAGTTTGTTTTATCTTTATATTTTATTTTATCTACATTGTGGTTCATTGGTTTCACCATATTCATACCCCATATAGATAGGATATTGGAGCGATATTTCGCTTGGATCCTAGAGGCTAGCTGGACCGAGGTGATTGCAGTGTAGAACATAGACTCATTCCATAGTTTTGGTTAAAAACCTATTCAATTTGACATGGTTATGAGTGTTTAATCATGTTATTTTAATTTATCTATTCTTATAAATCCATGATCACCTTTGAAACTCACCATTCATTACACTTCTCTCTTGACTCTTGGGTGAGATAGGTACAGTTTTTTGGGTATTTCACCCTATTTTCTATGAATTTGATCCCCAACCTTGATATGTTGGTTCACTGAATTATAATGTGAGATTATTTACTTCCCTCCCTATATTGTCCTCTATTTTTTACTTCGAATCATTTTTTGGTTGTGGAAATTGCAGGGTTAGGTGATTTTTTGGATAAAACATGATAGAGCACACTGTGTTCTAGGTTTCTAATACCATCTTGGTGTAGGTCAAACATTTTGGACATTTATTATTTTTCTTTTCCTTTCACAAAAAATCATAAATCTTTGTTTGAGTTTGTGGGTCCATGTTCTCTCCTTGTTTTTGTTTGTATGTGATTCTAAAATGATTTTCTTTCCCTTTGGGTGAATTGTAAGAGATAACTAAAGAAGATAATGAATTAGTTTAAATGAAATTAAAGGGGATGGGTGTAATATTATGTTCTTACTTAATTTTTTGTTTATACTTATGAAAGTATTTCAACTATTTCTAATGTTTGAAATCATTGATTTTGATGAACCCTATGTGTGATATAGATATTGTGAAATGTAAACCCTTGTTTTTTTGTTACTTAAGCTCACCGGGAATAAAATGTTAAGCACTTATATATATATATATATATATAATGTGGTTCATTTAAAAATATAATTTTGTGAAATAACCCATGAAAGAGATGAAAAACAAATCATGAAAGAACCCTTGAAACTGAACTAGTGTAAATTATGGAACATGAAATCTATTTTTGTGTGTGTGTTGGTGTGATTGTTATGTTTTTGTTATCTTTGGGTTAAACTTGTGGGGATTTTAAGGTGATAATTGTGACCATATTGGAGGTGGAATGTGTTGAGGTAGTATTTATATGATTTTTTAGTGTTTGATACATTTTTGGAAGATTTGTGGTGGTTGGTTTATGGAAGTTTTTTTGTGATGGTTGAGCTACAATGATGAAGTAGGAGTGAGATGTGATGATTTAATTAGGATACAAACATGATATTATGTTGTTTAACGTGTTTTAGTTTTTTGATATTAATGAGATGAGGTTTGTAAGGATGATATGGGTATTTCATAGGTTGGAATTAAATATTTGTGATGAAAATTCAATGTGTGTTAATAGATTACTAAAATTAATGATAATTATTAGAAAATGGATGAATTATAGACATAATGTGATTGTAATTAGTTTATCATAAAACATGGAACTTGTTTGAAAACTATTGAATCCATAAATTTGATAACTTGGAAAAAAAGGGAAGTTGTGAATTATGTATATGGTTGGCTCTTGTGGTAAAATCTCATTTAGTGGTGGTAGCAGTTGGGGGAATTTGTCATGTAGTGATGTGGTAGTATTTTTGGGTAGACTAATATAGTTGGATATGAACCCTTAATATGGGTATTATTTATTATCTAGCTATCCTTATATTTTCATTTTATTTCTATATACACCCCACCTGTGTCAAGTAATGTTTACTAACACCAAAATGTTTTTAGGAGTGTTTTCCCCAATATCTAGGCTGGTGATGGGAATGATGGTTGATTCACCCTTATCCCCTATCTTCCTTTGACAGTAGTATAATTTGATGGATTAGTTAGTGTGAGAGCCTATACTTTTATGATAACATGGTTAGTGGGGATACTTGGTGGTGATATGATGATGTTTGGAGGGGATCATGCATGGTAGGAGGAGGGAATGAGGTTGATTTCTTTTTTGTTCATGATAATTTACTACTCTGGTTATGAGGTTAAGATTTAATACATGATGATTCAAATGATAATATTATTGTGGAAGGTGATATTCATATGATTATTGATGTCAGTACAGTATGATAGGCCCTATAGGAGGCTGGTGTAGGTAGGGTTGTGACCCAAACCACATAAAATAAAGTTTGATATGTGATGACTGGTATATGAGGAAGGGGTGGGAGCATAGGACATTTTCCTTGGGGGTGTGAGATCAGAAACTCGGTGAAGAAGTTGATGTGTGGCAGCTATATCTACGTTCTCTTTATATTATTTTACTAAACTGGATACATTATTTGGTGATCGAGCCTTGGTGAGGTAAGGATGGCTAGTTGACCTATTTAGGTGAATTTTAGTTGTGTTTTTTATTCTTTGGTGCATTATTATTCACTTTTCACATTTGTATGAGAGACTTTGGATATGATCCTAATTAGTATAATTTTTATGCTCTCCCTGTTATATAATCTATTTTCAATTTTCCTAGAGCATTTCAAATACATATTTGGGAATTAATGGCTTGTAAGTAATATTTTCTGTGAAGTTATTGCCTTTATACTTTTTCTTTGGGTACTTTAATTTGGATAATTCAATAGTATTATTTGACATGAATTATGAGTTTTATAGATTCTAGTTTCTTTATAGTATGAGATAGAGTTTTTTGGTGTCTGTTTATCATTTCTACAAGTCTCATTTATCTTTATTTTTTTGGATAATGCCTCTTATGTGTGTGATTTATACACCCTTGGTGATAGTCACCAACACAAATCATATTGTAGGTGGGACTTAAGTGACACTATTTCTCTTTACTACCAACCTAGGAGGGGTACTAGTGGAGGGGGTCATGATAGAGTGGTATTGAATCTTTGGTTGAGAGATAGGATGGTTCTTGGGGTTATGCACTTTTGAGGCTTTCATGGGTTGGTAGATAGTAGTGTTATTTGAAATTATATAATAACATAGTCAAGGGATACTAGCTAGGATATATGATTTTAGATCCTACTATGATATGAAAAAATAACCTTAATCCTTCTGAAAATGCTTTCCAAAGTGATGTTGCTTTCAGGGTAGAAACCTAGTATAGATACATGCATCATGCTTGATTTTTTTATTGAACAAGGTGATTTCAATAAATTTAAATGAATATAAATAATAAATTAATCTAAATAAATTTGGTGCTATCAAGATTATGATTTATCTTGTGCCTTATTTTTATAATCGGATCATGGTCATTATCCATGTGTAGTTATAGGGGGAGAGGTTATGTTGGTAGATAATGCTAATCATTGAAGGATCAATCCGACTGATAAGGATGAGTTATTTTATAACACATTTTTGTCTTTCTAGAATTATCATTTGACCTTGAAAAATGGGAGAGTATACAATATGTAGATAGACTATTTTTTAGAGTATCTTTAGATCACCTTTGATTTTATGTGGGCCCAAGCTGAGTATCAGGTTCCATGGGTGATCGACCAGATGTGAGGTGAAATGCATCAGTGGTGGATTTTGTATCTTGCAGAGTGGGAGAAGATATTTGTATGTTGGTTTTATTTAAAAAAGGAGTGTTTTTTGGAGTTCATATATTTTACAATGATGTTGGAAAAGCGGTAGGATTTTATATCCCTTAAGAAATGGATCCTAAGTATGAAGAATCTCAGGATGAGGTTCAAGGATCTCTTGGATTTTATTCTAGATCTATTTCTAGACAAGGATTTCATAACATAGAGTCTTAAGAAGTATTTTTTTCTGATTCTAAGGTTTTAATTCATTCCATTGATACTTATTAAGTATTTTTATGTGTATAATAAAGTAAAATAAATCAGGTGGGTTCACTCGTATGGAGGATTTATCCAAGAGGGAGGTCCTTAAAGATTCCAGGGGAGTAAATATTCGGGTGGGGGACCACTAATGTTAGATCAGTCAAGTTTCTAACTAGTTATGATTTAATCACAACCATTTTATTCATGTTTTTCTAGGTCCAACAATTATTGAGTGTCTACAGAAATTTATGGTGTTCTTTGCTTGTGGAGTTCACATACATATTTATTCACAGTTTGTCATCACTTAGGGAGTTTAGTTTGTCCTGGATGGATAGGCCCATTTTTGTCTATAACTTCATTAGATGTAGATGAGGATGTTTTAGTAGTAGGGGTCTCCCATATTTTCCCAACATCTAGGTCAGAAGGATTATGGCTTGTTGAGGGGAGATGGAGCTAGTAGTGGTACATCTCACTGTGACCCTTTCTCAAAGGCCTAGACCTAATAATTCTTGCGGATTCTATCTGCAACACGATAGAGGAACTAGATATGGAAAAATGAATATTATGGAGTTTTATGTGAAACAGAGTCTTGAAGTTGTTCAAGGTATGATCAATTTATTATCTACCATATTTTTTGTGTTTTTTAATTCTGGATAATCTCACTCCTTTGTTTCACCTTCCTTGTTCCATACATTAGGACTAAAGGTGGAGAGACTTCCAATTCCCCTGTTATTATCCACACTAATTTGAGGTCAAGATATGTTCTTTGATGTGTGTTGAGAATTTAAACTAATGATGGGGGAACATTAGTTAATGACTGACTTCTTCCTATTATATATACATCTATATAATTTTAACCTTAGTATGGATTAGATATATTACATTCATTCAGTCTTTGATTTATTCTTGATGGGAGTTTCAATTTATAATGTGTAAGGTCAGTGAGTGGTGTTTTTTAGTGAGAGGGATTACTGAGTGGGAGGAATGCGAGATAAAAATCTCTTTTCTTAGTTGGTAGAGTTTTTAGTGGAAGATCAGGAAGTGGAGGCCCCTAGATTCATCAAAGACTTTCTAGATTTCATTTTAGATAATGTTGAGACACTACTCTATTGTCATGACATTGAGTTTAGGATAGAGTTACAGTCAAAAAAATATCTTATTTTGGTGGATCTTTATCAAATAACACCCATAGAGCTATGAGATTTTAGGGTACAAGTTGATAATCTATTACAAAGGTCTTATTCTAGCCTATCGTATATCATTGGGGTGCTCTAGTGTTATTCTATAAAAATCTAGATGATAGTCTGAGGTTGTGTGTGAACTACCATAGGATAAACTAGGTGATGGCTAAAAACCCTTACCCTCTTCTGAATAAAGGCAATATATTTGACTAGATGAAGGGGTATAGTTTGTTTTTGAAGATCTATAAATAGACTGTATATCACCAAATGGGTGCAAAATAGGATTATATTTTTAATACTATATTTTTATGTAGGTATGGACACTTACAACTCATATTCATGCAGTCCAATGTCATGAAAATAGTGGTTTTATTCATTAGACTGGTGAATTATGTGTTCCCAGAGTTCCTAGACTGGTTTATGGTCATGTTCATTGACATCATCCTCATATACTCAAAGTTTATAGAGGAACATGTTGAGTAACTTGGAGTTATTCTATATGTTCTTTTGACAATATCAATTCTATAGAAGGTTATCCAAGTGCAGGTTTTGAACAAGGGAGGTGCACTTTCTTGGGCATGTAGTGTCTCGGTAGGGTATGGTTGTGAATCCATTGAATATTGAGGCAGTTTCTTCTTTGTAGGAACCCAATAACCTAACATTGGTTTGTTGATTCCCTAGAATTTCAAGATATTATTAGTGGTTATTGTTTTAATTCTATAATATTTCAACCCCATTAACAACCCTAACCAAAAAGTACCAGGTCTTCATTTGGACTGTTTAGAGTCCGACAACATTTAACTAACTAAAATAGAGGATGATTAGTTCTTGAGTGCTTTGGTTTCTTGTGTAGGGAGTGATTTTTAATTATTTTGTGAAACATATTGTCTAGGATTTGGATGTGTCTTGATGTAGTAAAGGGTGGTGATCTCTTATGGTTTCAGGCAGTTACATCTTCCCAAATGTAACTACCTATGATATATAGTTAGCATCTGTAGTATTCACCCTAAAGTTGGGGTGGTATTACGTCATCATGGAATTCTTTATATTTTTTATAGACCACAAATGTTTGAGGTATTTTTTCACTCAGAAGGATCTCAATATATATCTATAGAGACTGATGGAGTTTCTTAAAGATTATGACTTTTAGATCTCTTACACCCAGGAAAGGGGAACATTGTGGCTAATTCACTAAGTATAAATTCATGAATAGATTTCATTTAAGAGTTTGAGGATGCGTGGAGGGTGATAGAGGAGTCAATAGTTTTGTATCTTAGAGTAGAGGAGGATGATGATAGAGGGTTATTTTGTTAGATGATAGTGAAATAGTCCTTGTTGCGGTATGTGGATGAGTCTCAGAGGTGGAGGTGGTGTGAGATCATGTATATCATAGTTATGCTATATAGGGTTGGTTAGTGGATGGAAAAAATCAAATGTTGTTCTATGGGAGTTTGTTTTTTCTACTGACAATGCATGAGGGAGTTCTTCATGAGTTTCATATCTTACCCTTAGTGGTGCATCCAGGTGTGTCTAAGATATATTTTGGTTTGAGTAGATAGTTGTGGTGGCTTCATATGAATTGATTGGCAACATAGTTCAAGGTATAATGCTTTGTTTTCATAAAGGTGAAAATAGAGCACCACTTCCCTTAAGTTTTTTTGTAGTCCTTCAATGTCCCCGAGTTGAAATGGGGGGACATATAAATGGATTTCATCACCAAGTTACTTTGGGCTTAGGGAGTATATAATGACATTTGTGTGATCATGAACCAACTTATAAAGTCAACCCATTTTCTTTTGATTCAAGAGTCATGTTTTATATATGTTCTTGAAAGGAAGTACATGGAAGAGTTGGTGAGGCTCTATAACGTAACAAGGACCATCATCAATGACTAGGATCCTCAATTCACCTCATAAGTATATAATGGATCGCAATATGATTTTGTGTCCCAGATATTCCATATCACTATATTCTATCCCCAAACCAACTAGAAGATGGATCAGACCATCCAAATACTATAGGATATATTTTGATATTTAATTTTGGACTTTGGTGGATCATGGGTGAAGTACCTACTCTTAGTTGAGTTTTCCTACAATAATTTTTATCCCTTATCCATTGGTATAGCTCTGTTCAAGGAATTTTATGGATGGTCATGTCAATCTCCATTTTTTTGTACTAAGGTTAGGGAGTTAGTAGTCTTTGGTCTTGATGTGGTGAAAAATATGATAGAGAATACCATGATGGTTTTGGACCGAATATAGGTAGAAAAATACCACCATATTTCCTATGATGGTTATTGGTTAAGACCCCTACAGTTTGAGGTTAGAAACCATGTTTTCTTGAGGGTTTCCCCTCAACATGTGAAAATATTATTAGTAATAGGTGTAATATTTATCCTTAATTTTTCATACCTTTTTGATGTGTTAGAGCATGTTTGTGAGGTGGAGTATCAGTTGGAACTTCCACCATAGATAAAAAATATTAGAAATTTCTTCTACATGTCCCATATTTAATAGTATATTGATGATGACTCTCATTTCATTGAATTGGTACAGTTTGATATTAAGGGTGATGTGACTGTCATGGAGCATTCAATTGATATCCATAAATTTTAGGAGAACATGTTGTGTGAACATATCATTACCCTAGTTCATATATTAGGAAGTAATGGTATCCTAGAAGAGAGTATGTGGGAGTGTAAGTCATAGATGCATGCTTAGTACTCATAGTTATTTTGAACATTGTTTTCCTTTTTTATTTTTTCTACAGTGATTTTATACTTGAAATTTTGTTATTGGGTTATGAAATCTGGTTTTTTCGATTGTATCTTATGTTTGGTTGGTGGATTCATTTTGAGTATAATGAGATTATAGAGAGGTATCTTATTAGATGGTTATTTAGGAATTTCCCTTTTTTCCTCCCTTTTTGAGTTTAGTTTATATTTTCATGGATGATAATCATTTGCGTGTTATCTAAGGTAACATTCCAGACCCTCTTGACACATTACTCAGTGAGTTTTGTGTACTACAGGTACTGAGAGGATGTTTTGAGGATAAAATTATAGATTTGGGATGATTTTTCATCCAAAATAATAGGGTTTTTATGGATATATGGGATATGGTGTAGTGGGGAATTTTATAGTTGGTTGATTTCTTATATTATAAGGATCCATGGATTTTGGGTTTGGGTGGCTCTACCAATTCTGGCATAGATACGACATGAGGATGAGTTATAGTGTAGTTTTATTTTAGGGATAGGGCTTACATCATGGTTTTTTTATATAGTGTGGAATCTTGAGGGGTCAATTTTCTCTTATACCTACCTCCAAATAGGTGGTTGTGTCATAGAGGAAAGTTGTGGCATGGAGTTATAAAGAAGTTAGTTTTAGTGTCTCTAGAGTTTTGGGGGTATCTACAGTGTGGTGAGTTGGTTTCACCATAGTCTTACCTCGGGTAGATAGGAACTTAGTGAAATATGCGGCATGGATCTCAGAGGGAAATTAGACTGGGGTGATTGTGATGTATCACTTTAACATGCATTGTGATTTGGGGATAAATCCTACTCACTATGGTGTAGTCAGGGGTTGTTGTTTCATGGTATTTTAATTAATATGTGGGTATTAATTCATAATACCATTTGAAACTCACCACTCCTCAGACTTCTATCCAGACTCTTGGGTGACCTAAGAGAGGGTTTTAGAGGTATTTAACTCACTTTTTATTGGGTTTTATCCCCAACCTTGGGAAAATAGGTTCTTGATGTTCTATGTTTAGATTCCTTCCATCCCTATCTCTATCCTTCTCTCATTATTTATTCAATTGAATTTTTGGTTACATAAATCATTTTTTGGGTGATGTTAGGGATAAATATCGATATGTCGTGTTGTGTTCTTGGTTACTAGTACCATCATGGTGTGGTTTTTACCTTATTGATGTTTTTTCTTCATCTTTTATTTATGCATCAAATTATATATATTTTGTTTAGGTAGGGGAACCTTGTTCCCCCTCTATTTTTGGAGTATCAATGATTCAATCATGTTATTGTTTCCCTTTGGGTGGATGGTAAGTTTTACCTAAACAAAATAATAAATTGGTTTAAATGAAATTGAAGGGGAGGGGAGTAAAATCATGTGTTTACTTTCTTTTTTGTTTCTATTTATGAAATTATAAAAAAACTATTTCTAATTATAGAAATCACTAATATTTTTTAGCCCAATGTGTGATGAAGCTGTTGAGAAATGTGAACCCTTGTTGTTTCTATTACATTAAATCTCGATTTATAAAGGTTTAAGAAATTATATATGGCTAACAAACCTATTTTATTTGAAACTAAAAATGTGTGAAAGCACCCATGAAAGAGATTAAAAATTTTTGTGAATCCCCCCTTGAAACTAAACTACTAAAAATTATGTGATATAAAATATATTGTTGTGTGTGTTGGTGTGCTTGTTTTGTTTCTATTGTGGTTGAGTGAACCTTGTGGGGCTTGTATGGTGATGGTGTTGACCAGATCAGAGGTGGGATTTTTTTATATAGCGGGGACACAGTTGTTTGGCAAGAGATGAGTTGTGGTCTGAGTAGTGGTGGATTTATTATGGTATTATTGTGTGATAGTTGAGTTTTGGTGATGAACTGAGAATGATATGTGGTGTTGGCATTGAGTAATATACGATATTTTATATTGTGGAATGTGTGGTAGTTTCCCAGTAGTAATGTGTTGAGGCTTGTATTGATAAAATGGGTATATTATGGACTAAAATTAAATAATTATAACTAAAATTCATTGTTTTCTAGTTTAATAATGAAATAAATTATAATAAATGGGCAATGGATTAATTATACATATGGTCTGATTTTGAGTGGTTTAACATCAAACATAGAATTCAATGGTTAAATAAGAATGAATTGGTTAGTAACTAGTGAATCTGGAAATTGTATAACTTTTAAATTAAAGTGGAATTATGGGTTGTGTGTGTGTATGGTTCTCATGGAAATTTTTCATTTAGTGGGGGAATCATTTGGTGTCACATGTCATTTGGTGATTTGATAGTGTTGTAAGATGTGGTAGTGGAGTTAGATGTGAACCCTTAGGATGGGTATTGTGTTTTATATAACATACTTATACTTTCATGTTATTTCTATACACACCCTACCCACATCGAGTACTATGTTTTGATAACCAAATGTTTTGGGGGGTGTTTTACCCAATATCTAAGTTACTGATAGAATAAGTTGTTGATTCCCCCATCTCCCCCACTCTTCATTTGGTAGTATTATTGGGTGATGGAGTAGTTAGCAGTGGATTATAGACTTTAATGATGGCATAGTTGGTGGTTATTCTTAGTGGTAAGATAATGACGTGTGGTGGGGATCAAGCTTTGTAGTAGGGGGTAATGAGGTTTATGTATTTCATATTCATGAAGCCCTACTTCTCTGGGTTTTTTCTTTTTGGTTCGATGTGTGAGGATATAGATGATGATATGGAAATAAAATGTGATATATGGATTATGACTGATGCCATAACAATATATTGGGCCCTAATGGAGGATGAGATAGGTAGGGTTTCAACCTGAAAAACAACAGATATATATTTATATGTGATGAATAGTATAAATGGAAGGGATGGGAGGTATAGGACATTTGACATTAGGGAATTATAGTGGAAACTCAATGGGTATATGGATATAGGGTACTTATGTCTATGTTTAATTGATATTATTTTACTAATTTGGATGAATTATATGTTTGTTGAGCCTTAGTGAGACTTTGATGGCTCGTTTACCTATTTAGGTGCATACTAGTTACACTATTTATTCAATGGTGTATTGGTATTCTCTTTTCAAATTCAAAAAATGGACTTTTTTTATGATCCTACTGAGTATAAATATTATTATCACCCTAAATATATAAACTATTTTAATTTTTTTAAGAGTGTTTTAGAGACCAATTTGGGAATTACTAGCTTGAAAGTTATAACTTTTGAGGAGTCATTTCCTTAGTTTGTTTCCTTTTGGTGCATTAATTTAGATAATTCAATTATATTAGTTGACATCCATTATGGGTTATATGGGTTTTGGATTATTTATATTATGTGATAGAGTTTTTTGGTTGTTGTTTAACCTATCTATCAATCCCATTATTATATTATTTATTGTAATTCCTCCCATGCGTGTGATTTATACACCCTTGGTGCTAGTCGCTAACCTGGGTCCTACTGGAGGTGGGACTTGGGGGGTCACTTCTTATCTTTACTACAGGCTCGGGTAAGGTAACAATGGAGGGGGTCATGAAAATGATAATAACATGAAAATAAAATCATTTCATGGTATTAAAATTATTTTATAATGATTTTATTTTAAAATAATCCCAAATAAGAAATTAAAATCAGGAATTGAGAAAACCATTATTTTAATAAAGTAACAGGTTATGAAAGAGAGTTTTTTGAGTGGTAATGTGTGATCTATCATCATAGATGAATCAAAATGATTATAATACAATTTTGATTTAATTATTGTAGAAAATTAATTTTATTTTTAAAATAACTTTAAGATAAATAATCACAAATAATAAAGGAGAAAGTGTTTTGGAAACTCGTACCTTTCCCTTTGAGACGCCTCCTTTGGATTGAACCTAAATCCTTCAGATGAAGGGATTTTGATCACACCAAGGGCTTAAGGATATGTGAAGGGGGTGTAGTGAGGTATTTGAGTATATATTTTTCAAATGATGTAATTTTGGAAGTGATGAGAAAGTAGTGGAGGAGGGGTGTTTATATAACCACGGTGGAGAGGTCTTTTAGAATAAAGTATTATTTTTTCATATAGGCTAAACACTATGAATAACATCGATTCCCATGATATTTATTGGTTTATGATTAAAAATAAGGTTTATTTGAAATTTTATCCCTAAAAAACTAAATGTAATATTTCAAATATTTGATTAAAGGTAAAGAATAAAAAATATTTATTAAATTAAAATATTACTTTTCCATCACAATTTTCAAATATTAGTTTATAAATTAAACATATTATTTTAAAATGAATTTCTCTACTCCTTATATAAATTTTAATTCTACCAAAAAATTTCATAAATGTCTATTTTATAATTATATAAAGATGATGTCATAAAAGTTATGGTATTTTTAAAAATGATATTTTTTACTTTTCACTAAAAATCAACTTTTTCATAGAAAATTTAAAAAATCAACCTAAGATAACTTTTCTGTTATATTTCAAAAAATTAATTTCATTTTATCAAATTCAAATTCTAACAATTATAAATTTATATTTAAAATATAATCATATAACATATGGACAAATAATTTCTATAGAATAAAAACTATTTATTTTGTTATCAATGATTAATTTTATATTTCTTATTATATCATAATTAATAAATGATTTATAATTAATTTTATATATTTGTAAAGCATATAATTTTTAGGAAATAATTATTTTAATTAATTGTAATTTAGCTTTTAAATACATAATTGATAAAATTGTTTTAGTGCGACAAACATTATGCATAATGATAACAATGTCATGTCAATAACCATTTTACTTTTATAAAAACTATATTATTAAAATTTAATAACCACTCTATGAAAATAATATAGTATAAATTTGTGGAATTACATTTTTAAATAAAAATTATAAATACTTCATTATTTTATTTTATTGTAAAATATGGTATTTTACATTTTAAAATGATGTTTTTAGACTACTGAAACTTGTATATAGAATTTTATAATAATAATTTATAAATTAAATAAAAATAAATTAATTAAAAATGCATTATAAAGTATTATTTTAGTTTTTTAACCATTTATTTTATCATAAATGCACATAAAATTGCATGTGACATTACTTTCAATGCTTCTATGTTACAGTTTTATGACAATTAATACATTTGTCATACATTGTTCACAATTAGATTATAATAAATTAATTACTATTTAAATTATTATATTGAAATAAATTTGTTAAAAAAATTAATTTAGTTATAAAATCAAACTATATGTATTATGGATACACTAAAAATGTTAATTAGAGAAGTTTTTTTTCATTACTGATTTTTTAAAACGTCCCTAATTCATTTATTGATGTTTCTAATAAAAGTGGATAAATGAGGTGTTGTGAAGTTAGTGATGTTTATAAATGTCAAAAATTTAACAATACCTTATTTACTGATATTTTTCAAAAAAATTGGTAAATAAACATCTATAAATTGGTGATGTTTATAAATATATCTATATAGAGACACCTCATTTATCAATGTTTTTAGAAACGTCAATAAATGGCACCTCATTTACTGACATTTCTAAAAAAATATCATCATTTACCAACATTTATAAAAAAAAATTTGTCATTTTCCAAAGTTTTCTAAAAATTTCGGTAAATTAGCGACATTTTTTTCATTAGTGGTGTTTTAAAAATTCACTAAATTGGAAATGATTATAAACGTATCTACTTAGTGGAACATTATTTACCAATGTTTTTTAGAAATGTTGGTAAATGAAAACTCATTCATAGACATATCTAAAAAACATTGTCATTTACCAATGTTTCTAAAAAACATCGGTAGTTTTTTTAAATTCCTTAATTTATTTTTTTAAGCTCATTTTTTGAAATTTAAAATGTTTTTTTATTTTTACCGGATTTTTTTAATTTAATTTTTTTACTCATAGAGAACAGATTTTTTAAAAATATATTAATTTTTTAGGCTACCGCAATGCCTCCTCTTGACCTTAATTGGAAGCCTTTCCATTCCCTACTTAGCAGTGCCCCACACCCCTCACAGCGCCACTCACGTACTCACTCATCAGCACCACAATTGGCCTCTCATATACCCCTAAGATAGCACCTACTCACGTACTCACTCATCAATGCCTTAATTGGCATATCTTATACCCCTAAAACTGTGCCCACTCACGTACTCACTCATCAGCATCTCATCACCTCAATTAGCCTCTCTCATTCCCTCACATAGTTCCTACTCACGTACTCACTCATTCCAGCACCTAATTAGTGGTGCCCCACACCCCTCATAACACCACTCGCATACTCACTCATCAACGCCTCAATTGGCCTCTCATGTACCCCTAACACAATGCCTACTCATGTTCTAACTCATCAACACCTCAATTAGCCTCTCTCACACCTCTTACACAACACCTACTCACGTACTCACTCATTATTGCCTCAATTGGGCTCTCCCATGCCCCTTACACAGCACCTACTCGCGTACTCATTCATGAGTACCTCAGCGTCTCAATTAGCCTCTCTTATACCCCTCACACAATGCCTACTAACATACTCACTCATTATCACCTCAATTTGCGGCCTTTCTAGAACCAACTCAGCGGTACCTGATCCCTCACAGTGCCACTGAACACCTACTTAGCATCTCTCATTATTAACCTCTCTCATACCCCTCACAACGCTTACTTAGTGGCTCCTGTTACTGGCCTCTCTCATACCGTTGCGCTCATGTGAGCTAGACCAAGGAGATTTGATACTTGTACATCATTTCTCAAAGGTGAAAGTCCTAACCAACTCACTTATTCTATTTATTATTATTTAATTGTATTATATTATATATATATAAATAGACTTCAGTAATTAAAAAATTAATATATATTATATATATGTATGCTTATATTTTATATATTTGTGTGTGTTTATATTATATATATGTGTGTTTATATATATATGAATGTATATATTATATATATATATATTAAATGTTTATATATATATATATATATATGTTTTTTTATGTGTTAGATATATATATGTCTATTTTTTAAAAAAGGTTGGGGCCGAATGCTTATTTTATTATTAAAGCAAAGCAAAGACATCTTTTAACTGGGTAGAGGGAGACCCATTACATAGCCTGAAGGCCCAATGGGCATGTAGCCCATTACAAGGCCCGTAGGCCCAAATTTTTTGGCCCAAGGCCCATTTTGTGAATAGTACTTCTATGGTGCCTGCCTGTTACAATACCCGCATTGTACCTACCATTGCTACAGTATCCTACCATTGCTATAGTGCCCATCATTGCTACAGTGTCACCGCTGCTACAGTACTTATGTAGTCTCTGTGTCCAAGGGGTTTTGAACCCCCATTTTTCATGTAGGATTACAGAGATTTTACCACTAAGTCAAACCCCAACTACTATATATATATGTGTGTGTCTATATTTTATGTATGTATATTATATTATATTATATATTTATATGTTTATATTTTAAATATATGTTTATATTTTTTATTATATATATATCAGTATGCGTGTGTGTGTTTATATTTTATGTTTATATATATATATATATATGTTTATATTTCATGTTTATATTTTATATTTATATATATTTATATTATATATATATCTCTCTGTGTGTGTTTATATTATATAAATATATATATATATATATATGTTTATATATATGTTTGTGTGGGTGTATAAATATATATGTGTTTGTATACCTATGTATAATTATAATTATATATATATATATATATATATATATAATTAGCCACATTTTAAAACATTGGAACATTTTTTACTGAAATAGCCATGTTTTCTTAAAATCACGACAAAAATTAAAATATAAATGTGTTTATATATATAAATATATATGTGTATATATATATATTTATATGTGGGTGTTTATATATATATATATATATATCAATATATATTTTTATATAAATGTTTATATATATGTGTGTATGTGTTTATATATATTAATATATATATATATATCTAAATATACGTGTCTATGTTTATATATGTTTATATTGATGTGTCGGTATTTAAAAAATTAATAATATATATGTGTGTACATATAAACACATATATATTTTAAAATTTTAATGTATATTATTTATATATATGTCTATATTTTATATTATATATATATAAACATACATATATGTGTATGTATGTTTACAATTTTTTAAAAATTTAAAAAATTATATATATGCATATTTATATTTTAAAAAATTTACAAAAATAAGTACGTTTTCTTAAAAATACGACTAAATTTAAAATATATATGTGTTTATATATATAAATAGATGCCTGTGTATATATATTTATATATTTATATTTGTCTGTGTGTGCTTATATATATATATATATATATATATCTAAATATATGTGTTTATGCTTATGTATGTTTATATTGATGTGTCAGTATTTAAAAAATTAATATTATATATATATAAACACATATATATTGTAAAAAATTAATAAATATTATATAAATGTATGTTTAAATAAACACATATATATTTTTAAAAATTAATATATATTATGTTTATAATATATATATATATATATGTTTGTGTGTGTTTATATATATATATACATGTGTTTGTGTATTTTATATGTATTATATGTTTATGTTTTATGTTTATATATATATATATTTATATATTTATATTTCATGTATATATATATATTTATATTATATATATGTGTGTGTTTATATATGTGTGTGTGTGTGTAAATATATATGTGTATGGATGCATATATATAATTATAATTATAATTACATATATATATATAATTATTCACATATTAAACACAAGTAAAAAAATTACTAAAATAGCCACAAATTCTTAAAAATGTGACTAAATTTAAAATATATGTGTTTATATATATAAATATATGTGTTTGTGTGTGTATATTTATATAAGTGTATATGTGTGTGTATTTATATATATACAAATATATATTTTTATATCAATATGTATATATATGTGTCTTTGCTTATAAAATATATATGTGTGTGTGTGTGTGTTTATGTTTATATATGTATATATCGATGTGTCAGTATTTAAAAAATTAATATTTTATATATGTGTATATATATATGTATTTACATTTTACATTTTACATTTTTTATTTTATGTTTATAAATGTGTGTGTGTGTGTGTGTGTGTTAATATTTTATGTTTACATATATATGTGTGTGTGTGTGTGTATGTTTATATTTTTTATTTTTTATTTTTTATTTATTTTTATATTTTATGTATACCCCCCCCCCCCCCGAATGGCCTGAAGACCTTCATTTTTATTAATTTTTTATAACCCCCTTTCAAGGGATGAGGGGGAACCCTTACAAGGCCCGTAGACTTAAAGATTACATGACATGTGGGTTTAAGAGACATTATATGACCCAAAGGTCTTAGAAAATTCTACCAGACTATAACCACAAGGAACGACCCCTCCCCAGCATCTGTATCATGATGGTAGCTCTCCACCTTTGCATGACCATCTGGCTAAGCTTCCTGTGCAAGAACAGGCTGGTCCCGATGGTGTAGTCATACCCTCCCATTCTTTCAAATCCATTAGTTCTGCTCGGGTGAGTGCACCTGATCTGAATCCTCCTTTGGGGATCCTCCTTTTTTGTAGAGTCTATCTGGAGAAACTTCATTGATCATGTGGCTTGAAGGTCTTGAGGTGGCCTGAAGTTTTTGAGGTGGTCTGAAGGCCTTAAGGGTAGCCCAAACTCCTTACTGACTTAAAGACCTAGGTGGCCCGGAGGCCTTAAGGACTCCAAGCCCAAACCGGTGGCCCAAGGTGAATAGTTTTGACTATGACAATACCAAACAATGTCTACTACAGTACCTACTACAATACTACTACAGTAACCCAAAATTATCTATTTGTCTGGTTTTAAACCTGAGTCTCTTGGATGCACTTAGAGAGACCTCACCAATTGGGCTGAGACTTAGGTGTTATTTTATGTATATATATGTTTATATTATATATATATTGTATGTTTATATTTTATATATATCATATGTTTATATTAATATATATATGTTTATATTATATATATAGGTTTATATATATGTGTTTATAAGTTTATATATATATATATGTTTATATATATGTGTATGTATACATATATTTAATTATAATTATAATTATATATATATAATTAGTCACATTTTACAATAATAGTAAAAATGTCACTAAAATAACCACATTTTCTAAAAAACATGACTAAATTTAAAATATATGTGTTTTTATAAATAAATATATGCATATATGCATATATATATATATATTTATATGTGTGCGTGTGTGCGTTTATAGACAAATATATAGACATATATTTTTATATATATGTTTATATATATGTGTTTTTATTTATATATATTAATATATATATATATATATATCTAAATATATATTTACATTGATGCGGGGAAATGATATATATACATATACACACACGCACACACACATAGATGTTTCTTGAAAAACATTGTAAATTTAGCGACGTTTCCTAAAAAACAACCCTAATTCATCGATGTTTCCTAAAAACGTCCCTAATTTAGAAACATTTTTCAGGAAACGTCGAAAATTTAGAAATTATTTTAAGCAAATGTCGCTATTTTAGGGATGTTTTTTAGGAAATGTCTTTAATTTATAGACATTTTTTCAAGAAACATTGCCAAATTAGCGATGTTTGCATGAAGTGTGTAACGTCCCCGACCTCGAAGCCACCAAACTGATACCCCGGGTTGGGTCTCTAGATGACCTCAGATGTGCCTCCTCATACACTAGAGGCTGCTGACTAGCCGCGATGGTCTAAGAGAACACATAGGGATACTATACCCTCTTTATCCGAGTAAACCACAACAGATAAAATTGAGAAATAAAGGAAACAAAAAATATTAAACCAGAAACATGCATTACCAACCATTCCCCAAAACTAGGTACAACCCAAAACCAAACACTAAATATTCTATGCCATGCTAACATTTCCAAAAGTGGAGAAAACCCAAAAATAAACACAAATAGTTGAATCCCCCAAAATATGTCCTGACTCCATGTCTGGATCCTCATCCATCCACATCCCATGCCCAACTCAACTTCCTAGTATAAGGCTTTTTCCCTTTTCCTAACCTGTAAACATTAAATCTGCTCAGGTACCCAATAGCAGATTGGGAATGGTGTGAGTACAACTCAGTAGGCCACCACCAATAGTGTCTTCAAAATATTCATTCTAAACTGATAGTGAATGAAAGTACTAAACAAATGGCAAGGTATACAAAATACAACTCAGGTGGCATTACTTAACAATTTTAACTTTATCCATTTTAATCACTTAATCCATTTTAATCACTTGTTCAATGGGTTAGGTATTTACATCACTTACACAATGTCCTAAACTGGCCAATTTCTATGCATAAGAGAGTAATTTAAGTTCCCTATCTCACAAGGGATAAACATTCCACTAACAAACAGAATACATTTACCTTGGAGCCTCAGTCCATACAACCTCATCAAATGTTACTTTTAGGGCCATAGAGCCTCAATTCCCTTTACTAACTCATGCATTGTGGGGTGGGGTTTAGTGTCCCAGTCTAACCTGACTTGTGGGTGTAGATCCTCAAGTCCAATACCCCACACCTACTCATCCATGTTCACATGCTTCTTTATCCATTTACCACATATACCATATCACAAATCAATACACATATCATAGTTATTCAATATGTGAATTAACGTCAAGCCTTAACCCATTATCACATTTATCAAACACATTTCATTTCCCATTTAACCCATTTTCCTTTATCATGACTTAAACCAATATAATAAATAACAATTCTCATACCTTGGACCATTTAACATATTCATCAATTTCCATACATTAACCCATTTAACATGCCCATCATTTCACAAGTATTTCCCCATTTAACATGTTCATCATTTCACAAGTATTTACCCACTGAACATGTTCCTCATTTCACGTACATTAACCCACCGATGCATTTCAAGCACAATTCATAAGTCATTTATCACAATCATTTTATTTCACCAAACCCATTTAACATTGAGCCAAACAATATCTTATTCCCTTCTCAAAGCTGAAAAACAAATATGAATATTTCCATTTCAACTCAACTAACATATCAACATGTTCATTATATATCTACTTTATCACTAGACAATTCCATGCTTAACATTAAAAATTTCCATTTCCGGGAATGTTGGTACACCCCATGGAAGGCCCTTAATTGTTTTATTAGAACTAAATGAATCCAATGGGGATCATGAGTGGTTAAATTAATCATTTAACCAACCATTATACTAAATATCACTAAAGGAATCAATAGTGAAACAAGAGATAGACAATAGCATAACCACATAAGCACAAATCAACTTCAAGACTAGGGGATAAAACTTGTAGACCACCTACCTCGAATCTGAAGAAGAACAAATACTCAACCTTAACCTTAGAGCAGGATTCAAGCTCCATTTGGATCCCCAACCTAAGATCCACTGGAAAAAGAGGGTTTTAAGGATTTGGAATAAGAAGAATGAAACCACAATCCCTAATCTAGAAAAGATAAGAAAGGGGAGTGTTAGATTTACCTATAGCTTCAATCCTCAACCAACAATGCTCCAAATTGTCTATAATAAAAGGATATCGATTCTTGGGAGGTTTGGGGAGGTTTGGGGAGTTTTGGGTTGTCACTAGGGATGAAGGAGGAAGAATAAAGAATAAAATAGGGTGAAAACTTAAAATTATAAGGGGGGATTGTAATTTCTCACTTTTTAATGGGGCACATGGTTTGGCCGCACAGTTTGACAAACCATGTGTCAATCATTCACCAGACTCTATCCAAGAGAGGTCTAAGTCATACAATTACCTATGAATCCTACATGGTTTGATAAATCATACACCAACCATATAAAATGGATCTATTAAAAAATTAATGATTTGGATTTCCCCCTTGCACGGTTTACTTAACTATGCACCCTTCCTCCTGGATAGCACGGTTTGGGTGTACGATTTACTCTACCCATGAGCTAACTGTGAAACATGAATATGATGATCATTTCTAACTTTCTTTCTTATCCCTAACACTTGGAAGACCCCTTAACCTCCTCATACACTCGGTACACCTTCCATCAACCAAATTTATGATATTACACCAAAATTTTAAATAGAAACATACATCTAAGATGTATGAGATCATACAACCTCCCCGCCTTATAACAGTTCATCCTCAAGCCACACTTCTAAGCATCACTGAGCTTCTAAGGAAAAGATATTGGGCCACTAGAACCACATATCTTAATCCCTTTCCCAAGTTTCTTCCTAAACATTACCATGCTACCATAAAACTCAAACCAAGGGAACATTCTTTCCTCACAATACTTTCTTACTAAAATCCAAAATACGAACCAGATGCTCCATAAAGGATGCATCAGCCTCAATATCAACAGCCTCAATATCAGTCATGTGAGATGCGTCGGGGTGATACTACCAAATATGTGACACATGAAAAACATCATTTATTACACTATATGATTATGGAATATCCAATTAGTACACCATGGGTTCGATCCTCTCAATAATCTAAAATAGCCCCACATACCTAGGATCCATCTTCCCCTATTTCCAAATCTGATTGTAACCCAGCCTTGGTGAAACCCAAATAAACACACGATCACCCTCCACAAAATCAAGAGGTCTATGAAGATGATCTTCATATGAATTATACCTAGTATGGTTCATTTCCATCTGCTTCCAGATTAACTGAACCTACTCTAATGTCTCCTACATAAGACTCGATCCCAGCAACTCTGATTCCCTAGCTTCCATCCAAAACAAATGGTGATCTACATGGCCTCTCATAGAGCGCCTCATATGGTGCCTTCTAAATTGTCACCTAGTAACAGTTGTTATAGGAAAACTCAACAAGTTCCAACTGTTTTTCCCATGATCCACTAAAGTCTTGAAAACAAGCTCTCAACTTTTCCTCTAGTACCTGAATAGTATGTTCCTATTTATCACTTGTATGTGGGTGGAAATTCGTACTAAAAAACACATGGGTGCCAAGAACCATATAAAATTATTTCTAGAAGAATGATGTAAAACATGGATCACAATATAAATTAATGGTTCATAAAACCCCATATAACCTAAATATCTTCTAAACATATAAATCACACAATTGATCAATGGTGAAGGTCTATCGAATAGATAGGAAATGTGCTACTTTGGTCAACTAATCCACAACCACCTAAATTAAACCATTCTTTAGTGATTTCCTTGGAATACCCACAACAAAATCCATCTTCATGTCATCCCATTTTTATTCCGGAATGGGTAATGCCTATAAAAACCCACCATGTCATTGATGATAAACCTTCAACTACTGACAGGTATAGTATCACACTATGAAACTTATAACTTCCTTTTTCATCTTTGTCCACCAATACTTCCTATGAATATCATGATACATTTTAGTAAAATAAGGGTGCACTTCCCACTTAGAGGAATAGAAATTTTGCATCAACTCTACGCGCATACAAGTAGGCATGAAAAAACAACCATAAACATAAACAATATCATCATCACCAATGGTCCAACCAGATGGTGGATCCCCACATTCAAGACTTCCCCTCAAATAAAAACACTCTATATCCTTATAATTACTTTACTTGATCCTTCTCAGAAGTGTTGACTGAACTTCCAAGGATAAAAGGGTCATCTTATCTTGTTCATATTGTACCTCTAGATGCATATCATAAAACAACATCATCATCTTCCAGTCAGAATTGGATTCTTGAACCACTTGGTTTTGATTTTTCCTTCTGAAATCATCTGCAACGTTGTTCCCCATTTCCATCATGTACATTAGTTTGAAATCACAGGAATGTATGTATTCAACCCATATTCACTTTTAAAGATTAAAATCACATTGGGAGAGTATATACTTATCGATTTTATGATCATTGTATATAGTAAACCTCTCTCCCAATAGGTAATGTTTCCAACAATTTAAGGCATAAACCACTGTGGCCAATTTAAGATCACGGGTAGAGTGATTTAGTTCATGAGTCCTCAAATTTTGAGACCCATAAGACACAACCCAGTACTTCTAAATTAACACTATCCTAATCCCAACACCGGATGCATAAAAAAAAGGTATACTCTATACCTAGATTGGGTATAATCAAAATTTATGCAGTAGTCATCCACTCATTTAACTCCTAGAAGGCATTATCACATGCCTTAGACCATTAAAACATGATGAACTTTTTGGTAAATCCTAAAAGAAGTGAAACCAAATGGGAAAATTATTTGATTATCCTTTGATAATATCCTGTAAACCTAGAAAACTTTAGATATTAGAAATATTTTTGGGCTATTCCCAAGACAAAACTGTCTGCACTTTCTCTAGGTCCACTTACACACCTTCCACAAATATGATATGAACTTATAAATTTAACTTGTAAATCCATAAATGACACTTGGATAGATTTTAATATAGCCTATTATCTCTTAGTATACTCATAACAACGTCATGATGTTTGGCATGATCATCACGGGTCTTAGAGTACACCAATATGTCATCAATAAAGGGAAATATGAACTGATCCACGTAAGGATGAAAGATTCAGTACATTAGGTCTATAAATACTAACAACACATTGGTCAACCCAGAAAACATCACAATAAACTAATACAACCCATAATTGCTCCTAAAGAAAGTGTGTGGTATATCAGAAGGTCCTACCCTTTACTGGTGATACCCTGATCTCAAATCAATCATGGAGAACATAGAAGCACCTCGTAGTAGGTCAAAGGGATCATCTATTTGCGGAAGAGGGTATCAGTTCTTAACCTTCATATAATTCATCTTCCTATAATAAACACACAACCACAAGGAACCATCAATATTCTTGGTAAATAATACTAGAGAACCCCAAGGTGATGTCCTCAGGTGAACAAACCCCTTTTTCTCTAGTTCCTCTAATGAAACTTTATATTCCTAGAGTTCTACTGGTGTCATTCTATATAGAAAAATAAAAACTGGTTCTTTCCCCAAAAACAAATCTATCATGAACTCAACCTACCTCTCTGGTGTCAGCCCCAAGAATTATTTAGGAAAAACATCCTAAAACTGATCCACTATAGGAGGAAAGACATGCTTCCCCACTTCCCCATCATCAAGCATAAGACAAGACACTTGGGCTGTGAGTTCACCCAACTGTTGACCGACTATCCTCGCATGTCCTGCTCAGATATCACATTCCCCAAGGTGAACATAGGTATTACCTACCAAGGATGTGAAGGTTACCTAACAAGGGTAATAGTTAATATGATCTTGGTACAACACTAACCAATCCACCCCCAAAATCAGATCAAATCCTAACATCTCTATCACAAACAAGTCCCAAAGGAAATAGTACCCACCAACCTCGAGGGAACACCCTTTATATTGTCAAATATTTTTTGGTTTCACCCTTAACAGTGTGTTAATTGATATCACCCCACATAAATTTTCCACTACTATTCCCAACACACTCAAAAACTAATCAGATATAAAATAATGCAAGGAACTTGTATCAAATAAAGCACTAGAAATATTTGAAGCTACAAGAATCGTACCTCAAACTGTCTATGGTTCGACCTTTCCACCTATAGGTGTTAGATAAACTATGTGAAGATGACCTTCCCCTCATCCATGGAATCTGGTTTGAGTTCTTGTCATTGTACTACCCTACTTATTTGGTCGTTCTTTCCTTGAAGTACCATGTTCGCCACCCCGACTGGTACGACCTGTTGAGCTCCATCTACCTGCTTGATATGTGATAAATGACCCCCTACCTACAATTTTTATTAGCCGTGATCCTCCATCCATGCCTAACTGTCGAGGGTTCCTATAAGACCTCTATACATTCCCCTTTCTATCGCACGCTCGACACTCAACTATAGGTCAAGGGCACAACCCACACATGTTCCCTAGCTTTCCACACTGATATAAAAACACATGTTCATCACCTTGAGAGGTTTAACCTCACTTATGAACACTCTTCACACATACACATTGATGAAGATTCAAAAAATGATGCTTCATGTCCTCGGAAGTCACACCACTGGTCTATCTAACTAGAACCACAAACCCACTGCCTGAAGTCACCCTTAAGTTACCTTCTGAAATAAGGGCATGATCCATCACCTCAACAAATCTATTTAAAAAGGAATATATTCACCTAAGACTTGATATAATGTCTAATACAATCCTAGAAACATATTTACATAGCATACTAATCCAATTATAATGCTAGAACAAAGCATTTTAAGTCCATGAAATGGGCCACATAATCCATCACTAACATAATTCCCTAGGTCAACCTCACAAACTCCGTAGCCCACTCCTGTATCAAGCTCTCTGGATAGAAGTGTTATGAAAACATAACCTGAAAGTCCTTACATATCATACCATCAGTTTGGGCTTGGAGTCCTTAAGGATTTCGGGCTACCCAGGCCTTCAGGTCAGTAGGGATTTCGAGCCGCCTTTAAGGCATTCGGTCCACCTAAGGCCTTCAGGCCACATGCAGTTTCCCCAGACACACTACAAAAAAAGGATCATCCCTAGAAGAGGATTAATAGTAGGTTCACTCACCACAGTAGAGAAAAATGTATTTTTCAGAATGAGAGGGTATGGCTATGCCATCAGGACTAGCATGTGCTTTCACGGGAAGACTAGACAGACAACCATGCAAAGGTGGAGAGCTACTATCATGATGCAAATGCTGGGGAGGGGTAGTTCCATATAGATAGTCTGGTTGAATTCCCTAAGACCTTCGGGTCATGTAATCTCCTAAGCCTATGGGCCTTGTAAGGGTTCCCCCTCATCCCTTGAAAAGGGGGTTATCAAAAATCAATAAAAATGAAGGCCTTCGGGCCATTCGGGTAGAACACTACCCTCAACCATCCCTACCACAAGTCATTGTCAAAATAGGGTAAATTAACATACATAGTCACACTTATTTCATTAGACACCATTTTTTTAACTATTTCCTTTCTCATAATGTAAATATTTCCTCTCAGGCACCTTTCCCATTTCACAAGTTGTTATAACCAACATTTTAACTCATATAAAACCCTTCATTAAGCACAATTCTTTAACAATTATTTAAAATTATTTCCATTTTACACATTTTCATCATTTTTATTAGACACTATTTTCTTTAAATTTCTCAAGAAAGTAAAATGCATTATACCCTTCATTTCCCACACCCCATCCCATGTGTTCCAATCATGATTCATGCCAACCATATCCCTAGGTTCCTATAATGATGCATGAATTCACAACTTTATACCATTTTGGCCACGAGAAAAATATCATAAAATACTCACATCACGCAAAAAGTACATCACTCAATGGGGAAATATCATTCAACCATAAAAACACACACCAAGAACAAAAATCTCAACCCAGGCACTTGGTTTTAACCCCTACATGGGTTAGATACTACCAAGAACTGGCTCATTTCCAAGCCCTGACACGTACTTTTCTCCTGGCTACCATCCCCAATTAATATGACCATAAAACCCACTCTGATACAACTTTGTAACATCCTCAGAACAAAATACACTAAAATGGTGCTCTGGGTTAGATCTCTACATGACCTTAGGTGTGCCTCCCTATACACCAGAGGCTGCTGACTAGCATCAAGCATCTAATAGAACAAATAGAGAGACTATACCCTCTTTATTAGAGTATTACATGGTAGATAAAAAATGGTAAATAATAGAAATAATAAACATTAAACAAGAAACATGCATTACCAACTATTTCCCAAAATCAGGTACAACCCACAACTAATCACTAAATATTACATGTCATTCTAATAATACCAAAAGTGATGAAAACCCAAAAATAAATAGAAATAGATGAATCCCCACAGTGGGTCCTGACTCCATGTCTGAATCCTAATCCATGAACATCCCACACCCAAATCAACTTCCTAGAAAAGGGTCATTAGACTTGTCCAAACATGAAACCATAAAATCTACTTAGGTACCCAATGGAATCTTGAGTAGGGTGTGAGTACATTTCATAATTCCACCACCAATGGTATCTAAAAAATGTCTAGTCTAAACAGACAGTGTATAAAAGTACTAAATAAATGACAAGTTAAAAAAAATACAACTTGTGTGCCATTAGTTAAATTTTTTCACTTTAACCATTTTAATCACTTATTCCATGGGTTAGGAATTTACATCATTTACACAGCTACCTAAACCAGTCAATTTCTATGCATAAGCGACTAAGTAAAGCTCTAAATCTCACCAGGGATAAATATTTCATTAAAAAACACAATACACTTACATTGGATACTCGGTCCTGGTAGTCTCATCAAATGAAACTATTAGGGGAATAGAGCCTCATTCCCCTTCCCTAACCTATTCATTGTGGGGTGGGGTTTAAAACCACAGTCTAACCTAACTTGTGGGAATATATCCTCAAGTATAATACCCCAAACTACCAAGCTATATTCACATGCTTCTTTATCTATTTACCACATTTACTATATCAAAAATCAATACACATAACATTCAGAAATAATAATTATTCAACATGTGAATTAACATCAAACCTTAACCCATTTTCACATTTACAAAATACATTGCATAAACCATTTAACCCATTTAATTTTCTCATTCCTTAACCCATTATCATAAAAAACAATTCCATACTTTGACCCATTTAATATATTCATCAATTCACATACATTAACCCATTTATCATGTCCATTATTTGACAAATATTTAGCCATTTAACATGTTCATCATTTCACAACTATTTACCCATTAAAAATATTCCTCATTTCATATGAATTAACTAACCAATTAATTTTAGGTACAATTAATAAGTCATTTAGAAAAATCATTTTATTTCACCTGACCCATTTAACATTGATCCAAAAAATCCCTTACGCCATTCTCAAAGTCTGAGAAAAACTATCAGTATTCCCATTTCAACTCAACTAACATATCAACATTTTCATCATGGATCTAATTTATCACTAGAAAATTTCATGCTTAACATTACAATTTTCCATGCTCGGATATCTTTTCACACCCCATGAGTGTCCCTTAATTGGTATAGTAAAACTCAATGCATCCCACAGGGATCATGAGGGGTTTAAATAATCATTTAACCAACCATTCTTCCAAATATCACTAAATTAATCAATATTAGAACAACAGAGATACAATAGCACAACCACACAAGAAAAAATATACTTCAAGATTATGGGATATAACTTATAGACCACCTAACTCTAATATGAAAATAAAAACACACTCAGCCTTAGCCTTAGATCTAGATTCAATCTCCCTTTAAATCTCTAACCTAAGATCTATTGGGAAAAGAGGATTTTAGGGATTCAGAAGAAGAAGAATAAAACCATAAGCCCTAATCTGAAAAATAGAATCAATAGGAGTGTTAGAATTACCTATAGATTCGATCCATAACAAACAATGCTCCAAATGACCTAGAATTGAAGGAGATTGATCCTTGTGAGGTCTTGGGCGTTTTGGGTCAGTACTAGGGCTGGAGGAGAAATAATAAGGAAGATAATTAGGTGAAACACTTAAAATATTGAGGGGGAAATGGTAATTTATCACTTTTTAATGAGGAACATTGTTTGACTGCATATTTTGTAAAATTGTGCACCATCTTTTCTCCAAGAGGGGTATAAGCTGCATGATTACCTAAGAATCCTTCACAGTTTGACAAACCATGCGCCAACTGTGTGGAATTACTCTATCCAGGACCACACAGTTTGGGTTTTACCTTGCATAGTTTACTTAACCATGCACCCTTCCTCCTGGATAGCATGGTTTGGGTGCATGGTTTTCTCTAACCATGCACTAATCGTGCAAAATTCATTGGATGGCCATTTTTCTATTTATTTTCTGTCTTGAACCCTGGGAGCACCCCCTAAACTCCTCCTATGCCTAGTAAACATTATATTAACAATATTTAATATATTTAAACCAAAATTTAAATAGTAATATTCCTATAGGAAGTCTATGATCTTACAAAACATCACTAAATTTAAAAATTAGTGATGCTTTTAAAAAATGGCTAAATTACAGTTTTTATAGCGATAAAGTAAAAGAGATTTTATTATTACATTTTAATAATAAATTATTAATGATAAAATTCCTCTATACTTGAATTATTATTTTAAAGAAAAACATGAAATCAAATATGAATATAATTTGTAAGTTAATTTGATTAAAAACAAAATAAATAAAATAAATTTTTTATATACATATGAAAATTTAAAAATAAAAAATTATAAAAATATTTATTGAAATTTTGGGATGTTACATTCCACCCACCTTAAAGTAATTTTGTCCTATAAATTTTTCCCATTAATAAATACTTATTAATTTTTTATCTTATTTCCATGAAAAAAATATTATTCCCTAATTTTATCTTAAGTATTAACTATGTTAGGATAATAATATTACTCAACATAAACATATGGTAAATGTTAAACAAAAATACTCAAACTACTTGTACATAACCCATTACTTTATGTTTAAAGGTTATCGATCTAAGGATTTATACCAAAATTTTCTCAATCCTAATTCATAAAATAAATATACTTTGTTATGATGGCAATTAATATTCCTTATACTTACACAAACTGATATGGTTATTAACATACATACTTTTTAAATATCACATAAATAAAGAACCTCTAATATCAAGATTTTAGAATATTTGGGAACTAAGTTCATAATACATCATCAAACAATAAAGATTAAAAAATCCTTCGACATAGTCCCCTTATAAACTGATAAAAATCTTTTAGTTGTCTATTATCACTTTAGGAAATGCGTAAATATAATAAATAGGTGGGATCAAATGCTAAGTAAGGGAAAAACATTAATAGTGATACATAGATTATAAACCATTGAGATACTTGATCAAGAGAGAAATTTAATGAGATTGTGGAATAATAAAAATTGAAAATGAGTCATCATATGATTATCATAAATCATGGTATAAAAACGAGGTGAGATATCCTGAGTGTTTATAATCATAATTTTGAATCAATCGTAGTAACATCATATAAGATAATATTTTACTTCAAAGCATTGTAATCATGAAAACATAGGAATATCACAAAAAAATAAGGTATGTATTCATAAAAATTGGTCAAGTATCATTTACAAGATATCATAACATTATAGATGAGGATAACTACTCATATTCCACACATAACATTATGGATGAGGCTTAATGTAGCTAGAAAACGCATAACATTACTGATTGAGCTTATTATACATGCCCCTTGGATAAAATTATGGACGAGGCTTACTATACTTGGCATATGCATATCATTATGGATGAGGCTGACTGTGCATGGACCACTCATAACATTATAGATGAGGCTAACTTCACCTAGCCCATGCACAGTGATCTAATTATTTGTAAATAATTACTCAATAAATTAGAAAGTTATATAATTATAGTTCAAACCATCGCATCATAATATATTAGGAATATAGATGCCACATGAACATGAAAATAATTATAAATACATCAAAAATCAAAACATTATTTATTCATGGATATAAAACAAGCATCCAAAGGAATAAAGTAGTTATCAGGGTAAATAACCTTCAACCAAGATAATAAAGTGTAAGGTATTTACACCATATAAAATAAAGATCATATATTCTAGTGAATAATATCCCTATTCAATTGAATGTATGGATATCTAGGTGAAGACCATTCAATCAAAAGATTAAAGTAAGGGAATTCACAAAGGAATGGAATTGGTAGAAAGATTACACTTATTCATAATTGATGATAGGTCAAGACAAAGGCATTGATAGATCATTTATCTTATATATATTTTATTTACACTATATCTCACATATATATGAAGTTGGATAACTAATTAAATGATTATTTTGACAATGTAACCGTTTATGTAAAATATACGTTCATCTAAATATAATTTAAGAATTAGTAAAATGGGTGGAAGGTGAAGGAACCTCATCATAGATGATGAATCTTTTGTATAAATATTGGGATATTATATAAGTTTTAAGAAAAAAATTGATTAAATTTTATGAAATGTTGAAAATTAATAATAATAATAATATATATAAAATATATAAGAGAAATCATGAGTAGTGATTTCATAAGTTTTTTGATGATTTAAAAAAATTGAGAAATGAATCACTTTCAAAAATCATTTTCAGAATGTGATAAAATAGATTCTTAAAAATTATTTAAATAATATAATATAACACCCCAAAATTATAAAATAATAAATTTGTATTCGATGGTGTATGTGACATGCAACCCTGAGCTTAAGCAACCCATGAAACATCTTTTTTAAATTTAATGTCTTTGATAGCTTGTGGAACATGCAACTATGAGTCTAAATGATCTGCAATATAGTATACTATTATAACCTAGACTTTAAATTGGTGGTTATGAATATTTTTAACTATATTATGATAATTATGGTTATCTATTGGTTATAAATAAAATAAGAATTATTTAATAGAAAAAATGTTTTATGAAAAACTGTATTTTTTCTAAAAAATGATTTAGTCGTGCTTTGAGCACATAACATTAAATTAATTTTTAACAATTTTAGAAAATTTAGTTGATAAAATAAAATTAATTTTTTAAATTTTAATATAAAAATCATATTATGTTTATTTTTTTATTTTTATGAAATGTTTCATTTTTCAATAAATATTGAAAAATACAAATTTTTACCAATATCTATCTTTTCGTTTAAATAATTAAAAAGGATAAATTACATATTAAATTTGTTTTAAAGTAAAATTTGTTCAATTATATTAAAATTTAACTATTTTAGTTCATTTGAATCAATTTTATATGAAATTTTAATATTAAAACCTTCTATTCCTACAAGAATTTTCTCTTTGAAAACCCTCCTTTTCGTCACTTCTGTAGATATAATTTTAAATTGGATTCTGAAAAATCTATGAATTGAATTTAAAAAAATTTATTCCATATTTTTAATCATAATAATTTATATTATATAATAATTTAAACTTAATTTTTTCCCCTTATGAATAGTAAAAGCAGTAAAAATTAATTATCACGGTTATGGTAAAAACTAATTTATCATGGGATTAAACTAAGAGTATTTGGGTTAAAATGATCTACCAACTTTTAGAAAACCAATTTAATGACTATATTTTGACCTTATCATCTATTGGGGTAGATAATGACCCATTTATGAGGCTTTTTTCAAGATAAAAACATGGATGTAATCGATTCTTTTCAAAAAATTCATGTGTTTCCTCTCCCCCATTTATAAAAGGCCACTCAATATCCTCCCCTATTCATACTTCCGAAGCCATTTGGTTCAAAACATACTTATCCAAGTAAATTCCTTAATCCCCTACCAATATAATATATCCATGTTTGATCATAAATCCACCCTAGGAAGGATTTTGGTGAAAACCTAAAGAAGTTTTCTAAAGAAGAGGTAATGTTCTTAAATGAGCGTTATTATTTTGTTTCTTCTTCCACCTCCTTTAAATATTATTAAATAATTATTATATAATAAAATTATTATATTAATTATATTGATATATTATTATGTTAATTGAATGACCTATATCTGTATCTTCTTCCATCAAATGTTAAATGAAACTGTCGATCATGTGTACGGTGGACTACCGCCTCGCAAACCGATGTAATTTCTTTTCCATCACCACATTTAAAGTCTGGATATAATGATTTATTTGAAAATTTTATATTATATTTAATATATTATTATAATTATGGAATTATTATATCACATATACCTTCTTACGTTCTATTATTATTAAAATATGATAATGTCGCTCGTGTGTACGGTGGACTACCGCCTCACGAAGTGATGTGATTCGTTTTTCACTTAAACTTTACATGGAATGTAATAAGGATAAAGTTAATGAATATATGTGAAATATATAAAATTATATTTATTTTTTAAAATTAATATATAATACACGTATTTACCCTTTCAATCATTATGGGAATGATAATGTCGTTTATGCGTACGTATGGCCTACCATATCCACACAGCAATGTGATCCATCCTCCATGTTCAATTAACAATAATGATTAAAAAAATGTATCTAATTTAAAAAATTATATTTATAACATTAATATCACTCTTTATATGATTAATCTATATTCTATACCCAAGAACCATAACTTTCACTACTGTACACGCATGAGAAAGCATGAAAATTAAAAAACAAAACAATAAAAATGATAAAATATTAATAACAAATGAGTGATAAGAAGTTATTAAAAGACTGTATATGATATTATAAATATGAATATAGTTATTTTATAAATTAATAACATTCTTTAAACCAATATATAGTAGGTTAAATCATGTTCAAACAAAAGGAAATGTGAGGTAAGGGGCTTCATCTCAATTTCTTTTCATTGAGGCTTATTGTAATGATATACACCTAATTTCTTTTGTATAGTGTATATATGGATCCTTTTTAATTTAATATGATGAATCATTAATATATAATTATATTTTTAATTTTAATTTTTAATTATTTCATCCAAGTGGATTTTAACTAATAATTACCAAGTGGTAAGGAATTTCATATATTAATTTATTTTCACTATGTTAAATTACTTTTTCATTGTATCTGATATACTAAGATTATGTGTGTAATGAATTTTTATTATATAATATCTAATTTCCACTTATTTTATATGCATTTACATTTGATATACATAATAAATTCATTGATTAATTCTCACTTCAATGTTATGATCATTGTAATGGATTTCATCTCAATTTCAATTTTATTGATACATATTTGTTAATATGAACATATTCACTTTGATGTGATGTATATACTTACCCTTTGATATATTTAACATGAATACATATTTATTCATGATTTTATTATAAAAACCTATATTCTTGATTAATTGATGGTCGCCTCTCATTTCTTGTTTAATTTGTTAATTGTTAACCTTCTCTTGGGGAATTCACTTTCTTGTGATTATTTTTCATTAGACATTATATTTGTTTTAAATATATATTATTTATATAATGGATATTATTATTGCCTAAAGCATATAAAAATTTTATATATAGTTTTTACTTTAAAATTTATTTGATTATCTGAGGAAATATTGATAAATTTGTATCCTTTACTCAATAAAGATATTTATTGATAAGGAATGTTATTCATGAATTAAATTGATTATTCGATATATGAGGAACTATTTTGACAAGGAGATATGGGTGGGGCCTAGCTATAGATATCATATCGATGTATTGATAGTCTCATTAGACAAATCAATTGGCTATCCTTAGTTAAATGGACTTCTGGTGTTTACCTACACATTTATTATAAACTATCTCAAGAATGGTCTTTACGGTAGAGGTGTAATGATGTCTAAGATAATGATGTATAATAATTAATTACTTCCTTCATTTAGAATTAAATTATTATTATCCATGATATTTTTTCAATGGTATTTTCCATGGATGCATTTCATTCTCAGTTTATTGATTAAATGGCATGAGTTTTCAATTATTTACCTTATCATATTAATTATTCTTGTAAAATTATTAAAATGGTTTGTATGTTTTGTTATTTACCTTGCATTTATTGTTCCTATTGATTCATGATTGCTTTCATTATTCGTAACCCTTACTGATCATTTGATATCACCCTTATTTTTTTCTTACCCATGGATCCAACAAGTGTACTAAGAATGACATGCAAGGATATTCTCAAGGGAATAATGATAGTCTCTAAAAAAATGTCATAGTTTGTGTTTTCAAATTCAATATGGGAATCTTGTATGAATATATTTTACTAAGACTACTAAACTATTCAGACCTTCAAGATGCAATTCATTGTATCTTATGTCAATGTAAGAAAGTAAGACACTGGCTTCATGTTACTGGATTCGAGGTTATTATATTTGGTATCAATGGAAGTTTAGTAGAATACTTGGTTACTAGATTTTAGGAAACATAGATTAAGTAACATAAACTTAAGATAAAAATTTAGGTTAAGTATAGAAGAACATCCTAACGTTTTTGTTAGATATATATTCTATGATTTTCAATGAATTACATCCCTTTATGGATACTATAAGTGGGCGTGTTTCTAGCACAGATGTACTTAAGGGTAATAAATCTAAAAAAGGTGTGTCGGGATTGACTTGATAATTGCCTGGTACATGAAAATAGGCCTTACATTGCACCTAATTTTACACTCTCAATAGATATGATTTGGATAATTTACATTTTCTTTACCAACCATTATAAAGGATTTTAATAGATGATGACAATAAATGACTTTGGTTAAACCTAAGGTATATTATTTTGATAGGAAGGTACCATGATTTAGATATCCTATAAATGATTCTTCATGATTAGGTGGTTTAACACTATGATTATTTTTTCTCACATTATGTTTTTTAGATTTATTCATTGGATGGAGCCCAAAAGAATCATGTTAATATTGAATATAAAGGATAATGTGGTGACTATGAGTAACCAAATGGGATGATGATGGGAGTGAAAGATATCATGATTATTCCTAATCATTTTTCCTAAAATATGGTTATTAACCAATATTTTAACCAACTATTAGAATCACCAATGAAAAGATAGATGGAGTCTTCTAAGAGATCAAGTGATGGAGACCATAGAAGAAATATTACTAAATTTCTTCCATGTCAGAAATGTGGAAAGAGACACCTAGAAAAGTGTCTGAAAGAAATTATAAAATGTTTTATGTGTGGGAAATAGGGGCATACAGTAATGAATTTCTATGGAAAAATCAAGTGTATGATGAAAGGAAATAAATCTCATCCTAGGGATCTGTTTATAGTTTGTTTTATTAAATGTGGTAACATGGGAATTATCTGAGTAAATTACATATTCTAAAGGTTAAACACTAGACCAATGAATTACCTATGTTGAAATAAAAAAGATGAAGTATTTTTGTATTGGGATTCAAGATTTAATTTGTAGAAGTTTTTTTACGAATTGTATTTTTGTTATAAGAATTATGAATCATCTAAGGATATTATAAAATTTTAAAAGCATATATGTATTCATTAACTTATGAATTATGTATACCATCATGTTTTATGATTTTAAGGTTGATCATAAGTTCAAAGTCCTAAAAACACATTTTTAAAATTTTTATTATAGGAATATAACATGATTAAGGATATTTTTGGAAAATTTTATGGGAATATAACCCTTTAGTTTTGTATATTTTTTAGTAAAATAGTTATTTAAGAAAGACTGGCCTTAATTTTTGTAGGAATAAGTTTAAAGGTACTGGTAACCTTTAGGGTTTATCTTATATTTGATATTGAAGTAATTATGTGTTATTACAATTTCGGAATTTTATAGGAATTATATTAATAAGTTTTTATAAAAAGGGAAACCCACATACCAGGGGACAACCCATCACATCAGACAAGGCCACAAGTCTTAAAACCACAACCAAAGGATGATAAGGGTTTAACACCTACCAATTCCATATGTTATGTCCTAGTTAATACATAATTGTCTTAGTTAAATTATTTAATGCATAAATATTAATGATGAACTAGTGTGTTGATTTTGAGGTTTAGAGATTAATATATTTTATTGGATAACTTATGCTAACCATATTGGTTTGGTAAAATAGTTAGAGATATATGGAATGACTTGTCACTGTTTTATAGATCGTACAATAAGTTAAAAGTAAATTTTAGTTTTTTAGGCATAAAAATTCATTTTGGGATATTAATTTCTAGGAGTAATTGATGAATTAAAAATTAATTAATACAAAACCAAATGATGAAATTAGTCTTATGAAATAAAAATGCATCAAGTAAGTATATTTTATTATATTATTATATAGTAAAATAATTCCACAAGTTTAGGAAAAGGATCTTGAAACAAAAAATTTATCCTATTACCTTCATATATGATGAATCAAATGGTATTTTAATTAGATTTATGGTTTTAAGATCATTAATTTTCAATTTATCATTCAATTTATTATGAGAAATTACCTCTATCACTCTCAATAATTATTAAATTTGTTCTTCCATGTTCATATCTACACTTATCGTGATCCCCTCCCTCTAAAGATCCCCCTCCCGAGCTTGAAATGAAGAAAGGGAGATAATGACCCCTATGTCCTGCCTCAAGTGGGCCCCAGGTTGGTGACTACCACCAAGGGTGTACAAATCTCAAATTATAGGAGGAATTTCCCTTTATAAGAAAATATATTGGGAGGTAGAATGAATCATCCACAAACAACTCCAAGATATAATATAAAAGACAAACCCAAACCATCCCATATGCATGTATAAAATAAAACTGATGTCGATACAATAATGTCTCCAAAGTAAAAACATAAAAAGTAAAGATAAAGTAGTGACCCAGCAACTGTTAAGGATTCAAGCTAGTAAGGAACAACACAATCCACAAAATCCTCCTCGAAACATGAAAAGAGTTTTATATACATAGGGTAAGCATATAAGTATACTCAGTAGAAAAACCAATTTCTCTTGTGTACATGTGAAATAATCATACTAATGAACCTATAAGAAAATAGAAGATCAAAAAAACACATAAACCTGTATACTAATCATTCCAACCTCACCAAGGAACACTCAACAAATAACTAAAGCAAAGTAATATAATATAAAGTACAGAAAATGAATGATAGGGTAACCTGCACCAATTTCCCACTAATTAGACACTCTCTCCCCAACATCAAACATCCTGACACTCCCACCCCCTCTGAATACCACATCACATCCTGCCCGCACACACATGGGTCTCAAAACATATCCCACCCACACATGCCTGAACCACACAACACATCCCACCCATACACACCTGGGCCTCATAGCATATCCCTCCTACACACACTTGGGCCTCACAACACATCACATCTCATCACTAACACACCTATGATACCACATCTCAACCACCATCTAATACACTAACAGACCTCAGGCCATCACACCCTGTGAAATACCTACCTTGAATATAAGAGGGAGTAGAAAAGAGTAGGAGACCAGCCATCCATCCTCACACTGGGATGTTGGGAAAGACACCCTTGTGTGATGATGTGGGTGTTCATCACATAGTGCTCAATGTGGTTGGGGTGCATATAGAAATCACAAGAAAAATACAAGTATATATATATGATACCAAACACTCAATACCAACCTATGATTTCAAATACAAAACACCAAATCACAACACTATCACCTTTGCTTCTACCTTTAAATGCATTTATTAATATTTTCAACCGTCATTTCAGAAGATGAATATCCCTAATAAACAAATATGTCTTCACATTTCCTCCATGTTTAATTCCCATTAATTTAATTATTTAGAATCAACCACATTTAACCACAAAACCAATCATTTAAATTTTCATTAACCACTTTCATCTCATTAAACAAACCAACCCATGTTATTTAAAATTTATTGAAAATTCATTTATTCCATCACTACTCAGGAATCTCGCACAAAGCAACCACATTCCACAAAACAGCTCAACATACCATGCCCCACTGCCCCAAAAGAATGACCAAGATAACTATTAGCCCCACATTCCCCAACCACACCTCACGATCCAACAAGAATGACCACACATAACAACACATAAATATATTTATTTACATATTTATAAAGGGTATTTTATCACATTCCATGTTATTTTAGGGGTGTTATCACACAAACAAAAAACCAGGGGCAACCATTTCACTAGATAAGTACAATTAATTAACCAATTTTCATTTAGGGTGATACCAAAAAAGTATAAAAAATAGGGATTGCAAAACTCTTGTCAAAACGTGAAAATAAAGCCACCAACGACCATAATTTTTAGCAGGGAATTTAGCCCGTACAATTCATCACATCACAAATAACAAAAAAGTTGTAAAGACATGTGAATCAAACGCCATTTAACCCTTTCAATTCAATTAACCGATTATTTATATTTTAAAAATCCAGAACAGCCATAAATCATAGATAAAAAATGTAAACCCCTTAGGCATGATACATAATAAGGAAAAAAATTGGGAAATCCTACCTCAAATAAGATTTTCAACTCACTGTGCACTGTTGGGTGAAAAAGAACGCCCGAGTACCAAAAATGCCCTAAGAGAATTATAGATCAACCGATAATTCACAAAAAATACATCAAAACAAAACCCAAACACACCCCAAAACAAATAAACACCAATATAGTGAAACCCTCAAGAAGAAAAGAATAAAACCAACCAAGAATGTGAGGAGAACTCACCATAGATCAACCACAGATCACTAAAGAAAAACAACTAGGATCAAAAAATCAATGTGGGATGAAAAGGGATTTAATAACACCTCTAGTTGCCTGGGGTTAACTCAAAATGATGGTAAGTAGAAACCATGGTTGATTGATTGAGAATTCAGCTAAAAAGAATTTTAAATCTGTATTGTATTGGGGAATTACATGACATGTAATCCCCTTTCACGTCGTGTAATCCTCGAGGTTCTATTTCTTCTAGAAAAATCCTTGCATCATTATTTTATTTTATTTTTCTAACCTTTATTAATTACACATCTTGAAATCAAATTTCAATTCGTGTAATTGTTCTATATGGTGTGAAACCCACTTTCATGTCATGAAATTTCCATGCTCCTAGCTCTCAGCATCCGAACTCCTCTAGAAATCCACTAAGACTCCTCCGAACACCTCCAACAACCAAAAATAGGAATGTAATAGACCAAGAAGGAGAAAACCATTACATTAGATACCTCTCAAACAATTTTCACCCTTGAGAATCCAAAACCATTCCCAAAAGGAAAAAGGGTTCCGAAAAACCACCCCGCGATATACCTCTCAAGGATCTCACCATACCCCAAACACTAGCACTGGATAAACATGTAATCCCAAATGGTCAGAAAACACATCTCACAACCACCAGACACCTCTTATCACATAACTACACCAACAAACAACCACTGCACAACTATATCAACCTCCACACATCCCAAACCAACAACCATTACAACTAACAAATTGCCTTGTCCCGAACACACAAACTAGGGAATTCCATCCTTCATGTCAAGATATTATCCCCTATGGACGTCATTAACTCACCCAAATGAGTTTAATAGTATCATATTTAATGTGTTTTGATTATGAATTAGGTCCTCCCCTCTTCATATGTCAGGAATTTATCACACATCACACCACACATGTCACAAACCAAGGAAAATAGCTCATCTAATAAAATAAATGGATCCAAACATCACATTGCAAAGTAAAATAGAGAAAATAAAAACTTAAAACAACTCGGGGTACTAGGAATGCATCTGCATCTATCACACCCAAGTGCTCTCCTTTTAAAAACCATTCCTCCACAATACATGAACCAAGGGAATGGTCTGTCCATGTAGATATTCCTCTTGATGATCTTGGAACTTTAATAGTCGTTCCAAAAATGTTGTGTTATACTTGATATCCAACTCTCCTCATTAAATGACATGGGAGTCATTGTAAAGATACTGAAAAATCTAAGAGATGTGAAATATGTCATGGATCCTTTCCAACCACATTGGCAATGAAAATTGATAAACCACCTCACCAACTCACCCCAACACCTCAAAGGGCCCAACAAACCTAGGAGAAAACTTACTCCCTCTACCAAACCTCCAATGACCAAATACTGAGAAAACCTTCAAGAACACATGGTCTCTAACATCAAACTCTTCTTCTAGTCCTGCACTTATTTCATCCTCTCATGAACAAACTAAACATTCTTTTTTGTTCTCTGTACCACATTGAGACCAAGAATAGTTGTATCCCCAACCTTCGTCCAACAAAATGTAGAACAACACGGTCTCCTATACAAATCCTAAAATAGGTCCATGACAATGGAAGAGTGATATCTATTATTATAATAAATCTTAATATAGGGAAGTTCTCATACCCAAGATCCACCAAAGTCCAAGATTCACACTCACAACATATCCTCCAATGTATGGATAGTATGCTCTATTTTCCGATTTTTCTGAGGGTGGAATGCAGTGCTGAGACGTAACTAAGTGGAAAACACATATTTTAATCACCTCCAGACTCAAGAGGTAAACCATGCATCTCGATCCAAGATAATGGATCTTGAAACTCCATGAAACTACACCACCTCATCCACATACCTATTAGCCAAGGAATCCACTACGCCTAACTCCTTAATCATTAATAAGTGAGATGATTTCATCAACTAATCCATGACCAGCCAGATAGCATCAAAACCTCCCTAAAATCTAGGAAAACCTATGAAAAATCCATCAATACCTTATCCCATTTCCATTTGGGAACATCCAAGGGATTCAACAAACCACCAAGAATACAATTATCGTCTTTTGACTACTAAAAAACCAAGCACCTTGTCACAAACTCCACCACTATTAGCTTTATCTCAGGCCACCAAAACTAATGCCTCAAGCCAAGATAAATCTTAGAAATTCCTGGGTCTACCACCAAAGGTGAGCTATGAAACTCGTGAAGGACTCCATCACACAACATTATTGGAAAAAACAACCTTACATGAAAAAACATATGGTTCTGACCATCCTCTAACCATCCCTCTGGAGCATCTCTATGGAAAACACAATTGCACATCACATATGTCTCTGAGTCTCCTTACTAAGACTCATCCACCTTCTGCATTAGAGAATATTGTATTGTCATATGAAACAAACATCCTCTACCACGATTCACCTGTGCATCGAAGTATAGGGCTACCACTCCCCCATCACTCTCCAAGTATATGAAGATTCCTAAACAATATCCTTATATAGATTTCTTCTCAAAGCATCAGCTACAAATTCCCCCTTCCTGAGGTGTAAGAGATCTCAAAATCATAATTCAGAAGAAACACCATCAACCTCTACTACCACAACTTCAAATCACATTGAAAACATATATACCTAAATCTCTTGTGATCCATGAAGACCAGAAAGCGCTCCACAATGAGGTAATCCCACCAGAACATCAGAACAAATACAACCAATAGTAGCTCTAGATCATGGGTGTAATAGTTATGATCATGTGGATGTAACTTACTAGACCCATAAGCGATCATTTTCCACTACTGCACTAGTACTCATCCCAAGCCTAAATGGGAAGTACCACAAAACACCTCAAACATCACCCATTCCTCAAGAAACTAGAGCATTTAAGAACTAATAAACTCCCCCTTTAGGTAACCAAAATCTTCCTAGAACTGATCAATCCACACAAAAGATTGGTATTTCCTAGGAAAATATGTCAATGAATCTGAAATTCAAGAGAAATCAGGTACAAACCTCTAATTATAGCCTGTGAGCCCAAGGAAACTGCAAACCTCTGCCACATTCTTCGGTTATTACTATGAAACAACTACTTTAACCTTAGAAGGGTCTACTACCACACCCTGATGAGACACTACTTCCCTAAGGAAATTCACTTCTCATGTTCAGAAATTACACTTGAAAAACATTCCATAGAGCTGGTGGCATTGAATAACATGCAAGACAGTTCTTAGATGCCCAGAGTTCTCCTCCTTTGAATTCAAGTAGATTAAAAATAATTAATGAATGTGAAGAAAACATAATCCAGGAACTCATGAAACAAGGAGTTCATAAGCCCCATGAACATGGATAGTGTGTTCATACCACTAAATGAGATAACTACAAACTCAAAGTACCCATACTTGCTTATGAAGGTATTCTTATACACATCACCCTACTTCACCCTCAACTGGTGATATCTAGAATTCAGATCGATCATAGAAAACCAAGTCACCCTATTAGTTGGTCAAAAATATATTCTATCATTGGAAGAGGGTAATGGTTTTTTACCGTCACCTGATTCAACCTCCAATAGTCTATCCAAAACATTATACCATCATCTTCTTCCTTGTGAACAACACTGGAGTAACCTAAGGTGACATACTAGGCTTGATAAAACACTTCTACATCAGATCATCTTTCTAAATCCTCAAATCCTATAATTTAGAAGGTTCCATCTGATATGTATCCACTGAAATCAAATAATCACTGGGATACAAGTGTACCCCAAACTCAATGTCACGCTAAGGAGGTAGTGTAACAACCTCCTTAGGGAAAAAATCTAGGAATTAACTGACAAAACAGGGAGTATTATCTACCTTAGTGCCTATTGGATCCACATAAAACTCATCCAACAAGGAAAGAAGGGGCTCTACATGCCAAATTCTCACCTAACAACCCTGTTTTCCAAAAAAACCCCTCACTAGCCATCCACATATGAAAAAATGACTCTTCTTCAGAATCAGTTGATAACTCTATGTATAGAATAAAACTAGTCAATGATAAGAATAAAATTGTATGGCTATATCTATATCAAGAAAAGAACCCCATAGGACTGTTGTTGTCGCATCATCAGTCTACATTCCCAGCACACATCAAACAAGATGGTCAAGCCAGCGACTGGTGTAGTCAACACTAGAGGTACGAGAATCCTCTCTATGTCTAGTCCCAGATCATGGAATAGAGTGGGTGCAACGAATGAGTGTGAGGCTCCTGAATCAAATAAGGAACAAAAAAGGGCACTGAAAAAACTGATCGTACCTCTGACAATCTCGAGCCCCTATGGAACTGCTGCCTCCACTACATGTAACTGACCATGCCTAGCTCCTCTACCTCTCTACTGATGACCACCTCTATGACCACACTCGGATCATGGTCTATGAACACATGGAACATCTTGAGGTTGACCTCTACCTACTACATCTCCCCTCATCAGAGAAAAGGCCTATTACCCCTACTGCTAAAATGGTCTCACTGGAAACTACTACTAAGTTTGGAATCGAACTTATCCACCTCCACCAAACTAGGCTCAGGGAACTACTAGGAACTGGATCCAATGATGACTAAAAAACCCATAACTAAAACTCAATGGCATAAATATCCCAGGAAAATCATCGAAACCATTGGCACTATAAGGTTGGAAAAGAAGCTTTTGGGGTCAACTCCCTTCCAGTAAAAATGTTGAAGGTCTTGGTGCCTAAGACCCACCACTGACAACTCTTCCCCTCAAATAACTCTTCTAGATCCCCTCTCATGAAAAACCTCTTCATGAGTGCATTTAATCAATCACCTATACCTTCAAATGAACCTCCAGATACGTTGACAACATAAAAGGAGTAACTACATACTGGATAGACATATGGAGTGCCTCCTCAAGATGAATTATAACGACCCATACTTTACATACATTGTTATTAAATCATAATTGAAGCATACTTATTACAACATATAACAAACCCACGAAAGGACCGTATAGGTATAGTGTCTTTAGAAACTGGGAAGCATAAACAACTGGTTCATAAAACATCTACGTTCTCTCCCATTTATTTCATCATATCAAGAGTCCCTTTTGGCATATCTTACTTAATAACCTTCTTCCTGACCTGGGGGAAAGAAAACATACAAAAGGGTGAGCTCAAATTCTCAGTAAGGGTAAACAAAAGAAATATCAATCGCATCATATTCATAAGAACATAACATTTTTGAAATCTTAACCTGCAAAAGAAATATTAATTTCATAAAATCGGATAAATCATGGTAGTGAAACGTAATCACTATAATCGTAACTTAAAACATGAAACTTTGTGGAATACACACATAATCATAGAGAATCATTTCTAATTAGTCAAGACTCATTGCCTAGACTATCTTAGTGGACAAAGTCCATTTCTGAACCGAGTTCACTCCTCATTTCAGTCCTGTTTCATTGAACCGGTATAAACTACCATTCCAGCCATCTCTATCTCACGAGATATAAAATCTTTACCCAATGTATTGGAGGGAGATATAGGTCCCACTCATCTCATAATGATACCATTCTTATGTGTTCCACAAAATCATAAATCGTACATCATCGCATAACCCATGTAGTAAAAATGGGATTCTTAAACAACATGACATCATAAAACAATTCATATAAAATAAAGGAATTCATAAAAATAATTCCACCACAACATAATCAAATCAATGTAATAATAGGGATAGAAAAATAACCCTATATTATCATAGATGAAAAATAATTTTGATAAAGCACTTGAACTCCATTCTTGAGGAAAATATCCTTTCTACTTCAAAAAAACTTTTCCTTTCTTAACATGTCATAAAATTATAAACTAAAAGAAGTTGATTAAAAATAAACTTGAAAACTTGTAAAGGAAGCTTCTTGGAAATAATGTTTTAAAAATCCATTCCTGCCGTACAAGTTAAAAAAACATTCTTCTCGTACTTTTGTCAGAAAAGTCAAAAAATACCTCATACGAAAAACGACAAAAGATTCCTTTCATATCTTTTACTATAAACTCAAAAAAGGATAAAAATGGATTTAAAAAATTGTAGTTGGATGGAAATAATATTACATATTTAGGAAACATGGATGTGGATGATAAAATACACCCAATAAATACGAAAGTTTAAACAATCTCGGATAAAAATGAGATTGTGATATTTCCCTTACCTTAGGTCCGATTTGCTTCGTAAGTGTCCGAACCTCCTGTATAACGATTTAAATAATGTTATTGACTTATTACAGAATCATACTTATTGTTATGATATCATATATGGTCATATTCTTAGCTTCTTATTAGTAATATTTCATTACTTCTTGTTATTCAGATGTTTATTACTTTTTGTTCTTATGCGTGTTTGTCGAATAAATTCTTATTATTCTCTTTAGGTTATAGATACCTCATTTATAGAATGGTATTAGTGTAATATATATCATATTAATTCATTAAATTCATTTATATAATCATTATTCAATGAATATCATGTAGAACGAATCACATCACATCGTAGAGACGGTATTCCGTACGTACGCACGAGTGATGATATCATTCCCATGATCGTGGAATTGTTTTTGAGTGTATGTATACTATTTAAGAATCAATATCACTTTAAAATAATCATATATAGTCATTATGTACACCATTATACCCATCCAAGTAAGGTGGTGGTGGAAAATAGATTACACCACGGCATGGAGACGGTATTCCGTACGTACGCACGCGCGGTGATTTTGTTTTCTGTAGGATGGATAAGAGGTGAAATAGGGTTGTTTCATATTTATAATAACATATCAGTATATAAGTGATACTGATGTTATTACCTCATAATGAAACAACTAAAGAAGAGGTAGTAGAAGAAGAATGGAACTTGAAGAAAATGGTAGAAGGTATTACCTCTTTCTCGAAGTGCCTCCTTTAAACTTTCTCTTAAGGCACTAGAGTTGGTCTTTTGATAAGACAAGTACCTCTAGTAGGTTTCTAAGGAAGTGGGTAAGTAAAATGGACAGGGTTTGTCTGAGCTTGAAGGCTAAAATTGGTGTGAGGAAGAGAGGTAGGAGGTTCCCTTTTCTAAGGGAGAAGAGGGGCACCTTTGGAAATATAAGAAATATTAGTTTATATTAATTCCCAACCCCACTTAAAAACTTACAAAATGACTCATATCCGAATATTAGATTAGATAGGGTTTTAATATCATCAACTAATAAAATTTATACATGTTAGGAATTTATTTTAAACATTATCAACTTGATTTATCCTTATTTATCAATTTAATTTTATTTGTGGTAATAATATTCTAAATTTTAAATTATTATTAATAATTACATATGTGTTGTGAATTTTCCATAATTTTACACTTTATGACATTTTAGAACATATAAATTTTAATTTATAATTTTTAAATATTTTTGTGATTTTTAAACAATTTTATAATATGTTATTTTTATAAAATAACAATAGTGTCAATTTTGACACTATTTGTTTATTTGAATTTAAATAAAATATATACAGAAGATATGTTCGAACTAAAAGATTTAATAGATTCATAAAATTTCATATGTATCTAGAAAATTAGTGTAGCACATTAAATAGTTCATATAATATTTATTTTAATATTTTTAAAACAATTTATTTGATATTTTAATTAATAAAATTATTTCAACATCATTATTGTGTCATAATTAATGATAATTATTAATCCCTAAAAATTCTAAATAAATTCCTATGATGTAGATAAGTGTATTATATTTCTTGAGACTATTCATTTTTGAATTTTCATTAAGTTTATCACCAAATTAAAATTATTATACTTATAATATTTAAGAAAGTGATATGTTGTCACATTCTTTGGTTTTAATAATAATTAAATTATGTTCATGGAAAAAAGTCCATTAAATGAATCTAATACGACCCTTAGGTGATATGGGTATACTTTTAGTCATCCAATAGGATTTCGGAAGGTGTTAGGGTAATTTTATGATCTTATATTTACCTTTAATTACTCGATTTACCTTTAACTATGGTAAATAAAATTTACCGTAGTTACTATTCATAATGCCCAAAAATAAAAAGTAGTCTATTAACATAATTTGGACCCACTGATTCTGAATATGGAATTCATTTTTCAAAATTCAAAACATATAAGTTGCATTAATTAATTTAAAATAAATCCCGTTGTTAAGAAAATGGGTTTTAGAAGTTAAAACATTGCCAAAGATTGAAATGTTTTTACCTATGAATTCAATGTGAAATTAATGCTAATGACATAAATTATATTAAATGGTAAAAATATATTCTATTTATAATTTAAAACCATTCAATATTATAATTAATCCATATAAATTATCTCAATGAAAAAAGTTGTTTTTAATTAAAAATTAGCATATTTTTACTATTCATCAAAATATGAAAGTTATCGGAAAAATATGAAAAATTTATCCAAAGTAAATTTTTATACCCTGATTCAAAAGAAGGTTTTTATTTTGTCAAATTTAACTTATAAACATGTCAAAAACTAGATTTAATATGGGTGTACCATCAAAAGGCGACAAAACTGTATTTTTTGAAAAATATTTATTTTATCCAAAAAAACTGATTTTGCTTTTATACCTCATTCTAGAAAATGTATAAGTTGAATTAAAATGTTATAAAATTCAAAATTCAGTTAGTACTATTCGTAACGGCTAGTTTTAATAATATTTTAATAGCATATCGTTGTTTAGTGAAACTCGGTATTGCGTACGACGCAAGCTATCGAGGAAGGCCGCGGTTGCGTGTAAATCAAGCCAAGCTAGTGTTGTGTGTAGTGAAAGATTCCTTTGATGATTTCTATAACATAAAAACAAAATATTTCTCATAAAAGTCTCAGGTGTTACATTCTACCCCCCTTAAAATGAATTTCGCCCTCGAAATTCATCACTTTGTAACAAACAGATGAGGATACCTCTCCCTCATCATATCCTCAAGCTCCCATGTAGCTTCTTCTAATTGGTGGTTCCTCCATAAAACTTTCACCAAGCGAGTGGTCTTGTTTCGTAGGACTTTTTCGCTATGATCAAGAATCTCTATTGGTTGTTCTTCATAAGAAAGATCTTGCTCCAGTGGTACAACTTCTGAGCTGAGTACATGTGAAGGATCAGGTATGTACTTTCTCAGGAGAGATACATGGAACACATCGTGTACTTGAGAGAGATTCAGTGGAAGCGCCAATCGGTAAGATACCTTCCCGACACGATCCAGTATTTCGAAAGGACCGATATATCTAGGGCTCAACTTCCCCTTCTTTCCAAATCTCATGACCCTCTTCCAGGGAGATATTCTTAAGAACACTTTATCACCCACTTCAAACTCTAGGTCTTTTCTTTAGTTGTCGGCATAACTTTTCTGTCGACTCTGAGCTGCTCTAATGTGTTGTTGAATAGATCTGACCTTTTTTGCCATTTCATCAATGAGATCAGGTCCTAATATATTTCTTTCCCCAACTTCATCCCAGCAAGTTGGAGTCCTATATTTCTTTCCATAGAGAGCTTCATAAGGAGCCATCTGAATACTGGAGTGAAAGCTATTATTATAAGAAAATTCCACCAAAGGTATGTGTTGATCCCAACCACCTTTGAAATCCATAGAGCAAGCTCTCAACATATCTTATAGAGTTTTAATTGTTCTCTCAAACTGACCGTCTATATGAGGATGATAAGAAGTGCTGAAACTCAACTCTGTATCCAGAGTATGCTGAAGACTTTTCCAGAACTTTGAGGTAAATCTCGGATCCCGATCAGATATAATAGAAAGTGGTACTCCATGCAATCTCACCACTTCCTTTACATATATCCTGGCAAGATGATCCAGAGAGAAATCCTCTCTAATAGCAATGAAGTGTGCAGACTTTGTAAGACGATCAACTATGACCCAGATAGCATTATTGCCTTTGGATGTTTTAGGAAGTCCTGTGACAAAGTGCATAGTGATGTTTTCCCATTTCCATTTGGGTATGGGTAATGGTTTTAACATCCCCTTAGACTTCTGTCTCTCAGCTTTAACTTGCTGAAAAATCAAGCATCAAGAGACATATTCAGCAACATCTCTTTTCATGCCATCCCACCAGAAGTAATCTTTCGGGTTCCTATACATCTTCGTGCTTCCAGGATGAATAGAGAATGAAGAACTATGAGCCTCATCCATCAGCTCCTTCATTAATTCGGGGATGGGAGGAACACAAACCCGATTACTGAACTTTATTATCCCATCACAATCAAGGTTGAATTCAGGAACATTTCTCACCTTCTTTTGTAACTCTACATCTTCTTTCTGTGACTCTTTAATCTTCACATGTATAGATGGTTGAACATTCATTTGATAAAGATACGATTTTCCCCCTTCCATTATAATTCCAAGATACATACATTGTAAATCCATAAATATTGGATCTTTTGTGATCCTCATCATGGATAAACTAGCATGGTCTTATCGACTTAATGCATCTTCTACCTTGTTTGCTTTCCCAGGGTGGTAATGAATTGAGCAGTCGTAATCCTTAATCAGCTCCAACCATCTTTTTGATGCATATTTAGATCCTTTTGTGTGAAAATATACATTAAACTTTTATGATCAGTATAAATATCACACCTTTCACCATAAAGGTAATGCCTCCAAATCTTTAGTGCAAAGATTACCGCAGCTAACTCCAAATCATGAGTTGGGTAATTTTGCTCATGGATTTTCAACTATCGTGAGGAATAAGCTATCACCATATCATTTTGCATGAGAACACATCCCAGTCCCTTCTTGGATGCATCACTGTAGATCACAAACCTTTCTCCACTACAAGGAAGTGTGAGTACAGGTGCACTGGATAACCTTATTTTCAACTCCTTGAAATTCTCTTCACATTTGTCCGTCCACATGAACTTAACTCCTTTTCGAGTCAACCTGGTGATTGGATTAGATAATCGTGAAAAATCTTTCACAAAACGTCGATAAAATCCAGCCAAACCAAGAAAACATCAGATCTCAGTTACTGTTGTTGGTCTCGACCATCTTTCGATAACCTTTGTTTTTGCTGGATCCACAGATATCCCCTCTTTTGAGATTATGTGACCCAAAAATGAAACTTTTTGAAGCCAAAATTCACACTTGTTAAATTTGGCATAAATCTTCTCCTTTATCAGGGTCTTCAATATAATTCTCAAGTGATCTTCATGTTCTTCCTTTCTCTTTGAATAGACAAGAATATCGTCTATAAAGACTACCACAAATTGATCAAGGTAGTCTATAAAGACTCTATTCATCAGATCCATGAAGATAGCAGGGGCATTAGTAAGACCAAATGGCATCACTATAAATTCATAGTGTCCATACCTTGTACGGAAATCTGTCTTTGGTATATCCTCCCTTTTGACCCTTAATTGATGATACCCTGAATGAAGATCAATCTTGGAAAAGTATTGAGCTCCACGTAGTTGGTGAAATAGGTCATCAATGCGTGGGAGAGGATATTTTTTCTTGATAGTGATGTTGTTAAGTTCTTGATAATCAATTCAGAGTCTCATTGATCCATCTTTCTTCTTACCAAATAGAATAGGTGCTCCCCAAGGTGACACACTAGGGCGTATGAATCCCTTATCAAGATTCTCTTGGAGTTGCTTCTTCAATTCCTGAAACTCAATTGGAACCATTCTATAAGGTGTCTTTGAAATCGGCAAAGCACCCGGTACGAGTTCTATTGAAAACTCAACTTCACGATTTGGTGGAAGACCCAGCAATTCCTCCGGAAAGACATCATCAAACTCCCGTACAATGAGGATATTCTTAATCGTGAGTTCCTCACCAACCATTTGAGATAAATAACCCTCATTTAGTGGAATCAAGACCCATAAGATGGAATAAATTTCCACTGGAAGGTTATGTTCATCCTTGCATCGATAGACGATCATAGATTGATCTGGAATATGAAATGTGACTTCCCTTATTTGGAAATTGATATGAGAACCTTATAAAGAAATCCAATACATGCCAAGAATCACATCAAATTCCACTATAGGAAGGATCACAAGATTTTCAGGAAGCACTTTTCCACAAACTTCAATCGGGGAAGAATTATAAACTTTTGATGTGACTGTTGTGCCATTAGGTGTTGTCACAGCTAACTCAACATCTAATTGTTGAGGTAATACGGTGATATCCTTAGAAAAATCTTCAGAAATAAAAGAGTGGGTGGATCCAGAATCGAATAAAACATTTTCTACTTTAGAGTGGATGGTAAGTGTACCTTTCACCACATCGTTATCATACTCCACATCACTAATATAAATTGCATGTGACTTTCCTTTGTCTTTAGGCTTAATATTTTTTTGATGTCGATCATCATCAACAACCCTTGGATTAGGGATTTATTGGCATAATGCCCCATCTCCTTACACTTGAAACATTGAAGTGTATTAGGTTCATTCTGTGTGTCCCTTCCTTTGTTTGCATCATTAGACATCTTATTCCCATCATTGCGGCATTCAAATGCTCGATGACCTTCCGTTCCACATTTGAAACATTTACTTGTCCCTTTAAGACAACTTCCTCCATGTTTCTTTCAACACTTTGAGCATAAGGGAAAGATCATCTTCTTTTCATTGTGCTCTTTAGATTTTCCTTTGAATTCCATTTTCCTCTTCTTATCAAACCCATATGACTGATGGGTTACTCCAATCTCCATCTCGACTTTGAGAGCACATTGAACGATTTCCTCGTAGCTATTGAAGCCCCTTATGGATAACGACCTTCGAAGACTTAGTTTTAAGCCACTAAAGAATCGATCGATCTTACTCTCAGGTTGGATAATAATACCAGAAGTGTACCTTGAAAGTCTTGTAAAATCTGCTTCATAGGTACCAACAGAATCATCATCCTTTTGATTCAGTTCAAGAAACTCTTTCTCCATCTTTGTTCAGAGAATACGTGGGAAGTACTTATTGAAAAAAAAGTTCTCGAACTCGTCCCATTCTATGGACTCAATTTCATCCCTTTGCCTCGTATTCTTAATAAGATTCCACCATTGATCAGCATCTCCTTCCAAATGATACACTACTAGGATGACTTTATCATGTTCAGAACATTGAAGAACTGAAAATATCTTTTCAGTAGTACTAATCCATTGTTCAGCAACTAATGGATTAGTAGACCCGCTAAAAGAAGGTGGACGCTGCCTCATGAAGGATTCAACAGAATGTTGCTGCTTCCTTTGCTCGTTTGGAAGTCCTGCAGGATTCATAGCTTGAGAAAGTTGTGTGATCATGGCTACAAGATTTTTCATTCCATATCCCATAACATTTGGTTTCTCAGGGGGACAATCATTGCATTTCCCGTCGCATTTCGCATTAACACGGTACCTTCAGGTTCCAGCCATTGACTAAAACCAAGAAGAATAGTGTGATCAACACTAATTATAATAGGAAAACCACACAATCAAGAATAAAATTTCACACTTAAGGTCTTATCCTAGGTTATTCATGGTCATTTCTAAAACACTAAGATTGTATTCTATGCTTAGACTTTTCCTTGTAGTTCTTACTAAGGCTTTCACATCCTAGTTTCCAAAGGTTGACTATACCTTTCCTCTGATACCAACTATAACGACCCATACTTTATATACATTGTTATTACATCAGAATTGAATCATACTTATTACAACATATAACAAAACCACTAATGGACCATATAGGTATAGTGTCTTTAAAAACTGGGAAGCATAAACAACTGGTTCAAAAAACATCTACATTATCTCCCATTTATTTCATCATATCAAGAGTCCCTTTTGGAATATCCTACTTAATAACCTTCTTTCCTGAACTGGGGGAAATAATACATAAAAAATGGTGAGCTCAAATGCTCAGTAAGGGTAAACAAAAAAAATATCAATCACATCATATTCATAAGAACATAACATTTTTGAAATCTTAACCTGCAAAAGAAATTTTAATTTTATAAAATGGGATAAATCATGGCAGTGAAATGTAATCACTATAATCGTAAATTAAAACATGAAACTTTGTGGCATACACACATAATCATAGAGAATCATTTCTTATTAGTCAAGACTCATTGCCAAGACTATCTTAGTGGACAAAGTCCATTTCTGAACTGAGTTCACTCCTCGTTTCAGTCCTGTTTCACTGAACCGGTATAACCTACCGTTATAGACATGTCTATATCATGAGATATAAAATCTTTACCCAATACATTAGAGGGAGATATAGGTCCCACCCATCTCATAATGATACCATTCTTATGTGTGCCACAAAATCATAAATATTACATCATCGCATAACCCATGTAGTAAAAATGTGATTCTTAAACAACATGACATCATAAAACAATTCATATAAAATAAAGGAATTCATAAAAATATTTCCATCACAACATAATCAAATCAATGTAATAATAGGGATATAAACATAACCCTATATTATCTTAGATGTAAGATAATTTTGATAAAGCACTTGAACTCCATTCTTGAGGAAAATATCCTTTCTACTTCAAAAACACTTTTCCTTTCTTAACATGTCATACAATTCTAAACTAAAAGAACTTGATTAAAAATAAACTTGAAAACTTGTAAAAGAATCTTCTTGGAAATAATTTTTCAAAAATCCATTCATGCCTTATAAGTTAAAAAAACATTCTTCTCGTACTTTTGTCGGAAAAGTCAAAAAGTACCTCGTACGAAAAATGACAAAAGATTCCTTTCATATTATTTACTATAAACTCAAAAAAGGATAAAAATGGATTTAAAAAATTGTAGTTGGATGGAAATAATATTACATATTGAGGAAACATGTATGTGGATGATAAAATACACCCCAGTAAATACCAAAGTTTAAACAATCTCAGATAAAAAGGAGATTGTGATATTTCCCTTACCTTAGGTCTGATTTGCTCAGTAAGTGTCTGAACCTCCTGTATAATGATTTAAATAATGTTATTGACTTATTACTGAATCATACTTATTTTTATGATATCATATATGGTCATATTATTATATTCTTATTAGTAATATTTCACTACTACTTGTTATTCGGGTGTTTATTACTTTTTGTTCTTATGCGTGTTTGTCGAATAAATTATTATTCTTATCTTTAGGTTATAGATACCTCATTTCTAGAATGGTATTAGTGTAATATATATCATATTCATTCATTCAATTCATTTATATAATCATTATGAAATGAAGATCATTTAGAACGAATCACATCACATCATGGAGACGGTATTCCGTACGTACGCACGAGCGATGATATCGTTCCCATGATCGTGGAATTGTATTGGAGTGTATGTATACTATTTCAGAATCAATATAACTTTACAATAATCCTATATAGTCATTATTTACACCATTATACACATCCAAGTAAGGTGGTGGTGGAAAATAGATTACACCACGGCGTGGAGACGGTATTCCGTACGTACGCACGCGCGGTGATTTCGTTTTCCGTAGGATGGATAAGAGGTGAAATAGGGTTGTTTCATATTTATAATAACATATCAATATATAAGTGATACTGATTTTATTACCTCATAAGGAAAAAACTAAAGAATTGGTAGTATAAGAATAATGGAACTTGAAGAAAACGGTAGAAGGTATTACCTCTTTCTCAAAGTGCCTCCTTTAAACTTTCTCTTAAGGCACTAGAGTTGGTCTTTTGATAAGACCAGTACCTCTAGTAGGTTTCTGAGGAAGTGGGGAAGTGAAATGGGCAGGGTTTGGCTGATCTTGAAGGCTCAAATTGGTGTGAGGAAGAGAGGGAGGAGGTGCCCTTTTATACGGGAGGAGAGGTGCACCTTTGGAAATATAAGAAATATTAGTTTATATTAAATCCCATCCCCACTTAAAAACTTCCAAAATAACTCATATCCAAAGCTTAGATGAAATAAGGTTGTAATCTCATCAACCAATAAAATTTAGACATGTTAGGAATTTATTTTAAACATTATCAACTTGATTTATCCTTATTTATCAATTTAATTTTATTTGTGGTAATAATATTCTAAATTTTAAATTATTATAAATAATTACATATGTGTTGTGAATTTTCCATAATTTGACAGCTTATGACATTTTAGACCATATAAATTTTAATTTATAATTTTTAAATATTTTTGTGATTTTTAAACAATTTTATAATATGTTATTTTTATAAAATAACAATAGTGTCAATTTTGATACTATTCATTTATTTGAATTTAAATAAAATATATACAGAAGATATGTTCGAACTAAAATTAGATTCATAAAATGTCATATGTATCTAAAAAATTAGTGTATCAAATTAAATAGTTCATATAATATTTATTTTAATATTTTTAAAATAATTTATTTGATATTTTAATTAATAAAATAATTTCAACATCACTATTGTGTCATAATTAATGATAATTATTTAATCTCTAAAAATTCTAAATAAATTCCTATGATGTAGATAATTGTTTTATATTTCTGGATACTATTCATGTTCTAAGTTGCATTAAGTTTATCACCAAATTAAAATTATTATACTTATACAATTTAAGAAAGTGACATGTTGTCACATTCTTTGATTTTAATAATAATTAAATTATTTTCATGGAAAAAAGTCCATTAAATGAATCTAATCCTACCATTAGGTGATATGGGTTGACTTTTAGTCAACCAATAGGATTTTGGTAGGTGTTAGGGCAATTTTATAATCTTATATTTACCCTTAATTACCCGATTTACCTTTAACTATGGTAAATAAAATTTACCGTAGTTACTATTCATAATGCCCAAAAATAAAAAGTATTATATTAACATAATTTGGACCTACTGATTCTAAATATGGAATAAATTTTTCAAAATTCAAAACATATAAGTTGCAGTAATTAATTTAAAATAAATCTCGTTGTTAAGAAAACGGGTTTTAGAAGTTAAAACATTGCCAAAGATTGAAATGTTTTTACCTATGAATTCAATGTGAAATTAATGCTAATGACACAAATTATATTAAATGGTAAAAATATATTCTATTTATACTTTAAAACCATTAAATATTATAATTTATCCATATAAATTATCTCATTGAAAAAAGTTGTTTTTAATTAAAAATTAGCGTATTTTTACTATTCATCAAAATATGAAAGTTATCAGAAAAATATCAAAAATTTATCCAAAGTAAATTTTTATACCCTGATTCAAAAGAATATTTTTATTTTGTCAAATTAAACTTATAAAAATTTCAAAAACTATATTTAATGTGGGTGCGCCATCAAAAGGCGGCAAAACTGTATTTTTTGAAAAATATTTCTTTTATCCAAAAAATTGATTTTTCTTTTATACCTCATTATAGAAAATGTATAAGTTGAATTAAAATGTTATAAAATTAAAAATTCAGTTAGTACTATTCATAACGGCTAGTTTTCATAATATTTTAATATCATATCGTTGTTTAGTGAAACTCGGTATTGCGTACGACACAAGCTATCGAGGAAGGTCGCAGTTGCGTGTAAAGCAAGCCAAGATAGTGTTGTGTGTAGTGAAAGATTCCTTTGATGATTTATATAACATAAAAACAAAATATTTCTCATAAAAGTCTTGGGTGTTTCATGAATCGCACGAGACTCTTCATCTGGAAAAATATATGGGGAAAATGTAGAAGGTCCTTGAACTTGATTCCTAGATCCCGCACTGATATGCTCCCCTTATGAAGCGAAAGAAGTTACCACATATTTACTAAATTCATGGTTGATAAAAGGAACTCTACCTGAAACTCTTTTTGTAATTCTACCCATAAAACATATGCCTCTTTCGGCTCTCCCATATACAACGTCCACCACTAACTCACAACTCTCCTTATTTGACTGACTGTCAAAGGGACCGAGTACTCCATTAGGTTCTAGATCAGACTGAAAGTGATCTCGAGCTCCTATATCTAGCACTCTATCTCAACTTTTAAAAAACTACCCTAATACTTTTCCAAATACTGCTGCTGGAAGTGCATAATATCCTCTGCCACTGGTCATCCTTTTCAACAAGATAAAACCTATGGAGATCAAATGGATCATCTTGTTGAACCTCAAATACCTGATCCACACACACATGATGAATATGAGCCATATCTAAAAAGAAAACAATGATTTACTAACCATGAAGAGTATCAAATTTTATTTAATATTATTTTCAACACATTTAATTCATTTTGTTTTCCATTTCAAATTTCCCCAAAACACCACAATTCAAACATGATCACAAGTCATTATAATACATGTACCTATCGTAGGTCTCTGCCCTTCAAGTAGGTCCATCTCACTTATACATTCAATAAGCACATATTCTATGCACTAGATCATAGGGGACCTAAAATCACATGTCCTAGCTAGTCCCCCTTTCCTATGTCATGCACCAAGGTCAACTGGCACTATTTCCATACCAACCTATAAAACCCTTATTATGCCTAACTTCAAACTTTATCCTATCACTCAAACATCGCCTTTGATAGAAATTTTCCACGACTCCATCCCTCCAAAGATACCCCTCTTGAGATGATAATAAAGAAAGGGAGAAAATGACCCCTGAGTCCCACCTTTAGTAGGCCCTAGGTTGGAGACTAGCACCATGGGTGTACAAATCTCACAATATGGGAGGCATTACCATTTATAAGAAACAAGATAAGGGGATATAATAAATCATCCAAAAAAAATTCAAGACATAATATAAAAAAACTCAAACCATCCCACATGCATGAATAAAATAAAACTGATGCAGATGCAATAAAGTCTTGAAAGTAAATACCCCAAAATTAAATCTAATGTAGAAACCTAGGAACTTTCATCGATCTGAGCTAGTAAGGTCTAGAATAGTCTAAAAAATCCTCAGAGAAACCTAAAAATAGATTTATATACATAGGGTGAGAATACAAGTATATTCATTAGAAAAAACAAAGTCTCTCTTGAATATGTGAAAGAATCATAGTAATGCACATGTGGGAAAATAACATAACCAAAAAACACCTAAAAGAGTATACTAATCATCCCAACCTCACCAAGGAATTCTCACTAAATAATGTAATCTAAGAAATGCAATATAAAGTAAATCACAATGATGATAGGGTACCCCACATCACTTTCCAACTGATTAGTAGCTATTGACCCAATAGAAAACATCCTGGTGCTCCCACCTATTTGTAATACCACATCACATCCTACCCGCACACACCTGGTCCTCACAAAACATACCAACTATACACAATTGGTCCTCACAACACATCCTGCCTACACACACCTGGGCCTCATACCACAACCCGCATGCACTTGGGCCTCATAGCACATCATGTCAACACACACCTGGGCCTCATAACACATCCTCCCCGCACATACATGGGACTCACAACACATCACATCTCATCCCAAATACACCTAGGACATCACATAACAACTCAACCTAAATACACCAAGGACATCGCATCAGAACTCATCCCAAAGAAACCTAGGATACCACATCTTAACCCCTATCTAATACACTAACAGACCTCCATCCATCATAGATTGTACAATACCTACCTCGCCTGGAAGTGGGTGCAGGGAAGAGCAGGTGTCCATCCATTCATCCTCCCACTAGGATGTTGGTAAAGACACCCCATGTGTGACGATGCAGGTGTTGGGCGCATACTTCTCAATGTCGGTGGGGTGAGTAAAAACCCACAAGGAAAATACAAGTATATATATATGATACCAAACACTCAAACCCAACCTATGGGTTCTTAGATAAACAACCAACTCAAAACACTATCACCTTTTTTGATACCTCTAAATGAATTTATTAATATTTACAATGGTAATTTTAGAAGTTGAAGAACCCTAATAACGAAATACGACTTCACATTAATTCCACATTTAATAGCCATTTATTTCATTTTTTATCATCAACCACATTTAACCACACATCCCACCATTTAATATTTTATTAACCACTTTCATATCATTAACCAAACGAACCGATGTCATTTCAAACTTTATTAAACATTAATTTATTTCATCACTACTCAAGAATATAGCACAAATCGACCACATTAAACAAAGTAGCTCAACATTCCATCCCCCTCTACCCTAAAAGCATGACCAAAAAACTATCAACCCCACATTCCCCAACCACACCTCGATTTCCCATGAGCATGAACACATATTAAAACACATCAAGATCATTCTTTATAGATTTAAAAAGGGGATTTTATCGCATTACACATTATTTTAGGGGTGTTATAACACAAAAAAAAATTGTGGGGAACCCATTCCATTAGCCAAGTATAAGTAATCAACCTATTTCCATTTAGGTTGATACCACAACAATCAGAACATCACAAAAATAGGGTTTTCACAACTCATGATAAACAGTGAAAACAAATCCACCAATGACCAGAATTTCCATTAGGGTGTTTAGCCCATAAAATCCATCACATCACAAATAAAAACAAAGATATAAAGGCATGTGAATCAAATACCATTTACCCATTTCAATTTAATTAACCAATTATTTATATTTGATTAAGTTAGCACAACAATAATCCATAGATAAAAAAAGTAAACCCCGACTGCATGATACACAATAAGGAGAAATGTGGGGAAATTATACCTCAAAGAAGCTTTTAAAATCACTACATACCACATGGTGAAGAAGAACGCCCAAAAAACACAACTGCACCACAAGAACTGTGGATCAAACTATTAATCACCAAGAATCCATAAAAACAAAACCTAAACACACCCATAAACCAAATAAACACCACCACAAAAAAACAAAAATAATAAAAAAAGAAAACTAACCAAGAAAGGGAGGATAACATACCATAGATCAACCAAAAATCACTGATGAACAACCACCGGGATCAAGAAATAAAATAGGGAGGAAAAGGTCTTGAAGAACACCTAAGGGCACTAAAGTTTCTCCTAAAATAGGATGGATGAGAAATGACGACCACATGAATGAGAATTTGGCCAAAATAATCTTAAATATTTACAATATTGGGTAATTACATGATGTGTAATCCCTTTTCACGTCATGTAATCCCCAGGGTTTGGTTTCTATTGGAAAACACATCACCTCTTCATTTTATTTTATTTCTTTCTTACCCTGATTAATTACACATTGTGGAAACCAACTTTCACATCATGTAATTGTTCTACATGGCATGAAACCCACTTTCACATCATGAGAGTTCCCTACTCCCATATCTTAGCACCCAAACTCCTCCAGGATTCTTCCAAGCCTCCTTTGAACACCTGAAATAACCAAAACTGAAAAACTAACACATATCATGACATCACTTTCCACCAATGTTCTACTAATTAGAAACCTAGTTACGTGTTATTCCATATGAACATTGTACTTCCCTTTATCTCTTATTAATATAATGTTTTATTAATTCTTTATTCGATATGGGTTTTTAATAAAGGAATTTTCAAATATCAAACCATTGATTTCTGTGCGCAAGATCGAATTGTGAGGAAGCAATTTATTTAACATGGGGAGAATATAACAGAAAAAAATTATAAAATAATAACATTGTATTTTATAGAATATATGACACATTACACCAATCTTAAACAACCCATGAATTATTTTTTAAAAATTTAATGACTTCAATTTCTTGGGGAACACATAAATCTGGGTCTAAATAAACTGTAATATAGTATACTTTTTTAACATATATGATAAATTGGTGGGTATAAATAGTCCTAACAAAATTATGAAAATTATGGTTATATATATTATAAATAAAATAAGTATCATTTAAAAGAAAAAAAATGTTTTCTAAAATACTTCATATAAGAAATGGTTTAGTCGCACTTTTCATTCATAATTTAAAATTAATTTTTATCACTTTAAGAAAAATTATTTGATAAATTGAAATTATTTTTTTAAATAATATTATCTAAATTTTATTTGGTTGAATTTTTTTTATTTTTTTGAAGAGTTTCATTTTTTGATAAATAGTGAAAATATTTATTTTTACTGAAAATCGCCTATTTGTTTAAATAATTAAAAAGGATAAATTATATTTTTAATTAGTTTTAAAGTAAAATTAGTTCAGTTATATTAATATTTTACTATTTTATGCCATTTTAATCAATTTAATATTGATATTTGAAATTAAAACCATCTATACATATGATAATTTTTTTCATTGAAAACATGTTTTTTCATCACGTATGCGGGTATAATTTTAAATTATATTTTTTCACTTTTATGGTTTGAATTTAAAAAAATGGATTTAATATTTCTAATTAGTAAATTTATATTATCTAATAAGTTCAAATTATTTTTTGACCATTATGAATAGTAAAAGTAGTACAAATTAATTATTGTGGTTAAGGTAAAAAATGATTTATCAGGGTTAAACTAAGAAGATAAGGGTTTAAATGACTTAATAACTTGTAAAAACCCATTTTATGGACATATTTATACCTTATCACCTTTATGTTTCAATAATTACCCATTTTGGAGGCCTTTGGTATTATAAAAATTGGGGTGTAATTTATTCTTTTAAGAAAATTCTATGTGTGCCCTCTCCCCCACTTATAAAAGGCCACCCCTTATCATCCAGTATTCACACTTTCAAATCCGTTGGATTCAGAGAATACCTATCCAAATAAATTCATTAACCTCTAAAAACACCCCAAATCTCTTGGTTTTATTATAAATCAATCCTAAGAAGTCTTTTTGTGCCAATCAAAATAATTTTTCTAAAGAAGCGGTAACTTTATTAAATAAGAGTTTTTATTTTGTTTCTTATTCCATATCCTTAAAATATCATTAAACTGTACTTATATAATAACATATTTATATTAAATATACTTATATGTTATTATGTTAAGGTTATGACTTATATTCATCTCCTCTTCCATCAAATAGTAAACAAAATCGTTGATTATGTGTATGAAGGACTACCACCTCACAAACCGATGTAATTCATTTTCCATCACTACCATTGAAGGATGTTTATGATGACATATTTAACACATTTATATGATATTTATGATATTAATATACTTATTAAAATATAGTATCACATATTCCTCTTTATTTTCTATTTATTTTAAAATATGATAATGTTGCTTGTGTGTACAGCAGACTACCGCCTTGCAAAGTGATGTGATTCGTTTTTCACTTATGATTTACATGGAATGTAATAAAAACATTTAATGAGTATATGTTATTTAAATTCAATTATATTTATTCTGAAAAATTAATATATCAAATAATTCCTTACCCTTTCACCCATTATGGGAATGATAACGTCGCTCGTGTGTACATACGACATACCGTCTCTGCAAAGCTATGTGATATGTTCTCCATGTTCAACTATGAATAATGAATCTAAAAAAGTATTTAATGAAAAAATTTATTTTTTATAACATTAATATAATTCTATATATGATTTATCTATATCTTATACCCAAGAACTAGAACTTTAATGAAACAATATGAATGGGAAAACAAGGAAATTAACACCTGAAACAATGAAAATGATGAAAGATTAATAATAAAATTGTGATGAGATATTATAAGAGGATCATATATAATATTATAAATATGAATATGGTTTTGGTAAAAATTAATAACATGATTAAAAGAATTATATAATATTTTAAATCAAGTTCAACCAAAAGGAAGTATGAGGTAAGGGACTTCATCTCAATTTCTCTTCATTGAGGCATATTATGATGTTATGCACATAGTTTCTATTATATGGTGTATATGCTACCCATATTCATTTAATATAATTAATACTACATGATTAATTATAATTTATGTTTTAATTATAATTATTTAATCCAAGGGGATTTGAAATGATAATTACTAGTGGTAATGAATTTCATAACTCAATTTCATTCCATTAGGTTATATTAAATTTTCATTGTATTTAATAATCTAAGATTATGTGTGTAATAAATTTTGATTATATTATGTTTTATTTTGACTTTATTTATTTGGATTTAAATTTGATACAGATAATCTATTCATTGATTAATTATCACTTCCACTACTACAAAATAGGCCTTTAACAACGCTAAAAATGTCTTTTATTATTGCTAGAGAATAATTGACCACTAGAGCAAGATTAAAAGCCGTATTTTCTTATCAATGATAAAAAAACACTCATAAATGGGTCCTTTATATGATCTAAAAAATTCATTGATATATGGGACCTTTATCAGTGCTTTTAAAAGCACAAATAAAGAGGACCTTTATGAGTGCTTTTATTTAGCACTCATAAAGAGGTCCTTTATCAATATTTGTAAAAGCACTGATAAAGGACCCCTTTATTAGCACTAAATAAAAGTATTGATAAAGTTCACTATTATCAGTGTTTTTAAAAGCATTGATGATAGCACCCTATATCAGCACTAAATAAAAGTACCAATAAAGGTACCATTTATCAACACTTTTAATAGGGCTGATAATGGGGAATACTACATTGTGTAGTTACATAACACTACAGAACCAGTGTGGTGTGTTGTAACAGCACACTATAATACCATAAACACCACCAATTATCAACAAAATCAAGTACTAATATAGAATTTAAATGAAATTTAATTTACAACGCAAATACAAGAAAAAACACTATATTATAGACTTTTAAAGAATTATTTTATACAATTACATAAGTAATAATTATTACATAAAGTCAAAAACATAAATTTTATATTTTATTTTGATCCTGACCCTGACTCATGATATTGCTGAAAAAATCCCCGATGATCGAGCAAAAGAATTTATTTTAACTCATATCGATCACACTGTGTATCACTTTGTCTCATACTGATCACATAATGTATCACTTTAATGTGATACTTATTCCTACACATCACAAATGATTTACTTATCATTGTCCAAATTTATCCAGATAACCTGAGTGAATTTGCTCAATTTTTAGAGAGTGATGCTTTTTGAACTAAAATATCGATTTCAAACTGACAACAGAAACTTTGAGTCATACCGGATACATAATTTATCAGATTTAGGTTTGGATGATTCTTACACATCAAAAATGACTTATGGATCATGTTACAAGATTATAAAAACAATCTAGTTTCATTTTCTTATTTTTGAGTCGATCAGTTGTTGTTTTTACTAAAATTGATGTCAATTTTAAATAAAAATATACACTTGAGTCATACTGGTCACACTATGAATCATATTGAGGTGTGGATAATTCTTACACAGCTCAAATGACTTATTAATAATTTTACTAAAGTATCAAAACAATTCAAATGCATTTTCTTGGTTTTGAGTACATCACTTGTCTTTTTTACTAAAATGTCATTTTAAACTGGAAACATGCACTTTGACTCAAAATGGTCACATATTGTATCAGTTTGATGTGAGACTGATTCCAACAAATAAAAAAATATTTATGAATCATTTTCCTAAATTATCAAGAAATTATGAGTGTGTTTTCTTAGTTTTCAGTGAGTGACACTTTTTGAAGTAAAATGTAAATTTTAAACTAATAACAGACACTTTGAGTCATACCGAGAATATAGTGTATTAGATTGAGGTGATTCTGATTCCTAAATTTTAAAAATGACTTATAAATTGTTTTATTAAATTATAAAAAAAATTAATTAATATTCATGGTTTTGATTTGATTAGTTTTCTTTTTTACTAAAATTGATGTCAATGTTAAATAAAAAATGCACTTTGAGTCATACTGGTCACACCATGCATAGTTTTGAGGAGAAGTTATTTCTTAAATGTTATAAATGACTTATGGATCATTTTTTTAAAGTATCATAACAATCTAAATGTGTTTTTATGGTCTTGAGTATGTCAGTTGTCTTTTTTACTAAGATGTCATTTTAAACTGGAAACACACACTTTGACTCATATCAGTCACCTCATGTATCAGTTTTAAGTGAGAACAAATAATACATGTCATAGATTATTTATGAATCGTTTTACTAAATTATAAATACAATCTGACCATTATTTCTTGTTTTTCAATGAGTGAAATTTTTTGATCTAAAATGTTTATTTTAAACTGATAACAGACACTTTGAGTCATACCAGGAACATTGTGTATCATATTAAGGTGTGGATGATTCCTACACATAAAAATGACTTATAGATCATTTTACTATTGTATCAAAACAATATGATTTCTTTGTTCTTAATTTTGAGTAGGTCATTTTTCTTTTTTAGTAAAATTGATGTCGATTTTAAATAAAACAATGCACTAAGAGTTATACTGGTCACACCATGCATCATATTGAGGTTAATCTGATTCCAACATATCTCAAATTAATTATGGATAATTTTCATATATCTAAAAAAATAAAAATACATTTTCTTGGTTTTGAGTACATCACTTGTATTTTTTACTAAAATTTCATTTTAAACTGGAAACAACCAATTTGACTCATACTGGTCACATAGTGTATCAATTTGATATGAGACTTATTCCTACATGTAAAAAATTATTTATGAATCATTTTACTAAATTATCAAAATAATCTGAGTATGTTTTGTTAGTTTTAAGTGAGTGACACTTTTGAACTAAAATGTAGATTGAAAACTAATAACAAATAATTTCAGTCATAACAGGAACATCATGTATATATTGAGGTGAGAATGATTCTTACATGTCAAAAATGAATAATTTATCATTTTCCTAGAGTATAAAAATAATCCAAATGCATTTTCTTGGTTTTGAGTAGGTCAGTTTTATTTTTTATTGAAATTGATGTCAATTTTAAATAAAAAGACGCAATTGGAATCATACTAATCACACCGTGCATTGGATTGTGGTGAGGCTGATTCCAAAATGCCTCAAATGACTTATATATAATTTTCCTAAAGTATCAAAATGATCCAAATGATTTTTCTTAGTTTTGAGTATGTCACTTTTCTTTTATACTAAAATGTCATTTTAAACTGGAAACACACAGTTTGACTCATATCGATAACATAGTGTATTGGTTTGATGCATGGATTATTCCTACATTTGAAAAAACGATTTATGAATTATTTTCCGAAATTATCAAGAAAATATAAGTGCATTTTCTTAGTTTTTAGTGAGTGACACTTTTTGAACTAAAATGCTAATTTTAAACTCATAATGAATTACTTGAGTCATACTAGGAAGATAGTGTATAAAATTAAGGTGTGGATGAATCCTACACATCAAAAATGACTTATTTATTTTTTTAATAAATTATAAAAATAATCTGATTTCATTTTTTTGGTTTTGAATAGGTTAGTTATATTTTTTACTAAAATTGATGCTACTTTTAAATAAAAATATGTACTTAGAGTCATAATGGTTATAATATGTATCATATTGGGTTAATTGATTCATAAACACCTCAAATTTCTTATTTACTATTTCGTACAGTATAAAAAAAATATTAATTAATTTTCTCAGATCTGAGTACATCACTTTTATTTTTACTAAAATGTCATTTTAAACTAGAAACATGCACTTTGACTCATACCGGTCACATCGTGAATTGGTTTGATGTGAGACTAGTTCCTACATGTAAAAAATTATTTATGAATCATTTTATTAAATTATCACAATAATATGAGTTAATTTTCTTAGTTTTTAGTGAGTGACACTTTTTGAACTAAAATGTTGATTTTAAACTGATAATGAACACTTTGATTACTACTAGGAAAATAATTTATCAGATTGAGATCTGACTAATTCCTAAATTTCAAAAATGAATTATGTATCATTTTCATAAAATATAAAAATAATAAGATTTCATTTTCTTGATTTTGAGTAGGTCAGTTGTCTTTTTTACTAAAATTGATATCAATTTTAAATTAAAAGATGTACTTGGAGTCATATTAGTCACACCATACATCAGATTGAGGTGGTGCTAATTCCAACATGTCTCAAATTAATTATGAATCATTTTAATAAAGTATCAATAAATCCTAATACTTTTGCTCTATTTTGTGTACATATTTTATCTATTTTTACTAAAATGTCATTTTAAACTGGAAACACACACTTTGACTCATACCAGTCACATCATGCATCGACTTAACATGAGACTGATTCCTACACATCATAAATAATTTATGAATCTTTTTAATAAATTATAACTAAAACTTGTTGGTGTTTTATTTGTCTTCAGTGAGTGAAACTTTTTAACTAAAATGTCAATTCTAAACTAATAACAGACACTTTGAGTCATATCGGGAACATCATATATTAGATTGATGTGTAGCTGATTACTACACATAAAAAATGAATTATGTATCATTTTCTTAAATTATCAAAACAATATGATTGTTTTTATTAGTTTTTAGTAGGTAATGTTTCATTTTTACTAATATTGATGTCAATTTTAAATAGAAATACACACTTATTTCCATACCAGTCTCATCGTACATTTGATTGAGGTGCGACTGATTCCTATACACCCAAAAGTCTAAAAACATTCCCAATGCCAATTTTTATGATTCTATTTTAAGAAGGTTTTTTATTTTCTATGATTTCTTCATAAGGTAGTTTCTTTCCATTTGATGCCATGTTTCCTTCAACATTATCTCTCCTCAATGACCATGATCTCTTAATGTTGTTTTTCCTCCAATAGTTATCTCATACACTTGTGGATTTGGTGGTTGATTACAAAAATATTTATTCAAACATTTAAGTTGGATTATATATCTATTTGATGATTGTATTGGTGTTTTGTGACTCTTAGGTGACTATTCGATCCACTACTAAGACCCTTTCTTTACAGTGTAGAGAATCCATGGGAGAGCAACGACATCTATTTTGTTGTTGTTGTTCAGATTGTTCTTAGTGAGGGGTTTCTTTCCAAATTTAGACATATTTGATAGTACTTGGAATGTTATAATAGAAATTATAGTATATGGTAGTCAGTTTTAAATAATAAGTGACTTTTTTCTAAAAAAATTCCTCCACTTAAATTCTTGTATAAAATCACTTAAAAAAGTGGTGAAAAACATTTTTTCAATAATCCACCTAAAACACATGCACAATTCCTCTTATCTCAAGTGACAAGTGTTTTGCGTACTTTTCAATTTTTTTTTTCAAATAAAATCTTGGTATGATCCTCATTCTACTCAATCTCCCAACAATTTTATTAATTGCAAGCCAGAGCTTCATCTCTTCATCTGCCTCAATTACCACCTCGATCTCCCCCTCAGTCTCTGCCTCTTCCTCTTCTACCAGATCAATCTCAGACTCGGACTCTGCCTCCTCCTCCACCTCTGCCTTCGTATCCACCTCCACCTACTCCATCTCCCAACAATTTTATTTTTTGCATGTCAGTGCTCCTAAACAAATTGGTTTCCTCCATTACACTTTTCATTGAGAAACAAATAAAAAATATATATACAAATCATGACACTAATGTTTCACACCCCAAATATATTTCTAAGTTTATAAATTGTACTAGATCACAAAAAGAGTTGGTCATCACCAAAATTTGTTTTCGGCATACATTTTGACAAGAAGTACACTTCCCATTAATCTCTAAACATATTTATTTCTTCTTTTGAGTATGAAGTTTGTCAGAAATATTAATAATACAAAGAAAATATAGAAAAATGAATGATTATAAAATATATTTAATGAAATTTTAATTACCTTTAGAAATTACCTATTGCGGTATGATGGTATTTTCATGCTTTATGATCTCTCTCATAAATTTGAAAACATAATATCCACAATCGATGTCATTATATTTCTTCAGGCATCGCAAAAATAGTGACAAAAAATTATTAAATTTTTTTGAAATGTTTTGATAGTTAAATATTTATATATATACCTTAATTTTTTTTCTATTTTTAGTAATCTATAGGATTTATCTCTTAATACACTGACTTCATGCCACAATTTAGCCTATATTTAGAGACTGTCCTATCATAATTTTTTTTATTAAAACATAAATTGAAACATATAATTTGAAGTTTATCTATAAAATATTGATCACAGTATGTTACGTATTCATAATACACATCATGTGTGGTCAGTTTGTTGGATATCCATGCATTGGATCCAAAAACTAAATATTTGGGGTGTCTAAATTGATTGCGATCAGAATCCAGTGCTACCTAAAAAAACAAAAACAAATAAGTAATGAAAAAATTAAAAATATATTTTATGTTATTAGACTGTAGAGTTTTACTTATATGTTGTAGGAATAAAAAATAGTTTTTTGTCTCATGTTTTTTTCTCCAAAACTTAGAGTAACTCATTTTTCTTCTTCTTAATTTCTATATAATCAAAATTATGTTTTTACATATAAATGATATAGGGATTAAGGAATCCAAATCAAGATTCCCATAATTTTCCCTATATATAGTAGTAATATAAAAACCTATAGAAAATAAAAATAGTTATTTACTTTAATAAACATACTATCTCACTATTTGTATAGATGTATTATGAAAATATACCTTATGTATGTACTCACAACTGAGTCACCCAACCATTCAGGATTAATAATCTCATTTATAGTCTTGAGACCAATTATGTTTATCATAGAAGATCCATATATTTCTTTTTCATATGTAATGTAAGACATATTTTCATCTTTAAATTTTTTATCTACATGAAGTTGTAATTATAATAAAGGTTTCTCTAGAACTGGTGGGGAGAAGGTACTCTCAAAATGTTGTTTTGATTTCTTGGTTGATTCATGATATTTTCTTGATGTGGCCTTCTGTTTCCCTACCACATTATCTATATGTAATACCATAATTTACTTAAAACCTTTTATAATCAACCATTATAGGTTTTTGATATGAAAAAACATGTTAAATACATAACTCATGTATCATTATAAGATTAGACAGTCATGATATAAAAGCTCCACTAGCATCATTGACCATTGTAACATCTGTATCATTAAGTGGAATAGGAAACTCAGTATTCGGATCATGATCTACCTCAATCCCCAGTATCGTATGATCTTTTGGGAGTATATTATTTTGTAGCTTGTATCCTAGGATATTATACACTATACCCATCGTAACAAGGCAGTGTGTGGGTTTTGACAGTTACAAATCACATAAAACTGAGCCAAGCAAAATTTTAGTAAAATAAAGCTATCAGAAGTTATTTGATTAATATTTAGAAGAAAGATTAATGAAAAAATTAATTACCTCAGGTAATGTATGTGATTGGGGGAATGACTAGACTCAAATCTATTGGGATCATTGGGTTTATGTATGGATCTTTGTTCCACCACCAGTTAGCTTTGATCTTTAATCATACACTGGTCTACCAAACCAAACTAAACAATAATATCTTATAGTGGGTATATATTTGTTTGCAATCATCTCACCATATTATTTGTATCTTCATGTGGTTTTATCTTATCAAAATATTTTTGAGTAGATACTCCAAAACCTAATCCTCTAACATGACCATATTATTCTAGCCACATCAAAGCTACTAAAACCATCTTTTCTTCCAGTGTGATCATTGTCGATTCTTATGTCTAAACCATGTAAAACAATATGATCATAAATTTATATTTTCATGTAATACTATTATAAATCATAATTATTTATAATTATTTCATACTTACACATGCTTCATGTACTGTTTTTTTGTTTTCATCAACTATTTTACCCTATTTATTTACACAAGCTTCCATTCATAGCCTATGACATGGGATGGAAGTGTCTTCAGATTTTGATTCATCTATATATATAAAAACAATGAAAAATATTTTGTTTTATATCACATAATTAAACTTTTATTGTTGATTTAAAATATTTACTAACTTCTTCTTTAATGAAGCATACCCCATCCTCGTTTTGCAATGGGGGTACTTTGTCTATGATGTACATTATTTATTTTCATCACACTTTTGTTTTTCATAAATTAAAATTTTTGAATCAAGTTGGATAAAATAAAAATGTAAAATAATATATTATCAACCAAAATACACCTAAAATAATTTATCATTATGATTATTGATGAAAGAAGTTTATGTTTCCAGATTTATAATATGTGTATAACTAACTAGTGGGTGGGGATTTACTTTCCCATTAGCATACCTAAGTAAAACTTCATAATAAGAGTCTAGAAGCCTCTATGGGATTTTGCAGTGGCCATTAAGGAAATTTTATTACGAAAATATTCTAAAATAAATGAACTATGCAATGAAGAATTAAAATTAAATCACCATTTTACAATATAATTTTTTAGTAAAATAGAGGAAATATATCGTAACATTACTTTTATATCTTTTCAAATGATTTTCTTCATTTCAGGTTGGACATGACACCATGAATTAGTTTCAATTGGCACACTCATACTCATTGTGACCCTAAGATAACTAATGAACATTGACTTTTTTGGGGTCAATAGGTTGGCTGCATTGAGTCCAACCAAACTCAAATTTTATACCATGACTTATTATATTGATAATTTTATTCAACATTATGATGTTGCATCATTATTTTTTTCATCAACATGTTATCGATACCCTAATAATTCTATAGTTTCATCATCAATAGTATGTTCTTCCTCAAGATTGGAAACATTATCATGTGTTGAAGACATTATATTCATGAGTATTCAAACATTTAATTTTTCTTGAATAAGAACAACATAAACACAAAGAAATGATTTGAGAAGGGTGGAATTCATGCTCTATTGAAAACTAGATAAACTATTTAACTCTATATTCATACTAATTTTCCAAACGATTATAGTGTATATATTTTGAAGAAAATAGAAAATTGAATTTTAAAAAATAATGACCCCACTATGTTAGGTTCCTATTAATTCATCTAAAGGTGGAATTTATATGAAATTATCATCCACATCAGCTTCATCTCCTAAATATTTATTATTCAATTTTTTTCTTGATACTTATATGTCATCTATTGTGAAAATCTACCTATGTTTCTTAAACTACTATAACCAAAATTCATCCCATATCAGGTAATGATAATCATTTTGGATGACTACTACTCAAATTGATTCAAGAAATATAGAAGAGATGGGTGATGAGTCTTAAGAAACAAAATGAAATAATAAATATTTGGAAGATAAAGCTAGTGAGGATGAAATTTTTCTCCTTAAAACTTTTTAAATTTACGCATATTAATTTAAAATTTCAAATCTCATATCAAAATGAAAAAAGGTTCCTGACACCACCATAAGAATATAAACTCATCCCCACTGATTTGCACCAACACTAATCTATGTCACTAGTCCTTTTTCCTCACTTGTATCTCAAATATAAGTTCTCTATATCCACTAAGGTTAATTTGTAGGGTGTGAGTATAAAAATAAACAAGTAAATGCTAACAGGGCCCCTAAAATAGACAATTTATATATCTGATTGTATTTTCAAAGTAACGCTCAAAATACATATGTAAGTCAAGTCATTGTGTACTAACCAAGAAACCATGATAATCAAATGTATCAACTTCATTTCATACCATTGAATTATAATAATCATACCATAAGTTTATACCATTTTTATTCCCTAAAATTCAATTCATTTCACTAATACTAGGTTATCATTTTAATTGTAGGAGGAGAAAAAATGATTTATCTCCCTTTGGAAATAACAACATCACAGGTACCATGAGATTTGACCTTAGACCCTTAGCATCCAAGACTACCCCTCAAGGATAACCATCACATGTACTTATTTTTTCCCAATCATGAAATGGATATAAAATAGACATTTTTTTAGGATGTTCATTTGGAATATGGGGAAGTTTTAACATAATTGGTTCCTTTTGTAAAGAACCACACAATGGGTGCCACAATATATTAGTTAAACCTAACTTCTGAAAAACTATACAAAAGAACAAACAACAACAAAAATGTCACATCACCATTACGCTAGCCCTCGATGAGTCACTAACATATCTATAATAACTCACATTTTAACATATTATACCTAGCTATCACATGAAACCTAGCACTTATTATTTTTTAAAAATATGTTTATCCCATGTATACTCTAAACCCACTCATATTAAAAAAATAACCTAAATGACATTTGAATTATGGATTCAAGCATATTACATTTCAAAAATGAAGGAATGAAAATTCAAATTCAAATTTAAATAAATTATAATTCCCTTAATATATAAAATAGGATATTCTATAATCCATTCATTTTCTAAATCATTGTTTTCTCCCCAAACATATCATAAATTCATGTTTATATTAGCCTTTCCAACAACCTTTCTCACTGGAATTGGAATATTTGGAGAAAATGAAATTTGATGAAACTATATTCATCTTTCTTTTACTCTGAAGATGCCGATTATAGGAAATAATTTCTTAAAACATTCTACAAATTAACTGAGTGAGTTGTATAATAAAATGAATATCAAGAAACCAAACAAATTCATTTATTATGTTTTGATTAATTTTTAGGTGTCGTTTTTTGGTGTTCTTAGGAAGTAGTAAATTAGGAGGTGAAAGGTTGAATGAGTTGAAGAATGGGTTAGGAGACATAGTATTCAAAGTTGTGCTAGTGTATTTGATGAAGATTAATCAATACAATCTGAGTGAGAGGTATTCCATCAAGGAACTTTGGAACCACAATGATGGAAGGAAGGAAGGTTTGAAAAAGGGTGTCTAATCCATCATCAAGATATGGAAGGAAATCAAGTGTTTGAGGACAGATTAAATAAAGGTAGGGAAGGTTAGTTTTACTAGAGTATTAAATATTGTATCTCTATTCAAGACAATAACAATTTTCTTGAAAGATTCATGAAAATGTTTAATTTTATGCATAAAGTGTGTTGTATAATATATCTATCTTACCAAAATTAATCCTTATTTACGCAACCTTGTTTTTGAAACCCGTGGTCCTTTGTAGAATTAAAAATGATTATGAATTCTTAATCCATAATCATAATCAAATAAAAATATCAAGCAACACATCATTGTTACTCGCATTGCAAATGTTGTATGACCTCCATCAAAAATATAATTCAATATCCATCACAACATGACACAAACCACGATGTAATACTAGCAAACATTTTTCTATTTAACTAGATTGAATTTATCAATTCATTTATGGTAAAAATTACTGCAATCATAAATATAATATAATAATGCTAAGTAGTACTAAATTTTCTAATATTTGCACAGGTTTAATGTAACACCTTTAATAATTCATTCATGCGGTATATCATCATCTTGTTATTCAACAATATATTTGGCATATGAAATTATATTCAAATTGTGTATGAACAGAAAAAGTATTATATGAAATAAAATATACAAGAACCACCATAAAATTATATCATTTTATCACATGGGAAAAAAATTATTTATTCATTCTACAACACCAAATATGCGACACTAATGATACACTATTAATCAAGAAAAAATCCAAAACTATCATTCTATGAAATTGTATGAAGATGATTTTCCCAATAGAAACACATATATTCTTGATTTTCCTTATTGTCTTAAACCTTTTTTCATCTTCATCTTCATGTCATACTATGGAAACTAGATTCAAACAATGAAAATCCAAGCTATATAAATAGTAACAAGAAATAATATAACAGAAACATCTAGAAAATCACCATCAGTTGCAACAGTGGATGGAGATGTAGTTCGTAGTGGTCTCATAAGGGTGGCATTGTATAGGTATAGTTAAGTGAGATAAAGAGAGAGAGAAGAGATTTAGGGTTTGTTGTAATAACCCGGATCTTCGTTTCAGGTATGTTTTTCCTTTTTCTAGAGTTTTTAAGAAATATAAACTATCTGGAAATTTTCGAAGTACACGTCATGTACTTTCTGAGTACATGCCGTGTACTCTTCTCCGGCTCGAAGTCGTGTGCTGGCTGTGACCGGGCCACACACACGGTGTGTAGGGGTGACATAGAGGCCAATTTTGGTGGAGTACAGAAAAGACCCAGTACACGTCGTGTACTGTAAAAGTACACGTCTTGTACTTTGTTTTTTTTTTACTAAATGAATTGGGGTCATGCCTGACGCACAGAAACACCTCCTTCTAGGTCTCATTTGTCCGAGAGCGACCCGTATGGCCATATCTTCGACGAACCCCCATCTCCTCATCTATTATTCGATTCGAGCATGATCGATTTCATTGGAATAGAAGTGGTAAGATCTTTTTTCTTCTTGAGCTTTGTCTTCTGTTTCCTCTTCATTTTCAAGTTATCGTGGGTTGAGAGTTTTGTACGTTTTTTCAAATCTACGACGTTCTAAGGGGAATCAATCATCGTGGTTCATGTATATCGACCTCCTAGGATCGAGGTAGGTGGTTTGTGACTTTTTGTAGAAATTTAATGAGTATTTTGTGAAAATTACACCAATACCCTTGAACGAGGTATTGCGTGTTTCCTGTTTTTCCCCTGATGTTTACCTATTTTTCTTGATTGTTGTAGTAGAGGTTTATGCTTGTGAGTAGAGTAATTTGTTTTGTTCTCAAGTTGCCCTTCCATGCTTGTTTTACTTTTTGGCGTTTGCAAGTTGCCATGCCTAGTTGTAGGATAGTGGAACTATTGCTTATTTATTACAGTTGAGCCTTAGAATGATAGCCAAGTAGTTCTAGAGGTTTATTTGGACAATATACACACGCTGAGCATGTTTATTTTCACACAAGACTATGAGTACCTAGTGTACCATACCATAGGGAGAACTGACGTAAGGGCTTCTCCAGAGTGTCTTTTAATACGATGCGAGACAACAGGGGGAATTGACGATGAGTGCTTCCCCAGAGAGTCTGTAGTTCCTCAACGCGGGCCACAGGGGGAATGAGATGTTGAGTGCTTCCCCAGAGAGCCTTTAGTATGATACGAGACTATAGGGGGGAATTGATGGTGAGTGCTTCCTTAGAGAGTCTATTAATTTTATAGATAAACCAAAGGGGTGAGACTGTGTGTGCCTCCTAGAGGGTTGCTAGTACTTGGGTTGAACCATAAGGGTTAGGATGAGAGAGATAACCAGAGGGTTACCTATTTTCTTCCTGTTGCGGATTGCCTACTTGTGTACTTTGTTTGTTAGAACAGTGGATTGTAGCTGCTTGTGCTTTCCTGTTTACTGCTTCTTGTATTATTACTACCATGTATTCATTGACTGTTAGGCACAAATATTTGGGTGATTGCCTATTGGGATTGTATCTCACACCCTATTTGGTTCATGCTTTTGGGCCCAAGCAGACTTTGGTGTTGCAGGTATAGATAAGGGAAAGTTCCCTTCTACTTCAGGTTCTTAATTGCACTGGAGCTGGAGAGCATGGGACCGAGCCGTGGCTCATGATGCTGAGGAGTTTACTTTGTTTTCCTTTGCCCTTTTTTTCAGTTGTACTTCAGCACGTTGGTTGTTTGCTGCTTTCCATAGACATATGTACCATGTTGAATCATTATTATTTTATCTATTGCTTCTGCTATTCAGTTCAATTGTTGTATGCTATTGATTGTTTCTACTATAGTGTCTGGTTGTTTTTCCACTGTATACTTTACCAAATGAGGGCATAGTTTTCCCACAGACTCACCAAGGCCCTCGCTGCTAGTCGGAAGCCTATGGAATTGGGGGCAACATGCTTGAGGTCATGTGGCGAACCAGGTGTGGGGCACCAGTGGAGGGGCTCCAGATTCGGGTCATTACAAAGTGGTATCAGAGGAGTTCTTTTCTCTTGATTTACTGTTTAGAGACTTTAGCTAGGGATAGGACGGATTTGGTAATTGGTATTAAGCTATTCTCGGGAGTAGCTAACCCACGTAAAGGGAAAAGACATACTACCTCATTAATTTTAGTTTGCTGGTTTTGAGATTTCCGGTTGATATGATTTCACCTAGAGTAATTCACATACTTTTTGTTATTATTTTCTTGAAGATTGTGGTTATATTTTTGTTGCAACCCAATGAGATGAGGGTATTCTATCTCATGCATCATATATTCACTTATAGAAATCATATTCCATGCATTCTTGCCATACCATCTAGGGTGCATTAGAGATTTCATGCTGTTATGATAGACTTCGTGTAGATTATGCATGTTGTTGTGATAGATGCTTGATAGAATCCCTACTGTTATGTTATAGAGCTGTTTGTTTTTCCTTGTATGTGACTGTAAAAGATTCCAATCTTTGATTCTTTGGGAGTATGGGCCCTCACGAATTGGAATTTGGCACCTCTTTGCCTTGTTTTAGTGTTTCTGGGGTTCTATTCTGTTTCTGAGCTACTGCCCAGAAAAACCCAGAATACACGGCATGTACTTTTTGAATACATGCCATGTAGTTTTTAGGCCATGTCACTATCCGTGTGAGAAGAACATGGTGTCGTGAAAGTAACTTCAGGAACACGCCGTGTATGGTAGGTACACACCGTGTAGTTCGAAGTCGTGTACCCGGCCGTGTCACTAACAACATGTGTCGGGGAAGCTCAAGTAGCACATGCCATTTTGTAACGGAACACGTCGTGTAGTATCTTCCAGGTACCTGGCCGTTTCACGAACAACACGGGTCAGCGTGAACTTCTCTCAGACACACTGTGTTGCTTTTGGAGCATGACGTGTAGTCTTGCCAACTACCCGGCCGTGTCACGAACAACACGGGATGGTGTCTCCTTGCCTATACACACCGTGTTTGTTCGGAGCATGATGTGTAAGGTTCATCCATGTAGACAGCCGTGTTTTTAACAACACGGGCCACCGAAGCCTTGTCCACTACATGTCGTGTCTAAAGGGAACATGTTGTCTAGTCTCAGTTTAAGAAAACCGTGTGGGTTATCCATGTAAGGGACTCGGGTAGGGGAACAGTTTCAAGTACACGCCATGTGTGGGGTCAACACGCCGTGTAGTTTGAGGTGTACATGACTTGTAGGGTAGGAGTACACGCCCATGTTGTGGCTTAAGAAGACATGTCGTGTAGTTTTTATACACGCCATGTAGTTGAGTTTTGTAAACTTGTGTGTTTTCCTTCCCATGTTTCCGTTTGGTACTCTTGTGTTCTCTGTCCTTGTTTTCCTAATCTATGTTGTACTCTTGATCTATCAAAGCTATGACTCCGAGACGTCCTCTGGTCGTATGTCTGTCATCAGGCAGTGATCAGACGTCAGACAGGGCTGATCAGGGACTTCTTGCCGATCCTCCAGTCGGGCCAGCCTTGGCACCGGCTGTTATACCAGTTGCAGGCACTGATGCGCAGTTTAGGAAAGGTTTCATGAGGATGATGCAAGCCTTCTAGGGAGTTCCTCCTCCTTCCATGACTATGGCAGACCTGACGCGGGTTTTTCAACAGCAGCATCCTCCCACATTCTCGGGGGAAGGAGGACCTCAGGCTGCAGAGTCATCGCTGGAAGACATACTGACTATCATTGAGAATTTGGATACGCCTCTAGAGAGGTGGGTTAATCTCCCCACCTACATGCTACAAGACTCCTCCAAGAGGTGGTGGGACGTGATCTCACAGGCGGGTCAGCAGTAGGCTATGGCTTGAGAGGAGTTCTAGCGTGTCTTCTATGACTACTTTTATCCGGATACCTTGAGGACCGACCGAGCCCGGGAGTTCATGAGCTTAGAGCAGGGTACTCTTTCTGTCATGGAATATTCCTCTTGCTTCACCGAGCTGTAGCATTTCACACCCCTCCAGGATGGAAGTGGGGTGTTCTTAGCAAGTAAGTTTTAGGATGGTCTCAGGAGGGAGATCCGCTCGTAGGTGAACATCGTCCAGCTGAATTCTGTCACTTCCATCATCAACCAAGCACTGATTGAGGAACGCAATCTGAGAGACTCCAAAGCTGTGAGCTAGGGAGGTTCTTCTTCTAGATCTAGTTTTCCTTTATATGATATCAAGAAGTGCTGTGTGGAGTCTACACGCGGTGATCCGAGGAAGCGAGATGCATCGCCAGTTAGCCAGGTGGTGTACTACCAGTGTGGTCGGTTAGGGCACACGAGGTCGTAGTGCTAGAGAGACCCCGTGGAGTGCCGATCATGCATCAAGATGGGTCACCTTCAGCATTTCTACCAGGTTTTATCACCAGCAGCTGGTGACCGAGGTTCTTCCATGACTCCTCGTTCAGGAGCAGCACCACTAGTTTCTCACCAGTCGGGGAACTGGAGTTCTTATGGCCGATTGGGCCAAGGTGGAGGTCAAGGCCATGGCGGCCAGCCACCAGTACCTTATCACCAGCAGGGAGGTTCAGCTCAGAGTGGTCAGCCAGGGGTGTAGGGCCGCGGTGTAGGCCAGTCTCTTGCTGTGGAGCAGACTTATCAGGAGAAGGAACCCGACCCTTCTACAGTTCGAGGTACGATCTTAGTAGCCTCAGTTTTATCTTCAACTCTTTTCGATACCGGTGCTACATATAGATTTATCTCTGTTGCTATCGTGAAGAGCCTTGGGCTCTGCATCTTTTCTTCTGCTGACTCGTTGACACTAGACACACCTTTGGGGACGAGGACATCTAGTGTACACCAATGTAGAGAGTGCCCTCTTGAGTTTGCAGGGTATCGTTTCTTATGGGATCTATATATACTACAAATTATGGGCTATGATTTCATTCTCAGAATGGATTGGTTGGTTCCCTTCTAGGTATTCGTCGACTGTTATCACCGCAAAGCGAGTTTCGTTTCACCTGAGGGTGAGTCTTTTCTTCATAGAGGCGAATGGGTCGTTTCGGCGAGTCGAGTAGGAATTGAGCATCATGGGCTAGGAAAGGTGACAAACCAGATTTCAAGTCTTTATCTGGATGATCAGGGGACTCCACAGTTGGACTTTCCTCCAGTTGTGGATCAATTCAGGGATGTATTTCCATATGACTTTTTAGGTTTTCCTTTAGAGCGTGAGGTATAATTCTCTATTGAGTTCGTGCCAGGTGCGGCACCGGTGTCCATTCCTACCTATAGAATGGTCACACCTAAGTTGCAGGAGCTCAAAAGGCACTTGGAGGAGTTGTAGGAAAAGGTTTTTATCCGACCCAGTACTTCTCCTTGGTGTTTTTCCGTCCTGTTTGTGAAGAAGGCAGACGGTACCCTTCAGCTTTGTGTGGACTATTAAAAGATGAACCAGTTGACGGTCAAGAACTGATATCCCTTGCCGAGAATCGATGACCACTTCGATCAGCTTCAAGGAGCCCGAGTGTTCTCGAAGATATATTTGAGGTTAGGTTATCATCAGTTTCACGTTAGACCATCTGATATACCTCTTACAGCCTTCAAGAGTATGTATGGTCTTTACGAGTATACAGTTATGTCGTTCGGTCTCACGAACGCACCAATAGTTTTGATGGCACTGATGAACCGAGTGTTCCATCCTTATTTGGACTCCTTCATCATGGTATTCATGGAAGATATCTTGGTGTATTCTCACACTCAACACGACCATGACACACATCTTGAGATCGTTCTGAGTACACTGAGAGAGCATCGGCTTTATGCTAAACTCTCGAAGTTCCACTTCTGGATGGATCAGATTCACTTCTTGGGTCATGTCATCTCAGAAGAAGGAGTATCTGTGGACCCAGAGAAAGTGAGGGTTGTAGTTTCCTAGGAGCAGTTGAAGAATGTATATGAGATACGGAGCTTCCTAGGGCTGGATGGATACTACAGACGCTTCATTCAGGACTTTTCTCGTCTAGAAGCACCTTTGACAGGTCTGACCAAGAAGGGGTCGAAGTTCTTATGGTCAGATTCTTGTGAGTCAGCCTTTCAGGAGATGAAAGGGAGGTTAACGTCAGTACCAATACTATTCTTTACAGAGCTAGGCAAGAGCTACACTTTTTACTATGATGCATTAGGTATCGGGCTGGGAGTTATGCTTAGGCAGGGAGATGGAGTCATTGCGTATGGGTCTTGGAAGTTGAGGCCACATGAGAGGAACTACCCTACGCATGATCTGGAGTTGGCAGTTTTTGTTCATGCCTTACACTGTTGGAGACATTATCTTTTGGGAGAGCACTTTGTGGTCTTCACCGACCACAAGAGTCTCAAGTATATCTTCACTCTGTGTGATCTGAATCTGAGGCAGCATAGGTGGGTCGAGTATCTTCAGTCTTTCAATTTTGATCTTGCCAATATGCTAGGAAAGGGAAACGCAGTAGCAGATGTGTTGACCAGGAGAACTCAGATTTAGGAAGTTCAATAGGCCAACAGTGAGTGGCACCTTATGGATCTGTTCTTTAAGATGCATCTAGAGGTGCACAACAGAGAGGGACATACTTACCTATCTTTTGTAGTTGTTACCTCTACACTACTTGATCGGGTAGGGATGAGGCAGCTATCAGACTCCGAAGGCTTAGTCCTGCAAGAGAGCGTGTCAGGAGAGGACCCTCTTCCTGGATGGATAGTGAGCAATGATGAGATCTTTCATTTCTAAGGATGCTTATAAGTTCCAGCAGATATACGCGAGGAGATGATGTGGGACTTTCATTCCTCAGTTGGGGAAGTTCATCCTGGTGTCACCAAGATGTATCGGGATCTTCATCGCCAGTACTGGTGGCCAGGTATGAAGAAAGATGTTGCTGGTTTTGTTATGAGGTGTTCTACTTGTCAGCAGGTGAAAGCAGAGCATCAGCGACTAGCAGGCCTTTTACAGCAGTTACCCATTCTGATGTGGAAGTGGAACGATGTTGCGATGGACTTTGTGACCGGGTTGCTGAGATCCCCTCAGGGAAATGATGCTCTTTGGGTTGTTGTCGACATGCTCACGAAGGTTTCCCACTTCTTGCCGATCAAGGAGATCTTCAGTGTCAATGATCTGGGATGTCTTTACATCTGTGAGATCTTTCGTCTGCATGGAGTTCCACACTCCATTGTTTCAGACATGGATGCGTGCTTTACTTCTCGGTTCTAGCAAGGGCTTCAGAAGGACTTGAGTACACAAGTAATTTTATGTACATCATACCATCCCCAGACTGATGGCCAGTCCGAACACACGATCCAGGTGCTTGAGGATATGCTCTGAGCTTACATCCTAGACTTTGGTGGTTATTGGGAGAAGCATATTCCTCTGGTGGAGTTATCCTACAACAATAGTTTCCAGGAGACCATTCAGATGGAACCATACGAGTCTTTGTACAGTAGGTCATCCCGATCACCCTTGTACTAACTGGAGGCAGGAGAGGCAGCTTTGTTGGGACCTCGTCTCGTTCAAGAGACCTCAGAGCAGATAAAGCTGATTCAGAAGAGGATGGCTATAGCACAGTCTCAACAGAAGTCTTATGTTGATTAGTGGAGACGACCTCTGGAGTTCGAGATCAGGGATCAGGTTTTCCTGTGTGTCGCACCGAGGTTGGGACACAAGAAGATTCAGAGACAGGGTAAGCCTTCACTGCGGTATGTCGGTCCATTTTAGGTCTTGAAGAGAGTGGGGTTGGTCGCCTATCGGTTGCAGCTACCTTAGAGGTACCAGATCATGCACGACGTCTTCCACTTCTCTCAGCTCCGACGCTACTTTTCAGACCTGTCTCATGTCCTTCAACCTGAGGAGGTTGATTTTGAAGCAGATGCATCGTTTGAGGAGCATCCTATCCGTATTTTCGATCTTAGTACGAAGGTTCTCCGTGGGCGGTTTGTTCCTCTGGTACGGGTGCTATAGAAGCACGGACGAGTACAAGACGAGACTTGGGAAAGGGAGGCCGATGTACGATCGCAGTGGTCGGAGCTGTTCAGGGATTCTTCTTCTACGCCATGTTAGGGAAATTTGGGGACGAATTTATTTAAGGGGGGAAGTTTTTAGGAACCCAGATCTTCATTTCCAGTATGTTTTTCCTTTTTCTGAAGTTTTTAAGAAAAAAGAACTTTCTGTAAATTTTTGAAGTACACACCGTGTACTTTCTGAGTACATGCCGTGTACTCTTCTCTGGCTCGAAGCCGTGTGCTGGCCATGCTCAGTCCACACACATGGTGTGTAGGGGTGATGTGGAGGCTGATTTTGGTGGAGTACGGAAAAGACTCAGTACACGCCGTGTACTCTAAAATTACACGCCGTGTACATTCTTTTTTTTCACTAAATGAACTGGGGATGCACCTGATGCATAGAAACACCTCCTTCTAGGTCTCATTCGTTTGAGAGTGACCCATACGACCGGATCTTCGACGAGCCCCCATCTCCTCATCTGTTCTCCGATTCGAGCACATTTGATTGCGTTGGAATCGCAGCAGTAGTATCTTCCTTCTGCTTGAGCTTCATCTTCTGTTTTCTCTTCATTTTTGGGTTATCGTGGGTTGAGAGTTTTGTGTGTTTTCTCATATATACGACGTTCTTATGGTAATAACTCGTCTTGGTTCACGTATCTCGATCTCCTTGGATTGAGGTAGGTGGTTTGTGCCTTTCTGTATAAATTTGATGAGTATTTTGTGCAAATTCAACCAATACCCTTGAACGGGGTATTGCGTGTTTCCTGTTTTTCCCCTGTTATTTACCTATTTTTCATGATTGCTATAGTAGAGGTTTATGCTTGTGATTAGAGTAATTTTTTTGTGATCAGGTTTCCTTTCCATGCTTGTTTTACTTTTTGGTGTTTTCCAGTTGCCATGCCTAGTTGTAGGATAGTGGAACTGTTTCTTATTTATTGTTGTTGAGCCTTAGAATGATAACAAAGTAGTTCATGAGGTTTATTTAGACGATGTACACGCGCTGAGCATGTTTATTTTCACACAGGACTGTGAGTACCTAGTGTAGCAGACCATAGGGATAATTGATGTAAGGGCTTCTCTAGAGTGTCTTTTAATACGATACGAGGCCACAGGGGGAATTGACAATGAGTGCTTCCCCAGAGAGTCTGTAGTTCCCCTACATGGGCCACAGGGGGAATGATACGTTTAGTGCTTCCCCAGAGAGCCTTTAGTACGATACGAGACTATAGGGGGAATTAACGGTGAGTGCTTCCTCAGAGAGTCTATTAATTTCTTAGCTGGTCTAGAGGGGTGAGACCATGTGTGCCTTCTAGAGGGTTACTAGTACTTGGGTTGAACTATAAGGGTTAGGCTGAGAGAGCTAACCAAAGGGTTACCTATTTTCTTCCTGTTGTTGATTGCTTACTTGTGTACTTTGTTTGTTAGAACTGTGGATTGTAGCTGCTTGTGATTTTCTGTTTACTGCTTCTTGTTTTAATACTGTCATGTATTCATTGACTGTTAGGCACAAATCTTTGGGTGATTGCCTACTGGGATTGTATCTCACACCCTATTTGGTCCATGCTTTTGGGCCCAAGAAGACTTTATTGTTGTAGGTATAAATAAGGGCAAGCGCCCTTCTACTTTAGGTTCTTGATTGCACTGGAGCTGGAGAGAATGGGACCGAGCTATGGCTCGCGAGGCTGAGGAGTTTACTTTTTTTTCCTTTGCACTTTGTTTTTCAGTTGTACTTCAGCACTTTGGTTGTTTGCTGCTTTCCATAGACATATGTACCATGTTGCATCATTATTATTGTATCTATTGCTTCCGCTTTTCAGTTCAATTGTTGTATGCTATTGATTTTTTATGTTATTGTGTCTGGTTGTTTTTCTACTATATACTTTACGGAATGAGGGCATAGTTTCCCCACCAACTCACGAAGGCCCTCGCTGCTAGTCAGAAGCCTCTGGCATTTGGGGAAACGTGCTTGAGGTCATGTGGCGAACTAGGTGCGGGGCACCAGTGGAGGGGCTCCAGATTCGGGCGTTACATTTTTCATGGTTAAGAATAATGTAAAAACGCTAACCGTGGAATCCAAAAAATCAAACAATGAGAGAGGAAAAGGAAAAAATCCCATATCTTGGATTCTAGCCTTGATTCTACTGAGAGAACGTAGAGGAGTAGTGTTGGAATTAGGCGAGTTCTGTAAGAGCTTGAGAATCACAATTGGGTGAGTCACAGTTAGGGTTCCTTTAAATTGATCGAGGACACTTTTATCAATGCTTTCAAAAAAGCATTGATAAAGGCATATTTATTAGCACTTTTTTTAGTGCTGATAAAGATCCAGCTTTATCAGCACTAAAAAAGCACTGATAATGGATTTATAATTACAAATAAAAAACTTTTAAACATATTTATATGATTATATATTAGTTTATAAATATGGTAAATATATAATTTTATAAATATAATAAATATACATTTATAAATATTTATAATTTCTTATTTATAATCATTTATTTATAATTAATTATTTATTTATAATTATATATATATATATAATAAATATATATAAATATAAATATGTTCATTATTTAAATATATTTATTATAATTTTATAATTATTTAAATATATAATTATTTATTTACAAATATATGAATGATACTTTAAAAAAATATTTATAATATATATATATATATTATAAAAATAAATATAGTATATTCATTATTTAAATATATTTATTATAATTTTATAATTTTAAATATATTTATATGATTATATATATTTATATAATTATATATATATATAATAAATATATATAAATATAAATATATTCATTATTTAAAAATATTTATTATAATTTTATAATTATTTAAATAAAAAATTATTTATTTATAATTATATAAATACTTTTTTTAAATGATATTTATTTATTTATAATAATTATAAATATATAAATTTATAAATATAATAAATATACATTTATAAATATATTTATTTATGAATATTTATTTTAAAAAATATTTTTAGCATTATTAATGAATATATAATCTTAACTACATGCATTTTAAAAATTAGAGAAATTGAATAATTAAAAATGACTACACTTTAAAAATATTAAAAAAATGGATTTAATAAATATAAATTATTAAAAAAAATATGGATATATATATATATTGAAATAAATATTAATAAATATTGAAAATTCTTAAACATAGTAAATAAACATATATATATATATATATAAATAAATAATAGAGAATGATTAAATTCAAAAAATAAAATAAAAAAAATAAAAATGAATAAATAATGCCTAACCGTAATGATATTAAAATTAAATAAATAAAATTGAATGATTAAAAATATAATATATTAAATTTATCATGCTATAATGAAATTCTAAAATATATAAAAATTGAATAAATTAAATAAATATTAGGTGCATGTGTTTCTACATAATATTTCCTTAATTGTGTAAATATATGTGTGTGTGTGTGTATTTTATATAAAAATTCATTAATTACATATATGTTTGTAAAATCAATGTAACACACATTTGATATATGTTAAATTAAAAAATCAAACAACATTAAAAACTAATAAGACATTAATATGTTTTTAATTATTACATTTTATTAATTTTTTATATATTTATATTTAATATATATTATATATTACTATGTATATTTAATATATATATATTTATATATTATACTTATTCATTTTAATTATTAATTGTTTCATCAATAAATTTTTATTTTATTCAGTTTTTATTTTTAAATTAATAATTACAATTTATTCATTTTATATAACTATATTTAATATATACTATTTATTAATATTTATAATATACATGTGTATATTAAATTTATTCATTTTTATTAATAACTATTTATTTAATATGATGTTTAATTTTTTTCTTAATTTACTTTTTTTAATTATTATTTGTTTATTTCATTTTATTCATTTTACATATCTAAATATTTAATATATAATATTTATTAATTTTTATAATTTATATATATGTATATTTAATTTATTCATTTTTATCAATAATTATTTAATTAAAAAAAATTGTTAATGTGTTTTATTTTTATTTGTTTAATTTTTATTTTTTATTCTGGACATTTATCAGCGTTAAAAATATACGATGATAAAGGGTAGATTTTATCATCGCTTTTTTAACACTAAAAAAAGGTAACATTTATTTGTGCTCTTTTTAGTGCAGATAAAGGTGACCTTTATCAGTTCTTTTTCTTAAAATTGATAAAGGCCATCACTGTTAATGGTCTATTTTATAATAGTGTTCAATGTTTTGATCATTGTAAGAGATTTTGTCTCAATTTCTATTTTATTGAGGCATATTTGTTAATATGAACATATTCACTTTCATGTGGTCTATATACCACCCCTTTGATGTATTTAACATGAAAACCTATTTATTCTTGATTTTATTCTAAAAACCTATATTCCCGATGAATTGATGGCCCTCTCTCATTTTTTTTAATTTTATGATTGTTAACTTTCTCTTAATCCAATCACTTTCTTGTGATCATTTTTCATTAGATATTACATTTCTCTTAAATATACATATTCTTTATATCGATTATATGATTATTTCCTAAACCATAGACCATTTTTCATATGGTTTTTACTTTGAATGTTATTTTATTATCTAGGGAAATATTGATAAATTTGTATCCATTACCTAATATAGATATTTATTAACAAGGAATATTATTCATGAATTAAATTGATTATTCAATATACGAGGAATGATTTGGATATACAGATATGGGTGGATCTTAGTTATAGATATCCCATAGATTCATCGGTAGTCTCATGAGATGAATTGGTTGGCTAGCCTTAATTAAATGGGTTTTTAGTGTATACCTACCCATTAGTTTTAAACTGTCTCAAGAACGGTCTTGACAGTAGAGGTATCATGGTGCCTGAGATCATGATGTCTATTAATTAAATATTTCCTTCATTAAAAATTTATTTATGATTATCCATGATATTCTTTTCAATGATATTATCCCTAGATGCATTTCATCCTCAACTTATTGTTGAAATGACATGTGTTTTCTGTTATTTACCTTGTCATAATTATTATGCCTTATCCAATTATGATAGTCATGTTATTGGTTAAATGGAACATATTTTTAATCATTTATTGATTATAAAAGTGAAATTATTTAAATGGAATGTGTTCTTAGTTGTTTACCTTTCCATGATTTTGTTTTTTGATTCATTATAGCTTCTGTTGTACTTAACCCTTACTGAGATATTGATCTCACCCTTATTTTGTTTCCTTTTCTAGGAATCCAATAAGTGTACTAAGAATGATATTTTAGGATATTATAGAGGGGATAATTATATTATAGACAAAAAAATGTTGTAATTTTTATTTTCAAATGTAATATGGAAATCATATATATATCTAGTTTACCACAACTACTAAACTCTTTAGTACTTTAGAATGAAATTTCTTGTATCTTATGCCAATTTAATAAATTAAGACCCCATATCCAGGTTACGGTAGTGTGTGTTTCTACATATATTTCTCCAATAAAATACCTTTTGATATAAATATATTGGAAGTTGAAGAAACTTCGATAGGAAGGGAGTAATTGGAAAATATTCTCTTATAAATCTCACTGGGTTTGACTCAAAGAAATAATTGAAAGGGAAGCATACAGAAATTAATATATAAAGACAAAATAATAAATAGGAACCATAAATATTATAAGGTAAGAATATTAAAATGGTATAAATAGGAATAGAGATAAATAAAGAGTGATCATGGAAAGATCAATAAAATGAGAAAGTGCAGGAAATGAACCCTTACGAACAACATTATATGTGAAATATAAATCTATAAAGGAGGAAAATAGTAAATAATTCATTAGAAGTTATTTTTTAAATAGTAAGGTATACATTTCAAGATCCTCTATTTAAGACATAGATGAGAATATAGGAAATATAGAGCAATACTTGAGAAGAATGGAGATTTAGAAAGAAACCCTTACCTCGAGTCCTGACTCATTTTATATGATCTATAACCACTTGATTGATCACATTATATTAATTACTTACTTGATTTAATTTTTTTTATTTCATTATTATTATTACTTTTAATTCATTTATTATTGATTATCATTCATTTACTAAATTAATATTGATCACATTAGTTGTTTTGAGGGCGTTTGATTCATAATCTCCAAAACTATTATGATACAATTATAATGGTCAAAAGTCCTTATAAAATAGGTCCATAAACTTGAAAAGTGTCAATTTATGTGGGTAATATAATTCAAGAATCAAGGTGGTTTAATAATTTAGTATATAGTTGCAATTTATAGATTTTTTCCTTAGTAAACTAGTTTTACATTGTTAAAATGACATTGATTGTTTACTTTAAATTACATTATTACCATGACAATTTGATCATTGAAAAATAATAAACATGATTTATTTTTTAATTTTATATTAAATCATGAAATAAATATTGATTAATGTCTAAAAAATTATAATCAAATATAAAACATCCTCACTCACTTTGGTAGCATAAAACTACCATGGGTGAGTGATATTTTTCAAATGAGTTTAAATGAAGGGAAAACTCAATAAATATTTCATTTTTATAAAAAATAGGTTATAAATAAAATAAAAATTTATCATTAATTTTAAATATTACTTAAAATGTTAATAGGATAATTGAAACAAAAAAGACACAATTTTTAAAACCTGTATTTCGATGAAATAATGGATTTTGAAAAGGGTTTGATATGAGAGAATGGGAAATATCACATTAAAGGATAGTAAGTAGTAAGATAATAAAGTGAAAATAAAATCATTTACATGTATGAAAATTATTTACTATGGATTTTATATCAAATGAATCCCAAAATAATAAAGGAAAAAAGATAATTCTGAAAACTGTTATTTTGAAATAGTAATGGGTTATAAAAATTAGTTCGCTGAGAGGTGATGGGTGATCTATAATAATTGATCGATTAAAATTATTATAATACCATGGAAATGGAATCATGGTAGAAATTTAAGTGGAGTTTTAAAATATATTTAACATAAAAATCATAAATAATAATGAGAATGAGGCTTTGAGCCCCTTGCATTTCCCTTTTAGACGCCTCCTTTAGATTCAGCCTAGATCCTTTAGAGGTGGGAATTATGATCACACCAAGGGATTACGGATCTGAGAAGTGGAGTTTATAGAGGTATTGGGGTGGATATTTTTAAAATTAATGAATTTTTGAAATGATAAGAAATAGTTGGAGTAGGGGTGTTTATATAGATAAAGTGGATAAAATCTTCATAATAAAGTATTGATTATTTTTTTATATAGGACAAAGACTAAGAATAATATTGATTCCTCTGAAATTTATTGGTTTATAATTAAAATAAGTATGGTTCTTTAAAATTATATATAATCCAAAACTAAATCACATCTTTGAAATACTTAATTAAAGGTAGAGTCCAAATTATTTTTTATTAGAATAAAATATAACTTGTGCTTCAAAATTTTAAATAAAGGTTTATAAATTCAAATTATTTTTTTAAACTGAATAATTTTACTCCTTAAATATATTTTTAGTTGATAAAAATAATTTATAAATTTTTAACCCATAATTCTATCATGATGATGTAATATAATTTGCAGTATTTGTAAAAACCGTATTCAATACTTTTCACAAAAACAATAAATTTTTTCATAAAAATACCCAAAATAATTGAACTTTAATTTTATAATTTTAATTCTAAATATTAATTTCATTTTATAAAATTGAAATTATAAAATTTATAAATTTATCTTTTAAATATAATCATATAATATACGGAAAATAAATTTATATAGAACAAAACTTATTTATTTTAATATGACGGGTTACTTTTATGTTTTATATTATATGTTCATTATTATTTGATTGATAATTAATTATTTATACATTTAAAACATATATATTTTATGAAATTATTATTTTAATTAAGTGGAATGTATCTTTAAATACATAATTGAGGAACTAGTTTTAGTGTGGCAAACATTATGTACTATGATTATAATGTTATATGAGTAAAAAATTTACTTTTATAAAGAAACATTATTAAAATTTAATAATAATATTGTGATAATAATAACTATACATATGATAAATTGCATTTGAAAATAAAAATAATAAATATTTAATAATTTTATTTTATTGTAAAACATGGTATTCAACATTTTAAAAGAAAATTTTCAAAGTAATAAAACATGTACCGAGAATTCGATTATAATATTTTGTACACTAAATAAACTATTATTTCATTTAGAAATTCATGATAAAATATTATATTATTGTAAAAATTATTTTTAACCATTTATTTTATCACATTTTTCACATATGATGTCATGTTAAATTACTTTCAATGGTCTTATATTACAATTTTGTGAATATGAAAACATGAATCATTTTAAGTTAAAAAACATATCATAATGAATTAATTAGAATTTAAATGATGATAGGAAAATAAAACTGTTAACAAAATAAATATAGTTATCAAATAAAAATATATGAGTAAAATTAATTTCCAATACAGTAAAAGAGATTTTATAAATTTATTTTAAAAAATAATTATTAATCATAAAATTCCATTATACTTGAATTAATATTTATAATAAAAACATATATTCAAATTTGAAAATAAATTCTATTTTAATATCATTAAATATAAAATAAAGTAAATGCACTTATCATATATATATATATATATATATGAAAATATCAAAAATAAAATTTCTAAAAATATTTATTGAAAATTTAGGATGTTATCTTCATGATTAATAACACATGGATACTTACAACTAAATTTTTTCTTCTTGAATCATACAAAATATATCACTCATTTAAAACCTATAGTAAACAATTCTTCCATCAACCATTAACACTTTTCATTGATCCAAATTATAAGAAAAACTATACAATCATCATATGTATGTATGAGTTTATTTCCTTAAATCTATTTATTGAAAGACTTTAAGCAGTAGCATAAAATCTTTTTCCAAGATTCATCATGGTAGAAACCCAGAATCAATACTATTTTCCAACACATGAATGGATCTCCAAAAAACAATGTCCCATTGAAATATATGTAGTTTATAAAAACTCCAATTGTATCTCAAACCGCTAAAATATTTATTCATTGGGTTATTTATCATTACAATATTCATCACATATGTACTTCACTTCTCATTAAAATATTGAAAAAAATACAACACTCTTCATCACAATCTATTTTGGAGCTTCAATACCCCCTTTTGGATTTTTTTTAATTCCCATTTCAATTTTAAAGTCAATATTAGTGTCCCCCTTATTGATAATAAATTAAAAGGATAAAGGGTAATGGAAACTTATACTCATATCGTGCGTTATTAGAGATTTAAACTCCATATTCTATCACATTTTGAAATTATATCCTGATTCACTTGAGAGAATGGTGGCAATGGATTTCTCTAATCTATGGGCCATAAATTAATAAATACTAAGTCTATCTGAGATAGCTGAGTCTTTAAAAATATGAGTGGCTAACTTAGACATCAAAATTATCTATAAAACTATTCAACATGTGATAAAAACTCAAATTTTTCTTCAGATAGGTTGTTTAAAGTATATTTTTAGTTTTATTTCCTTCACTCAACTTAACAAACACATTAATAACATTAAAATACATGAAAGTTTTCCCCTTTTAAGCTTCTTCCCAACTTAACCCCCCTAATAATCATATTTGGTTAATAAAAACAAGTATAGTAAATATATTATCATAGATAAACTTTAGATTTATCTAGAAATTTCATATTATCTGGAAATAATGATATTTTCGAATATTTTGTACTCAATTCCTTCTTAAGGGGTGAACTTCAACAACCTTCATCATGGATGATCTTCTTTAACAAAATTCCAAGCATATCTTTCTGATACCAGTTAAATCCACCATGATGGAAAATAATTTATATTATAAGACATTCACAATACTCCTTACCTACCAAAATAAACTTCAAAAAAATATGGGAATAAATTATGTTCTCTATAACTCCATGGTGAGAGTTGCAAGGTTTTTGTTTTCTTCTCAACCTAGAATCTATATTCTTATCAACTCTGGTTTATTGAGAACTCGTCATTCTTACTTCTTTGATTTTTTTATTTAAGTATTTATATGTTTCATGGTCTTCTTACTTTTCATAAGATTCTTCTCATATGAAATTGGTATTTTCACATTCTCTAACAAAAAAATATCATTATTTTAAGCTTGTTATATCTTCCTTACTATCTCAAGTAAGATTTGAAAAATAATTCTAGATTATTTAGTAACATTATTAGTTTTATTGAATTTTCCACATGAATTATCAACCTTTTTTTAAAGTTCTAAAATTATTATTTTTAGATGTCTTCCACCACACCCATTATTTTATTTCTTAAATGGACTGAATCTCTTTGTTATTACAACTTGATTTATCTAACTTTTATATCCAAATCATATTTTCAATGACCCATAGTATTTCATTTTCTTCAACAATAGAATAATCTTACCCCTGATGTATAATCTCTATTATTATTATTCTTGGGGTGTCTTATTCCATACTCTTATTTGGTTTTCATGCTATAGTGGGATCAAATTCTATTCTTTGATTATTTCTCATTCTTTTTGGTATTATTTATTTAGAAACATGTAATTAATTTTGGGTATGTATGTGCGAGTAATCATGACCATTGTGACTACTTTGATTGCATTTCTCATAGAAATTATCTTCTTTTTCAAATCTATTTGATGTGAACAAATTTACCTATTTATGTGAACTTTTATTTGGTTCTACCTTACATACCCTTTATATTGGACTTCTATAATATTAATGAATTAAAATATTATTCCAACATTAAAATTCATTTTCCCCAAATAATCCAATACACTAATAATGACCCTAGAATTTTTTTCTTTTTCTTTGAGTTATAATCTCTCTAGATTTTTCCCTTAGTATTTTCAGACTAAATATATCTTTTCTTAGCTTCTTTAGGGGAACTAATATTCTTTCTCTTTCTCCAATCCACCCTTGATGTAATAGTGGGTTGCTTAGTGTTTTTATCCACCCATTTTGTCTATATTTTTTAATATAATGTGTACTTTTCAAGAAAATTGAATTAATATAAAAAAACTTATAGAAAATGGGTTACCTTTTTTATTGAGCCTTGTTTTTTGTTTCTACATATTATTTCAGGATTATGTTTCCATTAGAATGAATCATTTTATAATCAATGCTCTTATTATAGATTTTCATGGAAGCACCTCTTATCTTAATAGATTAGGAAGACTCAACTTGTATCACTTACATATTTTTTAGTTTGACTTCTAGTTTAAGACTCATCACATCGAGAGTACATTTTTCATTATCATATGATATTTTTATTTATTCCCATTATCTATGTATCTTTACAATTTTATCTTCATGCATCTTATTTTCTTCTTTTATATAATTCCTAAGCTCATTTATTATTTCGTATTTTATTTATAATTAATAATTTTTTATATCCAATGCTACTCTTTGAGTATCTTCTAATGCATAGATCCTTTCCTCGTAGATTTTACTTTTCTTAACTTTCTCATTACAATCCTTTTGAAACTCTTCCTATTTTAGGGAATATTTTTCATTATAGAACCATAATACTAATTCCTACCATACCTTATCTTTTATGATAGTGTTTCAATTTTGAGACATCTCATCCAATTCCTTCTCCAAATAATTAGCCTCAAACTCAAGATGTGTGTTTTCATCCTATTTACCCTTAATAAACACAAGAATTTATGTGAAAAATTTAACAATGATATTTTTTAAATAAAATCATTAGTTTCAGAGTAAAAACACTAAGTGATTTAATAGTATCATATTGATAATAAACTAATATTTATTATTAAATTAGATGATTCTAAACATATATGATAGAAAAATTACCACTTTTATTTCTTTCTATTGGTGGTTGATCCTCTTTTTACATCTTTATAGATAAATATTTTATCTTCCTCTTAAATTCTCTCTTATTCTTATTATTTACGGGTTTTTTAAAACCTCAACATCTACATTTTCTTTGATAGGGTATTATGAGCCTTTTTCAAATCTAAAGTTGAATTTTGAAATATAAATTGGACTAGGAAAAAAATATCAGATCCAATCAGAGGTGGAACCTTATGTTCTGATACTAGTTGATATTCCCAACAGGATCATGTAATCACACTAAGTGTGGGTTGAATTTTTGTAAACTGATTTAATCAAATTATTTTCTCTTTTAATTACCCCTCTTAATATTAAAACCTATTAATCAATTAATATGAATGTATTTTCATATGAATTTCCAACACACAATACCACATGCAAATGAGAAAATAAACAAAGATAACAACAATCCCCATTTTTATAATGTTTGATCCAAATGTGGGTATATAATTATTTATTTTTCAATTTTAGTCTAAGAAAAATACATCCATTAATATAATAAATTGAATATAGGTGGGGTGGTATTATCCTTAACCCATGAAGATTTCTCTAGATAGATTTACAATATCACAATTGGTTCTTTATAATTACTCCCACCAGTTTATAATGGATTCACCCCACAAAACTAATGAACAAGATCCATAATATGCTCTAGGTATCCACTATATTAAAAGAATAAGATCTTATTCCTGAATAAAGGAATTTTGATGCCAATATATTATCTACAATACAACATTCAAGTGTGTCTTTCTCTCTCAACCAAATATTTAGAATTATTAAAACTTGTAAATAGTATATTGATTAATATTTTCTTCTTAATATTTGATATAAGTTATTTTATGACCAAAAAATAATTAAATAATGGTAACATTTTGATATTACCTCAATATTATTCTTCTTCTTTAAAATATTTGACACACAGAATCTATAGCAGTCGAAGCAGGGTCAGTCCTACCTCAATTCTATTCTTCACCTTCTTATTTGGATTCTATGATATAGAGATACTATAGGTAGGTATTTACCTACTTATTATTATTATTTCTTAATAATTCAGGTGTTTTTAGGAAAATTTATCTTTATTCCCTCTCTAACACATTCTCCTTCAATACAAAGAATGTTTAGGAGTGTTATAGTATCTATTTTTCTTCAAACTCACTTCACTCTATTTAACTTCTTCTTTTCCCTACTTTTATATTCTTATCTTCATAATTATGTGAACTAATATATATAATTCATAATATGGTAATTTCCTTTATAACAGAGGAATCGTAATTATCATGTGTGATCTCAATATTCAATTCTCTATGATCTTCAATTCCCAACTCTCAAATGATCATGTGGTCCTTCTCCTTATGATCTAAGAAGATTATTTTTAATTACAATATCTTTTATTACTTAATATTAAAAAAATACCCTAGACTATTGTTTAACCTATTCATATATTCCATTTTAATAATTCTTATAGATTTTATCATAAAAAATGATTTCAAATCTTCCCATTTAAAACCCCATAATTATCATGTAAAGACCTTCTCATCACTCACTAATTAATTTACTATTATTCTCAGCTTGAACCACTATTCAATCCTCAGTAGTATCATGATATTTAATATTTAAATCTTGATAAATAATTCTATAATTTTATTATCTAATATTTTCCTTTAATTATTCAATTTTAAATTACCAAAATATCAATCTCAAAATACTCTCAAAATACTCATTTAAGTCTCAAAACTTTACTACTAAACTAGAAACCCTTAAATGAGGATTTGTTCATCCTATACGTCTTTTGAACCAATCCATATAACTCTTAAATTACACATGGTAAATACTATTTACCTTTAAATATTAGTTTTAAAGATTTTATATATCCTTTAAAAACTTCAAGTCGCCCTTACATATCATCGTGTTAAATCTTCGGTATGCAAAGAATATTTGGAGTCACTCTTATATATTATAGTGCGGCCCAAGTTCTTTTTCAAATAACATTATGAAAGGTCTAAAAATCCTTATGTATCAACTTAAAAACCAATTTCACTCTTATTTATTCTTAAAAATGTAATGTTGACTCTTACATATCCCTTAGATAATGGTGATAAATGTTGCGTATCAAGAAAATTACTTTGATGGATCTATTTAAATTGACTAGTTAAGCTTATGTAGGTACTGTAAAATCTATAATACTTTTATGTGAGGCTTTTCCCATATATTCCACTCAATAAACTCTTATATATTCTTTAAAATCTTGAAGTTAATATTACGTATAAAATAAAAATTCAATAGTACCATTATGTATAGTGTATTTTGTTAAAAAAATTATTATCCTACAAGTATAAATTTCTAAAGATTCTTCAAAATAGATCAATTCCACTTCAAAGCTTATTTTTAGTTATCTAATCACTCTAATTCATCTAAAAAAATAAAATGAATTTATAAATTTATCAAACTTTCTCAAAACACTTCATCACAATTTCTTAATAACTTTGAAATATATGAACTCTTCTTGAGTATTTAAATAAATCTACACTACCTCAACTCATTTATCCACACTTATCTAACCATTATCCAATTTAAATAATAAATATATATATTAGTTTTAATGATTGATAACATAAGGATGGTTATATAACTTAATTAACCTCAATATTCTAGCCAAGTTTATTACTCCTCAACTGTAGCCAACTTCTCAAACTCATTTAAAGGATGTAATAGACATGGATTACATTAGCCATTAATAATAATAATTGATTCACATTACAATTCTATATCTATAATAATCAAATGTTTGTTTAGTTTTCTTTCCTTGAATCTGTTTATTCCTTGACATTAAGTAGTAACAACAGGTTCATTTTATAGCTTCATCATAAAAGTTACCTCTACTAAATATACTTTTCTCACACATGAATGGATCTCCAAAAAATGGTAGATAACAATACATATAGCTCATATAAACTCTGGTTGTATCTCAAATCTTCAACCTCTCCATTCACTGAGATCTTAATAATTACCCAACTTATATATATGTTTACTTCACTTCTCATTGACTTATTGATAACAAATATAACACTCTTTATCATAATTCATTTGGGAACTTCATGATAATAATGGTTTCTATGAAAATAACCTTAAAATACTTTACATTATATTTAATGGTGAACAATTTAAATATATTAGATAACATTCAATAATCATTTTTTTTATAAATTTTATCTATACGAAATCAAATAATACACTAAAATATCAATACATATTCCCAGTAAATAAAATTGTATAGTTAACAAGGTGAATACCCTTACAATATAATAATTAAGTATAATTTATTCTAACCATATAAAATACTTTCAATATTATAAGATCATAGTATGAGAACATGGATGTCAAATAAGAACCCCATATAAGATACATCAAAAAGGTGATCCCTAGAATTTAATATAAAAAATATTATAACTTGAATCATCAAAAAGCATTAAAACTTTTCTTCATTTGATATAAGTCCTAAAACTTGATAAAAAATAAATTAAACAAGTTCAGTAACTTTAACATGGCATAACATCAACACCCATACATGGTTGCCCCTAACTTGATAAAAGAGAAAAAAAATAAAAATAAAAAATTAGAGCATGGCATAAATTTTAGAAACTTGTATGGAATCCCCTATTCATGATATACTTGGAATTAAACAAATGTAATGGATACTAATATGAATTTCATGTTTCCAAGGAGGCTTTTCAACAATTCAAGATGCACGTTACATTACCACTTAAAGCAAGGAAATATGTAAACATGTACAAATTAGTGAATAATATTCATGGTATCCATCACACATGATGTAATCAAAATTAAAAAAGTCATGAGACTAATATAATGGATTACATATCACTAATAGATATGAGTATAAGCAAATAAGAATAACCAAAGAATAATTCTTCATAAAACATAAAGGGATAAACATTTTTCGGTTTAGGATTATGAAAAAACTTTTACGAGAAATTATTTCAATGAAATAATTTATCAATGCATCCCATTCTCTAACTTATGTCACTGTAAATGAAAACATTGTTATAGGATGAGAGAAATGTAGAGGATTCCCATTACAACTTATATAGAACCGAAGACCCAATCATAGTGAATGAGGATATTTAACAACTAATAGATTGATATAAAACTTTGTTATAGAAAATAAGGCTTCAAGCCAACACACATTATAAAAATGAAATTATATATAGAATAGAAAAAACCTTACCATAAGAATGCCAAAAATAAGGCTCCTTAACCCCATATAAGAAGATAAATCAAAGGAGTTAACCCATCCTAAAACCTAAATCCAGGAAACATTTAGGTATTTGAGGAACTAATATAAAATTAATAGAAAATTAGATAAAATATGATACCCCACATTTACATTATCAAAAAAAACTCCATTGATAATTTGACACTGAATATAGTTAAAGAATAAGTCTAGTATTGAAAATCAAATGAAAAAGAATCAAATAAGATCTTGTATGAGTATAATGGACTGGAAAATGAACCAAATTACTCAGACTTAAGAATGTAAGAATTAAAAGATAAAAATAAAAATAAAATTATTTTAACCCTCACTTAAAAAAATGATATACAAAACCATTAGAACTCTATTGGCCAAAAAAGTTCCACCTAAATTCCATTGGTGATCTATCTAAACACTATTACCTTTTTTATACCTTGGATCATCACCATAAATTAAAAAATCTCCTCTAATTATCTTTCCCTTAAATTCTAAATCCCTCTAAACATTAAAATATTTCATTTATAAATTAAAATGATGAAAATTAAAATAAATAACTCACTGACATGCTAATTGTCTAAAGGTTTTCAAAATAGAAATTAAAAATCCCCTATGAATAGATTGGGGACAATATAGTATTTTTTCAAGAAGATAAGCCTAAACACTCACTATTATCAAACTTATATTCAATTTTTATTTTTATTTTTTCAAATGGTATTAGAAAGTAATGTATGATTTTTTTTGTTTTAAACTAAATGAATTTTGAAAAAAATGGGTGAAAGGGAATAGTCCCAGGCTAGGTCATAGGGGTTGTTAATTATCCAAAAGTTTTCCAAATATCACCAAAAAATCAAGATTAACAAATAATTGCTTACTACCCTATATCTAAGTTATGTAATTGGAAAAAAAATATAAAATATCTTTATTCATATCCATCCCACCTCCTCTGTAGTAAAGATGCAATGAAAACACTCAACAAAGGCGTTCACTATCCCAACACCTATCTCCATCATGTACCATTCACCCCTATATCAACAAAAATACACTCATATGAAAATTAGAACAATATAAGGTTTGTAAAAAATGTATGTATGGAGGAACACAACATAAAATAGAAAAAGAACAAATAATTTCCATCGATCAACTTCCCTCCCACTCACTATTTCATAAACAATGATAATGAAGTATTAAAGATTCAAAGAGTGGGGATTCAGAAGCCCAAGTATTATTTCTCAAGGAATAACCCTTGATTAAATTATTTATAACCATGGAGTTAAATATCCTAATGGAAGGGGGGAGATAAAATAAATATAAACAAAAATGTAAACTACTATTATTTTAAAAGCCGTAAAATAATTACAAAATTCTTAACTAAATCTAAGAATGGTTGAAGTCCAAGTTTAGGGGATTCAAATTGAATGTGGGATATTTAAATAATCATATATATTATTATTCATTATTCCTATTAGATTTCAAACTCAATATAGTTCTTCTTAGATGGATTCCATGTGTCTAGATTGATGTTTTGCATTCTTCCAATAGGAATCTCTCAAATCTTTTTATTGATTCAAACCATCCCCATAATATTTATCTACTTAAAATTGTTGTATGGTGTCTACATGGATACCTCAAGAACATTTTAGCTGATCGATTAAAATAAGATGAATTAATTAATTTTTAATCAATCCCTATACATTTAAGGAATTTTTGAAATTAACTCCCTTACATCACGACTAAGTGTCCCATAAAACAACTACTTCAACTTTAGATTTTGGAAAAGTAGAAAATAATAAACCTCTGTAGTTATAAATTTTCACTAAGGAGAAAAAATTATTTATATTTAAATACTCTAAAAAAATATACTATGTATTATGCATAAAAAATTTATCTGAATTTCCTGAATTGAAAGGCACTACATATCATCCTAGACTTCTAGAAAAATATTATGAGTCATCTTATCTAGGAGAAAATGTATTATGTATCACCTCTTATCTAAATTTGAAAAACTACAACATATTATTTATTTCACTATTCCTATAAGAACATATTACATATCAGATGAATCTTAAATTTTTTCAAATTTTAGGATGTTACACATTACATAGATTCCACCATTAACAAATTACATTTTTCCTTCCCCGTGGAAAAAAAATTTCATATCAATTCTATATTAAAATTTGATAAAATTATGGATATTACACATGATCCTTCACTAGGAGAAATATCTTCTATGTTATCTTTTCTAGATTTGGATAACTCGAATATCTTATGTTTGCTGCTTTGCCTCTAAAAAACATATGTATCATCTTATCAGGTGAAAATTATCATATGTATTTCTTTCCCTTGTCAATTGTTCAACTCTTACCAAGTTAGAATGTTGCATATCTATGTGAGACCAATATTTTTCAAATTTTTACATTCTCTAACATCTATATTATGTATGAATATCTTAGAGGGGACTTTTCCATTTTTTATCAATAATTTGAATCTTTCATAAATTACCTGATATGTTACGTAAAAATCTAAATAAATAAAAGGTTTTTAAAATTATTCTAGAATTGAATTAAATAATTAAAATAAAAATTAAAAGATTTTTAAGTGTAAAAAAAAATATATATGTATTTAAAACTATTTCCATAAATTAATAAAACCAATTAAAATCAAGATTTTATTTATTTAACAATTTAATTACAGATTCAGTAAAGGTTACAAAAATAAATTAATTTCCCAAAATTTATATTGATTAGGGGATTAATTTATATTGAAAAAAATATTAAAATTTTGAAAATATTTAATCTAATAATCCCCCCCCCACACACACAAACCATTACACTCTTGGAAAAAAACATATAATTAAAATAAATAATAAATATTATCCTACCTATTACACACATACAAATCAAAGAAGAAAACCCCACTAATTAATATTCTTTAAAATATAATACTTCCTCTATGAATTAATCTCACTATGACACTTTATTTTACTCATGTATTCAACCTTTAAATCATGCCTAAGATACTAGATTACTAACTCACTAATAGTTTTTACCTCTTTATTATATAAACATTTTAAAGTAGATTTATCCTATATAAGAGGATTTTTTAATCTCTTAAGTGAAAAAATCTAAAAAATAAATAATCATTCACAATTAATGAAACTCCCCCCCCCTCATAAAGTTTATACTTCAAACTCACTTTTCCCTTTTTTCTTTAGGTAATTTTTAAAAAAGACAATGGAAGTAATTAATGAATCTTTCTCATTTTCCATTTATTTATTTTGTTTTATTTATTATTTTCATATGTATATAAATTTTTTATATAGATTTGTTTGGAGAATGGGAGGGTAGAATTTGTCAAAAAGATGAATTTTGGATTATCAAACCACTACCTAATGTAGATTCAATGTCTATCTTCACTCAACCAAAAAATAGTATATTTTCGCCCTATAATTTCTATGGTAACACCCCATCTCCCAAACTTGTTGAAAATATTATAGTCAATGCACAATAGATATGGGTCGGTAGGGATGAATATAGATTGTAACATGGCTTACATAATAGGTATTCCATGGTTTATAAGTCTTAAAATAGTGTCAAATGTCACGGAATCCAAAAAAATTAAATACAAAAATAGATTTGTGATTGAACAATTGAATCTATAAAAAATACATCACACTTGAATCCTATGGGTTACAAAATGAACATAATAAAGTTATAATTTCTCAACATGATCTAATATTATTAAAAAATGAGTATAAGAAATAATATAAAACAAATTATTTAAATGTCTCTCGATTTAGGGATGGAAAAATATGGATAGTCAATTTATGGATTGAGTAGTCATTTTTGGTTTACTAGCCTAAGTTCAATTATATGTAAATTGTAGGAAAACTCACTCTATAATCATATAAATCTAACCGCTTAAAAATCAAGAAAATACTCAAAACTAGCATAACATTTTTCATAATTTAAGATTATAATGAAAGCATAAATTACAGTCTTAAAAATACACCAAAAATATAAACATAACAAAATATGCACAAATTACTATATATATTCTAAAAATAAATCATAAAATGATTCTAATCAGGTTTTAAATAAGTTATAAATTGATTATAATACTCCCTCACAAAAAAAACACACTTATTTAGCACTTCCCATTAAATATTATAAAAATAGAAATGGTTTGTAGTGATAAAATAAGTGTAAAAGAATAAAAAAAACTAATTTATTGGATGGATATACTTTATTTAATAAATATTGTTCCCCAAAGATACTTCCCTATATAAAATTTTATAATAATAAAAGGCATGGGAAATTATATTTAAAATAAACAAAGATAATAAAAATAAATCAGGGTAGAAATTTTTGTTTGACACCTAAGAGGGTACTAGATTTTTACTACCCCTAGTGGTTAATAAAAAATTTTAACTTTGAGATCCTTTGTTATAAACAGATGTATATGTTTTTTATCAATTCTTATGAGTTGAAACTAGTATTAAATAACCCCTCTAATATATTATTTCATCTCCAAACCTAAAATATAAAAACAAAAATGTAAAAGGTGTTGGAAAATATTGTAAAGGGAATCCTTGTATTCAGCAGTACCCCCCTTTTGTGCTTATTCATAATGTTTATGAAGAGTTAAAGTATTTATTATAGATCCTAGAGCTTCATGATCTTTAAATTGATCTACCTATTCTTGGATGGTATTTGGTTCACTATCTAAGGTTGTTTTAAATAGTTACAAATCTAAATAGAAAAAATGGGGAAATTATTAAATAGTTATATTTGATAATGATTAAATAAATCTGAATAAAAAAATCATCTCCCCTCATTTATATTTTATTCAGTAGATTTTTTCTCATTTATAGCCTTTGAAAATTATTCATCTTTAAATGACATCAATATTTTCTATTCAATGGTTGGAACCTTCAATTGTTCTTTTTTTTCCATGGTAGTGTAATCCTTATCCAAATTTAGAAGTTTATAATAAGGATATTTAGAATTTATTTTAAGAATTAAATAATCAAAATGATATGGATCCATAGAAAGGTCCCTTGGGTGACTCAGCCATGACCTATTGATCTTGATTGTATCCCTCTAGCTTGGGTTCTATAGGATAGGTTAGTGGATACATAATCCTTTCTTAAAATCTCAACATCTCTATTTCTTCAATTTCTTCCAAGGAAAACATTATTCATGATAAATTTGTAGTTTCATGTGGAAATTGGTTTGGTTTTCAAATGAATTTTATAAAATGTAAAAATAAGTTAACTTAATGTTCAATCATCCCCTTATAATATCTCAGTTGATATCACTTGTAATTTTTTGAGTGCCTCGGGTAAAATATCTAAAATGTGTGGGAGTGAATATTCTTCCAAGGTTGATTATACCTCATAAATATCTTTTTCATAAAAATAACAAGGTCCTTCCATATGTTGTTCTTATTCTTATTGGTTTCCTTATTCCATGAGTGTTTGGAGAGTTGTATCAAACATCTCCTTTAACTCTCCCATATCACTTTCTTGCTCCTTGATTTTTTGATCCAATGTTAGAGATCTAGTGAAGAATTATTTAATCTCTTATGGTGTAAGTTATTCTTCATTATAATGGTGTGGGGGGATGATTTGATTCTTGAATAACATTGTATTGGTTGCAACTTTCATCCTCCCACGCATTGGTGTGTACCAAAGGTTTCTCAAGATGATGCCTAAATTGCTACTCCTTAGGATCCTATGGGAATAGTGATTGATTAGTATTAAACAATTTGGTTATGTGTGGTTCCCTGAACTCAATAGTTAGTTTTTCAATCTATTTAGATTATAAAAAATATGAGGATCCATTAGATAATGGTACTACTTTTATTATCAACCTATCTGTAGAAAAAGAAAATAAATAAGGAAAATAAATAAAAAAAAGAACATTGACAAAAATGAAATCAACAATTTAATTAAAAACGTGAAAAAATAGTGTGTTCTCAACTCATCTCCTTAATGATGAAACTAAGTTTGAATGGTCAATTTTCGAGTGTCTATCATGAAAAGAAATCTAAAATATCATATAAATTTCTTGGGATTTGACACAGGTATTTCTTCTAGGTGCTAAGATGAAACACTCACTATTCCCACACATAATTATTTTTGCTGTTTTTTTTCAAATGGGAGTATAAAATAAGGGATGGTTATTTGGTTTTAAAGTAAATGAAATTTTAATAAAAGTTAGGGTGAAAGATAATGGCCCCAATCTAGTTTACAAGGGTTCTTCATTATCCAGAAGTTATCCCAATATCACCCAATAATAAATTCATAACCAATCATAGATTATTCACCTAAACCTATATTGTGAAATTAAAAACATGTGGAAAATATCTCAATACATATCCATCCCACCTCCACCATAGTGAAGAGGAAGTGAAAAAACTAAACTAAGGAATCCACTATCGCAACATTCAACTCCACTATGTGTTGTACATCCCTTAATCCACACATCTTCACTCGTAAGAAGTGCATACCAAGTGAGGTAAGGGAGATAATTTTTTATAGATGGTAGAACATGGTAAAAATTGTAAAATATTAAATTATTATGATTTATCCACTTCCCTCCCACTCATTCTCAGATCAATTACAAAAAAAAGAAATGTTACAAAATCAAAGTGTATGAATTTAGATGAACAAGTAGTCTCTCTCGGTGACCAAACCTTAAGTTAATTATATATAACCATAGAGTTAGAGATCATTGTTGAAGGGAGAGTGATGAAAGCATGATGAACATAAATATAAACTACTATTATTTTAAAATTATTAAAATAGTTAAAAAATCCCTAAATAAGTACAAGTAAGGCTGAAGGCCAAGTTTGGGTGGGTCAAATAGGAAGATAGGAGATATTTATATCATTGTATTTTTATTCTCCATTCTTTCAAGAAGACATTAGTTTCAATATCCATATTTATCCAATGGTTTCCATATGTCTTGAATAAAGGTAAATATTCTTCATATAAGAATCTATCAAATATTCTCCTTTCTTTAATCCATATTATATGGTTTGTATATGGATACATCAAGATCATTTTACCTATTCTAGGAAAACAATAGGAATGAAATCATTTTAATTTAAGACCTATCCATTCCATGAATTTTAGAAATTATGTCTCTTATGACATGGCTAAGTGTATCATGACCCAACTACTTTATCATTATATTTTAGAAACGTCCAAAATATTACACATGGGAAGCTCTAAATTTTCAATAAAGATAAAAAACAATGTATTTTTAGCTCCTATAAAAAATATTTTTCCCTCTACCTCTAAAAGAATATTTTTTACTAACTGCATATTCAAACATGACATAGTTCTGGATGTTATGAATTACTCTATTTACTCAATAAAAAAATAATGTATCACCTTCCCCTTGGAAATCATATAATGTATTAACTATTTCTTCAAATTTGATAAATTATGGGTTGTTATGCAAGAGACTTCATAGGGAGAAATATCATTTTTATCAGATTTTCTAGATTTGGCTAACTTTAATATCTTATGTATGATACTATGCCTCTAAAAAATAATACACATCATCTACTCAGGGGAAAATTATCTTAAATATGGATTAATTTTTTTCAATTTTCTACTCTTCCCAAGATAGAATGTTATGTATCCCTATGTGACCAATAATTTTACAATTTTCACATCCCCTAGTGATTATCTTACATATTAATATCTTGGATGGGACAATTTCTTGGAGGGTAATTTTCTATTTTTTATCATCAAACTATAACTTCCATAAATTACCTTAAATGTGTGAAAAAATATAAATTATTTTAGGTTATGTCCATAATATTTCAGAATTGAATTAAAAAAGTAAAAATTAGAATTAAAATCTTTTTAATAGTTTAAAAAATATAAATATCAAAGGTTAGATTTTTAGTTAATTTTAAAAATAAATAAAACCACACAAAATTATTATTCGATCCATTTAACACTTTAATTCCAAATTTAGTAAAGGTTTTAAAAATGAATTAGTTTTTTAATTCTTATATTCACTATAGGGTTAATTTATATTGATAATAGTTTAAAATTTTGAGTATTTTTTCTCTCATCACTCACCCAAGATAACAAGGGTCATTAACAACTCTCCACCATTAGAAATCTCACCCCCTAAGAAGCTTCAATGTTATTTTAAAGAAAACAATTCAAACCATTGATCTAAAACTCAACTTTAAATTCCTATGTCTTATATTAATTTTGAACATGTTTTCTTTATACCCATTCCAATAGAATTATCATCAATCAAAGTATCTTCTCACACCAGTCAACTATACTTACAGGTTACACTATAAATAAATTATTCTCTTTTTATTCAAAATTTTCATACTAAATCACATGTGGTGGGTCATGAATATACTTCATTAGTTGTGACACATGGAATATGTCATGAATTACACTAAACCAATGAGGTAAGGCCAATATATAATCTATTTTTTTAGACGCTCTAGAATCTAAAACTAATGAATAAATAAGCAATTTTTCATTTCTTTCCAATTTTTCTCTAACATAATAGAGTGAAAACTCAATTAAATAAAATATTATTGACATTAAATTGAAAAAATCTATCTTATATTATTAGAATAACAATTTTAACAACTTCTATTAGTTATGAACAACTTTCAGATCAATTTGACAAGTTTTGTTATCTCTTGATCTACATTTGGACCATTTTTTATAACTCTCAGATCTATGTATAACATAAGGGAGAAAAATAATGTCTACTATAGAGTAGAAGTAATGGATCTATTTGGATATATTATTGAGACATATTTTTGTGTACAAAATATATGAGTAATATATTATCCTTCCAAGAGACACTAAGGTCAATAATACAGGCTCTAAGTATATATTTTTATAAATGAGTTGTCTTATTTGACTGATCATACATCTAAGGGTAATAAATTAGAATCCATTTTACATGATCCTTGAGATAAATCTATAAAAATTTCCAAAACTAATGCATGAACCATGGGTTTTGATCAGAGACAAAACTATCCAATACACCATAATGTTTTACAATCTCACTAGCATTCATCTTCACTAATTATTTAAAGGGGTTTAAATTTATGACAGGAAGAAAATGGTTTATATTTCTTATGTGATCAATAATTACCCATATCGAGTCCCTACTCTTGGAGATCAATTTAATCTCATTATGTAATCCATTGCAAATTTATCCCATTTACACACGAGTATAAAAAGTGGTTGTAACTAATTAGTAGGTCACTGGTGTTTGAATTTAACCCATTTACTTGTTAAATATCAAGAAAAAAAATCAAAAATTATATTATTTCATGCTAGTCCACCTAAAATAACTAAAAATGTCATGATATATTCTTAAAGATGGTCGGATGAACAAACCTATGTGATCAGTGTTATTCTATTAAAAAATATTTTGGCATGTTGGTGAGAACCACTAGTCTTACATGGAAATAGAGAAAAGAATTATAATCTTGGGACCACCCATCTAGGATCTCCTAACTATTGATTCTCACTAAAATGATGATATAATATGGATTAGGGATTTTAGACACAATGAAATGTGTTCCAGGAACTTTTATGTAGAGTGAAGATATGATTCTCACATAGACAAAAAATTTCAAATATGAGAAAAGATGTTTTCATCAGGAAAGAAGAAGATGCAGGTTGGATTTATATTTTCCAAAATATTACTCCATACCAACGGATAAAGTGGACTGATTTCCCTATCTAGGAGTAGGCAGTGGATTTCTAAGATCAGTGATAGAAAGGTGTCGACACAATAAATTCAATTTCCGAGTTTCATTCAAGATTACTTGGTGCATTTACTATCTCTAAAAGTGTATATATCTTGAAGACCTTTGATTTTACTGGTTGTAGAGCCTAAACAGACTTACATATCAAAAGTTATGACACTCGGAGGATGAACAAAATTTTATCCTAAAGAGCTACGTGAAGGACCTACGTGAAGGACCAATGCGGAGGACCTACGCGGTAGTATAATTTTTTCACACCTACATGAAGGACCTACATGGAGGACCTGCATGGAGGACCTTTGTGGATCACTTCCCTTTGACCAGGTCCTCTCCTTGCCTATAAATAGGACCCTTGGGCTCCCCATTTCTGAACGAAAAAAAGTTGGAAGATGTCCCAAAGCTCCCATTACGTAGCTATTTCTCCAAGATCTTCCAATTTTCTCTGGTAGATCTCTAAATCATGAGAGAAGAGATAATTAAAGGGGAAATGTGGTTCGAATTCCCATTAGGGTTTAGAACATATAGAGCACCTGTGCGGAGCACCAGCACGGAGCACCTGCGCGGAGCACCGGCACGGAGCACCTGCGCGGAGCACCTACGCGGGGGAGCTATGCAGAGCACCTATGTGAGTCACCTTGGCGGAGCACCTGCGTGACCCCACTAGTCCATACCGTGGGGGTTACGCCCCTGCACCTTGGAATACCATGATCTGAGACACTCCATCACACTTAATGAAGTTCCTTGAGTCGACTTACTCCTCTTGGTTCCTTTCACGTGTTACGAGTTTGGACTCTCTTTATGGATTCCTTGAGCACCTTGAGTTGATACACTCCTTAAGAAACTACTCAAACCACATCACCTAACTCATATGCCAGGTTGAATTTCAAATGGGCATCCTACTTAGGAGTAAGCCCCAACAAACCTCAAATGGGCATCCTACTTAATAGTAAGCCCCAACCAATCTTTCAGAGCATCCATCATGGTATAAGCCCCTCACCTTCACCCCTTCTTCCTTACATTGGACCCTTTTCCAATGTAAATAGAACAGAGGGAAGGCTCATCACCTCGCCCTCTTCCACGTTCGACACACCCTCTTCCATCAGCGGAGGAGGAAAAGCGTGAAGTGTCATTGTTGAATCTTTCACATCCTCTTGTTTCTTGCACCGAACATGACTCACGTGGGCTTAGAGATATGTGATGATTATAAAATGTGAACAAACACTCATTGAAAATAAACTACAAGAACTCTGATTCCTATTCAATCCAGGATATGTAGGAAGCCCTTTCAGGGCCCGAGCTCACTCGATATCCTCCTTAGGAATCCAACACTAATTCCCCCAATTTAGGAATCCTTTTTCAGGAAGTAAGCCCAAACTCATCTTTCTCAGAGGACTATACTCTCCTATGAGATTCATCAAACTATGTGGAATTTGATTCCCAACCATATGGGATATGTAGGAAGCCTCCTTTAGGTTCAAACCCAACACTTCAAATCAACCTTGTTCTCTTTAGGGTCTGTTCATACTTGGAAACTCATATCCTTCTCAAGTTCCTTGGGATTCTTTAGCATAAGTCCCCCACTAAATTTCAAACTAAGCACATTCCGCTTAGAGGTCCTTATCACATGACCTTAAAAGGAATGATGTGTCCCATTAAGTGGCACTAAACTACAAGGGTTATGATTCCTTTCACAAGGATATGTAGGTAGCTAATTTTATGATCACAATCCCAAGATCAAAACAAATCTTCATCTCCTTGGATGACAATAAACTCCAGAGTGCCCCACTGAGTGGCTTAAAAAACCAATATCATCATAAATAATGATTAAAATAATCTCTAATCAATATATTAGAGGATACCATTGATAAAAAACCTTGAATACATACTGATAATTATAAAATTTTACACATGTTAAATAAGTGATTTTAAATTCCAAGGGATACTTATGATATACTTGGTGAATTAATAAGGATTCATGAAAATATTTTAATTTCAAAGAGAGTACAGGAGTAGATAATAATTCCCCCAAAAGGGTGTGATGAGTCTGACCTCCCATCCTCTCAACCAATACATAAGTATTGTAAAGTTCAAAAATAAACGAATCTCTGCCTTTGGAAAGCAGGTCATCTTTGGATAAAAAACTATTGGAAGTTTTCGGTTCCATGAATAAATCCAATGGAAACCGCCTTGAAACAAGGATTCTTAAATCTAGAATATCACGTTTCAAGGACCTTTGAAACATATATTTAATAGTAATTTACTCACTCCACAATTGAATAAGAAAGTTAAATAGGATATAAAAATATATCATTTTACTTATCATAGATATCAAGAAAAACTTTAGCAATAAGATACATAAACTTCAAACCATCCTTGAATTATTAAGCTTTTTATGTTTGATACTTACTACTAAGGGAATCAACTATAACATTACCCTTTTCAGGTGTATAAATAGGCTCAAAATAAAAATATTATAAAAATTTAACCCATATATATTTCATAAAATTTAGATTTCCTTGAGAAAATATATACTTGAGGATTTTATGGGTAGGGCATATTATAAATCACATATCAAATAAGTAGTGCCACAAGTATTTTAAGAAATTCATTACAATGGTTAAATATAAATCATGGTTTAGATAGTTCCTTTCATGAGATTACAGTTTATTAGATCCATTCTCCACTACACAACACTATTATAATATAACACATTCAAGAACCATAGAAGAGGAAATACAATACACTTCAAACCCCTTTCCTAACTCTATAAAAATCAATATGGTAACTATTGTAAACCTCACATTAAATTACTAAAAATAAAACTCACATTATTTTTTCTAAATAATATTCTCCCTTTTCTTTATCTGAGAAATCATAGGAGCAACTATATGATAGAAATATTTAATAAAGTGTCGAGAATATCTGAAAATACATAAGGAACTATGAATCTTGAAGATATTCTGGGTAACTATACTGACATCACTTTCTCAGGATCCATAATAATTCCTACTTCTAACATTATGTGTCTAAAGAATTTAAGATCTCAAATCCATAACAAGTATTTATAAAGATTTGTATCAAGTGTATTCTTGTGTAAGGTTTCCAAAAATATTTGAATATTACTTATATTATATTCTCGAGTCCTTGAGTACACCAGGATATCATCCACATTGACTATGACAAAAGGGTCAAAAAATGAATGAAAAATCAAATTCATCAAATCCATGAAAAAAAACCGGTGTGTTAGTCCACCTAAATGGAATGAACAGATACTTTAAATTCTCATAATGAATTTTAAAATCCATCTTTGAAGCATCTTCAGGTCTTAATCAGAGTTTATGTTACATTTTTCTCAAATAAATCTTCTAAAACTATTTATCACCTTTTAATTAATCAAATAAATCAATGATTTGAGGAAACAAATACCAATTCTAAAAAGTTACCTGATTCAAATTATGATAATCTACACATAATTGTAATATTTTATTTACTTTCTTAGAGAAAAGAGAAATACCTTCTCAAGGAGATGTACCGGGTGAATAAAACCTTTGAAATCAAAATCCTCAATCTCAAATTTCAAATTTCTCAACTCGGTCATTGCCATATGATATGTTGGAATAGAGATAAGATTGATTCCAAGTACTATCTTAGTCAAAAATTATAATTTACATTTAGGATTCAATCTTGAAAACCCCTTATTAAATCCATCAATACTAAACCTACTACATAAGGAAAACCTTCGACTTCTTAGCTATAATATCCTCAAATACGGAATTCACCATCTAAGATGTGATAGTTTCAATTTTCTCTAAATATAATCCATCTCAACATTATTTGAATTCCTATTCTCATACTAGAGTATATCAAATTATATCAACAGAAAAAATAAGCCTTCATATTATAGAAATTGATATGATCCTTGAACTAAGTTAATTAGTCAATACCTAGGGTAAGAATGAATAATTTATTATTAAGGGTAAAAAATCCAAAAATATTTCTAAATTATCCTACCATAATTAGTTAATAAAGACATATTTTACTTCTCTTTCTAACCATTTACCCAAAAAAAGTATTTATACTCATGAGTTTTTAGAATAACTCTAACTCTGACCCTAACAAATATAAATTATATTTAAATAAGAATAAAAATATCTTATATTGATGAGGATACTACAAAATAAAAATATACCCCCATACACTTGTAGTTAAATGATAGTTTTAGAAAAATTTATATATGAAAAAGGAGGGGCCACTAGATAAAATTAAACATATACAAGAATAATAGATATTAAAATATTACCTTTGGAGGAAAAAGGCACCTCACCAATACCAACAGTAGTTTGATCCACTTCATAAACTTTTCTGGTGCTATTAGGATGTCATAGTGGTTGGAAACTTGATCTAGATGGAATAATTCACCAATATATATATATATATATGTTTCCAAAATGAACACACTGATAGAATTTATCCACTTCAAAGTGTCAATGAGTCGAAATATGCTTTAGATATCCTCATGAGTGACATTGTAATGGTGTACACCCCAAGAAAGAAGAAAATAAAACACCTCTACTCTCATTCCCATGAATGAGTGTATCTTGTTTTGTTCTCATCAAACCTCATTACTATCTACTATAGGATCATTTTTCTTATAACTCTTGATTCATTGTTTCCTATGCTATAAGATACCACCAACATCAGGAAGATCTATAAAACATAAATGTTTCTCACATACTTTGAATTGATATGATATCTCAGTGATTTCATAAATGAAATGGATCCTTCCTATCCAATTTTCAATCTCTCATTGCATGATGCCACCAAAGAAAATTGGAGAAACCTCATTAGTTGAAGGTTTCCATTGTTTTAATCCCCACCCAATGTAGTACAGTATTTAAGAAAGATTATCTAAGTTTTAGGAGCTAGTAAAACTTATAGAATGCATAGTGATTTCATAATATCCTTCATACAGATTATCCAGGGTTGACTTGGTGGCATATTCTACATTAAAATATATAATTGTATCATATTAATTTCTAGGAATGTAAAATTTAAAGTTTAATTTTAAATAGAAATATTTAAATCCTAACCTTATCCCTTCTCTCATCATTATGTTTTATCAATTCATTTCGTAAATTATGAAATAATTTAAAAAAAGTTTTGAAACTAAACTTTTAAATGTAAGCATATAAAATCTAATTAAAAATAAATGTAAATTGGAATTTTAAATTAAATTTAATTAAATGAATAATTTTATTAACCTAATTATCACTAATAAATAAATATGAAAAATTATTTATTATTTATTATGGTTTGGTAAATATAGATCTTTATATGATTCCAAAAATAAAGTAAGAAAACACTAGAATGCACACAATATGTCATTCCATCCTACCTATGCCTCTATATCAGTACCTACTCATGATGAATGAGACTCAAAGGATAAGAGAAAATCAAAGAGAAAATCAAAATAAAATCCAAACTATGTCTCTTAACTCAAGATTCCACCATAATTATGTCAGACGGTCATATTTATAGGTTATTTTCTAAGAATAAATATTATTATATCCTAATTACTCCTGATCAAGCTTCCCTATATAGAACTTTAATACCATTTTATAATGATTTGGCATGAATACCCAAATAGTACATAAGCTAGGTCACCAAAATACCTCAGGAATACTTCTCAATCATTAGAGGTTTGTATAAATTTCGAGGCAAAATTGAAAGTATTGGGAAGAAATTTTCCCTCTTATACTAATAAATATGTTATAAAATTCCTATTGATTTTTTTTGAAGTATACAGAAGATGGATATAAGGAAAAATTAATACTTATTTGTTAAAGGAAAACATGTATTCTAGAGATAGTTATTTTACATGAATAATAGTATATATCAACCTTTATAAAACCTAAAATAGATATCTCATCTATGATACATATGGGAAGATATCCCAAAATATGACTCAATATAAATACATACCACAAAAAGGAGGGAAACATTTCACTAGACACAAAGGTGTGGTGTCTCTAAATTTTTTATCAAAATAGATATTAAAAGTAGTATGATGTTGTATCTAAAATAAACGATCAACATCGGGTCTAGAAGTATAGAAATTCTATCCCATGTCACCATCAAATCTCATGTATAAGCACTTCTCCTATACTTAGGTCATGTAAAACAAGGTCCAGATGCCTTTTAGAGAAACACATATATGGTGTGAGTACAACATACCTAGTGGAGGTTACCACCCAACCCTTAAATGTCTTCCATAAAACCAAGTGTACATTGAAGTAAGAAAAATTTGGAAAGTAGTAAATAAATTAAGTAATACTTCATAAAACAAAGTAACGGTAATATAATCTAATCATTGTCTACTGTCATGTTAAGAATTTCCTAGTTTTAATCTTCCAAAACATTGTCAAGTCAAGCTTGGAATCCAAGCTATAGTAACTATCCATGACAAAGGATATATTCTTCAAGTATATTGTTGGATAATAACGTATATGCAAATAGAATAATACATGAGGGGGGTATGGTGAATTGTATTTTTAAAAACTTTTCAATTTTATCCTCAATGGAATTTGGTTTAAAAGAATTTAAACTAATTCAATTCACAATAACTCTTAAGGTATTAAAAAATTAATCAGATAGGGTCTTGGGTCTAGTTATAAAAGTATCATAATTGGGATTATTATGATTATTTAATCCACAGGTCATAAATGAAATTAATCATATTCATGGTTGAAATTATTTAAAAAGAGTGAGTGTGTAAAAAATCTTAATCACTATGTTTATGATGATCAGATTAAAACAATACAATGATTCAATCATAAAGTTTATTGAACCATATTGAGTAATTGAAAAGATTATAATTACAGAAATCATAATCACCTAGTAAAGAATATAAAATTAATATAAAATAGAATCACTTCCTATTATAAAATAAAGTAGAAATGTATATATGTAAAAGAATACAATTCTTTTAACCCAAAGAGAAGGGTGTCCAATAAACTTGTATAGATGTCCCTTGATTTATACATTCAAGAAATTCTATCTTACCCACACCAGGATAAGACCTCAATACGATGATTGACTTATATATTGATATCCCTGCAATCCCTTGATCAAAAAGGCAATCGAAGCCTTTTTCTTCCTAGCCTCAAAATCCCTTAATCCACAAAAGTTCTAACATCAAAATTCCTATCAAAATAATACCCTGATCACAATCACAAATGATCGGTGTTGCACTAGGAAAATAAAAACTCTTGAAAGTTACCACTATGTAGAATAAGAAGTTCACAACTTCAAATCTTTAGAGTCTTTCACACAAACAGAAATTTGATAGAGCTCCAAAATTCATCAGAAATTCAGCACCACTTCAGCATCAATCTTATACAAATGATCTGGTATTTATAGGCTAATTTCCAAATGGTCATATTGGATTCCAACGATCATATTTTCTCCTAAAAAAGCAAAGGTACTTGGACACCCAACACTCCAACGGTCATCTTGTAACTAAAACAATGACATTATTTCCTAATACATATTGAAACCGAATATACAACAATGTTTTTATTAAAAGGTTTTCCTTTAGATACGATACTATTATCTAGATATGATAAAATGGGTACAAAAATAATTTAAATCTTCTGCTAAAATAGAATGTGAACATTAAATGAGTATAATGATTTTACTAAATACAATTAATATAATTTATCTTTTTAGTGTGATACTGAATGGTATATACGATGGTAATCATAATAGGTATGTCTGATGAAAATTATATTCAGTGAGTATGATGTAAATCGTATCTTGGGTTATAACGATAATCATGTAATATAATAAAACTTATAGTTATGATTGTTATAATATTCATATAAATATTCATAATGAAGAAAAGTAAAAAAAAATCCTTAAAGTCAATAAAATATATGAATTCATTTGAAAAGAGAGTTTCTGATTTCAAAAACAAACAATAATAAAAAAGTTAAAAGAATAATATTGACTTAACAATCTCCCTCTTTTTGTAAATCATGAACCTTGAGTTAAAACAAATAAAGGATTACAAAAGTAAATGAATGTTTTCTTTAGAAGTGAGAAATTAAACTTATCTCCCTTTGAGTTTTAAAACTCTTTTGAATATAATTTGAATATGAATAACCACCCCTTAGGATAACAAAATTCCTAAGGATCATATTCTATAAAAAATACTCCCCTTAATCAAAGTATTCTACTTTTTTAATTATCGTTATCCCATTTTACCTTTTATGAGAATTTCTCCCCCTATCGAATACATTATCCCCTTATATAAAACATTCTTCCCCTTTGTGATTTTCAAAAAGGAATATGGAAGATCTTATAATACCTAAAAAGGGTTAGAGAAACAAAACATATGAAGAAATAAATAATTTTACCATCTATAAAAATTTAAATAACATTCATCCAAAAAAAAATAACATTCAATCAAAAAAATATAGATGTCAAAGAATTTCATTTAGAGTTACACAAACAATACAATAAGAGTTAAAAAAGGATTCATTTCTTTTCCTTTCCCTTATCTTTGTTACTTTTCTGATATCGATACTAAAAATCTTTCTTTCTAACAATATTATTTATCCTTCAAGAAATATTGGATAAATCATTTTCTAAATGTTCTAATTCACTTGAATCTGATTGAACTACAAATTTCTTTATATTTGATTTTACTATCTTTTCAAAATTCTTGTCCTTCATCTGATTTGAAGTTGAAGTAAAAGCTTCTATACCATTCTTCTTTTTTACTTTTTTCTACATATTTTTTCAATATGTTCTCATATTGTAAGATAGTTCTAAATAATTCATTAATAGTTACATTCATGGCCTTCCTTGACTCATACAAAGCTATTATTTTTTATTCCTATTCATTTGTAATGATATCTATGATCTTTTCAACTAGGATCTCATCATCTAGTCCTTTCTCACCCATAAATTTTAATCTATTCACAATTTTCAGGAATATCTATTTAACCTTAACAACAATTTCTTGATAAGTAAATTCAAAATCTTGATAGTATTCTATTAGCAAGGCTCCTCTTGTTTCAACATCTTTGGATTTACCTAAATGAGTAATTTTTATCTTATTCAAAATATTGTTGGATTCTTCACAAGATGAAATCTGGTTATATATATTTATAGTCATAGAAAATATTGAAGTATTTCATACCTTATAATTCAACTGGTATTCCTATTTCTCTTGATTGGTAAAGATCCTAACTTCTTTGTTAGGAATTTTATATTCTCCAATCATTATAACATAGTTGTTAACTCTAGTGTTGATTACTAAAGTCTTAATTCAATCTCTCTAATATTCATAATTTTTTCCATAAAAATTGGTGGTCTTATGGGATTGATATTATCAATTGAACTGAGATTAAGTCATGTCATCTTTAAAACAATACAAATTTTCTTTTTCCACAATACACGTTAGTGTAACAAATATTTATAAACAAAAATTTTATAAAATAAATATAACTAACTTTTAAAAGTAATATAAGAAAATATATGAGAAGAGGAAACCTCCTCTGATACCAATTTTTGGATCGTAATGTATATTCATATGGCATAATACCAGAGGGGTGGTGAATTTTATTTTTCAATACTTTTTGTTTTTATCCCAAAAGGAATTTTGTTTAAAATAATTTAAACTAATTCAATTCGCAATACATCTTAATGTATTAAATCATTAATCAGATAGGGTCATAGGTTCGGTTATAAAAGTATCATAATCAGGTTGATTATGATAATGTAATCCATAGGTCATCATTGAAATTAATCATATTTACAGTTCAAATGATTTAAAGAGAGTAGTCATGTATAAAGTCATAATCACTATGGTCACGATGATCAGAGTAAAAAAAATACAACTATTCAATCATAAATCATACAAAATTGTATTAAATAATTGAAAAGATCATAATTAAAGAAATCATAATTATATATTGAAGAATAGAAAATTAATATAAAATACAATTCAATTTCTATTATAAAATGCATCGAAAATGTATACAAGTAAAAGAATAAAATTATTTTAACCCAAAGAGAAGGGAATCAAATAAACTTGGATAGAAGTCCCTTGATTTATAATTTCATGAAATTATATCTTTCCCACAATAGGTTAATCCCTCCATATGATGATTAGATTCTATCTTTCTATCCCCACAATCCCTCGATCAAGAAGGTAATCAGAACCTCTGTCTTCCTTGCCTCAAAAGCCCTCGATCCACAAAATATCAGCATGTCTATCTTTCTATCTATGGAAGCACTCAATCATAATCACCAATGATCAGTGTCATACTAGGTAAAGAAAAACTCTTGAAAGTCACAAGTATATAGAACAAGAAGTTCTCAGAAATAAGTAATTTGACAGAGCTCTTGAACTTTTCATAAATTTAGCAGAACTTCAGCATCAAGCTCATTCAAATGATCTGGTATTTATAGGCCAATTTCCCAATGGTCATCTTGGATTCCAATATTCATATTTTCTCCTAAAAAGTATAGTTAATTGGACACCTAGAACTCTAACGACCATATTATAACTAAAACAAAGAAAAGATTTTATAATACATATTAAAATAGAATATATGACATTGTTTTGATTAAAAGGTTTTCCTTTTGATACAATACTATTTTCTGGATATGATAAAATGGGTCTGAAAATAATTAAACTCTTCTGATAAAATAAAATTTTAAAATTAAATGAGTATGATTATTTTAGAGAATACAATATATATGATTTATCTTGTCAGTGCGATACAAAATGGTGCATATAATGGTAATCGTAATCGGCATGTCTGATGAAAATCGTATTTAGTGAGTATGATGTAAATCATATCTAGGGTCATAACGGTAATAATATAATATATTAAAACTTATGGTTATGATTATTATCTTATTCACATGAAGAATATTTATTAACAAAAGTAAAATAAATCCTAAAAGTAAATAAAATATATGAATTCATTTTAAAAGATAGTTTTTTATTTCCAAAACAAAAATTAATAGAAAAGTTAAAAGAAGACTTTTCACTTAATATATATCTATCAAATACCATCATCTATAAAAAATAATGTATATGTGTGTGTGTGTCTATAAATATTCTCTCCTAAGAGACTAATCTCTTATCATATATAAGAATTATATATATGTATATGAATGTGTAAATCCTCATATTGGAGGACACTCACTCCTCATATAGTGGAAATGCAATCACATGTGTATATATAACCATCCTTGTGTTAGGGCCCTCTTCCTTCATAGGGAGGAACTTGTCTATGTGTGTGTGTGTGTGTGTTTCTCTAATCATATACATATACATAACCCTACTGATATATTATTTCCCGCTACTTATAGGAAGGAACATAATCACACACACGTGCATGCGCGCACGCGCACGCCCACACACACACACACAGATATATATATATATATATATATATGTGTAGTTAATCTATACATATCAATCAAAAATATGAAAAATGAGGTTTGAAACACATACGTATGAAGCATATAGAAAAATCATGGATCTACATATGAAATACTTTCAAAGGTAGTCTCTAAGAAAAATAAACTTGATAATATAAAAATATGATAGTATAATCATGTAGGTTCCAAATAAAAAACCTATATAATATATAATAAATAGGTGTGTCTTAATTATTTCACATATCAAATACTATAATTGGAATCATCAAGGATCATTTCAATGTTTCTTCAAATGATAAAAGTCATAAATTACATTATAGCCCCATTTAAACATGTTTAGTCACTTCAACATGGAAAAACATCAACACCCGTATATGGAATCCCCAAACATGTCATAAGATACAATAAACTATAGAAAATAAAGAGGATCATGTATAAAAAATTGGAAACATTTATGGAATCCCATATTCATGAAATAATTGGAATTAAATGTGTATAATAGCTACTAATATGAATTTCATGTATCAATATGACATGTTGGACATTCAAGAAGAAAGCTGAATTATAGTTAAATCAAGTAAATATATAAACATGGCTAAACCAATGAAGAATATCATTGGTATCCCTCACGCATGTTGTAATAAATATTATATGTGTGATTTATCTCATATAATAGATTACATATCACTAACTGTAATGCCCCGACCCCAGTTACCCAAATTCGGTGCATTATTACATAACATTAGCATGATCATAAAAGATCAAGTCTCGAAATACCTATTAGTTTAGTAGCCTTGGAAACACTAGATACATTCATAAGTCTTAAATTACTTGATAAAGTGAAAAACTACAACAACATAGTCTCCATAGTCCACACTCATATCCCCTCAGACTATCCCTGCAGGTCAATCATAAAATACTTCTTCACATCCTGGAAAAAATAAAACATAGAAATGGGTGATCTCAGATGCTCAATAAGGATAAAAATTTAGTATAAAATTTCATAAATAAGCGTAAAAATTTAAGGCAATTTATAACTAAAAAAAAGCATTTTGAACTTGAACTTCAGCATAATATGTCAAAAATAAATTAAATAATTCCATTTAGTTATTCACATGGATATTCTACTAGTCGAATAATCACATGCAATATCAATAACCACTTTCATAATGATGGAACGCATAATGTCATACTATCATAACCACATAGTCAAGGCCTTTTTCCAAGACTACAAAAAATATTTTGTTAAGACCTTATTCCAAGACACTAGTTTTTCTCATGAGACCTACTAATGAATCGAGGAGCTATAGTGGGCTCCACCCATCACTTACTAAGTCCAATTCATTCCTCATATGAATAGGTTTAAACAAACATAAACATTCGTATTAAAACTATCATATGAAATGTCAATACTTTATCCATAAACCATGAATGGTATAAAAATAACACATCCACAGTCAAAAATATCACAAAACCTTCAATACTATATGGATGTTTTGTATCATAATAAATCAACTCAAATAAGCTTAAAATAAATCAAAGGATATTGACATCGATAAAATCAAAACTATTTGAGAGAAGTATCTCTATTTTTTTTGAAATCATTTAAAAGTCACATAATTATAAAATAAAAAATTTACTTTGAAAATATTATTATAAGAATTTAATGTAATCTTCTATGAATTTATAATGGTGGAAAATATATGCACCCACCATATAAGTTAAAAAAAGACATTCTTACCTTAATTCCATCGAAAAAGCTAAAAAGGACCTTGTTTGGAAAATGACGGAGAGATTCATTTATAAATATCTTATAAAAAGTCAAAAAAGGGTATAAATGACTTTAACCCATAGTATATAAAGTATTAAGAATGTTTTGAAATACATTTTTAAGAAATATGGATGTGGATGATAAAGAGGTCCTAGTAGATACTTACGTAAAAACAACCTTGGATAATAAAGAGATTGTGAAATTAAACCTTACCTTGTACTTTTATTTGGTAGAGGGTCGGTTAACCTACTATATAATGGTGAAATAATTGTTATTAAATTATACAAGAATAATATACATTAATATGATATCATATATGATCTTTTAACAATGTTTTGTTAATAATATCTTAGTATTATCGTCGTTTCAGGTGTTAACAGATTCGTTTTCCTTTATATTTTTTATTATTTGAGTCATATTTGTTATAGATGGGATGTATCTTATTCATATACAGAATTATATCAAGTCTTTAAACATTATTTTTAATCATCTAATAAAAATTATTCTTGAATGGATACGATGGGGAGTGAATTTCATCGCGTTCGTGGAGACGGTAATCCGTACGTACGCACGAGTGACAATATCATTCTATTGATATTAAAATAATATATAATTGGATGGTATATCATATATACAAAATCATTAACATGTTATATTTATTATTTACATGAATTACACATCATTATTATTCCCATCCAAATAATAATGTATTGAATAACAGTTACACCATGATGTGGAGACAGTAATATGTACGTACGAACGTATGGTGAAACATCATTCAAATGATGGATATAATAATGAATATGGATGTAACATATTTATAATAACATTACAGTATATAGAATATACTGGAGTTCTTATTTTAGAATGGAAATAACAAATAAAGAAGAAGTGGAAGAAGAAAAGAACTTGAAAGAGGGTGGTGAAATTATTACCTCTTCTTCGGGTTCTTCCTTTTGATTTGATCAAAAGGACTCATTAAATTGACTTTAAAAATAAAGTAAGGCCTATAATATGAATTTAGGGAGGTGGAGAGGATATTTGGGTAGGGTTTGGATGAGCCAAATGGCTTTGAAGGTGTGAAATAGAGAGAAGGGGTAGTGCTCTTTTATAAGAGGGGTGAGGGGAACCTTAGGAAAAGCTAGAAATATTATTTTATAATAAAATAATTTTCGGTTTCTAATGGCTGAAAATGGATTATTTAAAGGATAAGGTTGGGATCGGTCAAACACCACTCAACAAATATGTTTTAGACAGGTTTGGGTCACTATATTAATTTTATCTTTTAGATTTAACTCTTAGTTAAATAGTTTGACATTTACCATGTCTCTTTGTATTTTTATATTATATGGTTAATAAACATAATATATACTTCCAAGAGAAAAAACGTGTTTTATTAATGATAAAAATTTCATTATATATGTCCTTTGGCCAAACCTTAGATTTTTAGGAGTAGAATATCAATTAATAATATAATATTTATTTTAAAAACTCTTTTATGTCAAATTTGACACTATTTCGTATTTTGTTTTTCCTAAATTTATAACAGCATTATTACTTCGAAAAAAATTCAAATAACCAACCCTAATATGTCATATTAACCTATAAAATTACTTTAATTCATAAAATGTATCAAATTACATTTATTTGGATATTTATAATATCAATTATTTTAATAGTTTATTAATTAGGTAATTACAGCATCATCATTGTGTCATAAATAAATTAAATTATTTAATGTCTAAAAATTATAAATAAAATACCATTATTTAGGAAATAGTTTTATATTTCTAATGAATATTTATAATCGAATTTATCTTATGTATAACCCTATATTAAAAATGTTTTAGTTATTAAACATTGATTTTAACTCTTTTAACTCTTCTTTGAATTAAATAATAATAAATGTCCTAATCTAATCCAAGTGGACCAAAGAGTTTCATATTTTATTCATAAGGTTTTTTTGGTGAAATTATACTTAGCCAATAGAATTAGGACATGCATTAGAGTAATAATAAAATCATTTTTACCCTTAATTACCCTATTTACTTTTATCCGTGGTAAATAAAAGTAAAAGGTTATTATTTTCCAAAAATTATTTTTATCTTATTGAACCACATTTTACTACTTGACATTAACCGTGGCTCTCGGATTTTTGAAATTCCACTCACAGAAGTGGTAAAATTAAGTTTTATGTGAATTTGAAAATTCTCCTAGAAGTTGGGTAAAAGACGGTGAAAAGTTCAATAAAATTTTTATATATCTAAAATAATTATAAAATAACTCCAATGAATTACATCAAACTTATATAGTTATTATGTATCTATTTTGACATAAAATAAATTTAAATAAAATAAATAATTATTTAAATAAATATTCAATTTTAAACTATAACTCAGTGTTTTTCACTATTCATCAAAAATTGAATGTTTTCAGAAAAATACCAAAAATTAACCCTAAGATAATTTGGATATTAAAAATACAAAAATGAAGTCCATTTTTAAGGATAAAATTTATAAAATTTATAAAATTTCTAAAAGTGTGTATTACTATTCATAACGACTAGTTTGATTGGTTATGGTGTCTTAGAACTTGAAGTTGCGTACAACACACACTAATGTATTATTCAAAGAGAATAATATCATGGAAGCTTGGGGTGTTACATTCTCCCCTACTTCAAATAATTTCATCTTATAAATTTTGAGAATATTAATGCATAAAAAGACTTGGGTGGTTCTTCATCATAAGTTCCTCGGGTTCCCACATTGCCTCTTCCATCTTATGGTTTCTCCATAAAACTTTTACCAGACGAGTCATCCGGTTTCTCAATACTTGTTCTCTAGTATCAAGAATCCTGATGGTCTCTTCATAATAAGATAGATCGGGCTCCAGTTCTACTTCCTCATAGGTGATTACATGTGTTGGGTTAGACATGTATTTTCTCAACAGTGATACGTGGAACACATTGTGATCTTTGGAGAGACTTGGAGGCATTGCCAACTGGTAAGATACAGCCCCAATTAGTTCTAGAATTTTGAAAGGTCCGATGTACCGAGGACTCAATTTTCCCTTCTTACCAAAATTTATAACACCCTTCCATGGAGATACCTTCATGAAAACATGATCTCCTACCTGAAATTCCAAATCCTTCCTTCGGTTATTAGCATAGATCTTCTACCTACTTTGAGCTCCTTTGATGTGGGTTTGGATTACCTTCACCTTTTCCATCATTTCCTCCACAATTTCTGGGCCTACAAGTTTTATTTCACCAACATCATCCCAACAGGTTGGTGTACAATATCTCTTTCTATATAATGCTTCATATGGTGCCATCTGAATACTTGAATGGAAGCTATTGTTATAGGAAAATTCTACCAGAGGTAAACATTGATCCCACATACCTTGAAAGTTAAGTGAGCATGATCTTAACATGACTTCTAAGGTTTGAATAGTCCATTCTGATTGTCCATCAGTTTTGGGGTGGTAATAAGTGCTCAAACAAAGCTCAGTATCCAGGGCTTTCTGAAGACTTTTTCAGAATCTTGATGTAAAATGTTGATCACGATTAGAAACAATCGATAGGGGTACTCCATGAATTCTCACAACTTCATTAATATATATTCAATCTCGATATTCAAGTGGTAAATCCTCCCTTATAGCAAGAAAATGTGCTGACTTGGTAAGACGATCAACAATAACCCATATTTTATCGTTCCTTCAAGGAGTGTTTGGTAGTACCATGAAAAATTACATCGTAATATTATCCAATTTCCACTCAGGTATGGGAAGAGGTTGCAATAATCCTCTAGGTTATTTCCTTCCAGCATTCACTTGTTTAAAAACCATACATCTTGACACAAAATCAGCAATCTCCCTCTTCATGTTGTCCCACCAAAAATGTTCCTTTAAATCTCTATACATATTAGTGCTACCAGGGTGTATAGAGAAATTGGAACTATGAGCATCATTCAACAATTCCCTTTTTAGATCAGGTATATCGGGAACACAAAGTCTCTTCCCAAATTTCAAAATTCCATCTTCATATACAAAGTTACTCAATCTCCCATCATTCACAGCTTTAATCTTCTTTTGGAACACCTCGTCCTCATCCTGAAAACTTTTTATCCTTTCTAGTAAAGATGGTTTGGAAACCATTTGAAAAATCATTGATGTTTCACCTTACATGGTTATTCCCATATCCATCTATACTAGATCCATGAAAATAGGATCCCTTTCAACTCTCATCTTGTTCAAAACTCCATGATCCTTTCTGCTCAAAGCATCTTCCACCTTGTTTTCCTTCCCTAGGTGGTAGTGTATCGTGCAATCATAATCCTTGAGTAGTTAAAGCCATTTCCTTTGCCTCATGTTGAGTTCTTTCTGTGAGAAAATATTATTAAAACTCTTGTGATCAGTATATATCTCACATTTTTCACCCTAGAGATAATGTCGCGATATATTCAAAGTAATGATTATAGCAGCTAACTCAAGATCATGAGTAGGATAGTTTTTCTCGTGAATTTTTAGTTTTCATGATGCATAGATAATAACCCTATCATTTTTCATAAGGACAGAACCAAGTCCTTTCTCTAAAGCATCTCTATAAATAACAAACCCATCATTCCCCAATGGTAGAGTCAATATAGGATAATTGGATAATATTCACTTCAGTTATTCGAAACATTCTTCACAATATTTTGTCCAAAAAAATTTAACACCTTTACGTGTGAGATTTGTTAATGGGTTAGCCAATCAGGAAAAATTCTGGACGAAACATCGATAATAACCTGGTAAAACAATAAAGTTGTGTACCTCAGTTATACTCATTGGTGATGGCCATTCTTGGATTTCTCTTGTCTTAGAAGGATCAACATAGATTCCATACTTAGAGAAAATATGGCCAAGAAAAGAAATCTCCTGAAGCCAGAATTCACACTTGCTGAACTTCCCATATAATTCATGTCTTCTAAGAGTCTTCAAGAAAATGTGAAACTTATTTTCATGATCTTCATAGATTTTAGAGTATACTAAGATATCATCAATAAATACCACTATAAATCCATCAAGATTTTCCTTGAAAACTCTGTACATTAGATCCATGAAAACAGAGGGTGAATTAGTTAATCTAAAAGGCATTACTATAAACTCGTAATGCCCGTACCTGGTTTAAAATATTGTCTTCAGAATTTCTTCCTTCTTTACACACAACTGATGATATCCAGATCGAAGGTTAATCTTTGAAAAATATTGAACTCCATGAATTTGGTCGAATAAATCATCAATGCGAGGTAGGGGATACTTTTTCATTATTGTTATAGCATTGATCTTCCTATAGTCAATGTACAACCTCATAGATCCATCTTTCTTCTTAAAAAAAAGAACAGGGGCTCCCCATGGAGAAACACTAGGGAAAATAAATCACTTATTACTCAATTCCTCTAGTTGCTTCTTTAGTTCCACTAATTCCACAGTGTAAATTCTATAAGGGGTCTTCGATATGGGCCTTGAACCAGGAATTAAGTCAATGGAAAACTCAATTTCTCATTCGGGAAGATGTCCAGGTAAATCTTTTGGAAACACATCAACATATTCTTTCATAATAGGTACATCCTCTATTTGAATATTCCATTCCTCACCCATAGTTATTTCATTCTCTTCCTCCCCAATAATTGAATTTAGTTGAGCTACTATGGGTGGATCTAGATGAGAATCAGGTGGTGATGATTCTTCTCTAAATATAAGGTGTTCTTTATCATCATCATCAAAAATCATAACCTTCTTATTCTTACAATAAATCTTCGCATCATGGTCTGAAAGCCAATCCATATCAAGGATTATATCAAATTCAATCATGGGTATGGCGATGAGATCAGCAGATAAAGAACATTTATATTCCCTAATGGGAACTGATTCACAGAACTTTGTAGCAATGATACTTCCCTTAGGAGTTTTGACTGATAACTGCCTTGTTAAATAAAATTGGAAATATCTAATTTTATTAGAAAACTAGGAAGATATTAAACAATGTGATGATCCAGAATCAAATAAATCATTGGCTAAATTTGAGGAAACCATTAAATTACCTGCCACCACATCTTTCGGAGCTTCAACCTCAGCAGAAGTGATCGCATAAGCTTGGCCTTGATCCCTTGGCCTTTTCTGAGGTAAGTTTCCCTGACGCTTAGGACATTCATTTGCATAATATCCTATCTCCCTATAATTGTATCATTGAACATCGGTAGATTCTATCTTCCCCTTACAATCACGAGCTTAGTGGCCTTTTTCACCACACTTATAATAGACTCACATTCCCTTCCAGAAAGTACCGATGTGTTTCTTCTCACATTTACTGCAGGATGGATATTTAACTATCCCTTCTTCCCCTTATTTCCATTTCCAGAGTGATCGGTAGATCTCTTCTTCTCTTGCTTTTCTTTAAAGTCGTAAGACTTAGATAATTCTTTTTCTGTCTTGATATCACATGAGACAATATCTTCGTATGACAAGAAGTATTGTGAGACTAATGCTAGATGAAGAAACGGTTTTAACCCATAAAATAAATGACCAATATTACTTCTTGGGTTACGTATATAATCTGTAACATGCCTCTCTAACCTTATAAATTTAGTCTCATACTTTGTGAAATTCCCATCCTCTTTTTGCTTCAGACTCATAAATTTCATTTCCATATCTGCTCGATGGTCACGAGGAAAGTATTTTTCTAAGAAAAGCTCTTTAAACTCCCTCCATTCCATATTTGATACTTCATCATCTTCCTTTGTTTTTTGAATCAATGACCACCATTGATCAACATCTCCAGTGATGTGGTAAACTGCCATGATAACTTTTTCCCTTCCACAACTCCCCAAGGCATGGAATATTCTATCTAAGGAATTTATCCATTGTTCATCTACTAATGGATTTTTACTCCCATTGAATGTTGGTGGTTGTTTCCTTATGAAGAAATCTAATATTGATCCACCACGTTGTGGATCATGGTGCTCCATAATGGTAAGGTTATTATTCATAACCTGAGTGAGTTGTCCCAATATGGTGATAAGCTGATCAACACCAGTTGTATCACCAGTTCCACTATAATTATCTTGAGCAGGAGGGAAATCCCTACATGGAGCATGGGCATTGATACGGTTTTCATTCCTTTAACAAGGTTCCATTTATAAAAAATGGAATAAACTAGATTAGTCTATGAATCGAAATACATAATTCTAAACTTATAAAACACTTAACATAAATTGAATAGTTTATGGATATAATCTATAATCATAAAAAAATGTTTTCATTGAGGAAGTATATACTCATAAACCCTTCATAATGGTTTGTAAATAAAATGAGAATTATCCTAAGCATATCCCTTGGGAGTATCGTAACCAAGAGTGCAGCAAGGTCCATTGTCATGCACCAGTTCCCATTCGAGTCTATCTCAAAGCAGTGTTTTCTGGTTTTACCCCTAGGTACATTTGTGCCAGAGCTGCCTCTACCTGCTTGTATCTATATAGGGATGTATTGCATAGAAAAATCAAAAAATCTATACAATACCGGAATTCTAGGAAGTTCTTCTATACTAATCCTCAAATTCTATCTTAGGGCTATGTGATCTAATCAGAGTTTATCTAAATCTAGCTTCAAAAGTTTGTACTAAACTTCCTCTGATACCAACTGTAATGCCCCAACCCCAGTTACCCAGAGTCGGTGCATTTTTACATAACATTGGCATGATCACAAAAGATCAAGTCTCGAAATACCGATTATTTTAGTAGCCTTGGAAACACTAGATACATTCATAAGTCTTACATTACATGATAAAGTGAAAAACTACAACAACATAGTCTCCATAGTCCACACTCATATCCCCTCAGACTATCCCTACAGGTCAGTCATAAAATACTTCTTCACATCCTGGTAAAAAAACATAGAAAGGGGTGAGCTCAGATGCTCAGTAAGGATAACAATATAGTGGAAACTTTCATAAATAAGAATAAACATTTAAGGCAATGTATAACTAAAAGAAAAGCCTTTTAAACTTGAAATTCAACATAATATGGAAAAAATAAAATGACATAATTCCATTTACTTATTCACATGGATATTCTACTAGTCGAATAATCACATGAAATATCAAAAACAGCTTTCATAATGATGAAATGCATAATGCCAGACTATCATAACCACATAGTCAAGGCCTTGTGCCAAGACTAAAAATAAGATTTTGTCAAGACCTTTTTCCAAGACACTAGTTTGTCTCATGACACCTACTGATGCATCGAGGAGATATAGTGGACTCCACTCATCACTTACAAAGTCCAATGCTTTTCTCATATAAACAGGTTTGAACATAACATAAACATTGGTATTAAAACTAGCATACGAAATTTAAATACTTTATCCATAATCCATGAATGGTATAAAAATAACACATCCATAGTCAAACATATCAAAAAAACTTCAATACTATATGGAAGTTTTGTATCATAATAAATCAACTTCAAATAATCTTAAAATCCATCAAAGGATGTTGACATAGATGAAGTGAAATCTATTTGAGAGAAATATCTCTTTTTCTAAATCATTTAAAAGTCACATAATTATAAAATAAAACATATAATTTGAAAATATTATTATAATCTTGTAAGGGAAGATTCAACGATTTTATAATGGCGGGAAATGGCCGCACCCGCCGTATAAGTTATAAATAAGACATTCTTACCTTTAATTCCGTCAAAAAGGTTAAAAAGGACATTGTTTGGAAAACGGCGATAAGATTACTTTATAACTATCTTATAAAAAGTCAAACAGGGGTATAAATGACTTTAAACCATAGTCTATAAAATAGTAAGAATGTTTTGAAATACATTTTTAAGAAACATGGATGTGGATGATAAAGAGGTCCCAGTAGATACTTACATAAAAACAACCTCGGATAATAAAGAGATTGTGAAATTAACCCTTACATTGTAATTTTCCTTGGTTGAGGGTAGGTTAACCACCTGTATAATTGTGAAATAATTGTTTTTAAATTATAAAAGAATCATATACATTAATATGATATCATATAAGATCTTTTAACATTGTTTTGTTAATAATATCTTAGTATTATCGTCGTTTTGGGTGTTAATGGATTCATTTTTGTTTATATTATTTGTTATGTGAGTCATATTTTTTATGAATGGGATGTATATTATTCATATCCAGAATGATATCAAGTCTTTAAAAATTATTTTTAATCCATATAAAAAAAATTACTCTTGAATGGATATGATGGGGAATGAATCTCGTCGCATTCGTGGAGATGGTAATCCGTACGTACGCACGAGCGACAATATCATTCTTTTGATATTAAAATAATATATAATTGGATGGTATATCATATATAAAGAATAATTATCATGTTATATTTATTATTTACATGAATTACACATCATTATTATACCCATCCAAATAATAATGTATTGGATAACAATTACACCACGACGTGGAGACGGTAATCCGTATGTACGCACGTATGGTGACATGTCATTCAAAGGATGGATAAAATAATGAATATGGATGTACCATTTTTAAAATAACATCACATTATATATAAGACACTGGATTTATTATTTTATAATGAAAATAACAAATAAATAATAAGTGGAAGAAGAAAAGAACTTGAAAGAGGGTGGTGAAATTATTACATCTTCTTCGGGTTCTTCCTTTTGATTTGATAAAAAAACTCCTTAAGTTGGATTTATGACTAAGATAAGGCCTCTAGGATGAAGTGAGGGAAGTTGAAAGGATATTTGGCAAGGGTTTGGCCGAGTGAAATGGATTTTAAGGTGTGAAATAGAGAGAAGGGGGAGTTCCCTTTCATAAGAGGGGTGAGGGGAACCTTAGGAAAATCTAGAAATATTATTTTATAATAAAATAATTTTCAGTTTATAATGGATCAAAAATAGATTATTTAAAGGATAAAGTGGGGATGGGTCAAAAGTCACTCGACCAATAGGTTTAAGACTGGTTGGGTCACTATATTAACTTTATCTTGTAGATTTAACTCTTAGTTAAATAGTTTGACATTTACCATGTCTCTTTGTATTTTTATATTATTTGGTTAATAAACTTACTATATACTTCCAAAAGAACCCCAAGTGGTTAATTAATGATACACATATCATTATATAAGTCATTTTGCCAAACCTTAGATTTTTAGGATTATAATATCAATTAATAATATAATATTTGTTTTAAAAACTCTTTTATGTCAATTTTGACACTATTTGAAATTTTGTTTTTTCTAAATTCATAACAGCATTATTAATTCGAAAACAATTCATATAAAAACCCTAATATGTCATATTAACCTATAAAATTAGTTTAATTAATAAAAATTCTCAAATTACATGTATTTGGAAATTTATAATATCAATTATTTTAATATTTCATTAATTAGGTAATTACTGCATCACCATTGTGTCATAAATAAATTAAATTATTTAATGTCTAAAAATTTTAAATAAACTAAAATTATGTAGTAAATCTTTTTATATTTATAATTAATATTTATAATTGAATTTATATTAGGTATAACCCTATATTAAAAAAAATTAGTTATTAAACTTTGATTTTAACTCTTTTAGCTCTTCTTTGATTTAAATAATAATAAATGTCCTAATCTAATAAAATTCTACCAAAGAGGTTCATATTTTATTCCTAAGGTTGTTTTTGGTATAATTATACTTATACAATAGAATTAGGACATGTTTTAGGGTAATAATAATAACATTTTTACCCTTAATTACCCTATTTACTTTTAACTGTGGTAAATAAAAGTAAAAAGATACTATTCACCAAAAATTATTTTTATCTTATTGAACCACATTTTACTCCTTTATATTAACCATTTCTCTTGGATTTTAAAAATTCCACCCACAGAAGCGGTAAAATTATGTTTTATATGAATTTTTAAATTCTCCTAAGTGATAGGTAAAAGACGGTGAAAAGTTCAATAAAATTTGTATAAATCTAAATTTATTATAAACTGACCCCAATGAATTAAATTGAACTTTTATAGGTATTATGTTTCTATTTTGACCTAAAATAATTTTAAATAAAATAAATAATTATTTAAATAACAATTCAGTTTTAAACTATAACTCCGTGTTTTTTCACTATTCATCAAAAATTGAAAGTTTTTAGAAAAATACCAAAAATTCACCCTAAGCTAATTTTGATATTCCGAATGAAAAAATTAAATCCATTTTAAAAGATAAAATTTATAAATTTTCAACAAGTGTGTATTACTATTCATAACAGCTAGTTTGATTGGTTGTGGTGTGTTAGAACTCGAAGTTGCGTACAACACACGCAACTGTATTATTCAAAGAGAAGCGTACCGTGGAAGCTTGGGGTGTTATACTAACCATAATATAATTATTCATAAATCATAAAAGGGACAACCCATTAAAGTCTTAGGATTATGAAAAAAAGTTATAAATGCTTATAATGAAATCATTAATTAATTTATCCCTTGATCTATCCTATGTCCCTAAAAAAGTAAACATTGTAATAAAATGATAGAAAATGAGGGGTCAACCATTGTAAACTATATGAAACAAAATCCTAATTACCAAATAAAGATTATATTCAATATGTAATATATTAAGATTAACAATGTTAGACAAAAGAGGGGTTGAAGACAATTCCCTGGAAGGAAATTAAATTCAATATGGAATAAAAGAAACCTCACCTCAAGAACACCCAGAATAAGGCTCCTTGTCCCCCAAAAAGACCAATCAAAGTAGTCAACCAATCTCAAAACATACAGAAAATAAAAGTCTAGTGATATGGGGAACTATTATAAAAGTATCATAAACTAGAGAGAAAAGGACTCCCTACCTTCCCTTTCTAAACCATGGACTCCCAAAATAGCTCAACAATGAATTTGGATGAAGACCAAGTCTAAGATTAGAACGGAAATGAGTAAGAATCAAATATAAACTCCCAAGAGTACAATGAATGGAAAAATGACCCAAAATCATAAGACTTGATTATTTAAGGATAAAAACTTGAAAATATAAGAAGACTATTTTAACCCTCATTTAGAAAAAACTATCATGAATCTACCAAATCTATATTGGGTTGCCACTAGATTTTCAGTTTCCAAAAAAGTTTCATTGGGCTTCTAGTGGTGAGACACTATAACTCCAGTTCCTTTTTTACACCATGCCCCTTATCTATTCCTTCAAAAATATCCTCTCATTCCCTTCCCCTACAATTCCTACTCCCCATAAACCTTACGAAACATCATTTAATAATTAAAATAATTTAAATTAAACAAAATAACTCACTAAAAATGATGAGGTTCATTATATAATTACTAATCTCTCATGATAAACTCATCAAAGGGGTTAAAATATATGAGAAATAGAAGCATATAATAATATTACATGGAATTTTTAAAAAAATTATAGTAAAATAAAAAATAGATGAATAGGAACCCATACTTTAACATGATAATGGAATAAGAAATGGGTATAATGAGAGTAAATTAATAATTTAACATGTAAAATACATCAAATGTATGATAATATGCATGAAAGAGAATAATTAAATGGAAGTTGAAAATATATTATATCAAGATATATACAGTAGGGAAAAATTGAGGATTATGAATCCTTACTTATTTATGGTAATATCTTATCAAAATGGGTATAATGAGACTTAATTGGTAATATCTCATAAAAAATACATCAATGGGGTGATAATATATAATAAATAAAAGTTTATTATCATATATAAGGAGAGAAATAATTGAATTATATACTTTAAAAAAGTATAATGAGAGTGAATGAATAACTTATAAAGAATAATACATTAAATAGATGATAATATAATAAAAATTTAAGAATATCATCATATGAAATTTAAGTTTAAAATAAACTATAATAAAATAACTATAATTAGAAAATAAATGGGGAGGATTAGAAACCCTTACTTCGGTATGGTAATGGCTTATAAAAAGTAAATAATGAGATGAAATGAATAATATCCCATAAAAATACATCAAAATAAAGATAATATGTTCCAAATAGAACCATATCATCATATGAAATATAATTTTAAAAGATATTATAATAAAATAATTATAATATGAAAATAATTTGGGAGGATTAAAAACCCTTAAGTTGGCATAACGACTTAGGAAAAGGATATAAATCAATAATATCTCATAGAAAATGTGTTAAAGGGATCATAATAACATAGAGATATAATCATGGTAGTATATGTCATGGAATTTTAAAAGATATTAATTTAAAGGACTTATAATAGGAATTAAATGTTATGGGAATACAAAATTTAGTTTTGGAATAGTGGTGTCTTATGAAAAGGGTATAATGAGGATGAATAAATAATCAGTATTGGAAATTATATCAAAGGGATGATAATTCCATAGAAATATAATCATGGAAGTATGGATAATGTTTATTTCATGATGTGACTCTTATGGGGAAAATTTTATTCTATGTATTATAGCTTTCTTTATATCCACAATAATCATCATAGTCTTGATGATTATAGAAGACCATGATATTTTTATACCTTATTCATAAAATTTAATTTTATTAATTGATTATTTTATTCTAAATTAATTATGAAAAGTGAATACCATTTATGATAACATTAAAAAAATAATGAAATCATTATTAGTTTTATCATATTCATTTATTTATCTATTAAATTATTCTATAATCAATTTCATTACATTAAAATGAAAATTAATAATAAAATTAATAATTAAAATCATAAATTCTGAAGGAATATAAAATGGTGAAAATATATACACTAAAAATAAAAGTCATTAAATCCCCCCTCCAAATAAATTACATCCTCACAATGTTTACTCATTGATAAATAATTTAATATAATCCTATTCATACCTTCAAAAATGAAAATCATTAGGATCCTATATATTTTTATTTATAGTAGTTTCTATGTGTTTCTTCATATTGATTTTAAGGAATTATGAAAATTTATGAGATACTTGAGGATATTTTACTATCCATTTAAGGTGTAAATATTGAGCTAATAAAATATAAAATTCCCATGTTCCATATAAAATTTAAATTATTTAAAAAGAGTTGGATATGTTAAAATGTTGTTTAAAATTAATCTAAATATTGGAAAAAGTATTAAAATCACTTGATCTATCCCATGAAATAATAAATTCAGTAAGTTAATATAGAAGATATAAGAGGTTAGTGTGATATTTATTCCCATCCATCTCTAAAAAACTCTGTTCTTTTAAAGAAAGATTCTAAATAATCATTACATGTAACCCATAAAAATGACATGTTAAATTTTTTATATGACCCCATAATAATGATTCCATATATAAATACTAACCAAAATTATAATAATTAAACTAATTATGGTCAATTCAAGATATGAATTGTCATTAATAGATTGAAAAGGTTAACACTATATGAATATACAATTTATACTTAAACTAGTTCTCTAACAATAAGGGTTTTTTCATATGGTTTTCCATCCCCCATCCCACAAATATTTTTTGAATTAAAAAAACTGAACTCCACTCTAATATCAAATGATATTCTCCAAACCCATACTCTCAGATTTAGTGTTAAAAAAACAACATTCATTACATAACTTAAAATTTATTTCTTATAAATCGATTCCCAAAATCATTAAATTTAGTATCTTTGGGAACTATAGCATAATATATGAGAAATAATATACAAAAAATATTTAAATAATATTATGGATATAAACTTTGTTCCATATTTCATTTATCCACCAGAATATACTTATTTAACTAGGGGTTTGGGAAACATAAGAAAATAGTTATCTTGAAAGCCCTGTAAGGGAATCAAAAGTCATGATAGTGTATCAAGGAATAATCTTCTCTACATATGTATTATAATTAAATATAAACATATAATAGATTATAAAGGATCATATAAATTATTAAGTAAATTTAATATCACATAAATAATCAACATGAATCATAATACATCATTCACATAAATATTTCATAGAACATAAAATATCATATAAAAATAATTAAAGAAAAATAACTAGAACATCAGAAACATGTGGTCAAAATTACCTTTGTTACAAGTATTCCTATTAATTTCATGGAATCATAATGAACATATAAAAATATTTCCCACCAATGTCAAGGTATCATAATCATTCCATAGACATAGTATCTCTAGAGATGAAATCTTACCCAATGCATTGGAGTGCTATATAACCAGGACCATCCATATGATGACATGTCCAATGTATAATGTATAATTTGAAATGCATACATTAATGGGAGTATAAATAGAAATAATTCATGATATATACCAATATGTAAGGTTAAACCATGAGTAAGGGATGTGGTTGTTGATCTAGTAGATCCCTAGGAAAAATAGGATAATGGAATCTGAACACCCTTTAATCGAAATATATAAGTAGAATAAATTCATAGTTAAAGGATGATAATAGTTTCTTAGTGAATTTCCTTCATTATAATTTTTTTAATATAACTAGACAAGTCCAGTCAGTGGCAAATCTACTAAACCTTAATTAAAAAGAGAAAATAGTGAAAAAGCGGAGTAGATGGTGATGGAAACTAGCCCACATCCAGCAAAAACAAGATTACAAATCATAATAGGATAAGTCATTCCCATAATCATATTCATCTACATTGTCCCATTTAGATGTAGAGTCACCTTGATTGAATAATTTGGACTCCTCAGCATCAATCTTTCTTGATACCATAGAAGAGGACTTGGTGGAAATGGTCCTTGGTATGTTAGTGTTGTCTTTCCTCAGCCTTTGTTTTGGGGGTGTTTTCAATAATCTTTTTATTCCAATTTTTGATGATGTATTTGAATTAAACATTAATACAACTTAGAGATTGAGGGGGGTTTTTTCAACCTCCTTTTCATCATTTCTAATGTTCTCCCACCTGTCTAAAAATTGTGAAAAGTTATGAAGTTTCTGAATTTCCTTATGGAAATTAATTTTTTGTTTGTTAGTGACATGTTCTCTATCTTCTTGCACTAAAATATCTAAAAATTTAGGATGCACAAATCCACATCCCATAAATTGGGTTTGTATATTAGTTTCTTAAAAGTTCAAACCTTGAGGATTCTCACAAGTGTAAAGAGTATCAAGAGATGCCTCATTCATAACAGCCTCATTGGTGGGATCCAATTAGACCTCCCTCTCCATGTGTTTAACATATAAATCATGAACCAGTGCAATATCCTCTTTTCTAGTGTCTCTTTAATGAGAGAGCCCATTCCCTGGAGTTTCATCTCCAGGTTTTCCAGCAACGATGACTTCCCTATAAACTTCAATAGTTTGTGGTTGGTTAAAAGATACATTCTACAAATCCATATTGGCATCCACCATTTCATCCTCATGTTCACCCCCTGTAACCTCATTATCACCTAGAGGGCCTCTCTTTGAATGAGTAACATATGCTTCTCCAAGGATATCACTTATAACCACCACATTTCCCTAATCCACAAATTCTTCTGAAGATATCACCACCGACAAGTCTTGTTTCAACCTGTCAAAAATTCCATTAACCTTCAGATTAGGAGATAGCACATGCTTTTGTTTCAACATCACTGCATCACCCAAGCTCATAGGACCAAAAACCTTTCCAGCATTTCGATCATAGCCCTTTTTGACCTTTGTTTACATATTACAAACTACCAGTAGCTTTCCATGATAAAAAACATCACTAGCTGGGGATAGATTCACCTGATCACCCAGACCAGATCCATGTTGCATCATCCTCTTATTCCTGCAAGCTATAAAACTATGACCCAATTTCTTACACAACGAGTAGAAATCACACTAAGATTCAAAAACAAAAAATTATTTTAATCAAACTCCTCTCACAAAGAAATCTATATGGAGTCAACTAAGGACTTAGACACATTAACTTCAACACATACCCTTGGTAAAATCAGGTGACATACCACCTGAGTCCTATTATGTGAGAAGACATAACACCCTACTAGGTTTCTAAGCATACGAAGGATCAATGTATTTTGAAATGGTATGGTATGTTCTATAAATCTTTCCCAAACCACTATTTTTTGTGAATCTCACTTCATATGATAGTCATAAAACCGATTGAAAAGAAGAAAACTATATTCGTCACACATACGAGGCACACTCGGACTGGAAAGGATCATATCTTCTTCAAATGCGAACCGGGTCATTATATTCTTGGAATCAAGAATAACTATAGTAAATTGATCCTATAGACCCCATAATCTCAAAATCATGAAATAGAAGCATCCCACCAATGGTTGGTGGCATTTGAAATGCGTAATCAGGGTCAAATGCAGCTGAGCAGAAGAATCAGTGTATTCTAAGGTTGAAATCAAAAATTATAGGGATTCATTGAACCATTATAGGACATTTAGACTGATGTAAATCTGAGGGAAATAGGGTAATAAATTAGGATTTGAGAAAGGGGTAAATTGTAGTGGTATATCTCCAAGTAGAGACGGTGAAGGGCCCTCCCCCACGATGGGGGAGGGGATGGTGCGATAACCATCAAGAATAATTTTTTTAATATTCAATATTGAATACCTTAAATATGTTAGATAATATACAATAAGGAACATCTTACAAAGTTTATTTATAGGGAAATAAGTAATATAAATACATGGTAATACATTTACTCATTATATCAAATGAAATAGTTATCTAGGTTAATACCTTTCAAATAAAATAATGAATAACAATGTAATCACATTTTATAGAATAAAATGATATACAATCATGTCAATAGTTTTTCTCATCCAATGGGATTATATGTCTATTTAGGTAAAGAAATTCAAAAATAGTAATTAAAAATAAGGTATTCACAGCCTATAGAATAAAAGGATTTAATTTCATGTAAATATTTTTCTCCAATCAGGTGAATGGTATGATTATCCCGGGGGTTAACTTTAAAAAAAATGAAGTTAAAGGTATTCACAACATATATAATAAAGGGATAAAAAATCATATGAATATTTTTTCCTAGAAAATCAAATGGAATGAATATCTAGGTTAATACCTTTCAAATAGAGTATGGTATTCATATTATATAGAATAAATGATATACGATAAAATTAATATAACAATAAAAAGTATTGTTATAGATGGAGAATAAAAGGATAGCATTATATCAGGACCCCATTAGAGAATTATCATGATGTGTGATCTTTTTATAGAAATATATAGAGACTGAGTGACCTCAAACTTACCTAAAATTACCCTTTGGAACTACAAGTCCTCAACATCTCTCTATAGGAAGACAAAAAGATTATTATAATAAAGTTTTTTGTTATAAAAATTTATATAATAGGATGATTAATGAAAATATATCATCACAAATGGATGATTATAAGACAATACAATTTTTTTGATGGATTAATTTCCTTAGAAAGATTTCACTTCTACACCATCGTAAATACATAAGAATTTGAATAATGGAGCCTTAATCATGGGATTATTTTAGCATAGTAACTATTCAAGAGAAGGGTTTAATGAGAGTTAATGAATCATATATCATCATCAATTCATCAAATAGGTGATGATATACTAGAAATATATTCCTAAAATCATATTCATGGAATTTAAAATGATTTAATAACAAAAAAAACACAATATGAAATGAAAAAGATATGAATAAGAACCCTTAATTTGGCATGTTAGCAACTTATGAAAATATATAATGGGAGTGCATAAATAATATCCCCGGGAAAATAAATCAAAATGATAATAATATATATTAAATAAAATAATATCAATATATTACATGGAAGTTTAAAATATATTATAAAAAAATTATAATCGAGAAATAAATGTGGAGAATTAAGAATCCTTACATCAACAAGGTAATAGCTTGTGAAAAAAGGTATAATTAGAATTAATAAATAGGGTATTATGAAAACTAAATCAAAAGAATAATAATATATTATAAATATAATCACATCCTAATATAAAATTTTAGTTTAAAAGAGGATATGATAAAATAATTGTAATTAGAAAAGTAAAGGGTAAGAATATAATCATTTACTTTAGCATGGTAATATCTTATAAAAGGAGTGTAATGATATTGAATGAATGATATATCATGATAAATACATCAAATTAATGATAATATACTATAAATATAACTATATAATCATATTTCATGGAAGTATTAAAAATATTATAACAAAGTAATCGTAATTTGGAAATAAAGGGGGGATTAGAAGCCCTAACTTGAGGATGGTAATAGTTTATGAAAAGGTTATAATGGGAGTGAATAAATAATATCACAATAAAATAAATAAAATTTATTATAATATGGTATAAACATAATCATATAATCATATGAAATGTAATTTAAAAAGATATTCTAAAAACCCATTATAATTGGAAAAGAAAGGGGTTATTAGGGATTATTACTTCAACATAATAGAAACTTTGGAAAATGGTATAATGAGATTGAATGGATAATATATCATAAAAAATACATCTAATGGTATATAATACCATGGAAACATAATCATGGAAGCATATGACATGGAAGTTTAAAAGATATTATAAAAATACTTGTAATATGAAATGAATGAGATGGTAATAGAAACCCTTAATTCAACATAGTAATAGATTATGAAATGGGTATGATAATGAGTGTTAATGAATAAAACCACATGGAAAATACACCAAATTTAGTATAATACCATGAAAATATAATCATGGGTATTTATGACATGGAAAATTTTTATTTCACATTGTGATGAATATGAAGAAATGTTTATTCCAAGGATAATAGTTTTCTTCAGTTCCATAATAATCCTCATATTCATGATGATTATATAATTAAATGATATTTCTACCCCTTTTCATAAAATTTACTTTTATTAATTTCTTATTTTATTATAAACATAATATTTTTTGTGTGTATCATTTATTTTTTACTTTCCTTTAATCGAATAATAAAATCATGTTTATCTTTTCCTATTAATTTATTTATCTATAAAATTTTTCTATAATAAATTTATTTACATTAAAAATAAAAGTATAATAAAATTAATCATGACACATATAAATTATAAGTAAGAATACAATTTGAAGAATATATACACCCAAAAATTAGGTTATTATAACAACACTTCCAGACCTCATCTTTTTGACCTAAACATTTTATTTCACATTGTTTGGTGTTTTATATGCCTATTTTTCTTCTATATATGATGTACCATCATCATATTTCAAAGATAAAAAACTGTTTTTGTTTTTATATTACTCAATGACTAGTTAAATTTATACATATTACTACTTCATGTCTCCCTTATCACATTCCTTCACGTCAATGATGAGTAATACATGGATTTATGTCCATAACCTTCACACCAAAAATAATATCCATAAAAAATATACATAGAGTATTCAATTATACTCTCTTATCTTCTTTTTTCATTTCACTTGAAGTGCCTCTTATCTATATAGAATATTTTGGTGTATCCCTCATATTTTCCAAAAAAATAAAACTTAATTTTATGTGTATTTTTGTGTGTCTTCATTGGTTATTTAGTATAATTTTGGTTTTATCCCTAAATATTTTAAATATATTAGTAGCATATTTTTTTGTATCAACCATGATATATTTTTTATTTATGATCAATCTCAAAAAATATTTTTCCTTTATGATGAAATAATTTTTTAGGGAACCCTAAAGTTTATTTTATGGATCTCAATCCCTATTCTTAACTTTTCCAATAGACCGTTTAATCCATCTTCTTAAATTTATTCCAAGAGTCATATATATTTCATGATCTTTCATCATTTTTCTCATTCTGATGACCTCTCCTTCAAGATCATCAATCTAATTAACCCTTTATTTCACCATTCTGTTAATCCTAATGATGATTCATACCTTCTCCTCCACCTTGAGCTTTATCTTGATAGATTTATACATGTTCTTTAGATTTTTATATTTTTAATTTTTAAATTCAATATAAAACTCATAGTTCTCCTCTTTCTATTATTGCACGTAGATATTAGATCTATATACCACCACATTAGTTTTCTTTATATTAGCCCCCCAAAAATTTGAATCCTTTAGTAAACCCCCCAATTCAACTTTAAGGTTAAAAACACCCTAAAAATAAATTTCTTCACCTTCTTTTTTTCATCAATTTGTGTTTTTTCAGTGATAGCTATAAAAATTCTTCATCAAGGTCTTTAAGGTACTTAGTTTCCTTTACATATAATTCTTCAAATACATAACATTCTTATAAAATAATTTTTTTATTCTAAAAGTAATTATATTGAGTTATATTACTACATTTTACATACTTAGAGGATTTTTTAATGGTTCACCATTCTTCTTATCATCTTAGAATTTCTTGGGTCACTTAGTATAAAGGTTCCCAACTTGTCCACATTGAAACAAAATGATCGTAAGATTTCTTTTAATTTTAATTTTCCCATTTTATGTTTTTTGGAAGGAATAATATCACCTCATTAACTTAATTCTCTTTTGGATCATTTTTAATAGTGATTTTCTTGATTTCCATGAATTTTATTTCTCTAAATCTATCCTTTTCTATACGATCGTTATTTTTTTTGCATCCTGTATGGGTCAAGAATAATTTTAAATTCATATAATGAGACCATCATAGGATCCTTTTCCTAAATAATCAAAACCTATTAATTAAATTGAGGTGTAATCCTTCTTAATATCCACTTCATGCTTCTCAGAATTCATGCATGTCCTACATAATCACATTCACTCTATTAAAAAAATGTTAATGGATTTGGTAGGGTGTATCTTCACATCCTAAAACTTGTATCACAACCCTTGGGGTTTGTATACCTATAATTAACCAAACATTTATAAATTAAATTTACTTTTTAAATAATTAAATTCCTTATTAATAAATTAAATTATAGAAAACACATGCACTACTTTGGTTATTTTAGACCATTATAAGTTATATACTATTCGATTTTAAAGACCGTTAAACATTATAATCATTTATATTATAACTATTATATAGTGATCATATGATCAGTATATATATATTGTTATGATAAATCAAATTGACATAGCCAAAGGAAGTGATTGCCTTAACTAGTAGAATTGTACCCTATAAATCCCATTTATCGGACCTTTTAAGGGAGATAGCATCACTAGGATTTTCATTGACCAAAATAAAGATGAGATTAAAAAACTAAAGCATGAGAAAAACTATTTATGGCATAATTTCAAGATCATATAGATCATGGCCTAACCCATGTTCACAGAACCACCCTAAGGAAATCTCATCATCACACACCTTACCATTAGGTTATTCACTGGTGTAATAAAGGGATTAGTATCTTGACCACAGAAGAATGAATTTAAATATTTTTATTTTCATTAAATTAATGATTATTTTTATATTTTTTTACTTTATAATGATTGGATAAAATTTTTGACAAAAAAATAGATTTTGATATGATAAAACATAAATTGTATCTTTGGGAAATATATAGTTTCAATCCAGTCACTCTTTTTAATGAATTCAAAATTTTTTGAAATAAATGATATTTCAATAAAATATTAATAATAAATAATATTTATTAATTATAAATTATAATATAATTTCATAAAGTTAAATGTAATTTTTATAAGAGTTAGAAAAACTATTATTGTTAAAAAATAGTATTTTTTTAATAAATAGTGATTTTGATTTAAAAATTTAAATTATCATATTTATAGAATTATCTTGCTAAAATAAATATTATTTTTTAAATAATCATATTAAATTTATCCAATGATGTATTTTTCATAATTTTCTTAGACAGACAAATTTTTGGGTAAAAATTAAATATGATAAAAATATATGGTATGTATTATAACATCCTAAAAACCCAAAATTGATGTAATATATGCCATAAAGGGTATCCACAACCAAAATTATGTTTATCCTTTAAAATAATTTGTTTTCTAATTTATTTTATTAATTTTATAAACCCTTAATTAATTATCCAAAACATATATTATATTTTACAGTTTTAAAATTTATTCTCTATGTACATGACTCACTTCCACATCACCATGGGTATTATTTTAATGATATTAGTTATTGGATTTAGAAAATAATGAAAGCCACTCAAATTTTTTAGAAACCATTGGATGTTTTGTAGTTTGGATTAATTTATCATATAGATTCCAAAACCTATGTTTAGAAATTAATAAATAATTTCCCTCTCTTTTTCTATAAAATCCCACCCAACCTTATATTATTATTCACTCAAAACTCTTGTAGCATGGATATTTTCTACTATTACCTCTCTATATCCCTCCCAAGGTTACACCAAACTCTTAATAATCTCCTCCCAATATTTAATAAGCACCCTCTCAAGGTAAGGAATCTTCTCATTCTTCTATTTATTCAAGAAACTTCCTTATATTATGCTTTTTAATTTCAAATTTTTCATATCGGGGTAGGTTATTAAAGGTACCTTCTAATTTAATTATGGTTTCCATGTTATTAGAGACCCATTTCACTCTCATTAATCCCTTATATGAACCTTTATGTACCAATATTATGTTGCCCAAATTATCCTATGACTTTTCTTAACAAACAATTGTGTAGTGTATACCCATCCCCATTTCCACTAAGGTTATTCACCAAGATGTACCTGTACATATATTATTTTGAACTTCCATGTATATATCCCAAACTCCTTAATAATGGGATTAAAAGTGATTAAATATATCCTTATGTTGTAAGATCTATGTGGAACACTAATGCATGTATATGATATAAATGTGATGTGTGGGCCCGAAATTATATATCCCTCCAATGAATTGGGTAATGTTTTTATCTAATGAGATTTTATGTATGATATTATGGAGTGAACCTAATATATTATGGTACTTTTTTCACCATTCTAGATGACATTCTCATTGTAAGGGAATTCACCGATGTGTTTCCTAAACAATTTCTTGGTCTTCTTTTGAGTTGAGAGGTAAATTTTATAATCAGACTTATACCCAAAGATTTTATAATATCCAAGACTCCATATAAAATAGTCATTATTAAACTTGAGGAGCTGAATAAGAAACTATGGTAGAATCTAAATAAAGGGTTTACACACCCAAGTGCATCACTAGGGGTGAACTGGTCCTCTTCCTCAAGAATAAGGATGGTTCAACGCTCTTATACATTGATAATCATGAATTCGACAAAATAATGACAAAGAGAAAGTATCTTCTACCAAATATTTATGAATTTTTCTTTTAGCTACATAGATACCAATACTCTCTTAAGGTGGGTCTTTAATAAGGATACTATCAAGTAACGGTAAAGATGAGGGATATCCCCAAGACTATTTTTCATACAAGTTACAACTACTAAGAGTTCATGGTGATCCTATTTGTGCCCACTAATGCTCCATAAATATTCATAGAAATAATGAATATATTATTTAGCAATTACCTATATAAATTTATGGTATTCTTTATAGATGATATTCATATTTACTCTAAAATCCAGGAGGAGCATGAGGTGAATTTGGAGGTTGTAATGAAGACCTTGTATAAAGAAAACATGTATTAAAAGTACATTAAATGAAATTTTGGGATAGAGAATGTAACATTATTGGGGAATGTTATCACCAACAATGGGATATCTATGGATCCTTTAAAAATAGAGGCAATTTAAGGATGTCCTAGACCAACATCTTTGATGAAAATCCATAGTTTCCTTAGATTATCTAGGTACTATCATCAATTTGTGAGAATCTTCTCACAATTTTCAAGACCACTGACCAATATAACTCAGAATTGGGTGAAGATTTTCTGTAATGATGAATGAAAATAAATCTTTAAATTGAGAAAGAATAGTCTGATCACTGTATATATGCTCACATTACCCACCAGTGGGGAAAGATTTTTGATCTATAGTGATGCATCCAAAAGGGCTCGGGTTGTGTACTCATACAAGATGAAAAATTGATAGCTTATAACTCCCAGAAATTAATGATTCATGAGAAGAACTACCCAAAACATGATCTATAATTGGCTGTATTCATATTCACATTGAATATTTGGAGGCATTTTCTCTATAGGGAGAAGTATGACATCTATACGGATTATAAAAGCTTCAAGTATATATTCAAAAAAAGAAGAATAATATATACCAATAAAGGTGGTTATATATGATCAAGGATTGTGATTTTTTAATCCATTACCATCCATGGAAGGTGAATAAAGTGGAATATTCTCTAAGTATAAAATATATTGCAAACCTATCCGTGATGAGGATTACAAGGGATCCAATTTTCTTGGACATGCAATGGATGAAAATGGAAATAAAAAAAAGATTTCATCCTACCTTACTCAAATAAATACTCAACCATATATTATTGATAGGATCAAGGAGTCTTAGAAATATAATGTGCTAATATAGAAAAAATGTATCAAATATTATAGTGTTCAAATTTAAAAAATATGGAGTTATAATATATGAAACCTAGATATGTGTCCCATAAACACCAAAATAGAAGAGGTAACTTCTGGATTATGTGAATTACTCATACTTAATTTATTTTAATTGGAATCACCAATAATTATAGAGATCATAAGTAAAACTTATGGTAGGATAACATGAATAGTGAGATTGTGGAATTTGTATGTTGATGCTTCGTATGATAATAAGTTAATGATGAATAATATAAGTCCAATGTTATGATGAAAACATTACCTATACCAATATGGAAATTAGAAAATATAACATTGGATTTCATCCTAATAATACTTAGGACACCTAAAGGTAATAAATTAATCTAGGTGGTATTTGATTGAATTACCAAGTCTCTGCATTCCATTTCTATCAATGAATATTTATCTCTTGGAAAACTCACCAAGATGTACATAAGGGAAGTGGTAAGACTGTATGGAGTTATAAACTCTATTATATCTAATCAATATCTGAGGTTTCCCTCAAGGTTCTGGAGAATCCTTCATCAGTCTTGGATATAGAACTAAGATTCAACACTACTTATCACCCTCAGAAGGATGGTCAATATGAAAAAACCATTAAAACTCTAGGGGATATGTAAGATCATTTTCTATTGATTTTCAAGGATATTGGGATCAATAACTTCCCCTATTGGAGTTCTCATATAATAATAGTTTCAAATGTAGCATTAAAATGGCACCTTATATGGATCTGTATGGGAATAAGTGTCAAACTTTGACATGTTGGGATGAAGTTAGGGAGTAGAAACTTATGGGACCTTATATTATCCAAGATATGAACAAGAATATTAAAACCATTAGTTTCATATGAAATCCATGAAAAGTTGATGTAAAAGAGATATAGAAAATCATTAATGAGACATGGAGTTTGAGGATGAAGATATGGTGTTCCTTTGTATATCACCATGGAAGAAATTCAAGAGGTTTGGGAAGAAGGGAAACCTTAGTCCAAGATAAATCATCCCCTTTGAGATCCATTATTACATCAAAGATGTGTTTTATTGACTTAAATCCCACCAAACCTATCTCAAGTGCATGATGCATTCCATGTATCATGCTTGAGGAAGTATATACTAGACCACTCACATGTATTAAATCTATAGGTGGTCACATTAGAGAATTATCTTTCATAAGAGTAGAAATTGATGAAGATATCATATCATAGAGACAAAGTTCTATGAAACAAGATAACTCATATGGTCAAAGTATTTTGGCAGAACCACAAGTTTCATGAAGTGAATTGGGATCCAAAAGAGGTGATAAAACAGAAGTGACCTCACCCGTTTTAGTGTATGAATGAAATTTGGTGAGAGAAATTTCTAAATGGGGGAATAATTTAATGACATGAACATTTATAAATTAAATTCCATTTTTAAATGAGTAAATTAGTTATTAAGATATGAAATTATGGAAAACACATCCACAACTTTGGTTACTTTGGACTGTTATAATTTATATCATGTCATATTTAAAATATTGTTAATAATAATAATCATTGATAGTATAGTTATCATATAGTTATCATATGATTAGTATATATATAGGGTTATGATAAATCCATTTTGACATATAAAAATGAGTTGATGGACTCTACTATAAGAATCATACCCTATGAAGCCCATTTATCTGAGCTTCCTAGGGAGATAGCATTACTGGCCTTTTCCCTTGACTAATCCCAAGCCAAGACTCAATGACTAAAGCATGAGTGAAAATTTTTATTGAATAATTCCAATCTCATTGAGATCAAGGTTCAAACCATGTTCTCTAAACCACTCCAACAAAATCTTATCATTTCACACCTTACCCTTAGGGAATTTGCTGGTCTAATAAAGGGATATGTATCTAGAACCTAACAGTGTGAATTTGTATTATTTTATTTTTAATAGAATAATGATTATGTTTATATTCTATTATTTGTAATTATTAAATAATAATTTTGACCAAAAATGATTTTGATATGATGAAACACAAATTGTATTTTTGGGAAATATGTTATTTTAATCAAGACATGCTTTTTAATGAATTTAATAATTTTTTAAATAAAATATATTTTAATAAAATATTATCATTACATAAAATTTATTAATTATAAATGATAATATAATTTTATTAAGTTAAATTTAATTTTTACATGAGTCTAAAAAGCTGTTATTGTCAAAAAACCATTATTTTCAAATAAATTGGAATTTTTATTTAAAAGTGTAAATTATGATATTTAGAGGATTATTTTGATAAAATAAATATTATTTTTGAAATAATAACATATAAATTATCCAATAGTTAATTCTTCATAATTTTCTGAGATAGACAAATTTTTGGGTAAAAATTAAATACATTATAAATATACAGTATGTATTATGACATCATAATAAACCAAAAGTGATGTGGTATATGACATAAAAGGTATAAATGACTAAAATAATGTTTCCCTTTAAAAATAGTCTGTTTTTATGTTATTTAATTAATTTTATAAACCTGTAATTAATCCTCCAAAATCTATAGTATATTTTAAGGTTTTAAAATCAATTATTTATGAACATGGATCACTTCCACATCACCAAGGGTATTATTTTAATTATTTGAGTTATTAAACTTATAAAAAAATGAAAACCACTCCATAATTTCAGAAACCATGGGATATTTTGTGATTTTTATTAATTTTTCATAGAGTCCAAAACCTATGTTTGGAAAAAAAAAAGAATTCACCTCTACTTTGTTATAAAAAACCACTCAAAATCCCATTATTATTCACTCAAAATTATTATATCTTGAATTCAATATTACATTACCTATATAGAGACCTCCCAATTTTCCCCAAAGGTCTTAATAATATACTTCTAGGCATTAATAATATCCCTATCAAGGTAAGGGATCCTCTCCTTCTCCTCTTTATTAATGTACCTTTCTTATATTTTGTATTTAAAATTGCAATTTTTAATGTTGGGGTATGTTTTTACACATAAATAATACTTTAATTATGGTTTCCAAGTGATGATATACCCCTCCCACTCTCATTAATCACTTCTATAAATCTTAATTTACTGTTGTTATGCTACCAAAATTATCTTGTGATTTTTCTTTCCAAAAATATATATAGTAAATACCCATCCCCATTTCCACTCAAGGTTATTCACCTAGATTATCCTATAATTCATTGATTATGGACTTCCATTTATGTATCTAACACTCCTTAATCATGTAATTAAAAGTGATGAAAGACATCTTTATGTTGTATGATCTATGTGACACACTTATGCATGTACATGATATGAATATGGTTAGTAAACCCAGAATTATATATCCCTCCAATGAATTGGGTAATGTTTTTGTTCCATAAGATTTTATGTATAGGATTTGTGAGTAACCTAATCCATTGTGGTACTTTTTCTACTATGTGATGTTTTCTTGGTAGTTATCCTTGGATTATGTTTATGTCATGTTTTATTTTGTTGCCACATTCCTATATTATCTTGATGTTATCATGTTATATCATGACCCATTGTTCATGATTATGATTCTCCCTCCATTCATGCCTCTTTAATATTCCTAGTTACTCGTGTATATTACTTACATCATGTAATGATTTTATTATTCCATTATTTAGATTTATATCTCATCATATTCTTATGTATGTCCCTAGGTTATCTTTTTCATTTTTAAAAGATCCATGGAATATAATCACACGTTATGAAATTTTAAAATAATATTTTATTTATTTATTTTACAAGTTATTATGTCATGTACCTAATCACTCAAAGACACTAGGCCTCACGATCTTCTGGGATTTTATTGAGTGTATATTTATGTAATAAATCATGAATTAAAGTGTATTAAAATATGGTTTTTCATACTTCTCTTACCATTATGTTCTCTTTACAGATATTCAGAAACCTTTTTCACATGGAAATCGAGAATTTACATGAAATCACCTTTGTGTGTATTGTATTGGATAAATATCTCCATAGAGCATTGATTCTATTCACATCTTCATCCAATTCCATGCAATATATTTCCATGGGTGCTCTACCTTCTATGTTTACCACAATTCCATTCATGTTAGTTGTATACACATCTATGTCAACTGATTGGAAATAGATATTTGTATGATTCTTACATAGTTGAAAGTAGTTCCTTTTAAAGATCAGAATCCACTTGTGATTAAAAACTAATATCATATCACCTGAAGAGAGAAATCGCCTTGAAAAAAGAACTATTAGTTTTTATATAATTTCCAACTCTAAATCGTATGCTATGATGATGTGAAATTCGATGCCCTAAACCCAATTTTAGTAATAATTTTCAATTATGATACTATGTATAAATTGAGTTATGCATGGTTTATTCCCACCAAAATATTGTTATTACTTCTATGTATACTATTTACATGGTAATGTTCTTTGATTATTTTTCATATCACTATGCCAAAAATGCAATTTAGCAATGATTTTTTCTTTTTCATTTAGTGATAATTTATATAGTCATGAAATGATTTTTGGTCATTTTTCAAAACCTTCATGTATTGAGCTATCACGAATCATTTATTTTATTATTTATTACTATATAATTAGGTATAAATATGTATATAATTAGATTTCAACCCCTTATCTATTGGTTATTCTACAAAGCCTTTACCGCTCCACCATGTCCTTCAAGTGGTGATTAAGTAGACTTTAATATACTTATATGTGTGTGTGTGTGTCTGTGTTTATATATAGATAAAAATATATAAATGTAGTTATATATAAATTTATAAAGATATGCAAATATATATGAATATCTATTAAATATACATACATATATATATATATATATTTACATAAATGTTTATAAATACATATATATATATATATAATTAAATAGAATTATATATAAATATATATGTGTGTGTGTATATATATTTACATAAATATAAATATATATATATATAATTAAATATAATTGCATATAAACCTAAATATACATAAATATATATATAAACACATATAAACATACATACATACATACAAACATACAAACATATATATATTCCCACATGATATATATAAATACATATATATATGTATATATATATATATAATTAAATATTATTGTATATAAACATAAATATATATATATAAACACATATAAATATACATACATATATATATATACCCACATGATATATATAAATATATATATATAACTAAATATAATTGTATATAAACATATAGATATATAAACACATTAAAATATATACATACATACACACACACACACACATAATACATGTGTATACATACATACATACATACATACATACATACATACATACATATATATATAAATGCATATAAAAATATATGTATATATAAATACTTATAAATATCTATAAATTATAAATAAGTATACATAAATATGTATAAATTATATATATATATAAAGCTATATATATAATTATATGTGTATATATATAAACACATATAAATATACACATATATACATGTATATATATGTATATATATAAATATAAATACTTATAAATATTTATAAATATATATAAATATACATAAATACAAATACATATCTATAATTATATATAATTATAAATATATATACATAAATATATATATAAATATGTGTGTCTGTGTTTTAATATGTAAATATGTTCATATATAAATAATTACCAATTGATAATTAAGAATTAGTAAATAATTAATAATTACCCACTAATGATTATAACTACTTATCTAAAATTTTAAATGAAAATATTAAATTATTATAAATATTAAATAATAAATAATTATTTATTATTTATTATTGATTATTAATATCTATTTAAAATTTAAATTAATTATATTTTATCATTAATTTCATGGCTATTTTTAAAAACCATTACAATGATTAAATAAATATTTTTTAAAAATATAGATTTAATAATGGTTTTTAATAAACCACTGTAAATTAGTAAGGGTTTTCTAAAATAGCTGTTAAAAATGAATCATTGAGAAGCAATTTTGAAAACCATCACTGAATTATTTTTTCTCTATAGTATATAAAAAAGTTGTAACAATTCACATCTATAATGGGAACCTCAATATACTATGATAGTAATCTTAAACATATATCATATGGTCTAAATACATCAAATAGATGGGTCATGGAATTTTTTCAACTAACATGTGTTTTGGTCTCACAATAATTAATACTTTTTCTCGTGATGTTTTCACTTGGTGATCTCAATTATTGGAGATTAAGAGAACTGGCCCACCAATAAGAACACCATATGTTTTTGGTGTCATTAGATGTTTTTCGTCTATGTGCATGTTTATTGGTATCTGGACTTGATGTCATTATCAATATATATCATTTGATCATGTACTTTGATGAAAGAGGGAAACCAAGAAAATTTATGTTTTTGGTTAGGTAGCTTGTGTCGGGCTTGTCGTTAGTGACATGGAATTGATTGAATGATCAATAAAAAATTTATCACATACATATTTAGAAAGAAGATATATTTTGCCACTTGACTAGGATGGTAGTGCATTGAATAAACCTATTCCCATGATAGATGAATAAATTCAATCCTATACAATCAATAAAAGTTAAATAAATCATAAATTATTATATAATAAAGTGTTCATCATACATTATAAGATATCATGATACAAAGAGATTATATTACATAGTAATTGTTCGTATGAGGTTGTTGTAGCTATGGATTATCCTTAACGATTTAGGTTTCATGATGTGTTCCTAGATACCACTCCTGGTTAGTGAGTATGACTCACTACTATCGAGATGATGGCCTATTGCATCACACACAAAGTGTATCCACAAGTTCCACTAATCTAAATTAATTGGGGTTTAAGAAAATGTAGGCTCCTCTTGCATGGCTTGGTGAACATTTGAGTGTGGATAGTCAAAATTATATCAATTCAATTATATTATTCAAGTTTAGAACAATAATAATAATAATAGAATCTATATTTCATGCTAATCATGAATTATTTAGGTTAAAATAATTGAACACAAGGAAAGTGTTTTCCTAGAGAATATTTATTTATTCAGGTTTTAATAACAAAAATTCTGGATAAATGGGATGATTTAATAGCTTGTACATTATCATGAGATATTTTAGAGTGTAACACGTGGATGGTAAAATGTTTGAGACATTTATGAAAATATTAATGAGTCATCGGTGACATTTTGGGTCTATTTGAAAGGAAAACTTCCATAATGAGATAAATATAATTTATGGAAGTTTCAACATACCTATATAAGTAATTTTAGATATAAAAATGAGAAGGGATCCTCTTTCTTGAATTTCCACTCCTCCCAATCCCTCTCTCATGTTTTATAGATAGAAAGTGAAGGGAAGATCAAGAATGAATCTATCTAAGTATACGTATTGATTGTGTGATATTTCAGTGATTTAAATTACATTAAAAAGATAATTATTCTCTTATAATAGAACACTAAGATCATATATTATAATTATAGATGTTTTGATGAATATTTAGATGATATATAGGGTGCCTCATTTGGTGCCTTTGAGGTATGGTGATTTAGAGATGATCATAGTACACTAGGATCATGTTGTTCCATCAAGGTATCTTTTCATTTATGTTCTTCATATTTAAATTTATTTTCATAGGATTTATGGATAAACCCAAAACATGTATGCTAGATCTGGTTTTATAATGCCAATATTCTATTTTTTTGTAAAATACCAGTTACAAACACTTATTTCATGCACAAGTTCCTTCATCTAACACCACTTGTTGGTCTCACTTAGGGATAATACCATGAGAGAGAGTGAATCATATCATTAAAAATTAGAATATCACATTAAATAATATCATTATATATTTAGTAAGAACACATACCTCTTCCACTCGAAATATTAAAGCGATAAAAGAACATGACACATGTAATTTTTTCTTGGTTCACCCATACTATGATATTATAACATCCCATACCAATATGGGATTATAGATTCAGAGAAAACTTGGCTCCAAAGGAAGAAAAAAATATTTTTTAAATATTATAATTTGAATTCATAGATGAATTTTGTATGTTTTAAATAAATTTTTTTAGATGGGTGTCACATTAGAAAATCCTTAAAGAGAGTTTTAGATTGTTTTGTATGAAAGAAGAAATATTATGGTTGTAGAGGAAATCCATTAGAACCTTGGTGGAGACCATAAGAGTTCTGGGGTCTAAGAAATTGGCCACTATACACCCCACTATAAAGCTTATAGGGTCCAATAATACCCCAGTGGGCTACCAAAATTTAATTAGACCCACCATAGTTTCAGTAGGTCCACCCAACCCCCACTTTCAGTAAGGAACAATTGGTCATTTGTTTCCTTTTATTTGAGTACCCCTTTAGGGTTTATATTCTTTCCAATTGGGAAGATATGGAAGACTTCCCACCTTACTATAATTTCTTCCCTCCTTTCTCTCCTAATATTCTAAGTGATTTTGGAAGGATTTATTTAGTGGTTTGAGGTAAGGTTTCATCCCTTTCTCATTTAACTCTCCTCTCATTTCCTCCCATGATTAAGAAATTTTACCTAAGGATTTGAGATATTATTTCACTAAATCATGGTGAAATCATTCCACCATGATAGTTCTATTGTATATGGATATAAAAAGGGTCCAAGGGAGGATTATTACACATAGTTACTTGAAATTTCATTAGAGGTATGCTACTTCTTGTACATGTCTTTGATTTTTAGAGAATTTGGATTAAATTTAGGGATGATTAGTGATAAGGAATTTTTGATTTTTCATTTAATAGGTTTGAATGCATTTGGGAGGTGATATTCACCTATTTCCTCAATGTTTTAGTCATGAGAGGCCTCCCACTATTTTTTATCAATTATGCCCAAATGAATAAAAGTGTTTTTATTATAAAAAAATAATTATACATATGATATAATTGATTATATTAACTCATTGATTAGTTAGGGGACCTTTGAGGTATTGGTTATTAATGTGGTATTGGTTATTAAGGATGTGATAAATGCTAAGTGGTAATCTCCATTTTGAGGTCGATGGTCCCTAAGAATTCTCATAAGTTTATATGAATTACACATGTGTTGTGATATGAATCTCTTGGTGGGTTTGTGTGAATGTTTTGATATGGAATAAAACTTGGTTTATTTATGTCTAATGATAATAATGATGATAATTAGGTCCATTATATTTTCTCAATGAGTCATGTTTTGATTCCATGGTCATCAATGGCCATGATATTAATTTAAAGCATTGAGAATCTTGTACTTGGAACCCACATGCAATGTTCCTTTGAAACATTGTGACTTAGCGGGCCTTAATATGTGACTTTGGATGCACCATTTATGGGGTAATCTCATTTATTCTAGAGGTTAACCTGAGGGATTCATTTTGATGATTTGTGGTATAATTAAGGTTATTTTTCCTTATTAATGTGTGTTTTAATATGTGTAAGTGGTGAGGAATGTTCACCTCAAGATAAATAGTTTTGGGTAGTTTGTATCTTAGACATTTAATAGGGATAACGGGTTATGGGAGTAAGACCTAACCTAGTATTGAATAGAAAATGGGAATTTAATGACATTCTAATCATCAATTGATATATTATATGACCTCACTTGATAAGTTATTTAATATACCTTTTTATTCTTAATGTGTTATAGAAAATTGATTAGATATGATATGACTAATCATGCATAAGTAGTTTTATGATGTTTTTTTTGGGTATGTGGTTAGTTTTATTTCCAACCATTGTATCAATGGTTATTCATATTGGTTATAATTTCAACCCTACCATTTATTCTTCATAGGTTAGGTGTAATTTCAACCATTATTTCATTTATTATTCAAGTTGAATGTAATGTAAAACCTTTTAATTATAATTAATAGGTTTGGTTAAATACTAAATATTGTTTCATTGGTCATTTAGGTTAGATGTAATTTTAACCATCATTTCATTGCTTATTCAAATTGGGTTTAATGTCAAAAAAATTATTTATACTTCCTAGTTTGGGTGCGATGTAAACCATTGTTTCATTGGTTATTTAGGTTGGTTGTAATTTCAATAATTATTTCATTAGTTATTCAGGTTGGGTGTAACACATATCCTTCAATTTATGCTTCCTCATTTGGGTTTAATTACAACTAATATTCTTTGTTATTTAGTTTAGGGGTAGTTCCAACCATTCCTCTAATGATATTTAGGTTGGGTGTAAACCATTGTTACATGGGTTATTAATTTTGGGACTAGTTCAAAACATTCCTCGCTTGATATTTTGGTTAAGTGTAGTTATTTCCATTATTCTTTGGAATAATCAATTTGGTTGGAATTCCAACTATTTTTCTATGGATTATTAGGTTTTTTATAGTGAAAACCATTCCTATTTTTTAGAATCTAGGTTAGGTGTAGTGCCAACCCTTCCATTTATGATTCTTAGGTTGGGTATAATTAAAACCAATGATTCTTTGGTTATTTAGGTTAGGTGTGGTATGGACTATTTTTCTCATGGTGTTAGGTTTGATATAATTCTAACCATTACTTCATGAAATATTTAGGTTGGCTATAGTGCTTACCATTGTCTCATGTAGTATCTAGGTTGGGTGTAATGCCAACTCTTCCTTTATGGTTCCTAGGTTGGGTGTAATGTTAACCAATTTCTATGGTATTTCACTTATTTATTATGGTTAGATACTATTTCAAACCTTTGTAAATTTTTATGAAATATTATTACATGGAACTATCACTTGATAAATAAGGTGTGGTAAAATCGAGGTAGCATGTTAGAACCTAAGGATATGACTGATATTCATTATTAATGTTTTATTACTTTGTCACATAATGCATGCACTTATATTTATATATTTGGTTAGGGATAACATTGGTGGTAGCCTAATGAGTTATTCTCACACCCTGCATAATTTATCTCTATGTGCATATAGACTTCATGATTAGGGATGTGGGTAAGGGAAAAGGCCATGCAATCGATGGTTGAGTTGTGATGAGGGGCATAGTAGGATACAAGACCAAACAAAGTCTTAGGTCAATTTTATTTTTTATAAATATATGAAATAAATACATTATACGCATAATTTATTGATGAAAATATCATATGTTATGAAATGGGTATCACAACTAGAAAAATGTGTTATTGCCACGATTCAAAACCGTGGAAGAAGGGCCCAAAACCGTGGTCGTAGGCTACGGCCATGGTTTTTTCCAATCGTGGGAGCTATCACCATGGCAGTAGGGTTTGAACTATGGTCATGGTTTTAACTATAGAAATAGTTGTCTCTGTTGTCAACTGAGGTAGTTGAACTATGGCCATAGTTATGACTATGGAAATAGGTGTCCTATTTCCCCGGTTTTAACTATGGATATACTATAGAAAATTGTGGAAATAGCCTAAAAATAATGTGTGCCTAGCCGGATTTAATCCCAGCACCTTCCGTTCACATTTCATCACCCTAACCACTACACCACAAAGTATTTTGTGTGTGTATATATATATAATATGTTATATATATTATTAAAAACTGTGGTAATATCCTAAAAATCATGGTAATAGGTCTTCCCTCTATTCTTTTGGTGGGAAATTTTTTCTCCTGCGCAAGGGAAAGAGACATATAGCCATGGTTTTCAAACCTATGGCTATAACCTTTTGAAAAAAGGCTTGTAGCCATAGTTTTCAAAACCATGGCTATAGGCCAAATAACTATTGCTATAAGTGTAGGTTATATCCACAGTTTTGAAAACTTTGGCTATAGACCATGAAAAAAAGAACTATAGCCACGGTTTTAAAACTGTGGCTATAGGCCACATAACCGTGGTCGTAGCTACCTATAGTCATGGTTTTAAAACTATGGCTATAGATCAGTGGCCATAGCTTGTTTTTCAAGTAGTGTATGTCCTAGTGGACGATATACTTATTATAATAGGAATATTATGTTCCCTTGTCTTTATTATTACTTATGATATATTGATATCATTACACCACTTCTTAATACAATCATGTTTTAAAATAGTTTATATCTTAAGGCATGGTGAATCATATTATATAATTCATGTTACATACTATTATTGACTATGAAAACTAAGTATTAATATTAAACATTTGAATCTCATCCACATAAGTTATCATTTATTACTTATATTTTATAGGATGAAATGTATGGGTGAATAAATTTGGCAGAGGGGTTACAATAATTATACCCATTTCCATTTAATCATATATTTTGTAACATATTAGTAATGTATGGAGTCTTGGGGGAGTCCATGATTTCTATATATACCATTGATATGAGGTTAAATATTTTCCAATCCTCTTATCAATTCTTCCATAGATCTTCCCCTCCTTCTTTATTTTCCTTGAGATATACTAGTATATCTTGGTATAAAGGAGGATTCCACCCAAATATTGGGTGATTCAGTTCATCTTATGGATATTCCATGTAATAAGAAACCGGATAGTTTCTTGTAAGGTATCATCATCAATCATATAAATGAATACAATAGTAAAATCCATCTTTAGTGAGAGGTGTATTTTCTTTATTTGGTTTATACATGTTTTAGGTTTTTCATAGCATGGAAATCATAGGAATTATGGGTTTTATTGTATTCTATGGCCTTGAATAAGTGTTATTCAAACCTTATAAACCCTTTAGTGTTATTATATCCTAACTATTCTTTTTTTATTCTTGAAATCATGTTGGAAATAAAAAATGTATATCTTTTTTTATATCATGTTACTTGTTAAAAAATGATATATGTTTTGTTATATGGATGAATTTATGATATGAGAATTAGTAATCTAGGATATGGTTATTACATATGATATGTGATATCATAAATGGTGACATATTGAAAATACTTAAATCTTCACATATTTTAATGTATAATATATTGTAATTTTATACTGTAATGGGAATTTTTTTATGTCGTAGTTTATTATTGATCTAAACATAATCAATGATGGATCTAATTGAGAAATGCAAAATAGAGTATCGTATTTCTTAGGTGATATCGAGTATATAATATGCTATGATAGTTTGACAGTAGCATATCTTATTAAGGATATCATAAACTATAATAAATAATATGGTATTATCTATCACATGTCATGATTCACTAGTTGTAAGAGGCAGTATTATATCTCATCTTATGATATGAGTTATGTTGTAAAATATGATATACATAAAAAAAATATTTTTCAACTTTTCAATTATGAATTGAATTATATAATTTATAAAAATTTTATAAATTATAGAAAATGTATTTTTGGATATTTATTTAATTTATAAAGTGTTTATAAATTATTTAATTATAAAAAATTTAAGTGTTGTTGAAACATTTTATAAATAAAGTTATGATTGTTAAAATTCTTAAAAACCTTCATCGGTGTGGGATAAGAGTTTTTGGGTTAGGTTGAGCATATGTTTAGGAGTTGATCTAATGGGACTTGGGATACAATATTTTTCTCACATGCCATATTGTAGGGGGGTTCCTAATATGGGTTGTGGAGGGAGTGGAATATAATTGGAATGTAGCTTGCAAAACCATAGGAGGTGGTAGGGAGTGTGGGGAGGGAGATAGGGTAGGGTAGTCGGAATGGGAGGTAAAGTTGGGGTGGGAGGAGAGGAAGAGGGTATCTCACATAGCTGGTGACTTAGTGGGTTGTGTATAGTACTATTCCATTTCTATTTCAATAAATTTATTATGAGAAACCATTTTAGTATAAATGTTTATAATGAAATTATTTACTCATTAATCCCACACTTTATCCCATGTTCATGAAAATATACAAATTGTGATAGGATGATATAAAATGAGTGTTCACCCACCATATTTGTATAGAACCAAATCCCTAATCCTAAAGAAGGGGGATATACTACTAGAAATAGATTAATATCAACCTATATTTGACCGAAGAGGGGTTTAAGACACTTCCCTTCAAATAATTTATATTCAAGATAAAATAGAATAAACCACAACTCAAGAAAACTAAGAATAAGGCTCCTTTTCCCCATGGAATAATATCAATCAAAGTAGTATACCAATCCTAAAATATGGAGAAAATTTAATTCTAGTGATTTGAGGAACTGCTATAAAAGTAGCATAAAGTTAGTGAGAAAAGGATTCCCAACCTTCCATTTTTCAACCACAAACTCTTACAATAGCTCATCGATGAATCTAGTTGAATACCAAGGATGGGATTTAAGGGTAAATAAATAATAATAAAAGGGGATATCCCAAGAGTACAACATACCAAAAAATATCCCAAAATCTCAAGAATGAATTATTTAAGGATTAAATTTTAAAAATAAAAAAATCATTAAAAACCTCATTTTAAAAAGGTATAAAAAATACATTAGAACACTATAAGGTTGCCACTAGACTTTTGACGGCCATAAAAGTTCCATAAGACTTCTGGTGATGAGATATCAACACTCTAGTGCATTTTCTACACCTCTTATCTTCTCCCTTCCTTCAACAATATCCTCTCATTCTCTTCCCCTTTATTTCCAACTCCCTATAAACCTCACAAAAAAATCATTTAATAATTCAAATATTAGAAATTGAAATAAATAAATCACTCAAAATGATAGTTTAATTACATAATTAATAATTTATCATGATAAATTCATCAAAGGGATGATAATATACTAGAAATAGAAGCATATAATCAAATGAAATGAAGTTTTTAAATAATTTATAATAAAAGAATCATGATATGAAATGAAAAAGAGATTAATAATAATCCTTACTCAGACATGTAAACGGTTTATTAAAATGTTATAATGAGAGTTAATGAATAATATCTCATGAAAAATACATGAAATAAATGAAAATATAGAATAAATACAATCATATCATCATATTACGAAGAATTTTAAAATATATTATTTTAAAATAAATACAGTTGGGAAAGAAAAGAGGATTTAAAATCCTTAATTTGGTAAGGTAACAACTTATGAAAAAGGGTATAAAAAGAGTGAATGGATAATCTATCATGAACAAAACATCAAAGGGGTGATTATATACTGGAAACAAAAGCATATCATTATATATTAGGAGAGGAATATAAGAATTATATACTAGGAAATGCTATAATAATATTGAAAAAATAATATATCATGAAAAATACATCAAAGGGATGATATTACACTAGAAAAATAAGAATATAAACGTGTATAATTTATGTTTAAAATAGTTTATAATAAAATAATTATAATTGGAAAAGAAAGGGGGGATTAGTAATCCTTACTTTGGTATGGTGATTACTTATGAAATAAGAATAATGAGAGTTGATGAATAATATCTCATGAATAATACATCAAAGGGATGATATTATGTTTTAAAGATAATAATATCATCTTATGGAATGTAATTTTAAAATATTTTATATTAAAATAATTATAATTGGAAAATAAAGGGGATGATTAAGAACCCTTACTTAGATATAATAACTTGGGAAAAGGGTAAAATGATAGTGAATAAATAATATCTCATGGAAAATAAATTATAATTATAATGATACTATGGAAATATATTCATTGAAGCATATAAAATAGATGTTTAAAATGGATTATAAAAAAATATTATTATTATTTGAAATGAATGAGTTAAGAATATGAACTTTTGTTTCAACATAGTAATTACTTATGAAAAGGATATAATAAGAGTAAATAAATAATATATCATGAAAATTATATCAATGGTATCATAATACCATGGAGATATGATCATAGAAGCATATGGAGTTGATAATTTTTATTCTATAAAGTGATGTATATGAATAATTTATATTCCATGTCTAATAGTTTTCTTTTTTCCACAATATTCATTATATTCATGGTGATTATAGAATACTATGATAAATTCATACCTTATTCATGACATTTACATTTATTAATTTCTTATTTTATTCTTAATTAATTATTGTGAGTGAATATCATTAATTTTTTACATTAACAAAAATAATTAAATCATATTTATTTCATCATATTCATTTATATATCTATGTAATTCTTCTATAATAAATTTATTTACTCTAAAATACGAATTTAAATGAAATTAATTATTATGAGCATATACTATGAAATAATATAAAATGATAAAAATATATACACAAAAAAAACTGGCTTATTAAATCATTTACACCTCAAAAATAAATTATACCCAAATATTTTTTACTCATTGAGAAATAATTAAAAATATTTTTATTCATACCTTCAAATATAATGATCATAAAGATCCTCTATAGTTTTTGTTTATAGTAGTTTGTCTATATATTTTATATCAAGTTTCAAGAATTATGAAAATTTAATGAAATCCTTGAAGGAATTTTCCCATCCATTTAAGTTGTAAATATTGACATAAAAAATATAAAATTCCCAAGTTCTGTAAAAGTTTTGAAATATTAAAAAAGAGTTAGATGTGTGAATATTTTTTTTACAAGTAATCCAAATATTAAAAATTTTGTAAATAATACTTGAATTTTCCCATATAATAATAATTTCAATAAGTTCGTCTAGAAAATATAGGAGTGTAGAGTTATATTTATACCCATACATCTCTAAGAAAACTCTTTATTCAATTAAATAAATAATATAAATAATCATAACATGCATCCTATAGAAAATGACATGTTAAATTTATCATATAACCCCCTAATAATGTTTTCATTATCACCAACCAAAATCATAATTATTTAATTATTTATGGTCAATTCATAATATGAATTATCATTAATAGAGTGGAAAGGTTAACACTATATGAATATACTAGTTACACCTAAAGTAGTTTATAAGAATTAGGTTTTTATTTCCTAAGGTTTTCCATCCAACTTCCCAAAAATATTTTATTAATACCCAGAAAATAAATAAACTCTACTTGGATACCAAATGATATTCCTCATACTCGTACTATCATATCTATTATTAGATAAAAAACATTTATTATGTAACTTACAATTTATTTCTTATAAATCAATTCCTAAAATATTTAAGTTTAGAAAATTTTGAAACTAAAACATAATATAAATGTAATAATATATAAAAATATTTGAATAATCTCATAAATATATCCAAAAATCTATTTTTATCTATCCTCCATAATATAGATTGACTATGGATTTGGGAAACATAAGAAAAGAGTGATCTCGGAATATTGATAAGGTTATCAAAAGGTATAATATAGTATCAAGGAAGAATCCTCCATAAACATGGGTTTGAATTCAATGTAAACATGGACTATATTATTAATGAGTATATAAATAATAGATGAATCATCATTTAAAATAAATAATCAATATGAATCATAATACATCATCAAAATACAAAAATATCATGGAATATAAAATATTATATAAAATAATAAGTAAGTCATGATAACTAGATCATCATAAACATGTGGTCAAAATTCCTCCCATGAAAAGGTTACCTACAAATTTTATGGTATCATAATTGACCCTATTATAAGGATACACACAACTTTCATATCATTATAATCATTCCATATGAAAATCATCTTTGGATATGAAACATTACCTAATACATTGAAGGGCTATATTACTAGGCCCACCCATCTAATAACATGTAATGTATATAATGCATAATGTGAAATAAATACATTCATGAAATCATAAATAAAAATAATTTATAATTTGTATCAATATTTAATGTTAAACATGAGTAAGGGATGTGGGTTTTGATTTATTAAATCTCTAAACAAAAGGTGATAATGGTATCTTGGTAAATACCCTTTAATCAGAATATAAAAGTAAAAGGTATTCACAGTTAATAGATGATAATAATTTCTTGGTGAATACCCTTTATAATACTTTTTATAACATTAAATAGTGACTACCTTAAATATATTAGATAATATAAAATATGAATTGTCTTACAAGGATTATCTATAAGGAAAGAAGTATTATAAAAACATGTACATATGTTTCCTCAGTCAATCAAATGGTATGGTTATCTAGGTGATTACATTTCAAAAAAGATAACAAAGAATAAGGTAATCATAGTGTATATAATAAAATTATATACAGTTATGATATTATTTTTTCAAATTTAATAAAATGGTATGGATATTTAGGTGATACCTTTAAAATATAATAATAAATAATAAGGTATTCACACCATATAAAGTAAAAAAGATATAATTTCATGTAAATATTTTCCCCCAATAAATTTAATTTATGTCTTTTTAGGTGATTAACTTTCAAATATAATAATGAATTATAATATATTAACACAATATAGAATAAAGGGACATATTGTCATATTAATAGTTTTTCCCTATCTACCAAATGGTATTACTATTGATAGAGTATATATTTTCATATATTTTTCTTTTTAATTCAATGATTTAATTGTCACCATTTTGATAATTTAATGGAAATTATCACATATTTAGTTTATAAGAATATTTTAGAGTTTAATAAGAAAATTACTAAAAATGTATTTTTAGTGATTTTATTATAATTCTATTATTAATTTATTAAATAGAAAAACTTTATTTTATGTGTTTTTTTATATTAAAATGGTTATTCTAGAAGATGAAATGATATCTGATGAACTATTAATTCCTCTAGAATATGAATATTCCAAAAGCAAAAAAGTATTAAAGATGAATGTTCAAGAAGCATCAAATTCTAGAAGATGAATATTTCAAAAGAAACAATGTTTGTAAGCATGAAGTCTAGAACTAAAGAAAATTATAGATGCATGTACTCCCAAATAATGAGGATTAATTTCTTAAAGATGGTTGAAGGAATTTACCTCTAAGTGAAAAATCATACTTATGTATACAACACATATATAAGATTACTTTGTAGGTTTTATATTAAAAATTTGGTAAATTATTGGGGTTAAGTGAAAAATATTACGTATGGTTTAGATCATACATAAGAGTACTTCAAAAGATATATATCTAAAAATTATCTAAGTTGATACATAAGAATAACTATTCTATTAAATCTAATATATAAGGAACTTTATCTTTCTACATAAGATAAATAGCCCATACCTAAGATATTTTTTCAATATATAAGAAACTCTCTATGATCGAAGAGATATATAAGATATATTCCTTTAACATTGAGGATATTTACTACTTGATACATGAATATTTCATAAACCTCATGTAAGGGGTGGATAATATGTAATAGTTCCCATGAATTAATTGATATGTAATAAATTTTAATTTTCATTTAGAAAGAAAAATTTTGTTTAAATTCTAATATAATATTTTGAGGATCATATATAAGATATTTTTGGCTCTTAGACCACTTACATAAGGATTTTTAACTTTATAAAAACTGTTTTGTGATAAGAATGGAATAGCATGTGAGAATTAAATATTTAAAAAATCCCAAGTTCCTCATCCATAATAATTATTTAAAATATTATGATTACCACATGTATTTATTGTAATGATAATATTTAAATATTGAAGATCATGGTAGAATTTTTAAGAATAATAAAATCTCATTACCACATTGAAAATTTACATGGAAGCACGTTTCATGTGAGGTGTTCATCCCCATAAAAACATTTAAAACCGATGAATACTTTTCTAGATATAAATAATCTTTATCTTATCTATTATTTAAGGTTCACAAATTGGTCTTTTACCTTGTAATTAGTTTAGATTTTTCTACTATTTTATCTATTTTTCAATTCATTATACATATTTTTATTACAGTGTTCATTTTATCTCTATATTTTTTTATTTATTTTTTTATTCTTCATTGTGATCTCTAATACTCATTATGGTTAGTGAATAGCCTAATGTTTTTCCATGGGGTAGGTTCTCTTTATATTTTCAAACCTAACTCTTAATTTCTCAATGATTATTTTATGCTTATAATGAAGCAAGGGGTGGTGTTGTTGGTTAGTATGATGATTGTCCACATTTCCATGGAATGATTCTCAATTTAATTTTATTCTTTACCAAACATTAATTACCACCCTTCTCTCAGCAGTCTCTTTATATGAATGATTTGATCTTCTCTAAGAGATGAAATGTTATACAATAGATTCGGGTCTTGTAAGGTGTCACATACTCGATTGAAATGTGTTTGTTATTCTCGATAATTAGAGAAGGTGATATTTTTTATGTTGAATATATTTCATAGGCATGTTAGGTTTCATTCTCAAATTATGGTATGGTAGTTTATGCATGATGGGATGAGATATTAAATAGAATTTAGAAAAAAAATGGGCAATGAATGAAGTTTAACTATCCAACCGTAGGATTGAGTCCACTCTTTATAACAATTAGGTTTTTTATTACTTTACTTTATATTTAATTAATTTTCCATAAAAACCACAACCTTATTTTCCCTTTATTTTATAAAAATACAAAAATACCAAAAATATCAATAAGGTTTTTGTAATAGAGAGTCATCCAAAACAATATTTTTGAGAGACAACACTAGTTAGTCACTATGCTACACTAAGAGCAATATAAATGATATTTTGTATCATCCTAGATAATTTTATCATGTTAACATTAATTTTTCTTAGATTAAAATTTATTACTCATTATTATTTCACAATTTGTGATTATTTTTATTTTCTTTTAGAAAAATCTGAGAAATTTGATTGATGTTTGTCTCTCCCTCACCCTTGGGTAATTTTTTTAATTTTTAGCTAAATAAGTGAGGGAGTTTGAAGGTTATTTTATAGAGAGGAGGTTATAATATAATTTATAAAGGATCTAAAGGAATACCATTAGTAACTAATTTTTGAAACTTTTTCCAAGGATCTTGAAGATTCTCTCACTATTTTTCAGAGTTCCATTAAGAGGTGTTCGGTGCCCAAAATAGAGCTCATTCCTCCTACTTTTGAAGAAGATATCATAGAGGTGAAAACTGAATTTCACAACCCTTCTCTCCTACAAAATTATATGATCCTCCTAGTGTACTTTCAAGAAAAATTAATACTTAAAGATGATTAGTTGAAGGGATTTCACCAAACACCAATTTATCTTATTTTTTATTTTATACTATTATCAAATAAAATTCACTACCCTTATTTGTATCTTTCATAACTATATCATGTTATTTCCCTAGAGAGATATGACGATTAAAATGAATTAATTTCCAATGAGGTGAATATTGTGGTGGTATTATAATATAAAGAATTTCTAGGGGTTGTGCAACCTGAAATAGATCTAAAAAACAATAAAAATGAGGGTGTAATGTAGATTTGAATTATTATTTTTATTATCTATATGAAATTGACTTTTTATATGATTTTATAATACTTTTCATATCGAATTTTTACTTTTTAAACCATCCATGGATGTTACTAAAGAAACCACCTAAGAGGTAGTGACTAAAGAAGAGGAAGAGATTGAGGAGATTATAGTGATGTGACTACCTCCTCTGCAACAACAAGAACATCTACTAGAGGATGACCCCATGAAAGTTGATAGGGAGTACCCCATCCTTATTTCCCCCCCCCCCCACTAATTCTTACTTATTTCCTTTACATATTCTAGGGGTGGGATCATTTTTCTATTTTCTTGGGGGTCACTATTCTTGGTGTCAGCTCAACAGCACCTAGAGAAATAAAATTTGGTGGTTTAAATAACAAACAATCCATGAACCATTATATTGGGGATGGATAGCTATAACAATGTGGTAATATGTAGTCATAATACAACACCTCTTATGGGAATACCCAATTTTATATTTATTTTTTAGAATTTACTACTTTAATTTTTAAATAATTGGTAATTCATTTGTTTTTACTAGTAGGATTCCAATGGGTGTAATCAAAGAGGCTAACTCAAGGATGCTACTACTGAATAAGTTGGTTGTATTATTATTTATTGTCTATTTAATCACTACTAATTTATTGCACCTTATGTTGGAATTAATGGGGTAGTATTAGATAAGTGTGGGGGTAATATCACTGTATTTTAGTATCTATTTAAGAAATTTTTCTTGGTATTTTTTTTATGTTTTTAAAGTGTTTTTAGGATATCCAGAGTTGAACTGGATGCCATGTTAAATTTATAACCTCTTGGTATTTTTGTAAAAACTACATGATTTTAATTTCAAAATATTTAAATGATTTTTTATTTGTATTTTTCTCCCTAGTTACAATCTATAAATTTACATAAGTTTGATCAATTATAAAACCCGTGTACATAAGTGTTGTCCAATGTTTTTCTTTCCAACCTAAGAGGTTTCTAAACCCTTTTAAAAAAAATTATATTTCTAATACTCTTGATATTATTTATGAATTTTATGAGATCTATATCTTTATATTTTTCCTATCTTAAAAAACTATTTGAGTTCAGAGAATGTGTAAAAATGATTAAGGTGTCTTTAGAAAGCTATTTTTTAAATTTAGCCTCTATTTAAGATTATCCTTACATATAACATTTATATTAATCCTATATAATCCGTGAATAAACTTCTATACAGCCACATTATAGGATGATTACCCTTATTCACCCTAAAATTGAGTAATATGCATGATTTCATTAAAATAAAGTGGTGGGTGAAGAGATGTTTTATAAGATTTCATGGGTTAACAGTTTCATTATTGGGAAGATTATTGGGGTATGTTATCATTTATTTTGATAAGAGGATTCTAAAATTTTCATTATAATATATTGTTTCTCTCTTTATTTATGAAAAAATTAATAATAAAAAAATCTATACATAAAAAATATTTTCAAAAAAATAAATTTAAAATGTGAGAAATAGAAAAATATATGGGACCATTCACTGTGATATCTATTTTTTAATATCCATTATGAAATTAAAGTGGGTATCTTATGAATCAATTGAAAGGGGATGGATTTAGGAGCATAAATTAAGTGTCCTAATAGTTTAATAATGTATAGTAAATAAATATTCAGGCCTCATCTTTCTTCCTTGATTTTTTCACATCTAAACCACCCACCTTAACCCATATAACAACCCATGTCAAGCCATCATGATTGTTTTATTTTTATAACTCTATGATATGGAAAGATTAATATGATACCAAGCCTATGTAAATCATTCATGCACTTGATAATGAGAAAAAATTAATTCAAAATTCCTTAAGTAAAGAGATATAAATTTACAAGAAAGTAGGTGCAATATGCACATGGGTATTAACTAAATATTTAATGAATATTTATGGATAGTGGGTAATTAGGGGATTTAAATTCATGTTGGATGTATGAAATTTCCAAAATTTTTATAATTAAAAGGTGGTTCCAAGTATTCATTGAGAGTTTGATTTGAGTTTAGTATTATATAATTTCCTAGAAGTGAAATGTTTAAGTGTGGGGGGAATTGATAAACCATATATTTTAATATATTTTAATTTCTAATTCAATGATTTAATTCCCATAATTTTTAAATTTTAAAGGATGGTATCATATATTTAGTTTATTAGAATATTTTAGAGTTAAATATTAAAATGGTCTAAAATGTGATTTTTAGTGATGTTATTATCATTTTGTTATTAATTTATTAAATGTAAAACTTTATTTGGAGTGTGATTTTAATCTTGAAGAAGGTTATTTGGGAAGTTAAACTAATATCTGACGAACTGTTTATTCCTATATAAGATTAATTATTTGGAAGTAGAAAATTCCAAAAGATAAATGTTTCATAATAAAAAAAGATCAGAAAATGAATGTTATGGAAGTAGAAAAGTATGGAAGTATAAAGTATGGAAGAAAAGAAAATTCCAAAATCAAGTGGTCAGAAGTAGGAGGATTAATTTCTAGAATATTATTGAAGGGATTTATGAAGTAATCTAATTGAAAAACCTTACATATGGATACAACACATACATAATAGTACTTCATAAAGTGAATATTAGATAATTGGTAAAGGACTAGGGTTAAGTGAAAAATATTACATGTGGGTAAAATAATTTTTAATAGACTTTGAAAGTTATAGATTGAAATTTTGGAAACATTAATACATAATAATAACTAAGCTCGTATAACTAATATGTAAGGAAATTTATTTTTTCTATATGAGAGAAATGTATCATGCATAAATTTTTTTCCAATATGTAAGAAACTTTCCATGGCTGAAGAGATATGTAAGATATATGCCTTCATCAGTGGGTTGATTTTATATTTGATATATGAAGAATTCAGAAACCTCATGTAAGGGATAGTGGATATCTAAGAGTTACCTTTTCTACACTGATATATAAAAAAATTTCCTCTACCACTAGGAAGAGAAATTTTCTTAAACTGCTCACATAAGATTTTTTAAATCATATATAAGGTATTCTTAGTTCTCATACAACTTATGTAAGGATTTTTCCTTTATAAAAATTATGTCATACTAATAATAGAATAACATCTGAGAATTAAATATTTAAAAAACCCCAATATCCTCAACTGTAAGAATGATTTCAAATATTATATTAACCATGTGCATTCATTCAAAAGAGAAGATGGAAATATTAAATATCATGTGAGAATTTCAAAGAATATAAAAATATCACTTCCATATGGAAAATTCTTTTAAAAGTAAACGGCATGCATTGTAACCATCCCCATGTATATGTAGAGGCATGGTAAAGTTATTTCTTCCTATAAATAAAAATCATATTCTCTATTTTAAAAGGTTCATAACTTGGTCTTCAACTTTATGATTAGTTTAGGGTTTTTTGTTGTTTTATCTATTTTTTAATTTACTCTTTACATTTTTAATATATTGTTCATTATATCTCTCTATTATATCACTTTATTCTACTATTATTCACTATTATCCCTAATAATTGTGATTGTGAGTGGATAACCAATTTTTTTCTTGGGATAGGTTATTTTGGTGTTCCCAAATCTCAAATATTAATCTCTCAATGTTTATTTTCTATTTATAATAAGGCAGGGGTATTATTGTGTGTTAGAGTAGTGATTTTCCACATTTACATAGCATGATTGTCAATATAATTTTATTCCCAACCAAAAATTTATTACCTTCCTTATCATTGGAATCTTTTCATACGATAGAGTTGAGTTTGACCAAGATATGAAATAGGATATGATGGAGATGACTCTTGGAATGTGTCGCATACTAATTTGAGGTGTTTTCATCATTCTTGACTATTGGAGGTGGTGAGATTCAGTGTATTGATGAAATTTACTCAGTATGTTAAGTTTCATACTCAATGTACGAGATAATAGTTCATGTATGATGGGATGAGATATTAAATATAATTTAGAAAATGGAAATGGGTAATGAAGGAACCTGGGTATCTAACCTAAGGACCAAGCATTTCTTGATAACATTTTTGTAGGTTTTATTTTATTTTCTTTGTATTTCAATAATTTTCCCTAAACACCACACTTTTATTTTTTCCTTTTTTATAAATATACAAAAATACCAAAACTATTATAAAGGTTTTTGGAATAGCGAGTAATCCAAAATAGACTCCTTGAGAGATAAAGTTTTCAAACCACTATGTTGTACTAGGAGAAATATAGATTTTAATTTATTCCAGCCTATGATAGGTGTTCTAATTATGTAGGTGAATATATTTTAAATAGATCTAGGAATCTTCATAGTATAAAATAAATTATATACAATCATATAAATTTAATAATCAAATATATTACTATAGTAGGAGAACCCAAGGAAAGGGTATATCAAGACCCTAATATAGAATACATTGGATGTGTAATCTTTCTATGGAAATCCACATAGGTCGAGTGACCCACCCTCTTACCCAAAATCCCCCTTTCAAATTACAAGTCCTCAATATCTCTCTATATGGGTACAAGAAGATTATGATGAAAAAAAATTCTTATAAAAGTTACATATAAAAAGGTGTTGGTGGAAAATTTATAATTATAAAAGTTTTATTATAAGGAAATAAAAATATTTTGATGGATAAATCCCCTCTTAAATATATAATTTACATAGTATCATAGATATATAGGAATTCGGATAATGGAGATATAATCATGGGATTATTTCACTATAGTAACAGTTTATGAAAAGGGTGTAATAAGAGTGAATGAATAATATATACTCAAATATTAATTAAAGTGATGATAGTATACTATAAATAGAATCATAAAATTATATTTCATTGAATCTAGAAAAGATTTTATAAAAAACATAATATGTAATAAAAAAGATATGGATAAGAACCCTTACTTTGGCATGGTGGATGCTTATGAAAAGGGTATAATTAGAGTGAATTAATAATACCTCATGGAAAATACATTAAATGGATAATAATATATGTGAAATTTAATCATATAATCATATGACCTAGAAGTTTAAAAGAGATTATAACAAAAAAATTGTAATTATGAAAGAAATGGGTAGGATTGGGAATCTTTACTTCGACTAGGTAATAGCTTGTGAAAAATGGTATAATGAGAGTGAAAAAGTAATGTCTCATGAAAAAAAATGAAAGATAATATATTTAAAATAGAATAATATCATTATATATAATGGAAGTTTAAAATTGGTTATGTTATCCCTAATAGGTTAAATACCTTGGGAGGGGTTGAATCAGGGTATAATATATTAAAAAACTACTCCTTTGTGGATATTGTTTCATTGTTAAACAAAACTATCTTCTCTATCCTTACCATATAAATGAATTAATATAAATTAACACCTGTACAGGGCACAAAAATATTACTTGGTTCAACCTCACTAGGATAAATTCACGTAGAATTCAAAGGAAATGTGTATATGCACAAAATCTACTATAGAACACTATTGTTATAATTTTTAGAGTGGACTCTCTGTCCCGCCTAGTTAAAAAAAATCACACATTGGAAGCATACATCTCTATTAGATAAATTGTTTTCACTTATCCTATATAAGATTCATTTATTTATTTCTTGGATCAATATTTTATACACCTCAATTAGTATGTCATGAACCACTACTTTCATACACATGATGAATATTAATTTAACACATAGTTTATAGGAAATTACTTCTAGTATTCATAACTTTCATCCAAGAAACCTTTAAACAACTTTATGAAACTTTTAAATTTTTTAAGAAACTCCAAATTTTTCCCAATTTTTGGATTTATTATAGAACTCCATCTTTTCTACAACTTTCCAGTTTATCATGGTACTATAATTTTCACACAACTTTTTAGTGTCATGAAACTTACTTGGTTATACAGAAATTATTACATTTTCATTGTGCAACTGATGTTTTTGTAACCATTTTATGTAAGAAATTTCTTCGCATGACTTTTACATGATTATAGAGACCAGATATTATCAAAATATTAGACATTACAAATGAGTGGGGTAACAACCAATTTATAGACATTTTTTACCCAAAATGAAACTTTATAATCCTCCACTAACCTTGCATGAAACATTCTTGGTTTAGAAAATTTTAGTGATTTGATGTTTCCTTTAGTGAAAAACTCACTTCCATCATAAAACATCCATATGAATTCTCTAGGTTCATACAAATCTATATGTTTCTCAAAAATCTAACTTTCACAAAACTATAAAATATTCATGAAACACTTTCATTTTTCATATTTTTTTATTTGGCCTCAAATATTAACTTTTTTAAATTTGTATGAAACTTTAACACCTATTTATACAACTTTATAAACACCTTCCAGAGCTTACATACCTTAATACACCTATTTCTTAGATAACTTTATCCTTTCTCTCAGTATATATGCTTCGAGATCATACAAGTCTCCACCATCCTGGCTATTTGTTGATATAATTTTTCAATAACTAAACCAGAACTTCACAAAAGACTTTGTCAACTATCTTTTTCAATAAACATAGCTTACCAAAAAACACAACAATGTCACCTTGAGGGATTGTTTTCCAATAATCCCCCTATTTGGGTTTGTTGATAACTCTTTACCATCTGATAATACTTTAACCATTTTGTTTCTTTCTTATTGATAAAACTTTTAACTCTTCCTTCTTCAACCACAATTCACATCTCATGCCTCCAGATAACGATTAAAGATTTACTCAATACATATGTTGTGATCACATGAGCCATTATTAGAATGAGAAATAAGAGTATAATGAAAAGTTCTTTAATGAAACACATTACTTTCAATACCCAATGTTATTAAAAACAATAATTATAGTAATATAAATGGTCTAAACATTGTTTCATAGAGTAAATCACTCGATAAGACAACTTATTAAACCCCACGTGGTAACTTCTTTGATCATGAACCCATCATATAATCTTTCATGGTATATCTTCATTAAGAGAGATTATTTAACATCATCTGATTTAGAAACTCCCCCTATTTATCTACTCCCCCTATCAGCTTCTCCCTCTTTCATGAACTTGACTTCTCCTACTTTTTCAACAAACCCAAAGGACACTCTTTTTTAGTCTACAATAAGGTAAAAAAACACATCATAACATAGGGAGAAACACAACATAAATTTGGGATGGGGATTCCACATCTACATTTTTTAAGTGTAGGGGTTGGATTGGACTCTGAGAACTAGTTTATGTCTTTAAAATGCTTACTTGGGTAAGTCCTTTTTCTGAATGTCTACAACCTAAAGTTATATAGGCTCATATTCCAACTTCACCAACTCATGCTCCAATTTATCCTTAATGAAATGATACTTTATTTCAATGTGCTTTATCCTCAAGTGATGGACTAGATTTTTGTTAAGATTTATATCACTTGAATTATCGCAATTGATTTTGATCAAAGACTTAACTTTAACTTCCATATCTTAAAGTTGTTGATTCATCAACAGTAACCACATGCAAGGATTAATAACCAAAATATATTCAGGTTTTGTAATTCTTAGGGAAATGAAATCGTGTTTCTTTATTATCCATTATATACAAAATCTGTCAAGATAAAATGAACTACCTAACAAGAAAATTCTGTTATCTACTAAATTGGCCCAATATGCATATATATAACCTAATAAATCTTTTTGATATTTTTCATTGTATATAAAAATGAATTCCATCATGCCTTTGATATTATAAAGTATTCTTTTCAATAAAAGTAAGCATCCTTCATTGGGATTACTTTGATACAATAACTCATAGCGTGTGGAAAAAAATGTTTCATGTTGTTATTAAGTAAAACAAGCTTTTAATGGTCTACCTATACTCTATGACATTGACCATTTTTCCCTTCATCATCCCTTGATATTTTTATCCAGTTATACACCAGAGTTTTCATCTACTTAGAGCCATCCATTCCAAATCTCTTCATAATATACTTGGAATATTTTTATTGATAAATAAATGTGGTGTTCCTTTCTTATTGCACTTTTAACCCAGGGAAGAATGTCAGTTAATCAATCATTGACATTTCAAACACTCACTTCATAAACTCTAAAAATTTCTTATACTATGCTTCATTAAACCCTCTAAATATTTTTTTATTAATATAAACCGATATTATTATCCTTTTATTACTCTCTTTATTAACATAGAGATTATAATCAACTTTACGATGTTGAAAACTGAGCTTCTTCAAATATTGATAAAGTCTTGAATACCATGCTCCCAGTACCTTATTCAACCCATATAATTCATTCTTCAATTGAATTTTTGTTCTCATATTTATGAATAAAAAGACCATATAGTTTCTCAATATATACATATTATTCCGCAACTCTATTTAGAAATGATGACTTGTTTTCCATCTGGGATACTTTGAACTTTCTTTTAATTTTAATGGATAAAAATAGACAAATTGTCCCTAATCGTGCCACATGTGAAAATATATCATCAACACCAATACCATAAATATGGGAGTATCCCTTACACACTATTTGTTATTTATTTTGAAACAACATGCCATCTTTATTCTATTTGTTTCAAAATATCAATTTGGTCATTTTGATGTTCTTATCTACTAACCTCAAAACAATCTCCCAAGTACAATTCATTTAGAGTTTTTCAAGATCTTTGTGCATCACCTGAACCCAATTCTAATATCTTGCTAATTATTCAAAACATTTTGTCTCTACTTATGCTAGGAAATATGTTTACTATAGAGACTATTATCATTATTTGCACAGGTGTATTCTGATATCCTATTATGTTTTGTCTATCAATTATAGCTTGGATATTTAACTTATATACAAATATAGGTCTAAATTCATCCTACTCATCAATTGAATATTATTATTAATCTACCTTGGGTACTTGCATTCCCCTTAATATTATCATCTCATCGTTATTATCCTCCTGAAGATATTCACCAATTTATTAAAGATTCTACTTGTTTTATACCACAAAAAACATCATTTATCTCCAAAAACTTTCAATATTCTTATTCAAAAATTTATATAATTTTATTTTTCTTTAGTATCCAAGGAATATACCTTCATCTATAAGAGATTAAAACTTCTTATGTTCCTCCTTATTGAGAATAAAACACTTACTTATGAATACTCAAAAGTACTTCAATGTTGGATTATTTCCATACCACAGCATTTATGGATTCTTTTCTTACCTTTTATGAAAAAAAACTCTATTAAAAGTGTACAATGATTTCAAAACTACTTCTTTCCAAAACGTATCTGGTAGATCTTTCTCAATAAGCATAATTTTTTGATGTTGTTGATGATCTATTTTATTCTCTTAACTATGCCATTTTTCTAAGGAGTTATTACTACTAAGACTTGGTGATTTATCCTATGTTTCTCAAGATAATAATACACTTGTATATTTTTGAACACTATACCATTTTTAGTTCATAAAATTTTAATTTTGTTTACCAAATATCTTTCCAACTTCCCTATGATATTGGTTTGTGAAACTAAACACCTCAGGCTTATGGGTAATGACTGCAATCCATGATATCATGGTATAATAATCAAATAAAAGGACATAATATCTCCTTTCATCAATAGATCTTGGTGATAAATGTTCACACACATCAATATACACTAGTTCAATAACAATTTTTAACCTTTTATCTTTCACCTTGTATGTCTTTTGAGTGATATTACCTTATAGAAAAGAATCACATCTGTGAGTATGATCGCATGATAAATTAGGGATATCTCAAGTAGCATCAAATTTCATAAAATCTTCCAATATTTTTTGGATAAAATGACTAATATTTTTATTACAAAACCTATTTTATTTCTCCTTAGATAGAAAACACATATCTTCTCCTTCACTCAAAATATAGAGATTCACATTTATGATCTTCCCCTTCATTACCACTATACCATCTTTTCTCTTGATGATATAAATATTCTTGGTAAATCCTATTGCATTCCCTAAGTCAAAAATTTGACTAACACTAAGTAATTTGTGTCTTATACCTTCAACTACCAGGACATATGCATGTCATATATCATTTCCCCTAAACATGTATTTTCTTAAGACAATAATATTATGCCCTTCATCCTTACCAACATTGATGGAACCTTCCTTATTTCACTTTATTTCTATTATAAGATACCTATTTATCATCATATGGGTAGTAGATCCACTATAAATGATCTATACAACAACACAATCATATTATTTTAGGGAAGTCTCTACAACCGTTGGATACTAAGCTATTTTCTTTTTGATCCATATCTTTGACTTCATACCTAATATTGACTGATATTCTTAATCTTCCTAAAATTATGGAAAACCAAATTTATCTTGAAAAGATTTAAATCAATTTTATTCTTTAAGATAATTTGATAATTCCTTGAGTTGTTGTGTACAACAACTTTGGGTCCGCTTCTATACATTCCTCCACATTTTCAATGAGAAATATTTGTACATATATCTAAATCCTTCACACAAAAAATAGTGACCATAAAAATAATCCCTAGAATATTGAACTATGTTTGGATTACTCAATTGATCTTGTGATATTTTGAACCTATTTACTATGGAAAATACATCTTGGGTATGTCCTATCTTTCTGCAATAATAACACCTGATACGAGGTGCATTCTCATGCATCATTATGGAAGCATTGTTTTTCCCTTATGTTCTCTAAATATTCTGATTCTGATTAATACCCAAATCAATATTTAACCTCAAATTGGTTTATTGTGTTTTTGCACCAATAATCACTTCTTTATATATTAAATCAATCCATATTCCATCTACTTCATTCTGGTGTGTTGTTTTCCTCTCTTGAATTTTTTTTTTATTTTTTTACTAGACCTTAATACTCTAATTTCAATTTTTATTTCACCTATTTGGACTATTATCCCAATTACATACTATATTTCAATAGTCTCTTCTAATCTTATAATTTTCTTTATAGTCTAACAACATCCTCCATAAGTTCTTCGATGTGTATGACTTGATCTTTTACTATGTTAGTCAAACCATTGATATACCTAGTATGTTCTTAAAATTTGAGATTATAATAAAGGAACTCCTTTTACTTTATAAGATTTTCATATTTGAGCCTTTCAATTTCTAACTTTATCTCAAACTTATCTTCTTCTTGATACAACATATAGAGTTTGAAATCATGAAACACTTTATTAGATTTCTTCATTTTGTCTCTCCAAACATCTATCTCCTCAAGATAAGATTCTAATTCAACCTAGAGATCAACTCTTCCTACCATGACTCTTTCATCATTTTCACTCTCTTCCCTTATTTAGGAATTTCCTACTACTGTCACCATATAATTTTTTCTATGGACTTTGTAGTATTCAATTTATTCTACCTCAATTTCTTCTAAACTATCATTTTCTTATGAAAATAATTTCTTCTTATTGAATATATTTCATTTAGGTATTTTCCTACCTTTTACATTGGCTGAATACTTATTCATGGTAATTTTATCATCGTCTTTAAACTTCTTAGGATACTTTTCACTAAGGTTCCTAAATTGTACACATAATAAGCCTGCAAATAGTCTTTTCGATTTAAAATTTACTTTTCCTCATTATAGACTTGAGGAAAGAAATGAAATCACCTCATACAATTATTATTATTTCTATACTTACTCTATAGTGAGCTTATTCATGTCCTTTAATTCCACCTCTTTAGACTTCCACTTTTTTATAGTTTTATTGTCATCATTTCTCATCTCACATGTGAAAATAGTACTATGTAATCTATCCAATGTTAGATACTTTAGGTATTTTTTCTATTTTATAGATACTTTTGGATTTATTTGAGGTGATAGTATTTGTAACACACTGATATTTTATAAAATAAAACTATTTTCAACACCATATTCAATATGCAACACTGAGCTTAAACAACCCGCAAAATATATAACTCTTATAACATAGTCATTAAATCGGAGGGAATGAATAATATTATAATATTTATGAAATATATATATATATATATTATACTCAATAGAAATTATTGATAATTTTTTTTAAATAATCAATCAATTTTTAGTAAAGTAATATTATTATTCAAAAATATGTTTTCTTCAAAAATTATTTTTATTGCTTTGCATGAAAAAATATTACAATTAATTTTTTGAAATTTTATGATATTTATTTGATAAAATTAAATTTTTATTTTAAATATTCATATAAAAATTTACTTTGGGTTAAATTTTGGGTTTTTTCTAAAAATATCTATTTTCAGTGAATAGTGAAAAATACCGATTTTTGTAAAAATATCATTTCTTTTCAATAAATTAAACAATTTAAAAGTACCATTATGTTTTGAATGTTATTTTAAGTAACATGCTTATTATTTAATGAAATTTAATACACTTAATTTATTTTTAATTAGATTCATTTTTATTTTAGTATAAGTCTGTCTTTGGGTTTAAAAATGGGATTTTTTTAAAAACTGTTTTAAAGCGCATAATATTTATCATTTTTAATTAATTAAAAACCCACTAATAAATAATTATTAAAATTAAATTTATAGATTATTTATCAATAAATATTAATTTATATTCATAAAATAATTATTATTAGTTCTATATTAAAAATAAAATCATATTTTCCTTCAAAAATATACTTCTTGAAAACCCACTTTTTCATCGCATCTATAGGTTTGATTTTAAATTTAATTTTGTGAATTATGTGAATTTTATTTATTAAAATATATTCCATATTTTTATTCATAATATATATATATATATTATAATAAGTACAACTTAATTTTTGGCCATAATGAATAGTGAAAATAGTAAAAATAAATTACCACGGTTAAGGTGAAAATGGGTTTACCAATAGATTAAACTAAAAATAAAAAGTTTAAAATGTAATAAAAACTTGTCTAAAAACTATTATATAGAAATATTTATATATTAAAACGTCTAAGGATTGATAATTCTTAATTTTTTAGATTTTTGAAAAACAAGGGTATACCTTTTTCTTTTCAAAAACTACAAGTGTGATACTCACCTAAATTATAAAAGGCCATCACCTCTCCTCTCTTCTTCACACCTTAAAAACATTTTCTTTCATCCAATACCTACCCAAAAAACTTTATAAATTCTATAAAATCATCATAGAATCATTTTTTGGTCATAAATTCATTCTAGGAATACATTAGGTATAATCCTAAAGAGGTGGTCTGAGAAGAGGTAAAATTATTAAATATGTGGTTTTGTTTTATTTCTTCTCCCACCTCCATAAAATCATCTTAAACTATTATAATATAATAAAAAACATATATCATATATACAGTTTTGTTTTTATATTAATTTAATAACCCAAATCCATGTCCTCTTCCATCAAATGTGATATAAAATCATCACTTGTGTGTATGGCGGACAACCATCTCACGAACCGATGTCATTAATTTTTCATCATTGCTTCTCACAACTTGTTTTAATAATGGATTTAATTTATATATATTATATTTATAAAATATTTATACTTATAGAGTTACGATATCAAATATTTCTTTTTTATTTTCAATTCCATGGGGGATACAATAATGTTGCTCGTGTGTATGGCGGACTACCGGCTCGCGAAGCGATGTGATTCATTTTTTCATAAAAACTTTACATGGAATGTAATAAGTATAATGTTAATAAATAAATTTAATATAAATGAAATAATAATTATATTAAATACATATTTATAATTCTGAAAATATAATATATCATTTTATTTCTTGCACTAAAAAATGATAACGTCGTTCGTGTACGTGTGGACTACCGCCTCCGCGAAGCAATGTGATTCTTTTTTCATTACAACATCAAAATAATTATATATGTATATATAATTATATTTTAAAAATAATATGGTATTTATTATATTATGATCATTATGTAAATATAATATAATTCATTCCCCCTTTTCATAATTATCATTGAAAAATGAAAACATTACTCATGCATACATACGACCTATTGTCTCCATGATTGTAATGTAGTTCATTTTTCAAAACCATTTTTCATGATTGGTTTTAAAATTATAATTTATGAATAAATTTGATAATTATTTCATTATTATAACTTTGTTGATGTTGAAATAATGACCTCTTTGACCATGGTCAACACAACGAAGCTGTTTTGAAATAATAAATTGAACATCCTAAAAACACCCCATATGGACTTAACTAATTAAGTATTCAAATATGTAATTAAAAATAAATAAAATAAATTACTTGAGTGTAAGGTTTTAACCTATAGAAATATATTAATAAATAAAATAATTTATGTAATCTTATTCTATAGTAGTAAAAGGAGAAATAATGGAATTCTGGACTCAAGGTAAGGGGTTTCTCGTATCGCTTTTACTTATGTGAGACATATGCCATATTCACCACTTGATTTTAGTATGTGTTGTATATAATATCCATTATATGTGTAATATCATTTTTACATCATAAATAATTGTATTTTAAGTTTCAATTTTAATTAATTTATTCAAGGGGGATTAACGTGAAAGTTACCAATTGGTAAAGAGTTTCTTAACTCAATTTCTTTATATTGGGTTATAGAACTTATTCATTGACTCAATTATAATATTATTATGTGTGAATTAAAATATAAATTTATTTGTTATATATTTTCACTTTTTTATGGATTTACATGTGTTATAAATAATTTCTTCATTTATTAACTCTCAATTCAGTAATATGATCTTTGTAAGGGTTAATCGTCCCAAATTCCTTTCTTTGGGACATATGTTTATGATATGAACCTATATTATTTATGAGGTGTATATAATAAAATTTTTTCATATTATATCATGGATCTAATTATGTTAATGATATCTAAAATTTCATTTTAAGTTATTTTTTCATGGGACTTACAATTAAAGAGTCACCAAAGTGGAAAAGGCTTTATGATACAATATCCTTTCTTTTAGGATTATTTATTTTCATAGTTATTTTTGAGGAAAAAATATGATATTATTTTATTTATCAAAATATATTTCTTATCTATAAGTTATAAATATGTTTATCATGATTTATTTCCATTTCCTCCACTATTTATTGAAGAAATATCTATAAATTAATTTCTAAGTGATACTAATCTTGTATTTTATTTTAGATCAAGTATCTTTCTCTTAGATATTTATGTTTTCTATAATGTTTTAAAAATATTTTCTCAAAAAATAAATTATTTCATGAAGTTATTTTTCATGGTATTTCACCTTATTTTAACAATTTTTAAAGTAAATTTCTTAACATTTTCCAAATGAGTCAATTTTGACTCCCTTTTACAAAATGTTTTAAAATGAATGTATATTTTTAACATTTACATAATGAAAAAAATTTCCTTCCATCGTGATCATTATTTTCTTTGAACCTAAATTTATATTTTTTTAAAGTAGTTCTCAAATAAAGGTTTTTTCATAATATTATGTGAGTTTTTAGTTTTTAAAAGTTATTTTAAAAAGAAAATGTTTTTTCCTCTAAAATATTTTTAATGATATTTTAATAGTGTTTCCATTCATCAGCATCAACAACCCTTGTTGTTACTTATTCTCCAATGGATATATTTTTTAATGATACCATACTCATTCTTTATCTATATGCATTATGATTGTTTCAAAGAGATTTTTATGGAACCTGTTTCATTTCCTTGGGTAAATTATGTTTCAAAGATATTTTTATAGAAACTATTTCTTTTTCATGGGTTAATCATGATTCAAATATATTGTTATAGAACCCATTTTTTCCATGATTTAATCACGTTTCAAAGATATTTTTATGGAAATCATTTCTTTTCCATGGGTTAATAATGTTTTAAATAGATTGTTATGGAACCCATTTCTTTTTTATGAGTTAATCAAGTTTCAAAGAGATTGTTATGAAACCTATTTCTTTTCCACAAGTTAATAATGTTTTGAAAAGAATAAATAATTTTTCAAAAAGTTTATGATGAAATGAATGTTCTATGTACATTATTCATGATATGTGTTAGGACCAAAATGGGCTTAAATAAATTGGGAGGGGATGAATTAGGGTATGGATATTCTTTTCTAAATTCTTCCTGGCCCAATGGATCTTGACCACTTTATTATAAGGGTCACTCTATTTTCTATTAAGTGATTAATCTGGTCTTATTCTTTCAATCTTAATAAAATGATTATGCACCAAAACTAAAATAGAAAATAAATCACAAGGATATAAATATTTTATTTGGTTCACTGTCACTGGGATACATACAAGGAGTATATAATGACAATTTGTTGATATACCAAATCCACTAAGGCTCACTGCCAAAATGTTGTTCAGTCTTGATCACATATATTCCCAAGATCACTACCTTTACAAGATTTAGGTTAATCTCACTACTTTACCAAGTTTTACTCCTTGAGTCTCTTTATCTGTCTCTCTACTGGTGGAAATGATCAAATTCTTACTCTTCCTTTTCTCACTGATCTAGAAAGGATTCACATGCAGTTTATAGACTTGTAGGTCCCTTCATTATCAATAACTAATACATATTTAGTTATAGATAGATTCTATTTTTACATCTCACTTTCATCCAATTGATGAATACCACTTTACCATAGGTTTACTGGTCAACACATTTTAATAAATTTCATGATTCTCAATGCCTTCTCAAATTTCACCTCTTTTGTGAAGCTCAAATATCCTTCACAAAGAAACCACCTTTTTGAAGCTCACTTCTTTTTCAAATCTCAACTAACTTTCTCAAAGCTCACAATTTTTTTTCATATTTTTATAGACTTTGTGAAATTTAACACTTTTTTGATGCTCACAATTTTCAGTGACATTTATAGCCTTTAAAAACTTTATTTATTTGTGAACTTTTTCTCAAGAACTACCTTTATGAACCACCTTCACAAATCTAGATCCTTAAAATATTGATTAATTTTTGCTACTTTTCTAGAGGGGGTAGAGGCCTATTTATAGGAGTTTCCTTTGATTCTAGAATCTTACATCCACATCATCACCATTTTGTGATGCTCTACCATTTCATTCATGATCCTTCATATCTTCACAAATCACCATGGGAATTTACCATTCATGAAGCTTATCATAGTCATAGAGACTACAGTCAAATCTTCATGCATTGATAGTGTTCATTTGTGATGATCCACACCATCATGAAATTAACTTTGTGAAAACCAGTCTTTAAAAAACTCATTTATTTTCCATATTTTTACAATACCTTCATGGAAATACTTCTTTTTTGATTCTTGATATCCTCTAAATTTTGGACACCAAAAATTTGGCAAACACTGGGGAATGACATCACCTTATGTACTCAATTTTCTCTAAGGCTTCCATGACATCCATTTATTTATCTTAGATCTTTGTCAACATAGCATGTCAAAAATATCTTGGGACCTCCACAACTCTCCTTGGAAACCCACTTTGTCAACAAACATAATCTACCCAATCAACCTAAAAACACTACCCTGTTACCTTGAGGGATTTTTTTCCAACAATATCCCCTATGATTTTTTTGATAAATCTTCACATTTTGATACCTTGTTAAAGCTTCTTCCATCTTCTACCACCTTTCACTTATTATGATTCAGATATTGATCAAATAATTACTCAACGCATACTCTAACCCACATGATCCATGCTCACTATGAGAAACAACAGTAGTATGTAAAGTTCAATAATGAATCACTTTACTCCAAAATCTCACATCTGTTTTCATCACAAACTCCATTTGTTGTTATATATATATATATATTTATCCTTTGATCAATAACTTTTAGAATCATAAGATTTAAAACTCCCCCTACTCCGCTGCTTGGGTTCTCATGCTTTATAATGCTTAAAGATATCCAAGATAAGATCTGATATCCATGAGTTATTCCCACATAACACCTAATTCTCATTGTGTTACAAAATCAATGAATGGTTTGTCAAAAACATGAATCCTTTTAAAATGTTGGAACTCTTCCTATATAACTTCTCCCCCTATCATCTTTTCCCCTATCTTGATTAATACATTTTCTCCCCTTTAATATCTACAATTTCTCCCCCTTTTTCAACAAACCTAATGGTTACCTCATTATTTTCTGTAATAAGGTAAAGAAAATAGATCAACACATTTGAGAAAACACACCATACCTTGGGAAGAGGGGGTTCCATGTACACACTTTTTCAAGTGTGGGGAGTCAAATTAACTCTTAGAGCTAGTCAATTCTATTAAAATGATTCTTTGGGTAAGGCCTTTTTCATAATTTATGTAACCTGAAGTTCTATAGGAATGTACTCTAACTTCAAAATCCCTTGCTCCACTTTCTCCTTGATAAAGTGATACTTTTTTTTAATGTAATTTTTCCTTGAGTGATGGAATATATTTTTTCTATGATTTATATCACTTGAATTATCATAATGGATTCTGATTGGAGACTTCAATTCAACTCCCTTATCATCAATATGCTTTTTCATCCACAATAATTGCATGAAATCTTGAGTAGCCACAATATATTAAGCTTCTGATATGCTCAATGAAATGAAATATTGTTTCTTGATTAGCTAAAACACACACAACCTGCTAAGTTATAATTAATTACCTAATTCTGAATTTCTATCATATGCTGATCCGGTCCAATCTACCTCTATATATCCCAATAGCTCTTGATAATATTTTTCATTATACAACAAATTTAAATCCACAGTGCCCTTGATATACTGAAGTATTCTTTTCACTATGAGGAAATGTATTTCCTTGGGATTTCTTTAATACCATACTACTTTTCATGTGGAAAAAATAATATCAATCCTTTTAGTTTTCAAGTACAATAGACTGGCAATGATTTTTCTATACTCTATGATATTAACTATATTTTCATCATCATCCCGTGACAGTTTCATCCAGGTAGCCACCAGAGTTGTCATCTTCATGGAATTATCCATTAAACATCTTCTAAAAACCTCCTTGGAATTTCTATATTGATAAATGAATGTACCATTCCTTCCTTGTGTTACCTATAAACCAAAGAAAAATTTCATTTCACCAATCATTCACACTTAAAATTCACCTTTCATAAATTTTGAAGGTTGTCTGCACTAAGCTTCATCTAATCCACCAAATATTATGTCATTGACATACACAAGCACCATCATCCTTTAACTCTTGTCATTGTTTACATGTAGATTATAATCAACTCCACCGTGATTAAAATTGAGCTTCTTAAAAAATGGATCTAGTATTGAATACTATTCTCTCAATGCTTGTTTCAACCCATATAGCTCCTTCTTTGGCTGAAAAACTTATTTCTCATCATCATGAATGATAAAACCATCTAGATTCTCAATATAAACTTTATATTTCATAACCCCATTCATAAATGCTTACTTTAAATCCATATGGTAAAAATTGAACCTTCTTTTCACTATTATGGCTAAGAATAATTTGATTGTCTATATCCTCACAATAGGTGAAAATGTTTCATCAACATCAATACCCTCTATCTAGGATTATCCTTTGCACACTAGTTGTTCTTTTTTTTGAATCACTACATTGTCTTCATTAATATTGTTGTAAAATACCCATTTAGTTCCAATGATATTCTTATCTATAATTATCGAAATAATCTCCCAGAAAACCTTTAGCATTTGACTGATATTAATCATTAATACCAATTTTCTGCTGATTTCAGATGTTGAATTACTCTTCTGAATGGGTAGAACACTTGTTGGGAACATGGTTAATCTTATCTAAAACTTCTTATTATCCTGAAATAAGTTAGTTAATTCCATATTATTAGACCAAAATAGATAATCATGAAATAAATAAATGTTATTGCTTTTCCCCAAATCTATCTTCTTAATGTTAGATAATATACACTTTGATCCTTTCAATACCATTGAGACCTTTCATTTCATGAGTAAACTACGACTCATTTATCAATGATGTGCATGGGGGTCTTTTTATTTCTCCTCCTTGGTCCACATAGTCCTTGTATCTAATTAGGATATAGTATGCTCCCCCTATGATATGAAACTCTTCTCGTTGTTAGTCCCACTATTTAGACCCATAAACATTCTTCTTCACCTATATCATTTTCCAGTTATAGCTACCTTCAATAAAATTTTAGTGAGTTAACTTGCCACTTAGTAATGAGCCATCAACAAAACTTCTAAACCTACCAAGTATAAACTTTGTGTATAAACAAGAGATAATTTTAATAACACCATCAATGTCAACTTCAATTAATTACTTCCATACATCTCAAGTAGCCTCTGATGTACTATTTTTATTTGCTCAATATCTGATGTTAGATAGATCAGATACTCTTACATCAGTTTCATGGATCTCAATACCACTTAACATCAATTGACATGTCAACTCTCAATCATTTTTCATTATATAGCACATCACATCACCACTTTGCATCTTTTGATGCAACTTCCCCTTGGATTGTATCTCCCCAAAAACTTAAAACACTTGAATATTAGTTAATTGAATTTAAACACATATGGATAGGGGATTCCGAAAAAATCTTCAAGAAGAGGATTTCATTCGATCCTGATGGATCATCCCTTTGATACTTTCTTACAAAGCACTATACTCTTTTTCAAATTGTTCCAGTTCCCTAACCAACTTCAACTACTCTGTCTATATAACTAGAAATTCAAATTCTCAGTCTTATTCTGATATGTAGATTCTATAGGCTTGGTCTTTTTTAAAATTTGGGGTTTAAAACCACTAAAAAAAATTCCTTCTTTGATGCTCCACTAAAATCCCATTTTTCATGATTCTTTCTATGAACAAGAATCTCTCCAATAGTCATCTTCACTTGTTTCTTCCTCCATTGGACAAATCTTTCTTCTACCTTCACTTCTCACCTTGTGGCATGACATGTGGTTTTGATGAGATATTCTTTATTCATTTTTCTTTAATCAGTTATCCAAGTCACCGCATTGTTTCTTGATGGTGGTGGGTCCTTCACTGAACTTACGTTCTTCTTAGACACAACTAAATTAGCTCCCCCCTTTTTCCAAAGTTCATTCATATTATTTTCAAGAGAGTGGTTGTGAGTGTAATAAAGGAGGTGATTGAAACTCCTTTCATTGAGATTTTTGTGTTTCCCCTGAGGTTGTAAACCTATTTTTCAACTTATAATATGGTCTTCCAATATAGGATTTCTCGTTATACACCACTAGAGTTTGGAATCTTCTTTCAAGTTATTTTCCTTCCCTGCTTTCTTTTAGCTAAAATCTCTTTCCAAATTCCCATGATTAGAATATATAAAACATCTCCCATTATAAACATACCTCATGTAATAATTTCTTGGTTGAGATGTTGATAAAACTTGAGTTTTTATTCTGAAATTGTGCTCCTGGGATTCTTGACACATACTCATGGTGTGTCCCAGTCTTCCAAAATAGTAAAATTTCATGGATACTTTCTTCGGAGATACTTTTCTTTCATATTTCTCAGTATGGTTCTTCTTATTCTCATATTTAGAAATATTGTTGTCCTCACAACATGAAATAATTCCAAATCCTCTAAATAATAACTTGATGTATGACCATGAATCCCACAGAAATAGCATATGCTATCATTAATTCCTATGGAATCATTTTTAGGTCTATTTCTAATATATATAATATTTTTACTATTTCTAGAACTCCTCAAATATTTCATCCTATCATGCATGGGAGGAGATTAATCATATCCAATACTAGTTTTTTCTGAACTATATGGCCTTTGGGATGAGAAAATTCATTCTTATTTCTCCTCATAAATAGAATATTTTCTTTTCATTTCAATATTCCCTTCTGAAGGATAGTCAAATAGTAAATGAAAATCATCCTTAAATTTAGGATTAGAATTGGAATTAGATTTCATTACTTTTTATTTACTAATTCTAGTTCTTCTCCCAATTTTTGAATCTTCATATCCCTTTATTCAATTTGAACATTAAGTTCTCTCTTGAGATTATTACCGCTACTCATCTCATACTCCAATTCTAGGGATATCTTATCAATTATGTCAGATTTATTCTTAATTTTAAAATCTTCCTGAGCAACAAGATCATTTAAGTATGCATTCTATTTATATATCCTTTAGTTATTATGAATGATTTCATATAGTTGTATAGCAAGATCACCATTTATGTCTTCTAGATTTTAAATTTCTTCTAATTTCATACTCTTTCCCTTGTAATAAACTTTGATTTTTTCTATCTTTGTACACATTTTATGTAGTTCTTCATCTTGGGAATAATTCTTCCCCCTCAGAGTAGCATCCATGTCAATAATCTATTCATTTAAATAACTTAACTTATTTACCTCGATCTTCTGTACTTGGATCTAAATACTTTGAGACTTATTTTCCTCTTTTAATTTCTGATCCAATTCCATTTCCGTGTTGATAACATCTACTTCTAGCCTTCTTATAATTTATTCATAATCAGTAGTTCCAACATCATTTGAAATATCAGGTTCTTTACTCATTCTAGCAACATCATTGAATGAGTAAATATTTTCACTATATAATTCATTCAAACCATTCTAAGTACATTGTTTGTTACCTTCAAATAAATCACACTCCTTCAATAGATTATTCCACATTGAGGAATACCACTAGAATTCTACTTTTTCTTTGAAGTTCTACCCTTTTCCATGGCACACCAAGATAATATAAAACTAAAACTTCAATTTCAACAATCGACTAAACCAAGTCAGAGAAAACAAATATGATAAAAGAAACCAATTATTTAGTACCAATTTTTAGGCCCAAAAGGGACATAGATTCCCTGAGAGGGGTTGAATCAAGGCATGGATATTATTTTAAAAATTCTTCACTACTGAAAATATGATCTATACCAATGGTTTTGGGCAAACCGTTGGTATGGTTCACTAATTTGGACCTATACCAATGGTTTGGCCAAAATTGTTGGTATAGGTCACTTATATGGACCTATACCAACGGTTTGTCCAAAACCGTTGGTATAGGTCCCAAAATCAAAGAACCTATACCAACAGTTTTGAGAACCGTTGGTATAGTTACATGTATTTTTTATAGAATCTTCTTATAGAGGACATTAAATAAATCAAAATTTAAAATACTTATGATAATACATATATATATATTTATGAAATTATGTTAACAAAAGTAAGTTAGGTTAGTGGTTAGGTCGTTCAATCAAAAACAGGAGGTGTTGGGATCAAAACCAACTGAATGGCTATTTTTTGAATTATATATACCAACAGTTTTATGCAACTGTTGGTATATATTTTCATATTACTTATACCAACATTTTTAAAAACCATTGGTATAGGTATATACCAACGGTTTTCCCAAAACCATTGGTATAGACCTATCCCCACGGCTTACTTGGCAACGGCTCTCCAAACCTTTGGTATAGGCTATGCTAATGGTTTGGAGGCCTATACAAACGGTTCCAAACCGTTTGTATAGGGTATTTTTTCAATAGTGCTTCATGCTCCACTAAATCTTGACCTCTTTATTATGAGGGTCAGTTTATTTGATATTAAGTGTTTATGATGATATTATTCTTTCCTTATTTATTTGATGATGGTGTATTGAAATTAAAATATAAAAGAAAGAACAGGGACACATAGATTTTACTTGGTTCACCCTCACTGGGCTACATCCAAGGAGCATACAATGACAATGTGCTGAGGTACCAAATCTAATAAGGCTCACTGATAAAATATTATTCTAGATAGATTGCTTATTTATCTAGGATCACTGCCTTTTCAAAGTTTACAGTTAAGTCAATAATTTCCCAAGGTTCAATCCCTTAGTTAATTTCTCTGTCTCACTACTAGTGGAAAGGATCACCTTCTTCCTCTACCTTTGCTCACTACTCTAGAAAATATTCACACAAAGTTTATGGACTTGTAGTGTCCTTCATTATCAATAATGAATACATCCTTAGTTTTAGATAGATTCTCTATTAAAATCTCACTTTTATCTAATTGATGAATACCGCTTTACCATAGGTTTACTGGGCATCACCTTTTCAAAACTTTTGTGATACTCAATGCATTTGTGAAGCACAACACTTTCATTAATCTAAAATAACATTTGTAAAGAAACCAACTTTCATGAATCTCACTTCTTTCACAAAGATCAACTATCCTTTATGAAGATCACAACTTTCAGTTAGATTTTTATGGCCTTTTTTAACTTCAACACTTTCATGATACTGAAATTTTTTTCATCATTTATATCCTTCGCAAACTTCCTTTATTCAAGAACTATTTTTTCAATAACTACCTTCGTGGACCACCTTCAAAAATCTAGAGGCTTTGAATCTTTATTAAGTCTCACTAATCTTCTGAAGGGGGTAGAGGACTACTTATAGTCATATCCTCAAATTCTAGAAGCTTCCATCCACATCATCACCATTTCATGTTGCTCCCCTATTTCATTCGCAATGCTCTCTATCTTCATAAATTACCATAGTAATTTCCCATTCACAAATCTTATCATAGTCATGGATATTACCATCAAATATTCATGAATTTTCAATGATCATTCACAATGGTCCAAACCTTCATGAATCAACATTTTCAAAACCCAGTTTTTACAAAACACATGCCTTTTCCATATTTTTACATGTCCATCATGGAAATATTTCTTTTGTGATTCTATCTATCCTCCAAAATTTAGACCCCAAAAATTTGTCCAACACTGGGAAATAGTGTCACCTTGTGTATAAAATTTTATGTACCAATTTTGAGGAAGATATTCCTTTTTCTTGGATATTTTTCAATATACCATGTCAATAATATCTCAGAACCTCCACAACTATCCTTGGAAACTTGCTTTTTTAATAAACATAATCAATCCAATCAACCTAAAAACACTATCATGTTACCTTGAGGTATTTTTTCCTAAAAATATGGTTCTTGGGAATTGTTTATAGTGATGGTTGACTCTGTTATAAATCAAGGATAGGTTGTTCCATTATAAACAAAGGATGGGTGGTAACATTATTAAGCAAGGATGTATTGTTCTGTGATAAACCAAGGACTGATGGGTCCATTATATCCTTTCAATTCATTGGGTACTCCCGAGATAGACATCGATTATATTGGATATTCCATTTCTAATAGTGATATAACGATAATGTCTCTAAGATACCAATGCATATTATCTATGCTTTCTACGAATTAATAATGTTTCTTATGATCAGGATTGATATCACATGGATCATGATTATTGATTTTGATGACTCTTGCCTTCTTTAAATACTTATGCCATGTTTTCATGTTTGATGATCCAGGTATTGATAGGTATTGATATTCTTATGTTATGCTCATGCACTTTGATTATGTCATCACACCCTTATGCTCTTTATATGTGCACTAATTACATTCAATTGTTAATGCTTACGTGTACCCTTATAGATCATTTGAGATCACCCTTATTATGTTTAATTTTCCCCAGATTATAAAAACTTATGTTGAATAAATTATGTCTAGAATGGTTTAATATACATGATCATAATGTACTAATGTAGAATCTGAAAAGCTGGGTATAATAGGAGATGATGTCCATTTCTATGAACTAGTTGTTTATAAATCCATGATGTTTAATATTTTTTCCTAATTATATAAAAATATAAACATAAAAGGTCATTGAGAATGTAATTGATCCAATATTTCCTTTTGATATTGTACATTTTGGGTGGTGAAAATTGGTCACCTTCATCAGTATCAAATCTGGAAATTTAATGTTTATGTTTCTAAAAGTGGATCTAGGAGTATGGGTTTGGGGCCATTATAGTTGGAATTAGAGGAAAGGTTTTGATAAATTTAGATATTATCATGTTTTCAAGTGATGTTATATTAATATTTATGGATACCCTCTTAGGTCTATATAATTATGGATGATCATAAGTTCAAAGTCTTAGACACCCCTTTGTAATTTTAAGTGATGAGATCATAAAGTGGTTAATTACATTTTAGGAGATGTTTTATTAGGTTGTAGTATATTTTAAGCTTTGGTTTAACATAAATTATGAATTTAAATTTTGTAGAAATTAGTTTTAAGGTATTTATAACCTTTATATTTTATATGATATTTGATATTGAGGTAATTATGGTAACACAAGTTTTATCATATATATAACCAAAAGATTGAAAAGTGATTTGGTGAGTAAGTAATTTATTTTATTTCAAAAAAAAGGATCATCGTGTTATTGGGATCAAAAGATAAAATGTATGAGATATAATTTTAGGTTAAAAAACTCTTTAATGATGAGGTTATTTATGAATGAATTAGTTTTAACTTTGGGCATATTTTTAATTTTGGAGATTAGTGTATTATTTAATCATATGGTGGTTTACTAATTTTAGTAAACATATTAACATGTTCTAACCATTTTGGTTTTAGTTAATGTCTAAAGATAGGTGTAATAGATTGATTATACCTTTTATCATTATGTGGTCCTTTAAAATTTTATTTTAGTGCTTTAGACATGAAAAAAATTAATCGTTAATATTCATCATTTAGAATAAAAGATGAGATTGTGGTGGAAATTGATAAAAGGATAAAACTATACTCATTAAGTAAGTATATTTCCTTATTATCTTAGTCTATATGGTAATGTAATTCTTTAACTATAGGAAAAAGATCTTGAAATATAATTTTGTACTATTACAATTGTTTTTTATGAAATCAATGACCTTTTCACACCTCTTTGATTTATGGTTTTGTGGTTGTTATCTTTCTACTGGTCATTCAGTTTCTTGTGAACAATAATCTTTGTCACCCTATATCATTATTTAAGAATTATGATTTTCTTCCATGTAAAAATCATCAATTCCCACCTATGTTATCATATTTGGTAACCTAGTTCTTTTTATTTTATATGAACTATGTACATTCTTTTAATTCATACCAAGAGGGTGTTTTATTGACACTTTGTATGAAGTGGGTTTCCAAAAAATGGTATTTTAAAATGTAAAAACATTGACTACCAAGATAAAGTTAAAATTTTGATAAATAAATTTATTAAATGGGTAAGGATGTAACACCCTGAGATTTTGGAAAAGAAAACTATGTTTGATATTGTATTCGACATGCAACACTAAGCTGAAATGACCCTCAAAATAAATAATCATTATAAAATAATCAATAAATTGGTGGGTATGAATTATATTAACTAACTTATGATATATATATATATATATATATCCTACTCAATATAAATTATTGATAAATATTTAGTAAATAAAAAATCAATTTTTAGTAAATTAATTTTATTCTTCAAAAATATGTTTTCTTCAAAAATGTTTTCATTGATTTTAATGTAAAAAAATATAATTTTATTTTTGGTGGTCTCTGTCTTTCTTGAGATGCTTTGGTTTTGTGAATCGTGTGATCTGGTGTTGGTTTCTCTAGATCTGAAGTTTTGGGTTCTGGTTTCCTTGTTTTTTATATCATTGATCACTTTCAATTCATGGTTTGGATCTAGTTTCGTTTTGCTGAGTTTTGGAGACGGGGTTCATAGCCCATGTTTTCTCTGATGTTCTGGTGTCAGAGGTCAGCTAAATATGTGGGATGGTGGGAAGTTCTGTTCTCTTCTTTCAGTATTGATGGTGTTTTCCTTCAACAGTGATGGTATGACAGTCACAGGTGATGGCGGTTTGAATCTCCGGTGGGACGTGATGAAGGTGGTGGTCCAATCTGAGGAGGATGCTCTGGCGACGGCGAGGTATGTTGCTCTCACCGGTGACCTGCAATGATGGTGACATTTTTTATAGGCTCGGGGAACAATGCTAAGGCGCGGGGATAGTGATTTGGTTTTTGGATTTTGAAATTTGAAATTTGAATTTGGATGAATAGGTGCGCTGTGCGATGGCAGGTGCTTGGCGAGGGCAGTTATCTCGTTGATTTTTTTTGAAATTTGAATTTTTAATGTGCTCCTGTTGTTATGAAATGGTGATGTGGAAACGGTGAATTCTATAATGGGTACCAGCAAACCTTAAACCGGCCATTTGAAAATGAAAAAAAATTATTAGCAGCAGCAGAAAACCTTCTTTTTTATCAGGTCGGCGTGTTTAATTTTAAATTTTATTTTTAAACATATGTGAATTGAATTTTGTAAAATATATTCTATATTTGGAGTCATAATAATTTATATTTCCTAGTAATATCAACATATATTTTTCCCATAATGAATAGTGAAAATAATAAAAATAAATTATCATGGTTAAAGTGAAAATAGGTTTATCGGGGGTTAAGCTAAAAAAGATAAGGGTGAAATTACATAACAAACATTCTAAAAAATATTTTATAGACTTATTTAAACCTTATAATAACTAATTCTATATAATATTCCATTTCTGAGCCTTGTGGTATGTGAAAATTGTGGGTACACCTTTATCTTTTCAAAAATTACAAGTGTGTCACTCACCTCACTTATAAAAGGTCACTCCCTCTTATCTCTTCTTCACACATTCAAACCATTTTTGTTTAGACAATACCTACCCAAATAAATTTCCAAATTTCATCCCCTCATCCTAGAATCCATGGTTTTTTCATAAATCTATTCTAGGAATACTTTAGGTATAATCCTAAAGAGGTGGTATAAGAAGAGGTAAAATCCCTAACAATATGTTTTTGTATTATTTCTCCTTCCACCTCTTTAAATTATTATTCAAATATGATCATATGATAATAAAATTATCTAATACATACTGAGATATTATTATATAAATTTAATAATCTAAATGTAACATCAAAAGTAATTAATGAATAATATATATTTTTATCTATGTCTATTAATTAATTACATAGTGTTTTAGAGGCTTAAAATGAGAATAAATCCAATCTTAAGCATGGAATACACTAATATTTTTAAAAGACTGTTTTAGTGCCTTTTGATGGAAAACCATTTTTAAATAAAAATTTTGACAACTTTATAAGCTCTATTTTTCAAAATAAACTTATTCTTTATGATATGGACATTGAAATTTACTTTGGGTAAATTTTTGGTATTTTTCCGATAAAGTTCTTTTTTAATGAATAGTGAAAAATGTTGTATTTTAATTCAAAACCTCTTTTTAATATAATTTATTTATATGATTAGATTATATTTTTAATTGTTTTTAAAGTGAAATTAGAATATATTTTTACCATTTAATCCAATAGTGGTCATTGTAATTAATTTCACTTTGAAATTGGACTTAAACTAGTGTCAATCTTTTGATACTTATTATTTCATAAAAACACATTATTTGCTCTGACAGCGGGAATTAATTATTAAATTAATTAATGTAACTTATATGTTTTTAATTTTTTAAAATATACATCATTTTTGAATTCGGAATATCAAATATATCTTAGGGTGAAGTTTTGGTATTTTTCTGAAAAACTTCAATTTTTAATGAATAGTAAAACCACTAAGTGGTACTTAAAAAACTGATTTTTTGTTTAAATGAAATTTTACCACCTCTGTGTTTTGAATTTCAAAAATCCAACATACATGGTTGTCATTAATAAGTAAAATTTGGTTCAATTATATTAAAATAATTTTTTGGTGAATAGTAACTTTTAAGTTTTTAATCGCGATTAGAGGTAATTAGTGTAGTTTAAGGTAAAAATAATGTTTTAATAATATGAGATGAGCTTGAAACATGTCCTACCCTTATTGAATATGTCATGGCCGACCAATACAATCCATGGGCCAATTTGGGGACCCCATGGAGCCACTTTGGAAGGAAAATGACATTAATATCTTTTTATTTAATGTAAAAGTAAAAATGACACAAACATGAGTTGTTTTACTAAAACAATTTTTACATGGGGTTATACAAGTCATATTTTTGACTATAAATAGTCATTAGAAATATAAAAATATTTCCTACATCATAGTATTTTTTATAATTTTTAGACATTAAATAAATTAAATTATTTATGACACCATGATGATGCAGCGATTACCTCTTTATTTAACAATTTAAATAAAATGAAACGATAATGTAAAATATAATTCCTACACTTTTCAAAAACCTATTGGATGAGTATATTTAGAACCATTATCACCTTATCCTCGAAATACATCAATGTGGGACCTTTAGAATCCGAAACTCATTTGAAAATAAAGTAACATTTTGTAACTTTCGAAGAGTGCCCCTCCTCTCCTCTTATAAAAGGCCCCCACCTCTACCTCCTTACCCACACCTCTCAAGCCTTTTTCTCGTCCAACCCCTGATCATTTTGTCTCTACACATCCCTATCTTACTCCTAGAATCCTCACTTTGGGAAGAAGTCTTCCCAAGTAAGCCTTTGAGCTCTAATCAAAAAGAGTTACCCGATTTAAAGGTAGTGTCTTCTCTTGTGTTCTTATGTTTTATTTTGCTTCTCCAACCCCCAAAACTCTTTTTATTAATTTCTTTTGTAACAACACCAGTATCTTACATATATTAGGATGTTGTTATAAGAAGTATTCTATATAAACTTACACACACCTACATCTAATGGTTAAAGAACATACTGTTTCCATGGATGGAGAATTTTTGCCTCACCAAACGATGATTGTTCAATATTATTTTAACACCTTCAAAGGTGGCCATTAAGATGACACTATATTTATATATGATATATAATATTTTTATGTTTTACTTAAGATTCTGTATTTTTCATTTATGGAATTCCTTTATGGTTTCCATTATGGGTAAACGCGATATCTTCATTTTAGGAAGTGCGGACTACCGCCCCCTCAAAGTGATTTGATTCGTTAATTCCATATGTGGGACATATAAAGGATTTAATTAATGATATTATGTATAATATTATACTGGAATTATAATATACCTTTATATCATTATGATTCCATTCTATAAAATACAAAATAGAAATGAAAGTAGCGTTCATGCGTACGTACGGCTTACCGTCTCCATGAATAGTGCATTTCATTTCTTACCTCTAAACATTATGTAATATTATAAATGAATTTATATACTTGATATATAACATATATATGATATATAAATCATGAGTATAACTCTAGATATAATGGATACATGAACAACTTGTAATTATAAAGAGTTTATTTTTGACTCAAGTACCAATGATCGTTAAAACGATCGTTATTAACTTAAATGATTACATAATGTTCATAACATGGTAATAAGTGATATAAAACGAATAATGAACTTGAAAAAGGTTCTTAATCAAGTATAAATTAACTCAAGTTTATTATTAAGGAAATTAAAGAATGGTCGAGTCAAGTCGGAGCCGAGGTAAGGGACTTCGTCTCAATCTCCATTCATTGAGGCATATTTTGTTTTATACACAACTTTCTTTTATACAGTGTATAAACCCCATTGAATTTTATTCTTATTCAAAAGGAATCTTTTTTTTATAAAAAGAATTATACTAAATGACAAAAGGAATGTTTTATTGTCGTAAGTATGCGGTGACAACGTCTTCTCCGCCGTCGTGACCATTATTTGAGTTTCGGCTTCCTCTACAAGCCATAACTTTTTTTTAATGAAAAATAAATACCATGTTTTACTTTTATTTTATTTTGGTATTGAAAATGGTTTTCATAATGTTTTTTATATCAATCTGTTTTATTGATATCTTGTGATTGAAATATGGAAATGTTTTGTTTTCTTTATGCATGTATTATGTGATACAATTATGTTATGGTTCTTGGGCATTGTAATGAAGACGGGTGGTTCCGTGATAAACTAAGGGTGGGTGAGACCAATATAGCTCTCCAATGCATTGGGTAACGCGAAAGAGTTAAACGTTAAGGTTTCCCCGAAGAGATTTAGGGAATATACTGTGATGGGTATTCCAAATGTAACCTAGAGGGTTACTCCCTACGTAAGAATGTTATGAATGCCTAAAGTTACATTTATGTCTTATGATTTCTATGAATTATTCATGATTTGATGACTTATGTTAAAGTTATTATGTTTTATGAGTATAGTATGATTTCATTGATTCGTGTGTATACATGTACTCATGTTTCCTTTCCATATTTTTATATCCCTTACTGAGCTTTTTATGCTCATCCCAAGTTTTGAATTGTTTTTCACAGGTCAAGGGAAGGGTACATGATATGATGATAGTGTCAAGGAAGTGTCAAGAAAGAATCCATGTTTTATTTTAAATATTTTTCCATTTATGGGAAAAATTAATACTATCTCTTTATGTAACCACTTTGTTTAAATGTGGAATGTAATGCAAGTTTTATGATCTAATTCTCTAAAACTCTAAACCTGAAAAGATCCTCAATGAGAATTATTCATTTAATTCAATATTAAGTAAGGTTTAAGGTTGGGTCCTTATACTAAATCCATCCCCACTTCTATTAAATGGGATACGAAATCATCATTCATGTGTACAGTGAACTACAGCCTCACGAACCGATGTCATTCGTTCTCCATCGTCACCTCTCGCAGATTGTTTTAATGATGTATTTAAAGTATATATATGATATTTTTAACATATTTATAATTTTTTAATTATTATATCACACATAAATTTTTTATTTCCATTTCTTGGGGGATACGATAACGCCACTTGTGTGTACGGTGGACTATCGGCTTGCGAAGCGATGTGATTCATTTTTCACTAATTATTTACATAGAAGGTAATAAGGATAATTTTAATTAATATATTTGATATAAATGACCTAAAAATTATATTAATTATATATTTATCATTCTTAAAATATAATATATCATTTTTTTAATACACTAAAAATGATAATGTCGTTCGTGTACGTGTGGACTATCACATCCACAAAGTGATACGATTCTTTTTTTATTACCAAATAAAAATAATGATATATATATAAGTATATTTAAAAAAATATGGTATTTATAATATTATTATCATCATATAAAGATAAAATAATATATACCTTCTTTATATAATTATAATTTAAAAATAGAATTGTTACTCTACATATATAGGACCTACTGTATCCATGATCGTAACATAGTTCATTTTTCATAAAACAATTTCATGATTTGTTTTAAAAGTATACTTTATGAATAATTATTTTTATTATTTCTTGATTATTCATCTGATTATTTTGAATTTATTAACTCTTTGACAATGGTCAATACACCAAAATCATTTTGAAATAATGAACTGAACATCCTCAAAACACCCAACATGGACTTAAATAATTAAGTATTCAAATATTTCATTATAAAGAAATAAAATAAATGATTTATGTATAAGGTGTTAAACCTTGTAAAAGTTATTAAGATATCAAATTACTTATGTAATCTTATTATACAATATTTAAAGGACATACAAGGAAATTCTGGACTCGAGGTAAGGAGTTTCTCATCTCACTTTTACTTTTGTGAAAAATATGCCATATTCAACACTTGTTTTTATTTTTTGGTGTATATAATATCAATTTTAAATGTAATATCATTAATAATTCATAAATAATGTTATTTTAAGTTTCAATTTTAATTAATTTATCCAAGGTGTATTGACTTGAAAGTTACCAAGTGGTAAAGAGTTTCTAAAATCAATTTCATTTTGTTGGGTTATAAAAATTCATCATTGACTCTATTATGATATGATTATGTGTTAATTGATATATTAATTATTTTATTATGAATTTAAATGTGTTTTTTATGTATTGATAATTTTTACATATAATCTATCTATTGATTTACTCTCAATTCAGTGATATAGTCTTCATAAGGGTCAATCATCCAAAATTCTTTTTCTTTGGGGAATATGTTTATGATATACAACTATATTATTTATGAGGTGTATATAATAACCTTTTGGAATGTTATATCATTTATATCATTATTTTCATGATATTTAAATTTTCATTTGAAGTTATTATTTTATGGGGGCTACAATTAAAGAGTTACCAAAGTGGCAAAGGATTTATGGTACAATCTCCTTTAATTCATAATTGTTTATATTCAATGTTATTTTGGAGGAAATAATGTGATATTATTTTCTTGAACCACATATCTTTATTATCCACTATTTATAAGTATGGTTAACATTCTTTATTTCAATTTTCTCCCATATTGATTGAATAAATATCAATAAAGTGATATTGATCTTGTATTTTTTTTAGATCGGGTATATTTCTCTTCCATATCCATATTTTAAAAAATATTTTAAAATATTCTTTCTAAAAATAAACAATTTCCTAAATATATTTCACATGGTATTTAACCTTATTTTAAAAGTATTTTAAAGGAAATTTCTTAATGTTTTCCAAATGAGTAACTTTTGACTCCCTTTTACAAAAATTTTTGAAAATAATGTTTATTTTTAACATTTAAAACATGAAAGGATTTTCCCATCATCATGGACATTATTTTTTTTGAATATTCCTTTATATTATTACATTTTTTTAATATATGTTTTTTCTAAATATTTTTCGAATTTTTAGTTTTTAAAAGTGATTTCAAAATGAAAAGGTTTTTTCTTCAAAAATATTTTCAATGATCTTTTAATAGTATTTATATTCATCAAAGTCAACAATAATTGTTATTACTTATTATACAATGAAGATATTTTGTAATTATACCATTGTCACTATTTCTTTGGATGGATTATTATTTTATCAAAGATATTTTTATGGACCCCATTTCCTTTCCATGTGTTAATCATGTTTCAAAGAGATTGTTATGGAACCCATTTATTTTCAATGGGTTAATAATGTTTCAAAGAGATTTTTACGGAAACCGTTTATTTTCCATAGGTTAATCATGATTCAAATATATTTTTATTAAACCCATTTATTTTATATGGGTTAATCATGTTTCAAATAGATTAACATGGAACCCATTTATTTTTCATGGGTTAATCATCTTTCAAAGAGATTATAATGGAAACTATTTCTTTTCCATAGGTTAATAATGTTATGAAAAGAATAAAGGATGTTTAAATGAGTTTATGATGAAATGAATGTTCTATGTACATTATTCATGATATGGTTCTTAGAAAATGTTTATAATGATGGGTGATTATTTTATAAACTAAGGATGAGTGGTTATGTTATAAACCATAGATAGGTGGTTATGTTATTAACCAAGGATGCACGGTTCCATGATAAACTAAGGACATATGGGTCTATTATATCCCTCCAATTCATTAGGTACTCTAGATATGTAAGTTGACCATATTGGATATTCCATTTATAAGAGTGATATGGTGATAATGTACCCAAGATACCAATGTGTTTTATATATTCTTTGTATGGGTTTATAATGATTATTTTGATCAATATTGATATCCTGTGGCTCATGATTATTGATTTTGATGAGTATTTAATTTGTTAAAGAATTATTCCATGTTTTCATGTTTGATTATCTGAGTATTTATGGGTATGAATATTCTTATTTTATACTCGTTCACTTTAATTATGTCATCGTACCCTTATGATCTTCTTATGGCCATTGATGACATTCTATTGTTAATGCTTAAGTTTACACTTAATGAGAATTTGAACTCACCCTTCTTGTGTTTCATTTTCCCCATATTACAAAGATTGAGGTTGAATTAATTTTGTATAGAAGGTTTTCATATGGATGATGATGATGACCTAATGTGGAATATGGATATATGGGTATAGTGGAAAATGATGTTCATATTTATGAACCAGATTTTTTATGAATCTATGATGTTAAGTGTTTCCCCTAATTCTATAAAACTATAAACCTAAAAGGTCCTTGAGAATGTAGGTGAACCAATATTTATTTTTTATATTATATTATTTGGATATTGAAAATTGGGTCACCTTCATCAGTATCAAAGTTAAAAATATAAATTTTATGTTTTCAGCACTAGGTCAGGGAGTGCGGGTTTGGGGCCGTTATAGTATTCTCAAGATATTCATGAAATTTTTTACATCATTGATTATTTCATTGAGACTGTACACGTCTTATACGAAAACATTAACCCAATCAAAGAATTAATCAATAGAATCATTATGGTGAATCTTCGGTTCCTTTCACTTGTTCCACCTAAACCATCAATTTATATTATCGGAATTTTTCAACCACCATCGTATATATTTATGATCTTTTACCAGATAAAATACGATGACTTACAGTACATCACCTTCATGTAGATTTTATTTGGTAAGGTTCCCCCCAAAGCACTGATTCATATGGTGTTAGTATATAATTCTCTTTGATTTACTTATGATAATGCTTCACTATCCATACTGGACAAAGTACCATGCATCACATTTTTAAAAACATCCTTTCCTAATGATAAAAAGTAGTGTTTCATATGATTCTTACATAGTTGATAATTATTTCCATTAAAGATAAAAATATCTTTGCAATTGAAAACTTCCATTGCTTCCACTAAGATAAAAACATTGACTTTAACCTTTCCCTATGATACTAATTGTTATCTATACCATGTCAAATTCCCTGAGAGGGGTGGTGAATCAAGGTATGAAAGATTAAAAAAACTTCTCCTTTTTGGATATTGTTTCATTATTAAACAAAATTATATTCACTATCCATTTTATAGAAATTAATAAACCAAAATTAAAATATGTACTGGATATAGAAATTTTAATTGGTTTAATATCATTGAGTTATATCCAAGGATCGTACCAAGGTAATGTTTTGAGGTACCAAATCCACTATAGCTCACTACTATTATAATGTTTATATTGTACTTATTATCCCTCCTAGTTTTCAACCCATCACACTTATAAATCTCATTTTTTTAACTAAAGTGTGTGCACTTCTCCTCCAGAATATTATTTCAATGATTTTTGGAATCAATATTTTTTTGGTTGTTTATGATGCTCTAATTTCATACAAATGTTGAATATCGATTTACCACATAGTTTCTAGGTAATTAATCTTACTTCATGAAATATTAATTAATTGATCATTTTCATAACTTTAGCACAACTACCCAACTTTCATGCAACTTTTCATTTTTTTGTGTAACTCTAACTTTTACGCAATTTTTTTTATTTTTCACAGAACTCCAACTTTCATACAACCATCCAATTTGTCACAGAACTCCAAATTTCATGAAACTTTTTAATGTCAGGAAACTCTCTTAGTCATATATACACAAGTTCCTTTTCCTCATGAAATTGGTGTTTTTGTAACAAATTCATATAATAAATTCCTTCTCATAACTCTTATGTGATTTTAGACCCCTAATATTCTCGATGGATTGGACACTCCAAATGAGTGGGGTAGCAGCCTTTTAACAATTTTGTTGACCCTACATGCAAATTTCTCATCCACCACTGACCTTGTATGAAACTTTCCTAGTTCACCCAAATTCAATGATTTGATATCACCTTTATCATGAAACTCTCTATAATTTAAAAACTTCCATCTATACTCCCTGAGTTCATGAAAACTCTATATATGTCGTGTAATTCCAACTTTCTCTAAATTACATAACTTTCATGAAATACTTTCTTTTTCCATATTTTGTTGAAGTGGCCTAAAATATTCACTTTAATGTAACTTAATGAATATTTAACACCTATTCATTCAACTTATTGAACACACTATAGAGATTCCATACCTCAATTCTCATCTTTATTATATAGCTTCAACTTATCTCTCAATAGAGGTTCTTTGAGATTGTGCATCTCTCCGCCATCCTAGAGCTTTTTCAACATACTTTTTCAATAACTGTGTTGTAACTTGACAACTTCCTTTGTCAACCAACATTTTAAAAAAACAAAACCAACCCAAAAACTCTACAAATTCACCTTAACGTATTTTTTCCCATGGGTTATAATCAAATAATTGCAGTAGGAAAAAGAAATGGTAAGGATATTATCATTTTCATTGTCATGGAAACGACTTAAAAAATTATATAATGAGACTGAATAAATAATATATCATGAATAATATATAAAATCTATTATAAAATACTATAAATAGAGGCATATAATCATGTTAAATGGAATTTAAAAAATATTATAATAAAAGAATCATAATTGGAAAAATAAATAGAGGATTAGGTACCCTTACTTTGGAATGGTAAAAACTTATGAAAAGGGAATAATGAAATTGAATCAATTATATCACATGAAAAATACATCAAAAATATAAAAAAATTCTAAAAATAGAAGCATATCATCATATGAAATACAAGTTTAAAATATGTTATAATATAATAATTATAATTAGAAAAGAAAGGGGTGATTAGGTACCCTTAGAAATAATAACGGCTTAATAAAAAGGTATAATGAGAGTAAATATATAATATATAGTGATAAATACATCTAAGGTATAATAATAAAATGGAAATATAACCATTAAAACATATTACATGAATTTTAAAAGAGATTAAAACAAAAGAATTGTAATAGGAAAGGAATGATAAGGGAATCAAAACTCTTATTTCAGTATAGTGATGTCTTATAAAAATAGTATCATAATGAGAGTGAATGAATAATATATCATGGAAAATATATCAAAGGGATAATAATTTAATGTAAATATAATCATGGGTTCATATTATATTGAAAATTTTTATTTCAAGATCCGATGAATATGAAGAAATTATTATTCCATGGCTAACAGTTTTCTTCATTTCTATAATAATTACAGTCATGAAGAGTATTGAATATAATGATATTTTCACCCCATAATCATAAAATATAATTTTCATAATTTCTTATCTTATTCAAAATTTAATATTTTGAGCTTATTTAATTTATTTTTACTATTCTTTTAAATATTAGTGAAATCATGTTTATCTAGATATTAATTTATTAATCTATGAAAATCTTCTATAATAATTTTTTTTACTTTAAAAATAAAAAGTTAAAAAAATTAACCATGAATCACATAAATGATAAATTGAAATAAAATGATAAAAATATATACACAGAAAATTGGGTCATAATAATAGCCATTTCAGAACTCATCCTTTTGACCCAATCATGTTGTTTCACATCCAGTTATGGTATATATGTCTATTATTCCTCTATATACAATGGATCCACTTTATCTTTAAAATATAAAAAACTATTTTATATCATTATATTTATTTATGAATCCTTTAATTTCTATATATTATTACTTAATGCCTCCCTTATTGTATTCCTTCACATCAGTGGTGAGTAATACATGCCTTTTCTCCCATAACATTTACATTAAAAATAGTATCTATAAAAAACCTACAAATAGTATTCAATTATACTCACCTATCTTTATTTATCTTATGACTTTATGTGATCATTTTCTATAGATATATTTTTTCTATATATCCTATATTTTCACAATAAAATACTTAATTTAGGGTGTATTTTTATGTTTATTCATTAGTTCTTTAGTAGTCTTTTTATTTTCTCCTAAATAAATATTTTTCCTTACATTGATAGATTTTTTATTCATCAACCATGATGGATTTTTTTTTTTGATCAATCCCTAAACATAGTTTTCCTTTATTATGAACTCATTTTTTTATAGGAAAGACTCAAGTTTATTTGAGGGATCTCCATTCCTCTTCTTAACTTTTTCAATTTCCTATGTGTGACAAATTCCCGAATTCATTCTTTGATTCATATCTCTTTCAGGATCTTCCAAACTCTGTATCATTTTTATGAGCACTCATTAAATATCCTTAATTTTTTTGAACCTTTATTCCACTATCTTGTTTAAACCATCAATGATTCAATCCTTCTCCTCCAACTTGATCATTATTTCAATAGATTTATCCAAGTTCTCTAGCTTTTCATATTTGATATTTTTAAATTTAGCCTTTAACTCATATTTCCCCTCCAACTGTTGTTGTATGTTTTGCTTATATTCACATACCACTATATTATATTTCTTTATCTTATCCCCCTAAACATTTATCTCCTATAGTGTAAATTACATTTCAAATTTATGGTTAGAAACACCCTCAACTTCAAATTCATAACCTACCCTTTATTCCTCACATTGTGGTTTTTCAATAGAAGTTAAAAAATTATTTATTAAGGTATTCTAATTACTTAATTTCCTCTACTTCTATTCCATTATATTTATCACCTAATTATGAAAGAAAATTATTATTTTTAAAGAAATTATTTTGTGTTCTCTTCTTTATTTTCATATCCATAGAATATTTTTTTTAATGGTTTTTTATCATCCTTTTCATCTCAAAATTTATTGGGTTACTTAGTAGCAAGGTGCCTAACTTTTTTAATCAAAATAAAGTGATTAGAATATTTCATTTGAATTTTCCTTTTCACATTTTTGTGTTTGAGTAAATTAATAGAATCAACTCATAAACTTGATTCTCTTGTAGATCTTCTTAAATGGTGAGTTTCTTTATTACCTTGAATTCCATTTCTCTAGATCTATCCTTTTTTATAGGATCGTTATGTTTTTTTCCCATCCTGTATAAGAAAAGAACAATTTAAAATTCATCTAATGAGACCATATTAGGATCCTTTTACTCAATAATAAAAAAACCTATGAATTTTAATGAGGTTAAAAACTTCTTGATATCTGCTTCATGTTGTTAACATCTCTATTAGTTTTTCCAACTTCATGTATTTATTATGTAATCACATTCACTCTATCAAAAAATGGTCCAATGTATTTGTTAAGGTGAATCCTAATATCCTAAAACTTGATCACAACACTTCTAGTTTGGATTTTATCACCATTTTTTCTCTTCATATATATTCATTAATAATTTCCACATGGATTTTAAGAATGTACATAACATCACCTTTGTGTATATTGTTTTGGAAAAATCCCCCCATGTATAATTGATCCCTTTAACATTGTCATCCAATTCTATGTTATCTCTTTCTATGAGTGCTCTTATTTCTATGATTAATGAAATTATATCCATGATAATTGTATACACAACCATGTTGTTTGATTAGAAATAGTTATTTATCCAATTCTTCTATAGTTAAAAGTTGTGTCTATCAAAGATCAAAATACCCTTGTGATTAGAAACTACTATAATATCACCTGAAGAGAGAATTATCCATGTAAAAAGAACTATTAGTTTTTATATAACAACTAAATCCAAATAATCCTATATGATATTGTGAAAGTGGGTGCCCTAGACCCAACTTTAGTAGTAATTTTTTATTACTATATCATGTATATAGAGAGTTATTACATGATTTTTATTAACATAATATTGTTATTACTTATTCATACATTAATTATATAGTAATTTCCTTATATTATTTAACATGTCAAAATGTTATAGTGATTCTCAACAATAAAGATAATCTTGAGATACTGTGAAAATAATCTAAAACATATGTCCTATAGTCAGGATACATCATACAGGTGAGACACAGATGAGTTTGACTATCAAGTGTTAGGGACTCATAAGAATTGAGACTTATATCATGAAGTTCTCACTTGGTGATCTCAAGTAGAGGATATCATAAGGATAGTATTTCCAATAAGAACACCACATATTTTGTGTATAATTCTATGTTTATATCTACGATAATGTTTATTAGTGTCTCATATTTATATCATTATCAATGTTTATCATTTAACTATGTACTTTTACTCAATATGAAATCCATGAAAATTATTTTTGTGTGGTGAGGTAGCCTATGTTGGGTGCGTCGTTGGTGGTATGGAATTGGTTGAATAATAAATACAAGATTTATCACTTCTGTATTTAGGAAGAATGTATATTTGGACACTTTATTGTGATGGTAGTGCCTTGAATAAATCCATGTTCATGGTAAATTAATGAAATTACATCCAATACATTAAATAAAATATAAATATAGCATAAAGAAATATGGAATAAAGTATTTATCCTATTTTATAATATATTATGAGATAAAGAGATTGTACTACATAGTACATGTTTGTAGAATATCTTTAAATCCATGGATTATCCTTATCTAATGTGTTGTTATATACCAATGATGGTCTATGATTATGAATCACTTATAATTATATAAGGTCCTAATGAGTTACAAAAAAAATGTATCCACATTTTCCACTAGTTTTAATGAATTGGATTTTATGAAGAATTAGTCCTCACATGTGTGGGCTGGTGAACATCCTAGTTTGAATGATCACAAATAAATTAATTAAATTTTGTTATTCAAGTTTATAATATTAATAATTGGATTTATTTATCATGGAATCCATTAATTATTTAAGTTAAAATATTGAATATGAGAAAACAAATTGGGTGAATATTTACTTATTAATTTTTTTAAAAAAATGAAAGAACATTCCGATTTAAGGGCTTATATACTATCATGAGACATGTTATTGTGTAATATTATAAATATCTAATGGATTTCATAAATCTCATGAATCTTCCATTATAGTGTATGAATATCATAAAACGTCATTATAGGGATTTTAGTTCACATATGGATGATCTAGATTCCTCACTTGGTGCCTTCGAGCTATATAAATCCAGATATAGTAAAAGTACATCGGGGTCTCTCCATTTCACCAATGTACCATTTCATTTATGTTCTTCATAATTAAATTTATTTTCATGTGATTCATGGAGAACCCAAACTAGGTATGAAAAATGTATTTTTATAATACCGATCCAATCATTTTTTTTTGAAAATTTTAGTAACAAAAATTTCTACCATGCTCAGGTTCCTTCAGCTGATGCCACTTATTATACCCATTTAGGGATAATACATTGATAGGGGTGTGAATCATGGTAGTTAAAAATAAAATATACCATTCAATGATTTTATTCTATAGTTAGTAGGAACACATATATATTCCAATCTAAATATGAAAGTGATAAAATGTGACATCCTGAACCTGGTTCACTCAATAATAACCAAACTTGGTTGTCCACATGACCTAAAGCATGCATCCACATATTCCATAGGTTTTCAAATAGTAGTGAGAGTCTCAGAAGATTAGTGGGAAGATTATACCCTCATGACTAGAGTTTAGCATAATAGAATAATCATATCAATCAATAGTGGAAGCATTTAAAATAATTTAACAACTAAAGAGTAAGCATTCATCATATAAATAACCAATTAGTCCCATCAACAAATTTCATTTACAAAATGATGATCATGAAATGCTATAAAAAAAGAAATATAGGTAGATAAGACAGAAGGTACACAAACATATAAGTATACTAAAAGAACCAAAAAATCCAAAAATATTGTCTCCATATAGTATTGGGATCTATAGCTCATTATTGTTCTCCCCCACTCCAATTCTATAGTAAATCAAGCATTTTCAACTAAGTTATTTCCTTGTCCCTACCTGCATCCATGAAGTCTATCTAGGTACCAAATAGTGGCTCAACAGGGTGTGAGATAAACTCATTAGGCCAACACCAATGGTGTCTAATTCCATCTAGTCTGTGAATATATAATAAAAAGTGTGTAGGTAATAATACAAGATTTAAATGTGTGTTATATAAATAAACCACATTGTTCCGGGTTCTCATGGAACACCCATCCTCTGGAACCTACTTCGGCCTAATCTAGAATATCTATAAGTAATCATTTAGTCAATATTTAATTTATAATAAAGTCTTGGGACCTGGCTCATGGACCAAGTGTCCCCCATGAATCATATCCAAAAAAGATGTGTATAAGAGGCCATAAATATAATTTAAATCTCTAACTGAATCTAAGCTTTCACTTTGTCTTGGAAGATGTGTTTTATAATTAATTCATTTTCATTAATATTTCAAGTGAACCTGGGCCAATCCTTAGTATTTCTAATTTAGAACTTAGGTATCTCTCTAGGCATAAATTATCCCCTCACCTTATAATTCTTTCCTAGGAATTCCTAATATAGAACCTTGGTATCACTCTAGGTGTGGTATATAGTCACTTCCTACTGAGTTTTTCCTTAGTAGCCTATAAATGGATCCCAAGTTTCACTCGTGGTATATATAATAATCTATTCATTGAGTCTATCTATATCAGTACACATTGGGATTCTAAGTTTCACTCATGTCATAATAATTTTCTACCCTCTGAGCCCATCCTTGGAAGTATATAAAGTATTCCAAGTATCACTCAAGTGTATACAAACTATCTTCCAAATGAGTCCATCTATGGAATTCATATGAGAACCCATGTGTCACCCAAGGTGCATAATAAATCCATCTACAATTCATTTAATTTAACAGTCCTGAAAACTCCATCTATGGTATTCCAAATTGGAACCCATATATTACTCTCATAATGGAAATATAAATGGTCATGGGCCAACAGACTGACCATACCATTTAAGTTCACTTTTAGTTCAACTATCCATTACATTTATAAAAACATTAACTCACCTCAAAAGGTGAGTCAAATCAAAGAATAGGCTTAGTAGTCCTAGCATCACATGAATACCCCCATTTATCTTAATTGGGAATTAGGTTATAAAGGAAATATCAAGCCTACATGAGTAGGACAATGGCCAATGTCATAGGGACATGGTCTTCTATTCCCCCTTTTATTGAATACAATTTAATTTTCATTCAATTTATTTAACATATCAAAACATGTGGTAAAGTAACTCATGCCAAAATTTTAATTAATTTCATAAGCTACCCATGGTGGTTTTATCTAATTTAACAACACACCTAAGGGGTGATTCAAATTCAAGGTCCTTAATATTTAAATATTTATGAACAGGTCGCATAGGTCATATAAGTCATGCCTACCCATTTAATTAAATATTCATTAAATTTAATAGTCATTTCTTAAAAAATATATAACACATCACAACAACGTATATATAAACACCAAGACATTGAGGAAAAAGAACGGGAACACCTACCTCATCCTGGTAGTTCACTCATTATCCATTGTTGGCCTTCAATTTGGGGTAGAATGGAAGAAATCAAAAAAAAGAAAAATGACCTAAAAATAGGTCATATGATCTCAAAAAAACAAATCCATAAAAAAGAATAAAAAATAATAAAGGCACAAGAAGAATAAATAACTCACTGGTGGATATCCAATGCGACTAACAGTGTCTTTACTAAAGTTTGTATGAAATATATCCTTCAAATCCTAGGAAAAGGGGAATGGAGAGTTCTTCCATGATGAGCCTCTTGTGTGTGATAAATAAGGGGTGATAAGAGAGAGAGATTTATTTTAAGGAAGTAAGGGAAAATCTAATTTTGACCCAACTTTAAAGGGTCGCATAGTTTGGATGCACAGTTGGCCAAACCATGCACAACCATAAAAGGATCACTGCCTAGGAACCCCTTATCACATGGTCATGGTGCATGATTAGAAAAACCTTATGTTCACCATTCATTTTACCTATATTAAAAATTATACAAAAATGCATGGGTGTGTGGTCTAGGTTGCACAGTTTCATTAAACTAGGTGGACTGAGACAGTGCATCAGATTAACCCATACAGTTGATCTAACTATGTGGACTAGGCTGCACGATTTCTATTAACTGTGCAGCCTAGCTTCCTTTAACAAAATCATGGGCTTCGAGCCCTGTACAATTCCTAAACACCCCCATTTCCTCTATGACCCCACTAGGAACTCTCATAAGGATAAAAATAATAATTTAATAGAAAACAATAGGTTAGGTACCACATAAAAAATTTGGATTTTTACAATCTTCCCAATTAAAGAAATTCATCCCTAAATTTCTCTTCCAAGGGTAGTAAAGAATCATTTGAGAATAAATCTAGTTATTGGCCACATACGTCAGCCTCAAGCTCCCAAGTCTCATCCTATACATAGTCATGCTACTATAGAACCCATACGAGAGTAACTGAATGGCCTCAAAGAACCTTCATTCTATGATCAACAACATGGATAGGATTCTCCTCAAAAGACGCATCTATCTCCAACTCAACCTCATCAGGTTGAACAATATGTGATAGATCTGAATGATATCGGCAAATCTGAGATACATAGAAGATGTCATGAATTTCCTAGTACCTATGAGATAACTACAATTAATAGGATACCAACCTGACTCTCTCTAGATGTAATGCATGTCCTAATATCTTCCCTTATTTCTAAATCTATCTATTCCCCAGTCTTGGAAAAACTCATAAAAAACCTGAATCCCCACCTTGAACTCTAGTGGTCGATAGTGAGGATCATTTTATGATTTCTATCTAAACCAAGCTATAGAAATTTTCTTCCTAATAAGCTAAACATTCTCAAAATTCTCCTAAATGGGACAAGGACCTAGTATCACTACCTCTCCTTCCTCTAACTAGAATAGAAGTGAAAAAAATAGACTTCCTTATAAGGCCTCATAAGGAGACATATGTATGGTTTCTTGGAAGTTTTTATTATAAGAGAACTCAGTGAGAATTAAGTGTTTCTCCCAAGGACCTACAAAATCAAGATACATACTTAGATTTTGTCCTCCAAAACTTGTATTTTATGATTGGATTGACCATTAGTCTATGGGTGATAGGTTGTACTCAACAATACCTATGAACCTAGGGACTTATGAAACCCCTTCCAAAATCGCAACATGAAATGATCATACCTTCCTAATATGGTAGAATGTAAAACAACATGGAGGCATATGATCACATGAATTTAGAACCTCCTGATCTCATCCACTAATGATGATTCCTTAGTAAGCATGAAATGGGTAGCATTTTTTAACATATATACGATCTCCCCTACAGTGTCACTTCCCTGAGGTGACCTAGTCAATACCATCATGAAATCCAAGGTGAATCCATCCCATTTATACTCAGGAATAGGAAACGGTTGAAAATCCCTGCTGGTAGCTGGTGATATGCCTTCACCCACTGATAGGTGGAACACCGAGTAACAACCCATCTATTTATCTTTTCATCCTAGACAACCTGTATTAGCGGCATAAGTCATAATACATCTTGGTAATACTGAGATTCACAACCTATATTGAGGTATTGGACTCTCGCGTCAACTCTTCTTAGATTCCTATAGGATCCCATATGTGCCTGTGAATGCACAAGATCTCATTCTTATCAACAACCCAAACAGGAGGTGGGTTATATCCAACAATACTCTCCCATAAGACCAAGCCCTTAGAATCTAATAGCTGCCTCATATTCACTCTCTATAAAAGTGAAGAGGTCATTGATAATGATGTATGTAAAGTTTATCCATTACAGTTTTGAGCCTCTACATGCATCTTAGAAAAAAGGTCCATAAACTTCCACTCACTACTGGCCTCATGAACTATCTGTTTCAAAGTTCTCCTACTCAGATTATCAACAACTACATTATCCTTTATGGGTGTATAAGCAAGTTCAAAGTCAAATTATTGTAGGTATTCAACCCACCTTCATTGCCTAAGATTCAATTCATGTTATGTAAAGATGTACATGAGACTTTTTTGGTTCATATACACCATAAAATGCTCTCTTGGTAAGTAATGTCTCCTATAGTGTAAGGTATGAACAATAGCAGTTAACTCATGATCATGAGTTGGGTAATTACTCTTTTGTAGCCTCAACTAACGAGACACGTACACTATGACTCACTTCTACTACATTATAACTAATCCTATCCAAATACCTGATGCGACATAATAGATTATATAACTTCTTCCTGGATCTGGAAGAATTAGGATCGGTATTGAATTTAGTCTCCCTTTCAACTCCTGAAAGGTTGTCTTGTAGGCTTATGACTATATAAACTTCACACCCTTCTTATTCAAGCCTGTAAGAGGTTATTCTAATCATGATAAGTCCTATATAAATATCATTTAATCACCAACTATCCCTAAGAAACTCCATATATCAATGACCTTCTTAGTATTATCTCAATAAACTACAACTCTCTCCTTCCCTGGGTCAACTGATACTTCAATATCTGAGATAATATAACTCAGGAAGTGAATTTTATCCATAAAAAATTAGAACGTTGTGATCTTAACATATAATTGATTCTCTCTTAGTGTATTAAATATTATTTCAATATTTTTATCATGGTCGTGTCAAGTGTGAGAATACACCAAGTTTTTTTCCATGAATACCACCATAAACGAATCCAAAGATGGATGGAAAATCCAGTTCATCAACACCATGAAAACTGCTTGTGAGTTTGTAAAACCGAACGACATGAAAAAACACTCATACAAGCTATATATTCTAAAAAAATATGTACATGGTATATTTGATGGTCTAACATTAACTTGATGATAACCCAATCTTAGATCAATCTTATAGAAAACTCATGCTCCCTGAAGCTAGTCAAAAATATCATCTATACAAGGCAATGGATACTAGTTCTTAATTGTAAGTAGGTTCAACCGATGGTAATCCATGTAAATCCTAAGGGTACCATCGGATTTCTTGATGAAAAGGACTGATGAACTCCATGATGAAAAACTGGGTCGTATAAACCCCATAGATTCTAAATCCTCTAACTGCCTCTTGAGCTCTTGTAACTCAGTAGTAGCTATCCTGTAAGGAGGAATAGAAAGTGGTGAAGTTTTAGAAACTATCTTGATGTAAAATATTACCTCTCTCTCATGAGGTATTATTAAAAATTCATCTAGTAAAACATCCCTAATATGATCTACCATGGGAGGGAAATCCACCTAATGTGTTCCATTGTCATCCAGATAAAAGATAGTAATATGAGCTATCACTCTATACAATCCATGATTCTCAGGTCTATCTTGGCTTTCCTAGACATAAAATTCACCCTTTTGAATAAAAACCCTTCCCTCTAGTGATGTAAATTTCACCCTTTTGTGATATAAATCAATGTAAAAATGATTGTGAACCAACCAGTCTATCCAAATAATGATTTCAAACCCTTTCATATTAAGGAAAAATAGGTCCCATATGAAGAGAAACCCACCTATCTCAAGGGGAACTATCTACACTAGCGTAAACTCTCTGATTTTATCTCTAATGAAGTATCAAGTATTATTATGTCATAGGAAAAATGAACATTGATCCCAAGGCTCTCCACAATAGGCATAAATATGAAGGAATGAGAAGCACCTGTATCAAAAAGAGAAGATACTAACATAGAGGATTCTAGAATAGTACATCTCATTGTAGACGGTTTGGTACTCTTCTTCGGTATTGGTTGCACTGCATACATCTGGCCTGATCTGTGGCCCCAATATATAGCCTGGCTACCATGATCAGGTCCACTCTTCTAGCACTGTATGTCTGGGGTTTGGCTACCTTAGTCGTGACCACCACCTCGACTTAATTGTTCGGTCTCACTCCATCTCCCAACCTAACGAGAATTTGTTGACCCTGATCTTGAACATAGATTCAATTCATACCCTCTCTCACTTGATACTAGAGAAAAATCTCTACAAAATTTTTGTAGATAGACCATATTTCCACAAGATTGGTACTCTACTGGGTCCTTCATACCCTGTGGTCTCATATGTCTCATTTTTCTGCATTGATGAAACCTCACCTAACCACCTGAGTATATACCCTGGCTACTAGTGTCACCACATGGAAGCTCCAAATAACACTTCCTATTGTTGATTGATGTAGTTCTAAATCTAGGTGTTGAACCACCTTGGCTCACACCCCCAGCCTCTCTCAGGTTATGCTCCATGATAAGCATCAGATTCACTATTCCAAATATGGTATTAAGTTAAAATAAATTCACTTGTGATCAGATGTTAAACCTGATAACATCCTTGAATCGATAAGATTTAGATAACTCATCACCTAATAGAATATCTTCAAAATTCTGGATCTCCATAAAATGGGAGGAATAGTCCATGACTGATAAGACGCCCTACTCCAAGTGTATAAAATCTCTAGATCTATCGAACCATAGCATCTTATCACATCCCACCATCTATTTGTAGAATACTAGAGCATATATTTAGCAAGATTCACTCTCCACTTGGAAGGTGTCTCAAGATGCATGAAAATCGATAGCGTGGAATCTATCCATGACTCTACAGCATGTGGTCTACCATCCCTAAAAAATGTGGTTAGATGCTTCCTTTGATACTCATGAATCAACTATGTCATAATTGGGGCATGTCATGGGGCTCCTAGTACAATCCGCAAAAAATGTAGAAAACCTTATTAAAATTAGGAATCAGTGCCCATATTGGGTATAACTAGAGGTTCCCCAAGTGGCACTGTTGGGGGTTCTAATGGTGACCCAGATCCCACCACCTTTGAATGATGGTCTTTGTCGCCATCCTGATGCATGACCTGAGGTCTCCATGGTGGCATATCTCTAAAAATTCCAAACACACCCCCAACACAATATTTGATAACCGCTAGCAATGCAGATATATGAATAGGATAAGTAAAATCATATCTATATTAAAGTTACACCCCAATGCATGATTCTAAATCTAGGTCTAGATGGCATACATATCATAAAAAAAATAAGAGACACTTCCTACTGCTCACTACTAAGGTCATGTCAAGGTCAAGTTATTGGCTAAAAGTCAAAGGTCCCTGTATAAAAAGTGTCAATTTCAAATTATAGAGGAAAAAACCCTTTAAATTTCAATTGTAATTCCCATTTTATGGTCACAAATTCTTTTTAAAATTTAATTTCATTTAAATTAATTTTAATTTATATAAAAATTCTCTTAAATGGTTGGATTATATATATCACCATTTCTAATTTATAAGGGACCATACACCTAATAAATTAAAATTTGGCCTCCATTTAATCAATACTAATTATTTATCCAATCCCTGCATGAAATGTTAGCAAACTTTCATGGACATATCGATAAAGGCGCCAAAACATGTTGTAAGTAATGCACATGGCAATATAAACATGTCTTGGTATATTCATGACATATAAATCCTGAAAAACCTATGATGATGCATAATGAAATGCATTCTTTCCATATCAACCAAGGTTAAAAATCTATATTCATAAGGAACATCAAACATTATGTGCATATCCCCATAGTGAATTCAAGGAGACTATAATAATCACAATCTAGAACAACATGCCCCATCCTAGGTAATTTGGATTTTCATTGTATGTGGGTTAGCTACTCCTAGGAATAGGCTCATAACCAAATCCCGACACGCCCTATTTCTCATTTTTACTATACAAAAATTATAAGGAAAAGAAAATAAACCATGGATACCACTTTGTGACATCTTGGATCTAGTTCACTCAATAGTAACTGAACCCGGTTGGCCACATGACCTCAAATGCGCCTCCCCATATGATAGAGGCTACTGATTAGTCGCAAGGGTCCTCGTGGGATCATTGGGGAGACTGTACACTCGTGATCAAAGTGTAGCATAATGGTATATTCATATAAATCAAAAGTGGAATCATATAAAAAAACTAAACAGCTAAAGAGTAATCATCCATTATATAAATAGCCAAGTAGTCCCATACATAAATTTATATACAAAATGATGATCATGGTATGCTATAAAAAAGGAAATATAGGTATATATGGAAGTAGGTAAACATACATAGAAGTATATCAAAAGAACTAAAAAGGAAAAAATACTATCTCCAGATAGAATCGCGAGCCATAGTTCAGTCATGTGCTCCCCTAATCCCATGCTATAGTAAATAAAGCATTGGAAATTGATCAATTTCCCCTTTCCCTACCTGCATCCATGAAGTCTTTCTAGGTACCAAACAGCGGCCCAATCAGGCTGTGAGATAATCTCAGTAGGCCACCACCAATGGTGTCTAATTTCATTCAGTACCTAAATATATAATAAATAGTGTGAAAGAAACAATAAAATATATAAATGAAGTGTGGTATATAAATAACCCACATAGGTCTGGGTTCCCATGGAATGCCCTTCCTCTACTACTTTCTTTGTCCTAACCCCAAATATCTCTAAGTAATTAATCACACTACTAAAAAACAATCCTTTAATAGTGTAGACCTTTATCAGAACTAGAAAAAGAACTCATAAAGGGTACCTTTTATTAGTGCTTTTTTTCTAACACAGATAAAAGGGACCTTTATCAATGCATTTCTTTTAGAACTAGTAATAGGCACCTTTTATCAGTGCATTTTTTTAGCACTGATAAAGGGTGACCTTTATCAACACTCTATTTTTAGCATTGATAAAGGGTAATGTTTATCAACACTTTATTTTTAGCGCCCATAAAGGAATCTTTTATCAATGATTTTTTAGAGCTGATAAAAGTCCAAATAAAATGAAATAATTAAATAAATAAAAAATAAAAAATTATTTTATTAAAAAAATATTAATTAAATATTAATTAAATAATTATTGATAAAAATAAATAAATTTATTTCACTATATATAAATTATAAATTTTAATTATTAAATATATAGATATATATAAAATTAAAATTAAACAAATAAAAATTAAAAGAAGAAAATTGAGAAAAATATTAAATATTTTATTAATTAAATAATTATTTATAATGTTAATAAATAGTATATATTGAATATATATGTGTGTGTGTGTGTGAGAGTATATATATATATGATTTATATAATAAAAAATATTTATGCTTTACATTAAATAGTAATATATTTAGTGAATAATGGCTTATAATTAAAAATTAATATGAACTAAAAATATTGACTAATTGCATCTAGTAATGGACATAATCGAGTATTGTTTTATTTTTGAATCTAACATAGATCAAATGTATTATATTTATCTTACATATATGTAATTAATGCATTTTTATATACATACGCAAACACGCAAATATTTTTATGGAAATCTAATCAATTTCTATTATTTGTTTTATGTATTTTTATTTACGATGTTTTAATATTTTCAATATGTATTCATCTGTATTTAAATATATATCCATTTTTTAATTATTTATATTTAATTAATCAAACTTATCCAATTTTTCAATATTGTTAAAGTGTACTCATTTTTTATTATTCAATTTAACTCATTTTTAACATGCATGCACTTAAGATTAAATATTCATTAATAATGTTTTAAATATATTTATCAATATATATTTACTATTTTTATACATATAAAATTATAAATAAATTAGTAATATTTGTTTAAAAAGTATTTATATAATTATAAATAAATAATTATATATATTTAAATAATTATAAAATTATAATAAATTTATTTAAATAATTAATATATTTACTATATTTATTTTTATAAATATTTATTAAATATATATATATAATGATATAAATATCATTTTTTTTAAAGTATTTATATAATTTTAAATAAATAATTATATATTAAAATTATTATAAAATTATTATTTTATAAAATGTATTAGTATAAGTATTATAATTATATATAATAATTATACTTTTTTAAAAAATATTATTTAAATAAAGTATTATAAGTATTTATCAGTGCTTTTTTAGCACTGATAATGATAAAGATTTATCATTGGTAAAAAGCGCTAACAAAATCCATCTTTATTAGTGCTAAAATGTTAGTGCAGATAAAGGTGGATTTTATCAGCACTTATTAACATAGGAATGGTAAAAGGTATATTTATTAGTGCTTTTTTAGAAGCACTAATACAAATATCCCGATCTATTTTAAGAACCCTAACCATCGTGAACTAGTTTTTGATATCTGAAGCTCTTTCCGGAAGCCACCTATTGTCGTTGCTCCTCATTGTTGAATGCAAGGAAGAAATAAGGCTCCAACTATTCCAAGTCTCAAATCCAAGGCTTGAGTAATTCAAGGGTCGAACAAAACCAAGGCTTGAATGAAATCCAAGTTTTTCAATATCCCTAATTTTCCTTGATTATCCACTAAACTTTCTCATCCCATATTCAAGTATCTCAAAAAATCTAGTTGAACTATCCTATAATAAAACAAACCAAAATTCATTATTTTTTAGATATATTGAAGGATCATCTTCCCTGATAGCTTGTGTTTCTACTTGTTTCAATGTTCGTACTATACGACTTGAAACATATCAATCCCAATGTTGGGTCCTGTTGTTGTGAGGTATAATAGGCTCCCAATACCTATATTCCATGACATCTACCTCTTTGCAATCATCTAAAGTTTGAAAAATTCTTCCATATAGCAGTCGATATTTTCATTGGTTCGGAATATTCCATTGAAAATCACTTGGGAACCTATTTTTCATATATTTATTGAGAAATGAATGTGTTATGATTTCCATGATTTGCCTATAAACCAAGGAAAATGGTTCACCAATCATAGAAATCTCGATATCGTACCTCATATGATCCACAAAAAAATTGCATTATGCCTTGTCCAATCCTAAAATAATATGCCTTTGACATATATTAGTACCAACATCCTTTGATCATTCTCTTTCTTCATGTAGAGGTTGTGATCAACTCTACCTTACTAAAAACCAAGCTTTCATAGGTATTGATCCAACCTTAAATACTAGGTCCTTGGTGATTTATTTATCTTATAAAAATAATTATTTAACTTACACACCTTTCTCTCATTTTCATCCATAATAAACCCATATAGTTTCTCAATGTATACTCTTCCCTTAAGAACTCCATTGAGGAACATAGATTTGACATCCATTTGGTATACTTTTAACTGTATTTTCACTGAAATAGTTAAAAGATTAAAAAAGTTTCCAACCGATCTATGAGAGTAAATTTATCATAAATATAAATTCCTTTGACCTAGAAGTTCCCCTTGTGCACTATCCATTCTTTATTTTGAGCCAATTTTCCATAGTTAATGAGTTATTTACCAAACACCCACTTGGTTTCTGATAACATTTATATCTTGCAACCTTGGAATGATTTCCCATGTCACATTTTTCTTATTAATATCTAGATACTCATGAATATATTTGATACAATTATCATCCTTTAAATCCTATCTAAATTATTTAGGCTCTACAAGGGAAAAATGAGTTTTTTTGCAGAGTCTTACTCTTTCGAGTTTTCATCAAAACTGCATGATCACCAATGACATTTTATTCATTGATTTTAGCCTTTATTGTATTTATTATTGTGATAAACCCTATTTATTTTCCTCAGTATCAATTTATTATTTTGATTCTACCTCAACCACATGTTCCCCCCCTATGATACTCAATTCAACATTAATTCTCTCTGATGTTTCATCATTATTTTAATTATTAACAATCTCTTTATTCTAATTAGTAAAATATTTATATCAAATTTATCTTTTCATCATAAAAACATCTCAACCCACCCTTTTTAACTTGGTATTTAATTGTATCATTATCTAATATGATCAATTTTTCACTACCACAAGTTAATTTCCTCTTTCAAACACAATTACCATAAATTTTTACCAACCCGAGATCAACAAAAGCTCTAACAATGGGGTGATGATCCCTTTTAAAAGGAGAATGAGAGCCAATACAATCTCCCACATGATGTTCGCAGATGAAATCCTCATCTTCATGAATTATGGGATAAAATAGATCAAGGGTATTATGAAACTATTAGAGGATTATGCCCACTAAAGTGTCCAAGTAATCAATAAAGACAAAATCACCTTCTATATCTCTAATAACTACACTCCTAGCAGGATATCGGCGGTTTAACAGACCCTTGACATGATTAGAGGTGATTTTCCTATGGAATATCTTAAAGCCCCTATATCTCTGGGTAGATTCCACATCAGATATTTTGACTTTCTTTCCTGTAAGATCTCGGACCATATACTTAACTGGAATAACAAATATCTTTTATTTGGAGGCTACATCGCGATCATTAATAGTGTTCTTCTTGCAACCCCTGTCCATGTTCTTTCATATATCAAACTCCTGAAGGGGTTGATCTGTAATATTGACAGGATCATGGTAATCTTCATTTAGGATCCAAGAATAGAAGGGAAACACCATTAGGCCTCCTAGAGTAAGGTTTCTCATCCGGTCAGAGAAGGAGGCATCAATGTCCACTCCCTCAAAGACACGATCCACTGAATGCATGTAAAACTCTCCTGGGAAATTCTGGAACAACAAACTCTATGGGGAAAACCATTCATTTATCTCATTTCTGTAACCCCTCAAGGGAGTTCATTCAAGTATATTGGCTTTGGCATGCCATTCGTCCCCTACATGATAGCCTCCAAACGCTCTCCTGGTGTCTCATGGGGGTGGGCGATCTCTCTTTCTGGCACAAAAACTATGATAGGGAGTTCATTGGTTTTTTGGGTTGTCCAACACCCAATATTTCCTTCAAAGAAGCTAATTGTTACCCAGATTTCACCAATTTAGTATTTGACGATAATCAACAGGACACCTTCAAGCTCATCAACTTCTCCCTAGATCCAAACCAATGTATTTTCACTCTATCCTCCTCGGGGACCTTTTCCTCCTAGGACTTTTGAAGAACCCTGACCTCTCAAGAAAGCTCGATATCCTAGAATGAAACCCTTTAGCCCAAGTCTCTCCCCTATAAACTCAACTTCCTTTTATGGAACATCCTAAATATAAAAATCCCTATGGAAGATAATATAAAATGTTGTGGAATTCATGTGGTATCTCATTTCCCCTGTTATAGTAATATTAAATAAGAAATAGTGGAGCACCTTATCCTTCGGGGTGACTGGGAATGTAATGTATGGAGTGCCTTTGGTGAATTCATGATCATTTTGGGTTCCATCATGGTCAAGGATTCATTCTTGGAAAGGTGGTTCCATGGCTCAGGAGACCAGGGAATGGAGAGGGAGGCCCATACCACTATCTTACATGAAGGGTTTTGGGGAATCTGGAAAGCAGGAAACAAGGAGAGGCATGATGGGATCTCCTTTTCTAGTGGAACCATCATCATCAAAACCAAAAACATTCGTCTGGGGTTGGCATGTCTCCTTAACCACTGGAAGGAGGCTCCCTCCCTCTGTTTTCTTCAAAGGTATCCCCATGACCCTCATCCAGTGCGAAGCTCTTCCAGAGGCCATTGGGTTCAATGGAAACCCCCCTCTAGGGGTCTAAAATTTAATTCAGATGGATCATGTTTCATGGGGGGCCTTTGTGGTGGAGGTGTGGTTTGTGATAACAAGGGGTCAGTGATCCTTGCATTCTCCTCCCACCTTGGTTGTAGGTGTTCCCTTCTTGAGAAGGCCAATGGTATCTTCTAGGGTATCAACCATTGCCATCAGAAAAGTATTGAACTTTCAGAGGTTGAAACTGACTCCAATATCCTACATAATTCCTTGATCGGACTTTTCACATCCCTCTGGTCTATTACATACATCATCAGAAGGTGAATATGCATGCTCAATAGAAATTCGAAAGTGCTGCACTCATGGCGTGAGGGAAATCAAGTTGTGGATCACCTTGAATCCCTTGATGTCATGGGATCCAACCCCCTTTTCCTTCATAATGTGAGGTCCTTGAAACCCTAAGGGGTCAACTTGATTTGAGGGGATACCCTCGGTCTACACTAATTTAGGCCCTTATGAGCCTTGTCTTCTTATATCCCTCAGTCTTTTTCTTCTAATAAAAAAATCACTTGATGATGATGATGCAATTCTCACAAATGGGAGGCATTACCCCTTTTGGAGAACATAATAGAGTATAACTATCATCTTCACCAGTTTCATCTATTGAATAGTTATTATTCCAATTTTTTTCTTGGGACTCATCCCCCATCTCTTTTATGTTTCTTGTACTACTCTGAGTAGTATTCATCATATTGATAACTACTACTCTAAGTATTTCAATAAACATAGGGGCATGTCCACAAGAGATGGAGGATGAGTTCCAAACAACAAAATACAATGATAACTATTTATAAGATGAGATGATGGGGATGAAAATTGTCTATAACTTTAACCTTTGGATGAAATCAAAGGATAACACTTACCATAATGGAGTAATTATTTTCTTAAATTAAATTATCCATTTTCTTCAAAGCATACTAAAATTATTTAAAATAATCAAATGTTGAGTTTCCCTTATTATAATTGTCTATAACTTTCAACTTTGATAATGAATATATTATGTGTATTTATTTATTTATTGTACAAAATGAATATTTTATAAACCCAATAGGATATCTTTACTTTCACTCAGGAAATTCAAATCTTCAATACAAGGTATCTTATTTGCTCCTTATCCTCCCCACTCGTTGATTGATTGTTTAGAGAGATACATTTGTATTTTTTATCACCATTATTTCTTTACTGTCAGTATATCCATGTGGTCAACAATGTTTTCATAGTAAAATCATTATCCATAGAATTAATGAATTGTTTCATATTTATGTTTAATTTATTTCTTTTTAGTATTAGTCGCATAATAATTGTTTTGTTATACAAGTTGATTCTTTTGTTTGATTTGGGGTGGTTTATTTGATGATTTTCATTCTCATGAGGGATTCAACTTCGAGCCTGCAAATGAGATAATGACAATAAGTAAATGCCTCAAGAATGCATACAAACATTGGAAAAAGATGAATTCATACTTCTTATTTAATTAATTTTTTCATCATTTTATATATTATTTGTAAGTTAATTTCCTTATCATTTTTATCTATAATTTAGTTAGTTTTTTTCATAGATCTTTTGGGAAGTCATATTTTTCTTTCAACTATCTACAAAAATCCACAAAAGAGATAAAAAGATTCTTTATGTCAGTGTTACCACATTTTCCATTTTCATTTCCTTTCTTTGTCGAAATTCCAACAATTCATATTGATTTGATGTTGTTAGAAAAAAAAACATTTTTCATTGTTGAAATAAAGAAGAGTCTAGGAATCTCATGTTCTCATTGTGGTGTCTTCTCATGATATAATGGGCACTTGATCTTCCTTTTCTCTTCAGAATTTTAAAAATGAGAAAAAAAATTCAACTAAGAACATAGATTCAATATATAGTGTTGGAAGTTAGACATAGAAATAATATGTAAATTTGGTAACATTGGAATTTAGGTTTATTTTGAGACTTTGGGATTTATAGGAATCATCGACACCTTAATCTAACACATGGTGTAATCGGTATGACTCCAAGTTTTTTTAATTTAAAATTGACATTAATTTTAGTGAAAAGGAAAACCGACATACTCAAAACTGATCAAACATATTTTTATTATTTTGATAATTTAATAAAATGATTCATAAGTCATTTGGGATGTGTAGTAATAAACTTCACCTTAATTCGATGCATGGTGTGACCACTATGACTCAATGTGTCCGTTATCAGTTTAAAATTGACAGTTTAGTACAAAAAATGTCACTCAGTGAAAACAGATCCAATGCACTCATATTTTCTTGATAATTTATTAAATAGATTTATAAGTAATTTTTGAACTGTAGTAATTAGTCTCACATCAAACTGATACATGATGTGTACAGTATGAGACAAAGTGTTTGTTTCCAATTTAAAATGAAACTTTAGTAAAAAAAAGTGGCATACTCAAAATTGAGGAAATGCATTCATATTATTTTGATTCTTTATTAAAACAATACATAAGTCATTTGAGATTGTATAAATCAGCCTAACCTCAATCTAATGCACGGTGTGACTAATATGACACCAACTACATCTTTTTTATTTTAAAATAACATCAATTTTTGTAAAAAGGACAACTAAACTACTCAAAATCAAGAAAATTCATTTAAATTGTTTTTATAAATTATTAAAATGATCCATAAGTAATTTTAGATTTATATAAATCATCCTCACCTCAATCTAATGCATGGTGTGACTAGTATGACTCCAATTGCATCTTTTTATTTAAAATTGACATCAATTTTAGTAAAAAGAGAAAGTGACCTAATAAAAACCAATAAAACGCATTCATATTGTTTTGATACTTTAGTAAAAATATCTATAAGTCATTTATGACATGTAAAAAATCAACCACACCTCAATCTGATACATAATGTGCCCGGTATGACTCAATGTTCCCATTATTAGTTTAAAATTGACAGTTTAGTTAAAAAATATCACTCACTGAAAACCAAGAAAACATACTCATATTTTCTTTATAATTTATTAAATCTATTCATAAGTCCTTTTTTATGTGTAGAAATTAGTCTCACATCAAACTGATATACGATGTGATCGGTATGAGTCAAAGTGTATGTTTTTAGTTTAAAATTATATTTTAGTAAAAAAGAAAGTGATGTACAAAAAACTGAGTAAATGAATTTGTATTATTTTAATACATTATTAAAATTATCCATAAGCCATTTGGGATGTGAAGGAATTATCCTCACCTCAATCCGATGCATGGTGCGAATGATATGACTCCAAGTGCGTATTTTTATTTAAAATTGACATCAATTTTAGTAAAAAGGATAATTGACCTACTCAAAACCAAGAAAACATAATTTTATTTTTCTAATACTTTAGTAAAATGATCCATAATTATTTTTTTATGTGTAGTAATCGGTCTAATCTCAATCTGATTCACATTATGACCGGTATGACTCACAGTGCATCTTTTTATTTAAAATTGACATCAATTTTAGAAAAAAAGGACAACTGACCTAATCAAAACTGAGAAAATTCATTCCGATTATTTTCATACTTTAGTACAATGATATTTAAGTCATTTTTTATGTGTATAAATCATCCACACCTCAAACTGATACACAATGTGCCCAGTATGACTCAATGTGTCTGTTATCAATTTAAAAATTATATTTTAGTTCAAAAAGTGCCACTCATTGAAAATTGAGAAAACACACTTAGATTGTATTTATAATTTATTAAAATGATTCATAAGTTATTTTTGATGTGTATGAATCATTATCACATCAAACTGATTCACAATGTCACTAGTATGAGTCAAAGTATGTGTTTATAGTTTAAAATGACATTTTAGTAAAAAGATAAGAAACATACTCAGAACCAAGAAAACACATTTGGATAGTTTTGATACTTTAGTAAAATGGTCCATAAGTTATTTGATATGTCTAATAATCATTCACACCTCAATATGATACATGGTGTGACCGGTATGACTCCAAGTGCATCTTTTCAATGTATAAGTGTCATTTTAGTTTAAAATGTGCATCACATCAACAAAACTGAGAAAATTAGCATAGATTATTTTATCATCATTCTAATAAATGGTGTGAAATGCAAGAATAATCTACAATTCAATCTAATACACAATTTTCTTGGTATTAATCAAAGTTTATTTTAAAACTAACACTTTTTATTAATTTATTTATTTATATTATTAGTAACATAATAATTTTTTTCTTTTACTAGTACATTTTTTGCTTGAGCAGGGGTTATGATCAAAAGAAAAAGGAATAATGTTATTATTTAATGTATGTAATATTTTTTACTTATGTAATTTTATAAACCAATGTTTTAAATGTTTATAATATAGTGTTTTTTCTTTTATTTTTGTTGAAAATTTTATTTCATTTAAATTATTTATTTGTACTTTATTTTTCTGATTTTATGGTGTTGCGATGTTGCGGTGTTTTGTTACAGCATACTGCACTGGTGTTTTAGTATGCTATATAATCATATTTTAGTATTCCCCTTTATTATTAATTTCTTAGTGATGATAAAAGACTAGGTATTTTAATCTCACTATGGTTGTTACCGCTTCTCTAGCACTGATAGTGACCATTTTTTACACTATTAAAAGCTTATTTTGTAGTAGTGTCAGTCGTGATTTAATTTATTATAAAGTCTCAAGACTTAGATCATATATATTGTAAGGCTTTGTCCAAATCCAAGCTTGTTCTTTGACTTGGAATATGTGTCGTATAATCAATTCATTATCATTAATATTTTAAGTAAACCTGAACCTATCATTAGTGTTCCTAATTTGTAACCTAGGTATCACTATATGAATAAATAAACCCATCACCTTATAAACTCATCCTAGACATTCCTAATTTGGAAACCTAGTATCACTCTGGGAGTGGTATATAGTCACTACCCACTGAGTCTGTCCTTAGCAGTCCATAAAGGGATCCCAAGTGTCACTCATGGCATATATAATAATATTTTCATTGATTACATCCTTGGTATTCCACATATGGATTCCAAGTTTCACTCATGGAATAATAATAGTCTTCCCTTTTATTCCATCCTTGGCAGTCCATAAAGCAGTCCAAGTATCACTCAGGAATATATAAACCAGCTACCAAATGAGTATGTCCATGATGTTCATATGAGAAACAATGTGCCACCAAAGTCACATAATAAATACATTTACAATTAATTTAATTAAAAATTCTTGAATATTCCATCTATAATGTTCTAAATCATAACCTGTCTCTCACTCATGACATGAAAATATGAATGGTTATGAACCCAAATACTAAACATACCATTTTAGTTAATTTTTAGTTCAACTAGCCATCACATTTATAATAGTTTAACTCACCTAAAAAGATGGATCAAATCAAAGAATAGGATTATAAGGCCTATCATCACATGAATCCTCCCATTTATCTTAATTGGGAATTAGTATATAAAGTAAATATCAAGACTAAGCGATAAAAACAATGGCTAATAGAATAAGAACATGGTCTTTCATTCCCTCTTTTATTCAATTCAATTTATATGTCATTCAATTCATTTAACATCCCATAATAAGTGATAAAGTAACTCACCTCAATAGGTTAATTTATTTCATAATCCACCCATGGTGGTTTTATCCAATTTAACAACACACCCAAGGGGTGCTTCAAATTCAAGGTCCTTAACCTTTAAAGATTTACCAACAGGTCTCATAGTTTATATAAGTCAATCCTACCCATTTAATAAAATATTTATTCAATTTAATATTCATCACATATAAAATCTAGTGTGTGGCACAATGACATATATATAAACACCAAGAATTTGAGGGAAAAGAATTATACCACCTACCTCAGCTTGGTAGCCGACTACTCATCCATTGTTAGCCTCTAATTCAGGCTAGAATTGAAGAAATTAAGAAAACATAAAAATGAACTAATAATATTTCATATGATCTTGAACTAAAATAACTCTATCAAGAGAAATAAAAATGATGAAATTTTCAAGAGTAATAGATAAATCACCAGTGCATATCTAATGAGACTGATGGCGGCTTGATCGGAGACCAGATGGAAGATATCTTTAAAATACTCGGAAAAAGGTAAAGGAGGGATCTCCCATGGCTGTCCTTCAATGCATGATAAATGAGGGGTGAAATGATAGAATTTTCTTTTAATGAATTAATGTAAAAAAATCTTTTTTACACAATTTTAAAGGGTTTCATGGTTTGGTCGCACAGTTAGCCAAACCGTGCACTAACCATGAAAGGCACCCTACCTAGTAACTCCTTCTCGTACGGTCATGGTTCATGGTTATACAAACCGTGCACCAACTATGAATTTTCCCTCTATTAAAAAATATGTAGTAAACACACAGTTGTGCAGCCTAGATTACATGGTTTTATCAAACCGTGCAACCTTGGATAGTGTACTAGATCACCCCACATGGTTTGATATAACCATGTGGACTGGGATACAAACTTTCTACCAACCATGAATGCCATCCACCTTCAACAACATCTTGATATATGGGATCTGTACAAGCCCTGCACACCATCGTTTCCTCTGTGACCCTACTAGGCACTACCATTAGAATAAAATTTAAGAATTAAATGGAAATTAAAAAGTTTCATGCCTCATAGAAAATATTATTTCTTAAATAAAATCACATGACATAAGAAATTTTTACTTGGTTCAACCATACTGGGCAACTATAATGACCTACACCAATATAGGATGAAGGAGTTAAATAAAAACAAGTTCCAAAGTAAAACTAGATAATTTTTTAATTTTCAAATTCAAATTGAGAATTTTTATTTTATATGAATTTTAAATTTACTAAAGAATTTTTTTTGATATGTATGTTTTGGTATAAAAGGCCTAAATCAAGTTTTTTAGTTATGTATTAGAGGTGGAATATAGTTATTTTAGAAAAAATCCTCTATAACCCTAGTGTAGACCATAAGAGTTCTAGTATCTAAGGCAGTGGCCACTAGCCACCCCACCATAAGGTTGGTAGGGACTATCAGGATTTTAGTGGGATATTAAAAGTCCATTGGACCCACCAGTGTTCCATTCGATCCACTGAACCCTAACTTTATGTGGAGGAGGTTTTTAATTTGTTCTCTTTTAATTGAGTAATCCTTTAGGGTTTTGGGTCTAGAAAACTGGGAAGATATGGAATATTCCCCAATTTAATATCATTTCTTCCCCTCTTTCCTCTCACATAATGATATGTTATTTAGGAGGGATTTATTTAGTTTTTATGTAAATTATTCATCCCATTATATTTATTTTATCCTCTCCACCTTTACTCCTATAATTAGGACATTTCTCATATAGATTTGAGATACAATTTCACCATACCATGGTGAAATAATTCTACCATGATAAGAATCTTGTATATGGTTGTAAGAGGGGGGCTAGGGGGATTTTCACATGTGGTTCCATTCAATTTTATGAGAGGTAAGTTACTATTTGGTTTAATAATATATTTTTTTGTGAATTTAGATGAAATTTATGGATGATTTGAGATGAGTAATTGAATATTTTTCATGGAATAGATCTGAATACACATGGGAGGTGATCCAAACATAGTTTCATGATGTTTTTGTCTTGATAGTAAACCTTGTAGGTTTGTTCTCAATTATACCAAATTGAATAAATATGTTTTTATTATATAAATTAATAATATATGAGTTATAATTTATTTTGGTTCATCATTGATGAGTTAGGTATCCTTTGTTATTGTGATCATCAATGTGGACTTGGTCAATTAGGATGTGAGCATCATTAAGGGGTTTACTCTATTTTGAGGTTGGTGGTCCCTAATCTTTCTTATCAATTTATATGAGTTCCATCCATGTTTTTATGTGAATATATTGGAGGTAATATTTGAATATTTTTATATGGAACCAAACTTGATTTTTTGTGTCTAATGAGAAGAATAATAATGGTTAGGGTCGTGGGAGATCCTCCAAGAGTCATGTTTTTATTCAATGATCATCGATGGACATTAGACTAATTTAAAGTGTTTAGAATATTATATGTGTAATCCACATGAAATGTTACTTTTAATACTTGTGATTTAGTGGCCTTTATAGGTCCCTTTGGATGCCACATTAGTTAGGGAAATACATTTATTTAAGATGTTAAACCAATGGAATCCTTGTGATGAGTCATGGTATAGTTAATAGTAGTTTTTTAATGTGGGTTTTAATATTTATAAGCATTAGGAATACCCAACTAAGTTAAATGGTTACAAGTAGTTTGTGTCTTGTATGTGTAATAGAGAAAAAGGGTTGTGATAGTGAGACAAAACCTAGTATTGAATGGAAAATGGGAATTCAATTTCAAGCAAATTTTATCATATATGTTATATGATATCCCTTGATACATTATTTGATATACCTTTTTATGTTTTATGTGTTATGGAATAGTTATATGATAAGATATGACTAATCATGCTTGATTTGTTATATGATGATGTTGTTGGGAATGTGTTTATTTGTATTTCCAACCATTGTATTATTAGTAATTTGATTTGGATGTGATGATAATCTTTAAATTTATGATTATAATATTAGATTTAATTCCAACCATTGTTTTATTTATTATTCAAGTTGGGTGTAATGTAAAACCTTATTTTTATGCTTCCTAGGTTGGTTGTAATACTAATCTAACTATAATTTCATTTATTATTTAGTTTGGATGTAATTCCAACCATTGTTTCATTTATTATTCAAGTTGATTATAATTCCAAACCTTTTATTTATGCTTCCAAGGTTGGGTGCAATGTTATCCATTGTTTAATTTGTTATTTAGGTTGGTTGTTATTCCAACCATTGTTTTATTGGTTGTTCAGGTTGGGAGTAATGGAAACCCTTACATTTATGCTTTCTAAGTTGGTTGTAATGCCAGCCATTATTCTTTAGTTATTTAGGTTGGGTGTAGTTTCAACCATTACTCTCTTTATATTTAGGTTGGGTATAATTTCAACCATCATTACATGGGTTATTTTGGTTGGTTCTAGTGCTAACCATTATTCTCTTGATATTTAGGTTAGGTGTAATTCCAACCATTATTCTATGGTATAATTAGGTTGAGTGTAATTCTAACCATTTTTTCATGGTTTATTAGGTTGTGTGTAGTGAAAATCATTCCTCTTTTGGTACTTATATTGGGGGTAATTCAATCCATTTCATTTATGCTTCCTAGGTTGGGAATAATGTAAACCATTATTTCTTTGGTCATTCAAGTTGGGTGTAGTGTGAACTATTTATCTCATGGTGTTGAGGTTGGGTGTAGTTCTCACCATTTTCTCATGTGGAATCTAGTTTGGGTATAATGCCAACCCTTCTTTTTTTATATGTTGGGTGTATTGTCAACCAATAACTTTGAGATTTCAGTTATCTATTATGGGTGGATGTTATTCCAATCCTTGGTATCATTTTCTAGCATGTTCATAATCAACATCAGCATTGTCCAAAGAAGGTATGATTAAACCCAGGTAGAATGGTAGAACACAATGATACAACAAATATTTATTATTGATGCTTTATTAAAATAACACATTATACATGCATTTATTTATTCTTAATTTGGTTAGAGAAAACATTGGTGATGGCTTACTAATTTATACTCACATCCTGCATGTGGAATCTCAATTCACATTTAGACTTCATTTTCAAGATATGGATAAGGGAAAGGGCTCTAAAATCAATAGTTGAGATGTGATAAGGGGAATAGTAAGATACAAAACCAGGTGGTGTCTCGGGACTAAGTTATTTTTTATAGATATATTCCTTAAATTCTTTATACATATGATTAATTTATGAATATATCATATAGTATGATATGGGTATGTCATAGAATAAAACATACTTATTATAAGAGTCACATTGTATTCCTTTGGTTAAATCATTTTTTATGATAAAAAGATATCATAAAACCACTACCTAAGCCGATTATACTATATAATAGGTTATATCATAAGTCATAGTGAATCATATTGTATGATTCATGTTACATCCTATGATTGATAATGGAAACTAGTCATTGATTATAAGCATTCAAATATTTTTCATATAATATATCATTGATAACTTTGGTTTAATATGATGAAACGTGTGAGTCAATTCATTCTGATGAGGGGTTACAAGCATTGTAACCATTTTCATTTACTCATTTGTTTTATAATGTATAAGTAAATGCATGGAGTCTTAGGGAGGGTCCTTAAGGACCGTGAAAAGGGGCCAATACCATTAATTTGGGGTTGAAGCATGTTCAAGAATCCTCTATATTATCCCATATCTCTTTTCCTATTCTTCCTTTTCCTCAAGAAAAGCTATCATATCATGGTGTGAAGGAGGATTCCACCCAAATTTTGGGAGATTTATTTTATCATATAGATACTCCAAAGAAAAATTTAATAGATAGTTTCTTATAAAGGATCTTCATTAAGAATAAGAATGAAGACAATAGAAAAATATATCTTTAGTGAAAGTTGATTTTTTCATTTAGTTTATACATGGTTTTGGTTTTTTATATAAATGTGATCTTGAGAATTACAATTTCTATTGCCTTCTATTTCATTGAATAAGTGTTATTTGATCTTTATAAATCCTTGAATGGTATCATATCTTTACTATGATTCTTGATTCTTGAGATAATGTTGAAAATGAAGTAATTTTTTTATGTTATGATATCGTATTTACTGTCATAAAATATATATATATATATATGTGTGTGTGTGTGTGTGTTTTGTTTTGTGGTTGACCTTATCATATGAGATATTTTAAGACATGATATGGTTGTTCCATATGATATGGGATATCATTGACAATGATGTAGTGGAAATAATTTGGTTTCTATATATCATAATGGATGATATGTGGTAATTTTATATTACAATATATATTTTTTCTATGCCATAGATTATTATTTAACCAATTATAGTCAATGATAGTTCTGATTGAAGGCCTCAAAATAGAGTTTCTTTCACGAACCAGTCTGGGTTGACCCTTAACTGGTCACCCAGGCTGCTCTACGACAAGTCTCGAGAGGCATTCCCAATCCTCCCAAGATGGTGAAAAGCACCAAGGTCATTAGTTATAGTGAAAATTGAAAATAAGGAAAATAGGAGAAAGAATGGATATCCCAATACACATTTATATAAAAATTGAGCTGACATCATTTATACGACAAAAATAAAAGTACAAGTGAACGATAAAACTAAACTGACCAGACCTGATGACCAAATAACTCCATGTTACCTCTTTGGTCACTCTCCAATATAATGATCCCATGTTGCTCAAGATGACCAAACTCAAGTTGAAACCTGCACAAGGTCTAAAACAGAAGAAGACTATAGGCGTGAGTATTAAAGCTCAGTAGGTTAGATCGACATTATATTCCCAATGAACTTCTTTAAAATAAAAGAAACATAAATTCAATTTTTGAAATAAAATATATAAAATTATGTTTTCCAAACAAGGTTCCATGATATAGAGGTTATCAGACAAAATATTGTAAGTTTTATACACAAGAATGCTAGAACAATTTCCAAAGATATGCAACTTCAAAATGAAAAAAAAATCAAGAGGGTTGCTTTAAAGAAAGTAAAATTTTAAATAAAACACACATGATACTGAATTTACCAACCAAATACACCATATTAAAATGGTGAATACAATATATCCAATGATCACTATCCACGAGAACATCCATAGGAACTAGCTAGCTATGGGCCCCAGGTACCTCATATCTCGGTGAAAAGTAACCATAAAAATATATTTTCTCATGCATGAGACACTAGTAGGGAACAATACCCAAAACCTAGTGGTACCCAACATCTTTATCATAGTTTAGTTAGTGTTTTCATTATCAGACTTTCTATATGAAACAGGGACGAAACCACTCTGAATCACTAGAAAACTAGTACACATCCACCCACCTAGATACTTGGGTTTCTCTCTTTATGCTCAATCAAGTTCCACATGTTATCAAATAAAATTTTCACATGAAAATGGTTTTTTCCAAATTATACTCACACCAAACATCCCACAAACATGTTTCACATTTCATTCATAGATCAATAAACCACTTAAAATGTTCATAAAATAATTTCAAGAAGTATAACAAGGATTTGCACATAAATTCCATTAAAAATGCTCTTTTAAGAAAAAATTCCCATAAATACCATATAAAACTAGATTTTGAATCCCCAAAGACCATTTAATAGATCAATTTCATGAATCCTAAAATGACCCCACATGGTGCAACATGGAACACGCATGAAAACCCTTTTCTTAAGAAAAATGTCAAACGGGCCTTTAAGCATTTTACAAAACAAATGTATAACAAAGGTAAAAATTTCAATTTTCATAAATAGGTGTAAACACACCATTATAAGAAGAAAAAAATTTACATAAACCCTTTAAAACATTTAGTTTACACATTCAAAGCTCAACTGTTTTCATAAAAATGTTAAATGGGGCACATACCGACAACTCGTGCCAAAAAGTGACAAAAACCAATACCCATCTCTTTATAAAACCAAAACTACTTTGGATAGCCATAAAAAGACCCCAAAATATCACTTTTAATTCTGCCCATACTTGAATAAATTCAAACAATTAATTTTATATCACATTTAGCACACCAAATCCAACTAGGCACGTTTCCAAAAACTAGGCATGCAACATTTAGCAAAACAACTTCTATTTAACACCCAAAGGTTTAAAAACCCAAATTTTAATTCCAAATATTTATTAGAGTAGTTAAAACAGGTCATAACCATAATAATACATATGATAAAACTAGTGGAACATTTAGTTTAATAAGCGGTGTGCAATTTTATAATGAAACAACTCCATTTTACACAAAACAAGGCATAAATAACCATTTTGCACACCAAATAGATCATAGAAAGGTTTAAACCCCATAATAAAAATTGATTTAAGTTGAGAACAAAAATAAAAGGGTAAAACTTAAGTAATAAAGACAATTTATTGGGAGAACCTACCTCAAAACCATGGCGGAAGGGAGACACACACCCGAAAACACCTGTCGCGTGTTCCAAAACCCTAGATCTATGAAGACCAACCCTAAACAAACAAAACCCCCATAAAAATGTTTGGAAAATAGAACCCTAGGTTGATAATAACTAGGGGATAAGATAAATCCAAGAAAAAATGAAATAAGATGGATGAGGGAAGAGAAAGGAGAAATATTTGATGAAGAAATTAAGAAGAACCACTAACCTTTAGTAAAAAATCACCCAAAAAGAGGCTCAAAACAAAGGATAACGAAGGGAGAGACACCTCTAGTCGATATAAAATAGTTATTTATCAATTTGGGAGGTGGAATCATTAAAAAATGTTAAAAAAATGAATAAAATATAAAAGAAACAAAATATTTTTTTAAAACTAAAAATGGGATCATGGGTTGGCCCAATAACTGAATAAATAACCCAAATCTAATGTGATTATGAGTTACTAAGGAGTCCAAATGGATATTTTGGTTTCAATAAATCAGGTGATTAAAATTGGGAAGTTTAATGAGTAAAAATATTTGACAAATTAAGGAGTTATAAACAAAACAATTATTTTTAAATCTGGAAATGGGCTCATGGTTTGGTCCAAATTTTGAAGTAACCACTATTTTCTCCAAAAACCCACAATCAATATATGGGGAACCCATGGTTGGATGATTAGACATAGATTTAACTTCAAAACTCAACATTAAACTCATAAAAATCCCAAGAAAAGGATTGGGATTTCCAACTAACCTGATCAAAACCAAGACATAAAAAACTATGTGTGACAATTCTCCCCACCGTTAAAGCTTTCCTCCCTAAGAAACCCATAAAAATTTGTAGCTTAAAGAAAAATACCTAATAATTCCTTATAAACATGTTCCAACCTCTCAATACAAGGACATATCATCTAGAATCAATGAAACTTAAGCCTCCTTCCTAAACAAAACACCAACTCAGAACCACTTCTTGAGAATCAACAGAAAGATCAAGCCACCACCTCTGCAACCAAGCCAAAAACCAGATTTTTGGGCCTTCTCCTAATGAACCGAACGATCACCCAAACCAAAGTTCACTCATGAAATCCAACAAATTTGGGGGGAGTCTTGAACAGGATCCCCACGATTAAATTAAAACTACATTCTGAGAAATTCTTAAAGGAAAGATCTTTGAGACCCATAGTGGGTCACCCCACCATTAGAGACCAACTAAAAATGAAAAAACAAAAATTAAACATGAATTAGAATCAGGAATCACTTGAAAAGTCCCAAAAAAACCTAAAAACCCTAGTTAAGAGGGTTACTAAATGAACATTTAAACCACCCACTCCCAAATAGAGGGCACAAGAACTGGGTCAACATTTTTGGCATGGATCAAAACCCCCACCACTAGGGGTGGGGAGGGTAGGGGACCTAATCATTGGGCCACTGAAATCATAAAAGAAATAGAGGAACCACCCAACACTCTCCACCTATGAATAGGTAAAACCAAGACCGCACCTGATTCACATGGGTGGTCCACATAGGGACATTGATCAGAAACCCACATCTGAGAAGTCATAACTAAAGAAACTGTGTGAGGGGTAATTCCACCATGCTCTTTGAGGATAAAGTAAAATCATAGTGATGAGAAACCACAATAAAAACATAGAAATTTCCTTACCACATCGGTGAATTTAGGAGCTTAGTTGAGCTCCCCACACCTCTAGTGATTTCCAAACTACATGAAAAGCTTCACTCTGTGGCCTATGGCTAGATCTCTGTTGTTTAAAGCATATATTGAACTGTAGTTCGGAGCTAAGTATCACAACACCCCATGAAACTCACTTTCTCAACCAAACACCTTCATATAAATAGGAAATCATAGATACATAGCATAATTCTCTCTCACTCTGAACAAGGAGTAGAATGGACAAGGAATATGGAGAAACACATCAACATCACTGAAAAAACTGCTATATCCAAAAGAAATATCACAATAGGGAAACACTTTAAATAAAGCCCATACAACTCTCTATTCCATCAAATGAGTTGAGGAATCATCTAAAGAGGTGGATTTAATTTTTGAAATGAATCCTTAGGCAGATCAACTGGAAGTCTTGCCAACAGAGAACTATCCATGGCCACATCATAACATCCAACATATCCTTAGAAACCCAATGAACATTGGTCCAAAATATATCCAACAATAATATCCCATCTCAAGACATACCAATAGTATCACTTTCATCTCTTGATTAAGAATACCAAACAAACCACACTTTTAAAACATGAAAAATAAACCCACATAAAGACCAGTTTACAAAAAACACAAAAATAATCAACTTAAAACACATTTGAAAAACAAACTAACTTGGTGGATTTTCATATTCATAAATGGTGATTCATCAAGTATCACTCACATGAACATTCTCGTGCCACCCTAGGCACCCAACCACTATGTCATACTAGGAATCCATTAACATATCTATACAAAACCATGCATGTGAGCAACCATGAAAACCCCAATTTCTAAAAATCATCCTCATTTTAGAAGAAAAAAAATCAATCCATTTCAAAAATCATATACCTTCCATAGGAACACTAACCACCAAGTCAAAAACTATTTTCATATTTCCACACAATAAACCATTTTACCAAGCTTGAAAAAGAAACCTCATAGGTCTCCATCAAAGTCCTCTCCCATTATTGAAAATATTTTTCAACATCTCAACAAACCACACTTTTTAAAGAACAATTTGATTTAGAACCCATTTCATTTATTTTAGAACAACTACCAAAACAATCATTCCATTCAAACATCCCTTTCCCATTTTAAAAAATTCAGCAAGGTCTCTTTTCTTAATCTGACAGCCATAAAGGCCAAAACTCTTTTTAGGAAAACACCAAATGCTCAAAACCAATTTCCAAAACCAATTCATCATATTAAAACACTTTTTAACAGACCAAAACATCCTATTTAAAACATATTTTCATAATTATCTTAAAATAATTCATGTCTTCCAACCATTTTATTTCAATAAACCATAAGTTTAGATTAATGAAATTTGATCCTGTTAAATCATTCAAATTTCTCCCCAAAAATTTGTTTCAAAAAAATAAAACATGATAAATAAAATCTTATATTAAGCATTGAAAATCAACTTACACAATTCTCACACAAGGATTTTAAAATCAAAATTTATAATTCAAGAAAGTTCTAAGATACCCACAAAAGGGAACTAGTGTTAGTGGGTGACTTGACCATATGGTTGGTGGCCATATTTTAAACACAAAACTAACATGGAGAGCCTTCTTAGGACCATGCTACAGCTCTATGTGGCTTATCATGACCTAATATCTCACAGATGCCATTATTATAACTCCCCTTGTTGTATCCCAATCACCAAATAATTCTTAAGAACCAAAGAAAATAATAAAACTGGACTTCCCATGGACACCCAAGGATTAGGACGAGCAAGAGTTCAGGACGTGATTCTCGAACCTACCCTTAAATTTCAAAATATCCTACTCTATATACCTTGACATCCCCCGAATAACAAGGGTACTATAAAAAGAAAGGTCTACTAAGATCTTTCATACTCTGATACCATTTTTTTCATGAACCAGTCTGGGTCGACCCTAAACCAATCACCTGGGCTGCTCCACGACAAGTCCCGAGAGGCCATCCCGATCCTCTTGGGATGGTGACAAGTGATGAGGGAATAAGTTAGAGTGAAAAAGTAATTCTTTCACCCAAAAATAAACAATAATGAAAATAGGTTAAAGAATGGACAACCCAATACACATTTATATAAAAATTGAACTGATATCATTTATACGAAAAAACTGAAAGTAAAACTGAACGATAAAACTAAACTAACTAGACCTAATATCTAACTAACTCTATGTGACCTCTATATTCACTCTCTAACACAATTATACCATGTTTCTCAGGGAGACCAAACTCAAGTGGAAACCTATACAAGGGCTAAAAACTGAAGTAGACTATAGGCGTGAGTATTAAAACTTAGTAGGTTAGCCCAATATTCTATTCCCAATGAACTTACTTTAAAATAAAAGAAATGTTAATTTCATGTTTGAAATACAATATATAAAAGTATGTTTTACAAACAAGTTTCCATGCTATGGAAGTTATCATAAAAAATCTTGTAAGTTTTATACACAAAAATGCTAAAACAATTTCCAAAGATATGCAACTTCAAAATGAAAAAAAATTTCAAGAGGGATACTTTAAAGAAATCACACTTTTAAATAAAACACACATGATAATGAATTTTCCATCCAAATAAACCGTATTATGATATTGAATACAATATATCCAATGAGCACTAGTCATAGGACTATCCCTAGGCACTATCTAGCTGTGGGTCCCAGGTACCTCGTATCTCGGTGAAAAGTAACCATAAAAAATATTTGTTCTCATGACTGAGACACTAATAGGGAACAATACCCAAAACCTATTAGTCCCCAAAATCATCATCATATTTTATTTAGTGTTTTCATCGTCAAACTTGCTACGTGAAATAAGGACAAATCCACTCCAGATCACTAGCATACTAGTACATGCCTGCCCACCTAGATACCCGGGTTTCCCTCTTTGTGCTCAATCAAGTTACACATGTTATCAAATACACTTTTCACATAAAAAGGCTTTTTTTCCAATCATACACACACCAAACATCCCACAAAAATGTTTCAAATTTCTTTCAAAGATCAATAAACCACTTAAAATTGTCATAAAACAATTTTAAGAAGTATAACAATGTTTTGCAGATAAAATCCATTCAAAAATGCTATTTTAAAGCCAAAATTCCACCAATACCATATCAAAATAAATTTTTCAGTCCAAAAACATTTAATAAATCAATTTCATGAATCATAAAATGACCCCCACATGGTGCAACATGGAACACACATGAAAACCCCTTTCTTAAGAAAAATGCAAAATGGTCCTTTAAGCATTTTACCAAACCAACGTGTAAAAAAGGTGAAAATTTCACCTTTAATAAAGATTTTTAAACACACAATTATCAGAATAATAAAATTTACATAAACCCTTTAAAATATTTAGGTTACACATTCAAATCTCAACCATTTTCATAAAAATGTCAAATGAGGAACTTACTGGAAACTCATGCTAAAATGTGTCAAAAACAAATAACCATCTCTTTATAAAACCAAAAAAACTTTGGAAAGACATAAAAGTTTCCCAAAATACCACTTTTCATGCTGCCTGTGATTTAATAAATTCAAAAAAGTCATTTTATATCACATTTATCACACCAAAGTCAATCGGGCACTTTTCGAAAATATTTGCATGAAACATTTAGCAAAACCACATATATTTAACACCCAAAGGGGTAACAACCCAAATTTTAATTCCAAATATTTATTACAGTAGTTAAAAAAGGTCATAAACATCACAATCCATATTTGAAAACTAGTGGAACATTTATTTGAACAAGTGGTATGCACTTTTATAACGAAACAACTCCATTTTACACAAAACAGGGCATAAATAACCATTTTGCACACCAAATAGAACATAAAAAGGTTGAAAAGAAATAATAAACATGTATATAACGTGATAAAAACAAGAAAATGATGAAACTTAAATAATAAATAAAAGTTCTTATGAGAACCTACCTCAAAACCATGGCGGAAGGGAGACGCACACCCGAAAACACCCATCGTAGGTTCCAAAACCCTAGATCTATGAAGACCAGACCTAGAAAAACAAAAACCCCATAAAAATTTTGGGAAAACAGAACCATAGTTCTATCATGACCATGGTATAAGATAAATCCAGGAAAAAGGAAAGAATAAGGAATAGGGAAGAGAAAAGAGAAAGATTTGATGAAGAAATTAATAAGAACCACTAACCTTTGGTGAAAAATCACACAAAAGAGGCCTAAAAAGAATTATAAAGAAGGGATAGGCGCCTATAGTATATATCCAATAGTTAAGAATCCGTTTGGGAGGTGGAATCATCGAAAAATGTTAAAAAATGAATAAAATATAAAAGAAACAACATATTTTTAAAAAAAACTATAAATAGGCTCATGGGTTAGCCCAATACCTAAATAAATAACCAAATCTACCATGAATATGAGTTAATAAGGGGTAAAATGGATATTTTGGTTTTAATATGTCAGTTGAGACCATTTTGGAAGTGTAATGGGTGAAAAATGTTGACAAACAAAGGATTTATAAAATAAACAAAATTTGTTTTTAAATATGGAAATGGGCTCACAGTTTGACACAAATCTTAAATTAACCACACTTTTCTCAAAAAAACCCCAAACAATCTATGAGGCACTCATGTTATGATTATTAAAAATATATGTAACTTTAAAACTCACCATTCAACTGATCTGAATCCAAAGAAAATTATCAGTATTATCAACGAACCAGATCAAAACCAAGACATGAAAAACCAGGTGTGACAGTTTCATATCACTTAAAAGATATCGAACATATCTACTAATAATATAGGTTAGTTGTAGAAAAAAAATATTAAGGATACTGTATACTATGATAGATAATATGGGATTATCCATCATAATTCATGGTTCTCTATTCATAATAAGTGATAGTGTATCATGGATTACAATATAGGTTATGTCATAAAATATGATATACATGAAAAAATATACTTTTCAAGTTTTCAATTATGAATTGAATTGAATAATTTATAAAAATGTTACAAATTATAGAAAATTTATTTCATGATATTTATTTAATTTATAAAGTGTTTATAAATTAATTAATTACAATAATTTTATAATAAATTACTAATTATTTTAGAAAAATTTAATAAATAAATTTAAAATTGTTAAAATTTAAAAAAAAACCACTGATAAGGGTTGATATATTTTTTTTACCATGCATAAGTCTAGAAGTTAATATGATGGGACTTGGGCCACTATATTTTTTTCCATGCTAACTAGAGGGAGGATATTCCCTTAAATGGATCCTGAATGGAGTGGAAGGTGATGGGTATGTGTTCTACCACACTATTGGAGGTAGTGGGGGTGTGAGGTGGAAGATTGAGTAAGGTGGTGAAAGTGGGTGAAAAGTGGTGATGGGGGAAAGGGAAAGGGAGATTTTCACATTAAATGTGACTTAGTGGGTGGTGGATAAGACCATTCCAAATATATATTCATAAAATTTATTATGAAAAAACATTTTGTTATAAATTTTTATAATGAAATAAGTTACTCATTTATCCATCGCTTTATCCCATGTAGTTGTTAAGAATTTGAAGACTCTTAAAATATCAGGATTCAGTTCATTGAAAGTTAGCAATGGAAGCGAAAATTCAACAATTGACATGTCATCTAGGAGTAAATTCAAATAGAAGTGTCAATTAAGTGAAAGTTGGATCATTCATTGTGGATAGTTTTCCAAAGGATGTTGATGCGATTAGTCTATCTAATATATCTAGTCATGTTTAAGATTTCTATAGGATATTATTGGTTGTTGTTTCTAATGGATGAAGTTCTGTAAATTTAGAATGTCATTGTTACTATGTAACTGGATGGACCTCACTATATATATGGGGTGGGACCACCATCTAATGTGTAATTATATTACTTTCCAATATTGATGTGTGTGGTTGAAAATTCATTCAGTTGTAATCTTTTTTTACTTCTAGATAAATATACATTACACTATTCTCTCAAAAATTTATAATAAAAATTTTAACCACATAAATAAAAATTATTCTTTACCTTATTGAATTTATTTTTGAAATCCACTTATAATTAATGGAGAATTTTTCTTTGTTGTCAACCTAGTCCCTGAAAGTTTTTTTGGATGTTATTTTTAATTTATTAAAGTATTTTCAAAGATTTTATGGTGTTCTAAGTTCTATTAAATAAAGTATAATATTTCAGTTTTTAGGTGAAGGAAATTGGAAAACACATTGAGTTATATAAGCATCATTATTTATCCATGTAAGAATTATTATATATCTATGAAAGTATCATCCAGTTTTGTGTATCAATCAGTCTACCTCTGTGTAACCACATCTAAGCTCTGTAATCATCATATAAGCCACATACGAATTATCTTAGGAAATTTAAACATGAATAACTACTTTATAGTCATCATTCATCCTATATAGGGATCATCTATGATCTATGTAGACATCATTCTTGATTCTATGTCAACATGATTTGTGGAGCTTCATTGTAATGAAAAGAACTTTTAAATAATATTTGTTTCCAAATTTTTTTTTGTTATTTTATTTTATACTCAATAAAACTATATCCTTTTATTAATGTAGTGAGTATAATTAATATAAAACCATGGTATTTATATAGTTATATGAAAGTTGTAATATATACTCTTAACGTTATAATTATTGTTTATAAATACAAATGATCATGGTTAATTAATACAGAAAGAAGAGTCAATGGCCTTATCCAGTAGACTCGGGTCATATGAAGCCCATCTGTCAGAACATGGGAAGGAGGTAGCATCACTGGTCTTTGCTTAGTTCCAAGTCCAAGACGAGCTTCAACATATTAAGATTTAATGTAATCACCTTCAAGATAAGTTTAAGATTATATAAATAACCACTCGGGAAATATTGTATGAGTCGTCCCAATATTTTATCACCATTTCACACCTTACTCTTAGGTCCTATGTAGGTGTTATAAGGGGCTATGTAATGAGGCCTTAATTACTTTGTGTAATCCTTTTGTATAAATAAAATTTTTATTTCTTATTATGGTAAAATTTTTGAATTTAAAATATTAAGATAAATATAGGATAAATTTATAGAAGTTCTATATTATTGATGAATATTGTAAAAGGCGTATTTTAAAATATTTTTTTATACTTTAAATAATTAATAATGTGAAATTATTTTCAAAAATGGTATTTTATAGCTGTGATCAGTAAGAAATTTATATTCTACTAAGATCAACTTAATTTTTGGTGAATAGTAAATTATAAATAGTAATATTACCCTTATAAATAGTAATGTGATCGATGGAATATTAACCTCACTTAAGAAAGTATAAATATAATTTAGGCATCCTAAATGGTAATGTGATATAATAGCATAAGTAAATAACTGTTTCAAAAATTATTATTTAAGTATTAGTATTTTCTAGGATAAATAGTAATTTTAATTAAAAATTAAATATATCATAATTAAAAAATTATTTTCATAAAATTGAGTTTATTTTCAAATTCATATCATCGATATTAGGTTGGGGTGAATGTATGAGTTTTTTATAAAATGTTTTGTTTTTTGGTGAATAGTAAAAATGTGGTTTTGAGTTTTGGTGTGTTTAATGTCATCATTAATGATGTAATAATGATTTAATAATTCTGGTCGACTTTTTTATAGTAAAATATGGTATGAGGTGTCCCAAGTGGCCAATACCAGGGGAAAATACCATGGGCAATCCCATGGTTTTGAAAATACCACTAATGAGGTGTCCCTTGGAAATTAATAAAATATTCCCTCACTTTTTCCATAAATACCAACCCATTACTTCATTAATTTCATTAAAAATTCCTCCTCAACAAAGATCTAGTCTTTTGAACTCAAAAGGAGTCCTCCAAAGGTTCCCTCAAGACCCCAAAGGTCCCAACATTCGAGTTTTTTAAGTTACTCTTCAAGGTAATGGAACCTTTCACCCTCCTCTTTTAGTCAAGACTTTTTTTATGTTATGTCTTTATTTTCCATTTTATTATGTTGGGGTATGTTCTCCTATATTCTTATTGTTTTCAATTTTATGATCAAATTATGAGAGTCCCTTTCCACTCTCATCAACTGATTTTTCTGAATTTTAAGCGATGTTGTTAGGCTGCTGAATTTTCATTAGGGAATTCTCAACTTCTTCTTTTTCCATTCAAGTTCTCTTTTATGTTTTGTAACTTTCAAGTTTCCATACCATGTTTTTATTTCCATATTATTATGTCCACATACTGTATTATGAGTCATTTATAGATAGTAGACCCTTTTCCCCTCTCTTTTTAATATCTTCTAAAACTATGTTGTATAGCCCTTATGCTGTAGATTTTTCTTCTCAAAATATCTCTCTTTTTCTTAATAAATTATCTTATTTTATTTATGTGAATACCTAGACCAATTTAATTTACAAGTTTATTCATAAATACATAAAAATTATATATTTTATTCTGGAATTTTCATACATAAAACCCTCATTCCCTTTCCATGGGTCATAAATGACATAATGATCTTGTTTTTTAGCACTTTTTTAAAATGTCGTGATTTTGATCTGAAACCCATTTATTTTATTCTCTTTGGGTTATTTATGAAATTTTTGATTATGATATATTTGTTTCACATGAAAATAAAGACATATTAAGGGTGTTCCCTAATAGAACTCCAATGCATTGGGTAAATAAATTAGTCTCTAGAGAAGACAGGTTTTATGATACCTTGGTGAATAACCTTGGTAATTTTTATGAAACCTTGGGGATAGACCTTGGTGATATACTTATGAATGTCTAAATTAAATTTTTTAGCCACATTTTCAAGTTATTAATCAAGTTATTATTTCTATGATATTCCTATTTATCATTTATTTATGATATCCCTCATGTTCTTATTGATATCACTCGAGTTCACATGTAAATTGTTTCACTTGTTTTCCTTACTGGGCCTTCTTCTCACCCTTTCCCTTGATTTATGTCACCGGGTTATGAGATGAAGTAATTGTACATAGTATGAACCTATGATTAATCCTTACAAGTGGATTATAATATTGTTTTATGTTTTCATGTATTATGTTATTGATTCCCAATACACTAGACTTTAAAGATCCTCTATTTGTAAAATGTAATGAAAAGTTATGTAATAAAAAGGCAGGATTCCATAGTTGGTATCAAAGGACAATTTAGTTATTTGAGAAAATTACTCTATTAAATTTTTAGTATTAACCCTATATAAAAGTTTAAATATAGTAAAACTTCCTAGTATTTGGTGAAATATTAAGTAAGTGGTTTCCGAACAAATAAATCTCTCTCTGGATATGAACAAGTGGATGTGGCTCTAGTACAGACATACCTAGAAGTGAAAACTACGACAATGAGTTTCGGGATTTCCCTGGGTATCCTAGTAAAGGATAGTGGGCCTTGATTCACTACTATTTTGATACTTTGATGGGATATGTTTGGTTATCACAAGCGTTTTAATAGTCATTATGAAGGATTTATAGAGAAATGTAATTGTTGTTAAAGAATAATATGTTTAAGCATAAAGTTTTAATACATAAAAATCCTTTATAGTTAAATGATTCATAAATTGAAATAAGATTTTAACTAAGGTTTTATTCTTTTAGAAAATGGTGGGCAATAGGAGGAATCGTGAAAATGGTGATCGCAATGGACCACGTGATGATGGCCCTCTGATGGAAGCCGGAATGGAAACTGTCATGAGAATGATGAACCAAATGACTCAAATTATGGGAAATAACTTAAATCAAGTAGAGAGACTAATTTAACCACAAAGGGAACAACATTCTATTTAGTACTTTATGCATCAACGACCACCAATGTTCAGTGTATCTACCGACTCATTGATTTTTGAATAGTGGATCAGCTCTATTGAGAAGATCTTTTTTGTGCTCTGCTATTTAGAATAAGAGAAGGCTACCCTAGATGTTTACCTCTTAGAGAGAGAAGCTGATTAGTGTTGGAAACTGATTAAAAACACAATTCCAAGAGTAGAGGTTGAAGTTATGGAGTGGGAAGAGTTTTGAGGTATCTTCTTCAAAAAGTATTTCCCTCATTCTATGAGAACAAAAATGGAGAAAGAGTTTATTGAGATAAAGTAGAGGGAGAATGAATATGTTGGAAGCTATGATATGAACTTTATAAGACCTTCCCATTATACCACAAGATTTGTCATGGATCCTAATGGGAAGGATGACATATTATTTAGTGGACTAAGACCTCATATGTGGAAGAATCTAGCCAACCAAGACTATGATAGCTATGAGGAGATCATGTGGAGTGAGATGAAAGTCGAACTGGAGTTTGGTGAGACACAGTGGTCTCATAAATCCAATGAAAAAATGAGATTAATGAATCCTAGCATAGAGAGTACCATTAAGAAAGGAAGAGTAGGAAATCAAGTACAACGTCCCACATGTAATAAATGTGGGAAGAAGCATTCATGGAACTACCTTTTAGAGAGAAGGAAGTGCTACAAGGGTGGAAGAGATGGTCATATCATGTAGAATTTTCTTATTGATGTGAAGACTCAACTTCCCAACACTAACGACAAAGGAAATATGGTACAGGCCCTTCCTGAAGTCCAATGCTTCAAGTGTGGACAGCTTGGGCACTTTTCCAATCAGTGTCCAAATCTAAGGGAAGTGGATGGGAATCACCATCAACCTCAGTAAAGGCCAAGGGAACAAGTTCATGCTTTTTCTATCACTAAAAATGAAGTTGAAGTTCCAAATGATGCGGTAGAAGGTACTCTTGTTGTTCTCTCAAATCTATAAAGTACTTTTTTTATTATGGTTCTACGCATTCCTTTATTTCATCCAAGTTTTCAAAGAATTTATAATCAACCCTTGAATTTATAAAAGTAGAGTTATCATTCAAGACTCTTGGTGGGATTATCCAAGCATCATCAGTGTTTATAAACTCTAGTATTTACTTTATTTAGCACAATCTTATCACAAATCCAGTAGTCATTCCCATGCTGGAATTAGACATTATACTAAGGATGGAATCGCTCTCAAAGTATAATTCTAAGATCAAATGAAGAAATAAGAAAATCTCAGTAGTATTGAATGGAAAACCTACTATTATATTCCAAGTAGAGATATCTCAAATTGATATTTGTCTAGAAGAACCTCCAATATCCTTCTTTATGGAGTTGATCGGTGAAGAAGAAGAAGGAAATGAGAGTATAAGGATAAAAAAAATTCCTATTGTCTAGGAATATATTGACTTATTTCTTGAGGAGTTACCCAGACCTCCCCTAGAAAGAGAGGTATAGTTATCCATTGAAATCGTACTCAATTCTCATCTGATATCAAAGACTCCTTATAGGATGGAAAAAATTGGGTTGGGGGAATTAAAGAGGAAACCCCAATATCTTCTAGAGAAGGGGTTTATCCAACTGAGTGTGTCTCCTTGGGGAGTACATATTCTCTTTTTAAAGAATAAGGATGGATTTATGTAGCTATGCATTAATTATAGAGAACTAAATGGGGTCACAGTAAATAATAAATACCCTCTTCTAAGAATTGACGACTTATTTGACCAACTTTGTGGGGCTCAATTATCCTCTAAGATTGATCTTCGATCTAGTTATCATCAATTGTGGGTGAAGAAATAATATATTCTAAAAACTGCCTTCTGATCAAGATATGGGAATTATGAGTTTGTTTTTATGCCCTTTGGACTGACTAATGCACCAATTATTTTTATAGATTTTATGAATAAAGTATTTAAATACTTCTTTGATAACTGTTCGGTAGTTTTTATTGATGATATTCTGATATATTCAAAAATTCACGAGGAGGATGAGGATCATATAAGGGTTATTTTAAAAACTATATAGAAGGAAAGACATTTTGGAAAGTTCAAAAAATGTGAATTTTGGTTACAACAAGTTACTTTCTTGGGGAATATTGTAACCAATGAAGGAATCATAATTGATTATAAAAAGACAAAGATTATAGAGGAGTGGCCTCAGACTATAACAATAACTAAGATTTGTAGTTTCCTTGGATTAATGGGATATTATAGGAGGTTTGTGAAAAAAAATTCACAGCTTTCTAATACTTTAACCAAGTTAACTTGAAAAGGGGTCAAGTTCATCTGGGCAAAGGAGTGTGAGAAATTTTTACAAGATCTGAAGAAGAGATTGGTTACTACACATGTGTTAACTCTACCCTCAAGTGGATAATGATTAGTTATTTTTAATGATACATCTCTGAAAGGGATTTGGTTTATCCTCATGAAAAATGACATATTCATCGCTTATGCAACTTGACAGTTGAAGACTCATGATAAGAAATATCATACGCATGATCTGGAGCTGGTTGAAGTCATTTTTTCTCTAAATATATGGAGTAACTATCTTTATAAGGAGAAATATGATATATACATAAACCATCAAAGTTTGAAGTATATTTTTACACAAAAGGAATTGATCATGAGATATAGGATATGGTTGTAACTTCTTAAAGACTATGATTTTTAAATTCATTTTCATCTCAGAAGAGAAAACAAATTCACATATGTGTAAAGTAGAAAATACCCAATTGTTATGTACATGATGAGGATTCAAAGGGATCACTTGATCTAAGACCTAGTGAAAATGGACATGGGAATTAAAAGGGAAGGGACATCATCAAACCTATCCCAAATGATTTCTCAACCTTCATTACTAGAGAAGATCAAGAAAGATCAGAAAGAGGATACTTTGTTACAGAAGAAGTTTGAGGCTATGAAGGATGGGAAGTTTCCTGAGTTCAATATTGATCAAGACGGTGTACTGAAATTTTGTACAAGGCTACATGTTCCATCTATTTAAGAAATAAAGAAGGATCGGATAAATGAAGCTCATAGCTCTACTTTCTCTATACATCCTAGAAGCACGAAAATGTATAGGGACCTTCGTGATCATTATTGGTGGGAAAATATGAAAAGGGAGATTTCTGACTACACTACAAGGTGCCTAGTATATCAAAAAGTGAAGGCAGAGTGACAACTTCCTAAAGGGCATATCAGTATGGAAGTGGGACAATATTACTATGAAATTTGTCACTAGTATCCTGAGAACTTCCAAATAAAACAATTTGATATGGGTTATAGTTGACCATCTCACCAAGACTACCAATTTTATCTCTATTCAGAAAGATTTATCTCTTGATCAACTTTCCAGGATTTATGTGAAGGAAGTGGTAAGGATTCATGGAGTTCCACTTTCTATCATATCTGATCGTGATACAAGGTTCACATAAATATTATGGAGAAGTCTTTAACATGATCTGAGTGCTTAATTGAATTTCGGTATGACCTATCACCCCCAAATTGATGGCCTATATGAAATTACTATTCAAACACTTGAGGAAATTATGAGAACTTGCTCAATGGAATTTAAATGTGGATGGGATCAACATCTCTCATTAGTTGAGTTATCTTAAAATAATAGTTTCCACTCGTGCATTCAAATGGAACCCTATGAAGCTCTATATGGGAAGGGATGTAGAGCCCCTACTTTTTGGGATGAACTTGGTGAGAGAAAGATTCTTCAACCTGATTTTGTGCAAGAGATGACCGAAAAGGTTCATTTCATCTAGAAATACATTAAGGCTGAGAAGATTTGGAAAAAGAGCTATGACAACAACTGTCAAAGGTACTTGGAGTTTGATGTTGGTGAAAAATTCTTTCTTCAATTTTCACCTTGGAAAATATTCATGAGATTTGGGAAGAAAGGGGAGCTCAGCCATAGGTCCATTGGCCCTATGAAATCCTTGATCGTGTAGGATCAGTGTCCTATCAGCTTGCACTTCCTCCAAATCTAGAACAAGTTCATGATGTATTCCATGTATCCCTCTTGAAGAAGTACATACCTAACCCTTTATATATACTAAATCCATATGTGCTACAACTGGAACATGACCTCTCTTATGAGGAGAAATTGGTGGATATCATGGATCATAGAGACAAGGTTCTAGGCAAAAATACTACCTACCTTGTTAAGGTGTTATGGAGGAACCAAAAGTGTGAAGAAGCCACATAGGAACCAGAGGATTCTATGAGGCAAAATTACCCACACCTTTTCTCTTTATAGAGTACAAGTTTAAATTTTTGGGACAAAAATTCTTAAGGTGGGGAGAATGTAACGACCCAGACTTTTGAATAATATTTTTTCCTAAATTTGTGAGTTATTTTATTTTATACTCAATAAAACTATATCCTTTTATTAATTAAGTGAGTATAATTAAAATAATACCATCGTATTTTGACTTTTATAAGACTGTTGGTCAATATGACTATTGGAAGCTATACTCTTAACTTTATGATTAATGTTTATAAATAAAAATGATCATGGTTAATTAATACAGAAAGAAGAGTCAATGGCATCATCCAGTAGACTCGGTCCATACGAAACCAATCTGTCAGAGCTTGGGAAGGAGGTAGCATCACTGGGCTTTGCTCTGGACCAATCCCAAGCTGAGCTTCAACATATTAATCATGAACGTAATCACCTTCTGGAGAAGTTCAAGATGATAGAAATCACCACTCGGGCAATATTGTCTAAGTTTCCCCAAGATTTTATCAACATTGCACACCTTACTCTTAAGTCATATGTAGCTATTATAAGGGGCTATGTAATAAGGCCTTAGTTACTTTGTGTAATCCTTTTGTATAAATAAAAAATTTATTTTTTATTATGGTAAAATTTGTGAATTTCAAATATCAAGATAAATATAGGATGAATTTGTAGATGTTCCATATTATTGATGAATATTGGAAAAGGGGTATTTTAAAATATTTTTTTATAATTTAAATAATTAATAATGTGAAATGATTTTCAAAAAAATGGTCTTCTACAGTTATGATCAGTAAGAAATTTAGATTCTAATAAGATCAACCTAATTTTGGTGAATGGTAAATTATGAAAAGTAATATTACCCTTATGAATAGTAACATGGCCAATGGAATATTAACCTCGCTTAATAAAGTATAAATATAATTTATGCATCTTGAATGGTAATGTGATATAATAGCATAAGTAAATAACTATTTCAAACATTATTAGTTAAGTATTAGTATTTTTTGGGTAAATAGTAATTTTACTTAAAAATTAAATATCTCATAATTAGAAAATTATTTTCATAAAATGGAGTTCATTTTTGAATTCAGAGCATTGATATTATATTAGGGTGAATTTATGATATTTTTATAAAATGTTTTGTTTTTTAGTGAATAGTAAAAATACAGTTTTGAGTTTTGGTGTGTTTAATGACATCATTAATGATGTAATAATTATGTAATAATTAAGGTTGACTTTTACACAGTAAAATATGTTATGAGGTGTCTTAATTGGCATATACCATGGGAAAATACCATGGGAAAGCCCATAGTTTTTCAAATACGACTAATAAGGTGTCCCTTGGAAATTAATAAAATATTCCCTCACTTTTGCTATAAATACCAACCCATTACTTCATTCCTTTCATTCCAAATTCCTCCTAAAAGAAGATATTATATTTTACCACCCAATTCATACTCCCAAGGTTACCCCAAGCCCCCCAATATCCCGAATTTTGAGTTTTTGAAGTTACTCTTCAAGGTAAGGGAACCTTTCACCCTCCTCTTTTAGTCAAGACTTCTTTTATGTTTTGTTTTCTATTTTCCATTTTATTATATTGGGGTATGTTCTTATATATTCTTATTTCTATCCATTTTATTTATAAATTATGATAAACCCTTTCCACTCTCATAAACTCGTTTTTATGAATTTGAAGCAACGTTGTTAGGCTGCCGAATTTTCGTAAGGGAATTCTCAACTTCTCCTTTTTTCCATTCAAGTTCTCTTTTATGTGGTATAACTTTTAATTTTATATACCATGTTCTTATTTCCATATTATTCTGTACCATTAATGTATTATTATTCATTTATGGATGTAATACCCTTGTCCTCTCTCTTTTTAATGTTTTCTAGAACCATGTTGTATAGTCGTTGTGCTGTAGAATTTTCATCTCAAAATCTCTCCCTTTTTCTCAAGAAATTATATTATTTTATTTATGTGAATATACAAACCTAATTTATTTTTAGAGGTATTAATCAAGAAATAAATATGATATATTTTATTCTTTAATTGAAATACATAAAACCCTCATTCCCTTTCCATGGGTTATAAACGACATAATGATCTTGTTTTTAAGCACTTTTTAAAATGTCACTATTTTGTTATGAAACCCATTTTTTTATTCTCTATGGGTTATTTATGAAATTTTTTATTATGATATATGTGGATCACATGAAAATAAATACATATTAAGGGTTTTCCCTGATATCTCTCCAATGCATTGGGTAAAGAAATTAATCTCTAGAGATGATAAGTTTTATGATGCCTTGGTGAATAACCTTGGTAATTTTTATGACACCTTGGGGATAAACCATGGTGATATTATTATGAATGTCTAAATTAAATGTTTTAGCCACATTTTAAATTTATAAATCATGTTATTATTTCTATGATATGCCTCTTTATCATTTCTTTATGATATCCCTCATGTTATTATTGATATCACTCATGTTCATTTGTAAATTATTTCACTTGTTTTCCTTATTGGGCCTTATGCTCACGCTTTCTTATTATGTATATCACCAGGTTATGAGATTCAATAATTGTACTTAGGATGAACCTATGATTAATCCTTACAAGCGGATTAGAATAATTTTTTATGTTTTCATGTATTATGTTCCTGATTTCCAAGACATTATACTTTAAAGATCCTCTATTTGTAAAATGTAATGAAAAGTTATATAATAAAAAGGCGGGATGCCATAGTTGGTGACAAAGGATAGTTTAGTTATTTGTGAAAATTATGATATGAAGACTTTATGAATAACCCTATATAAAATCTTAAATATAGGAAAACTTACTAGTATTTTGGTAAAATATTAAGTAAGTGGTTTCTGAACAAATAAATCAATGTCTGGATGCGAAAAAGTGGATGTGGCTCTAGCACAGAGGTACCTAGGAGTAAAAACTCCAACAATGAGTTTTGGGCTTGACTCGGGGTATCCTGGTACATGATAAAGGGCCTTACTGCACTCCTGGTTTGAAACTCCCATGGTATATTTTGGTTAATCACAAGATTTTTATGAGTCATTATGAAACATTTGTAGAGAAATGTAATTATTGTTAAAGAATATTATGTTTAAGAATAAAGTTTTAAGACATAAAAATACTTTATAGTTAAAATATTCTTAAATGAAATAATCTTTTAAATAAGGTTTTATTCTTTTAGAAATTGGTGGGAAATATAAGGAACTGTGAAAATGGTGACCATAATGGACTATGTGTTGACAGCCCTCCAATGGAATCTGGAATGGAAACTTTCATGAGAATGATGAACTAACTGACTCAATTTATGGGAAATTACTTAAATCAAGCTAAGAGACTGACTTCACCATGAAGGGAAAAAATTATATTGAACCCTTTATGTGTTAATGACCACTAATGTTAAGTGGATCTACTAACCCATTGATTATTGAACAATGGATCAGCTCTATCGAGAAGATCTTTTCTGTTCTCTGCTATTCAGAACAAGAGAAGGTTACCCTGGATGTTTATCTCTTAAAGGGAGAATCTGATCAGTGGTGGAAACTGATTAAAAACATGAGGCCAAGAGTGGATTTTGAATATATGGAGTGGGAAGAGTTCATATAGATCTTTTTCAATAAGTATTTCTCTCTTTCTATGATAACAAAAATGGAGAAGAAGTTTCTTGAGCTGAATCAGAAGGAGAATGAATCTGTTGGAATCTATGAGATAAACTTCACAAGACTTTCCCATTATACCTTAAACTTTGTCATAAATCCTAATGGGAAGGTTGATATATTCTTTGGTGGAATAATACCTCATCTGTGGAAGAATCTAGCCAACTGAGACTATGATAGCTATGAGGAGATCATACAGAGTGCGATGAAATTCAAACTAGAGTTCATTGAGATGTGGTGGTCTCATAAATCCAATGACAATAATATATTAATAGATCCCATCTTAGGGAGTACTTTTGATCAGGAAATAGGAGGAAAGAAAGTGAAATGTTCCACTTGTAATAAATGTGGGAAGAAGTATTTGGGGAACTACCTGCTCGGGAGTGGGAAGTGCTACAAGTGTGGAAGAGATGGCCATATCATGTGGAATTTTTATAGTGATGTGAAGCCTCAACTTACCAACACCAACTAAAAAGGAAATATGGTGAAGGCCCTACCTAAATTCCAATTCTTCAAGTGTGGACATCTTGGGAACTTTTTCAATTAGTGTCCAAATCTTAGGGAAGTGAAGGGTAATCACCCTCAACCTTAGCAAAGGACAAGGAAACAAGGTCGTGATTTTTCTATAACTACAGTTGAAGTTTAATTTCAAAATGATGTGGTGGAAGGTACTATTGTTGTTTTCTCAAAACTAGCAAGTAATTTTTTTTTATTCTGGTTCTACAAATTCCTTTATTTCCTCCAAGTTTGCAAATAATTTATAATTAACCCCTGAATTTATAAAGGTAGAGTTATCAATCAAGACTCTTGGTGGGATTATCCAAGAATCATCAGTGTTTAGAAACTCTAGTATTTACTTTAGTGAGTAAAATCTTATCACAAATCTAGTAGTCATTCCCATGCTAGAATTTGAAATTATACTAGGGATGGACTAGCTCTCAAAGTATAATGATAAAATCAAATGAAAAAATAAGGAAATCTCATTAGTCTTGAATGGAAAACCTATGGTTATATTCTAAGGAGAGATATCTCAACTTGATGTTTGTCTAGAAGAACCTCCTATATCCTTCTTTATAGAGTTTATCGGTGAATAATAATAAGGAAATGAGAGTATAAGGATATAAAATGTCCCCATCATCTAGAAATATATTGAAGTATTTCCTGAGGAGTTACCCAGACCTCTCCTAGAAAGAGAGGTAGAGTTATCCATTGAACTCGTACCAAGATCTCATCCGATATCAAAAACTTTGTATAGGATAGAAAATGTGGAGCTGGAGGAATTAAAGAAGTAGCTCCAAGATCTTTTGGAGAAGGGGTTTATTTGACCGAGTGTGTCTCCATGGAGAGCACCTGTTCTCTTTGTAAAGAATAAGGATGGATCAATACAACTATGCATTGATTATAGAGAACTGAATGGGATCATAGTAAAGAAAAATATCATCTTCCAAGAATTGATGACTTAATTGACCAACTTTGTTGGGCTCAATTCTTCTCTAAGACTAATCTTTGATCTAGTTATCATCAATTGAGGGTAAATAAAGAATATATTCTAAAAACTTCCTTTCGATTAAGATATAGGCATTATGAGTTTGTTGTTATTCCCTTCGAAGTGACTAATGCTCCAACTATTTTTATGGATTTTATGAATAGAGCCTTTTAGTACTACCTTGATAACTTTGTGGTATTTTTTATTGATGGTATTCTGATATATTCTAAAAGTCACAAGGATAATGAGGATCATCTAAGGGTTATTTTGCAAACTCTACAGAAGGAGAGTCTTTTTGTAAAGTTAAAAAAATGTGAATTTTGGTTACAAAAAGTTGCTTTCTTGGGGAACATTGTAACCAATGAAGGAATCACAGTTGACCCTAAAAAGACAAAGGTTGTAGAGGAGTGGCCTTAGCCTACAAAATTAACTAAGATCCATATTTTTCTTGGATTAGTGGGATATTATAGGAGTTTTGTGAAAAAAAATTCATGATTTTATAATCCATTAACCAAGTTAACTCGAAAAGGGTCAAGTTCATCTGAACAAAAGAGTGTGAGAAACTTTTACAAAAGTTGAAGAAGAGATTGGTTATTGCACCCATGTTAACTCTGCCCTCATGTGGAGAAGGATTCGTTATTTTTAGTGATGCATCTCTGAAAGGGCTTGGGTGCGTCCTCATGCAAAATGACAAATTCATTACTTATACAACTTGACAGTTGAAGAATCATGAAAAGAATTATCCTACGCATGATCTAGAGATGGAAGAAGTCATTATTTCTCTAAATATATGGACGCACTAACTTTATGGGGAGAATTGTGATATATACATAGACCATCAATGTTTGTAGTATATTTTCAAACAAAAGTAATTGAAAATGAGACAAAGGAGATGGTTTTAACTTCTTAAATACTATGATTGTTGAATTCGTTACCATCCCAAAAGAGAAAACAAAGTCCCTGGTGCATTAAGTAAGAAAGACCCAATTATTCTGTACATGATGAGGATTTAAAGGGATACCTTGATCCAAGACCTAGTTAAAATGGACATGGGAATTATAAGGGAAGGGACATCATTAACCTTATCCCAAATGATTTCTAAACTATCATTACTAGAGAAGATAAAAAAAGTTTAGAAATAAGATCCTTTGTTACTTAAGAATTTTTAGGCTGTGAAGGATGCGAAGTTTCTTATGTTCAATATTGATCAATAAGGTGTAATGAAATTTCATACAAGTCTAAGTGTTCTATATATTCCAGAAATAAATAATGAGTTGATGGATGAAGCTTGTAGCTCTAATTTCTCTATACATCCTGGAAGCATGAAAATGCATAGTGAACTTTGTGATCATTATTGGTGGGATAATATAAAAAGGGATATTTTTTATTACACTACAAGGTTCCTAATATGTCATCAAGTGAAGGCAGAGTGATAACTTCCTAAAGGGGTATTACAACCACTATCCATACCAGCATGGAAGTGGGACAATATCACTATGTATTTTCGCATTGGTCTCTTGAGAACTTCCAAAAGAAACAATGTGATATGGGTTATAGTGGACCGTCTCACCAAGAATTCCCATTTTATCTCTATTCGGGAAGATTTATCTCTTGATCAACTTTCCAGGATATATTTGAAGGAATTGGTAAGGCCACATGGAATTCCACTTTCTATCATATCTAATCGTGATCCAATGTTTACATCAAAATTCTAGAGAAGTCTTCAACATGCTCTGAGTACCGAATTGAATTTTAGTACAACCTATCACCTCCAAACCAATGGCCAATCTAAAAGAAATATTCAAACACTTGAGGACATGCTGAGATCATAATGAATGTAATTTAAAGGTGGATGGTATCAACATCTCCCATTAGTTTAGTTCTCTTACAATAATAGTTTCCACTTAAGCATTCAAATGGTACCCCATGAAGCTCTATATGGGAAGCAATTTATAACTCCTACTTTTTAGGATGGAGCTGGTGAGAGAAATCTTCTTGGTCTTGATTTTGTTCAACAGGTGACAGAAAAGGTTTATTCCATTTAGTAACACATTAAGGCTGCTCAAAGTCAACAAAAGGGCTATACCGACAACTGTCTAAGGGACTTGGAGTTTGATGTTGGTGAAAATTTCTTTCATTCGAATTTCACCTTGGAATAGATTCATGAGGTTTGGGAATAAATGGAAAATCATCCCTAGGTACATTGGCCCTATGAAATCCTTGATCGTGTAGGAGTAGTGGCTTATCGGCTTGAACTTCCTCCAAATCTAGCATAAGTTCAGGATGTATTCCATGTATCCCTCTTGAGTAAGTACATACCTGACCCTTCACATGTAATAAATATAGAGGTGGTACAACCGGAACATGACCTCTCTTATGAGGAGTAACTGGTGGATATCTTGGATCGTAGAGACAAGGTTCTAGGCAACAAGACTACCCGCCTTGTTTAGGTGTTATGGAGGAACCAAAAGTGTGAAGAAGCCATGTGGGAACCAGAGGAGTCTATAAGGCAGAATTACCCACACCTTTTTCTTCTTAGGGTATGAGTTTAAATTTTAGAGATGAAATTTCTTAAGGGGGGAAGAATGTAATGACCCGAACTTTTGAATAATATTTTTTTCCTAAATTTGTGTGTAATTTTATTTTATAATCAATAAAATTATATCTTTTTATTAATGAAGTGAGTATAATTATAATAAGACCATAAGATTTTGACTATTATATGATCATTTGTCAATATAACAATTGGAATTTATACTATTAATGTTATGATTATTTTTTATAAATACAAATGATCATGGTTAATTAATACAGAAAGAAGAGTCAATGGCATAATCCAGTAGACTCGGGTCATATGAAGCCCATCTTTCAGAGCTTGGGAAGAAGGTAGTATCACTGGGCTTTGATCTAGATGAAGCCCAAGCTGAGCTTCAATATATTAAGGTTGAAATTAATTGCCTTTGGGAGAAGTTCAAGCTGAAAAAAATCACCACTCGAGCAATGTTGTCTGAGCCGCCCAAAGATTCTATCACCATTGCACACCTTACTCTTGGGTCATATGAAACTGTTATAAGGGGCTATGTAATGAGTCTTTAGTTACTTTGTGTAATCCTTTTTTATAAATAAAATTTTTATTTCTTATTTAGGTAAAATTTGTGAATTTCAAATATCAAGATAAATATAGGATGAATTTCTAGAAGTTCCATATTATTTATGAATATTAGAAAAAAGATATTTTAAAATATTTTTTTACACTTTAAATAATTAATAATGTGAAATGATTTTCAAAAAATGGTCTTCTATAGTTGTGATCAGTAAGAAATTTAGATTATAATAAGATCAAATTAATTTTTAGTGAAAAGTAAATTATGAACAGTAATATTACCATTATGAATAGTAATGTGACCAATGGAATAGTAACCTTGCTTAAGAAAGTATAAATATAATTTAGGCATATTTAATGGTAATGTGATATAATAGTATAAGTAAATAAATATTTCAAAAATTATTAGTTAATAATTAGTATTTTTCATGTAAATTGTGATTTTACTTAAAAATTAAATATCTCATAATTAGAAAATTATTTTCATAAAATGGAGTTCATTTTTGAATTTAGAGCATCAATATTAGATTAGGGTTAATTTATGATATTTTTATAAAATGTTTTGTTTTTTGGTAAATAGTAAAAATACAGTTTTGAGTTTCGGTGTGTTTAATGACATCATTAATGATGTAATAATGATTTAATAATCCTAGTCAACTTTTTTATAGTAAAATATTTTTTTAGGTTTCCCAAGTGGCTAATACCATGGGCAAATACCATGGGCAAGCCCATGGTTTTTCAAATACGACTAATGAGGTGGCCCTTGGAAATTAATAAAATATTCTATCACTTTTGCTATAAATAACAACCCATTCCTTAATTCCTTTAATTCCAAATTCCTCCTAAACAAATATCTAGTCATTTACCTCCCAAGGAGTCCTCCCAAGGTTCCCTCAAGCCTCCCAAGGTCCCAACCTCCGAGTTTTTGAAGTTACTCATCATGGTAAGGGAACCTTTCACCCTCCTCTTTTAGTCAATACTTCATTTATGTTATATATTCTATTTTCCAATTTATTATGTTGGTGTATGTTCTTATATATTCTTATTTCTATAAATTTTATTCCCAAATGATTAGATACCCTGGTTTTTTTTTTAATTTTAAGCGACGTCGCTAGGCTGCTGAATTTTTGTAAGGGAATTATCAACTTCTCCTTGTTTCCATTCAAGTTCTCTTTTATGTGGCATAACTTTCAAGTTTTCATAAAATGTTATTATTTTTATATTATTCTGTCCCCATAATTTATAATGAGTCATTTATGGATGGTATACCCTTTTCCCTTTTCTTTTTAATGTTTTCAAAAACCATGTTGTATAGTCGTTATGCTGCACAATTTTCATCTCAAAATATCTCTTTTTTCTCAAGAAATTCTCTTATTTTATTTATGTGAATACCCAAAACTATTTAATTTATAAGGGTATTCATAAAGAAATAAAAATTATATTTTTTATTATTTAATTGTCATACATAAAACCCTCATTCCCTTTCCATGGTTTATAAATGACATAATGATCCTGTTTTTAATAACTTTTTAAAACATCACGATATTGATATGAAAACCATTTATTTTATTATATTTGGGTTATTTATGAAATGTTTGATTATTATATATGTGTATAACATTAAAATAAATACATATTAAGTGTTTTCTCTTAAATTACTCCAATTCATTGGGTAAAGAAATTAATCTCTAGAGATGACAAGTTTTAGGATACCTTTGTAATTTTTATGACACTTTGGGGATAGACCTTGGTGATATGCTTATGAATATATAATTTAAATTTTTTATCCCTATTTTAAAGTTATTATTCAAGTTATTATTTCTATGATATGCCTCTTTATCATTTATTTATGATATCCCTAATGTTCTTATTGATATCGCTCAAGTTCACATGTAAACTGTTTCACTTCTTTTCCTTACTGAGCCTTATGATCACCCTTTCCTTTGATGTATGTCACTAAGTTATGAGATGCAGTAATTATACATAGTATGAACCTGTGATGAATCCTTACAAGTGGATTAGAATAATCTTTTATTTTTTTCATGTATTATGTTTCGTATTTTCAAGACACTAGACTTTAAAGATCCTCTATTTTCAAAATGTAATGAAAAATTCTGCAATAAAAAGGCGGGATGTCATATTCATAAGGATGGTTGGCATTATAGTAAGGATCGTTTATTTAGTAAAATATGATAATAATAGAATTTAAATATAAATATGTTTTTGTAATGTTCTTCAAAGTATCAAGCATAAATATTAATCCAACTGGATTTTGATTTAGACCAATATCAAAGGAGGACCATCCAAGGAGAGATATGGGATACTTATATGACTTCTTCATTGAAAGTCATTATTGACGCATCATATACATGATTCCATGAACATGTGAATACAAATTTTAAATTATTTAAAGATGTTAATTTTGTGGATTTTATTTGATTATGATATTAAGATTTTGTGTAAAATTAAATAGGTCGAGTACTGTGGAAATTTAAAGGAGAATAATACTTAAATGGGATTATAAGAAATTTTGAAGGAGACTTAAAACTAGAAATATCTTTAAGTTTTGAATAGGAATATTATATACTGGGAACAATTCATGGGAAATTTCTATAACAATTATATGAATGTTTTTTTGTTATTCTTTAAATTTTTTAAAAAAAGGAAAAATAAAGAAAATGAGGATGTTTTTTAATTTAGATTCTGGTACTTTGTTATGTTGAAGTGCAATAGAAGGTGAAGAATATTGACTTGTAGTGCACTTTTGATTCTGAGGAAGTCAAGGTAATATTTTTCTACTACCATTGATCTAGGTTATTTATGTTGATGAGGAATTAGACTATTAATTGCATTCATGATCTCATAAATAGGTTGGTCATTTTGAATTGGTGAGAGGAAGGTTGACTTAATACTACTACTATTTTCATATTGATCTTGTAATCAAATTATTTTCTAAAGATGATCTATCTTTTGATGTTAATAAATATAGTGATTCTTTAAAGATAAAATTGAAATACAAGATAAAATGATGAATTTTTAAGAAAAGGTTGTTCCTATCTAAATAATGTCATATAATTACTATGGGAAGTAGTTGATACTTTCCTACAAAGAGAAGTGGGTAATTCCTGCTCAAACCTTGTGCACCAATTTTAAAAATTTGTAATCATTGAAATTATATAGTGGTAATAAATTCTATAACTCAACCAAAAGTTGATCATGGTAAGGTTTAGTCTCTCAAAAATAAGTTTGAACCTTATAAAAATATCAGGTGTATTGTGTTTATTTAGAATTATTGTGTATGGGTGAGAAGGAGAGTTTCATTATGGGAATCAAGACTTTAATCAGTCATAGAGGTTAAGTGTACAAGTAAATTTTTAAAATAAATTGTTACCACTGATTCACCCCCTCCCTATTAGTGGTACCCTACAAGATCTATGTTCTATAAAACAAAGTGTGTCTCACCCTGAGATTCTTCTCATCAGAAGTTTAAAAAGGAGAATAAAAGATTTTTAAATAACAATAGTGTGCCCTATTTTTATGGAAATAGTTTTAATGTATAAAAGAATTAAATGATTCTATATCTTATCTCATAATGATTAGAGGTTTGTGATGTTGTCATCAATGGATTTCTACTAATAATAAGAGATGGTGATGTGAGTTTTGTTAATAAAATAAATCTAGAAATATAAGGGAAGGCTATATGCCAAATTGTAAACTCTTTCAAAAAAAATGTACACCAAAATTATGGGACTGTATATAACTAAAGATATATGGGATAAGATTTAGAATATGTATGTGGAAACATGAAAATAAAATATTAAAAATTACATGTTTGGAGGGAAATATTAGAATACATTATAATGGATAAGGATGAAACAATTTATGATCACTTCACCAAGGGAAATGAGATAGTTAGTCACATCAAAGGTTTTAGAGATAAAATTGATGAATTCATGATTGTTAAAAGGTTGATAAGGGAATTTTTAGATATATTTTATTTTAATATTTAATCCATATTAGAAAGGAAGACCTTTTTCTTGATGAGCTGCATAACATCCGTTTGAATTGTGAAATAAGAGAAGATCCAATTTTTAAGAAAAAGGATAAAGAATAAATGGATTTCAAATATTGAATCAATCTGAAGATTAGGAAGTAAGAATAGTTTTATTCCATAAGTGAATCATATGAATATGATTAGAGTGATGAGAATCATAATAAAATCATGTCTCTCATACCTAAAAATCTCAAAATGTGAAAATGTAAATATAAAGGAAAATTTACACTTAAATGTTTTAAATATGGATGGATTAGAAACTTTTCTTTATATTATCCTAATAATATGAAAGTTATATAGTTTTATTATGATAGTGATGGTGGTGATGAATCAAAAAATAAAGAAAAAAACTAAAATATATAAGAAATTTAATAGAATAAAAAGGAATACATCAAGAATTAATAAAAGAAGCATGGTGAGAAAATAGGAAAAATATAACCCTTAATCAATTAGTGATTTAGAGGTAGAATGTTCCATAATACAAAATAACAATATGAAACATTTTTAAAGTAAAGAAGATAGGTCAAAGAAGAATATGGAGATAAATCCTATATTAATTACATATTGAAAATAGAACTTAAAGTCTATCTTGAAAGAAACATCATGCTCAAGAAAGAAGTTAAAAAATTCAAGAAGTAAGTTTTTAGGGTAAATAAAGTTGAATATGGTTTTCACAAAAAATAAAATTAGTACATTCATGATATAGATCTTCTCAAGTTGAAATTGGTTGAGCAAGAAAGAGTTATAAAATAATCAGATAAGAATATTATTACTCAAAAAGAATAACTTAAAAATGATTAATCAAGGTTTTATAATGATAATAAGACCCTTATAATATTAATATTAATTATTAAAAATTTATTTAAGTAAATTTTGGTGCATCTCAAGATTCTCATAAACATTGTACAAATTTTCAGGTCATGTTTTCACCTATTAAATATGAAAATTTTAAATTGGTACAATCTAATAGTGCAGGATCCATAAGAAATTATCAGAAAACCTAGGTTGAGAGAACCAAAAATGAAATATAATATGTTTAAGGTGGTGTATAGTGGTTCTAGGTAAACAATATTAAATTTATAAATGCAAGAATACTAAAAGGTAAGAAATTTTGAAAAAACATTGATTATGGAGGTATATTTAAAGGCTAGTAAGATGAGAAAACCATGGATTCTTGATAGTGTTTAGTCATAAAATATTTAATTAAATAGAAAACTCTTAAAAAATATTGAGGGGAATGATGATGAATCTATTAATTTTTATAATTAAAGTTCACCGAAAATTATGGGAATTGGAAGTACTAAAATTGAGGCACACAAACTGAACTCACAGAAAATTTTGTTTATTGATGGACTTGAGAAAAAATTATTGACTATTATCCATCTATTTGATGAGGGTAATGAGATTTTATTTAATAAAAAAACATTTCCTTATTAAAATAATAAATTATGTAAGAATCATTTTTCATAGATAAATATCTAGTGAGAATATTTTTCAGAATGAAGATCCAAACAATTCCTTCTACCTTGGTTCCAAGGAGGAAAATAATCTTTGGTATATAAGACTTGAAAATATTGGATAAAATAACATGAATAAAATTTATAAATAAAATATTTTGAGGGATATTCCCTAGTGGATCTAAGATATAGAATAGTTTTTCATACCCTTTCAAAAGGGGGAATAGTCCAAGGGAAGCATAAGAGAGTAGATATAAAATCAACAAATCATCATGAATTAATTCACTCATATTTATGTGGGCCTATAAGACATAAATATAAAAAATTTGAATTTAATTTTATTACTTTAATTGATCATTTCAAAATAATGAAAAGAGTGTTATTTTCAAAGTATAAGTCTCATGCAGTAGATATGTTTAAGATCTATAGAAGAAAAATTGAAAGAGAGCTTAACATTCACATAAAGAAATTAAAAACTAAAAATGGAAAAGAGTATAATAGAAGATATTTTGTATCATATTTTAAAAATTATGGGATATTAAATCAATATATAACCCATTAAAAATCACAATATAATGGGTCTATTGAAAGAATGAATATAAGTGTTATAGAAATGGGGAGAATGATGTTTTCTAAATTTAGAATATCATGATTCTTTTAAAGGGAAGAAGTGTGAACTATTGTTCACATTAAAGATTGATGTTTTTTAAGGTAAAATTTAAATTAGAATGAATATAATATGTTTTATAATAATAAGACTATATTGAACTACTTTAGAGTCTTTTTTATCCCTTTTATCATTAAAATCAAAGACTCAAATATGGGGTAATTTGGTGAGAAATCTAAGGAAAGTGTATTTATTGGATACCTATCAAATGGGAAAGGATATAGATGATAAAATAAGATACATCATAGAGTGTTTGACTACTATGATATCAAAATCATTTAAAACTATCCCATAAATCATGATAATATTGTAGCAATTTTTTAATAATATAATGAAAATCGCAGGAATGTTTCTTGATAAATCAATAAAAAATAGCCTGAAGTTGAACCCAATATAGAAGGTCTTGACTATGATTATATAGATGATTAATATGAAGTTATTTAGAGTAAAAATAGAAATATTCAAAGTTATAGAATCACAAAGAGGTACAGAATATTATTGGAAATCAATCAGTGTCAATTAAAACTAGAAGAAGGTTGCATATTAAAGATCAAATAGCCTTAATCTCTCAAGTGGGGCCTCGTTTACTAGATGAATACTTTTACCATAAATATTGGATTGAATCTATAAAAAAGTATCTAAATTTTTTTGAGAATAATTCCAATTTTGACCATATTCCAAGACCTATTGAAAAAAAAAATCATTAGAACCAAGTGGGTATTTAGAAAAAAATTAAATGATCAAGGCATAGTTGTTAAGAAAAAATCCATAATTATAACAACCATACTCTTTATTACACATTAATACATGTTTTATTGCATTTAATATAACCCATAAGATCGAGAGGTATAGTGTATTTTGGAAATTAGGTATATTACATAACGTAAATAAGAAAAAAATATCGTTATTGAAAACTTCTTTAACATGACCAAAACATTCCTTCATACTTAACATTTCTTGGGATGACCTGATGACTTACATAAGAAAGGGGTGAGATATTATAAGGCCCCAGCCTTAAACATTTCTTAATCTTGAGTTATTACAAGATTACACATTGAGGATCTTTTTAGGTTTAGAGTTTTAGAGAATTAGATCATAAATCATTCATTACATTCCACATTTAAAAAAAGTGGTTACATAAAAGATAGTATTCATTTTTTTCCCATAAACAGAAACATATTTAAAACAAAACATGGATTATTTAATGACACTTCCTTGACCCTATCATCACATCATGTATATTTCCCTTGACCTATGAAAAACATTTCAAAAACATGGGATGAGCATAAAAAGATCAGTAAGTGATATAAAAGTATGAAATGAAAACATTAGTCCATGTATGAAATCATACTTTACTCATAAAACATAAGCATTTTAACATACCTCATCAAATCATGAATAAATCATAGAAATCATAAGACATAAAGGTAATTTGAGGCATTTATAACATTCTTACGTAGGGAGTAACCATCATGGTTACGTTTGGAATACTCATCACAGTATATTCCCTAAATCTCTTCGGAGAAACCTAAAAATTTAACCCCTTCGCATTACCCAATTCATTGGAGAGCTATATCGGGATCACCTGCCCTTAGTTTATCACGGAACCACCTATCTTCATAATAATTCCCAAGAACCATAACATAATCATATCACATAAAACATACATAAAGGAAACATAACATTTCCACATTTCAATCACAAGATATCAATACAACACAGTGATATAATAGAAACATTATGAAAACTATTTTCAATACCAAAATAAAAGAAAAGTAAAACATGGTATTTATTTTCCATTAAAAAAAGTTATGGCTTGTAGAGGAAGCCGAAACTCAAATAATGGTCACGGCGGTGGAAAAGTCGTTGTCTCCGCATACGTATGAAAAATAAAAACATTACCTTTTTTCATTTAGTAAACACTTAATATAAAAAAGATTCCTTTTGAACAAAAATAAAAGTCAAAGGGATTTATACACTGTATAAAATAAAGTTGTGTATAAAACAAAATATGCCTCAATGAAAGGAGATTGAGACGAAGTCCCATACCTCGTATCCGACTTGATTCGATCGTTCTTTAATCTCCTGAATAATAAACTTGAGTTAATTTATACTTTCTTAAGAACCTTTTTCCATTTCAATATTCCTTTTATATCACTTATTACCATTTCATGAACACTATGTAATTATTTAAGTTAATAACGGTCGTTTTAACGATCATTGGTACTTGATTCAAAAATAAACTCTTTATAATTACAAGTTGTTCATGTATCCATTATATCCTGAGTTATACTCATGATGTATATATCATATATATCATATATATCCAGTATATACATGCATTTATAATATTAAATAACATTTAGAGGTAAGAAATGAAATGCACCGTTTATGGAGATGGTAAGCCGTACGTACGCATGAACGCTACTTTCATTTCTATTTCATATTTTATGGAGTAGAATCATAATGATATAAAGGTATATTATAATTCCATTATAATATCATATATAATATCATTAACTTCATCCTTTATACATCCCACGTATGACATTAACGAATCAAATCACTTTGAGGAGGCGGTAGTCCGCACTTCCTAAAATGAAGATATCCCGTTTACCCATAATGGAAGCCATAAAGGTATGAAATAAATGAAAAATACATAAGCTTAAAGAAAAATTAAACATATAATATATAATATATAAATATAGTGACATCTTAATGGCCACCTTTGAAGGTGTTAGAAGACTATTGAGCAATCATCGTTTCGTGAGGCAGAAATTCGCCATCCACGGAAACAGTATGCTCTTTAACCATTAGATGAAGGTGTGTGTAAGTGTAGCTCGAATACTTCTTATAAAAACATCTTATTATATTTTATATACTGGTTTTTTTACAAAAGAAATTAATAAAAAGAGTTTAGGGGGTTGGAGAAGCAAAATAAAACAAAAGAACATTAGAGAAGACTTTACCTTTAAATCAGGTAACTCTTCTTGGTTTGAACCAAAATGGTTTCTTGAAGAGCTTTCTGCCTAAGGTAAGGCTTCTAGGATGAAGATAGGGATGTGGAGAGATAAAATTATCAGAGATTGGATGATCCAATTGTTTGATAAGTGTGGGTAAGGAGGTAGAGTTGGGGGCCTTTTATAAGAGGAGAGGAGGGGCACTCTTAGAAAGGTATAAAATGATACTTTATTTTCGAATGAGTTTCTAATTTTAAAGGTCCCACATTGATGTATTTAGAGTAGAAGGTGATAAGGGTTCGAAATATACTCATATAATAGGTCTTTTACAAGTGTAAGTATTAGATTTTACATTATCTTTTCATTTTATTTAAAACACTTATTAATGAGGTAATCGCTGAATCATCATGATTACATAAATAATTTAATTTATTTAATGTCTAAAAATTATAAAAAAAATACTATGATGTAGGAAATATTTTTAGATTTCTAATGACTATTTATAGTCTAATAGATCATTTATGTAGACAAAATTAAAAATGTTTTACTCAGGTGATACATTCTTTGTTATATTTAACTTTCTTTAAAAATAAAAAGATAAAAAGTCATTATCACACAAAAGTAATTCCATGGGGTCCCCAAGTTTGGCACAAGGAATCTCAGGGTCGGCCATGACACAACCAGTAGCATTAGAACACATTTTGGGGTCATTTGTTATTATTATGATATTATTTTATTATCCTTAACTATCCGATTACTAATTAATCAAAATAATTAAAGATAATTACCGTCATTACTATTCATAATGTCCAAAAACAAAAGAGTCTTGATTAAATAATTTGGACCTTATGATTCCAAATATGTAATCCATTTGACCAAATTACAAACACAGAAATTTCAATAATTAATTTAAAAATAATTCCCGTTGTCAAAACAAATAGCAGGTTTTTTTAGAAACAATATCTATGAAAAGTTTGGTACTTGTTTATGCTCAATTCCAATGTGAAACTAATTATAATGACCACCATTGGATTAAATGGTAAAAATATATTCTAATAACACTTTAAAACCAAATATAAATATAATATAACCATATAATTAAATTAGATGAAAAATTCAGTTTTGATGTAAAATGCAGTATTTTTCACTATTCATTAAAAAATGAACATTGTCAGAAAAATACCAAAAATTTATCCAATGTAAATTTCAATGTCCCAATTATAAATAATAAGTTTATTTTGACAAATAGAGCTTATAAAATTGTCAAAAGTTTGATTTAAAAATGGTTTTCCATCAAAAGGCAGTAAAACAATCTTTTAAAAATATTAGTGTATTCCATGCTTAAGATTGGATTGATTTTCATTTTAAGCCTCTAAAACACTATATAATTAATAAATAGACATAGATAAGAATATCTATTATTCATTAATTACTTGGGATGTTACATCCTTCTCCCCTTTATAAAATTGTGTCCCCGCAATTTATTTACTTATCGAATAAGTGGGGGTATTTAGCCCTCATTGCATTTTCAGATTCCCATGTTGCCTCTTCACTCATGTGGTTTTTCCACAAAACCTTTACTAGATGAATCACATTATTCCACAACACTTTCTCCCTGTGGTCAAGAATTTGTACTGGTTGTTCCTCGTAAGATATATTCTCTTTCAGCTGAACTACCTCTGGACACAAAACATGAGATGGATCTGGCATGTACTTCCTTAACATTGAAACATGACAAACATTGTGTACCTGAGATAAACTCGGAGGTAAAGCCACTCGGTATAAAACTGATCCAACTCTCTCCATAATTTCATATGGTCCAATGAACCTTGGAATCAGCTTTCCTTTCTTACCAAATCGCATCACACTTTTCCATGGTGAAACTTTGAGAAAAACATGATCACCTACCTCAAAAGAGAGATCCTTCCTCCTGTTGTCCGCATAACTCTTCTGCCTACTCTGAGCTGTTCTCATGTGTCTCTGTATCAGATGAACTTTTTCTACCAACTCTTCTACCAATTCTAGTCCCATAAACACCCTTTCACCTACTTCATCCCAAAAAGTTGGAGTTCGACACCGCTTCCCATATAATGCCTCAAATGGTGCCATCTGTATACTGGAATGAAAACTGTTATTATAAGAAAACTCAAGCAAAGAAATATTTTGGTCGTAAATTCCCTAATAATCCATCAAACAAGCACGTAGCATATCCTAAAAAGTCTAAATCATTCTTTCTGACTGCCTGTCTGATTGAGGATGAAAATTTGTACTAAAATTTAATTCAGTACCCAATGACTTCTGAAGGCCTTTCCAAAAGTTAGAAGTGAACCTGGGATCACGGTCAGATACAATGGAGAGAGGAACTCCATGTAACCTGAATATCTCTTTAAGATACAAACGGGAAAGTTGATCTAGGGAAAAAGTATCTCATATAGCAAGGAAATGAGCAGATTTAGTCAAGTGATCAACAATAACCCAGATTGCATTATTACCTCGAGGTGTCTTCAGCAATCCCATAATGAATTCCATGGATATATTCTCCCATTTCCACTCTGGCACTGGTAAAGGAAAAATCATCCATTTCGGTAACTGCCGCACTACTTTAACCTGTTGACAAGTCAAACACTTCATAGTAAAATCAGTAATAACCCTTTTCATTCCGTCCCACCAGTAATACTCCTGAAGATCTCTCTACATCTTATTACTTCCTGGATGAACTGAAAACGGAGAACTATGAGCTTCACATAAAAACTCTATCTTCAACTGTGAATCACACGACACACACAATATCTTCCCAAATCTCAAAACACAATCATTATCAATGTTGAATTCAGGAAACACACCCTTTTGAACCAGCTCTACCTTTTTCTACAACTCGTTGTCTTGCTTCTGTGGTTTCTTAATTCTGTCTGATAGAGAAGATTTCACTGATACCTGAAACAAAACAGAAGGACATCCTGCACCAACAACTTCTATGCCAAAGTTTATCAAATCCTTAACCAAAGGATCATGTTCCAAACGCGACATTGTTAATAAAGCATTACTTTTTCGACTCAAAGCATCAGACACTTTATTTGCTTTTCTCGGATGGGAATGAATTGTACAATAATAATCCTTGATTAATTCCAGCCATCTCCTCTGTCTCATGTTAAATTCTTTCTGAGTGAATATATACTTTAAACTTTTGTGATCGACATATATTTCACACTTTACTCCATACAAATGATGCCTCCAAATTTTTAAAGCGAAAACAACAGCAGCTAATTCCAAATCATGTGTAGGGTAATTTACCTCATGTGTTTTCAACTGACGTGAAGAATAAGCAATTACCTGATCATTCTGCATTAGGACACAACCAAGTCCTTTCAATGAAGCATCAATGTAGATAACAAACTCCCCATTCTTGGAAGGTAGTGCCAAAACTGGTTCATTCACCAATATTCTTTTCAGTTCCTGAAAACAATCATCACATTCTTTTGTCTAGATAAACTTAACACCCTTCCAAGTTAGCTTAGTCATTGGACTAGATAACCGTGAAAAATTTCTAACAAACCTTCGATAATAGCTTACCAAACCAAGAAAACTACAAATCTCAGTTACATTTGTGGGTCTTGTCCATTCTTCTACAACCTTTGTTTTTACAGGATCAATAGTTATCCCATCTTTAGAAACAATGTGACCAAGGAAAGAAATTTGTTGCAACCAAAACTCACACTTGCTGAATTTACCATATAATTTATTTTCTTTTAAGGTTTGAAAAATAACCCTTAAATGTCTTTTATTCTCCTCTTTACTTTTAGAAAACACCAAAATATCATCAATGAAAACAACCACAAACTTTTCCAAGAACTCATGGATAATTCTATTCATAAGGTCCATGAATACAGCAGGTGCATTGGTTAGCCCAAAAGGCATAAATACACATTCATAATGGCCATATCTTGTACGAAACACGGTCTTCTGAATATCTTATTCCTTTACCTTCAACTGATGGTACCCCGATCTCAGGTCAATCTTTGAAAAAAACTGAGCTCCCTGGAGCTGATCAAACAAATCATCGATATGAGGAAAAGGATATTTGTTCTTAATAGTGATGTTATTCAAGGCTCTATAATCAATGTAAAGTCTCATTGAACCATATTTATTTTTAACAAATAAAACATGATCACCCCATGGTGATGTGCTAGGTCGAATGAAACCTTTCTCTAATAAATCTTGCAATTTCTCCTTCAACTCTAAAAGTTCAATTTGAGTCATTCGATAAGGGGGTTTTGAAATTGGCTTAGCATACGGAACTAAGTCAATGGTAAATTCAACTTTCCGATATGGTATTATTCCAGGAAACTCATCAGGAAAAACATCAGGATACTCATTTACCACTGGCACATCATTAATCTGAACAGTTCCCTTGTTTTCAACGATATGTGCAAAGTAACATTCATTTCCATCTTTTATAAGTTTCTCGGCCTCTTGATATGTTATCAACAGTAAGGGTTCATTCTTGTACACAAACTAAAAGTATTTCTGAAAAGAAACTTCTTTAGCTCTATAGTCAATCTTAGCATGGTAAATAGAGAGCCAATCCATACCCAGGATGACATCAAACTCTAAAAGAGGTAAAACAATAAGGTTTTCAAGTAGGTTCTTTCCATGGATAAGGATAGAAAGATTCTTATAAATTCTTTTTGCCTCAACATGTCCCCCAGGTGTTTTTACCACAATTTTAGGAGTCATTTCTTGAGATGGTATTCCTATTTTACTAAAAAAGTTTTCAGATCTGAAAGAATGTGTAGACCCCGAATCAAACAACACACTAGCATAATTTGAAAAAACAAACAAAGTATCTGATACAACTTCATTTGATGGCCTGACATCTGCTGAAATAGTTGCAAAGGATTTCACCACCCCTTTCTTCTTGTAGTCTAACTTCTTCCCATCACTCGAGCTCTTTGTCATACACTCGTTTGTATAGTGACCCATCTCATTTTACTTAAAACATTTAACTAACTGTAAATCAAATTTGGTCTTACCATCACCCTGATATTTTTCAGTGCAATCACGAGCCTTATGTCCCATCTTACCGCATCGGTAGCACTTTCCAGAATTCATAAGACATTCCCCAGCATGCCTTTTACCACATTTATCACAAACTGGAAACTTAGTTTTCTTACCGTCATACCTTTTTGAAGAATTCTTTACTTTCTCCTACCACCTCAGTCTCGTCTTTTGCTAGTTGTTATAGAACACTTGATCATCGGCAAACTCCATTTCCACCTTCTCAGCACATCGAACAAGCTTTTCATAACTCTTGAACTCGCGATAAGCTAAATCCCTTTGATATTTTGGCTTTAATCCTGAGTAAAAACAATTGATTTTACTATCAAGGTCTCGGATAAAATTTGGAGCATACCTTGCCAATCGAGTGAACCTTTCTTCATAGGCAGCCACTAAGTCTTCCTCTTGCCGCAATTCCAGGAATTGTTTTTCCATCCTAAGTCGGCAGCCTTAGGAAAATACTTCTCAAGAAACATACCTTTGAATTCATCCCAGTCGAGAGCATCAATCCCATCAGTGTCCCTGATATTTTTAACCATCGACCATCACTGATCTGCTTCACCCTCCAAGCGGTAAATAGAAAGACTAAACTTTTGATTTTTTGAACACCCCATGACATCGAAAATCTTCTCCAGTGCTTTAATCCACCCTTTAGCTAGCATAGGGTCAGATGATCCTCTAAATGATGGGGGATGTTGCCTCATGAAATGTTCCACCACTGACATGTTCCTCTGCAGTTGATCTGGCTGATCTCGTGCATGGACACCACCACCATTTATCGCTTGAGTCAACTGCGCCATTACTGCAAAAAATTGTTCAGTTCCAATTCCGACCATCTCAGGATGCTGATTCGGAAGGTTATTTCCTTCTGTATGTCTTTCTAGCACTGCTTCCCTATTTCCTCTGCGGAAAACCATTCTGAACAAACATGTCTTAGATGAAGCAACATGGTAATCTTCAAATGCTATATCATTCAAATTTGACCATAAAAAAATATTTTTGGATAATCATTTAATATAATTCTAACTCCTAAAGTTATCTAAACTGACCTCTGATACCAACTATAAGGCCCCAGCCTTAAACATTACTTAATCTTGAGTTATTACAAGATTACAAATTGAGGATATTTTTAGGTTTAGAGTTTTAGAGAATTAGATCATAAATCATGCATTATATTCCACATTTAAACAAAGTTGTTACATAAAAGATAGTATTCATTTTTTTCCCATAAACAGAAACATATTTAAAAAAACATGGATTCTTTCATTACACTTTCTTGACCCTATCATCACATCATGTACCTTTCCCTTGACCTGTGAAAAACATTTCAAAAACATGGGATGAGCATAAAAAGATCAGTAAGGGATATAAAAGTACGAAATAAAAACATTAGTCCATGTATGAAATCATACTTTACTCATAAAACATAACCATTTTAACATACCTCATCAAATCATGAATAAATCATAGAAATCATAATACATAAAGGAAACTTGAGGCATTCATAACATTCTTACGTAGGGAGTAACCCTCATGGTTACGTTTAGAATACCCATCACAGTATATTCCTTAAATCTCTTCAGAGAAACCTTAACGTTTAACCCCTTCACGTTACCCAATGCATTGGAGAGCTATATCGGGCTCACCCACCCTTAGTTTATCACGGAACCACCTGTCTTCATAACAGTGTCCAAGAACCATAACATAATCATATCACATAAAACATGCATAAAGGAAACATAACATTTCCACATTTCAATCACAAGATATCAATACAACACATTGATATAATAGAAACATTGTGAAAACCATTTTCAATACCAAAATAAAAGAAAAGTAAAACATGTTATTTATTTTCCATTAAAAAAGTTATGGCTTGTAGAGGAAGCCGAAACTCAAATAATGGTCACGGCGGCGGAGAAGTCATTGTCACCGCATACGTACGACAAATAAAAACATTCCCTTTTGTCATTTATTAAACACTTATTATAAAAAATATTCCTTTTGAACAAAGGTAAAATTCAAAGTGTTTTATACACCGTATAAAATAAATTTGTGTATAAGACAAAATATGCCTCAATGAAAGAAGATTGAGACGAAGTCCCATACCACATATCCGACTTGACTCAATAGTTCTTTACACTCCTGAATAATAAACTTGAGTTAATTTATACTTGCTTAATAACCTTTTTCAAGTTCATTATTCCTTTTATATCACTTATTACCATGTCATGAACACTATGTAATTATTTAAGTTAATAACAGTTGTTTTAACGATCATTGGTACTTGAGTCAAAAATAAACTCTTTATAATTATAAGTTGTTCATGTATCCATTATATTAAGAGTTATAATCATGATTTAGATATAATATATATCAAATATATCCATTATATACATGCATTTATAATATTACATAACATTTAGAGGTAAGAAATGAAATGCACCATTCATGGAGACGGTAATCCGTGCGTACGCATGAACGCTACTTTTATTTATATTTCATATTTTATGGAATGGAATCATAATGATATAAAGGTATATTATAATTCCAGTATAATATCATATATAATATCATTAACTCCATCCTTTATACGTCCCACAGATGTCATTAACGAATCAAATCACTTTGAGGGGCGGTAGTCCGCACTTCCTAAAATGAAGATATCGCGTTTACCCATAATGGAAGCCATAAAGGTATGACATAAATGAAAAATACATAAGCTTAAGGAAAACATAAAAATATAATATATCATATATAAATATAGTTACATCTTAATGGCCACCTTTGAAGGTGTTAGAAGACTATTGAGCAATCATCGTTTCATGAGGCAGAAATTCGCCATCCACGGAAACAGTATGCTCTTTAACCATTAGATGAAGGTGTGTGTAAGTGTAGCTCGAATAATTCTTATAAAAACCTCATAGTATATTTAATATACTGTTTTTGTTACAAAAGAAATGAATAAAAATAGTTTAGGGGGTTGGAGAAGCAAAATAAAACAAAATAACATTAGAGAAGACTTTACCTTTAAATCGGGTAACTCCTCTTGGTTTGAACCAAAATGGTTTCTTGAAGAGATTTATGCCTAAGGTAAGGCTTCTAGGATGAAGATAGGGATTTGGAGAGATAAAATGAGTAGATATTGGCCGAGCCAATGGCTTGAGAAGTGTGGGTAAGGAGGTAGAGGTAGGGTCCTTTTATAAGAGGAGAGGAGGGGCACTCTTGGAAAGGTATAAAATGTTACTTTATTTTCAAATGAGTTTCAGATTTTAAAGGTCCCACATTGATGTATTTAGAGGATAAGTTGATAAGGGTTCTAAATATACTCATACAATAGGTTTTTACAAGTGTAAGTCTTAGATTTTACATTATCTTTTCATTTTATTTAAATCGTTCATTAATGAGGTAATCGCTGCATCATCATGATGTCATAAATAATTTAATTTATTTAATGTCTAAAAATTATAAAAAAAACTACTATGATGTAGGAAATATTTTTAGATTTCCAATTACTATTTATAGTCCAATATATCATTTATTTATACAAAATTAAAAATGTTTTACTCAGGTGATACATTCTTTGTTATATTTAACTTTCTTTAAAAATAAAAAGATAAAAAGTCATTATCACACAAAAGTGATTCCATGGGGTCCCCAAGTTTGTCACAAGGTATCCCATGGTCGGACATGAAAAAACCAGTAGCATTAGGACACATGTTGGGGTTATTTGTTATTATTATGATATTATTTTATTATCCTTAACTACCCGATTACTAATTAATCGAGATAATTAAAGATAATTACCATCATTACTATTCATAATGTCCAAAATCAAAAGAGTATTTATTAAATAATTTGGAACTTCTGATTACAAATATGTAATCCATTTTACCAAATTCCAAACACATAAATTTCAATAATTAATTTAAAAATAATTCCCATTGTCAAAACAAATAGCGGGTTTTTTTAGAAACAATATCTATGAAAAGTTTGGTACTTGTTTATGCTCAATTCCAATTTGAAACTAATTATAATGACCACCATTGTATTAAATGGTAAAAATATATTATAATAACACTTTAAAACCAACCATAAAGATAATCTAACCATATAATTAAATTAGATGAAAATTGCAGTTTTGATGTAAAATGCAGTATTTTTCACTATTCATTAAAAAATGAACATTGTCAGAAAAATACCAAAAATTTATCCAATGTAAATTTAAATGTCCCAATCATAAATAATAAGTTTATTTTGACAAATAGAGCTTATAAAATTGTCAAAATTTTGATTTAAAAATGGTTTGCCATCAAAAGGCAGTAAAACAATCTTTTAAAAATATTAGTCTATTCCATGCTTAAGATTGGATTTATTCTCGTTTTAAGACTCTAAAACACTATCTAATTCATAAATAGACATAGATAATAATATATTTTATTCATTACTTGGGATTTTACAGATATAAATCCTGGTAAGGAAATACACAATGCATAAAATGAGGAAGACAATACATGTTAGAAAATAGTCATATCATTGGAGCATAAAATTAACATGAATAATAAGGCATGATATAACATGATAATCATAACATGTGAAATGTGGAAACAACTTAAAATATTGCATCACAAACATAGTTCAAGGATAAACCCACAAGACATCATAGTGTACAAAGTCTCATAAAGGGATCAGGTAAACCCCTTATCCCAATGTGATGTATCATGATACTAAACATTTCCCAATGCATTGGACCACTATCAGGGCACACCCTTCATAATCATTTCATTCTCATAATTAAGTGGTCCACATAGATCATATAACATGGATACATTAAACATCATAAATTATTACATGATCAAGGAATGTGTAGTAAATACATGTAAGTATCTAATGAATAAGTATATATTCATAAAGTTGAATAACCTTGATAGAAAAATTGGTATGGTATTTACTACACAATTATTATTTTCATGCAAAATTGTGGTGCGATTTTGGATGCATAACAGCATCATATAAAAATTCATAAAATTGGTTGATGAGATAAAAATGGGTATCTAATTATTTAAATATTAAATGTAAAGTAATAGTGACATTTAAATACATTCACCAACATAAGTAACTATAAATTGAATTCATAACATAATAAAGAAAGTTGAATAAAGAGGACAAAGGAAAGAACCCTTAAGAAATTTCGGCATGGTAATGGGTGTGTATAAAGGTTCATAGGAGGGATAAATGAGAGTGACAGGGGATATAATAATTTAAAAATAAAATGGAAAGTAAGGGGATATGTAATAACATATCCCAATATAATAAAATTTAAATTTAAATATATAACATTAAATGGAGTTCTTGATAAAAGAGGGGAGTGGAAGATGAGGTTCCCTTATGGAATTTCGGCACAGTAATGGTTTAGGTAAGGGTCAAAATGAGAGAGTATAAATGGTCTATAATTTAAATATAATTAATTGGATAGTAATTTAATTATAATAATTGAATTAAAACATAACCAATTGAATTATAAAGACTAATTTCAAAAAATGTTCTTGAATTGAAGGAAATAGAGGAAGGTGAGGATCCATTACTTGAGTGTGTGACTCAAAAGGCTTTAGAGGGGATTCTTGAAAGCTTGGAAGAACATTTGGAGGACTCTTGAAAAAATTGGGTAGATTTTGGTCATACTAAAGGTAGTTTTAGGGAGATAAATTGGATCTTGGGTGGGTTTATATAGGAAAAGAGGGGGATTTTTTAATTATTTTGGTTTTGGACACGACATAACAAAATATTCAAAACCACAAACCATACCATGGTTTTTTCCCATGGTTTCTATGAAATTGGAGTGGTTTACATTATTTTATAAGTTTAAGGGCCGAATATAATAAAATAAGGCCTTTTCTTATGTGGAGGTGAGTCACACTCTCAAATAAATGATTTTAAAATTTTAAAATAATTATAAGTCTTGTAGGATTCATTAAGGCCTTATAAAATAAATCAAAAAAACATAGAATTAAATTATTTTAAAGTTAAAACATATATTTTTCTGATTATACCTTTTATAGTATTTATCACATCATTATTTTTCCATTATGATGTCATAAAACACACCGTATATTTATACCATATTTAATTTTTACCCAAAAATTTAACCATCTCATAAAATTTTAAAAAATTCATTATTCGATAATATTTATGTACTGATTATAAAAAATAATATTAATTTTATCTAAATAATTTTCTAAATATTTTAATTTTCACTTTTAAAATAAAAAGCGATATTTATTAAAAATGATGGGTTTTTGTCAATACCATTTTTTGAACCCTTATAAAAATTTCATTTGACTTCATAAAAATAATATGATCATTTATATTAAATAAAATTTATTTAATTATAATATTTTTTTGAAATATTATTTATTTCAAAAATCCATTAATTCATAAATTAATTAATTGAATTTTAATATTAACCAAAAAAACAATGTGTGCTTTATTGAATCAAAAATATAAATCATTTATAAAGTAATAATAATAGGATGAAAATATTTTCATTATTATATAACAATACATGTTTTTATTTCTAGGTTATTGATACATATCCCTTTAATACACCAGCATATGCCCTAAGATTAAGTTGTGTGATGGTGTGGGTTTCATGGGGTTGTTCGTTGAACATGGTTTGGGTCATGATCTTGATGATCTTTAACTTCTTTTGTAAATGGTTTCACTCATGATTAAGTTGTTGGATCTTAGCATGGGCTTGGTATAGGGAAAATCCTAGAAATTATATCTCTCTCGGAAGCTCTGATAAATGGGCTTCGTATGGTAGGATCCTACTGGTCGAGGCCATCACTTTTTTTATATATGCCAAAAGGATTTGTTAAAACCCTATATTTATACTAGTCATGTGATCACTATTTTACGGCTATATTATCAATGGTAAATATACTTAATGGCCATTTAAATCCAATTGTATATAGTAAAAGAAAACAAGTGCATGTGTTTTTTTATAACCATAATACATTTAATTAAATCACAAAGGTGAATTTTATTCATAATAGTTCAGTTCATTACAATAATTGTGTGAAAAGGGTACTCTCATGTCTAAGGAGTTTATTTTTAAGATAAATTTTATATAGTTTCAATATTGGAGGCCATAATAATATTTATTTCTATAGAAGTATGTAGATAATATAAAATTTATCAAATGGATGTCAAGTATCCCTTTTTAAATGAATTTATTATAGATAAAGTATATATGGATAAACCTAATGGTTTTGTACTTGATGGTGATGAAAAAATATTATAAAAATTGAATAAGGATCTATATGGATTAAAAAAACTTCAAGGGATCTATATTCCAAGTTGGAAAATTGCTTAAAGGAGCTAAAATTTTTAAAATGAAAGTTATACAATAATTTATACATCAAATAGAATGTAGTAAGTGCACTCAATGTTATTATATATGTTGATGAAATTGTTTTTTTAATAGAAAAGTAGTGTAATTTTTAATATTTTTACACAAAAATGAATAATATTTTTACACAAAAATGAATAATATTTTTGATATTTCCATATTGGGTGAGCCAAAATACTTCTTGGGGTTACAAGTGTTGTAAGTTTAAATTTTTATTTTTTTATCCCAGGAGAAGTACTCTAAATAATTGTTGAATAATTTCAACATAGTGGAACCCAATCTAGTGTCTACACCCATTCATGTGGGAGTGAAATTATCAAATATTTTTTTAAGGAAAAATTACTGAATAAATTGGTTTTATTAAATTGATTGGTATCTTATTCTATCTAAAAACTTCTAGACCAGATTTTGTGTATGTTGTAAGTCTCTGTGCTAGATATCATAGTGACCCAAAGGTGTAACATTTTATGGGTACCAAAAGAATAATGAGATACATTAAATTAATAGTGAGTTATATACTTCTATACAAAATAGGAAAAGTCTTAAATTTTTCTAGTTTTACAGATGTATATTTAGTAGAAGATTGTGATGATAGAAGGTCCAATTCAGATAGAATATTCCTCTTAGATGATAACTATGATAATTTCCAATAAAAAAGTAAAATTTAGTAACATTAATCACCATAAATGATAAATATTTAGATGATACTAGTTCATGTAATTAAATTATTTGGATGAAATAATAGTTAAGTGATTTTAGGATGAACATTGAGAAACTTCTTATAATTCATTGTGATAATCTAAGTGATATATAACTTTATAAAAAACATATGAGACACTCAATTTATAGGATTATTTATATTAGACTTCATTTCATCAAGGATAGGGTGTCCAATGGATATATCGAGCTATAATTTCTTCCTAGTAAAGAACACTTAGTAGATATTTTCACCAAAGTTTTCCCTGGGGACAAATTTGAAATTTTGAGGCCGAGCATGAATGTTCATCCCCTCCTACATAATTAAAAACAATTGGTAATACCCCCAATAAGCCATGTATTTTTTTTTAAAGAAGAAGTTGAAAAAAACTTTGATTATAGAGGTTCCTTTTACTTATCAATTTTATTTATTGGTTGAGGTTATTGTCAAAAGGTGTAGCTATTTGAAGTGTTGAGAGTATAGTTTGAGAGGGAAGTAATTTTATCACTTAGACAAAAGGATTATTATCATCAAGGATTTATTTCTCTCCAAATAACTACCCTAACCTATGGTGTGGTATCAAAAAAATATGAAAAAGGTTATTATTTTGGGTCTATTTTATGATATATTAAGTTTCCAGATAAGTTTTTAAAGATTTTCATGGATTTAAAACAAATCCAAATGGGGATATTTAAGTGCCCTTAGAATTGATTGATATTTTTTTGTCAAACTAATCATTATATTTATTTGAAGTGTTTTTTATATGTTCTTTGAGAATTGTTATCAATGATTATAATGTGCTCTGAGTTTTTATAAATCAAGTATAGGATTTTAATGCTAAGGTGAAAAAATTTGGAAAAGGAACTGAGCTACAAAATCATTATTTTGTATCTATGTAAGTATCATTATATATCTGTGTAATCATCATCTAGTTTTCATATACATAATTCCACATCTATATAGCTATCATCTAATATATGTAAAAATCATTTTGTAAGAATCATCTGAGTTGCATAATCATCATTTATGGATATCTAAACATAAATCACTATTATGTAGAAATAATTCATCCTACAAATGGGTCAACCATTATCTACATCAACATCATTCTTGAGTATGTATAAACATGAATTGTGGAGCTCTTTAAGGATGATATGCATTATAGTAAGGATGATTTATTTAGGTAAATATGATAATCTATGAATTTGAATATAATGGTGTAGCTACGATGCTCTTCAAAGTATTAAAAATCGGGATTAGTCCAAGTGGATTATGATTCAAGAAAATATCAAAGGAGGACCAGCTAAGGAGTAATATGGGATAATTAGATGATTTCCATGCCACAATCCATCGTTTTCACAACATCTGCATTAGTTCATGCACACATGTATGGATTTTTTGAGTGATTTAAAGTAGTGGAATTTTTTGTAATTTATATGATCATGATATTCAAGTTTCATGTAAAAGGAGACCAAATGAATCTTATATAGATTAAAACAGTAAGTCTTGATCAATATTTAAGGATATTTGGAAGGATAATTTAAACTATAAATATCTTGGAGTTTTGAATGAGGAGATTATCTACTGAACAAACTTCATGGGAATTCCCATAAAAATTATGTAAATATAATTTGGTTATTCTCTAAATAGTATAAAAAGGAATAAATGAAGAAAATTTGGTTGTTCATGAATTGATATTTTGATACTCTATTGTGTATAAGAGAGAGATATGGTTAAAAATATCATCTTATATTACACTCTTGTTTCTGAAGTGGTTGAGGTAAGATGTTTCTACTACCATTGATCTAGTCACTTACTACTAAAGAGGAGGAAGACCAGTTCATGTATGCATGCTCTCATGCATGGGTTGATCATTCTAAACTAATGAGAGAAAATTTTAACCTATTATTGATATTATTTTTATATATATATTTTATTTTAAGTGTTTCTAAAATAAGGTAAATATTTTGATGTTGAAGCATATGATGAATATTTGAATATCTAATTAAAATAAAAGTGATAATAAATAATTTTAAAGAATAGTTGGTCCCAATCTAAATAAAACCTTTCAATTAGACTGGGAAGTGAATGATAACTACCAAAAAAGATAAGTGGATAATTATTTCTCAAAACTTTTGTGAAAATTTTTATAATTTGTAATCATTGAAATTATATAGGGATAATAAAATTTGTGACTCAATAAAAATTTGATCATTAAAAAGAGTAGTCTCTAATACCGAGGATGAACCTTGTAAAAATCCCATGTGTGTAGTGTTTCTTTACTATTCTTGAATATAGGTGATGAGGATAATTTCATTAAGAATATAAATATTTAACTAGTCATAGGGTTTAATTTCATAATTTAATTTAAAAATATATTGGTACCACTGATTCAGCACCCCAATACTCTCAGTGGTACCCTATAAGATCCAGGATCTATGTTTTTTCTTATATATAAGCAAGTGTATGTGTTTGTTAGAAGGCTTATTTTGGTTATCTAGGGTGAAAATATATTCTTAATTTATGGTGATATAAGTTAGGTATGTTTGGAATTTATGTTTCATGTGTCTTTAGAGTACTTGAATTTTTAGTTGATGAAACATCTTGTTTCAAGTGGTTGAACATCTAGTTAACTCATCAATTTTAACTCTTCTTTTTACTTCTCCCAAAAAGTGGTATCAATTCTTGTTTCAAGACATACTCAAAATATTCATGAATATTTTATTCATTTCTACCTTCACGTTATTTTATTTAATGGGAATTAATACATTATATAAACGTTGTCATAAGATGGAAATATCATCATTGATAATCTTGATGGAAATGATAATGGATTCTGGAGGATGCATATGGAAATTATCATATCCAAAAGAAATTAAATATTCTATTAACTAAAATCAATCCATATAATATGTTGAAATAATATTGGGAGTGATTGGATCATAAGTCACTCATTTTTATCATGATTTTATTAGAAATTAAAGTTTCTTTCAACATCTAGGATAATAAATCAACAATAGAATGTATGGTTTCCCTGAAATACATATATAAAAAATTGACAACTTTAAACAAAGTTTTTATGATGTGTAAGTTTCTTGGAATGATATTATTATAATGAATACTAGTTAAGGAATATATTAATTATTTTAATATGATTAGGAGTTGGATCAAATTAGTTAAAGTCTCTTTCACAAATGATTCTTGGGCATTTCCCTTGTTATCATCACTACTGAAGAGATGGGAAGTGATGATTACTTTTATCAGTAGTTCTATAAAAAATAAAATTATTGTTTAAATATATCAAGAACTTAATATTGAATGAAGATAATATAGGAGGGAAGTCCAAAAACCTACTTTTAATTTATTGAATGCAAAAGGTAGAGGATGGTCACCCATATATAAGTTGAATTAGAAAGAAAGAAAAGAAATCCAAATATGATATCTACCAGACCCAGACCTACTTCAAAATACTATGGTAAGTGGGAGTGTCTCAAGATAGATTTAAAATATTATAGAGTAGGTTTTGGATGAATATATTCATGAGGTTTTGGTTCTTCAAATTTAGTGGAAGATAATAGTGGCCTACTATTAAGTGCCAATATTCTAGTAGAATCATGGATTTTTTATTCTGGAGTGTCATTACATTCCATATTAGAGAAAGGGTGTATGAATAATAATTTAACTAGAATATTTTTAAAGGTATATATAGTTGATGTTATGTCTTTTTAAGTTGTTGTAAAGGGTTATAAAAATATCTAGATACTGAATGGGAACTTCATATAGTTCAAGGAACTAAGATACATCTCAAGTTATGGAAAAATATTATTATCAAGGAATAGTTAGATAAATAATTTTATAGAAAAAAACTTTACTAATGGTGTATGGAAAATTACCTAATGATAAAAGGTTCCAAAAAGAGGAGTTAAGGATAGGAAAATTTGTCTGACTACAAGTGTATATACAAATTCGATGGATGGAACTACAATTTTTGGAAGTCTAGCATTGTGGAATAATTAGCTTAGTCATTTAAGCGAGAAGGATATGAAGGTTATAGCAGAAAATGGTGTATTGAAGATCAACCATAATGATGTTAGAACTTATGAGATTTTTGTACTTGGAAATAGTGGAAAATATCATTTAATTTGAATAAAAGGAAACCTTATAGCCAAAATATTGAACTGGTCCATATCGATATTTCAGGGTTAGCCCAAGTTTATTCTCATAGAGGTTCCTTATATTTTATCACATTTATTAATGATGTAATAAGAAAAGTGTGGGTATATTTCCAAAGTCACAAGTTAAATGTGTTTGGTTTTTTCACATAGTGGAAATCCATGGTCAAAAGGGAAACTGAAAGAAGGCTCAAATGCCTTAGGTAAGATAATAGTGGTGAATATAGAATAATTTACTTCAAACGATGCTACCAGAAGAATGGAATTAAACATAAAAAAATTATACCAAGAATACTAGAACAAAACAATGTGGCACAGTAAGAATCATAATTGTAGATAGAATTATGATGGTCTTCAAGAGGTATATGACTGAAACAAATATATAGTCATGAAATTTATTACATAGTTCTAATGAATTAGAGAAAACCTGAGATTCTAGAAGAACCAACATCACTTGGTGATTCCATTAAGTGAAATTTATTTATGGAAGAAAAATGGATTCATTTTATTCTAATGAGAGCTAGGAGCTAATGGATTTACTATTAGTAAAGAAATTTCTTGGGAATAAACTAGTTTTTTCTATTTAAATAAGAAGTTTATGGAATAAATAGGTATAAAGATAGGCTGGTGGTGAAAGGATTTCAAAAAGAAAGAGGGAGTGGATTTATCTGAATTTTTTTCACTAACATCTGATTATTTATGTTAAAAAATGGATATAAAGATTATATTCTTTCATAGTTATTTGGAGGAATATATTCACATGAAGAAACTAGCTGGTTTATTGAATAATTGGAAAAGGGACTTGGTGTGTAAGCTTAAACGTAGTCTTTATGTATTAAATCAATCACCATGTCAATGAAAATATAAATTTGAATCTTTTATGGTTGAAAAGAGTTTCATGTGAAGAAAATTTGATCATTTTTACTATCATAAGTTGTGGAAGGATTATTGTTTTATCAACCCACTCCTATAAGTTAATTATATGATTTTAGTGGGACCAAACATTCAATAAATCATTGAATTGAAGGGTGAGTTTTTTGGAAATGTTAAAATAAATGATCTTGGTGATGTAAATAATATTATTGGTATGAGTATTAAAATATATATGAGTGTTGGTGGTTTATTTTTTTCTTAAAAGGAGTACATCTAGAAGGTCATCGAGTGGTTTGCAATGACTAGATGAAAATCAATTTTAACTCCTCTAGCAAGAAACGTTAAATTTTCAAAGGGGATATCACCATAAATAGAATATGATTCAAGTTAAATGTAAAATGTTCCATTTTCTCTAGTACTTATAAGTTTAATGTATATGATGGTATGCTCTCATCTTGACATTTCATTTGCAATGGGAGTTGTCAGTTGGTATATGGTAAGTCTAGGGAAGGAACAATTGAAATAAATTAAGTTGATTATCAAATATATAAAATATATTGAATATATTTAATTGTTCTTTGGGTTATCAAAACCATTTAAAGGGTGTGATGATCTATATTTTAGGTGTGATTTTGATACTCTCAAAAGTATAATGGTCTTTGTGTTTACACTTAGAAAAATGGTAATCATCTGGGTGTCTAAGTTGTAGTCGTTAGTTGTACACTCAATTATAGAGGCTAAATATGTATCCATATGGGAATAAGTGAAGGATATGGATGGGTTTAAATGTTTATTTTTGGAATTAAAGTATAATTAGGAAAGTATTTTGGTTTACTTTGATAGCAAAAGTTCATTTCACTTGGTGAACAATTTGGTGTTCCATTCTAGGACTAAATATATCAACCTGAAATACCACTTCATTTGGAATTTTCTTAAGGATGGAGAGTTATAGGTGTGGAAAATTATTAGAAGTTAAAATTATTCTGACATGTGTACAAAGGTTCTAATAAAAGAAAGACTGAGGCAGAAATTTTCCTCGGTAGGATTGTGGTAGTGGGAAGGTGGGAGGAGGGAACTACATGTATGTGGAAGGAGGATGAGAAGTTTAAATCTATCTCTATGTTGGAGTTTTCCCAAGGATCCTTGAATATTTATTTAAGTGGAATATTATTAGGATTTTTAAGCCACTTTAAATAACTAGATTAATATCCCCATAATTTTTCAGTAGCAGTGAGACGTCAACTATTAGTAGATCGATTGAGAGGAAATTCTGATGGAGGTGTATGTTCTGTGGAAGTTGTATCATTCAGTGTGGTTAGTTTTCTGAAGGATGGTGATGGATTTATTCTACCAGATGTATCTAGTCATCTTAAGGATTTCTATAGGAGATCAATGATTACTATTACCAATGTATATAGGCCCAAAAATATAGAAGGTTGGTGAAACCAGGTAACCAGTTAGACCACACTATATATATAGAGTGGGACCACCTTCTGTTGTGTAATATAATTACTTTCAAAGAGTGATCCACATGGATGAAAATTAACTCAGTTTTCATCTGTGTGCTTCTATAGAAATATAATTTTCATTGTTCTCTCATGGATGTAGGATAAAAAATTTAACCATATAAAACCAAATTTTTCTTTATATTACCATGTTTTGTTTACTTAAATGTATGTTGGTGTGTGTGTGTATTAGGAGGCTTAGTTTGTGGTTATTTATAGTGAAAATAACTTTTTATATTTTGGTTCTCAAAGTTAGAGGAATCTTGGCATGTTTGATATGCCTGGCCTCAAGATGCTTGAACTTTATGTGGATCCAACTTCCTATTTCTGGTGGTTGATCATATGGTGAACTAATGAATTACACCTATGATTTTTCATTCTACCAACAAAATTTTCAATGTAAACACTATGATATAATGACAGATAAAGAGGGGTCACCCACTATAACCTATATAAAACCAAATCCCCAATCCCGAAGTAGGAGGATATGCCACTGAAAAAAAATAATTAATATTGATCTATATTCAATAGGATATGGGTTTAGGCCACTTCCATTTAAAGAAATTAAATTTAATATGGAAGAGAATAAACCTCATCTCAATAATACCATGAATAAGGCTCCTCAACCCTATAAAAGAATATCAATCAAAGTACTCAACTAATCCCAAAACATATAGAAAATATAGGTCTAAGGATTTGAGAAACTATTACAAAATTAGTATAAAACTAGAGATAAAAGGATTTCAAACCTTCTCTTTGTCAACAATACACTCTCACAATAGCTTGATGATAAATATGGTTGAAGAAAAAGTCTATGATTAAAGGGTAAATGAGGAATAATCAAATAGGATCTCCAAATATTCCAAAATAACTCTAGTGGGTCACCACCAGACTTCAGATGGCTAAAAAAGTTCCATCAAAATTCTGGTAGTGATCCACCAAAACTATTGTGCTTATTCTACACTTTTCCCTTCTTAGTTATTTTAAAAATATCCTATCATTTTCTTCCCCTTCAATTCCAAATCCTTCTAAACCTCACAACACATCATTAAACAATTCAAATTATGGAAATTAAAATAAAGAACTCGCTCAAAATATCATGACCTGACCCACAAGGGCCTGCCTTGCTGGTGATAAGTCGAGTGTGACTACCCCAAGCCTACCTCCAATTGGCCATGGTATGGTGACCAATTATGAGTAGTCATATCACACACATGGGAGGCATTATCCTAAAGTAATTGTATGCATGTACACATCTCCAATCCCACACAATGCTGAAATATAAAATAAAACAACTAATACCAATGCATTCATAACATATATCCCATAATTAGAGTATGAAAAAATTAATAAAAGTAATAAATTTTCAAAATAAAATTCTAAAAAATGCTTTGGAGACCAACCTACTCAGAAGGAGGAGATTGGTATCAAAATAAATAATTGGTAAACACCTCAGTCTGTCTGGCCTAAACTATTCTCTGACTATTTCTGGACTTCCTAGGACACTATGAAATGGAATTTAGTCTATATAAGACGTGACATGTGTGGGAAGATTCCATGAAGGTGTGATTATAATAATACACAGTATAAAACCTCGAAATAACTAAGAATAAATCATCAAGATTAGTCGGCTCGACACAAGATATGTTAACAAGATAAGAGACATAAAAATAATTAACCCAGATATACTCATAACTGATAACTAGTCTCAAGGGGTCTTAAATAACACTTCCCACCGTAGGATTCTTCCTAAGGATTCAAGGTAACACTTATTTAAATAGAACATACTCTATGATCCATGGAATCATTAAAGGCACTCATTTGAGAAGTCATGCTCATGAGAACTCTCTAATAAGTACTCACTAGATCTTTAAATATATCACCATCTGGGAAGGGTATTACACCAAAGGCCACCATGGGACACCAAAAACCCTACTCTATTAGCCTTCTAGATAGGGGATTGACACCCTATGCATGGTGTTCAAGACGATACCATGAACCCCATATTGGAAATATAGAGGATCTCACCATGGTCTCACAGAAGGATATACTGAACTTCGTATGATACTAAACTCATAGAGGGGATCACAATCCTATTTCAAGGATGTAATATCACATTGTACCCTCATGGTAAAGGACCAATGTATCACACTCAATTTAACCCAGTCTACACTAAACAAATGAAGGGCTCTAGACACCCTCAGAGGGAGTACACATCATATACAGGGGGTACATGACATGTCTTTCCAATCCCTGGTCTACTTGTGTATCTTCATCTCACACAGCATGTAAACCTCCATATACACGTAATTTCCTTGAGGGGTACATGGATTTAGAGATCGGGTTAGCACTTGGTGTACCACCAAATAATTCCCATGTACTTTGGGATGTGTCTTTGTACATGTGGTCATGATCGTGTATTTTGGGCCATGCCCCTGTAATGTGGTTGTGTCCGAGTATCAGTTTGTACCTGTATACTCTACTTGAACCCATGTTCCTAGTTATGTCTATGACCATGTATCCTCTGAGATATATGGTGAATCATTAGTACCAGGTTAGAGGATGTGTGACATGTATCACACAGTGTGTCATCCTTAACTTTCTACAAAAACCTTATCACCATAGCCAGGGCCCCACACAGTGTGTATCTCTGGACTATACGACATATAATGAGATATTTTCTAGAATATCATGGTTCTTCACACAGTCTTCTAATTCCACCATTTTCACCATCAATCACTCCCAAGGATCTTAGATCTGGGGTTTATTGGCCTTGTTTTCACCGCTCACCAGATTTCAGCCTTCGACCCGCTTAGAAAATGACCATTTCCTTCTCACACCATCGTCACACATCAAACTGAGAATAATGGGAATAACTAAACCAATATGATCCATATTCGATCATATTCTTTCATCATTATACCTCAATCACATCCACAGTTGTGAACCACACCCATGGTATTGATGTGTTTCAGTGAAGAACGGTCACACAATGATAGAATATCAGGTATTCATTGAATCACTATATAAAGTAATTACCAATGATGAATATGAGATTAACTGAGGGGGAAAATCATAAACCACAAAATGAGGAATGAACCTAAGTCATGTTTGGGTTGGCCTTGATTCATTTTCATTGGGATGAAAAATAAATAACCAAGTAATAATTAAATAAATCAACCATAAATAAATTATCGATGTGTGAATAAATTATGGTTAGTGTAATTTATTTTAATTCAACATGGGATAAAGAAATTATATGAATCCAAAAAACAAAATTGTTCTACCTAGAGTTTGTTTAAATTGTTGATGAAGAACATTCATGTGTTTTCATCATTAGTGAGATCCATAAACTTCACTGCACACTGATTGTTGATCCATGATCTGATCATCATTCCTCCAAGAATAGTTCTCCAATGGATCCTCTCTAGGTATCCAGGGTTATGAAGATAACCTTGATATTTATCCATAACCAAGTAATTATATAAGAGGGATTAAGTCATGGAAATGAAACAAATAAATTTATTAAATTTATTTATTTATTTATTTATCTTTCTATGACCACACTCAACCCAAGCATATAACACGCTCCAAGGTTATGTCATGCCTCGGGTAAAATCTGTGTTATGAACTCAATGGAGGCCTCATATTTTAAATTTGATCCTCCATTATTATTTTATTACACTATATTAGGAAAACTAAATGTATGTTATACTAATATTTTTAATATTTTTATAGTATCAATATAGGACTCACTGGGCCTTAGAATCTCGCGTTGTCTTAGTGCTTGACTCCAAAAATATTTATAGATATTTTTTAATGTTTTAAATTCAAAAAATAGAGGCTTTACATTCTCCCCACCTTAAGGATTTTTTTCTTGAAAATCCAGAAAAATACAACTCAAAAAGGTGTGGGTATTAAGATCACATATGGGTCTCCCACTCCTAGGTGCTCTCCTGAAGATTCTTGTACTACCACCGGACACGCACTAAGGGAATATCTCTCCCACATAGAATCTTCTCTTACTGATACTTGATCTTCACTAGGTACTCTATAAAAGTATCTACATCCTTAATGTCTAGGTTGCCTCAATCAATAACATGTGATGGGTTATGTGCATACCTCCTCAGTTGAGGCACATAGAAGGCATCGTGTACTCAATCTAAATATAGTCATAGGGCCAATAAATATGACACCTCATCAACCCTATTCAATATATTAAAATGGACAATGAATCTTAGAGATAACTTATTGCCTTGGCCAAATATTTATCATCCATGTCAAGGTGATACCTTTAGAAACGCGTGCTCTCCCTCCTCAAACTCCAAAGTACTCTATCATTGGTCCATATAAAACTTCAGACAGCTTTGTGCAGTCTTTATCTACACCTATATGATCTTCACCTTCTATTTCATGGTTTATACCAACTTTGGTCCCATGAGTGCTAACTCACCTTGATCATTCCAACATAGTGGTGACCTACAAGTTAACCTATACATTCCTATAATGGTGACATAGTGATGATATAATGGTAGATATTTTTATATGAAAACTCTACTAGGGGTAGGTGATCCTACCAACTATATCCAAAGTATGACATGCAAGCCCACAACATTTCCTCCAAAACCTGAATGGTCCACTCAGTTTGGCCTTCAGTATAGGGGTGAAACATCATACTCAAACATAACTAAGTCTTAAAGGCCTCCTACAATCCTCTCTATAATCATTATTTGAAGTAATAATTATGTTTTGAAATTATCTTCAAGGGAACACTATGGATTCAAACTATCTCTTGCATGTATTGGAATCTCAAGTTATCTACTGAACTCTACTCTTGTATAGCTAGGAAGTGGGATAACTTGGTGAGTCATTCTATGATTACCCAGATAGAATCATGTCCTTTAGATATCTATAGAATCCACATCATGAAGACCATAGATATCTAATCCCACTTCCACTCTGAAACCCTAAGGGTTTGAGATAATCCCACTAGAAACTAGTTCTTATCCTTTATTTTCTAACAAGTGAGGCATCGATAGAAAATTTTTGTTACGCCTCTCTTCATGCTTGGCCACCAGAACTGATGTTGGAGGCCCTTGTACATATTCACCACACCTAGATGTATCGCCAAGGGGGATGTGCAAAACTTCCTCATAACCTCTTCTCACAGTGTCACTAGTACCATCATATGCCCTCTAAAAAGGATAACATGCTCCCCACCTTCATAATATCCTCAAGAGTATGTTCAGTGGATATCTGAGCATGCATGGTCTCATAGTCAAAATTTCCATACTGATCCTCCCTAACACACAGTAGAAGCGATGGGGTAATAAACACCGACTATATATATGATGAACTATCCTTTTCCACTAAGGAAAAAATCAACAAGGATAATTTCTCTAAGTCCTTGATCAAAAAATATGAAAAATATCTCCTAATAGGATCATCTACCCCTGCATTCCCCTTCCCAAGAGTATATACTATCTTGAATTCATAATCCTGGAGGAACTATAGTCATTTCCTTTGTCTCATGTTAAGAACCTTCTAAGAGAATATATACTTGAGACTCTTATGGTCAGAGTAGAAGATAAAATGCTCACCCATAAGGCAGTGTCACCACATCTTTATGGAAAAGAATACCACTATCAACTCAAGATCATGGGTCATGTAGTTATGATCATGAAATCTCAACTTTCAAGGCCCATAGGTGATCACATCCTGCCTCTACATCAGAACATAACCAATTTTGGTCCTCAAGCCATCTCATAACACTATGTACTCAACACCCACCTTTGTAAATCTCAAGATGGGGCACTCATCAATCTCTACAGAAAATCTTAAAAGGTCTACTAACACCTTTTTTCTCACATTAATGGTTGACCCTTCCTAGTCAAAGTATTCAAAGGTGTTGATATCCTATAGAAATTTGGAAAAATCTCATGTGATAGCCAATCAATCCAAGGAAGCTCAACACCTCCATCACACTATTAGGTGGATCCCAAACTAACACAACCTTGCCCTTCACTGAGTCCACTACTACACAATCATCAAAGAGGACATGTCTGAAAAGTGTACATCTTGAATCCAAAATTTTCACTTTGAGAGATTCCCATAAATATGGTGATCTCAGAGTATGAACAAGATCATCCTAAAGTGTCTCGCATGCTACTCCTCATATATTAAGTATGCTAAGATGTTGTCTATAAATACCACAAAAATTGGTCTTAGAAAGGCTGAAAGATCTGGTTCATGAGTCCCATGAACACTACTTGGAAATTCTTAATGCTAAAAGGCATCACCAAGTACTCATAGTGGCCATAGAGACATCATATATTCAATATATCCTCAACCCACACTTCAATCTGGTGATAACCTGATCTAAGTTAAATCTTCAAGAACCATCGCATCACTCTCAACTGATCTAATAGGTCATTAATCCGTGGTAGTGGATACTTATTCCTTATGATCACCTAATTCAGGTGACAGTAATCTACACACAACCTTAATCTCCTTTCTTCCTTCTTAGAGAACAATATATGGGCTTCCTAGGGGGAGAGACTGGGTCTCACAAATCCCTTCCTTTGTAAGTCCTCTAACTGCACCCTCATCTCTCAAATCTCTATAGTATCTATTCTATATGATGGCTTAGAAATTTGGGACATATAGGGGTGTATGTAAATACAAAATCCTATCTTTAAGTGGGGAGGTAAGGTCAAAACATCCTCAATAAATACATCTTCATACTCTTCTAACACTATAGTAAACTAAAATCCCATAATATCCACTTCTCCAAGGGTAATACTATCCAACTAGTGAGTAATCAGTTGTATCATCCTACACATGATCCCATCCTTCTTTTCTTGGGTTTCCTTCGCACCTATTAAGAAAAACCTAAATCCATCATCATGGATACACTACATACTCCATCTGAAACATTTAATATGGGCATGGATTGTTGATGGCTAGTCTATACCTAAAATGACATCATAAGGACTCATCATTACTATAAAGAGATCCCATAAGAAACTCTAACATTCAAGAATTAGTTCACACTATCATCATAAGTTTGTGATCACTAAGTCACCTATGGTAGAAGTCTCCAAGTGCAAGGGTCAAATCAAAGGCTCAATCAGAATCTCTATGTCTCAAATAAGAGAAGTAGAATGTAAATAGTGGCTCACACCCACTTTTAACAGTACTTTAGACAGATTATAAAAGTCACAGATCATCCCTTGAATCATCCTAAGAGCCTCAAGTTGATAGGCCTCCACTGCCTGCAATTTTCCCCTCCCCTAACCACCATCTCCCTAATCCTATTGAAAACCACCTGGGGGTGGTGGTGACAATAATTCAAATCTCATACCACCTTCTATTGGTCTACCTACTATTATTCCATGTCCACTTCCCTACGGACCTCCATGCTCCTACCAGTGTCTCTATCTAAATAGTCCATTGACCATATCTCTATTGATTTGATCCATCCTGAGAACCTTGAATTGTTGATCCTCAATCCTGGGATTGTCTCCTAAATCATATAATATTCCCTAATCCATGTGACTATAATCATCTACCTGTTGTAGAGGTCTCAACTTCTATGTTCCCACTACCAATACCCATTATCTTCATCTTCTCTTCTAGGAAGATCTATACTACCAATACCTAATCAAGCACTCTGATGTAGGTGGGAATACAAGGAGATATCACACTAACCCTAATATATCATCATCTGGACCACTTGAAGGTATGTTCTCTAAAGAACGAATTTCTAACCATATCTAAGGAGTACCATGAGTGGTTAGTGAACCTCACTGAGTACTCCGCCATGGCTATAATACATTGATGAAATTATAGAAGCTTCTAAATGAGCACTAATTGCAACATGGTTGGATAAACTCATCCCTGAAGAGATGCTTAAATTATGACAAGGAGTGAGTTTTCTAATTATGTGACTTAGTCAATAGACTCTACCATTACCCAATGGATCCTTGAAGAATACTCACTGCAAGGACCACCATCTAATCTGTAGGTGTCCTCACAAGGTTGAAAACATGGGTCAGTACCTCTAGCTAGTCCTCACCTACCTAGAGGTTTGGCTTTCCCTAAAATCCAAGGAGGTATTTTCCTATGAAATTTATAGAGTTCACTTATCCAATATAAATATTTACATAGTACTTTTGGTGTTATTCACTTCTCAATGGGTGGTGGCATAACTGGAAAACCGCGTGGAGGTACTACCTCTTATACAGGCCCTTGTACTGAAGCCTCATCACTTAGCATATTATCCTCATGATTAAACAGTGGAATCTTAGATGGATTTATTTATTAAGGCATCAAAAAATAATCAATAAATGCCATAGTAAATGAGTATATCTGGAGAGATAACTTAAGAATGACATGGAAACCAAAACCCATTTCTATATGATATGTTTACCAATGTTTTTCCCTATAACCATTGTCTATATATACCAAGAAAATAAGAAATTTATCATAATCCTAGTGAATGGATATGTCGACTACCACACTAACACTAGAGTCCTTGACCTAAAATAAAATCTCAAAACACTTTTAACATTGTTTCCATAAATCTTAAACCAATTTCATAGCTATAAAATCATTAAAATTTGGTCATAAGGTATAACTACACTCTAATACCACTCTATCATGACCCGACCCATTGGGGGCCGCCTATCCAGTGATAATCCAAGTTTGACTACCCTAATCCCCTCTAAAATAGGATAGGGGTTGGATACTAGCACTGAGTAGGTATATCACACACATGGGAGACATTAGCCTAAATTGAATGTATGCACGCACACATCTCCAAGTTCATAAAATGATGAAATGTAAAACAAAATAGCTGATACCAATGTATGAATAAAATATATCCCACAATAAGAGTAAAAAAAATGTAGAAAGTGATAAATGGTCCTAATATAATCCCAACCAAAACTAAAAAGGATTCCAATATACTCAAAAGGAGGGGACTGCTATCAAAAGAAACACCCACTAGACCCTACCATCTCCTATTGGAGCCCTAAAATGACTCTCTACAGGGACCACCATCTAATCTGTAGGTGTCCTCACAGGGTGGAAAAATTGGGTCACTGCCTCTACCTAGTCCTCAGCAACCTAGAGGTCTATATTTCCCCAAAACTTGGGAGGTCACTACTTCTAAAAATCATGGAGTGCACTTAGCCAACATATATCCTCTTATAGTATTATCAATGATATTTACTACTCATGGGGTGGTGGAATAAATGGAAAACCACCCTAAAGTACTACCTCCTATACATGTCCTTGTACTGAAGCTTTTTCACTTGATATATCATCCTCATGATCACACAGTGGAATTTTTTTGGTTGTATTCATGAAGGCATCCCAAAATAATCAAGAAACGCCACAGTAAATGAGTATATCTAAGGAGATGATTTAAGAAGTAAATGGAAACCAAAACCCATTCTTATATGATTCATGTACTAATATTTTTCCCCACAACCATTATATACATATACCAAGTCAACAAGTAATTTATTAGAATCCGGGTGAATGGATATATTGGATTCTGCACCAACACTAGGGTCCCTAACTTGAAATCCAAACTCAATACACTTTTAACATTTTCCCCATAAATCTTAAACCAATATCACATCTATAAAATCTATAAAATTCAATTCTATGGTATAACTATTCTCTGATACCACTCTATCATGACTCAAACCATCAAGGCCCATCTGGTCAGCGATAAGAGAAGTGTGACTACCCTAATACTACCTCCAATAAGCTAGGGGGTAGAGACTAGAATTGAGTGGGAATATAACACACACGAGAGGTATTGTCATAAAGTAAATGTATGTACACACACTTCTTCAAGTCTATAAAATTATGAAATGTAAAACAACACAACAGATACGAATGAAAGAATAAAATATATCATGCAATGAGTGTATAAAAAAGGTATAGAAAGTGATAAATCAAACAAATACAAGCCCCAAAAAACTAAAAATGAATCCAACATACTCAGAAGGAGGGGAATAATATCAAAATAAACACCCATTAAACACCTAAGTCTATCTAGCCCAAACTAAGATCCACCACTCGTAGTCCTCCAATGACACCATCAATTGTTTTTTGATATTCATAAGAAACGACATGTGTGTGTAGAGACCACACAGGGGTGTGTATAAAAATACCTAGTAAGACACCCCAAGATCACTAAGAATAAAACATTAAGAGTAGTGATCTCAATAAAAGACATGTCAACAAGATAAGATACATAGAAATAATAAACCCATATATACTCATAATAGACAACCGGTCTTAAGGGGTCTCAACCAACACTACCATCCATAGGATTCTTCTTAAGGATTCAAGGTAACAATAATTCTAGGAGAACCTATTCCATGAACCATGTTATCACTGAAGGCATTTGTCTAAGAATTTGTGCGCATTGGGTATCGTTGAGAATTACTCATTGGATCTATAAAGATCTTATCATCCTGGTAGGGGATCACACCTAGGTACACTAGGGGACACCAAAAACCCTACTGTATTATCCTTATAGATAGGGTATTGATGCGTTGTGCATGGTGGGAATTTCAATACCATGAACCCTATCTAAGAAAGATAGAGGATTCCACCCTAGTCTCAAAAAGGGGTACATTGAACTCCATATGATAATGAACCAAATAGAGGGGATCATAATCCTTTTTCAAGGATTTAAAGTCACATTATACCCTCATAGTAAAGGACTAAGGTGTTACACTCAACTAAACTTGGTCTAAACTGAAGAAATAAAGGGCTCCAAAAACCCTTAGAGGGAGTACACAACATGTAATGTGGGTATATAGTGTGTATTTGCAACACCTGGTATTCTCGTGTATCATAATATCACATGTCATGTAAACCTCTATATACAAGGAATGTCCTTGAGGGGTACACGATGTATAGAGTATAGGCTGACACTCAGTGTGTCGCCATATCATGTTTGTGTACTTTGTATCATGCCTGTGTACATGTGTTCATGTTCGTGTACTTCAGGTTGTTCCCATGTACTATGGTTGTGTCCAAATATTAGTTTGTGCTAGTTTACTCTACCCATGCTCATGTTTCTGGCTGTGTCCATTCCTATGTATCCTTTAAGATACTCGATGAGTCATTAGCATTGGGTCACATGGCATATGATCCTTAACATTCCACAAAAACCCTATCATAATATCCCTGGACCCACATGGTGTGTATATATAGAATATACACTATGTAATGTAGGATTTTCTAGAATCTCACGGTTCTTCATGCGGTCTCCTAATTCTATCGCCTCCTACTTCAATCGTGCCCAAAGATCTCAGATATGGGGTTAACCAGTCTTGTCATTGTCATTCGCTAGGTTCTAGACTTCGATCCACTTGGAAAACAACCACCACAACCTCATACCATTATTGTGTGTCAAATTGGGAAGAATAGGAATCTTCAAATCAATCTAATCCACCTTTGATCATCACTACTACCAAATAGGCCTTTAACAGCGCTAAAAATGGCCTTTATCAACGCTAGAGAAGCACTGACTACTAGAGCGGGATTAAAATACTGAGTCTTTTATCAAGACTTATAGAAGTTCTAATAAAGTTTTCTTTTATCATCACTTTTAGAATAGCTGATAAAGCATCATTTATCAGTGCTTTTATAATCGTTGATAAAGGGGCATACTATAGTGTGCAATAACAAAACACTATAGCACCAGTGTAGTGTGTTGTAACAACACACCGTGGTATCAAAAATACCATGAAATTAGAAAAATAAAGTATGAATATAGAATTTAAATGAAGAGAAAACAATCTAGGCTCATTTTCTCAATTTTAGAGATGTGATGCACTTTTTAAACTAAAATAATGCTTATATATTGAAAAATGTAATTTGAGTCATACCGGTCACACCATGCAACGGATTGAGGTTCATATGATTATTACACATCTCAAATGAATAATGGAGAATTTTCCTAAATTATCAAAACAATCCTAGTGTGTTTTCTCAGTTTTGAGAATGTCGCTTGTCTTTTTTACTAAAATCTCATTTTTAAACTTAAAATACACACTTTGACTCATACAATTTACATTGTGTGTTAGTTTGATGTGATATTGATTATTACACATCAAAAATGACTTATAAATCATTTTTATAAATTATAAATACAATTATAGCATGTTTTCTTAGTTTTCAGTGAGTGGAACTTTTTGAACTAAAATGTTGATTTTAAACTAATAATAGACTCATTGAGTCATACCAAACATATTGTGTATCAGATTGAGGTAGGGATAATTCTTACATGTCACAAATGACATATGGATCATTTTCTTAAAGTATAAAAATATTCCAAATTCATTTTCTTAGTTTTGAGTAGGTGAGTTGTCCTCTTTACTAAAACTGATGTCAAGTTTAAATAAAAAGGTGCACTTTGAGTCATATCAGTCACACCATGTGTCGTATTGAGGTGAGGCTAATTCTTACATGTCTAAAATGACAAATGAATCATTTTCCTAAAGTATCAAAACAATATGAATATGTTTACCTAGTTTTGAGTACATCACTTATCTATTTTACTAAAATTTCATTTTAAACTGGAAACATGAACATTGAATCATACCACTCACATCATGTATTGGTTTGATGTGATACTAATTCTTACACATCAAAAATTACTTATGAATCTGAGAATGTTTTCTTGGTTTTCAATGAGTGACATTTTTTAAACTAAACTGTCGATTTTAAAATGATAATGGACACATTGAGTCATACTGGTAACATTGTGTATAATATTGAGGTGTGGCTGATTCGTACATATCAAAAATGACTTATGGATAGTTTTCTTAAAGTATAAAAATAATATGAATTTTTTTTCTTAGTTTTGAGTAGGTCAGTTGTACTTTTTATTAAAATTGATTTCAATTTTAAATAAAGAAAACTCACTTTGAGCCATATCGGCCACATCGTACATCAGATTGAGGTACAGTTGATTCCTACACATCTTAAATGACTTATGGATCATTTTTCTAAAGTATCAAAACAATATGAATGTGTTTACACAATTTTGAGTATGTCTCTTTTCCTTTTTATTAAAATTGATTTCATTTTTAAATAAAAATACACACTTAGAGTCGTATTGGTCACATCGTATGTCGGATTGAGGTACGGCTGATTCCTACATGTCTCAAATGACTTATGGATAATTTTCATAAATTATAAAAACAATCTGAATGTTTTTACACATTTTTGAGTATACCACTTGTTTTGTTTTACTAAAATTTCATTTTAAACTAGAAACATGTACTTTGGACTATACTAATTACATTGTGTATCATTTTGATTTGATATTGATTCTTACATGTCATAAATGACTTATGAATCGATATCCTAAATTATCAAGAAAATATAAGTTTGTTTTATTTTTTTCAGTGAGTGACATTTTTTGAACTAAAATATCAATTTTAAACTGATAATGGACACATTGAGTCACAACAGTCACACCATGTGTCTAATTGAGGTGAGGTTGATTCCTACACATCTCAAATGACTTATAGATTATTTCCCTAAATTATAAAAACAATTAGAATATGTTTTATTGGTTTTTATTATCTCAGTTGTCCTTTTTACTAAAATTAATGTCAATTTTAAATAAAAAGAAGCACTTGGAGTCATACTGGTCACACCATATATCAGATTAAGGTGTGGTTGATTCCTACACATCTCAAAGTATCAAAATAATCCTATCTGCCAATGTTGCCACATTTTTCATGTCTTTATGTGCCAAACTACCAACACTGCATATTGACTAAATGTTCTTAGTTGAAAAACCTTTCTCATTGTTGAAAGTCAGAAGATAATAGGATTTCAAAAAATGAGAAAAGTTTTTTAGCTAACAATATTGAATCAATACGTAGTGTAAGAAGTTCAACAAAGAAATGCATTAAATATGGAAAACATGGTTACATTATTAGAAAGAATAATTTTATCTCTTTTCTAGCTTATTTCAGATAGTTGAAATCAAAATATGACTTCCCAAAAAATTTATGAAAAAACTAAATAAGTATTATATAAAAATGATAAGGAAATTAACTTACAAATAGTAAATAAAATGATAAAATAATTAATTAAATAAGTAGTATGAATTCACCTTCTTATAATGGTTTTATTCATTCTTGATGCATTTACTTATTTTCATTATCTCAATTGCAGGATTAAAGTCCAATCCCTCATGAGCATGAGAAGTTTTAAACAAACCATCCTAACTTGAATAAAAGATTCCACTTGTACAAGAAAACAATTATTATATGAGTAATACTGAAAAGAAATAAATTAAACATAAATATGAAACAATACATTAATTATATAGATAATGATTTTACTATGCAAAAAAATTTGACCACGGGAATATGCTGACGGAAAACCAAGAATTCTGATAAAAAATGCAAATAAATATCACCAAACAATCAATTAATGAGTGAGGAGGATGAGGAGAAAATAAGATACATTGGATTGAAGCTTTGAATCATCCAATAAAAAGTAAAGGTATCCTATTGGGTTTATAAAATATTAAATGCGTACAATAATAAATAAATAAAAAAAAGATATTCATTATCAAAGGTGAATGCCTCCCATTTGTGAAAATTACATGGATAGTAATGAGAGATTCCTAAGAGTGGAACCAAAAGGCAATGTTAAAGAATGATTTGGATTTAGATGGATTAAAGTAAAACATAAATAGTATATATTGGATATGTGATGAAATAAATGAAGTTGTTTTTAAGAAGTATTAATGAGTGTGTTATCATTTCAAAGATGGATATATGTTTATCAATTATAAGAAATAAAAACAAGGATTAAATCAATGAATAAAATTTCATTGTTTATAGGAAAGTTTCGGTGAAAACTTGAAAGAGTAAGACTCTAAAAAACCATATTTTTTATCAATTAGAGCCTAAATCATTTGGAGAGGCTAAAAAGAATGATAATTGGATCAAATATATGCATGAGGAGCTTGATCTGAATAAGAACAATGTGACATGAGGATCTTTAACTGAATAAGAATAGTGAATGATTCTTACAGATAAAGTTGTTGCATATATTGTTCCAAAAAAATTCCATTAGTTTAAAAATATATGATTTTTTAGTTAATTTTTTATCCTAATTATGTAAAACTCACTACTGGAAAACTAACCTATACCAACGGTTTGGAACCATTGGTATAGGCCTCCAAACCGTTGGTATAGCCTATACCAACGGTTTGGAGAACCATAGGCAAGTAAGTCTCTAGGATAGCTCTATACCAACGGTTTTTAGAAAACCGTTGGTATAGACCTATACCAACGGTTTTGAAAACCGTTGGTATAAGTAATATGAAAATCTATGCCAACGGTTCCATAAAACCGTTGGTATATGTATTTCCAAAAAAAACATTCGCTGGGATTTGATCCCAGGACCTCTAGTTTATCATTGAACGACCTAACCACTAACCTAACATGACTTTTGTGAACATAATTTCATAAATATATATATGTATTATCTTAATTATTTTAAATTTTTATTTATAGAATGTTATGGTTAAGAGGATCCGATAAAAAATCAAAGGACCTATACCAACGGTTGTCAAAACCGTTGGTATAGACCTATACCAACTGTTTTGACAACCATTGGTATAGGTCCCTGGAATCTGGGGGGTGATGTTAATATATTGGGGAATTTTCCCAACGGTTTGGCCAAACCATTGGGAAAAGTGGCCACAAATTGGACCTTTCCCAATGGTTTGGCCAAACCGTTGGGAAAGCCTACCCTTTCCCAATGGTTTTGGAAAACCGTTGGGAAAAGTGGCCACAAATTGGACCTTTACCAACGGTTTGGCCAAACCATTGGGAAAGCCTACCCCTTCCCAACAGTTTTGGAAAACCGTTGGGAAAAGTGGACATAAAGTGGGCTTTCCCAACGATTTGGCCAAACCGTTGGGAAAGGGGGTATAGAAGTGTTGGGAAAGGTCACATTTCTAGTAGTGACTCTTAACATAAAAGGTCATGGTAATGTATTGTAATGAAATATTTTTTTATGTCATGTAATTGAGATGTTCACATCTGTGGGGAATCATATTACCACTCAAAGGACATAAAAAATAGATTTAATTTTATGTTAATAAACCATAAAATTAAATATAATTAATAATACATAGTAAAGATAGCATGTCATTAAATTATTAAATCCAAACTAATAAAGTTGACATGAATTGTGATTCTAAAGGCGTGATGATTGTATCTGTGAAAAATAATTTCTTTTTCAACAAAATATATTATATTAAAACATATTTTTTAAATTTACATCAATAAATATTAATATTTTATTTTATAAAAATTAGTTAAATCTGGTGGTATAAGATTTATTCTTGAATTATTTAAAAAGTTCTTTAAAATGTAAATAATAGAAAACTTTTCTCACTAAATAAGTTACTTTTCAAAGAAAACATAAAATTTCGAAAAAAAAATTGATCAATCCTACAGGATTAAGAATAATAATTTCTATCGACAATATACTCAACTTCTTCACTATGTAATTAAATAGTATTTTATTTCTTAAAACACCATGATGTTGAGGTTTTTCCTAGAAAATGACTCATTCCAATTATTTATTTTATGACTATATTTCAACAAACAAAATCAAAATATCAATTACATTTTATCTCAAAATCAGTTTTTACTGTGTAATATAATCTAAGAATTATATAACCTTAAACCTCTTTGATTTTTCTTTTTATATCATTTAAGTTATATTATTTAAATTCAAATTGAAATATTTCAAAAATAAAATACTGAAAAAATTATATTTTTTCAAGAAGTGGTTAAATAAATAAGACAACAAATCAAACATATATAATATTTTTTCTCATGTGATTTTATAGATTGATAAGAATCATTTGATTATTACATTTCATAAGTGAACCCTAAATCTATTCTAAGCCTCATGAAATAGTTCAGCATCATCCTAAATAAATCCATTAATTTTACACCATAATTCAGTGCTCGTTATCCTAGGAAAATTTTTAGGAAAAATCATTATATAGTTGTTTTCATGTGTCAGATATTTCATCATCCATTTTTTAGAAAAAAACTTCTAGAATTACCTTTCAAATAAAAGAGGATAACCCTATATTTTAGTTCCTATTTAGTGCCAATTATTGCATAACATAATATAAGACCCCAATGATGTCAGATATTTCATCATTTTAGTGATTTGTAATGTAATATTCCAAACCAATTACAACATCGACCACTATATGGATGAATTTTTCAAAAGTTGATGATTGAAAAGAGGTATATATCATAGAATATAGGTATTAGAATCCTATTATACCTCAAAAAACATGATCCAACATTGGGTTTGATATATTTCAAGTCTCATTGTACCAATGTCATCTCAAGGAGACCCACATGATATCAGGGAAGAAAATACTTCAATATATCTAGAAAAAATGAATTTTGGGTTGTTTTATTATAGGATGGTGCAACTAGACTTGTTGGGATACACAGATGTGGGATGAGACGGTTCATTGGATAACTGAGTGAAATTATAGATATCAAAAAACCTAAATTTTTTCCAATTCATGGTTGCGTTCAACCCTTGAATCGCTTGAGACTTTGATTCAAGCCTTGGAATAGTTGGAGCCTTGATTATAGCCTAGATTTGAGCTTGGATTCGACAATGACGCCAGTGGTAGATTGCTTCTGCAAAGAGCTTAGGATATCGTGAACTAGTTCACGATGGTTAGGGTTCTTAAAATAGATTATGACACTTTTATCAATGCTTCAAAAAAAACACTGACAAATATATCTTTTATCAGTGCTAAGTTAATAAGCACTGATAAAATGAATCTTTATTAGTGTTTTTTATCACTGATAAATATCTATGTTTATCGGTGCTAAAAAAGTATTGAAAAATACTTATAATACTTTTTTTTAAAAAAATAATACTTTTTATAAAAATTATAATTATTATATATAATTATAATACTTATAATAATGCTTTTTATAAAATAATAATTTTATCATTCTTTGGATATATAATTATGTATTTACAATTATTTATTTATAATTATATAAATAATTTTTTAAAAAATAATATTTATATCATTATATATATTTATATAATTATATATATATAAACATAGTAAATATATTCTTTATTTAAATAAATTTTTTATAATTTTCTAATTATTTATTTATAATTATATAAATAATTTTTAAACAAATAATTTTTATTTATTTGTAATTATAAATGTATAAAAATAGTAAATATACATTTATAAATATATTTATTTATAAACATTTTTTCTACAAATGTATTTTTAACATTATTAATGAATATTTAATCTTAAGTTCATGCATGTTAAAAATGAGTAAAAATTATTAATTAAAATGAGTACAGTATTGAAAATTTGGATAAGTTTGATTAATATAAATCATTAAAAATGGATGTATATTGAAATAAAGATGAATAAATAATGAAAATATTAAAACATAGTAAATAAATATATATAAAATAAATAATATAAATTAATTAAATTCTAAAAAAAATTATTTGTGTGTGTGTGTGTGTATAAGTATATAAAAATGAATTAATTGTGTATATGCGAAATCAATATAATATGTTTAATTTATGTTATAATTTGAAAAATCAAATGACATTCAATTATTTCCATTACTTGATTTAATTAGTCAATATTTTTAATTCATATTAATTTTTAATTATAAACCATTATTCACTAAATATATTAGTATTTAATGTAAAGCATAAATAATATTTTTTATTATATAAATCATATTTATATACATTAATATATATCTAAATATTTAATATATACTATTTATTAACATTATGAATAATCATCTAAATAATAAAATGTTTAATATTTTTCTTAATTTACTTATTTTTAATTTTAATTTGTTTAATTTTCATTTTTAATTTATCGATATATTTAATACATACTATTTATTAGTATTAATTATTTATATATAATATAATCAAATTATTCTTTTTTATCAATAATTATTTAATTAATAAAATTTGTAATATTTTTTTAAACTCATTCTTTATTTTTTATTTATTATTTATTATTTATTTTATTTTATTTATTTAGACCTTTATCAACACTAAAAAAGAGCTAATAAAATATTCCTTTATGATCGCTAAAAATATAGTACTGATAAAGGGTACCCTTTATCATCACTCAAAATAAACTGCTAATAAAGGGACCATTTATCAACGCTAAAAAAAGCACTGATAAAGGGTTAAATTTATTAGCTTTTTAGTGATGATAAATGGTCCCTTTATCAGCATTTTATTTTTATCACTGATAAAGATTTCATTTATTAGTTTATTTTTCTAGCACTGGTAAATATCAGCGTTGTTAAATTCCTATTTTGTAGTAGTGCATCCTCCATCATCGTCGCACATTGATCTCATCCTCAGTTGTGGACCTCACTGGCGGTATTGATCCATTTCACTAAGGAATGGTTGTGCAATGATTAAATAATTGGTATTTTTTAAACCACCAGCCAAAGTAATTACTAATGATGAACATGCAAAAAATGGGTGAGAAAAGCATAGACCTAAAAATGATGAATAAACCTCTACAGTGTTCGAGCTGACCTTGATTCTTTTTCATGAGGAAAATGAATGTAGAACCAAGTAATGATCAAATAAATCAACCATCAATGCATGAATCAATTATTGTTAGTGGAATTGATCGATGGTCTACATGGGATAAACAAATAGGATGAATCCACAAAACAAAAACATACACCATGGAGTTTGGATTGATCACTAATGAAGAACGGTCATGCATTTCCATAGTTGTTGTGATATATGAACTCTACTACACATCGATCATTGATCCATGATCCAATTGTTATTCCTCCAAGAATGATCCTCCAATAGCTTCTCTATAGGTCTCCATGATTATGCGGCTAACCCTGAGATTTACCCATAATTGGGTACTTATAGAGGTGGGATTAGGTCATGGAAATTAAAAAAATAAATAAATTTATTTATTTATTTATTTATCCTTCCATGACTGCACTCAAACCAAGTGTCTGACACACTCCAATTTTATGTCACTTCTATGGTAGATCCCGCACTCTGAACTCAACAGAGGTCTTATATTTCTGATCTGAGCCTTCATTCAAGAGTTATTCCACTATTTTTAGAAAATTTTATGCATGTGATATTAATATATTTAATATTTTTATAATATCAATATCAGGCTTATCAAGCCTCAAAATCCCACGTTGTCTCAGTGCTTGGATCCAAAAATATTTCTAAATATATTTCAAAGATTTACCTGGAAAAAATAGAAACATTACACATGATGATGAGGGTCTTTACATAATGGATATTATCACATGATAAATTCATCAAAGGGATGATAATATACTATAAATTCATAACTAACGAGCCCAGATCGACCTGACACATCACCCAAGTCTCCATGCCACAAGTCTCAAAGAACGTTCTTGATCACCATAGGCTAGAAACAAGCACCATGTCATCACAAATAACTATTTGAGAACATTTTCACCCTTGTAAATTTTTGAAAAACCCATCCATGAATTGGGTGTCCATGCTAACCAGTAAACAACATCAACAAATATAAATATCCTAATCAGATAATATAAAAAAACATTTAAAAAATATATCATAAACATCATAACATAACTATATATAGATGATACAAAAACACTTGATATACATATTCAAAGTTCAAAATAGGAAATAATACCACAAGGGCCAATACATTACAACCCAGTGATTCAAAATCTCAAAATTTCTCCACATGAGCCAACTCCATGAGACCACATCTCCATCATCCCAATAAACCAAGGACATAAATAATCAATAGGAGCCATTGAACTGCACGATGCCCTTTCTTTTACCAATTTTCTACAAAATAAGGTCTTCATGTGAAATGACCCATATATTTATAAATGAAATTCCCTTTTTAAATGAGTGAATTATTTATTATGAAATGAAATTATAGAAAACACATGAAATAATTTGGTTATTTTGGACCATTATAAGTTATATCCTATCATATTTAAAATAACATTAAGAATCATAACCATTATATAGTGATCATGTGATTAGTATATATATAGGGTTATGATAAATCCATTTGACAAGGAAAAAGGAAGCGATAGCCTTGACCCGCAGGATCATACCCTATGAGTCCCATTTATCAGATATTATGAGGGAGATAGTATCACTTGGCTTTTCCCTTGACCAATCCCAAGTCTTGATTCATCAAATAAAGTATTAGTGAAACCATTTATAGGATAAGTTAAATCTCATCAAGATCACATCCCAAACCATGTTCGTTGAACCGCCCTAAGAAAATATCATCATTACATACCTTACCCTTAGGGAATTCATTAGTGTAATAAAAGGATATGTATCTAGACTCTGATAGCATGATTTTTTATATTTTTTTGTATAAATTAATGATTATATTTATATTTTATTATTACTTTATAATGATTAAATAATAAGTTTGATAAAAATTATATTTTGATATGATGGAACACAAATTGTATTTTTGGGATATGTATAGTTTCAATCAAGACACTCCCTTTGATAAATTAAATAACTTTTGAAATAAATTATATCTTAATAAATTATTATTATTAAATAATATTTATTATATATAAATGATAATATAATTTTATGAAGTCAAATATACTTTTTATAAGGGTTAAAAAATTGTTACTGTCAAAAAACTAGTATTTTTAAATAAATATGGATTATCTATTTAAAATTGTAAATTATAATATTTAGAGAATTATTTGGATAGAATAAAAATTATTTGGATAGAATAAAAATTATTTTTGAAATAAAAATGTTGAAATTATCCAATGGTTACTTTTTCATAATTTTCTGAGCCAAAAAATATTGGGTAAAAATTAAATATGATATAATTATACGATATGTATTATGACATCCCAAAATCCAAAAAATTATTTAATAAATACTATAAATATTATCCATAACCAAAAATATGTTTCCCCTTTAAAATAATATTTTTTTGAAGTTATTTTATAAATTTTATAAACTCTTAATGAATCCTCCAAAACCTATATTATATTTTTAAGGTTTTAAAATTAATACTTTATGAATATGACTCATTTATGAATCACTAAGGATATTGTTTCAAGGATTTAGGTTCATATACTTATAAAATAATGAAAAGACTCATATCTAGAAGAAACCATGGGAAGGATTTTAGTTTTGATTACTTTATCATATAGAGCTCAAAAACCTAAGTTTGGAAATTAATAAAGGATTATCCTCTCTTTTGCAATAAAAATACACCCAACCTCCCATTACTCTTCACTTGAAACCCTTGGAGCATGAATTTAATCCAAAATTCCCTCTCTATATCCCTCCCAATTTTTCCTCAATATCTTAATATTCTCCTCCTAATCTTTAAGAAGTACCCTCTCAAGGTGAGGGATCTCATCCTTCTCCCCTTTATTTAAGCACCTTCTTTATATTACACCTTTTAATTTTCAATTGTTCATGTTGTTATATGTTATTAAAAATCCCTAATATGGTTACCAAGTGATGTGATACCCCTTTAACTCTCATTAATCCCTTATATGAATCTTTATGTATTATAGTTATGCTACTGAAATTATCCTATGATTTTTCTTGCCAAACAATTATGTAATGAATACTCATCCCCATTTCCACTCAAGGGTATTCACATAGATGTAACTATCCTTATTTGATTGTGGAATTCCATAGATATATCTCACACTCCTTAATCTAAGTATTAAAATTGATAAAATACATCCTTATGTTGTATGATCTATGAGGCACACTTATGCATATACATGATATGGATGTGATGGGTGGGCCAAGAATTATATAGCCATCCAATGCATTGGGTAATGTTATTTTCACATGAGATATTATGTATGGGATTAGGTATTGAACATAATCCATTATAGAACTTTTTTTACCATTTTATGTTGCATTAGTAGTTATCCTTGACTTATTCTTATGTCATATTTTATTTTGCTACCAGATTCCTACACTTCCTTAATGTTATCATGTTATATAATGACTAGTTGTTCAAGATTATGATTCTCACCCATTTTATGTTTCTTTTATATTTCTATTGAATCATATATATTAATTTTATTATATAATTCTTTTATTATTCCATTAATAGGCTTTATATCTCACCCATTTCTTATGTACATCCTTAGGTTATCCCATGCAATTTTAGAAGATTCATGGAATATAAGATCATGTTATAGAGTTTTTAAATAATGTTGTTGTATTTCTTTTTCAAATTGTTGTGTCATGTGTATAATTACCCAAATATGCTAGGACTCACAATATTCTTTGGTTGTATTAAGTATATTTTCATTTAATAAATCATTAATTAAAGTTCATTAAAATATGGGTTGTTAAAGCATATACCTAGAATAATATGTAGGTGGTGAGTCAAAAACAACAGTAGGATACCACCATGAATATGTGTAAGTAATTTATCCATGAAAAAAAATAAGTCTATTTTGAAAAATAATTTTTAAAAACAAAGTTTACCTTTAAAATAAGTTCACTTTAAAATAAATATTTAAAAAACCTTTGTTTTCCCCAAATAAACCATTTTCTTAAACGTAGAAAACAATTCTCATATATTTAAATAAATCCTCCATTAATAACATTCTCAACACTCCCACACATGGAATCAATGTGAGCATAAGTATAAACACCATCATATAACCAAATAATGAAAAATAGATGAATGTGCATAAACATATAATATCACAATCAAGAAAGGAACTACCATCATGCATCAAGCGTATAAATAAACCATGAATAATTAATATGAACCATGGGATCTAATAATAAGGGTATAGTATTACTTAGTCTAAGATAGGGTTTTTCTAATAGGTTAAGAAATATCAACAATTTAGAAGCTATATTAGTCTTATCTAGGTCCAATAATAATCCCACAGGATCTCTCAGTCCACGTGGAAAAATTTAGATACCTCAATATTCCTCCCCAAAGGATCCCTCATTCCCTTGGATAACACTATCTTTGTTTAACTCATGCACATATACACACCCAAGGTTTCCCATGTGCTACTCAAAGCCAAACATATATAACACCAAAAAGTTCTCATCACATAAACCATTTCAAAATCTAATTTAAGAAACCAAAATTACCATTTCAAGTCATGAATCTAACACCATGAAATACTTATTGAAAATACCTTTTAAAAACCTATTTTAAAGCATTAAATATCCTTGATACATTTTATCAAACATATGGAGTTCATCAAAGACAACTCCCTTTGAAAATTCACTTTAAACCATTAAATATATAACCCATATCAAAATCATAACAAACATGGGTTATCCATCACTAATAAAAAAATTAGGGGTGATTTAATAAACAAAAATGGAGGGAAATCAAGATTCAATGGAAATACATGTAAAAGAAGCCTTAAATAATGATGCCTATTAGAACCAAAATGAAACTTTTTTCCTTGAAGGAAAACGAATTTAATCAAGAAATAGAGTTTATTACACACCTAAACCATAAATAATCAATCCAAAACCCCCATTAACAACCCTAAATTTGGCCAAAATGCATGCTAAGGTTTCTATACTCCATGTAAATGGAATAATAAGGAAAGATAAGGTGAATGGAAGGAGAAATCATATAGAAAATTATCTTACCTCAACCTAAACCATGCAAGAATAATCCACTAAAAAGGAGGGGGAAGATCCAAGGCATTGGGAGAGGGATTCATGCAAATAAGAAGAGAAATTCGGGTGAAACCCTTAAAAACAAAAGGGTGAAAGATAAAAACTCACTTTTTTAATGACCTGGACACACCATATAGTTTGGCCATATAGACAAATAAACCATGTTCCAATTATATAGATTTGATGTCTCCAAAAAACAAGTCCCATGGTTTTTGAAAACTTCCTCACTATTAGACAACCATGATCAACCCATTCAAAAAACCCCATTGTCTCCAAAACACCATCCTCATATGGTTAGTCGCATGGTTAGACTAACCATACACTAACTATGCAACAAGGTATGTTTTCTTAAAAAGCAAGGTTTCCACCCTCAAACTCCCTAAAACTGCAAAAATGAATAAATTAGAAAATTAAAATCAAAATAAAACATACCAATGACCTAATAAGGGTCACAATTCTCCTCACCATGCCACATTCTTCCCCAGAAATCCCATAAGGATCCTTAGAAGAAAATAATTTATGCCACTTCTCCATTACTAAAACTTTACAATCCCAATTCTCAAGGCTATTACCACCATGCAACCAAAACACATGAACTAATGGTATTGACTTAACACTGAGCACTTTTTCTGATAATCTAGGATACAAAGAGGCTACTCCATAATGATAGTGTAGAGATCCAACTCTAAATCCTCCCACTCTTTCACATGAGATAGTTCTGAATGGTACTTATTCAACTACGATATGTGGAAAAAATCATGAATCAAATCCATTCATGGTGTTAATTCTAGCAAATAGGCTGCATTCCCAAGACGCTCTACAACCTGAAATGACCCAACATAACTTGAGGTCAACTTACCTTATTTTCCAAAGAGATGATGTCCCTGTTGAAAGGATACTTAGAAAAACACCTGATCACCAAAATTAAACTCAAATGGGTGAAAATTATGATCAACGTATGATTTATTACAACTATGATCTCTCGATAACTTCTTTCTGATCAACTACACTTTAACTATTGTCTCCTGGATGAGTTTAGGTCCCAATAAGAAATACTTGTCCAGGTCAGCCCAACATGATGGGGACCAAAATGGAAACCCATAAAACACCTCAAAAGGGGTTATCTTTATTAAGTCCTTGAAACTATTTTTGGATGAAAATTTAACCAATTACAGATACCTTTCCCTTGAAACCCAAAGTCAATCACACATGCGTAAATCATATCCTCAAGAATCTTGATGGCCTACTTAGTCTGGCCATTCATTTGTGGGTGATACACTATGATTAACTTCAAATGTTTTTATATGGACTCCTGGATACTCTTCCAAATTTGAGAATTAAAATGGATATCCTAGTTATAAACTATCGCCGATGGTACCCCGTGAATCTTAATGATCTCTCGGACATACAACTACCCAAGATCCTCTACCTTTTTCGACTCCATAACGGGAATAAAATTTTCTAATTTAGTAAACCAATATATAATCGAAAAAATAGAATATTTATTTCTAGGATTATAAGGTAGACTGATGAAAAATTTCATAGATATCTCATCTAACTTCCATGCTAGAATGGGAAGAGTTTGAATCAACTCAATTGGCATTTGATGCTTTACTTTGATCCTCTAGAAGGTAAAACATTGGGACACAAAATTCACAACTGACTATATCATCACAAGCCACCAATACCTACTCCTTAGAGTATAAAACATCTTGGTATCTCCCAGGTTAATGACCCAACTAGAATAATTCACCTCATGCATCACATCAAGCCTCAAGGTCTAGGGAACAACCAGCCTCCTCTTAAAGAAGAGGATACTATCGAGAGATTGAGACCAAACACCCACGGTTTTCCCATAATTTAAAACTCTAATAATCTACTAGTGGTTAGGGTTTATTCGTTTCACACTAAAACCAATCCATAAAAGAGGGTGTGACCTAAACACTGGTCAAGAACACCAGATCTCCATCTTCCTACACCTCCAAACATAGATCATCATACAAACCCATTAAACTCTAATCATCCGCTAATTCTTTAACTACTTGGATCGGTAACTTCTTACTCAAGTCATAGTCAATTGCATTCTTCTTCCTGGGTGTATAAGAAATGTTAAAATCAAAGGTCTAAAGATACTCTACCTGGTGTATTTGTATGAGATTAAATCCCCTCTGGGTGAAAATATACTTCAAGATCTTATAATCCAAATAAACTATAAAATTCTCCCCAAAGAGTTAATGGAACCAAATATTCAACACATGCATCATGGATTACAACTCTAGGTCATGGGTGGGGTAATCCTTCTCATGTGGGATTTACTGATGAGATCCATAAGACACTGTATGATCCTCCTATATCATCACACACCCTAATCCCATTCTTGAGGCATCATAATACAATACATATCCCTTCCCAATATTAGGAAGAATCATGATTTGAGCTAATTTCAAATAAACCTTAAAATCATCAAAATAATATTGTAACTTTTCACTCCACTCAAATTTCACTCCTTTCTGAGTCAACGTTATCAAGGTAGAAGTTAGCCTGAAGAAGTCATGAATAAAGATCTTGTAATACTCAGCCAAGCATGAAAATAGTTTAATATAAAACACATTCTTGGTCCAATCCCAAGATATAACCACTCAAATATTCTCAAAGTCTACATAAACCCCCTCCTTAGAAATCCCATATCCCAAAAACCTAACCTATTAGATATATAACTGGAACTTGGACTACTAACATACAGAAAATGATCTCTAAAGGTTCCCAAAAAAACTCTTAGATAGTCTCTATAGTCCTATTCTGTCTTGTAATACACCTATATATCATCAATAAACATGACTAAAAAGGAACCCAAAAAGTGATGAAATATATAGTTCATAAATTCTATAGAGACCATAAGAGAATTGGTAAGTCCAAACTGTATAACTAGATACTCAAAATACCCATACCTGATCCTAAAGGTGGTCTTAGGAACATCCTCTTCTGAGACCCTCAACTGATGGTACCCTGACCACAAGTTGATCTTTTAAAACCACTGGGATCCCCTAAGTTGATAAAAAATACATCAATCCTAGGAAATGGGTATTTATTTTTAATGGTCACATGATTCATCTTATAATATTCTATGTAATTTCATAGACTCTCATTTTTCTTATTTACAGAAATCACTAGTGATGGCCATGGTGATACACAAAGACAAATAAAAACCTTTATTTTAAGGTAATCCAACTAAAATTTTATCTCTCTTGATTTATCAGGATCCATCTGATATTACTGAAAAGAAATGGGGATTATCCCAAGGAGTATATCGAGAGTGAACTTGAGCTCTCTCTAGGGAAGGAACCTAGAAAAAACATCCAGAAACACCTCAGGGCACCAATAAATGACCACTAAAGGATGACCATATGAACACTACTCTAATTAATAAAATAAAAACCTAGAATAATAACATGATATTGATCCCAAATCCTGGGTGATCTGCCCTAACCTCCCCAAATTTGGATCCTATTCATCCTAGAAGACATAAGTATTCCTGGAAGGAGAAATAAACTAGAAACTATGATAATAATAGTTAATTTAATCTTTGAAAATGATCATCCAATCCATACCTATGATGATATAAAAAACATACATTTTCAAAACAAGGAATTCCCACACAACTTCCACATCAGCAACCAAAACACAACACTCTGGGTAATTAAAACCTTACCCCTTATTCCTTCCTAATGGGGTAAGCATATCCATCAGAAATGGAATCAACTTCTCTCACATACCCAAAGAAATGAAAAACTTTAACAATATAAATTAATGAGAAGAACCTATATCAAACATGGTTAAATCCATAGAAGAAGTAATAAACATAATAAATATCATGGTGGCTAGCCCATATTCAAAGTTAGCAAGTGCCACATATACTATATAAAGGTATCACAGATCAGATCCTCCTTGAAAATTATTAGCTATATGATATTCCCCTTTAAACTAAGAGTGAGAACTCACACCCTTAAAATCATATTAACACACCTACAAAACCTTATAAAATGAATAAACAGCACCACTCCCTTAAATGGAAACCTTATAGAATCACTGAAGATGAACTAGATGCCCATACTATTGGAATGTCCTTAGAGTATCTAGGAAAATAGGTATGGTATGGAAAAACTTCCCAAACTGATATAAAATCATTATATTACACCTTGAAGAAGCTACAGGCACTAAACATGATGATTATTGAGTATAATTTCCACTAATCTGATGAGGTTCATCCCACTTAATCTTCTGACCAAAGGAATAACTCTAGATATCCCCCACTACTAAAGAAACCCCCCTGAGACCCATATCTACAGCTAAATTTTCCACATTCATCCCTACATTATCCACCACCTCGATATAAGGTTGGTAGGAAAATGAGGATAAGCATTGATCTAATCTCGGCCTTCAATCCCATTTCAAAATAACTCACCTAGAGATAGTCATTTGTGAGTAGAATAAGAGAAAAATGAATAAACTCAGTGAAATCAGTAACATATTCTATCACTAAACAGTCTCATTTCTCCAACATCACAAACTCATGGTAATTCACCACCCTTAGCATCTTAGGATAAAGCCAATGATTAAAAGCCTTTTTAAAGGTAGTATAGTAGATATCCTCATGTATCTTCACTTGCACATTGTATTCACACCATTTACTTCCTATTATATCAAATATATACGTGGTGAATCCCACTTTAGAGGTCTCAGGGGTCTTCAAAAAAAGAGAAATATATGATTGATCCTTTCAATCCATTCTTCATCCTCCTAGATACACTTTTCACTGTGGAAGACTAGATTATTATACTTAGTAAACTCCAAATCATGGTCATCTATCCATGCCTAACCTCTATCATCCTATTATCCTAGAAATTGTATGGTAAGGATCACTGAATCCACTAAATTGGGGTCAACCAAAGGATTCGCCTAAGGAATATGCTCCGTGGAACCCTCCCTTCATCTAGAAGATGAAATTTTGGGTGTAATTTTCTATAAAATATGAGATAAAAACTTGACCAAAAGACAATTGAATCTCAACTAACATTAATTAAACCAAAATAAACCCTTATAATAGGCCACAAACATATGGAATCCATAAAAGAAACACATTAAAATAAATAAGGGGTGAAAACATAAAAAAAAAATTAAACATTTTTCACTATTCACAATTTGGATGCACGGTCAGATAAAACATGCTCTAACCATGTGAAAAGGTACCGAGATATTATAGATATAGTTGAATTGGATTCGCATAATTAACACTAACCATGCACTTAAATCACATTCCACTGCTATCTACCACCATTTCAGCCCTAAAATAAAAAATTATCATAACTACTTGGGAATTATCTTTGGAACCCATAACCAACAATGAAAAACATAAAATTTCACTAAAACAACCCAAAATTGGGTAAATTGGGTTCAAATTATAAACACAATTCTTGACCACTCAAGGAAACTTAGGGTTTGGTTTGAGGAAGATCTAGTTAGGAACTCCTCCAAACCTACCTCCTTATCCCCAACAATCATATCTTCTATCTACCGATAACCCCCAAATAACACAAGGGATTTGATTCCATTTTGTAATGCATCAACCTAGGCTGGCCCGACCCATCACCTGATTCGGCATGCCACAAGTCCCAAAGCTTGTTCTCGATCACCACATACTAGAGACAAGCACCAAGGCATCACAGATAACCATTTAGGAATGGATTTTCCCTTATAAATACAACACAACACATCCATAAACTATATGTCCATGCTAACCAATAAATAGATTCAATGTATATAAATATCCAAATCAGGGTATACGCAATAATGACTAAAAATATATTTCATAAACATCATCACATCAGCATAAATAAACAGGACATATACACATGGTATTCATAGTTGAAGCTCAAAATAGGTAATAAGACCATAAGGGACAATATATAACATCTCAATGATACAAAATCCCAAAAAAAATATCTAAATGATCCAACTCTATGATACCACATATCCACTATCCCAACCAACCAAGGATGTCAGTAATAAAAAGGATCAACCAAAATACATGATGCCCTTACCATTACTTGTGTACTGAAAAAAAAAAGGTATGCATATGCCCGGATTCATATAAAGTATGTGAGGTAAAATTTCTAATAAGATAACAGCATGAATCTATGTAAGGTATTTATCCATGAAAACCAATAATTATAATTTGAAAAACCATTTTTAAACACAAAAACACCTTTAAAAAAGTTCACTTTAAAATAACTATTAAGAGATCCCTTTGGTCTTCCCAAAATAACCCATTTTCTTAAACATGGGAAAAAGTCTCAAATAAAGAAATAAATCCAACTACCATAACATTCACAACATATGAAAATAGATGAATAGGAATAATAATATAATATTATAGTCAAGAAAGGTGTAAACATCATGCATCAAGAACATAAATAAAATGGGAATAATTAATAAGAACCAAGAGCAATAACCGTAAGTTTCTAGTATGACATAGTGTGATACAAGGTTTTTCTAGCTGGCTAAGCATGATCAGAAATTTGGAATCTCTCTCAATCTTCCCTAGGACCAATAATAATCACATGGTATCTCTCATTTGACATCACTATATTTGGAATCTCCATCAATATTCCTACCTAAAGGCTCCCTTAGTCCCTTATATAACACTATATTTGTCTAATACATGCACACACACACACCCAAGGGCTCACATGTGTTACTCAATGTCAAACATGCAAAACTTCAACAAGTTCTCATCACATAAACCATTTTTGAAATCCAATGTAAGAAACCAACATTCCCATTTTAATTCAATCATATAACACTGGGAAATAATTCTTCAAAATCCCTTTAAAAACACATTTAGAAGCATAAAATCTCCTTGATATGTTTTATTAAACACATGGAGTGACTCAAAGAAAACCCCCTTTAAAAATCCACTTTAAACCAAAAAATTTCCAACCCAAATCAAAATCACAACAAGAATTTGTTATCCATCAGTAATAAATCAAATTAGGATAAATTTATAAAAAAAATTAAAATAAATATTCAAAATAAATCCATGGAAAAGAGTCATTAAATAGAGATGCATATTGGAATCCAAACTAAAACTTATCTCCATAGATAAAAACCAATTAAATCAATAAAAATGGGTCCTCACATGGCTAAACCATAAATAAACATTCAAAAACCCACCATTAACAACAATATATTCTAGAAAAATGAAAGATAGGGTTTTCATGCTCCATGGAAATGGAATAACAAGCTAAGATAAATGAGAAGGAAGGAGAAATCGTGATAAAAACTAGATTACCTCATGATAAACCACTATGGATCCAAGAAGAATCCACCAAAAAGGAAGAGGAGAAGCTACATGTTGTTGGGAGATAGTTTTATATGAATGGGGAGAGAAATCAGGGTTACATAATTAAAAATCTAAAGGGTTAAAGAGGTTAAAACTTTCTTTTTAAATGACTTGGACACACCATACACTTTGGTCACATGGTCATACAAACAATAAGTTAATCATACGGGAGCCACTATCTCCCCAAAAATAAGCCTCAACATTTATTAAATATTCTGCATGGTTAGATAAATCATTCTCAAACTGTGTAAAATCCCACTTTACCCAAAACACCACCCCCGCATGGTTAGCCAAATAGTTAAACAAACTATATATTGACCATGATCCAGGTCTTGTTTCCTAAAAAACTAAGGTTTTCACCCTATAACTCCTAGAAACTACAATAATGAACAACTAAGTAAATAAAAATCAAAATAAAACATACTAGTAACCTGGTGGGTGTCACAAAATAGAAGAATATAATCATATTACATGGTATTTTAAAATATTTTATAACAAAAGAACCATGATATGAAATTAAAATGAGATGAATATGTGCCCTTACTTTGGAAAGGTAATGGAATATAAAAATGGTGTAATGAGAGTGAATGAATAATATCTCATGAAAAATACATTAAATAGATGATAACATATAAGAAATAGAATCATATCATCATATCACATAGAAGTTTAAAATATATTGTATCAAAATAAATACAGTTAGGAAAGAAAGGGGAATTAGGATTCCAAACTTTAATATGGAAAAAGATTAGGAAAAAGGGTATAATTTGAGTGAATGGGTAATCTATCATGAAAAATACATAAAAATGATGATAATGTACTATAAATATAAGTATATAATCATATATAATGAGAGAAATATAAGAATAATATACTATAAAAGGTAATAATGAGAGTGAATGAATAATATCCCATGAAAAATAAATGAAAGGGATGATAATACACTATAAATATAAGTATATATTCAAATGAAATGTAAGTTTAAAATACATATTAATAAAAAATATATAATTAGAAAGTAAGGGAGGGGGATTAGGAACCCTTACTTAGGTATAATAATGTAATATGAAAGGAGAATAATGAGAGTGAATGAATAATATCCCATAAAAAATACATCAAATAGATGATAATATATTATAAATAGAATCATATCATAAAATGAAATGGAATTTTAAAATATATTATAATAAAATAATTATAATTAGAAAAGAATATGTAGGTATTAATATAACAAATCAGACTTGGTTAACCTACCACATCACTTGAATATGTATGCCACAAATCCTAAATCGCATTCCCAATCACCATGGGATAGAAACAAGCACTAGGGAATCAAATAAAAACCAAGCAGGAATGGTTCCACCTACAAATAATATTAAACAGGTTGTGTAAAATTTATTGGTAATCCAAGATAGTGTGTCAATATATTTGAATTTCATGTATAAAAATAAATAAATACAAGTAAATAAGCATACCATACTGGACTTTCATGCATAAAAAATAAATATATACAAGTAAATAAGCACACCAGATAGAGAATAATAAATATAACCAATAAAACTCACTTTTAAAATTAAAACATCATTAATAACACATAACAAGTATTAAAATAAAAGTCTAAAAATACAAGAATAGATATCCAAATAGTCTATTAAAAAACATCTTAATCGATCCAAAAACCCAAAACACCACATGATCGACTTCATATGACATGAGGACACCAACATGTCCATCAAAAAACCAATGTGAACATTAACCAATAAAAGATCCTAACATAGGAACCTATATGAAAACATAAGAGTTATATACACATATAAGTGTATATGTATGATGTGAGCTAAAAATTCCTAGTAGGGTTTCACTAAAGTGTCTATTAAATTACTTCTATAAAACATTTCATAAATTATAGTCAAATATAATTTATAAAGTAAGTTTTCTATAAGAGAATTCATAAATAAATCAAGTATCATACTTTTCCTTAAAGAAAACATTACCTCTATTCCAAATCAAAAAGGTAAAACCTTTTTGAAAAAAACCATTGTCAAGCTTCAAAAAAATATTTATAACCTTATGAAAATAAACCAAACTTTCCTTATAAATATTTCTTTCAGGTTCCCCCTTTGAAAAACAAATTGAAACTGACACTTTAAAAAGATACATTTTAATAACTTTAAAAGTAAATATCTATGTTTTTTAAATAAAAACAATGCTAGATATATTATTTTAAAATTTATCACAAAACCTCAATTTTAAAAAAATTGAAAACTAAACTTATCTATAAGTAAAAGTGTGTGATAAATCAAGAGGAAACCATCACACAAATAGACAGAATAAAATTAAACAACAATAATTTAAATGGTTCCACAAAACCAAGATTAGATAAAGGGGATACAAAAAAATGTAATTAGAATCTATAAGATAATATCATTAATAATGAAATAATCATCTTGGGAAACTCGGTAGGTCTTAATTTGAGACGATCCTAGAAATAATTAGGTGGAATAAATGGTTGGCCTATATTTCATTCCTAAAAGATATAGCTCCAAAAATCACTCTCATTTTATTATTGGGTCACTCTTCTAGAATGTAAATAATCTACACTTTGGGTAGTATAAAATTGGATCTATTAATTAGTTACCTCTGGTTCCCTAATATCAATCAAATAGAGGTGGGAAAAAATCGAATCATATAATTTTCACATTTATCAATAATAAAATATAAAAAATAATATATCATCTCACCTAAAACACCATCTCAAGAAATATCCCCTTTCACATTTTTCTAAGCATCACATAATTTTTCAAATCATCTTATAGGGAAAAGTGTCTCTATATGATATAATAAAAGGGGGATCAAACAAGGGTGTCATAACAATCAAGAAAAATATTTTTATAAGGTGTGAACTAAGCATTTAAAACCAACTTTGGAGACCAAGTTATATCACTATACTTTTAAAAATCAACAATGAAAATATTCTATAAAAAATTTAAAATCAATACATTCCTTTAAAACATTATAAAATATCACAAATACATTCAAGTATGAAAAGTAACTCAGTAAAGTCTAACCACACTACTTTTTATAAAACCACCCCATTGAAAAACATGAATCACCTTTCTTGAATATAAATTTGGCCTCAAACACATTTTATCTCTCCAAATTCATTTTAAAAGGCATATATTTCATTTAAACAAACACATGGAATTCATAATAAAATGATTTTGAAAACAAATAACAATAAATCCATGAAAATAAATTTATTCCAAGTGTAGAAAATATAGAAAACATTTCCTAACCCCATGAAGGGTACCATACATAGGTATATATTGATAGAATATGGATTTAGAAATACCAATAATTTAATGGCATTCCAAATTAAAATGATTTCATAATAACACCTACCTCAATGACCAAAAATTGTATAATTTAATGGTAAAATAAAAACCAATGAATAAAAAAGCCTATACAATACCTAGATAAACACGTACCTAATATTAGACTAACCTAAAAACCTAAGTTTTCCCATTATGGACACTAGATCTCAACAGAGAAGATTAAACTAATAATAAATGTAAGGAGGAAGGAGATAAAAGAATAATTAAGTTATAGGAGCGATTTACCTTTTGAATATTCTTGAAATCTATAGAGAAAGTGGCTTAGAAACTTAGAGAAGAATGAGGTAACTTCTATGGATCTCTCTCACAGTCATTTGTGGAAGGTGAGGAGGAAAATAGGGGGAAATGAGGATAAATTGAGCAAGTAAATATAGGTGAACTAATAATATAAAATTCTAGGAAGCTCACAGGGTTTGGTTACATGGTTTACCATACCATGCACAATCTATCGAATAAAACTCAATACTTATGGTTTTACTCATGGTTTGACCACATGGTTTAGGAAATTACATGCCAATAATTCACCCTTCTATAAAATTATCCCCCCCCCCACACACACACACATATTGAGTGCATGGTTAGAACAAACCTTTCACTAACTGTGAATCCCATCCATCTCACCCATTTTTCATCTTTCCAAAGCTCCAACTACAAAAACTCCCAAAAATTCAAAATAAATCATAATTATATATAATTTATTTCTCAACAGTGACATGGGAGTGTCCCAATTCTCTCCACTATAAAAATTTATTCCCCCAAAAAGTCATTAGTAAATGTAGAAAGTAATTAATAACAACCCCTCTTCTCCCAATCATGGATTTATAGGTACCGTGGGAATAAATTTGATAACTAGATACCCAAAATACATACCATGAAAGAAAATTCTATCCATTTCAAGCTTAAAATTTTATATAAACAACAATATTATATCCCCACCCCTTTATCAGGATACATGTGGTGGGGGGTTGGGGAAAGTCAAAGAGGTCAAGTGAGAAAGGATCATCATAAAAATACACAATTTCTTAAAACCAATGGAACTAATCCTAAAATATCACCTCAAAACCTTAATCATAACCCAAATCAAAATCAAGATATACAAAACAAAAATAATATAGAGACCTTTAATAGGCCACCCCACCATTTAAAATTCATCTTAAAAATGTGAGATGGGGGATTGACACACCTTTCAAAAAATCATCACTAAATAAAAAAGTCTTCCCAAAATACCAATATAAATTAAAATCCTTCACAAACCAACAATCAACCTAAAAAACTACTCATAAACTAGTTTTTAATACACAAAAGACGATATGAGCTAATGGAATACCAAAATTCCTAGAAGATAGGGTCAAATAATCCCTCAATATCCTATAAAATAGGAATAGAAAGGATACAACAATCAAAAACATACATAAGCATAAAACAACATTTAATTTCTCCTCGGGTCATAAATATAAAGGTAAGTGTAACCTAGGACCTCACTCGAAGAACATTTTCCCATAATGAATCTAAAAAAATCCAAAATAAGGAATAATATCTACTGGGTGAATTAGTTAGTTCCTAATCTAAATCGGTGAAGAACTCATCCTAGTTACCCAAGAACATAGAAAAGGATTCCCATGAGAAACTATTTAAAATAAAAATCTCATAATATATATAATATTATATATATATATATATATATAATACTCAGTAATAATAACTGGTTACTAAGGCACAATCCTATCCAAAAATAACCAATGCCTTTAAAATAAGGATAGAGGAGATCCCCAAAGAATGAACCAAGAAAAAATTACCTCAAAGGTTAAATCTACTATAAAAAAATTGAGAATAAATCCCAAGAAATGTTATCATTCAAATCCTATATATATTTGAACATACTTGAATTTTTTTTATAATACTACTTATATAATTTATATAGATGACCAAGATTGTCACATCGGAGATAGGTCTTTAGGGTTATCAAGAAAGAGGTAATATAATGTCTAGGTATCCCATAATGGAACACATGAGAGATCTATTATTTCTCTAGGTATATGTAAGGATCTTACAATATTGTACCTCATCAACCCAACCTTTTTAATTAGGCTCATATCACCTCTAATTAGATTCCACCATTAAATCCTTTTCAACTACTTCTTTGTAATAATTTAAACCATATTAAAACACAACTAATTTGAAGTCTATAAAAATACCTCCTTCAAAAAATAAAGCTTTTATAAATTCATTTGTGACTATATTAGAAGTAAATGATACCAACTCAAACAAAATATCATTATAATCCTTTACCTTTCTCTAATCCTAATTAAGAATCATGAATTCAATAGATGTATCCAACCTTCATGTCCTTAGAATAATGCCACTAGATAAACACGATCTTGAATAATTCCCAAGACATGTCTTCATTAAACTGTGATGGGATGAAATATTCCCACTATATATGACTTGATCCTTTAAAAAATTCCACAATAACTTTAACCCTCATGGATTCATGAATTTTTATATAATTAAAGATTCCCTAAATCCTCTCTAACCACTCCATTACCACAAGAGAACCTTGATCATCTTGTAAAGTAAACGATCACTAATAAAAGAAATCTTGGATGGGGTCCAAGAGAAATGAATATTTTGATTATTTCACTCTATTCAAAGTCTAGGTAGAGTTAATATCCAAAAGGGTTATACCTAGATGATGAGACACCAAGGATCATCCCTAGAGAAAAAATTTATATACTTTATTGATACCTTTATGGTAGGTATATTATAAATAACACAAAAACATGAATCCAATCAATTAATACCTCATAATTTAAATCAAAAAAATCCAAACATAAACTAATAAAAGGTCTAAAACTAAATCCATAAATCCACTAAAAAAATTACAATAATTACATATTCTAAAAAATTCCTTCCTATTAAAATAAAATAATTGGATAATGAATCTACAAACTAATTTTATAAAATTATTCATGATTTATAAATAATATATCCTTTGAAAATATTATATATTATTTATAAAACTAAATAAAATTCATTTCACAATCCTAATATAAGTTAAAATCCCAATCTCATTCCAAACTCCCAACTAAGGGATTTAAAACATTTACATAAAATCCACGTTCATTCCAAAACAATTCATGGGTTTCATTATAAAATCAACTAATATTTAAAACACTACATGAATTTTGATATATTTTTACAAAAAAACCATAAATATCATTGTAAACTGGAAACATTACATGAAATTACTTTCCCACACAAAACTAACCATTGAAAACTTAATTCAAACGACATCAATACATCACAAAAATCTCTTTGATTCATCTCCAATAAATGAGAATCAATTAATTGGAAATTTAGAAATAAAAAGAGGTTATAATAATAAATATTAATAGGTTTTAAGACTATGAATGGTTTTTTTAATGGTTTAGTAGACTGCACATCAGCTATGTAACTATGATTATAAGGTGTATAGGCCCATCTGTACAGGCTATGCATGGTTTACCAAACTATGTATTAATCATTCATACATATTTAATCATTACTTTACACATTAAAACTCAAATAAACTCTGAATTAACTCTTAAAAACCCAATTAAGATCAAAAAATCACTAATTTATATCAAAATACACCAAAAAACAAAAATAGAATCCAAATCCAAGACTTGAATCCCAAATACCCTTGGAAACTCAAGTTTCATTATGAAATTTAGTTATCAGGAACTTATAAAAATGACCTTTTTATTGAGTTCTAGCAATATTATCTCTATACTACCCGACTCCCCAAATAACAAGAAATATTTGATACCATTTTTTAGTGAACCAACCAGGGTTAACTGGCCATGTAACCCAAACCAGGTCACCAAAAGGACCAAAGAATGTTATTTATCCCAAGTGCTAGTGAAAATAACAAGGGAATATAATATAAACTAGGTGGGAACAGTTTCAAAATTTAATGATAATAATAAAGAAAGAGAAACTTTATTAAGAATCTAGAATGGTGTGTCCATACATTAGACTTTCATTCCTAAAAAACAAATAGTTATAAGTAAATAAGCACGCCAAATAGTGAATAATAAATATAACCAACAAAATTCACTTTTAAAAATATAATATCCCAAATAAAACATAAAAAGTACTAAAATTAAAGAAACAAAAAAATATAAGAATACTTAGCTGAATAGACAATAGAAAATATCTTGATCAAACCATAAACCTGAATCACCACACCCAAGGTTTCCACCACATCCCAATAAATCCATCAATGGAAAAATGTAAACATCAACCATAAAGGGAATATAAAATGGGAACCTATATAAAAACATAATATCTGAATACACATATAGGTGTGTATATAGAGTGTGAGTTACACATGCCCAAAAGTATTTCACCAAAGTGTTTATACAATTACTTTTATAAACAATTTCATAAATTATAGTTTGAAAATAATTTATAAAGTATTTTTTTCATAAGATAATGAATAAATAAAACAAGTATCATAATTTTCCCTGAATAAATTAATAACTATTTTCCAAATAAAAAATTTAATACCTTTTTAGAAAAACAAAATCACTATAAAGCTTTAAAATAATGGTTTTAAGCTTATGAAAATAAGAAAAACTTTCCTTTGAAATCATTCTTTCAAATTAACAATTAGAAAAAAAAATGGAACCACTACTTTAAAAAGAGACACTTTGAGACCTTTAAAAATAAAATTATATGTTTTTAAAATAAAAACAATGCTACATTGCTTCTTTCAAAATTTCTCCCAAAACCTCCCTTTTCAAAAAAATTGAAAAGTTAACTAATTCATAAGTAAAAGTAGTTGTGAAATCAATAGGGGGCCATCATACCAAGAGATAGAATTAAAAATTAAACAAAAATAATATAAATGGTTCCACAAAACCAATATGAGATAAATGGGATAAAAACAAAGTGTTTAATGGTAATACCTAAGATGATATCATCAATACCAAAATAAGTATCATGAGAAACTCATTGGGTCCTAACATGAGAAAACCCTATACATAATCATGTGGAATCAACTATAGGCCTATGTTGCACTCCTTAAATATATAATCTTTGAAATCACTCTCATAGTCTCAATAGGGAACTCCCCTATAAAGGACAAAATATACACTAAGTAACACTATCTAGTTCATTAATCAAAGCTATTGTATCACAAACCTAGATATATTACTTAGTTACCCTGGTTTCCTTTAACATCAATCAAGTGGAGGTGATAAAACAAGTGAATATTACAATCGCCACGTTTATCTATAATAAAACATAACAAATAATATCACATCTCACTTCCAACACTCTTTTAAGAAACTTACCCTTTCGCATTTATTTAATAATTACATAATAATTCATTTCATCCCATAGATGGAAAATTATATACAAGACATAATACAAAGGGGATAAAATAAGGGTGTCACAACAATTAAGAAAAATATTTTTATAAGGTGTTAGTTGATCCTTTAAAACTAACTTTGGAGACTAAGTTGTATTAACACCCTTTGAAAAATCAATCATGAATTCATCCTTCATAAATTGTTTTGAAATTAACACATTCCTTTAAAACATCATAAAACATAACAATGACTAAAAAGTCTCAAAATTAACTCAATAAGGGCCAAACACACCCCTTTATAAAACATGAATCACCTTTTTTAAAATCAATATGGTTTAAAAACATCTTCTATTTTAAAATTCATTTTAAAAATCCCATCACGTTTTTTAACAAACAATTGGCATGCGTGAAAAAATAGTTTTAAAAACTAAGATCTAGAAATATATAAAATTTCCTCTATTCTAAGTGTAGAAGATATATAAAACATTTACCAAACCCATTATGAATACCATGCATAGGTATAAATTTATTGAAAATGGATTTAAAAAGACCAATCATTTCATAACATTCAAAATAAAAAAAATTAAAAAAAAATACCTCAATCAATGGAAAAAAAGTCACCTTTAATGGAAGAAACCAAACCAAGGAAGAAGATGTCCTATAAAATCCATAAAAATCAAATATATAATATTATACCAACCTAAAATCCCTAGTTTGACCACCATATCCACTAGTATTAATGGGAAAATAAGAAACCATGAGGAAATAGGAGGAAGTAAAGAATACAAATATTGAAGGGAAATTAGATCTTTACCTTTTAAATCATCTTGAAATCCATGAAGGAAGGTCTTGGAAGCTTAGAGAAGAAAGGTAGAACAACCAAAGATCTCCCTCTCATCAAAAAATGTGAGGATAAGTGCAAATGAGTGTCAAATATGGTTAAATTGATCAATATTAGATAGGTAAATTCATAATGTAAAATTCTAGATAACCCACATGGTTTGCCTGTATGGTTTACCAAACTATTTAACTTCCACTAAAATCGAGTTGTAACCCCTTTTACATCTAGAATTCATAGTTCTCCCAACTTTGTGTAAACTGTTCTCAAACACCAAATAAAACTTTATACTTAAGGTTATCAATATGGTATTTCCATGCCAATTAGAAAACTATGTGTCAACCATGAAAACTTCACTAAAAATATCCTTCTCTCTACATGACTTGGGTTCAGTATTAGCTCTAACCGAGCACCCAGCCCCGATCCCTGTATTTTATCCTTTAAAACCTCTAACTCTTGAAACTCCAAAAAAATGAAAATAACTCATAATTAAATATAAATTATTACTCAATAATGTTAAGGGTGTGTCAAAAATAAAAACCCTTACTTTGGCATTATGGAAACTTAGTAAAAGGGTAAAATAATAGTTAATGAATAAAATATCAAGGAAAATACATTAAAGGGATCATAATACCATGGAATTATAATTAGGGTGGTATATAACATGGAATTTTAAAATAGATTATAAAAAAATAATTAAAATTGGAAATTAATGAGATGGGAATATAAAATTTTGTTTCAGAATAGTAACGAATTATGAAAAGGGTATAATAAGAGTGAATAAATAATATCTAATTGAAATTATATCTAAGGGATAATGATACCAAGGAAATATATTCATAGAAACATATGGCATGGATGATGTTTATTGCATGATGTGATGCATATGAAGAATGTATATTCCAAGGCTAATAAATTTATTTATTTCTATAATAAACATCATGGTCATAATGATTATAGAATATCATGATATTTACATTCCTTAGTCATGAAATTTACTTTTATTAATTACTTATTCTATTTCAAATTAAATATGGAAAGTGTATATCATTTATTTTTTACTTTAACAAAATAATAAAATCATGTTTATTTTATCATATTCATTTATCAATCTATGTAATTCATTAATAATAAATTTCTTTAATTTAAAATGAAAATTAAAATAAAATTAATAAGAAAAGACATAAATTATAAAGGAAAATAAAATGATAAAAATATATACACCAAAAAATTAGGTTGGTAAATCAACCCCTGAAAATAAATTACATCCTCATAATTTTTATGCACTGATACATAATTAAATATAGTTTTATTCATACCTTTAAAAATTAAAATCATCAGGATCCTCAAATATTTTTGTATTTATAGTAGTAGATCTATGTTTTTTCATCTCAATAGTAATTCATTGTAAAAAATTAATGAAATCCCTTAAGATGTTTTCCCATCCATTTAAGGTATAGATATTGAGCTAACAAAACATGAAATTCCCATGTTCCATGAATATTTTGTAGTATTAAAAAAGAGTTGGATATGTGAAAAGGTTATTCAAAAGTGATCTGAATATTGGAAAAATTATCAAAATCACTTTAAATATAACTTTTAATAATAATTTCAATAAGTCCATCTAGAATATATAGAAGGGTAGTGTGAAATTTCTGCCTATCCATCTCAAAAAAACTATTTACTCTATTGAAAAAATAATATAAATAATTATAACATGTCACCCATAAAAAACACATTGGATTTATTGTGTGGACACCTAATTATGTTTCCATATATTATTACCAAAAAAATAATCATTAAAGTAAATATGGTAAAGTAATATTATGAATTATCATTAATAGAGTGAAAAGGTAAATACTATATGAATATACTAGTTATACCTGAACTAGTTTCTAAGAATAAGGGTTTTATATCCGTAGGATTTCTATTCTTCTTTCCAAAAATATATTCCTAATTCCAAAAAATATATAAACTCTACTCTGATGCCAAATGATATGCCTCAAACCCATACTCTCAGATATAGTATTAAATAAACAATATTCATAACAAAACTTAAAATGTATTTCTTATAAATCTATTCCTAAAATATTTAATTTTAACATTTCTAGGAACTAGAAAAATATATGAGAAAAAATACATAAAAATTATTAAAATGATCTTATATATATATCTATGAATCCATATTTCTTATATCCTTTATAATATACTTAAATTAATAGGGATTTTGGAAACATAAGAAAAGAGTTAGCTCAGAAATTTAGTAAGGGTGTCAATAGGAATGATAGTATATCATGGAAGAATCATTTATAAACAACGGTTATAATTCAATGTAAACATGGAATATATCAACAATGAGTATATAAATAATGGAGGAATCATTATGTAAAAAAATAATCAACACGAATCATAATACATCATAAATATACAAAAGATATTGTGGAACATAAGATATCATATAAAAGAATACGTAAAGCATGATAACTAGAAAATCCTAAATTTGTGGTAAAAAACCCCATATGATAAGGTTATCTGCCAATGTCATCGTATCATAATGGACCTTGTGAAAATTCTACCCACCAATTTCATGGTATTATAATAATTCCATATACAGATTATCTCTAGAGATGAAACATTACCCAATAAATTGGAAGGAAATATAACCAGGATCACTCTTCTAATAATATATCATGTATATAATACATAACCTGAAATGCATGCATTCATAGGAGAATAAATAGAAATAATTCATAATATATATCAATATTCAAGGTTAAAACATGATTAATGGATATGGATGTTGATCTAGTAAATCCCTGAACAAAATATGATAATTTTATCCAGATGAACACCCTTCAATCAGAAGATAGAAGTTCAAGGTATTTATAATCAAAGGATGATAACAGTTTCTTAGTGAACACCATTAATAATACTTATGATAATATTCAATAGTTAATACCTTAAGTATATTGGATAATATACAATATGGATTATCCTGCAAAGTTTTCCATATGGAATCAATTAATATATAGACATGTCAATATGTTTCTTTAGTCAATTAAAAGGTATGGTTATTTAGGTGAATGCCATTAAAATAGAATAATGAAGCAAAAGGTGATCACATTGTATAGAGTAAAAGGATATACATTCATATCAATAGTTTTTTCTAGTAAATTGAATGGTATGGACATTTAGTTGAATACCTTTCAAATAGAATAATAAATAATAATGTATTCACACTATATAGAGTAAAATTATATACTTTCATGTCAATAGTTTTCCCCAATAAACCGAATGGTATGTCTATTTAGGTGTTTAACTTTACAAAAGAATAATAATTCATAAGATATTCATGGCATATAGAATAAAGGGATATATGATCATATCAATAGTTTTTCCCAATCAATCAAATGATATGTCTGTCTAGGTGAATACCTTTAAAATAGAGTAATATATTTACACTATATAAAATAAAGGATGTATAATCATATTAAAATAACAGTCAAATGTATTTCTATAGTAGGAGAATCCAAGGACAATATTTTATCAAGATCCTATTAGATAATGCATGGAATTTTTGGTTTTTTATCTTTTTATGGAAAGATAAAAAGTATAAGTGACCCCTTGTAATGACTTGAATTTTTCTCTGATGTATTTTAATAAATTAATTGGGAAAATACTAAGACCAAGTGCTGAGATAGCTTGAGATTATAAGGCTCGGTGTGACCGTAATTAATCTTTGAATAAAGTTAATTTTTAAAATTAAAAATGCTCAATGGATAACTTTGAATTTTAATAACTTCTAAATGGGCGACTAGATCAAAAATACGAGGTCACCATTGCGTCCATAAAAATGGTTTTCCCTTAGGTGGGGCCTAACCATGACCGGTGTGGGTTGAGGGTGAAAGTTAAATTTTGGATGTGATCTTCATTAAAATATTCAATAAAAATATATTAATTTGGCACTGTGTAGCGGCACAACATTGTTTCCTTTTTATTAAACCAATAGATAGGGGTCCAGGGTTACAATTAACAACATTGGAATCCCATGAGAGCTCTTGAGAGAATCTTGAAGTTTTTCCTCTCAATGGAAAACGATAACAGAGACACAGATCAAGATCGTTCTTTAACGGATCATCAATGACAATGAATCCATGACAGTGAACTATCCGATTCTAGGTAGGTTGTGGGTTTTGATTTGATTTTATTCCTTTTTATTGAATTCCTATGATTAATTTGAATCAATAGATGAGTATATTGATTCATGGATCATGCATATATTTTTGTGGTGGGTTTTTGATTTTAGGATATTTGTTAAGAATTGAATATAAGTTAGAATTGATTTAGTTTTTGTCCCTATGATCTTAAATTCTAACTTGGACGGATCAAGATCGACACGAACAAGTCCCAGATCCATCCACTTTGTGTGTTCTTGTTTTACGCCTCCTTTCCCCCAAATTTGTTTCTCATTCTTCATGGCGCAACAATCCAGACGGTCCCAGAAGAATATCCACTGGTAGGGTAGTTGGCAACTACAACGACCCATAGTCTAGGTGGGACCATGGTGGCGAGTGAGATTCATGGAAGGAGGATGAGGTGGTGGTGATCGGGATGCGGCAGCGGTTTGTGTCGACGCCTAGGTGCAGGCAGAGGAGGCCTCCAGCTCAACGGTTGGTGGCGGAATCCCACACATCTCTCCAGAGAATGTCGGATGGAGGATCCACGGTAGAGCCGTGGGTGGGTGCTGGTCACACGGACTGGCCACGTGGATCATTTACTTGGTTAGTAGGAATAAATATCTCTTCCTTTCCCCAAAAAAAGGTGATAAAATCACATGACATAAGAAATGTTTAATTGGTTCTCCCACACAAGGCTATTGTAACATCCCACACCATTATGGAGAAAACTGAGTTCCAAAGGAAGAAATACTAGAGACTATTTTTTTCAAATTTATGTCTATAACTAGAATTGGTTAGAAACCCGCACCATTATAGGATATTGGAGTTAGAGAAAAATGATTTCCAAAGGAATAAAAACTAGAGACTATTTTCCTTTTTAAATTAAGATCTAGTACTATAATATATAGATTCATTTTAAATTTTTTGAGGAATGTTTTTAAGATGAATTTTTAAGTAAAAAAATTTTAGAGTGATTTTTTGAGTGTTGTATAAGTGAGGTGGAATATGGTAGTTCCAATAGCAAGAAACTGGAACCCCATTGGATGGAATCATATTTCTAGTGGAAAATATAATGGTGACTAGCCACTCAATCATATGGCTAATGGGGTTTAGTGGGACCCTAGTGGGCTACTTTAAGTCTATTGGACCCACCAAAGTTCTGGTAGGGGAACCCAACTCATACTTTAAGAGGGGTAAGTTTGGTTATTTATAAAAATTTATTTGAGTAAACATGTAGGGTTTTGGATCCATCCAACTAGGAAGAGAGTGAAGATTCTCCAACTTACTCTTATTTCTTCCCCCTTCCTATCCCTTGATGTTATATGATTTGAGAGGGATTTATTTGGTGATTTGACGAAAGGTTTCATCCCATTCTTATTCTTTTCTCCTCTCCTATTCTCCTCCTCTACTTCTTTGACTATGATGTTTTACCTAGGTATTTGAGATAAAATTTCATTAGATCATAGTGGAATTTTTTCACCATGATAGGTATTATGTATATGGTTATAATAAGGGTACAGGGGAGGATCACCACATGTGTTTTCATGCGGTTCTCTGAGAAGTTACTTTTTAGTTGTGTCTTTGATTTTCATAAAATATGGATGAAATTTATGGATGATTCAAGATTTGGAATTGTGGATTTTATGTGGAAAATTTCTAAATTCATGTGGTGGGTGATCTAAACCTATTTGATTGATATTTTGGTTATGATAGGCTACCTAGTATATTTTTTCCCAATTATTCATAAATGATCAATAGTGTTTTTATAATGTAAATTAATTATATATCATTTATAATTGATTATTATAACTATTTGAAAAGTTAAATATATTTTGAGGTGGTGATGATTAATGTGGTCTTGATGGATAAGGATGTGATAATTCCTAATTTGTTAAATTGTTTTTTAGTTTGGTGGTCCCTAATATTTTTCATTGGTTTATATGAGTTCCACACATGTTGTGACATTCATATCTTAGTGATCTGGTGAAAATGTTCCAATATAGAACCAAAATTGGTTTTATTATATATAATAATAAGAATAATTATGTTTGGGTCCTTAAGAAGTCCTCCATGAGTCATGTTTTGATTTCATAATAATCAATGTCCATGAGCCTGATTTAAAGTGTTGAGAATATTGTACATGGAATTCGCATGAATTTTTCCTTCAAAACTTTTTGACTTAATAGACATTGATAGATGACTTTAGATGTCCCCTTGATGTGTGAATTTTATTTATTTAATAGGATAACTCAAGAGAATCCTTGTGATAATTCTTGGTATAGTTAATGGTAGTTTGGATTGTTAATATGGGTTTTAATATGTGTAAGGTGTGAGGACTATACACGTCAAGTTAAATGGTTTTGGGTAGTTTTTTTCTTGGTTATATAATAGAGAAAATGTGTTTTGGTAGTGAGACCTAACTTATTATTGAATAGAAAATGGTAATTTAATTCCATTTCAATCCTTGGTTTATATATTATATAAATCTATTGATACATTACTTGATATGACTTTTATTATTGATGTACTACTGAAAAGTTCTTTGATATGATATAACTAATCATGCTTGAGTTATTATATAATGATGTTGTTGGTTATGTGATTGGGTACGGTGCTGATAATGTTTTCATTTTTTATTCAAGTTGTTTGTAATTATAACCCTCCTGTTTATGATTCCTAGTTGGGTGTAATTATAACCATTGTTTCATTGATTATTCAAGTGTATTTTAATTACAAACCTTATATTTATGCTTCCTAGATTGTATGGAATGTTAACTATTGATTCATTTATTATTTAGTTTAGATTTAATTACAACTATTTTTTCATTGGTTATTCAGGTTTGGTATAATGAAAAACATTCTATTTATTCTTCCTAGATTGGGTGTAATTCCAACCATTGTTTTATTAGTTATTTAGGTTGGGTGTAATTACAACCATTGTTTCATTGGTTATTTAGGTTGGGTGTAGCTCCTACCCTTCCATTTATGTTTTATAATTTCTGTATAATGCCAATAATTTTTATTTATTTATTTAGTTTGGTTTTAGTTTCAACCATTCCTATATTAATATTTTGGTTGGGTGTAATTTTCACCATTGTTCCATGGGTTATTTAGGTTGGGTCTAGTACCAACCATTCCACTATTAATATTTATGTCGGTAGTAATTCCAACCATTATTCCATGGAAATATTAGGTTAAGTGTAATTTCAACCATTATTTCATGGGTTATTAGGTTTAGTTTAGTCCCAACCATTCCTCTTTTAGTATCTGGGTGGGTTGAATGTCAACCCTTCAATTTAGGATTCCTAGGGTGGGTGTAATTCCAACCATTGTTTTTTTGGTTATTCTAGTTGGGTGTAGTGTAAACCATTTCTATCTTATTGTTTAGGTTGGGTGTAATTTAAACTATTATTTCATGAGATATTTAGTTAGAGTGTAGTTGAAAAGATTTTTTTCTCTTTCATACCTTAAGGAACCAACTTATTTACCCCATTCAGTCTATGGCCATGGGAATAGAGAGGATCAAGGGAAATTGGTGTGCTAGAAGGCTCCTAGGAAAGATCTCAAACTAAACTCAGATAGATTTTTTGTTCTTATAATTATGTGTGGAGGAGGTATTATTAGATACTACCTAGGATTAATCCTCTTAGAATAAACTACTTATTATAAGGAGGGATCTCTATTCTATTTGAATACCATGCTTTGTTAACTAGGATATCCCTTTGAAACTTTAATAACATCATACTCTATTCAGTTTAATCAGGCTCATGCCTAGTGGTAAATTTATTTTTGGGGATATCCAAAAACCACTAGAGAATTTTCTATTTTATCAGAGAATGCATAGTCTTGTTTCACCAAGATATGAAGATACTTCACACCTATAGAAATGGGGATATAGTGTTTGACCTTCTTGATACCAAAGGTGGCCAGGTGAAAGTTTTTTCATGATGTATCAAATTGATTAGGTTTTATATGATTAAATTTATTATGGGGAAAACCTTAATTCATATCCCAAGGAGCATTGTAAGTTTAAATTGTGAGTTCTCAATAAGTTTTTCAAAAGAAAAACTAAAAACAATGGGGGTTTTGAATGATTCTTCAAAATAAAATAACTTAATTTAAAGAGTTTAATATTTGAAAAACAAAAGTATTTTTTGAGATAAATAGAATACTATGGTCATTACTATATTTATACACCTCTTGAGTAGATCATTTTTCATAAATGATTATTATTTTTTGTTATAATTATTTGGTTGAGGGTTAGCCAAGATCTCAGTTACCCACAAAGCCTCTAAAATAATACATGTTGAACTAAACCTTGAAATAACAATCATGTATTCAATTTATTACCTATAATCATGCTTAAAATAATACCAAAGGGAATTTAAATCTCAAATATTTTGTCAATAAAATGATTCTTGTCTTATCATATCATAACCACACAATTCACACACTTAATATTGAATATCGATCGGTAATGAAATAAAAGGTGTTCCATTCAAATGTATAAAAACATTGTCAAAAATCATTATACATCTATAATATCAATTTAAAACCACAAAAAACACCAAAATAATAGAAAATAATGTGTTTTAACTCTCTATCCAAGTGTGTGTCTCCCATGCAATGATCGTCCACCACTTAGCTCACCATCAAGAGGAGGTAGAACCTCATGTATAACTTCGCCTATATTTCAGATCTCACTATGGGGATAGGGATATCCCAAACCTATAAGGTGATGAGAAGAACCATTTATCTATCCAAAATTTCTTAACCTTTCTCCCTAGTTGAACTTAAAAATTAGTATCCCAAGGTGTCTTTTTATAGGCAAAGTGGAATGTGGTTTTTGGCACCATGTTTTCAAAATACCACTTGTAACTCAGATTTACAAAATTGAATGGCCTTATCTTGACTTTGTAAAATTTAAGAGTTATTGGATGGAATGTTTAATATATAACTATAAATTTTGAGTCTATTAAACTTATATATTAGGATAATTTTACAAAATACTGAGTTTTACTCTTGACATTGAGCAGTTTTTTATGGAAAAATCATATAATCTGAGCCACCATATGGAAAAATTAGGCTATGGTTTATTATAATGAGTTTTATATCACATTTTTAGAAATATATCAAAAAAATCAACCCAATTTTATGGAAAAAAATTTCATAATATGATAATCAGTGGACATGTATGCATGGGACTCCATGCAGTTTGGACCATTTTTCTCCCGCTTTATCTCAAGGCCTCCAAATCACCTCCACCTATAATGAAAATATAAAAACATGTGAAAATATACTTTTTAGAATTATTTAAAATTAATTAATTGAATAAAATTAAATTTTTAATTTATTAATATATTTTTAATTTATAATACAAAATCAGTTTAAAAAAGTGATATGAGGATGGAAAAATAATATTGAATCATGATGCGATCACCAGGAAGTGGTCCTAATTATTTTTTCAAGGATTTTATCTCTTTTATAAGATTTCAAGAATGTTTTATATGGTTAATCACTTCTGATTCACCACTTCATACCCCCTTGATCATGTATTTTACCTTTTTTCTTCTTTTTATAATTAAAATATTTAATTTTCAGTTAGTGTAGTGTTAGCCATTATCTCATGCGGTATCTAGGTTTGGTGTAATTCCAACCCTTCCCTTATGGTTTCTAGGTTTGGTTTAATTATAACCAATCTATTTTGGATTTTAGTTATGTTTTGTGGTTGGATATTATGTCAGACATTGGTATCCTTTTGTGATATGTTCATAATCAACATTGGAACTAGCCAAAGCATGTATAATCAAACTCATGTATTATGTTAGAACCTAAGGATATAATGAATATTTATTATTAATATTTTAATATCATGTCACAACATTCATGTGCTTATATATTCTATATTTTTTTAGGTATATCAATGGTTGTGACCTACTAAGTTATACTCACATCCTGCATGAGGTATCTCGATGCACGTACAGACTTCATGATCATGGATGCAGGTAAGGGTGAGGGCTTTGCAATTGATGGTTGATCTGTGATGAGGGTGGAGTAGGATATAGGACTGGGTGGAGTCTTAGGTATAGGTTATTTTTTATAGAGATATTCCCTAATCCTTTATACATATGATGTATTTATGGTTATATCATATATTTTATTATGGGTATGTAGTAGGGTATGACATACTTATTACAAGAGATACATTGTATAACGTTGGGTGTATCATTGGTTAAGATATACTGATAGCATAGCATCACTTACTAAGACAATCATATTATATAATGGGATATTTTATAATGCATAGTGAACTATAATGTATGATTCATGTTGAATCCTATGATAGATCTTTGAAATTGAACATTAATAGTAAACTTTTAACTTTATTCCACATAATTTATCATTGATGGATTACATTTTTATGATAAAACATATGATAGAATTCATTTGGATGAGTGGTTATAATAATTTTAATAATTTCTATTTACTGATACATTTTTTAACATATAAGTAAATTTATAGAGGATTAGGGAGTGTCCTTGAGGCCTATATTAATGGTCTAATACTATTGACATGAGGATAAATCTTGTCCAAGCCTCCTGGAGATTCTCCCATAGATCTATCCCTCCTTCTTTCTTTTCCTAAATACATACTATCATATCATGTTGTGAAGGATTATTTCACCCAAGGATTGGGTGATTCAGTTCATCTTATGGATACACCATGGAGGAAGGAACCTCATGGTTACTTTTAATGTATTTTCATAAAGCCTATAAATATAGACAATAGAAGGATCCATCTTCGATGAAAGGTATATGTTATTAATTTGTTTTATACATGGTTTGGGTTTTTAATAGCATGGTGATCTTATGAATTATGTGAAGTGACCTTGGATTTGTTGGTGAATTTTTATATTTTTTTGAATTTGTTTTCAAACATTATTGAGTATTAGTGGAAGTGTTTGATATGTTTCTATGATGGTTGGAAAGTGATGAAGGTGAATTGGAGAAGTTTTGAATTCATTTTATAAATATTTAAAAAAAATTAAAAATTTAAAAAAAAAATTTGAGTGTAGAACTTATACACTAAGTGTAAGGCATTGATAGTTGGGTGTAATTCTTTAGCCTTGAGCATAATACATTGGATCTAATCATAATACTTCAATCATTTAAGCATAAGTCTTTTTAATTGATCATAAGTCTCTGATTATTTGAGCATAAACCTTTTAATATTAGAACTTAAGTCTTTGATTCATAATATTTACTTCATCATAAGCCTTCACAAGGTGTAAGACTTTGAGTACCCAGGATAAATCTTTAAGATTTATAAATTTTTTGAGTTTTCACTGGGTCTAAAATCATGTTTCTAAAAATAAATTTTTCTGATTAGATTAAACTAGATGATGTAAGAATTGATCTTTCATGGAAAAAACATCACATATAAAGTCTTTGATTCATAATATTTTTGGTTCCTCATCATTGATAATTTTCTCTTGATGAGTTTTATAACATCCTCATTGCTTAAGAAAATGGGAAAGATAACTACTTTTAAAAATAAAGTTGAATATGAGATGGTTTTTCAATCCATGATAAAGTTGAAGGTGAAAGATGAAGTTCATAAACCTTCAAGTGAATTAGATGTTTATGATGAGATAAATTAAAAATTAAATATAATCATATCTCTTATATCTATAAAATTCAAAAAATGAAAGGGAAGGAATAAGTTGAAACAACCCTTGAAATGATCTAACTGTTGTGGCATTGGAAATTTTTTTGTAAATTTTATAAAGAAAAATAATCATTGATATGAGTCTAATGAAAATGATGAAAATACCAAGAATAATAGGTTTTATAATAACACTAAGTATGAAAACAATTTTTTTCATTTCAAGAATAAGTTTCAGAGAAGAAGAGGAAAATTCCTAATAAGAAAAGAAAAATATGTGGCACTTTATCCTTCTATCAATTTGATGATGAAGGGAATGGAAAGTTCAAAAACATTATGGAACATGTGGAGAATTAAGAAACCTCATATATTAGTAAAGAGTAGTGTGGTAAAGAAACATATATGGAACACATACTCAGATTTTAGTTGGGATCTTTCCTTGAGAAAAACACAAAGTTCAAAATAAAAGTTAAAGATATAAAGAAATAAGATGGTAATAAGGTTGAATCAAATGAATAATTTATAAATAAAGAAACTAAAATAATTTATGAACTCAATAATTAAAATTTAAAAGTTTTTAATATTGAAAATATGTAAAAATATCTAAAATTTAAACTAGTTTTTAGGGAAAAGGGGCTAAGAAAATTGGAATCAAAAATATATTTCAATTGAAATAAATCTAAAAATCATAGAGGAATTCAAGAAATATATTGAAGTGAATGATAAAACACCTATAAAATATGATAATTCACATTAAATCAATTCCATTGAATAAAAATCAAGTTTTTAAGACATCTAATTAGAAAAGAAAACATTCTATAATGTTGTTTTTAGATCATGATTATAGTTATAAAAAAATATTCTGATTTAGTGACTACTATTGGTTCTATGGAATTTATGGTCATAATTTCTACACATGGTGGCACAACATGTATCTACCTGGAAGGAGGAAGGAAGTAAGAGGGAACAATTCTGAGATAAAAATAAGTAATTTTATATATAATAATTCTATGAACAAAGTCGCATAAAATATTTCTACTTAATATAGGTTTGAATGTTTGAAATAAATGTGTGGTAGATGCGAGAATCTAGAACATTATTCTGAAAAAAAATGTATGATTAAAATTCATAGATATATATCCTACCAAGAAAATGGAAAGGGATTTCAAAAAAATAAATATGATAAGTAATTATTTATAGATGTTTCCTTGAAGGAAAACAAGAAAGAAAGATCTTAGATAGTTGATAATGAGAAATCATTACATATGATAGGAGTCACAAAAATTCTGAAATGAATTCAGTAACATGAAGGAGGAAGATTTAATTTTGGAAATGATTTCTCACCAAAGATCAAAGCTATTGGAACCATTGATATTGAGTTTAAAGGAATCAATTTAAAATATATCTTTTTTGTGGAAGGGATAAAATATAATTTTCTTAGTATCATCTAGCTATGAGATAAATAAAATGAAGTTTTATTTCAAAAAAACTCATGTGTTTTCAAAAATTCCAAGGATATAATATATATTGCAAGTGGTTAAAGAATAAGTGGAAAGTTGTTTCAGATTGGTGACCCATCTAAATCATGCTACATGAGTGAAAAATATAAAAATAGCCTATGGAATAAGAAAATTGATCATATTTAACACAGAATCATGATCAAGATCTCCAAACATGATTTTGTGAGAGATCTTCCCAAAATCAAGAGATAAAGATAAGTTTTTTTTGAAACATTTCATAAGGGGGTGATGTCTCAAAAATAACACAGGAAGATAGAAATACAATCCATAAAACCATTGAGACTAATATGCTTATATGTATGTGTTCCCATGAGGAACAATTCAACCAAGGGTGGTATATATTTTATTACATTCATAGATGATTTCACCTAGATGTACAATTTTTTATTCATGAAACACAATTTTGAATCTCTCTAAATATTAAAAAAATTCAAGATAAAAGTGGAGAAGGATCTTAGAGTTTATATAAAAAGGATTAGGTTACATAATGGAAAATAATATACAATACATGATTTTGATATCTATTTAGAAAAACATGGGATTAAAGATCAATATATCACAACATACACTCCACAATAGAATGGTGTAGATAAAATAAATAATGGAAATATTATAGAAATAATAAGAACTATGATAGATGAGCACAAGCTTCCAATGTTTTTTTGGAGAGAAGTTGTATATTCCATTTTTTATATTAAAAATTGGTATTTATTGAGACCTAAAACTCATAATACTATATATGATATGTTTCATAAAAAACAACCAACCATGAAATACTTCAATGTCTTTGGAAGCCCTTGTTACATGAAGGTCATGAACAAAAAACTAGGGAAGTTTGAAGAATTGATAATTAAGGAACCTTTCTGTGTTATCATTCAAATAGATCTATTTTTGAGTGAAAGAGAAAAACTAACATGAGGTGATGGAATTTTAAAATGTTAAAATAATTTAAAATCAGTAAAAAAATATGTGCTCTTGTTCAGATTGATGATAAATCTATTAGGGCTAAAAACTTGCAAAATTTTGAATGATAGATTTGTAAGGAAATTATAGTAGAGAAGGTTATGGTTGATATTGACTCCAGTTTTATGAGTGATGAATTAGGGACTGAGATTAGGATCATAGGATTTATAGTTTAAGGAAACATGTTGACTATGAGAATATTATTTTTCAGCAGGATTCACTTGTCTAAACCCAAAGAAAAATGAGGTTAGAGAACCAAACTGTACTTCTTTCACATAGTAATCCTTATTAAGTCACTAAGGCAGATAAGAATGATGATTTTATTAATTTAATGAATGAATTTCTTGATCAAATATAGAGAAACTCTAGTCAAGATCTTGTATCGATCCCTGATAACAAGAATGTCATTGGGTCCAAGTGGGTTTTCTAAAAAAATGAATGAGAAAGGTGAATTCGCAATAAATTAAGCATAGATGGTGTGTAAAGGTTATTCTCAAATCGAGTGAGTTAAATTTAAAGAATGTTTTTTAATTTTATTAAGACTTGAAACTATTAGGAAGTTTTTGGAATTGGTAGCACATAAAATATACAATATCCATCAAATGGATGTGAAATCTGTCTTTCTTAATGGTGAGTTAGAAGAGGAGGTTATCATTAAAAAACCAAAAGTATTTTTCCTTAATAAATATGTGAGTATTTTATGAAATATCAAGAATGATTTATATGGTTTAAATTAGTCCTCATGACCCTATTATTCCACTCTTTATGGATGCTTGAGAAACATGGATTTTTTAAAGCGTAATAATGATAGTGATCATTATGTGAACAAGGTGTCCATAGGTAATCATATTATCATGGTATATGTCAATGACATAATATCTACATGTGACAAAGAGTCTATATATTGATAATTTGTTGAGGAGATGAAAAAAATTGAAATGTCCATGTTGGGTTAGATGTCTTACTTTCTAGGGTCATAAGTCATGTAAGAAGCTGATCATATTTTTCTATCCGGAGAAAATTACTCCATGGAATTTTTAAAGCAGTTTGGAGTGTATGAGTGTAAATGGATCTCTACTACTATCATTATTAGAACCAAATTGACTATAGATGAGGCTGGAACAAGTATCAATCATAGATACTTTTATAAACCGAATGGTATCCTTCTCTACATTATAGTATATAGAGTTTAAATTATATTCATGGTTACATTTTTTGGACAATTTCAAAGTGATATGAAAGAATCAATCATGCTATTAGTGAAGTGAATCCTTTGATACATCATTAGTACATTGAGTTTTTTCTTATTGTAGTGATTTAATTCATAGTTGACCTTGAAAGGATTTATTAATACTAATTGGGTCAGTTACTATGTTAATAAGACATCCCCCTTATATGGAACATTTTTCTTTGATGAGATATATGTGTAATGGAATATAAAGAATAAGAGTTTAGTGGCGTCAATCATAGATAAATCGGAGAACATTACTACAACATAGGCCTATATGTAGATGATTTGAATGGAGGTTTAACCGACATACTTGATAATTGAAGTTTGAAAACCACAATACATTTCCTATGACAATAAAAGTTCTATATATATTTCTAAGAATCCAATTTATCACCCTATATCTAAACCCATTGATCTCAGGTATCATTTTATCAAATAAAATTTGGAAATGGTGATCTAAGAATTGATTTTATAATTAACAAGGACCAAGTGGTATACATTTTTACCAAATCATTACCAAAGGAGATATTTCATCACATAAGGTTGAAACTTCATGTTTAACCTTGCCCACTCACCTAAGGTTCATTTGAAAAATCCACTCACACTATGATTTGTATTATATTGAAAAGGGGGGATAAATAGTTCTACAACACTTTTCTAAATGGGGATAGAATTTTTTTGGGGAGTATGCACTACCATTTTATCTAAATTTTTGGATATTGAAATATGTAAGAGATGTTTGATAGTGAGAAATGGACACATGGATTAAGGGGGATTTAATTGAGAGGGGTTTCATTTAAGTCACTAATCCACACTTTCTTATCATTCAGGGATAGAATTATCTCAAAAACATTACCTTATTTAGTATTTTGGTGCAACACACATCTCATTCAAGAAAGGAAATGATTTGATGGTTCTCATAAGATTTGATGTGTTCTGAGATAAATCTGATTTTATTAGAGTTGAATGGAGTTTCTAAAAAATATAAATGGGGGAGATTAAAGTTCCTTAGACATATTGATAAATTTTTCATTTTTTTTTTTGAATTTTTTTTTCAACCTTGATTGAGTATCAGTGAAAGTGTTTGATATAGTTTTGATATGGTTGGAAAAGGCTAGAAATATATTGGTGAAGTTTTGAATTCATTCTAGAAATCTGAAAAAACTAAGAAAATTAATGAAATGTTGAGCTTAAAGCATCTATATTGAGTGTAAGGAATTAATAACTAATCATAAGTCCTTACCCTTGAGTGTAAGACTTTTTTTTTATTGTATTCCCTTAAGCCTATAAGCATAAGTCTTTGGCATTGATTATAGGGATTTAAGACTCTTAAAATAAACCTTTGAATCATCTAATGTAATTATTTGAGACAATATATGTACTTCATCATAAGAAACCATTAGGAGAGTGACTTTGAGTTCCCAATGTAAATCTTTAAGGATTAGAAAAAAATTTAAATTCTACTAGGTGTAAAATTGAGTTTCCAAAATTTGGTTTCTTAATGAAATTAAACCCAGTGATGTAAGAACTTATCTTCAATGGACAAAACATCACATCTAAAATGTGATTAAAGCTGAACCAAATGAATTTTTGAATATGGTGATTTATTCCCACTCAATACACAAAAACACTAGCTAAAAAACTCATCTTATTCAAGAAGAATCTTCAGACATTAAAATAAAATGGAATATCAAGACTGATCCAGTTGAGTTAAGAAGTGAAAACTAAATAAGATGACTTTTTTAGCTAGTGTTGTTGTGTATCGAGGGGGAATAAGAATTTGATGCACTGGATATATATATTCAAGGTAAATTTGGTCATATAAGTTAAAGAAACATGAAAAGAAACTTCACATGGTTTGATTTATTAGGTAGTGAAAAGAAAGTATCACGAAACCAAAAATGGGAATTCTATAATGGTGATTTTTTTTAGAAACCTTAAAGTATTCCTAGTTTTCCTTTTATGGATACTGAGTTCGATGGGATCCATTTAATGATCTTAAATGGAATTTGTTTTTATAATATCAATGATGAGAATATTTTAAGATGGTGGAATAATAAAAGAGGTTTTTTGATTTAGGAGAGAGATGAACAGAGATGGAGTGATGAATATTTTGAGAAGAAGAAGTGAGCCAATTGTGTGAAGTTTGGATTTTATGATCTATATCTGCTTGAACTCAAGCATCCTATGAATGGGATTTAAGATTGAGATTTTAGTAGTAGATTTATATAAAATACTAAAAAAATTGAGTATGTTTTTTGAATATTATAAAGGAACATGGATAATATCATTATCTATTGCAAAAGAAACTTGAAGCTTAAAGTGATATATCTCATTTGTTATGACTCATTGTAACTAGGGGTGATGTATATGACCAGATAGATGTTGTTTATTGGTATCAACAAAATTTTTTGAATTTTTAGGTGAAGGTTGATTTCTCCATGCCCATTAAAATTTGGTGATTGTCTTATAATGGAGAAACTATAGCTAAAAAACTAGATGTAATAAGGAGTAGGCTCACACAATGTGTTTGAACATTGTAGAAAATCATCGCATTCCTTGTTTTATTCATTTTCTGTATTATCATGAAAGGTTGAGAGTATAATATTTTTTTGATATTTTCATGATCTAACCAGATAAATATTTTTATTTCATGAACAAGAATAAATATTAAAAAGAAAATTCTATACTAATTCACCCCTCCCTTTTAGTGTAGTTATAAAATCCAATGGATCAAAAATCATGGTTTTTATTATCTTTTTATTCATTTAATAAATGTTATTTGATCTTTATAAACCCTTTAGTATTATCATAGCTTTATCATGCGTCTTGATTCTCAAAATCATGTTGAAAATGAATAAAATGTATGTCTTTTTTGACATTGTGTTTCCTATCATAAAATATGATATATGTTTTTTTATTTTACTGGACTTATGATATAATATATCATAAGGTGTGATATGGTCATGCTATACAATATGGGATTTCGTTGGTAGTGACATAGTTGAAATCCTTATATTTCCACATATCTTAATATATAATATGTGGTAATCATATATTATGATGGGAATTTTTTCTATGTCATATCTTATGATTTATCCAATCGTAATCAATGATGGCATCGATTTAAGGCCACAAAAGAGAGTGTTGTATTGCTTAGGAAATATCAAGAATATCACCTGCTATGATAGATCATCCATAGAATAAAATATAGAGGATATCATAAAATATGATAGATAATATGAGATTATATATCATAGGTTAAAATACCCCATCCATAAAAAGTGATATCTTATCATGACTTATGATATGGGTTGTGTCGTAAAATATGATAAACGTGAAAATTTTAATTTTTTAACATTTAAATTAATAATTAAATTATATAATTTATAAATTATTTATAAATTATAAAAAGGGTATTTTAAGATATTTATTTAACTTGTGAATTTTTTATAAATTAATTAATTATAAAATGTTTATAATTAATTATTAATTATTTTTGAAACATTTAATAAAAAATTTCTAATTATTATAGTTTTCAAAAACCATCATCGATACGGACCCTTCGGGCCTATACCAAATTCAAAAGGGTAATTTAAACCATAACAAAAACATTTTGGTAGATTTTATCTATATTTAAAGTGGATAACATGGTGAATAATTTATAAAGTGTTTATAAATTTAAAATAAGGAAAAATATAAAAGTGTTTATATTTATTTATGGATTTCTAAAAAATATAAATATAAAATGTTTATATTAATGATTTATTTGTAAAAATAATTTAATATATTCTAAAATGGTTTTTTGATGATGATGTGATTAATTTTTTAAATAAAATCAAATGTGATATATTTTAAATTGTGAAAAAAATTTACATAAAATATGAAATGCTAATTTTTATAATATAATATTTCATAAAATATCTCGTATTTGAAATATAAAGGTTATCATATTAAATATATGTTAATAAAAATATGAAAATTTCATATTAGATGAAATTAAATTGGTCGTGTTTATCTATTTCTAAATTATAAAGTGTTTATAATTTATTTATAAATTTTTTACCTCATGTTTAAATATATGAATCGTGAATTTATTTATTTTATTTCCTTCTTAATTCATGAATATAATTTTTATATTATGAACTAATGTATGCTTTCATTTAAAAGTGTTTAACCTACTTCTTTAAATTTTCAAAAATTCATTTAAGGAGTTACATGTTAGGTATAATATTTAATTTATCTTTATTCTATCTTAAATCTAGATTGTTTGTGAGTTGTGTAAAGAGTTACACATCAATATAATTTAAACATATTTATTCGGTGTAAGGAATGGGGATTAAAAACTAAATAATTATAATCATTCATATATATAAAGGAAATAACAAGAGATAATATGGTGAGACTAAACACCCTCTAAAAATACTAAGTGGAAAAATCATTCTAAAGTGAACACTTATCAAGATCTTGATTAAAAAAAAGGGTAGTTTCATGCCAAATAAAGGTGCCCTTGGATTATCTTTTGTAAGTAAAGTAAGTAATAAGGTCACTCTAAGAGTTATGTGCCTCATTTTTAGAATTTTATTTATATTATATTTAACTGGAAAACCCTTAGGAAGGATACCATAGGAATAGTGTTAAGCTTATATATTTGATGGATTGGGAAAAGAGAAATACACTCAACAATACAAGCACCATATATGATATGATTGGAACTATGTTCTATCTAAATATCTAAGTAGTGAGATAAAGACTAAAGTGGATTAATTACTTAGTGAAATATAGATCTTGACCCACTAATGGATATGATGGATTTTAAAAGGGGTCGTTATTTTAGTGAGATCATGTTTTATAAAATTACTTATTAAATGAATATAAAACATGATACTTATATGATTAAATCTTATGTTGTAGATAAATAGAATCATAATCATCATTAATTTGAGATCAATACTAGAGAAAGGAGAATATTAATGTAATAAACTTCTTAGACAGGTATAAAAACTTAAGAAGCATTATTAAGAAGGAATAAAAATTATATGTTTTAGAGTAAACCCTTGCTAAGAAATAAACCTTTTAAGTTATTTAATAAGTGTATCTATATTCTTATTATAATCATAAAATAATTAATATAAAATTTAAAAGTCATTAAATGCATAATTACCAAAGAAACTTTAGTCTCTGCTCATATATTCAATATGATTAAGTATGTTGGTGACTTGGAGAGACCAAAGGTTTATGTTAAGGATTATTCAAGCTATGAAATTCATTATATAATTATCATTAAAAATTATCTACAAATATTAATGAAGTTCAAGGAATGATTACCCTATTTTCTCAAAGTGTTGAGGATAGGTTAATTGGGTATGAGATTTCTAAGTTTTGGTGATGTATTGACGTTATAAGTGGGTAAAAGTTCATTATTTAAGAAGAAAGTATTGTTGGTATGTCCAAAAATCAAATATCAACAATTTTTTATTAAGATAAACCCTATTTTAAAGGAAAATGGGGAAACCACCATGACATCAAAGACTTAAACAAGTCAAAATGCCCCAACGGTCCAAAATTTCAAGACCAAACAACAACATTACAAGAGAAAACCCCTCCCAGCATCAAAAACATGAAATACAGCTTCCACCTTCCACCGCTAATCATGTATATAGAGACCCTAAGCTTGACGTACATGGACATTACATTACTTTTTCGGAATACTTAATACATAACAAAAATACACACACAAGGACTGTAATAGTTTAGTGTCTTTGGAAACTCGGAATATAATCTTCTAATCGTGGTGAAAGATCTTCAACATCTCCCATAAAGATCTTCCCCTTTTGTTTTCTTACCTAAAACCTTCCTTTTAATCCTGGGGAAAAAGAAAACATAAAAAGGGTGAGCTCAAATGCTCAGTAAGGGTAAGCATGGATAAAATAAAACATACCATATACATTTGAACTTAAAAAAACATGAATATTAAAAATCATGAGCAACGACATAAGACATGGAAGTACATAAGGCATAGATCATAATGGAACATAAATAATGATAAAATAGCATGGGAATAAAATGTGTAATTGTGGAAACCATTAAGAACATGATATGATTTCCATAGTAGCCAAGGCATTGCTGCCAAGACCATCTTAGTGGAAAAAGTCCCTTTCTGAATCGAGTTCATTCCTCGTTCCAGTCCTGTATTACTGAACCGGTTTAACTTGCCGTTCCAGCCATGTCTATCTCATGAGATATAAATCTTTACCCAATGCATTGGAGGTAGATATAGGTCCCACCCATCTCATAATGAAATCATTCTTTTGTGTGCCACAAAATCATAAATCATACATCATAGCATAACCCATGTAATAAAATGGGATTCTTAAACATCATGCCATCATAACATAATCCACAAACAATTGATATCATTTCATCATAAGAAAATTGAAACCATTTAAATCATAGAGACATTCTACTTGAAACATACACATATGAAATAATGTCATCTTATATGGAAAATGGTTTCGATAAAACATTTGAAATGAATTCTTGAGGAAAATATCCTTTTTTCTTCAAAATCATTTTCTTTTCACAAAATGCCATGCACTTTTAAAATAAATGTATTTTGTTGAAAATATTCATAAAATCTTGTATAGTAAGATTCATGAAAATGAGGCGTTATGAAACCGTAAAAATCCGTTCACGCCGTATAAGTTAAAAATAACATTCTTCTCGTACTTTTGTCAGAAAAGTCAAAAAGTACCTCGTATGGTAAACAAAAAAAGATTCCTTACATACCATGTCGTGAAAGTAAAAAATGAGTAAAAAGTAATTTAAAAATACATGAAAACATATTTAGAAAACATGGGCTTGGATGATAAAGATAACCCCAGTAAATACTTACGAATAAACAATCTCAGATAAAAATGAGATTGATAAATTATCCCTTACCTTAGGTCTGATATGCTTCATACGTATCAGAACCACCTGTATAATGATTTAAATAATGTTATTGACTTATTACAGAATCATATTCATTGTTATTATATCATATATGGTTCACTTATGACTTTATATTACCCGTTCTTTTGTAAATTCATGTTAAAGTAGCGTTTTGGGTAAAATTGTCTCATTTCTTGTTCGTGTTTTAACTTGTAATTATTCATATGATTACTTAGATCATGATTACTTATATCCAGAATTTAAAATATGATTTATATATAATATATATTCAGAATATACATATATATAATAGATCGATAAATGGAAAGAAATACACCGTTCATGGAGACGGTAGGCCGTACGTACGCATGAACGTTGTTTTCGTTTCCTTATTGAATTGAATGGAATTAAGTAGATGACATACATATATATATATACATAAATCCAGTATAATTATTATGTCATATATTTCATGATTACTTATTATATATACTTTATAATCATTCATGAATGGTTAACATGGAGAATGAATCTCATCGCATCGCGGAGACGGTAGTCCGTACGTATGCACGAGCGATGATATCGTTCTCATGATCGTGGAATTGTATTGGAGTGTATGTATACTATTTCAGAATCAATATCAATTTAAAATAATCATATATAGTTATTATGTACACCATTATACCCATCCAAGTAAGGTGGTGGTGGAAAATAGATTACACCACGGCGTGGAGACGGTATTCTGTACGTACGCACGCGCGGTGATTTCGTTTTCCGTAGGATGGATAGATGGTGAAATAGGGTTGTTTCATACTTATAATAACATATCAGTATATGAGTGATACTGATGTTATTACTTCATAATGAAATGACCTAATAAGAAGAATTGGAAGAATAAATAAAGTTGAAAGAATCGGTAACGGACATTACCTCTTCTTTGAAGCGCCTCTTTGAGACCTCCTCTTAGGGTACTACAATTGGTCTTTGAAGAAGACCCGGACCTCTAGGATGTTTCCAGGGAAGTGAAAAAGATAATTTGTCAGGGTTTGGCTGATCTTCAAGGCTCAAAGTGGTGTGAGGAAGAGAGGGAGGAGGTGCCCTTTTATAAGGGAGGGGAGGGGCACCTTTGGAAATCTTAAAAATATTAATTTATAATAAATATAACCCCACTTAAAAACCTCCAAAAATGACTCATATTCGAATATTAGATGATATAGGGTTGTAATCACATAAACCAATAAAATTTAGACAAGTTAGGAATTTATTTTCAACATTATCAACTTGATTTTTCCTTATTTAATCAATTTTATTTTATTTGTGGTAATAACATTTTAAATTTTAAATTAAAACAAATAATTACTTATTTGTTGTTAATTTTCCATAATTGGATAATTTATAACATTTTATACCATATAAATTTAAATTTATAATTTTATAAATATTTTTGTGATTTTTAAACAATTTTATAATATGTTATTTTTATAAAATAACAATAGTGTCAAATTTGACACTATTCATTTATTTGAATTTAAATAAATTATATACAGAAGATATGTTAGAAATAAAAGCTTTAATAGATTGATAAGAGGTCATATGTATCTAGAAAATTAGTTGATCACATTAAATAGTTCATATAATATTTATTTTATTATTTTTAAAACCATTTATTTTGTTTATCTCTTAATAAAATAATTACTACAACATTTTTGTATAATTATTTAATATACTTATATGTTGAATAAAAATTAAAAATAAAATCCTATGATGAATATAAATATATTAACTTTCTCAATAATACTTTTACTCTAATTTATCATCTTAAAATCACAATAGTTAAATTGTTATATTTATTAAATTATGAAGGTGACAACTTTGGCATCATTTAAAATAAAATAATATAAGTGTCATAATCGCCTTAATAAGGATCCAAATGGTCAAAAATTAGGCCATTGGATGATTAGGTTTTATATATACACTAATAATAAGTTTTTTGCAGATTTTTGGGCCTTTTTATATGTATTAATATTTCAATAAAAACTATATTATTGATTGTTCACTAAATAAATAATTTCTGCATCATTAATGTATAAGATAATAAGGTAATTAAATAACTCTTAAAAATTACAAATAAATTACCATGACAAAGAAAAACATTTTATCTTTCAAATGAGTATTTATAACCGAATTTATATTCTGTATAAACTTATATTAAAAATACTTTAATTATTAAAGTTGAGTGAGACATATTTCACTTTCCTTTAAATAAAATAAACTAAAGGTCTTAATCACCTCCAAGTGGGTTCTAATGGATTCCATTTCGACCCAAATATGACTTAGGACAAATTATAATCATCCAATTGTATTAAGACAAGTATTAGGATAATTTTATAATATTATTTTTACCCTTAATTAGCCAATTTACCTTTTACTATAGTAAATAAAATTTACCGTTGTTACTATTCATAAATCCAAAAAATAAAAAGTAGTCTATTGATATAATTTAGACCCACTGATTACAAATATGAAATCCATTTTTCCAAATTCAATACACATAAGTTGCAGAAATTAAATTAAAATTAATCCCGTTGTCGAAAGAAAACGGGTTTTTGTTTAAAACATTGCAAAAGATTGAATTTATTTAACCTACGAATTCAATGTAAAATCAAGGATAATGAAATACATTATATTAAATGGTAAAAATATATTCTATTTATACTTTAAAACCATTCATTATTATTATTTAACCACATAAGTTATTACGATGAAAAAAGTTGTTTTTAATTAAAATATAGCATGTTTTTACTATTCATTAAAATATGAAAGTTATCAGAATAATATGAAAAATTTATCCAAGGTAAAATTTTATATCCTGATTCCAAATAATAATTTTATTTTGTAAAATTTAACTTATAAACATGTCAAAAAACTAGATTTAAAGTGGGTGCACCATCAAAAGGCGGCAAAACTGCATTTTTTTGAAAAATACTTATTTTACCTGAAAATTTTATTTTGTTATTATACTATGTTCTAGAAAATGTGTAAGATGAATAATAATGTTATAATATTCAAAACTTAGTTAATACTATTCATAACGGCTAGTTCATAATAATATTATAATAATATATCGTTGTTTAGTAAAACCTGGTATTGCGTACAACACACGCTATCGAGGAAGGTCGCGATTGCGTGTAATGCAAGCCAAGTCAGGGTTGTGTGTTGTGCAAGAATCCTTCGTTGTTTTGTATAACAGAATCCAACCATATTTCATTTATAAATTTAATATATATATATATATACACACACACTCAACGTTGCGTAGAATGACTATTATAAAACGAACATGAAATTGTCTGTAACACGATCCAAGAATAGTGTTGCGTATATTGCAAGCTAATGCGGTGTTGTGTATAGTACAAGATAAACTTGGTGTGCTGTATAATAGAATACATCAATGAAAGTAAAAGTATATTTTTCATAAAATCTCGGGGTGTTACATTCTACCCCCCTTAAAATGAATTTCGCCCTCGAATTTTTGTCAGGGTTATAAATCGTTTACTATTCATAGAAACCCACATCGTAAAAAGGAATACTAAAACTTAATTTTAAAAACTAAAGTAATAAATGCAATGATTACCCAAAGTAACTCATCATTGGGTTTCCATATAGGAGAACATAGGTGAAAATATGGATATGGAAGAAAAATCTAACCATCAAGTTCTGGTGGAGAGTGGTAGAGGACATGGCTATGAAAAAGCCAACAATCACAAAGCCATAAATTTGTGACGATCTAAGGTACCATCTGATTCATCAGATATAAGAGCAATAGGACAACATTTTTTGTTTTCATGATCATTTCCCTAAAGTTGATGAAATTTGAATTAGAAGAAATACTTTCGTGATTTTGGTATAGTCTCATCGTTGGTCGTTATTTGGACAATTTCCACTTCATCTCTTAAATAAATGAAGTTGAATTTTTCATTCATGATGTGTTAGCAGATCATGTGATAGAATGATGGGTCATTCCATCTGTCTTAAACAAAAGGTTAGAAAAGTTATCAAAAAATACATAAGTCCATCTATAGTGAGATTAATCATATATGGTTCCTAAAATGGACTTATACTTATTATATCATACTGCTTAATATAATAAAACTAGTTTCTACTAAATAGGGACTTTCTGTAGGCCAGTGGTAGGCAATAAAGGCCAGTCGCACTTCGGTTGTGGGTTCGATTCCCACAGCCTTGTCCGACGCGATGGGTTGTCGCCCATCCTGCAGGTTGTTCTTTTTCTAAAACTACATTACTATAACATCCCATAAATAATATCGAAAAAAAACTTCTATCCTTAAACAATACTAACTTATGTCCAACATAATCCATTCACATCTTTAGGCTTATCTAAAATACTTCGGTCCAAGCTCATAGTATAAAGGAAATGATTACTTGAAATCTCACATAACAATCACGTGAATGCCATCATTTATCCCCCATATATAAGATATATCTTGTTGGTCAAATTACAGACATGCGAATACCTTAATCATGTATTCTATTGAAGAATGAATACCCATTGAACCTTAGTGAAAACTTGAATGCAGTTAAAAGTTAACACTTTCCACATACCAAAATCCTCAAAATTCTATATACTCAAACCATGATATCACTTAGTCCTTATATCAATCATGAGCTCATGAATACAATCAAACATCTCATTATCTTCTTATTCTTTCATTATGCGCATATAATCTACTTTACAAAAATATCTGAATAACATTCCATGGTTACTAGTACCATTCAACATATACTTTAAAATACTTTTAGGAAAAACAATAGTGTAACAATCCTTAGATGATTCTTTATTCCATAGTACCATTAACTATACAACATAACTCTCAATAAATATACAATCATTCCACTACCTTAAAAACAACCGACTAAGCTTCAACACTTCTTTCATCTCATATATCATTTGTAGTCTCCTCATCATCATCCACATAAATACTACCCATATGACCATGCTGATTCTCTTCATGAGATTTTCCATTAGGGCATTGGTTTGCATAATGCCCGTACATTCCACATTTAAAACATCTAATCATTGTTGATGTCGTAGCAATACCATTATCCTGGTCCATGGTGTTAACTGAACCTTTTCCTTTGCACTTACTAGATTTGTGTCCTTATTTTCCACACCCAAAGCATCTTCCAGTTCCTTTGAAACAATCTCCCTGATGCCTCTTCCCACATGATTTACATGAGGGAAATTGAACTTTCTTTCCTCTATGATCATCATGAAACTCCATCTTTCTCTTATTAGTCGAGTCAGGAAACTTACCAAATTTGAGATTATTGATCATATTATGAGATTTCTGATTAGCCATAATAACAATGTTTGGACTTCCAAATCCCGTTTCATTTGGTTTCTCATGAAGAATATCATTCCATTATCCGTCATATCCTCCATTATCATGAATCTTCCTATTTCCATCCATTTTCTAAAACCCAAAAAGAATAGTGTGAGAGGCAAAAATCATGCTAGGTAAAACAACATAGTAAAGGGGGAGCATCGTCAATATCTAACATCTTAGGTTAAATTCTAATATCGTTACCGTAGTTCTAGGACTATATCTTATACGTATACTTATCCTTAGGGACATCCCTAGACATACCTTAGAAATATATCTATGGATCTCACTAACGTTCTCGCATCCGAGTTTCCAAAGGTTGACTAAACATTTCCTCTGATACCAACTTTAGAGACCCTAAGCTTGAAGTACATGGACATTACATTACTTTTGTGGAATACTTAATACATAACAAAAACACACACACAAGGACCGTAATAGTTTAGTGTCTTTGGAAACTCATAATATAATCTTCTAATCGTGGTGAAAGATCTTCAACATCTCCCATAAAGATCTTCTCCTTTTGTTTTCTTACCTAAAACCTTTCTTTTAATCCTGGGGAAAATAAAACATAAAAAGGGTGAGCTCAAATTCTCAGTAAGGGTAAGCATGGATAAAATAAAACATACCATATACATTTGAACTTAAAAAAACATGAATATTAAAAATCATGAGCAACGACATAAGACATGGAAGTACATAAGGCATATATCATAATAGAACATAAATAATGATAAAATAGCATGGGAATAAAACCTGTAATTTTGGAAACCATTAATAACATGATATGATTTCCATAGTAGCCAAGGCATTGTTGCCAAGACCATCTTAGTGGACAAAGTCCCTTTCTGAATCGAGTTCATTCCTCTTTCCAGTCTTGTATTACTGAACTGTTTTAACTTTCCATTCCAGCCATGTCTATCTCATGAGATATAAATCTTTACCCAATGCATTGGAGGAAGATATAGGTCCCACCCATCTCATAATGAAATCATTCTTTCGTGTGCCACAAAATCATAAATCATACATCATAGCATAACCCATGTAATAAAATGGGATTCTTAAACATCATGTCATCATAACATAATCCAAAAACAATTGATATCATTTCATCATAAGAAAATTGAAACCATTTAAATCATATAGACATTCTACTTGAAACATACACATATGAAATAATGTCATCTTATATGGAAAATGGTTTTGATAAAACATTTGAAATGAATTCTTGAGGAAAATATCCTTTTTTCTTCAAAATCATTTTCTTTTCAAAAAATGCCATGCACTTTTAAAATAAATGTAATTTTTTGAAAATATTCATAAAATCTTCTATAGTAAGCTTCATGAAAATGAGGCGTTATGAAACCGTAAAAATCCGTTCACGCTGTATAAGTTAAAAATAAAATTCTTCTCGTACTTTTGTCAGAAAAGTCAAAAAGTACCTCGTATGGTAAACAAAAAAAAGATTCCTTACATACCATGTCGTGAAAGTCAAAAATGGGTAAAAATGACTTTAAAAATACATGAAAACATTTTTATAAAACATGGTCTTGGATGATAAAGATAGCCCCAGTAAATACTTACGAATAAACAATCTCAGATAAAAATGAGATTGATAAATTATCCCTTACCTTAGGTCCGATATGCTTCGTACGTATCTGAACCCCCTGTATAATGATTTAAATAATGTTATTTACTTATTACAGAATCATATTCATTGTTATTATATCATATATGGTTCACTTATGACTTTATATTACCCGTTCGTTTGTAAATTCATGTTAAAGTAGCGTTTTGGGTAAAATTGTCTCATTTCTTGTTCGTGTTTTAACTTGTAATTATTCATATGATTACTTAGATCATTATTACTTATATCCATAATTTAAAATATGATTTATATATAATATATATTCATAATATACATATATATAATAGATCGATAAATGGAAATAAATACACCGTTCATGGAGACGGTAGGTCGTACATACGCATGAACGCTGTTTTCGTTTCCTTATTGAATTGAATGGAATTAAGTAGATGACATACATATATATATACATAAATACAGTATCATTATTATGTCAGATATTTCATGATTACTTATTATATATACTTTATAATCATTCATGAATGGTTAACATGGAGAATGAATCTCATCGCGTCGTGGAGACGGTAGTCCGTACGTACGCACGAGCGATGATATCATTCTCATGATCGTGGAATTGTATTGGAGTGTATTTATACTATTTCAGAATCAATATCAATTTACAATAATCATATATAGTTATTATGTACACCATTATACCCATCCAAGTAAGGTGGTGGTGGAAAATAGATTACACCACGGCATGGAGATGGTATTCTGTACGTACGCACGCGCAGTGATTTCGTTTTTCGTAGGATGGATAGATGGTGAAATAGGGTTGTTTCATACTTATAATAACATATCAGTATATGAGTGATACTTATGTTATTACTTCATAATGAAACAACCTAATAAGAATAATTGGAAGAATAAATAAAGTTGAAAGAATCGGTAACGGACATTACCTCTTCTTTGAAGCGCCTCTTTGAGACCTCCTCTTAGGGTACTAAAATTGGTCTTTGAAGAAGACCCATACCTCTAGGATGTTTCTAGGGAAGTGAAAAAGGGAATTTTTCAGGGGTTGGACGAGCTTCAAGTCTCAAAGTGGTGTGAGGAAGAGAGGGAGGAGGTGCCCTTTTATAAGGGAGGGGAGGGGCACCTTTGGAAATCTTAAAAATATTAATTTATAATAAATCTAACCCCACTTTAAAACCTCCAAAAATGACTCATATTAGAATATTATATGATATAGGGTTTTAATCTCATCAAAAAATAAAATTTAGACAAGTTAGGAATTTATTTTCAACATTATCAACTTGATTTTTCCTTATTTAATCAATTTAATTTTATTTGTGGTAATAACATTTTAAATTTTAAATTAAAACAAATAATTACTTATTTGTTATGAATTTTCCATAATTGGATACTTTATAACAATTTATACCATATAAATTTAAATTTATAATTTTTTAAATATTTTTTTGATTTTTAAACAATTTTATAATATGTTATTTTTATAAAATAACAATAGTGTCAAATTTGACACTATTCATTTATTTGAATTTAAATAAATTATATACAGAAGCTATGTTCAAACTAAAAGCTTTAATAGATTCATAAGAGGTCATATGTATCTATAAAATTAGTGGATCACATTAAATAGTTCATATAATATTTATTTTATTATTTTTAAAACCATTTATTTTGTTTATCTCTTAATAAAATAATTACTACAACATTTTTGTATAATTATTTAATATACTTATATGTTGAATAAAAATTTAAACTAAAATCCTATGATGAATATAAATCTATTAAGTTTCTCAATAATACTTTTACTAGAATTTATCATCTTAAAATCACAATATTTAAATTGTTATATTTATTAAATTATGAAGGTGACAACTTTCGCATCATTTAAAATAAAATAATATAAGTGTCATAATCACCTTAATAAGGATCCAAATGGTCAAAAATTCGTCCAGTGGATGATTAGGGTTTATATATACACTAATAATAAGTTTTGTGCAGATTTTTTGGCCTTTTGATATGTATTAATATTTCAATAAAAACTATATTATTGATTTTTCACTTAATAAATAATTTCGACATCATTAATGTATAAGATAATAAGGTAACTAAATAACTATTAAAAATTACAAATAAATTACCATGAAAAAGAAAAACATTTTATCTTTCAAATGAGTATTTATAACCGAATTTATATTCTATATAAACTTATATTAAAAATACTTTAATTATTAATGTTGAGTAAGACATATTTCACTTTCCTTTAAATAAAATAAACTAAAGGTCTTAATCACCTCCAAGTGGGTTCTAATGGATTTCATTTCGACCCAAATATGACTTAGGAAAAATTATAATCATCCAATTATATTAAGACAAGTATTAGGATAATTTTATAATATTATATTTACCCTTAATTAGCCAATTTACCTTTTACTATGGTAAATAAAATTTACTGTTGTTACTATTCATAAAGCCCAAAAATAAAAAGTAGTCTATTAATATAATTTGGACCCACTGATTCCAAATATGAAATCCATTTTTCCAAATTCAATACATAGAAGTTTCAGAAATTAAATTAAAATTAATTCCGTTGTCGAAAGAAAACGGGTTTTTATTTAAAACATTACAAAAGATTGAATTTATTTAACCTACGAATTCAATGTAAAATCAAGGATAATGACATAAATTATATTAAATGGTAAAAATATATTCTATTTATACTTTAAAACCATTAATTATTATTATTTAACCACATAAGTTATTACGATGAAAAAAGTTGTTTTTAATTAAAATATAGCGTGTTTTTACTATTCATTAAAATATGAAAGTTATCAGAATAATATGAAAAATTTATCCAAGGTAAAATTTTATATCCTAATTCCAAATAATAATTTTATTTTGTAAAATTGAACTTATAAACATGTCAAAAAACTATATTTAAAGTGGGTGCGCCATCAAAAGGCGGCAAAACTGCATTTTTTTGAAGAATACTTATTTTACCTGAAAAATTTATTTTGTTCTTATACTATGTTCTAGAAAATGTGTAAGATGAATAATAATGTTATAATATTCAAAATTTAGTTAATACTATTCATAACGTCTAGTTCATAATAATATTATAATAATATACCGTTGTTTAGTAAAACCTGGTATTGCGTACAACACATGCTATCGAGGAAGGTTGTGATTGCGTGTAATGCAAGCCAAGTCAGGGTTGTGTATTGTGCAAAAATCCTTCATTGTTTTGTATAACAGAATCCAACCATATTTCATTTATACATTGAATATATATATATATATATATATACACACACACTCAATGTTGCGTAGAATGACTATTATAAAACGAACATGAAATTGTGTGTAACACGATCCAAGAATAGCGTTACGTATATTGCAAGCTAATACAGTGTTGCGTATAGTACAAGATAAACTTGGTGTGCTGTATAATAGAAGACATCAATGAATGTAAAATAATATTTTTCATAAAATCTCGGGGTGTTACAATGTAGATGAACTGATTGTATAATCCTTTGAACCTTAGACCACTAGGGCCGCACCAAAAGCAAAACAACAGCATAATGAAAACCACAACTGATACACAATATAAAACCTTCACTGCCTCCACTTTCTTTAAACAAATTCAAAATAAAAGTGAACCTAAATACCAGAATCAACCACGATCTATAGAAACAACTACGAGCAGCAAATTTACAATAGATCCAGATCAATTGAGAAAATGCATCCATTTCATCTCATCCATCCCACATCCACAACACACTCAAGAGACGACCTCACAAAATAGATCGTGCTGGAAGAAGACCTCATCGCAAGCCAACTGCATATCCCAAATCCCATCACTGCCTTCAAAGCCACACATAAAGACCAAATCCTCCCAACACACTCAAAGCCGACATCGACCACAACAATGACCCCAGACCGCAGCATCTAAAACTCGAACCCCAAACTAACATCGTATCGATGAGGAATCCCTAGACAACTCAAAGGTTAGGGTGAGAAGTATCCAGAAAACGATGAGGTTTTCCAAAGAGAGCGAGTCTGCACGTTGTTTCCGTAGGAAGAGAGATCACGCCGTATGTGTATCGATCTGAAGCATTGAGGAGAGGACCGAAGTCGACCTGAGATGAAAGAGGTGAAGGAGGCAGTGGGAGGAACCCTAGAATCGAGAATCCCCTTATGGGCTCATTTTTGGTATGTCCAAAAATGTTTCTTCAAGTAGTCAATCAGAGTTTTTTTAAACCTAAAGTATGTTTCTAAAATTTGAAGCAATGGTTCCATGTGTGATGGATTTTTCCAAGATACATGAATGGGTTTAAGAAACTCTATGTAATGTCAATGTTAGGTATTAGTGGTATGGTATATAATACCAAATGTATATTTTATAAATTTTTTAAATATATAAGAGTTCGAAAACAAAGAAATTATTTATGTATCTTATATTTTTCATTCATTCAATGAAGAAAAGTGTTATTGAATCATGGATTTGAATGTAATGGAATATATCAATCTTGAATAGATCTACATAAAGGACTTTTACTTTAATATTATTTATCATATATGATAATAGAAATTATTTATTAACAAAGAGTTATTATGAACAATATGAGATGTTGGTTTTAATACACATGGTTTTTGATTCATCAAACTTTATAAAAATTTTTAAAAGAAGATAAAGATCAAATGAGTTTATTTGTGGTAAAAATATTTTATCCATGATGTTTGTTAAAATATAAGGGATACGATCACATCACCCATCGGTGGTATATTTTAAATAATAAATTCTTATTTTCAGAATAATGCTCCAAACATATAGAATACTATATAAGATATGGTTACAATGGTTTATTTTTTAAATATTTATACTAAAGGAAAGAAATTTATTTCTCAAATAAAAATGAGTTATTGTATCTTATCATGATATTATTAAAGGAATATAGTTCCTAAGAGGATATTAAGAGTATGTTTGGACTTAGAGAAGTTCAAATTTAATAAAGGATTATACCAGTCAAAAGAAAAATTGAATATCACTTTATATCCTAAAGAAGTTTAGGATGTGTTGGTAAAAAAATAATGTAAATAGTTACACTAGGTTACCAAAATGATCTCAAGTAAAATGTTATATGGGAAATTTTCAAATAATAATGATTATGATGAAAATATAAATTTTTTCATTATATAAAAAAGTTATTAATATTTTAACATCTGATGTTGTGAAGTAAAGGAGTTTAAATACTATATTCAAAGAGTTATACATTAGGAATATGATTCTTAAGTTTAAAAATTATTTAAACATACTTACTTTATTTTTGTTACTCAATAAAGGATTTTAGTGGGAGGATTTTTTAGATATGATAATAATTACATAGATGTATAATTAGTTTAACAAAGTCTTAAAATTGTATCAAACATAAGTCCTTTATGGTGGTTTATCATGTGGGATATCATTAGATAGACACCTATGTATTCTTTTTTTAATATTCTTAAAATATTTTAGGAATATAAAATATATCATGTTTGAATGCAATATCTACTTTATCATTCTTTCATGTTGGATGTATATACTCATGAAGTGAAATTATAATTAACCTCTCAAAGTATAATATCGAGTTATCCCTAATCTATGTTTTTTATGAATTATTATAGACTGTAGTTAAATATTAAATTTAGCATGGGTAGGATTTTTTATATAGATATGAGATATGATAATGATTAAATAAATGAGTTTTTTATGATGGATCACCCACCAAGTATACCACGTGAAGTTTCATACACTATGTATTTGGTATACCAATTGTGCATACTTTATATTAAATCCATATACCTGAGGTTATAATGATAACTAGTATGAAATTCATCATACTTTAATACCTTTTTAAATCAAGGATTTAGACTTATCTATTCATGGGGTGGTTGGGTATATTTATGGTCATGTTATCAATTGAGGCCCAACTCTGATGGGATTATTACTCTTTTATGATGGGTATAACATCTAGTCCCTCAATTATGATGTGATTAGAAAGTGTATGGACATACCTATATAAGGTGAATGTGATATGATTATTAACTTATATGAGAGGCATGTGATGCTCCCATATTCCTAGATGGATGATGTGTGATGTATTTATCAACCTAGTAAATTTATACTCAGAGAATTGAGAATATATGAGTTAGGTATATGGGATTGACATAATCTATGTCCCATGGTCACTTAATGTCTTAGAAAATGGGATTATATGATTATGAAAACTTTTATATGGTATAATTATGAGACATAGGTATAGAGATACATGTGTTTGATATAGATCACTCTAGATCCCTTTATAGATTTAGTGTTGATGATGCTTTACCAGAGACCTCTCTTTGATTAAATTTATGAATTTTGGAATTCATCTTTTTTACAATGTTATAGTATCCCATTTCTTCACACTTTATAGTTAACTGAAAGGGGATTTAATTTTAAAAAACTAAGGAAGATGCTTTAAAATTGTTTTTGAATTCATCCAAAAGGAGTTTTGGGTGGATATTTACAAGGTATTACATATTATGTAATACAAGGTGAATTGGATGATAGTTTTACAAGAGTGTTTAATAATATATCTAAAATTATTTTTATATATTATTTCACAAATTATTGTATATGATATGATATAAAGTAAAATAGCACTAAGTCTATTAGGATTTAGTGAAATTGGGAGATTGATGGAGATATGTCGTAAAAATTTTATACATATGATATATTTATGGATATATTGTATGGAATGATATGGGTATGTCATAGGGTATGAAATGGTTATTAAAAAAGTCACATTGTATGTCTTGGGTTGCATCATTTCTTATGATGTATTGATATTGTAACACCACTTCCTAACACAATCATACTATATGATATGTTATATCATAAGGCATGGAAAATAGTATTGTATGATTCATGTTATATACTATGATTGATTATGGAAACTAAACATTAATAGTTAATGTTAAAATATCTTCCACATAAGCTATCATTGATGACTTTCATTTCATATGATCAAATGTATATGAGAATTAATTTAGCCAAGGGATTATAAGAATTATAATTGTTTCCAATTAATCATACATTTTATAATGTACGATTAAATTCATAGAGTCTTAGAGAGTTTATCTATGGTCTATATAAAGGGTCAAATACCATTAATATGGGGCTATATATTGTTTAATCCTCATTTCAATTCTCTTGCGACTATCTTCATCCTTCTTATTTTACCTTGAGAGTAACTAGAATATCATAGTGTGAAGGAGGGTCCCACCTGATTATTGGGTGGGTCAGTTCATCCCATGGATACACTATAGAGGAAGTAAACTAAAGGTTTCTTTAAGGGATATTTTTAACACCCCAAGATTTCCTAGTAAGTTATTTTCTTTAAAGTAATTCAATAGCTTGCGCTACACACAACACCAAGTTCAAGCGCACCATGACTTACCAAACTAGCCGTTAAAAAAGTGGTTATGAATAGTATTAACTTAATTTTGAATTTTATATACTTTATATAATTTTATAATCTATATTATGTGTTTCTTATATATAATATAAGAACAAATTCATTTTTCCATATAAAAGAAATATTTTTCAAAAAATTCAATTTTACCACCTTTTAATGGAAACCCCTTTTTTAAAACCAATATTTGACACTTATATATTAAATTTAATGAAATTAAATTCTTCTTTATATTCGGGACAAAAAAATTTATGTTGGATAAATTTTTGGTGCTTTTCTGATAACTATCATATTTTAATGATACTAAAAAATACTAAATTTTAATTGAAAACAACTTTTGTAATCGAAATAATTTATAGTGTTAAATTATTAATTTGAATGGTTTGGAAGTGTAATTAGATTATATTTTTATTATTTAATACAATTTAGGTCATTTTATGTAATTTCACAATTAAACTGGACATAAACAAGTGTCAATCTTTTTATAATTATTATTTCTTAAAAACACGCTTTTTGTTTTGACAATGGAAATTAATTTTAAATTAATTTCGGCCACTTTTTTATATTGAATTTGGAAGAATGGATTCCATATTTGGAATCAGGAGGTCAAATTTGTGTAAATAGGTAACTTTTATTTTTAGACATTATGAATAATTACTTCGGTAAATATTTTATTTACCATGGTTAAAAGGTAAATCCAGTGAATAAGGGTAAAAAATAATATTATAATAATATTAAATTACCATAACATGTGTCCTATTCCTATTGGTGGATACATGTTCTACCATGGTCATCCTTGAGTTTATTTTGAGACCCCACGGAGCCACTTGAGAGTGATAATGACACTTTATATTAATTAATTTAAAGTAAAGACAAAAATGACATAAACATATATATTTTAGTAAAACAATTTTTAAATGGGGTTATATAAGTTATATTTTTGAATATAAATACTCATTAGAAATGTAAAAATATTTCATACATTATTTTATTTTATTTATAATTTTTAAACATTAAATAATTAAATTTATTTATGACATAATGATGATGCAGTAATTACCTTATTAATGAAAGAATCAAATAAATGGTATTATAAATATTAAAATAAATATAATTTCAAAGTTTTTATGACATAAATGAATTTTATAGGTTAATATGACATGTTAGGGTTTATTCAAAGTATTTTTTTCGAAGTAATAAAGTTTTGATGACTTTCACAAAAACTAAATACTAAATAGTGTCAAAAATTGACATAAATGAGTTTTTAAAACAAATATTATATTATTAAATTATATAATATTCCTAAAAATATAAGTTTAGGCCAAAGTACTTATATAAGGTTATATATATTAATAATTAACCTCTTGGGGTTCTCTTGGCTGGTTATAGTAAGTTTATTAACCATATAATATAAAAATACAAAGAGATATAGTAAATGTCAAACTACTTAACTTAGAGTTAAATCTAAAAGATAAGGTTAATACGGTGACCTAAACCTGTCTAAAACCTATTTTTTTAGAGTTTTTAGACCCATACCCACCTTAGTCTCTAAATATATTATTTTTTATCCATTATAAACTGAAAATTATTTTATTATAAAATAATATTTTAATCTTTTCCTAAAGTGACCCTCGCCTCTCTTATAAAAGGGTACTTCCCCTTCTCTTAATTTCACACCTCCAAATCCATTTTTCTCGGCCAAACCCTGCCCAAATATCCTCCAAACTTTCATCCCTTAATCCTAGAGTAATTTCTTTGGTCATAAAGCCAACCTAAAAATCCCTTTTTATCAAATCAAAAGGAAGAACCTGGAGAAGAGGTAAATATTTCATCACCTCTTTCAAGTTCTTTTCTTATTCTACTTCCTCTTTCTTTGTCGTTTCCATTATAAAATAATAAATCCAGTATTTATATATAATTTTATGTTATTATAAAAATGGTACAACCATATTCATTATTCTATCTATCATATGAATGACAAAGTCACCATACGTGTGTACATGCGGCTTACAGTCTCCACGTCGTGGTGTAGTTTTTCATTCAAACACTTCATTATTTGGATGGGTATAATAATGAGTATAAATAATGTAAATAATAAATATAACATTTTAATTATTCTTTATATATTATATACCATCCAATTACATATGATTTCACCATCAATATCATGATATTGTCGCTCGTGTGTACATACGGATTACCGTCTCCACGAACGCGATGAGATTCATTCCCCATCGTAATAATTCAAGAATATTTTTAATTTTATGATTAAAAATAATTATTAAGAACTTAATATAAATCTTTATATGAATAAAATACATCCTATCTATAACAAATATGGCTTATGTAACCGAGCATATAAAGGAAAATGGATCAGTTAACACCCGAAATGATGATACTTCTGAAATATTGTTAACAAAGCAATATTAGAGGATAATATATGATATCATATTTATTCATATAGTTATTTTATAATTTAATAAAAATTATTTAACTATTATATAGGAGGTTAATGTACCCTTGACCAAGGAAAATTACAAGGTAAGGGGTTTCTTATCTCACTTTTATTCCCGTGATATTTCCATTGTTCGTCACTTATTTATTGCATGTGGTGTATTGTGTACTTCCATTTGATATATATTATCATGATTATCTTTATATTCATGGTATTATGTGATTAATTTGGTGTTTATTAACATTTGTTCATGCGACTCGATTGATTACAAAATGGTAAGGGGTTTTCATCTCACTTTTATTCTCGTGAGATTCATGCTATATTTTCCACTACAACATTTTGTGTAGTGTATGTACTGACCATGATTGTATTGTTTGAATAATATAATTTAATTTATGGGTATTTACATCATCATTGTATAATCCTTATTTCAAGGGGTTTATGTTTCGTAAGTCACCAAATAGGTAAGGGAATTTCAAATTTCAATTTCCACTCATTCGGTTTTACGCAAACTTCATTGATTACTTTACCCCAAGATTATGTGTGAATCACTATTTATTTAATTATTTAGTAATTTACACTCCCCTTTTTGTGGATATAATTTTGATACACATAATCACTCCATTTATAAATTCTCAAGTCATCGATATAAACTTGATAAGAGTAATTTTAACTCAATTTCTATTCACTGATTTAAACATCCAAGTCATTGGTGTTATTTTTACAAGAATATATGTGAATGTCCTATGATTGATTTACACTGAATATCCAATCATATTGAGTGTATTTATATTTTTCACACATAATTATGTCATTTATTTATCCTTAACCTAAGGATACGGTCTTTATAAAGGAATTCATCTCATCTTACATTCCATTGAGACTTCTTTGTTGTTAAGCACCAATTCACTTTTATTTTGTGTATATACTATACTTTGACATAGTATATCATGAATACTTTTATTCTAGTGATATTATAAAGTTTTCATTACCTAAATTATTTTTATTCAAGCATCTCTCATTTGGTTAGAAACTCTGACTAAAATATCATTTTAAATGTTTTAAAACTTTATTCTTCTAAATCATTATCATTAATGTCCATGTTTTAAAAATGCTTTTAAGGTTTTATTAATATGGAAATTAATGTTTTAAAATTAAAATTTCCTTTTAAAAGTTTCAAAGTGGTATGGGACACTTTGATTCAAAAATCTATTTTAAACGACTTCTTGATAAATATTGAGACTTTTAAATGTTTTAAAGAAAAAGGGGGATATTTCTCTCAAATAGTTTTGATGATTATTTTCATCTATGTAAATATCCTTCATTATTATAGATTGAGGTTGATTTATTATGATACAAATCTTCCATATTGTATTGAAGGTTTTTTGATATGTTTTACTGTGGATGTGTTATTTTTATACCATTCAAGGTTTATGGATAAAGTATTGACATTTTTTATGCTAGTTTTAATACGAATGTATATGTTATGTTTAAACATTTTCATATGAGGAATGCATTAGAATTAGTAAGTAACGGGTAGAGCCTGATATAGCTCCTCTATGAATCGATAGGTCTCATGAGACAAACTAGTGTCTTGGCACAAGGCCTTGACAAAATCTTATTTGGGGTCTTGGAACAGGGCCTTGAATATGTAGTTATGAAGTCTGGAATTATGCATTCCATCATTATGAAATTGGCTATTGATATTACATGTGATTATAAGACTAGTAGAATATCCATGTGAATAAGTAAATGGAATTATTTGATTTATCTTTTCCATATTATGCTGAAGTTTAAGTTTAAAATGATTGTGTTCTAGTCTTATACATTGACTTAAATGTTTACTCTTATTTATGACAGTTTTTGCTATATTGTTATCCTTATTGAGCATCTAAGATAACCCCTTTTTTATGTTTTATTTTTTCCAGGATTCAAAGAAGTATATTATGATTAACCTATAGGAATAGGCTAAAATATATAAGAGTGTTCAAAGGGGACACAATTTTGTTTTTTTATTTCATGATGTAATGTAAAACTTGTGTATATATCTAGTACTCCCAAGGCTATTAAACTAATCAGTATTTGGGGACATGATTCCTTGTATCATGCCAATGTTATGTAATAATGCACCAATTCTGGGTAACTATGGTCGGGGTGTTATAGTTGGTATCCAAGGAAGTTTAGTACAAACTTTGGAAGCTAGATTTAGAAAAAAACTCTGATTATGAAACACTACCCTAAGATAGACATTGAGGATTAGTATAGAAGAACATCCAAAAAATTTGGTAATGTAAATATTATGTGGGTTTTCCAAGAAATACGTCCCTGTCTGGATACGAGCAGGTAGATGCTGCTCTGACACAGATATACCTAGGAGTGAAAACTTCGATAAGGAGTTTCGGGCTTAAACTGGGGTATCTTGGTACATGACAACGGGCCTCGTTGTACTCTTGGTTATGACACTCCTAGGGGATATTCTTAGGATAATTCACATTTTCTTTACAAACTGATTTGAATTATTTTAAAATAATATGAGAATAAGTAACCTTGGTTAATCCTAAGGTGTTTTAGATTGAAAATAAGGTGTTACGATATTCTCTAAATGATTTTATGACTCACACTATGCTTTCTTGTGTTATTCAATGGCTGGATTCCAAGGAATTCATGGTAACATTGAACATGATGTACAAGGTGGTAACAATGGTGGGAATGAGCAACGAAATGGAATGTTGATATGTGTAAAAGATATCGTATTCATGCCGAATCGGTTTTCCAAAAATATGATCAACAACATATATATTAACCAACTCCCAGACTCAAAAAAGAAGAGAAATGTGGTTAATGATAAGAGCTCCAATAGTGGAGACCATGGAGAAAAGAAAGCTCAATTTCCATCATGTAGGAAATGTGGAAGGATACATCTAGTAAAGGGTCTCAATGGAAAAAATAAATACTTTATGTGTGGGAAAGAAGGACATAAAGTAAATAATTGTCAAGGAAAAATGAAGAGTACTATGGAAGAAAATAAAAATGATCCCAATAATCCATTTACAGTCATTTGCTGTAAATGTAGGGGACCTGGGCATTACCCGAGTGAATGATCTATTCTTTAGGATAACCTCTTTTTCAAGGAAGAACCTATGTGGAAATAAATGGATGTAGAAATGTTTAAAAGTATTAGTGATCTTTGTTGATGGGGTTACTTTGGAATACTTTTCTCTTGTATGTGTAACCCTGCAGTTTTTTATGTGAAAATTCTATTTTAGGAAGAATTATCCTTTATATTGTTGATATAGTTACAAATAACCATTTGGGTTTATATGATCCTTGAATTTGAGGCAATTACAAGTTATTAAATTTTGGGATTAAAATGAGAGGTATGAGATAACATTTGTGGTGAAATTATGTTATGGTTATTTTGAAGAATTTTTCTCATTTTGGGAATGTTATAAAATATATTTTTTGAAAAAGGACAATACTCAGACCGTGTGATAACCCATCGCGTCCGAAAAAGCTGCAGGAATCGAACCCACAACCAAAGTGCGATTGGGATTTATCGCTTACCACTAGACTACGTGAAGTCCCTGGTTAGTGTGACTAATTATTTTTTAGTTAAATGATTTTATTGATCAATAATAAGTTGATTTGGGATCTTATGTCTTATAAAATGGATATCCTTAGTATAGGAAAATGATTTGGCGATTAAGTGATAAATTTTATTTTGGAAGATGTTCGCTCTGTTGGGAACACTATATGCCTAAGGAAAATAGAATACTATGGGATTTCATTTGAGGAGTAATGGTGGATTTTTATCTATATTAATATTGTGGATTTATAGATATTTGGGTTATTTATGGAAATGATTAACCTATCATAGAGAATATGTGATTAGGTTAATTACTTTTAAGTATGTGACTTTAAGAGTAGTCGATGTTATTTGGAGATACAATTTAATGTGGAAGACTGCATAATAAAATTCTTCTAAGTTTTGGGTTTCAATATTAGAGTGGATTATATTGAAGTATTTTATGGACAATTGTTTATTGAATGGTATTTATTGAACTTTGGGTATTGTTGGTTTAATTTTAGAAATTAAGATTAGTATTTATTTCTCTAAAATATTGTCCTTTATGGGGATCATCTGATCTTGGACTAACCATTTTGGTTTTGGCTAATCTCTAAAGACAAGGTAAATATATATTTTATCCTTTGTGGATTATGTGATTCTCTAGAAGTCGATTATAGTGCTCCAGGTGTGACCAAGTCATCTTGAATACTCATCATTTGAAAAATAAAATGAGTTAGTGGTAGAAATTTATTATAGGATGAAACTCTACTTAAAAAAGTAAGTATCTCTCTTTATGTTCTTATTCAATCTCATAAATAAATTCCTCAAATTTATGAAATGTAACTTAAAACAAAAAACGTTGTCTGTTTACTTTTCCTACTAGGAAACTAATGATCATTTATCCCATCATAATTTTGTGGTTTTCTTATTGTTAACTTTCTCTTGATCATGTTTTCTATCACTCCCCATCAGAACTTGACACTTATTTTATCTTCCATATCCATGTTTTCCTACATGGAATCCTATTATGGGTTATTTCGGGTGACCTTTGTACTTCTCTATCTTTCTTTTAAAGTGATAGTTTTATTGACTCTTTTTTTGATGTGGGACTTTCAATGAAGTTCCTAAGACCAATTTTAAAATTGATAGGATTCAATTTTCTAAATGGGTGAAGAATTTAACACCCCAATATTTCATAGTAAGTTATTTTCTTTAGATTAATTCAATAGCTAGTGCTACACGCAACACCGAGTTCGAGCGCAGCACAACTTACCAAACTAGCCGTTCAAAAATAGATTATGAATATTATTAACTGAATTTTGAATTTTATATACTCCATATAATTTTAGAATCTATATTATGTGTTTCTTAGACATAATATAAGAACAAATTCATTTTTTCAAATAAAATAAGTATTTTTCAAAAAATACAATTTTACCACCTTTTAATGGAAAACACTTTTTTAAAACCAATATTTGACACTTTTATATATTAAATTTAATTTAATTAAATTATTATTTAGAATAGGTACATAAATATTTATTTTGGATAAATTTTTGGTACTTTTCTAATAACTATCATGTTTTGATGAATACTGAAAAATACTAAATTTTAATTGAAAACAACTTTTTTAATCAAAATAATTTATAGTGTTAAATTATGCATTTGAATAGTTTGGAAGTATAATTATATTATATTTTTATCATTTAATACAATTTAGTTCATTGTATTTAATTTCGCATTTAAACTGGACATAAACAAGTGTCAATCTTTTGATAGTTATTATTTCTTAAAAACACGCTTTTTGTTTTGACAGCGGGAATTAATTTTAAATAAATTTTTGTCACTTATGTGTTTTGAATTTTGAATAATGTATTCCATATTTGGAATCAGGATGTCCAAATTTTGTAAATAGGTAACTTTTATTTTTAGACATTATGAATAATTACTTCGGTAAATATTTTATTTACCATGGTTAAAAGGTAATCCAGTAAATAAGGATAGAAAATTATATTATAACAATATTAAATTACCCTAACATGTGTCCTATTACAATTGGTGGATAAATTTCAGACCATATGCATCCTTGGGTCTATTTTGAGACCCCATGGAGCCACTTGAGAGTGATAATGACACTTTATAATAATTAATTTAAAGTAAAGACAAAAATGACATAAACATATATCTTTTAGTAAAACAATTTTTAAATGAGGTTATATAAGTTATATTTTCGACTATAAATACTCATTAGAAATATAAAAATATTTAATACATAATTTTATTTTATTTATAATTTTTAGACATTAAATAATTAAATTTATTTATGACACAATGATGATGTAGTAATTACCTTATTAATGAAAGAAACAAATAAATCGTATTATAAATATTAAAATAAATATAATTTCAAAGTTTTTATGATATAAAATAATTTTATATGTGAATATGACATGTTAGGGTTTATTAAATCTATTTTTTTCGAAGTAATCAAGTTGTGATTACTTTCACAAAAACCAAATACTAAATAGTGTCAAAATTGACATAAATGAGTTTTTAAAACAAATATTATATTATTAAATTATATAATATTCCTAAAAATATAAGGTTTGGCCAAAGGACTTATATAAGGTTATATATATTAATAATGAACCAATTGGGGTTCTCTTGGCTTGTTATAGTAATTTTATTAACCATATAATATAAAAATACAAAGAGACATGGTAAATGTCAAACTATTTAACTAAGAGTTAAATCTAAAAGATAAGGTTAATATGGTGACCTAAACCAGTCTAAAACCTATTGGTTGAGAGTTTTTTGACCCATACCCACATTATTCTATAAATAAATCATTTTTTAGCCATTAGAAACTGAAAATTATTTTATTATAAAATAATATTTCAATCTTTTCCTAAAGTGACCCTCACCTCTCTTATAAAAGGTTACTTCCCCTTCTCTTAATTTCACACCTCCAAAGCCATTTGTCTCGACCAACCCCTACCCAAATATCCTCCCAAATTTCTTCCCTTCATCTTAGAGGCCTTTTTTTGTTCATAAATACAATCTAAAAATCCCTTTTGATCAAATCAAAAGGAATAACCCGAAGAAGAGGTAAATATTTCATCACCTCTTTCAAGTTCTTTTCTTCTTCCACTTCCTCTTTCATTGTTGTTTACATTCTAAAATAATAAATCCTGTATCTTATATATACTTTGATGTTTTTATAAAAATGGTACAACCATATTCATTATTCTATCCATCATATGAATGACAAAGTCACCATACGTACGTACAAACGGCTTACAGTCTCCACGTCTTGGTGTAGTTTGTTATTCAGACACTTCGTTTTTTGGATGAGTATAATAATGAGTATAACTAATGTAAATAATAAATATAACATGTTAATTATTCTGTATATATGATATAACATCCAATTAAACATGATTTCATAATCAATATAATGATATTGTTGCTCGTGCGTACGTACGGATTACCGTCTCCACGAACGCGATGAGATTAATTCCCCATTATAATCATTCAAGAATAATTTTCATTTTATGATTAAAAATAATGATTAAGAAATTAATATCATTCTGTATAAAATACATCCTATCCATAACAAATATGTCTCACATAACTGAGCATATAAAGGAAAACAGATCAGTTAACACCTAAAATGATGATACTACTAAAATATTATTAACAAAGCAATATTAGAGGATCATATATGATATCATATTTATTTATATTGTTATTTTATAACTTAATAAAAATTATTTAACTATTATACATAATTTTAATGTACCATTGACCAAGTAAAAGTACAAAGTAATGGGTTTCTTATCTCACTTTTATTCCCGTGAGATTTTCATTATTCGCCACTTATTTATTGCATGTGGTGTATTGTGTACTTCCATTTGATATATATTATCATGATTATCTTTATATTCATGGTATTATGTGATTAATTTGGTGTTTATTAACTTTTTTTCATGCTACTCGATTTATTACAACATGGTAAGGGGTTTTCATCTCACTTTTATTCCCGTGAGATTCATGCTCTATTTGCCACTACTACCTTTTGTGTAGTGTATGTACTTCCCATGATTGTATTGTTTTCATAATATAATTTAATTTATGGGTATTTACATCATCATTGTATAATCCTTATTTCATGGTCTGTATGTTTCATAAGTCACCAAATAGGTAAGGGAATTTCAAATTTCAATTTCCACTCATTCGGTTTTACACAAACTTCATTGATTACTTTACCCCAAGATTATGTGTGAAATCACTATTTATTTACTTATGTAGTAATTTCCACTCCCCTTTGTGTGGATATACTTTTTATACACATAATAAATCCACTGATAAATTCTCAAGTCATCGATATAAACTTGATATGAGTAATTTTAACTCAATTTCCATTCATTGAGTTAAACATCCAAGTCATTGGTATTGTTTTTACAAGAATATGTGTGAATGTCCTCTAATTGATTTAAAATGAATATCCAGTCATATTGAGTGTATTTATATTTTTCGCACATAATTATTTCATTGATTTATCCTTAACCTAAGGATACGGTCTTTATAAAGGAATTCATCTCATCTTACATTCCATTGAGACTTGTTTGTTGTTATGCACCAATTCACTTTTATTTGGTGTATATACTATACTTTGACATAGTAAATATAAATACCTTTATTCTCATGATATTATAAATTTTTAATTACCTCAATTATTTGTATTCAAGCATATCTCATTTGGTTAGGAACTCTAACTAAAATATCATTTTAAATGTTTTAAAATTTTATTCTTCTAAATCATTCTCACTAATTTCCATGTTTTAAAAATGGTTTTAAGGTTTTATTCATATGGACATTAATGTTTTAAAATTAAAGTTTACTTTTATAAGTTTTAAAGTGGTATGGGACACTTTGATTCAAAAATCTATTTTAAACAACTTCTTGATAAATAGTGAGACTTTTAAATGTTTTAAAGAAAAAGGGGTATATTTCTCTCAAACAGTTTTGATGATTATTTTCATCTATGTAAATATCCTTTATTATTATTGATTGAGGTTTATTTATTATGATACAAATCTTCCATATTGTATTGAAGGTTTTGTGATATGTTTTATTGTGGATATGTTATTTTTATATCATTCATGGTTTATGGATAAAGTATTGCTATTTCGTATGCTAGTTTTAATACAAATGTTTATGTTATATTTAAACCTTTGCATATGAGGAATGCATTTGACTTAGTAATTTATGGGTGGAGCCCGATATAGCTCCTTTATGCATCGGTAGGTCTCATGAGACAAACTAGTGTCTTGGCACAAGGCCTTCACAAAATCTTATTTGTAGTCTTGGCATAAGGCCTTGACTATGTGGTTATGAAGTCTGGCATTATGCATTCCATCATTATGAAATTGGCTATTGATATTACATGTGATTATTCTACTAGTAGAATATCCATGTGAATAAGTAAATGGCATTATTTGATTTATCTTTTCCATATTATGTTGAAGTTTAAGTTTAAAAGGCTTTTGTTCTAGTCGTATACATTTCCTTAAATGTTTACTCTTATTTATGACAGTTTCCACTATATTGTTACCCTTATTGAGCATCTGAGCCCACCCCTTTTTTATGTTTTATTTTTCCCAGGATATAAAGAAGTATATTATTATTAACCTGTAGGAATAGTCTAAAATATATAAGAGTGTTCAAAGGGGACACAATGTTGTTATTTTTTATTTCATGATGTAATGTAAAACTTATGTATGTATCTAGTACTTCCAAGTCTACTAAACTGGTCGGTCATTCAGGACATGATTCCTTGTATCATGCTAATTTTATGTAATAATGCATTGATTCTAGGTAACTGGGGTCAGGGCGTTACAATATTCATTAAGCATATGAATGAAGATAATGGAAAAGTTCCCTTTAGTGAAATGTATATATTCTTCATTTAGTATATACATGGTTTCAATTTTTCATAGCATGATGATATATAGAATTATAGTTTCTATTGTCTTTTTCTATATTGAATAAGGGTTATTCAATCGTTAGAAACCCTTTAATTTTTTGGTTGATTCCATCATTTTGTTCTTTTGGATAGATTTTCATATGATCATCCCATGAGGTGATCTCATTCATTCATGTATAACTGGTATAACATTATTATTTATACACATTTTGTTATAGTATGTGACATATTTTATTATGGTTGGTCCCTTTCCATAATGCCTATATCATATTGTTACATTATGATGATGGTTTATATTATTTTCTCATGCTATTTTTTTTTATTTAGAGGGTATTTTCTCCACATGATACCTATAGACCCTCTCTATTCAGCAGCCTATATCATATGCGTAGGTATGCTTGATGTCATGTGATTCCATAGGTTTGTCCACCATTGAGGTGATCAGGTTGGAATGTTATGTCTATGTCCAAGGATCATATAATAGTGACATTTTGAGGTAACAAAGTTTAATAAAGTACACTACATGGACAATGTTCATATCAGACTCATTTCCCTCTTGGTTTATAGTCACTCACACTTGAAATCTCAATAGTCTCTCATATAATAATGATTCACTATCAATTAAATTCATACGTATGAAACTTGAAAACCAAAAAAAATTACATCTTAATTGATGTAAAAATCCACTATATATTTATCATGTATATGATCTCCTTCTACTTCTTCTTCTTTAGCTAAGTGTGTTGATGGTATCCAATTCCCTTATATTTTTTCAAAATATCTCTCTTTTGAATTCATATTCATTCTATCTCCCTACATTCTAACTATCTACATAGCCTTTTTATTTACTTTATGATATACTCTCTCAGATTTTTTCATAACCTCCATGATCATGTCATGTGTCCTCACCCTTATTAAATAGTTAAATACATTCAAAAGGTTCAAGAAATATATAACATCCCTAAACCCACACTCCCAGATTTGGTGATAAAAATATAAAATTTACATTTCTATCTTTTATATCGATAAACATATCCCAATTTCAAACATCCAAAACACACAAAATCAAAATGAAATATTATATTAAATACATACCTGAGAATCTTTGAGGTTTATAGTTTTAGAGAATTAGAAAAAACTCTTACATAATAACACACATCTCTTCAATTGAGTATTTTTTCCTCTATACCTAGCTTTTCTTATTCCACATTATGTCTTCAAAATATCCATAAAATTATTCACACATAAAACCATTCTATACATAATTCATTTAACATAATCCCTCATAACCTTGGGAAAATGAAAACATAATAAGGGTGAGCTCAAACACTCAATAAGGGTAAACATAAGCATTAACAATTAAATACCATCAGTGAGCATAAAATGGGCATAAGGGTATGGTGAAATAATAAAATTTCATGAGCATAACATAAAAGGATTCATAACCATAAAAACTTGGATCATAAAACATGTGAAATGGAATAAAGCTTTATCAAATACAATAGTCATGAGAATCAATAATCATGAGCCATTTGATATCAATCTTAATAAATGGAACTATTAATAACTCATAGAAAACATAAAGAAAACCTATTGGTGTCTTAAATAATCATCATAATATCACCCTTACAATCACTATTACAAGTGGAATACCTAATATGGTCAACTTCTAACATAATAATCATTACCCAATGTATTAAAGGGTTATAATGGACCCACCCATCATTGGTTTATAACATAACCACCAATCCTTGGTTTATAATGGTACCACCCATCATTGTCTTATAATGGAATCACCTATCATCATAAACAATTTTTAAGAACTATAACGTGAATAAATTATATATATATTTCATTTAATTACAAGACTCATAGAAACAAAAATTATTCCTTTCATAAATTTATTAATTAGTGGAAAAGAAATGGGTTTCATGAAAATATATTTGAAACAAACATAATCCATATAGAAAAATAAAAACTATGGTTTCATTACAACCTATACCTAGTGTAGAATAAGTTAAATCAAGGTTTATTTTCTTTGATGAACATAAATGCTATAAAAAGATCATTAAAATTTTATTAAATAAAATACCCTTTCTATATTGAAAATAACTTTTAAAAACTAAAAATTCAAAAAAATATTATGAAAATCCTTTTCTTTGAAAATAAACTTGGAAAATTATAAAGTAATCTTTAAATCAAATTATGGTTATGAAATAAGGAAATTATGTTCATGTTGTAAAGGTTAAAAATAAAAAATCTTTTCAAACTTTTATAAAGATATTCAAAAGTGACCCATGTGAAAAATGATAAGGAATTTCCTTTTAAAACATTTACAAGAAGGTTGTAAAATAAATTTAGGAAATAAGTTATTTTAGTAAAAGAAAATTCTTGAAAACAATTTATAAAACATGGATATGGAATAAAAATATTCCTAATCTAAAAGAAGATACAAGATCAGCATCACTTATAAAAAACATTCTTGATTCAATAAGGGAGGAAATTGAAATTAAAAATGTAAACCACATTCATAAAAAGAGGATAATAAAAGAAATGTGGTTAAATAAAATTATAGCATATGATTTCCCCAAATGAACCTTGATCATAATAATCTCAAAAAGAAATGTGATTTTAACATAAAGTAATTATCGCTTTGGTAACTTTAAAATAAAAAGTCATTGAAAACAAGAGTATGATATAGATCTATATTTCCATTTAATTTAATGAATTAATATTTAAAAATTCATTAATGAGGTATTAATTACACCATTCAAGAAAATTATGGTGCATGAAAATAAACATGTCTCGAGAAAATGACATTGAGATAAGAAAATCCTTGCAAAGATTATAAATTTAAATTTAAGAATTAACTAAATTGAGATATTATGTGTAAAAAATTTAAATACATAAAAAAACAAGTGTAAATAAAAAAATATCAAAAAAATTTAATTTCACACATAATATTCACCTAATATAATCAATAAATAAGTGATATAACCCAATGAAAGAAAATTGGGTTAACAGACCATTTACCAATTGGTAACTTTCATATCAAATCCCCTTGGATAGAATAATTTTAATTGAAAATTAAAATTACATTATTTATTAAGTATTAAATATAGAACATTTAAAATGGTATTATAGACACTATAAAAAATAAATTAGGTGTATAGAATTAAAACATGCCTCAATGAAAGGAAATTGATACAAAATCCCTTACCTCGAGTCCAGAACTGTCATGTATGTACTCTAAATCCTATATAATAAACTTATATAAATTATTTACTTGTTTAATAACCTTTTAAAATTTTATTAATTTTTCATTAAACCATTTATTTCATTTATTTCAATGATATATTTAAATACTTAATTGTTTAAGTCTACATCGGGTGTTATGAGGATGTTCAGTTCATGGCTTCAAAATGACTTTGGTATATTGACCATGGTCAAAGGGATACTTGTTCCATAATCTCTATAATAATATTCATGAAATAATTATATTTTTTATAAATTAATTATATTTTTAAAACTAACCATGTAAGTTGGTTATGAAAAATGAATTACATTACAATTATGGAGATGGTAGGGCATACGTACGCATGAGTAATGTTTCCATTTTTCAACGAACATGATGGAAATAAAGTAAGTATTATTTTATATTTATAGAATTATTATTATATCATAAATATAATATTATCTCTTTAAATAATTTAAATATACTATCCATGCGATGTGGTTATGAAAAAATGAATCACATCACTTCGTGGAGGTAGTAATCCACACGTACACACAAACGATGTTATTATTTTTCAATAGATGGAAAGTAAAGAAAATATATGATATATTATCTTTATAGAATGATAATTATTTCATGAATATCTTATATATTAAATCCATAATTATAATCATCCATTATATGTGGTGATGTAAAATGAATTACATCAGTTCATGAGGCGGTAGTCCGCTGTACACATGAGTGATGGATTCACTTCCCACTTGATGGAAGTAAATATGGATATAGTTTATGAAATTAACATAATAAAAAATTATTATATAGAAGATATTGATTCTATTATTTCATCTTGGTTGAATCTTATATGAAGGAGGTAGAAGAATAAAAAAACTAAAACATTCGGTTAAAAGTTATACCTCTTCTTCGAAAAACTTCCTTTTATTTACACCTTAGACCCTATAAGGTTGGTATTCTACCCAAAAAAGACCTCAATATCGTGGTTAGGGATGTTAGGAAGGTATTTTTTTAGTTATTTTATAAAAAACATATATATTGAATTTTTTAGATAAGAGGAAAGGAGTTCCCTTTTATAAGTGAGGGAAGGGGGATTCTTTGAATTTCTTAAAGTATTAAAGTAATATAAATTAATTTTCATGTCTAAGTGGATAAAAATTGATATAATTTTAATATATTATAATTATTAGTTTAAATAATATAATAAGATAAATTTTTTGTAAGTTTAGATTATTTTTTCACCCTTATCTCTTTGATTTAACCCCCTGTTAACCCTTTTGACAATTACCATGATATCAATCTTTTTTTACTCTTTAGGGGTCAAGAAAGTTACTATAAAAATAAAAATAACATGTAAATGGACCTTGGTTTATATTTTAAACCATATCCCATTAATTTGGATGAATATATAATTTTTATTAATTTTAAATCATTGAATAAAATATTTTATTATAAAATATCATTAATGTCATTTTTGGAAATACATGAAATATTATAATATAATATGTTTCTAACTCATGTGATGGTTCCAAAATGACCATAATTAAAATATAATTAGTATATGGTCTTCATAAAATCATAAAATAAAATTTATATAAGTTTATATATCATTTTAAACCTTGTATTTTGGTTTAACCTCTTAGTTAACAAAATTTAACTTTAATTGTGGTAATGACTTTTTCAAAATTAAAGAGTTATAATTTTACTTATAAGGTAAAAATTGGATCATAAAAGGAAAATTGATGATATTATCAACCATTTCAAATACTAATTTCATTATTTCAAATTTTTTATGATTTTAAAATAATTTAGTAAAATATGTTAAACATAAAATACTATTAATGTCATTTTAAGAATTATTCACATAATTTGAATTTGAAAATAATATGAAAGTAATGGAATTCGAATAAAAAACTATAAAACATATATAATATGTTATATTTATATTAAAAATTCATATAAAAATTTAAATCACCCAAAAATTATTCCTTTTAGAGTTTTTAAAATCATTTACTTTATTTTTCTACTACTTGCACAAGCACTGTGTCGGCCTTGCATAAGCATTTAAGGTAATTATTTCATCACCAAAAATTAAAAATAAATTATCATGAAAAAAATTCATTAATATTTTATATAAAAATTTATAATAAAACATAATTTTTTTTATACCTATCACAAATTATTGTAGATATTAAATGTAATAAAGTGACTTTTTTTACTTTATCTTTTACTTAAATATTATAAAGGTTAAAATCAAAGAAAAATGGAAAAAATATCATATTTTATAATTTTGGATAATTATAGATGAAATAGGACCATATAATGAAATTAAGTCAATTTTTAGGGTAATTTGTAGTTCTTATCATATTATTTTTAACCTTAATTATCTGATTTACCCTTATCAAGGTTATAAATATTTACTACGGTTACTACTCATAATAATCAAAGATAAAAGGGTATTATTTAAAAAGTTTAGGACTCCTGATTTAAAATATGGAATCTATTTTTAAATATTCAATTTCTAGAAGTGGTAGAAATTATTTTAATATTAAAATACAAAACACAACGAAAAATAGTTTTTAGGTAAATGTGTTTCTAAGCCCAAAAATGAACTTATACCAAAATTAGGTATAATGATGATTTATATATAATTAATTAGTTTATTTATAATTAGAGTATAATTATTTTAATTTAAGATCAAATGGTAATTTTAAATTACTTTATTTGATGAAGATAAATGGCAGTCTTACAAAAATCAGTATTTTTCACTATTCGCTGAAAAAATAATATTTTCAGAAAAATACCAAAAAATCATCTTAAGATAATTTTTACATGATTAAGTAAATATTGATATCATTTTTATCAAATAAAAATTCTATAATTTACATAAATTAATTATAATACTAATTCATAAAAATCAATAAAACCCATTTTTGAAGAAAACATATTTTTGAAGCATAAAATGAATTTACTAAAAATTGAGTGATTATTTTATAATAATTTATCAATACATTTTTATTGAGTGTGGAATTTATATATATATATTTCATAGTGTGATTAATCCTATTTATACCCACAAATTTAATGTCTAGGTTATAACAATAACATTTAAATAATAATATTTCATGGTTAGATTATGCTCGGTGTTACATGTTGTATACGCTATTAAACATAGTGTTTTTTTAAATATTAGGATATTGAATTATCCCATTTAAAAAATTGAATCCTTATAATTTGAACTTGATATTGATAATCAAGGTTCTGACATTTGAAAATACCTTTTTTGAAAACCCACATCAAAAAAAGGATTAATAAAACTTCCTCTTGAAAAAAAAAGGAAAGGGGGAAGTAAGAAAGTAATATGAAATAATACATAACTAGGTTTTCAAATTGGAGAACATAAGTGGGAAGTGAAAATATGGACATGGATGAAAATTTTAATGTCTAAATAATGATGGAGAGTGACAAACATTATTGACCATGAGAAAGTGAATGATCACAAGAATGTCAATGACCACAAAACCACAAACCAATAAGGTGTGAAAAGGACCATCAATTTATCGAAAATAATGGTAATAGGATAACATTTTTGTTCCAAGATCAATTTCCTAGAGTTTCAGTATTTCTTTAACATTTAGACTAATAACATAATGAAATATACTTACTCAATTCTATTTAAATACATTAACAAAATTTTCATCCTTTGGTTGTGTGCTTTGGTCAATTTCCACCTTAATCTCATCTTTTACTCAAAATGATGAGTATTCAAGATGAATTTTTCATGCCTAAAGCACTATAATCAACTTATAATAGATCACATAATTCCAAAAAGGTATAACAAGTTATACCTCATGTATTAAGATATTAACCAAATATTAAATTTTTATTACAAGGTAATATAATATCCAAAATAAATAAACCTTCATATGAATAAATAATACATTAATCTTTAAAATTCAATAATATCACAAAAGGTTTAATGTAGATCATTCCATAAATAATTATCCTTCAAATTCTTCAAAATATTCTTGTTGAAGATTTAAACCCAAAGATTAAAATGATTTTATCACATATTATAAAAATATAAATTTAATATTTATCTCCAAATAACATAAATCACTCTTAAAGTATCATACCAAAAATGTATTTTACTTTTTCATATATTATCCAAAATATACTAATAATTTTCCAAAATAATGTCAAAATTAAATCATATATGATTCCAAAATATAAATCAACATTTATTCCTAAAATAAAAAACCATCTTAGACAAAATTATTTCTATCTTAATCATAAAACATTTCCAAAATAGTGAAATTATTCAAAAATAACATTAATAACTTAGTCACCAAATCACATTTAAATCCATGGTTATCTATATGATAAATCATATGTTCTCAAAATTTAATAACCCTTTTTATCCTAAATTTCCTCAATAACCTCAAAGGTTTTATCAAAACCTTCAAATTAAATCCTAAAAATAAAATATAATTTATCCAAAATAATCCTTCAAATTAAAATTAAGGTTTTAAGATACTTCAACCCAAATAAAATTTATCCCAAAAAATTATTGGCCACCTTAAAATTCAATCACTTAAAATCTCAAGGGGGTTTCTAAGACTTTTAACCTATGATAAATCTTAAAATTATGATCCCATGATGGTATCTATAAATATTAACATAACCTCTTGTGAAAACATCATAATCTTCATAGTTTTTTAAACCCTCCTTTGATGCCAACTATAATAGTCTTAAACCTGCACTACATGACCTGGTGCTAAAAATATAAACTTTACATTTCTATCTTTGATACCAATAAACATGACCCAATTTCAATAATCCAAAACCTATAACATAAAAATTAAATATTGGATCATTTAAATTCTTTATGAACTTTTAGGTTTACAGTTTTAGAGAATTAGTACATTCTCTTACATAACAATACTCATGTCTTCAACTAAGTATTTTCCCCCTATGCCTATATATTCCTATTCCAAATTAATTATTCTATATATCAATAAAATTATTCACACATGAAACCTTTCCAGATATAATTCATTTAAAATCATTCCTTATAACCTAGGGAAAATGAAAACATAAAAAGGGTGATCTGAAACGCTCAATAAGGGTAAATATAATCATTAATAGTTCAATGTCATCAGTGAGCATAATATGAGTATAAGGGTGTGATGAAATAATAAAATTTCATGATAATAACATAAGATTTTTCATACCCATCAAAACTTGTATCATAAAATATGCTACATGGCAAAAATCTTTATCAAAGATAAGAGTCATGATAATCAATAATCAAAATCCATGTGATATCAGTCTTGATCAAAGGAACCATTAAAAACTCATAGAAATCATAAATAAAATATGTTGGTATCTTGTAAAATCATCATCATATCACTCTTACAAAAACACTTACAAGTGGAATAACCAATATGGTCAAATTTCAACATAATAATCTTAACTCAATTCATTTGAGGGTTATAAAAAAACTCACCAATCCTTGGTTTATAACGTAACCACACATCCTTGGTTTATAACATAACCACACATCCTTAGTTTATAAAAAAAACTACTTATCATCCTAAACAATTTCCAATATCCGTAACATTAATAAATTACATAAATATTTCATTTCATTATAAAACTCATAGAAACAACCATTATTCCTTTCATAACTTTATTAACTCATGGAAAATAAATGGTTTCCATGATAATATCTTTAAAAAAAATCATGGTCTGTCTAGATAAAGAAAAAATATGGTATCATTAAAAAATATCTCAAATAGAATATAATTAAAATAAATGTTTTTTTTCATTAGTGAATATAAATATCATAAAAATATCATTATAAACATACTTAAAGAAAATAATCTTTCCACTTTGAAAATCAATTTAAAAAAATAAAATTTCACAAAATATTGTAAAAATCATTTTATTTAAAGATAATATTGGAAGATTATAAAGCATTACTCAAATAAAATTAAGGTCATTATGGTGGGAAATCCATCCATGTCATAAACTTTAAAAATAAACATTCTTTTCAAACTTTTGTAAAGAGAGTCAAAAGTGACCCATGTGACAAACGGTAAGGAATTTCCTTTTAAAACATTTAATATATGGTTAAAGATCATGTAAAATAACTTTTAAAAATAATTTTATGTTTATAAAATAACATTCGTAAAAATATTTAAGGAAACAAGGATATGGAAGAGAAAGACTCGTGATCTAAAAAAGATACAAGACCAGTGTCAATTACAAACAACATTCTTAATTCTTATTTAATAAATAAGGAATGAAATGAAAACTAAACATGTAAAACACATTCATAACCATATGAGAATAAAATATATGTGTTTTAAGAAAATAATATCATATGTTTTTTCAAATAAACCTTGATCATAAACAATCTAGAAACAAAAGGATATTGTAACATAAAGCATTTACTGCTTTGGTAACTTTCAAATAAAAATTCATTGAAAAAAAGAGTATGATATGGATATATAAATATAATTAATTTTATGAATTAATATTTCAAAATTCATTCACGAGGCATAAATCACACCATAAAAGGAAAACATAGTGCAAGATGTGAAATTTTTCTCAAGAAAATGAGATTGAGACAAAGAAAACCCTTACAAAGATCATAACTTTAAATTTGAGAATTAATTCAATAAAGATATTATGTGTAACAAAATTAAATCCACAAAAAAAGTATAAATAAATCATAAATCAAATAAATTTCATTTCACATATAACCTTGGCATAATATAATCAATGAATAATTGATATCACCTAATGAAAGAAAATTAAGTTAAGAAACCCTTTAAGGCTTAGTAAATTTGAAGTAAAATTGCCTTGGATGAAATAATTTGAATTGAAACATAAAATAACACAATGTATAAAGAATTAATTATATAAAATTAAAAATTATATTATATACACTATAGAAAATAAATTAGGTGTACAACATTAAAACATGCCTTAATAAAAGGAAATTGAGATGAAATCTCTTACCTCGAGTCCAGACTTACCATGTATGTTATTTAACTCTTATATAATAAAATTATATCAATTATTTATTTATTTTAATAACTTTTATAGTTTCATTATTTTATAATTAATTATTTTTCATTTATTTCAATGACATATTTAATTACATGATCGTCCAAGTCCACATCAGAAGTTTTGAGGATGTTTATCTCATAGCTTCAAAATAAATTTTTTTATATTGATCATGGTAAAAGGGATATTTGTTCCATAATATAAAAAATAATAATCATGAAATGATTATAATTTTTATAAAATAATTAAACTTTTAAAATCAACCATGTATGGTGGTTATGAAAAATGAATTACATTAAAATCATGGAGATGGTAGGTCGTACGTACGCATGAGTAACGTTTCTAATTTTCAAAGAGCATGATGGAAATAAGATAAGTATTATTTTATATTAATATAATTATAATTATATCATATATATCATATTTTATCTTTAAATACTTTATATATATCATCCATGCTATGTAGTGATGAAAAACAAATCATATCGCTTCGTGGAGGTGGTAATCCACACGTACGCACGAATAAAATGTTCATTTTTTAATAGATAGAAATGTAAGAAAATAAAGGATGTATTATCTTTATAATGATAATTATGTAATAAATATCATATATATATATATATAATAAATACATCATTATAATCATCCATTATAGGTGGAGATGGAAATTGGATTACCTCAATGCGCGAGGCGGTAGTCCTCCATACGCACGAATGATGGATTCATTTCCCATTTAATGGAAGAGAAGATGGATATGAAATTAACATAATAAAATATAATTATATGGACTATAATTATTTTAATATTTAATCATGGTTGAAAAATATTTTAAGGAGGTAGAATAAGAAATAAAACGAAAACATTTGGTTAGAATATATACCTCTTCTTTAGACAACCTCTTTTTCTTTACACCTTAAGCCCTCTAAGGTTGTTATTCTACCCAAAAAACTTTATAATGTTTTTAGGGATGTTATAAAGATGTTTGGGTATTTATTGGAAAAAAAATGGATCTTTAAGTGTTTATAAAAGAGGAAAGGGGGTCCCCTTTTATAAGTGAGGGAAGGGACATTCTTGGAATTTCATAAAGTATTAAAATAATTTTCATATTTAAGTGGCTAAATATTGATATAATTTGGTGATAGGATTAAAATGAGTCTAAATACTTTCATATAATAAAATTTTTAAAATTTATATTATATTTTTTCCCTTATTTATTTTTTTAACCCCTGTTGACCCTTTTGATAATTCCAGTCATATCAATGTTTTTTACACTTTAGGGGTCATGAAAGTCACTATAAAAGGAAAAATGGCCCATAAATGTACCATGTTTGATATTTTCAATAATACATCATTAAATTGGATTAATATAGTATTTTATAAATTTTAAATCATTTAATAAAATAATTTTTATTATAAAATATCATTAATTTCATTTTTGAAAATATATGAAATATTATAATATAATATGTTTCTAAATCATGTAAAACGGTTCCAAAATGACATGAATTGAAATATAAGTAGGATAATATCTTCATATAATCATCCAATTAAATTTATATAGGTTTATATATCATTTTAAACCCTGTCTTTTGGTTTGACCCCTTCGTTAACCAATTTTAACCTTAACTGTGGTAATGACTTTTTAAATATTAAAGAGTTATAATTTTACTTATAAGGTGAAAATTGGATCAAAAATTTAAAAGGGATGGATTTTTTTACCATTTCACATTCTAAATTCCATATTTATATATTTTTATTATTTTTAATTAATTTAATAAAATATATTTAATATAAAATACTATTAATGTCATTTTAATAATTATTTACATAATTTGACTTTAAAAACAACATGACACAAATGTAATTGAAATAAAAACCTTTTACACATCTATAATATGTTATATTTATCTTAAAATTTCATAGGAAACATTAACTCGCCAAAAAAAATATTACTTTTATATTTTTTTAAATCATTTAATTCATTATTTTACTACTTGCACAAGCACTATGTTGGAGTTACATAAGCATTTAAGATAATTATTTAATCATTAAAAATTAAAAAAAAAATACTATGATAAAAAATCATTAATAATTTTGATAAAAATTTTGAAATAAATATAAGTTGTTTTTATCCCCATCATAAAATATTATAAATATTAAAAGTAAGAAAGTGATGTTTTTAACTTTATCTTTTACTTAAATATTATAAAGGTAAAAATCAAATCTAAATAGAAAAAAGGGTCATATTTTAAAATTTTGGATGATTATGGATGAAATAGACACATAAAAGTAAATTAAGGCAACTTTTAGGGTTATTTTTAATCCTTATAATATTATTTTTAACCTTAATTACCTGATTTACCCTTGTTGATGTGATAAATATCTACTACAGTTACTATTCATAATGACCAAAATTAAAAGGGGGTTATTAAAAAAAAAGTTTACCTACCAATTTAAAATATGGAATCAAGTTTTTAAGACTAAATTTTTATAAGTTTCATAAATTAATTTAATATTAAAACACAAAATGCAATGAAAATCAGTTTTTAGAAAAAAGCGTTTTTAAGCCCAAAAATGAACTTATACTAAAATCAGGTATAATTATGATTCCTTTGTAATTAATTAGATTATTTATAATTTAAGTATACTTATGTTACTTAAATATCAAACATTACTTTTAATAATTTTATTTAAGGAAAAGAAATTATAGTTTTATAAAATTTGGTATCTTTCACTATTCAATAAAAAATCAATCTTTTAGAAAAATACTAAAAATTCACATAAAGATAATTTTGACATGATGAATTCAAAAAAAAATATCTCTTTTTTATAAAATAAAATTTATAAAATTTCCATAAATCAATTATAATATTCACTTATAAAAAACAATAAAAATCATATTTGAAGAAAATATATATCGAATGTATAAAATAACTTTACTAAAAAATGAGTGATTATTTCCTAAAAATTTATCAATAAATTTTTATTGAGTAGGTACATTATACATATATTTCATAATATGGTTAATACTTTTCATACCCACTAATTTAATGGCTAGGTTATAGCTATAATATATAAATAATAATACTTCATGGTTCGTTTAAGCTTGGTGTTGTGTGTCGTATATGCTATCAAAAATAGTGTTCTTTTAAAATATCAGGATATTACATCTTATCTTTTAATATCATTAAAAATCCTATGATATAAGGGTATGTATTTTCTCAAACCCTGTCTTAATTATTTCTTGCTTATTGAGAGTCATGGGATATTTCATGGACATTATAGGGGTTTAGGAAGGTTAATATAGAATTAACTATATTTTAAATGAATTTTAAATAATTATAAAATTTTTAAGTTTTAACTTGGTTTTATGGTAAGTATACGATATTACGTATTAATTTTAAAAAAATTATGTATTAGTTTTTGAAAAATTTAAAAACCATGTATATATAACTATAAACCTTTTGTTTTGAAGAGTTAATTGACATTACATTATAAGATAATGTAGCGTTCAGTGGTCACACTTGAAAATACATTATGAGATAAATGTAACCTCAAGGAGGATCTTGATATTATTTTTTGTGATAAATTTAATATTGAGTCAAATCTTGGGATTATGTTATTCAATAAATGAAATCTCGATTCAAAACTTGAGATTATGTTGTATGATAAATGTAATCTCAAATCAAAGCTTTAGATTGAATTATGAAAAAAATGTAATATCAAATCAAATATTCATATTAAATTATATGATATACCTCAATATCATTATTATTTTAAAACTTTTATAGAATTTATTTATAACATGGTTTTATGGTTAAAAAGGTGATTTTTAATTAAAAATTAGGGTAAAATGAATATCTATTAAAAAATTGAAATACCTTCATTGATTCATTAACTAAAAAATTATTACTATAAATATAGATGTAGTGGTGTGGTTATATTTAAAGAATTGTGGATTCCATGGTTATATATATTAAATAGTTTATTAAAAGAGTTAATTATTTATTTTAAATAAGGAAACATCCAAGAGAGTTGGTTGGGATCTATTTCTATATTAAATTTAGAATGCATATTTACTTTGATTTTTCCTTATATTTTACAAAAATCGAGTGACCAGAGAGTCTTTCTTCAAATTTTATGAGTTCCTTATATGAGTTTTGACCTTCAAAATAATTCCAGGTTAAGTTCTCTCTTGAGTTTTAGGACCTTCAAATGTATCTCTCCTTTTAAATTCCTATGCAGTGAATGTCAAGCTTCATAATAGGTTTGGGGTTCATTTACATATCTATTTTATATACAAGAGTGGATTAATCATGATTTAGATTTATCTAGGTAAATTGTGTTGTGAATATAATAATGGTAATTAACCATAATTAATATTTACTATGGAATAGTTTTTCATACGAGCATACTTTTTATGTCACTGCTTTTTAATATTTGTAAGATAGTGCAGTTTTATTATTTTGTGTTTTCTTCATGCTTCCTCACATATCGTGTAAATTTAAAAACTATATAAATAACTAAAATTTAGAATGATAATAAATATTAATAATATATTATGTTATTCTTCCTCATAAACTACTTAAAAATATAATCACAATTTTTCATATATTTTTAAGATAATTATCACCACTTTATCGCTATTATATTATACTTAATTTCTATTGAAATATTCTCATACATGAATGATATAATCAAAATGAATAAGTAAAATGTTGATTTCCAAATTAATATTAATGGTCGGATGTGTTCAGGCCTTTCTTATTTGATAACTTTCTTGTATTATTGAATCAATATTAATTTCTCTTGATATTTATTACTGCTGAAATATTATTACTTATTGTCATTGATTTATTTTGAATATGAAAAAAATTTCTATGATTTATTGAAAACTTGGTATAGTTGGAACAATGTGGAGTTGTGTTATATTATTTTTGTGGAAATGACAGAATTTAGTAATGAGAACTGATAAGAATGATGTAGGAAAGTTATGGGATTGATTATGGAATGATTGGATTGGGTTTCGAGAATTATTTTTCTTATTTATGTTTTACATTATTATTGCATGCTATTTTTTATTCATTCCACTTTGGAATATTTATATCTTCTTATATATAGGAATAGATGTGTCTTAATGCCTAGAATTATGGAATGTTAATTAAATGATGAATTAATTGAAAAGGGGGTGGTTTAAATGATTAAATGATGATAAAATCATAGTAATAAATATATATTAAAGAAAAGATTAAAGGATAATATATATGTATTAGTGCATGCACACCTAGGGGTGAATTAGGTGTTGTGAAATTTTTTACCAAATTCAAAATATATTCTTTAACAGTTTACCCCTTTATAATTCAAACCTATGATATCAATCAAGACAAATGGATCCTTTTATTATTTAACTTAGCATACACCTATATACAATGCAGTAATTTTAATGTCCCATAATTCCATGTAATTTTTTTTAAATTATATGGGATTATTTCAAGGACACACACTTAAATGGTACTTGATTCTGAGGCCCGGTGATCCCGGAATAGGTGTTTTAACTTTTCTTTAAGTTTATTTAAATAACGCATGTGCGTGGTTTTTTAAAATTCTAAACGGGTTCCTGAATTAAAAAACTGAGGGTGTTGTTGCGTTCGGAAAGACAACTTTACCTCAGAAAGGACTTAACCTCGACCGACGCGAGTCGAGGGAAAAAGATAGTTTTAGGACTTTTTAAGAAAAATAAAATAAAAGATTTTTCTTAAGGGAGATAAAATAAACCTTAAAGTTTATTTTATTTGAAATTTAAATTTCGTTGAAACATAATGGCATTGCAACCTGAACGTAAATGAAACATTCTTTCATAAATGAAACAATGTAATGACACTACAATGAAACATAAGAGAAAGGTTGAAATGTGTTTTTTGCTTTTAATGGTTTTGTCAAGGATGGATTGTTGGAACGATATGGGACTGCTCTGATCCCTTGGAGATTTTGCGTTGGTGAGAAATGATCGAAGAATGGCCACCAACAACGGATTGTGGAGTGACAAAAACAGAGGTGTGATCTTCACCAATGAACAATCCAATGTCGAGGTAGGGGTGTGAGCGGACATGCCAAGTCGCACCGCATCACGTGACTGGATGGCCACAGCCCCCCTGGACAGCGACGGTGAACCCCATGGTGACCCGTGGGGTAGAGGGAGACACGGTGCGCCCACTGCATCTCGGTCGGAGTAGGCTGACCCACTCAAAGTGAGCTGGGAAGGAGGAGGTGGGCCGCCTCGAGGGGTCCAGCAGGTCGAGAAGTAGGAGTTCGGTCAACTCAGGCAGCCTAACAGGCTAGACCCATGGCCCATCTGGTTCGAGCTAGGTTGGATCCAAGTTAGGGAAGACCCAGGTCGGGTCGTTGGACCCGGGTCAGGTCGTTGGACCTGGTTCAGTTCGGTGGACCCTGAACTGGGTTGGTTCGGGTTAGCCCACCTAGGCTGGGTTGGACCTAGACCCCATTGGCCTTTTTTCAAAAAAATAAACATAACTTCCAAACCATACGTCTGATTAACAAGTCATTTGCGGTGTTGGGACCCTCGTGACGAGAAGGTCCTTTTGAAATACTCCAAGTGAGTTTCTGTGGAGGTTAAGTTATTACTAATGGCTTGAGAAGTAGATTCTCCTGGAATCAAGCATGCTACAAGTAGAAATCATGTGGCTGGATATGATGAGAAGGAAGTGACGAGCAGACCTCAGTGGCATGATAGTATAGGGGACCTCAGTGGCCCGGTAAACGATCGAACCTCAATGTCCCAGTAGATGAACGGACCTCAGTGGACCAGCAGACGAGAAGACCTCAGTGGCCTAGTATCCAAGTAGACCTCATCGTCCCAACAGACGATCGGAACTTGGTAGACCTCAGTAGCCTAGTAGACGAGTAGACCTCAGTGGCCCGGTAGCCGAGCGGACCTCAGTGGCCTGACAGATGAACATACCTCAATGGCTTGAAATTCCTCAATGACTCGTTGGAGATGAGTCCCTCAGTAGTACAAGATTTTCAGATTTACGAATGATAATCTTGATTTCTATACTTTAGGTTATACCTGTGTGAGCTGACAATTCTAAGTGTGTACCTTTCTTTGTGGTTTGGGGTCCCTACTGAGTATTGTGTTACTCACCCCTGCACGAGCATTGCCTGCATGTGTTGTGTCTTATAAAGATGAATGACGCTTTGACAGAGACCTTGGTAGTCTAGGTCTAGGCGGTTCCTAGTGAGATCATACATGCGAGGCATACTCCTATGGATTTTAGCAGCTTCTCTACACCTACCCTTCTAGTAGGGTTTTCTGCAGAAAGATTTTTAGAGACCTTGTACTCCCTTTTTTATAGATTTTTTTTGTTGGGTTTGTATTCTGACCCATTTTACTTATATCTTGTACTTTTACTTTCATTGGTTGTCTTAGTGGCATGCATGTTTTCCTTTTCAGCATTTCAGACTGGGGTTGTGAGTGAGTGTCTGTATAGGTACTTGGAAAATGCCTCCCACTTAAAGGATAAAGCCTTCGGTGCTAGACACCAGCCCCTGGCCTTTGGGAGGCGGGCTTGGGGTAGTCGCATCATGGGCTGCAGTGGATGGGTCCTGAAAAATTGATATCAAAGGTGGTAGGTTATACCTTAAAGACCGAGTGTCTATGGTTTTGTTTTGGGGAAATAGTGTTGAATGTTTTAAGTTGTACTTTTAGGCTTGGGGAGTCTGGTGTTGGTGCGGCGGCTGATGTATCCATACACCATGACCCTGAATTCTGCTTTTTGACTTAGTATATTAAACCACTAGTTTCATGCATCATATAGGATTTTGAGTGTTTCCTCATGTCCTTCTTGAGTCAGCTCACCATGTATAACCTATGGAATGTGGTTCATCTTGATCTATTCCAAGATTTATCCATGCAGATGGCCAGTGAGGATTCTAGTGCATGACCATGAGGATGGTATTCCAAGCAATGAGGCATTAGTACAGGGACCAGTACTAGAGATAGCCCCACTAGGACGTGCACCAGTGTTTCCACCACCTGTTGGTTAGAAATTTCTACCATCACTACTGGTATAGGATGCACGTAGGCTCAGTGCCTTACACGAGTTCCATAGGTAGAGACCTTCTAGGTTTAGGGGTGAGGCTAACCCCTAGGTGGCAAAGGATTGGCTCGAGGTGGTTATGTGAGTCTTCTGTCTAGTGAGGACACCTCTTGACCAAATGGTGATCTTAGTTGTGAGCCTTATTCAAGGCTTGGCAGGGAGATTATGGATCTTGAAAATCTAGAAACATGATGATGTGACCCTCACCTGGATAGACTCTGACCACCTCTTCAAATAGTATTTATTTCTAGTGAGGTTGCACTCAGTGTGCATACAGGTGATACTGCACCTATAGCAGGGTGTCATAATAGTAGCGGAGTACTCAGCGAGAGTCACTGAGCTTTCTCACTACTCCATGGAAATGGTGTGAGAACCATTATTCAAGGCTGTAGTTTTTGATAAGGGACTATTCTAGGAGGTCAGGGATGGTATCTCTTAGCATCCCTACTCAGGCTAGGGTGCTAGAGCAAGCCCTACTCATGGAGATCTTCCTCACAGAGCAGGTTCCAGTAGTAGGGGATACTAGTAGACCCCCGGTGGTGGATTCTTCAACTTTGGGTAGTATGAAGAATACACAGGGGGTCCAAGTGGTCCAATAATTTTGGGAGATGACCCCAAGATACAGTATTGATGGTACAAGACCCCCAGGATGGAGAGAGTCGTCAGAGGGGCAGGTTGTGCTACTCATGTGGAAGGCATGGGAACATGGATCGTTATTACTCGACTCATCGCACATAAGACCAGTAGAAGGTCAAGGGACCGTTGAGGCAGAGGAAGAGGTTCGAGTGGGGTGGTTCCTAGGGTGAATAATGTGTCAAGGGAGCTAGAAGAGTAGCAGGCGGTGGATAGAGGTTCGATTTGCTACCACCACCACCCCCATGTGGTCCACCACAAGCTCTGGGAGCTGGTGGATAGGGGTGAGGCCAACTACAGGTGATGGATTCCTATGAGAATGGTGCTCCATAGATTATTATAGGTATGATATTTTTCTTATCCACCTTAGTTGTAGTTTTTATAGACACAGGTTCCAGCCACTCTTTCCTTACCATGGACCTTGTTCAGAGCTCAGAGATTATGGTGGATTTGTTGGATTGATACTTACGATTAGAGAATCCTACATGAGGGGATTCAACAATTAAACATTGGTTATAGTAGTTTGATATTACTCTAGGAGGCAAGTGCTTCAGCTGGGATCTCCTAGTAGTGGCGTCGAGGCCTTACGACGTCATCTTGGGTATGGACTAGTTATCCATAGTTAATGCTCAAATTCACTGTATTAGGAACAGAGTTCAATTTGTCTTTGAGGATAGGACTAGGTTTTCCCTCACGAGAAATAAGGGATCCCTTAAAATGTAGTATATACTTTTTCATAGTAGGGTGTAGCCGATCACTCACCAGTTGGCTAGCCTCACCCTCGGTACGGTGGACGAGAAGATTCCTAACCTTCCTGTAGTGGTGGATGAGTACAAATACATCTTTCCTAAGGATGTTTTTGGATTAACCCTCATAGGGAGGTTGAATTATGAATTGATATGTACCCCTGGATGGCACTGATATCCACACCAGCATATCAGATGGATCCTGCGGAGCTTCGTTAGTTGAGGGTACAGCTGGAGGATTTGCAGAGGAAGGGCTTTGTGAGGCCCATTGTTTCACAATGGGTAACCCTAGTATTTTTTTTTCAAGAAGGAATAAGGGAGTTTTAGGTTGTACATGGAATTTTTTTACCTGAACCAGGTGATTGTGAAGAACAAGTATCCACTGCCGAGGATTGATGACCTCTTCGATCAGCTGAAGGGATCGAGATGGTTCCCAAAGATAGACCTCATATCAGGTTATCATCAACTTCATGTATGGGGTGATGATGTACCAAAGAAAGCCTTCAAATGTTGGTATGGACACTATGAGTTCTTTGTGAGGCCTTTCGGCATAACCAATGCCCCAACAGGGTTCATGGGACTCATGAACAGGATCTTCTAGCCTTACCTTGACTAGTTCATCTTGGTCTTCAATGATGATATCCTGGTTTACTCAGGATCCAAGGAGGAGCACACTACACACATATGGATAGTCCTAGATACACTTTGAGACCATCATCTTTATGGGAAGCTATCTAAGTGTTATTTTTGGATTTGGGAAGTCCACTTTATAGGACACGTCATTTCGAAGGCTGGAGTTGCAGTGGATCCAGAAAATATAGAGGTGGTGCTTGCTTGGGATCCACCCAAGAGCATGACTGAGGTATGGAGTTTCTTGGGTTTGGATAGGTACTATAGGAGGTAAGTGCCCGACTTTTCTAGGGTAGAATAACCCTTATCGGCTTTGACATTAAAGGTATAGTCCTTCATGTGGACTGAGAAGTTCCAACAGAGTTTCCAAGAGTTGAGGCAGAGACTGATGAGTGCCCCCGTCTTGAGACTACCAAAGGAGGGCGTTGGGTATGTAGTATTCTACAACTCATTAGGGAAAATATTGGGTTGTTTCCTAATGCAGGGGAAAGAAGTGATCACCTACAGTTAACGACAGTTGAGGCAGCACGAGCAGAGCTATGTGACCCATGGCCCAGAGCTAGCAGTAGTGGTCTTTTCTTTAAAGATGTAACATCACTACTTTATGGGTGATCAGTTTACCATCTACTCTGACCACAAAAATATCAGGTATATCTTCTCCTACAAGGACTTGAACTTGAGGTTTCATAGTAGTTAGTCGCGATGCAGATATCCATCATAGATGGGGATGGAGCATCTCATCTTCAATCTATGGATGTCACTCCCCCACTCTTAAAGTGAGTTAGGGAGGCACAACTTGAGGATGTTGACTATGAGACCTGACATGATCATTTATCCTTAGGACAAGATCCTGATGGATATTCTATAGGTGGGGATCACGTCATCCTTTTCAAAGGGTGCATCATTGTGCCAGTGTCTTCACGTGAGGAGGTTCTGAGGGAGTTCCACCCCCCCCCCCTTTGGTGGAATATCCAGGATTGGAAAAGATATACCAGGACCTCCGATGTTAATACAAGCGGCCAAGGATGAAGAAGGTAGTGGAAGAGTTCGTTTCGCGATGCCTCACTTGATAGAAAGTGAAGGTAGAGAATCAAGTTCTTACAGTTTTGACTCTTCCACTTGAGGTAATAGAGTGTAAGTGGTATGTTATCTCAATAGAGTTTGTGAAAGGTTTACCCTGCACATTGAGGGGGAATGATTCCATCTGGGTGATTTTTGACTGACTCACAAAGTTGGGTCACTTCCTACCCATTCAAGATCAGGGTTTAGTAGAGAGCTTGGGATGCCTCTACATGTAGGATATAATTCAACTCCATGGGATCCCATTGATGATAGTCTCAGATCGAGACACACACTTTACATCCTGATTGTGTAAGGGATTGCAGGAGACATTCGGGACTCATCTTCACTTGATAATAGCTTTCCACCCTTAGACAGATGGTCAGACAGAGAGGAATATCCAATTTATAGAGGATATACTATGTGCTTGCATCTTGTAATTCATTCACAGTTGGTAGAATCACCTACCACTGGTGGAGTTTGCATACAACAACATATACCACTCCACCATTAGTATGGCATCATTTGAGGCGTTGTATGGGCGACCATGTACATCACCATTATGCTGGACATACCCAAGTGAGTCAGCAATCATAGCTCCAGAGTTGGTATGGGCTACCAGTGAGAAGGTTCAGGTCATCCAGGAGCAGATGAGGACTACACAGAGTAGATATAAATCTTATGCTAACAGGATATGGAGGCCCTTGGAGTTCGAGGAGGGAGACCATATGTTCCTCTAGGTTACACCCTGATGGGGATTGTGGAGATTTGGTCAGGGCATAAAGTCGTGTCTAATATTCATCAGCCCTTTCCAAATTCTGAGCAGAGTTGGTGAGGTGACGTTCCACCTAGATCTTCCCCCACAAGTGCATATGGTGCATAATTTCTTTCATGTATAATAGATGAGAAGGTACATGCATGATCCATCACATGTCATCAATTGGGGCGAGTTGTAAATTGATGATGGGGTGACATTTTTGGAGTCTCTGATAGAGATTGAGGATCGAAAAGAGCAGATATTTCAAAGACGGTTGATTCCTCTAGTGTGCATTTGGTGGCATTATGGGAATCTCCAATAGATCACTTGGGAGTGGGAGTCTCAAATCTGCGCTTAGTACCTCCATTTTTTTAGCCCTTATTTTGACTTACAAGAACATAAATCCTTAAATGTGGGGGTAATGTAATGTACTAGAATTATATGTATTTTTTTAATTATATAGGATTATTTTGAGGCCACGCACTCAGATGACACTTGATTTTGAGTCCCTGTGAGGCTGGAATAAGTGTTTGAACTTTTATTTAAGTTTATTTAAATAGAGCACGTGTTTGGTTTTTTCAACTTCTAAATGGGTGCTTAGATTAAAAATATGATGGAACCATTTTGTTTAGAAAGGTTAATTTTCTTAAGAAAGGAATTAACCTTATCCGGTGTGGGTTGAGGGAAAAAATTATATTTTGGGCATTTTTAGAAAAATAAAATAAAATATTTTTCTTAAGGAAAATAAAATAAACCTTAAAGTTTATTTTATTTGAAATTTTAATTTCATTGAAACCTAAAAATATTGCAACTTGAGAATAACTGAAATGTTATTTCATAAATGAAATAGTGTAACGACGTTGCAACACAACATAACAGAAATGTTGAAATGCATTTTCTGCTTTTAATGGCTTAGTCGAGGCCAGATTCCTAGTATGATTTGGGGATGCTTTGAACCTTATATATTTTTCATTGGAGAGTGATGATCGATTAAAGGCCACCAACAAAAGATTTTGTAATGATGAATGCAGTAGTGTGATCTTCACCAACAAATGATCCAATGTTGAGGTAGGGGTTTGTTCTTGATGAAATTGTTTCCCCATTATTTCTTTCTAAACAACAAACGCGGATCAACCCACTAACAGGTTGATCTGCGGATCATTTGTTCTTGCGGTAGGGTTACTTGATCTTGGGGTTTTTGGTTTAGGGTTATACTTTATATAATCTTAAAACCTCCCCCAACTTTTTTTAAACTCTAACACGGAGGGATCGGGCAAACAAAAACAAGGCCCGGATCACTCCATTGTGAGCGTTCTTGTGTTCTTCATGACTGAACCCCTAGATTGACAATAAAAACAAATTTGATCCCATAGAAATTATGGTGATGATATGAGGATCTCGAATACGCTCGCAGATCAGAAAATGGATCCCTGGAGTAGACCTGGTGGCTCATGAAAGAGATTGTCGACGCTGACACCGACCGTGTACGAGAGGTGGTACGTGCCGATGGTGCACTACAGTGGAAAAAAAGCCTGTTTCATGGGGCTTTGGGGTAGTACACAGGGGCCATGGTGATGCGGGAAGGTGGCGCACCGGCGGCGGTGAGGTGGACCGTGGAATTGGTCGTGGGTAGTGGATAAGGCTGCTGGAAAAGGTCGGAGGCGGTGTGAGTGGATGTGGTGAGTCACGCTATGTCACATGGATGGAGGGCCATGGTCTACCTAGACTGTGGTGAAGGACCCCATGACGACCTGCGGGGTAGAGGGAGATGTGGCACGCCCACCGCATCTTAGTTGGATTCGGTTGGCCTGCTCACAACGGGATGGGAAGGAGGAGACGGGATGCCCTGAGGGTCCCAACAGGCTGAACCCACGGCCTAGTCGGTCTAGGCTAGGGTCGGTGGACCTTAGACTAGGTCGGGTCGGGTCAGTCTGATCGGGTTAGACCAGACCCAGACCCCACCATCCCCTTTTTAGTAAAATGGACATAACTTTCAAACCGTACGTTCGATTGATGAGTTGTTTTTTATTTTGGGACCCTCACAATGAGGTGGTCCTTTTGAAATACTCTAAGTGAGTTTCTATGGAGGTTGAGTTATGGATGATGTCTTGATAATTAGATTCTCCCAGAATCAAGAATGCTACGAGTAGAAATCCTACAGCTGGCTATAATGAGAAGGAAGTGATGAGCGGACCTTAGTGGCCTAATAGCTGAGTGAACCTCAGTGGCCCGATAGACCAGCATACCTAAGTGGCCCAGTATTCAAATGGACCTCAGTGTCCTGACAGACAAGTAGACCTCAGTGGCTCGGTAGCTGAGCAGACCTTAGTGGCCCAACAGATGAGCAGACCTCAATAGAACTTAGTAACCTAGAAGACAAGCATACCTCAATGGTTGAGGAGCTGATCAGACCTTAGTTTCCAGGTAGATTAGTGGGCCTCAGTGACCTGGTAGTCAGGCGGACCTTAGTGGCCCAGAAGACGAGCGGACCTTAGTGTCCTGATAGACCTTAGTGACTCATCAAGGATAATTCCATCAATAGTACAAGATGTTTAGTTTTAGAACTGATAATCTTGATTTCTATACTTTAAGTTATACCTTTGTGAGCTGAAAGTTATTAGTGTGTACTTTTCTTTATATTTTGGGGTCCCTAATGAGTATTTTGTTACTCACCCATGCACGGGCTTCACTTACATGTGTCGTGTCTTGTGCAGATGAAGATGCTTTGACAGAGACCTTGGTGGTCTAGGACCAAGCAGTGCCCAGTGAGATCATACAAGCGATATGTACTCCTACATCTTTTGGAGACTACTCTACACCTAACATTTAGGTAGGTTTTCTGTGGATATATTATCAAAGACTTTGTACTCTCTTGTTTATAGCTTTTCTTTTTTTGGTTTTGTATTCTAACACATTTTACTTATAGCTTGTACTTCTACTTTCAGTAGTTGTCTTAGTGGCATGAATGTTTTCTTTTTCAGCGTTTTGGGATAGGGTTGTGAGTGTTCGTGTGTACAGGTACTCGGAAAATGCCTCCCACTTGCAAGATAAATCCTTCAACATTAGTCGTCATCCCCTGGCCTTTGGGAGGCGGGCTTGGGGTAGTCGCAGAACGGACCCTGGGGGATGGGTCATGAAAAAATTGGTATCAAATGTTGTTGGTTCTACCTTAAAGACTGAGAGTGTGTGGATTTGTTTTGGGGAAACAGTGTTGAATGCTTTGAGTTCAAGTTTCAGGCTTGGGGAGTCCAGTGTTAGTGCCAAAACTGACGTATCCATACACCAAGACCCTGAATTCTTCTTTTCAACTTAGTACATAAAACCACTAGTTACATGCATCATATAGAATTTTGAGTGTTTCTTCATGTCCTTCTTGAGTCATCTCACCATGTATAACATATTGACCATGATTCATCTTGATCTATTTTAGAATTCGGCCACACAGACAGCCAGTGAGGGTTCTAATGCGTGACCACAAGGATGGTACGCCCAGTGATGAGACATCAGTAAAGAGACCAGTACTAGAGATAGCCCCACCGGGAGGTGCACCAGCGTTTCCACCACCTGTGGGTCAGAGATTGCTATCGGTGCTACCGGTAGAGAACGCATGTAGGATCAGTTTCTTACACGAGTTCCAGAGGCAAATACCTCTTAGGTTCAGGGGTGATACTAACCCCCAAGTGGTATAGGATTGGCTCGAGGCGGTTATGCAAGTCTTCTATCGGGTGAGGATTCCTCTCGACCAAATGGTAATCTTAGTCATGAGCCTTCTTTAGGGCTCAGTGGGGAGATGGTGGAGCTTGAAAATCCAGACACATGATGTGGTGACCCTCACCTGGATAGACTTTGAGCACCTCTTCATAGAGGAGTTATTTCTAGTGATGTTCCACTCAGTTCACATATAGGAGATATTGCACCTATAGTAGGGTGGCATGACAGTAGCAGAGTACTCAGCGAGATTCACTGATCTTTATCACTACTCCATGAACATGGTGCGAGACCCATTCTTCAGGGATTGAGATTTTGAGTAAGGACTATGCTAGGAGATCAGGGAATCCATGGTATCTCTTAGCATCCCTACTCAGGCTGGGATGATGGAGAAATCCCTACTCAAGGAGAGATTTCTAGAAGAGAAAGTTCCAGCAGTAGGGGATACCAGTAGACCTTGAGTGGAAGAGTCCTTAGCTGTGGGTAGAAGGCAGAAAACATGAGGGGGGGCCAAATCGAGGCAGGAATTTGGGGGGATGACCCCAGGATGTAGGATTGGTGGTACAAGACCCCCATAGTGGAGGGAGTCATCAGAGGGGTAGTTTTTTCTAATCAAGTGGCAGGCAGGGGCACATGACTCATGATTGCCTAACACACTGTGCAGATGACTGACAGACAGTCGAGGGACCACTGAGGCAGGGGAATAGGTTTGAGTGGGGTGGTCCCCAGGGAAAAGAATGTGACAGGGGAACTAGCAGAGTAGCAGGCAGTGGGCGAAGGTTTTATGTACTACCACCACCACCCCCAAGTGGTCCAACACGGGCTCTGGGATTTGCTGGACATAGGTGAGGCCAGCTACAGGCGATGGAGGCCTATGAACATGGTGCTCTAGAAATGATTATAGGTACGATATATGTATTATCCACCTTATCTATAGTTCTTATAAACATAGGTGTCAGTCACTCTTTCCTTACCACAAACCTTTTTCAGAGCTCAGAGATTTCGGTGGAGCTGTTGGCTCGATCCTTACAATTAGAGACTCATGTGGGAGGGAATTTGATGATTACACACTGGTGCTGGCAGTGTGAGCTTACTCTAGGAGGTGATATTTTTTACTAGGATCTAATAGTAACGGCATCGATCCTTATGATATCATCCTGGGTATGGACCAGTTATCCACAATTCATGCTCAGATCAACTATATTAGGTGCATAGTGTGGTGTTTCTATGAGGTTGGGACCAGGTTTTCCTTCATCGGTGAGAAGGTATCCCTTGAACTATATTATGTACTTTCTCATAGGATGGTACATCTAATCACTCACCAATTGGCTATCCTCACCCTTGGTGTGGTATATGAGAAGAGTCTTCACTTTCCCATAGTGGTGGATGAGTATGAAGACATCTTTCCTAAGGATGTTTTGGGATTACCCACTCATAGGGAGGTTGACTTCTTTATTGATCTATACCCTGGGATGGAACTGATATCCACATCATCATATCAGATAACTCTCACGGAGCCTCGTGAGTTGAGGGTACAACTGGAAGATTTTTAGAGGAAGGGCTTCATAAGGCCCAGTGTTTCATCATGATAATCCCTAGTTCTGTTTTCCATGAAGGCATACAAGATTTTGAGGTTGTGTGTGAACTTATGGTACTTGAACCAGGTGACCTTGAAGAAAAAGTATCCACTTTCTAGGATTGATGACCTCTTTGATCAACTAAAGGGAGTGAGATGTTTCTCTAAGATAGACCTCGGATCATGTTATCATCAGCTTCGTGTATGGGATGGTGATGTACTAAAGAAAGCCTTTAGATGTCAGTATGGTCACTATGAGTTCTTGGTGATGCCTTTTGGTGTAACCAATTCCCAAACACTATTCATGGGACTCATGAATAGGATCTTCTAGCCTTACCTTGACTAGTTAATCATGGTCTTCGTTGATGACATACTAGTGTACTCTGTGTCTGAGGAGGATCATGTTACACACCTAAGGATAGTCCTAGATACACTCTAAGAGCTCCATCTTTATGGGAAGCTCTTAAAGTGTCAGTTATGGATTCGTTATGTCCACTTTCTAGGAAACGTCATTTTCTAGGCTGGAGCTGCAATAGATTCAGAAAAGATAGAGGCATTTCTTTCTTGGTAGCCACCCAGGAGCATGACTAAGGTATGGAGTTTCTTGGGTTTGGTTGGGTACTACTGGAGGTTCATGCCATACTTTTCCATGGTAGCAACACCATTATCAGCTTTTACATAGAAGGGATAGCCCTTTGTGTGGACGGAGAAGTGCCAACAGAGTTTCCAGGAGTTGAGGCAGAGACTGATGACTGCCCCCATCTTGAGACTACCAAAGGAGGCCATTGGGTATGTAGTATTCTAGGATGCATCATGGACCAGACTGGGTTGTGTCCTAATGCAGGGGCAATATAACGACCCAATGTTTTATCAATAGAAATTCCTTTCTTATAATTATGTCATATAATCACATGAAATCATAAAACAATGAACTACCAAGTACTATGAGATCTTTAATCATAATATTCTCACTTCAGTGATTTGAATTTTGAAAATTCGACATACACTTTTGCGATCAGTAAGATGTTTGGAGTCTGATAAGAGAAACTTAATTTTTGGTCAATAGTAACCTACCCTTATGAATAGTAACCCACCCTTATGAATATTAATATGACCCTTATGAGTAGTAAATCTTACAAAAGAATAGTATCCTCACCCATCAAAGTATAAATAAAATTTATATATCTTATAAGTAATAATATAACCATAGTAAAAGTATTGGTATTTATGTAAGAAATAAATAATTAATTTAAATTAATTAATTAAATTAAAATAAAATTTATTTTCCTAAAATATGTTCATAAATTAAAAATTTTATGACTTCTTATTTTAAGATAATTTTATAAGACCTTACATAATTTGTTAAAGCATTATAAAATCAGTTATAGTTTGAAATCTGTATTTTTCAAGTAAATTGTGATTTTAATTAAAAATTAAATTAATTATATCTATAAAATTATTTTTGAAAAATGGAGTTCATTTTTGGATTATACACATTGAAAAATGGTTAGGTTCAATTTTAGGGATGTTTCTAAAATACTTGAATTTTTATGAATAGTAAAATATGATATTTCACAATATATGCTAAAACCTGAATTCTGCTTCATAATTGATTCATGGATGATGTAAATGGATATTGGTTCGAACTAACATACACTTATTAATGTTTTTGGTCACAATAATCATTAATATTTCTTGTCTTATGGAAAAATAATAAACTGATGATTAAAATATTAAGAAAACCCTCCTCCCCTCCACTATAAAAAGCACCCACACTCCCCTCTTCTCTTCACTCCTCTAAAGATTTGTGCCTTCCATAAATTCTTAACAAGTTTCTCCCCAAGCTCCTCCCACACATTAAAAATCAATTTTTATCCTCAAAAGACCAAATCCTCTCCCCTTAAGATGTTCTCAAGGAAGATTGAATCAAGAGTTCATTAATATGAAGTGGAGAACACCATCAGACTTAAGGTAAGGGATCCTCTCTATTTCACTTTTATTCAATAATTTCCTCTATGTTATTACCTTTTATGTGTAATAACTAATGATGGGGTATGATTTCAAACCTCCCCCATACTTCCCTCATGATTTAGAAGTGATGAGAAACACTTTTATCTCTCATTAAGCCCTCTTAAGTACACCTGATACCATGCAGATAATCTGTAAGGGATTCTACCCAAACCTCCTTTGTTCCTTCAAGTTTCCTTATCTTATTTTTACCAAAATTAATTTATTGTATATTTTTATTTTTATATTCTAAATTCTATTTACATGTACCCAATTCATTTATCAAGACCCTTTCATCATGCTCTTTCGGGGATATACATGTTTTTTAGTGATTCCCTCCTCAATACTTCCTGATAAGTAAACCTGTTTTAAGGGAACTTTATTAATTCCTACCCATCATCATGTACACTATATTATATATTTTTAATTCAACATTTTTTTATAAAATCAGTCTTTTTATTATGAAAACCTTCTTGGTTCACTTTTGGTTTTATGTAAAATATTATTCCCTTTTCTATTTTAAAATCTCATTAGTATTTTCCTTAAAACCCTACTAAAATGTTTTAATAATAAAATTTATTAAATACTCTTATTAAATGTTGTCACTTCTATTTGACATCAATTACCATGATTTATTCCTATTTTACCTTATTAATTTCCATGTATGTTCTAATGCCTTTCTTTCATTAACTCTTTTATGATACGCCCATTCGTTATGCTTTATGACATGATTATGGTACCCAATTATTTCCATGGGTAACCCTTATGGTTATGTAAGATTGATTATGTATGATTATTTATGTTGAAAACATATTCATGAAAATTTAATATGGGTGATCCCAAATAGTGCTCCAATGCATTTGGTAACGTTGAGTCTCATGAGACGTTATGTGAAACGGTCTTGGTGGTTAGCCTTGACTTGTGCTACTATGTGAGATGGTCTTGGTAGTTAGCCTTGGCTTGTGATACCATATGAAATGGTCTTAGTGGTTAGCATTGACTCATGATAAAGTCATGTTTTATGTTTCTTCCACATTATTATGACTCCATTTTTATATGATTCCATGTTTATATGTTATGATTCCATATTTTACATGTCTTTTTATATCATCATGTCATGCCTTCTATCCCTTGTGCTAATGATTTGTTCTTATGGTTATTCCCTTACTAGGATATTTATCTCATCCCTTTATTAATGTGTTCCACAGGGTACCCTATGCAGATGTATGAGCACAATGGAAGTTAGAATCTCAATTTGAAGACTAAATAAATAAATGTTTTATTTAGTTCTATGTTTTCATTTTTATGTACCTAGTATTCCAAGACACTATAATTCAAAATCCTTGGATTATAATATGATGTATAATTATTCTTAAAATCATGTAATGTTATGTGTAAGAAGATAAGGTCACTATAGTTGGTATCAGAGGAAGTTCTAGTTATTTTTGGAGATTATGAGTATAGCACTTTAGTAAGAACCTTAAGGATGAGACTAAATATAAGAAATAACCCCTAAATTTTGGTAAGTATAGAGTAAGTGGTTTATCAATAAAATACATCCATATCTAGATACAAACAGGTAGAGGATCCTCTAGCACAGATGTATATAGGGGTAAAAATTGAAAACACCTCTTTGAGCTAAACTTGAACGAGAACTAGTGCACGACAACGGGTCATGCTACACTCTTGGTTTGACACTCCCAGGGGATATGATTTGGTAAATTCATGATCTTAGTACAAAAAATTATTAAGGGAATAAAAACCCCATAAGAATATAAGTTAATAAATAGATCAAGGATAACCTAGATTGAAACATAGGGAATCACAAGTTAGGATATACTTCTCCTTTACAATTTTATCCTATTCTGTTCAAAGTTTCTTTTTTTATGCTCAATAGCTAAGTATTCAAGCCCTATAATTGTATGTTATTTTTCTTAGTTAATGGAGGGAAATAGAAGAACATGTTCCAACAATCAATGTGATAGGGAATGTGAATATTTCCCTAATGATGTGCCTAATATGATGGGAACGGGTTCTCAGAACTTCATGATAGTACTTGTTCATCTGGCTCAAGTTATGAATAATAACTTGAATCATGTGGAACACCCTACTCCTCCAAGGAAATAGAAAGTTGTTGTTTAATCCTTCATGCAGAAAATTTCTCCTTTGTTTAGTGGATCTTTCAATCCCATCCTCATGAAATAGTGGATTAACTCCATTGAAAAGATATTCTCTATCCTTCAGTGCTCAAAAGAAGATAAATTCATACTGGCAGTCTATCATTTTGATGGGGAAGCTGATCAGTAGTGGATACTAATAAAGAATATGAAGCTCTGTGAGGAAATTGATTCCATATATTGGGAGGAATTTAAGAAAATGTTTTTTAATAAATATTTTCCTTGAAACCTCCATCTCAAGATAGAAATAGAGTTCCTCGAACTCAAGCAGAAGGAAGATGGGTCCATCGAGGCATATGAAGTAAACTTCACAAGGCTTGCAAGGTACATCTCTGGCTTTGTCTTAAACACCAAAATCAAGGTGAATATCTTCTTTAGTGGACTAAATTCGAGTATACAAAAATCATTGGTTATTCAAGAATTTGATAGCTATGAGGAGATTTTATTTTTTTCCCTTAAGGTCGAAATAGAGATCAGAGACTCTCAGTGGTATCATGGGCCCAATGACAAAAAGAGGAAAATGGAATATAATGTGGGTGGTTATGCAAATAAATTCCATGATGGAAAGAAGATCAACCATCCCATGTGTAAAATTTTTGGGAAGAAGCATCTTGGGAACTGTCTAAAGGGAACCAAGAATTTCTTCAAATGTGGAAAGTTGGGACATCTGGCTAAAAACTATCGATGGGATATGAAAAATACCACTAATGTAGAAAAATAAAGGAAGGTTTAGATAAACACTCAGCCTGTATTTTATTGTTACAACTTCAAGGAGTGTGGGAATTATGCAAACAATTTACCTAAGTCAAGGGTTGTCGGGGGAAATCAACAACAACCTCCAAGGCAACAAGAAAGGTCTTATGTCATCACTAATACTGAGGTGGAACTGGAAAATGATGTGGTGACATGTATGCTAGTTATTCATTCAAGAATAGTAAACATACTATTTGATAATGGTTCTACACATTCTTTCATATCTTGCAATTTTATTAGAACTATTCAAACACCACCTCAAAATCTGGCAGATAAGTTATCTGTGAGAATGGTGAATGGGGAAATTATTTCATCCAGGGTTTATAACTCTTCCTCGATAAATTTTTATGGAATGAAACTCCTAGAAAATATTTTCATACTTCCTTTAGTGGATTTAGACGCTATCTTGGGTATGGATTGGATATATTTATACAAATACAACATCAATTGTTGGGAAAGGGAGATCACTCTTCACATCCTGAAGCATCTTCCAATTCTTTACAAGTGTAAGGAGGAAGATGAATATCCTTTAGAATCATTGTCTCAAGTGTGGATATTAATTCCTTATGAGAAAGCATGTATAGCTCAAATTATTGAGACAAAGAAGAGAATCGTGCTTGAAGACATGCCCATCGTGAGGTATTACACTGATGTATTCCCTAAAGAGTTGGATGGTCTCAATCCTGGTTGAGAGGTTGAGTTCTCAATTGAACTTATTCCTGAATCTCTACCTATATCAAATACACCTTATAGAATGGACACCATAGAGCTGGAGGATCTGTAGAATCAGTTATAGGAGAATCTAGAGAAGGGTTTTATATGCCTGGGTGCTTAACCACGGGGTGCACCAGTCCTATTTGTCAAGAAGAAGGATGGATCGAAGATCCTCTACATTGATTATCATGAGCTAAATAAAATTACTATAAAGAACAAGTATCCCCTACCACAAATAGATGACTTGTTTGATCAGCTTCTTGGGGGTAGTTATTTCTCTAAGGTGGACCTTCGGTCAGGATATCACCAATTAAAGGTGAGGATGGAATATATTCTCAAGACTGCATTTCAAATGATTTATGGACACTATGAGTTCATATTGATTCCCTTTAGAATCACTAATCCTATAGTAATTTTCATGAATTTAATGAATAGAGTATCTATAGATTACCACGAAAAAATCATGGTAGTCTTTATCGATGATCAATTGATATACTCCAAGAGCAAGGAAGAACATGAGGAATATTTGAATACTATGTTAAAGACTTTGATAAGGGAGAAGATGTATGAAAATTATAGTAAATGTGAGTTCTGGATGGAGGAAATATCATTCATGGGGCATGTTATCACCAGCAACGGGAAATATGTGGACCCTTCTAAGATAAATAAAATTGAAGAGAGGCCCATTCCAACATCTATAATGGAGATCCACAGCTTTCTAGGTCTAGCCAGGTATTACCGACGATTTGTGAAGAACTTTTCATGATTTTCAAACCCAATGACCAAACGGGCATGGAAGGGAGTAAAGTTTTTCTAGACTCAGGAATGTGAAGACTGTTTTAAGGAGTTAAAAAAGAGGCTAATCACTGTGCCAGTAATCACACTCCCAAAAAATAGAGAACTTTTTTGGGTGTATAGTGATGCTTCAAAGATGGTCGTAGGTTGTGTACTGATGAAAAATGATAAAGTGATAGCCTACGCCTCAAGGCAGCTGAAACTCCATGAGTAAAACTATCCTACGCATTATTTGGATTTGGCGGTCATGATATTTGCGTTAAAAATATAGCAGCATTATCTCTATGGGGAGAAGTGTGAGATATATACTAATCACAAGAGTCTCAAATATATATTCACACAAAAAGAGATTAATATAAACTAATAAATATGGATAGATATCATTAAGTATTATGACTGCTCAATCCACTACCACCCTGGTAAGGAAAATAAGGTAGCGAATACTCTAAGTAAAAAGAATCATGCATCTTTATCAATGATGAGAATTGAAAAGGATTCGATCTTCTTATATTTGTAAAGGATAGATATGGTAATCATTAAGGGAGGAACATAATAAATCCTTTCTCAAATTATTTCTCAATCATCCCTCATAGAGAAAATAAAGGATGCTCAAAGAAAAGATGTGGAAATTTAGAAAAGGGTAGAAGCCATAAAAATGGGAAATCCTTAAAGTTCAATATTGATGAGGAATGAGTTATAATATTTGGGTCATGATTATGTGTACCATATGATCCAGAGATAAAGAAGGAGCTTTTGAATGAAGCACATAGCTCAACCTTCTCTATTAACCTAGGGAGCACAAAGATGTATCGAAATCTCTGAGAGAAATTTTGGTGGGACAATATGAAGAAGAAGATTATTGAGTATACATCAAAGTGTCTGGTATGTCAATAAGTGAAGGATGAAAGACAGAAGTCTAAGGGGATGATACAACCACTACCCATACCAACATGGAAGTGGTAGAACATCACCATGGACTTTGTCACCAGACTTCCAAGGATATTCAGAGTAAACAATGTTATATGGGTCATTGTGGATTGTCTTACAAAGATAGTCCACTTTATTGTGATTTGGGAGGAATTCTCATTGGATCAACTTGTATAGATATATATCAAATAATTGGTAAGGATACATGGATTACCACTATCTATTGTATCTGATCAAGATCTTAGATTCACCTTGAAGTTCCAGAAAAGTCTCCAACATGCTCTAAGCACTGAACTGAACTTCAGTATGACCTATTATCCTCAAACTGATGTCCAATATGAGAGAACTATTCAGAAACTAGAAGATATGTTGAGATCATTATCTATAGACTTCAGAGGAGGATGGGACCAACATCTTTCACTTGTTGAATTCTCCTACAAAAATAGTTTTCATACGACCATCTGAATGGCACCATATGAAGCCCTTTATGGGAAAAGGTGAAGAACACTGGTGTGTTGGAATGAAGTTGGGGAGTGTAAGCTGTTAGGACCTGAAATGGTTGAAGAAATGGTGGATAAGGTGAAAACCATTCAGTAGCACATCAAGGCATCCCAAAGTCAATAGAAGAGTTATGAAGACAATCATCAATGAGACCTTGAGTTAAAATTTGGAGACATGGTATTTCTACGCATATGAAAGAAGGTCATGAGGTTTGAGAAGAAAGGAAAGCTAAGTCCTAGGTATATTGGACCCTTTGAGATTCTTGATCATGTTAGGGTTGTGGCCTATTGACTAGCACTTCCACCTACCATGTCCAAAGTACATGATGTCTTTCATGTATCCCTCTTAAGGAAGTATATACCAGATCCTTCACATGTACTCTCTTCAGAGGTGGTACAGTTGGATAATGATCTTTCTTACGAGGAGTAGCAGGTAAATATCTTGGATTATAGAGATAAATTTCTACGTGACAAGACTACTCACCTGGTCAAATTACTGTGGTGGAACCATAAGTGTGAAGAGGCGATATGGGAACTGAAGGAAGTTATGAAGGAAAAGTACCCACACCTATTTATGGCTTAGAATGTAAAACAAAATTTCGAGGGTGAAATTTCATAAGGGGGGATAATGTAACGACCCAATGTTTTATCAATGAAAATTACTTTCTTATAATTATGTCATATAATCACATGAAATCACAACATAATTAACTACTAAGTACTATGAGACCTTTAATCATAATATTGTCACTTATGTGATTTGAATTTCAAAAATATGACATACATTATTGCGATCAGTAAGATGTTTGGAATCTAATAAGATAAACTTAATTTTTTGTGAATATTAACGTACCCTTATGAATAGTAACCTATCCTTATGAATAGTAATATGACTCCTATGAATAGTAAATCATCCAAAAGAATAGTATCCTCACCCATAAATGTATAAATAAAATTTAGGCATCTTATAAGTGATAATATGATCATAGTAAAAGTATTGGTATTTTTGTAAGACATAAATGATTAATTACAATTAATTAAATAATCTAAAAGAAAATGTATTTTCCTAAAATGTGTTCATAAATTAACAATTTTATGTCTTCTGGTTTTAATATAATTTTATAATACCTTATGTAATTTTTGAAAGCATTATAAAATCAGTTATAGTTCTAAAATCTGTATTTTTCAAGTAAATTATGATTTTAATTAAAAATTAAATTAATTGTATTTAGAAAATTATTTTTGAAAAATGGAGTTCATTTTTTGATTCCACGCATTGAAAAAAAGGTTAGGGTGAATTTTTTGGATTTTTCTAGAATACTTGAATTTTTTATGAATAGTAAAATATGATAATTCACAATATATGCTAAAACCTAAATTTCTGCATCATGCTTGAGTCATGGATGATGTAAATGGACATTAGTTCAAAATGGCATGCACTTAATACTATTTTTGAACACAAGAATCATTACTATTGCTTTTATTATAAAAAAAATAATAAACTAATGATTAAATTATTAAGAAAACCCTTCTCCCCTCTACTATAAAAACCACCCACACTCCCCTCTTCTCTTCACTCCTCTGAAGCCTTGTGACTTCCTTAAATTCTACCCAAATCTATTCCTAAGATCCTACCCCATGTCCAGAATCTCTTGGTATTCTCAAAATACCAAATCCTCTCCCCTTAAGAGGCTCTCAAGGAAGATTGAATCAAGAGGTCATTAATATCAAGTGGAGAACACCATTGGACTTAAGGTAAGGGATCCTCTCTATTTCACTTTTATTCAAGAATGTCCTCCATGTTATTTACCTTTTATGTTTAATCCCTAATGATGGGGTATTATTTTTCACCTCCCCCATAATTCCCTCATGATGTATAAGTGATGATAAACCCTTTTCTCTCTCATTAAGCCCTCTTAAGTACACCTGATACCATGCCGATAATCTGTAAGGGATTCTACCCAAACCTCCTTTGTTCCTTCAGGTTGCCTTATATTCATTTTACTGAAATGAATTTATCTTATATTTTTATTTTCATCTTCTAAATACTTTTTACATGTACCCAATTCATTTATCAAGACCCTTTCATCATGATCTTTTGGGGAAATACATGTTTTTAAGTGATTCCCTCCTCAATACTTCCCGATAAGCAAACCTGTTTTAAGGGAACTTTCTGAATTCCTACCCATCATCATGTACACTATATTATCTATTTTTAAGCCACATTTTTTTTATAAAATCATTATTTTTATTACGAAAACCTTCTTGGTTAACTTCTGGTTTTATGTAAAAGATTATTCCCTTTTCTATTTTTAAAGCTCTTTAGTATTTTCCTTAAAATCCTACTAAAATGTTTTAATGCTAAAATTTCTTAAATACTCTTCTTACATGTTTTCACTTATATTTTAAATAACTTACCATAATTTATTCCTATTTTACCTTATGAATGTCCATGTATGTTCTAATGCCTTTCTTTCATGGATACTTTTATGATACGCTCATTCATTATGCTTTATGACATGATTGTTGTACCCAATTCTTTCCATGGGTAACCCTTATTTTTATTTAAGATATATTATGTATGATTATTTATGTGTAAAACATATTCATGAAAAGTTAATATGGGCGCACACAGATAGCACTCCAATTCATTGGGTAAAGTTGAGTCTCATGAGACGTTATGTGTGATGTTCTTGGCGGTTAACTTTAGCTTATGTTACCATATGTGACAGTCTTGGAGGTTAGCCTTGGATTGTGATACCATGTGAAACGATCTTGTAGGTTAGCCTTGAATCATGCTAAAGTCATGTTTTATGTTTCTTCCACATTATTATGACTCCATGTTTATATTATTCCATGTTTATATGTTATGATTCCATATGTTTCATGCCTTTTATATCATCATGTCATTCCTTATATCCCATGTGCTAATGCTTTATTCTTATGGTTATTCCCTTACTAATCTATTTATCTCATCCCTTTGTTAATGTGTTCCCCAGGGTATCCTATGCAGATGTATGAGCACAATGGAAGTTAAAAGATCAATTTGAAGATTAAATAAAGAAATTTTTTATTTAGTTCCATGTTTTCATTTTTATGTACCTAGTATTCCAAGAAACTAGAATTCACGATCCTTGTAATGTACTCTTATGTATAATTATGCTTAAAATCATGTAATGTTATGTTTAAGAGGCTAGGGTCACTATAAGAAAGCATTGATCGCCTACGGTTCACAACAGTTGAAGCAGCACCAACAGAGCTACACGACCCATGACGTAGAGCTTGTAGTAGTGGTATTTGCTTTAAAGAAGTGGTGGCACTACTTGATGGGTGAGATGTTTACCGTCAACTCCAACCACAAAAAGTATAGGGTATATCTTCTCACAGAAGGACATGAACTTGAGGTGGCAGTGGTGGCTAGAGTTCCTCCACGATTATGACTTCAAGATAGTCTATACTCCTGGGAAGAGGAATGTGGTAGTGGATGCACTCAGCAGGAAATCTGCTTTGCAGTTGTTGAGTGAGGAATTAGATCAGTTAGCCGTGATGCAGATATCCTTCATGGATGGGGATGGAATATCTCATCTTCAATTAATGGATGTCACTCCCCCACTCTTATAATTAGGGAGACACAGCTTGTGTATTTTGACTGTGAGGCCCGACATGCTCAGTTATCCTCAAGATGAGCTCCTGGTGGATATTAGATAGGTGGGGAGCACATCATCCTTTTCAGAGAGCACACCGTTTTTCTAGTGGCGTCGTGTGAGGAGGTTATGGTGGAGTTCCACGCCTTCCCTTTGGTGGTACATCTAGGAGTGTCAAAGATATACCAAGACCTTCGACGTCGATACTGGTGGTTGGGGATGAAGAAGGCATTGGTAGAGTTTGTTTTATGGTGCCTCACTTGTCAGCAAGTGAAGGCAGAGTATCTAATTCCAGAAGGATTGAATCATCCACTTGAGGTGTAAAAGTGGAGTTGGGATGGTATCTAGATGGACTTTGTGATGGTTTTACCCCACACATCCAAGGGGCATGATTCCATCTAGGTGATTGTTGAACGACTCACCAAGTCGGCCCACTTCCTACCCATCCGGTAGTAGGATTCAGTAGAGATCTTGGAATGCCTCTACATATAGGAGATAGTTAAATTCCATGGGGTCCCATCAATGATAGTCTTGGATCAAGACAGACTCTTTACATCCCAGTTATGGAAGGGATTACAGGAGATGTTTGGGACTCATCTTCTCTTGATCATAGCTTTCCACCCTCAGACATATGGTCAGACTGAGAGGACTATCTAGGTTTTAGAATACTTGATTTGTGCTTGCATCTTGGACTTCAATCACATTTGGTAGGATCACCTACCACTGGTGTAGTTAGTGTACAACAACAGATACCACTCCACCATTGGTATGGAACTTTTCAATGTATTTTATGGGTGACCATGAAGATCATGGTTATGCTGGAAAGACCTAGGGGAGTTAGAAATCATGGGTCCAGAGTTGGTATAAGATACCACCGAGAAGGTGCAGGTCATCTAGGAGTAGATGAGGACTATAGAGATTAGACAAAAATATTTTTTTAACATGATATGAAGGCCCTTGGAGTTCTAGTAGGGGGTCCATATGTTCCTCTAGGTCTCACCTCAATGGGTATTGCGGAGATTTGGTTGGGGTGGCAAGTTTTCTTCAATATTCATCAGCCATTTCCAGATTCTGAGCAAAGTTGGAGAGGTGACATACTGCCTAGATCTTCCCCCAAATATGCACTGGGTACATAATTTCTTTCACATATCTCATTTGAATCAGTATGTTCATGATCTATCACATGTCATAGATTGGGGAGATTTATACATTGACGGTGGGGGGATATTTGCAGAGTTCCGATAGAGATTAAGGATCGACCAGAGCAGATCCTTCGTGGATGGCTGATTCCTCTAGTGCGCGTTCAGTAGCAACACAGTAATATCTAGGAGAGCACTTGGGATTGGGAGGCTCAAATACATGCTCAGAACCCCCATTTGTTTGTTTATAACTTGTTTTGGATTACGAGGACATAAATCCCTAAAAGTGGGGGTAAGTTAATTTCCCATAATTCCATGTAATTTTTTTAATTATATGGGATTATTTTGAGGCCATGCGCTCAGACGGTACTTGATTATGAGGCCTGGTGAGCCTAGAATAAGTGTTTGAACTTTTCTATAAGTTTATTTAAATAGTGCATGTGCGTGGTTTTTGAAACTTCTAAATGGGTTCTCAGATTAAAAATATGAGGGCATCGTTGCATCCAGAAAGGTGACTTTACCTAAGAAAGGACTTAACCTCGACTGATGCGGGTTGAGGGAAAAAGTTAGTTTTTGGACTTTTTATGAAAAATAAAATAAAATATTTTTCTTAAGGGAATCAAAATAAACCTTAAATTTTATTTTATTTGAAATTTGAATTTTTTTTTTGCAACATAACAGCATTGAAACATGAGTATAATTGAAATTTTGTTTCATAAATGAAAAATCATAATGATGTTGCAATTCAATGTAACAGAAATACTGAAACCTATTTTCTATTTTTAATGGTTTAGCTGAGGAAAGATCATTGGCATGATTTGTGACTGCTTTGAACCCTTGGAGATTTATCATTGGTGAGCGACGATCGACGAATAGCCGCCAAAAACAAATTGTGGAGTGAAGAACGCAGCGATGCAATCTTCACCAATGAACGATCCAATGTTGGGGTAGGGGTTTGTTCTTTATGGAATTGTTTACCCATTCTTCCTTTCTAAACAATGAATGTGAATCAACCCTCTAACAGGTTGATCTGCATGTCATTTTTTCTTGCAGGAGGGTTACTTGATATTGGGGTTTTTGGTTCAGGGTTATACTTGATATAATCTTAAAACCCCCATAACTTGTTTTAAACTCTAACGAAGTGGGATCAAGCCGACACAAATAAGGCCCAGATCCCTTAATTTTGGGTTTTCATGTGTTCTTCATGATCAAACCCCTGGATTGATGGAAAGAAAACTTTGATCTTGTAGCAGTAACAGTGATGATCTTAGGATCTTGAATACACTCACGAATTAGAAAACAGACCCCCGGAGTAGACTCGGTGGCCCAGGGAAGAGACCATTGGGGCTACCACCAATGGTGGCACACAGAGACACGCACTGATGGTGTACCACGGTGGTGGATAAAGATTTCATAAGGGGTCTATGGGCGGCACACATGGTCCACGGCTCATCAGTTGTGGTGGTGCGGGAAGGCGGCGTGCCACAGCAGCAAGGTGGCCCACGGCATCAGCCACAGGCGGTGGATCAGGCCACCAACAATGGTTGGAGGTGGTGGAATGAGTGGACGCAACGAGCCACACTGCATCTTGTGGCTGGAGGGCCACAGTCCACCTAGACCATGGCGATGTACCTTGTGGTGACCCATGTGGTGGAGGGAGATGTGGGGCGCCCGCCACGTCTCAGCCAAAGAAGGATAGCCCACTCACAATGTACCGAGCAAGGGGAGACGGGCCGCCCCAGGCCTAGTGGTTCAGGTTAGACCCAGACCAAGTAGGATCTAGGTCAGGTCCACCCCGAGTCGGTTCAACAGACCCAGTTCAGGTTGGGTTGGACCGGACGCAGACCCAACTAACCCCTTTTTATAAAAACGGACATAACTTTCAAATCATACGTTTGATTGAAAAGTCATTTGTGTAATTGGGACCCTCATGAGGAGGAGGTCCTTTTGAAATAATCCAAGTGAGTTTCTATGGAGTTTGAATTTTAACCAATGTCTTGAGAAGTATATTCTCCCGAAATCAAGCATGTTGTGAGCAGAAATCCTACAGCTGGCTATGATGAGAAGGAAATGACGAGCAGATCTTAGTAGCCTAATAGCCAAGTATAGCTCAGTGGCCCAGCAGATGAGTATACCTCAGTGTCCTAGTAACCGAGCGAACCTCCGTGGCCTGGAAGATGATCAGACCTCAGTGGATCGATATCCAAGCGGACCTCAGTGGCCCAGCAGATGAGCGGACCTCAGTGGCCCGACAGACCTCAGTGACTCATCAGGGATGAGTCCCTCAGTAGTACAAGATGTTCTGCTTTACGACTGATAATAGTGCTTTCTATACTGTGTGTTATACTCGTGTGAGCTATCAATTCTTATTGTGTACCTTTCTTTGTGGTTTGGGGTCCCTACTGAGTATTATGTTACTCACCCCTACACGGGCTTCGCTCGCACGTGTCGTGTCTTGTGTAGACGACCAATGCTTTGACATAGACCTTAGTGGTCCAGGACCAGGCAGTGCCCAGTGAAATTGGATAGGCGAGGCATACTCCTATGGCTTCTGATAGCTACTTTACACCTACCCTTTAGGTAGGGTTTTCTATGGATAGATTATCAGATACTTTATACTCCCTTGTTTATAGCTTGTCTTTTGTTGGGTTTGTATTCTGTCCCATTTTACTTGCAGCTTGTACTTCTACTTTCAGTGGTTGTCTTAGTGGCATGCATGTTTTTCTTTTTAGAATTTCAGGCTGGGGTTTTGAGTGTGCGTGTGTATATAGGTACTCAGAAAATACATCCCACTTGCAGGATAAATCCTTCGGTGCTAGTCGCCAGCCCCTGTCCTTTGGGAGGCAGGCTTGGGGTAGTTTTGGCATGGGCACTGGGGAATGGGTCTTGACAGTAATGAAAGTAAAATGTGGCACGTGTGTTTTTACAATTTTTGGTTCCTCCTAGGAATCATACTCTATGTTGTTCTTATAATGTACAAGTCATAGATTATCCACTAAAATAAAATCAAAAATAAAAGTATATTTTTTCCAATGATTATCTCAAAAGCCTTATTTCCATATTACATCATCAAGGGGTCACCATATTATACAGGTAGTGATCATTCATGATATTACACATGTGAATGAGTACATAATCTCATTTCACTTATTTATATTGGTATCCCACTAGTTATTATGTTTTATTCCACTTTTTGAAGTAGATTACAATGTTTCAAGGATGTCGCTACATTACAAACTATGATCCGCTTCCTCACCACAAAGAGTCTTCGACTTCCTTCAAATCTTCAAGAACTGTTCATGAAACTCAGTATCCCTATCTCTACCTAACTTCCAAGTTCTTTAAAAATATGATTGTTGGAAACTCTCAACTTATAATCTTAAGAATACAACCCCATAAAATTCTAACTAGAGAGTATATAATGAAATCTTGGGTATCCTCTTTCTCACTACATGCAGATCCACTTCGGCATGTTGTTTCTTTTTCTTCTCTTTATCTTCTTCTAATTTGAAACCCACATGAATGTATCTCTTTATAATAGGCTTAGAATATCCTTCTATTCTTCCCTCTCAACACATTCTCTTCTCCTTCATGATAAATTCATCTTATTCTCACCATACTTACTTATAGTTTCTATCTCACATCGTATATACCTCTCTTATTCTTTTTATTTTTCTTCTATTTTTCCACAACTGTATATGAGGATCACTTTATTTTTGTGGGGACTTATCAAATTTATATAAATATAAATATTAAATATATTACATGAAATAAAAAAATCACATACACAGTATATCTCCAAATATGTCCAAATCTATTTTTTATCTCAACTCAAAGGGTATTACAAAAAAAACCACATTAATTTACCTACTTATTTTATTTGGTTGAATAAATATACCAATTTTCCCTAGTAGGATTGGGTGACATATTCTAAAAATTATTCTATAAATGTCCACATTTAAATCACTTTTCAAAGGCTATATTAAATGTGTATAATTAAAATTAGTGGTGTGGATAAACTCATTTCATCTTGAGTAAATTTCATAAATTTTTTTCCAAAATCAACTTCAGTCTCTAAATTTAAACAGGTAGAACATCATTTATCTTTATTATGCATCTTAAATAAAAAAATTATTTGATATATTTAAACACTGGAATAATGTATCTTACACTAAATGATTTAATTCTTCATTTTGATCATCGAATGTTGAGTTTTAAATATTATCATTTAAAACTCATTAAATAATAGAACAGTGATATGCTCATATCATATTCTTCAAATCATAGCTTAAATCGTGGATATAAATAGAATCATGACATTCAGAACACTTGAGAATATCTCTTTCATCAACTAATATTATTTTTATCAAAATTAAAACAATTCTAGAAATTCAAATTTCAATCTTGAAAAATTTTCTCAAATATTCTCCTTACTTTGATCTTATCTCCCCCAACTTGATGATCAGCTTCTCATGAATCCAATTCTTGAATAACAAGACCATTTTTAAGTTTTTTATGTTTAGAAATATGAGTATTGTCTTATGAATCATCCCAATCTAATTCTTATTTAGAATATAATTTTATAAATATCTTTATTTTTAATTCAACTAAAATCTTGAATTTTCTCAAAGTATTGATCCTTTCATAGAGCACATGATTCTTATGCAGTATTCATCCGTACACAAATATTTTCCCATACTTACATATATTAAAAAACATCCTTACACAGTTTGATGACTACATAGATGAATCTTACATAGCCTCAATCATCCTTACACATAACACGCAAATCATGATTATGTAGGTTGATTCCTATGAAAATGATGGTTATGTAAAGGTATAATCTTTATGAAAACCTAGATGATTCTTACACAGGTTTAATTGATGCTTATTCAGATCACAATAACCTTTATTCATAGCCATTTATTTTTACACAAATTCCCTTTTTTCCAAAAATGACTCATATATAGCTCACATACCTTAGCTAGTTTTTTATCTACCTCATAAAAATGACCTTTATGAAAACTAGACTTACAAAAATTATGGCTTCAAACTCCAAAATCCATATTTCATTAATTAATCTTGGATTCACATAGAATCACTTTAAGTAATTCTAAAATCACTTAAAAACTTCATCTAAGTGTTATTTAATTCACTAATTTTAGTATCCATAAAGCTCAATAACATAGGGATGGATTCTCCATAACTCATGCTAGATTCCTTCACAACCTTGAACTTGTTTAAATCATTTTAATGATAGCTATATTGGTTGTCCAATAATAGGTTCAGTTCAACCATATTCTTCACTCATCTCTTCCATTCAAACTATTGTAAAAAATACTTGATGCATTTTTAGAACTTTTTTATAACATGAGGATTGACTCTCCAATCATCTGATGTAATGGGTTTCTCACCAAGAAGCCGACTCATTCCTCTTTTCCCAGGTACATGGGAAGGTCCTTCACTTTTCCTTTTGGAGGATAATACTTTCATCACCCACCACTTTAACTTTGCATGTTTATATTTATAAGATCATTGACAATAAATACAACTTCAACCTATGGTCAATTCAATATCCCCCTTTTAATTTGTTTTCAATTCCAAATTTACTCCAAAATTCAATGTAATTCCTTCTCCCCCTGATTGATAATAAATGAAAAGGGATAGGTTTTATTCCCCTTATTGATACCATGGGTGTAAGGGAAGTCTTTATTATATCTAACTAACTCCTCTAATTTTAAGAAAACCATCATATCCACATTTTTTCCTCTACTACTTTGAGATATTCATTCAAATTTCATTTGAGAGAAGGGTAGTACCACATGTTCTATTAGAAATGAGCCATAAAATAATCAACTCTAAGTCTATGTGGGATACTCCTTTATAGAAAAAAGTGTGTATATTTGAGATAATAAATTTATCCATTTATAAACCATCAATGTGGTACTAATACTAAAATTAATATCTTTAGGGATACTCAAACAAATTTTCAATAAATATTTAAACCTACACTCATTTGAACAAACACATCAAAACATTTCAAGTGCAAGGTATTTTTACTACCCTATTTTTAGATAATCAATAAACTTTGATAAACATGTTCATTATAAATAAATAGTTATGGGAGTGTGAAAAACATACCTCAATCATTAATTCCATAAATATTGTCCAGAATTCCAAATTTAGTAGAAATGAGTAAATCTCTTCCAACTTAGTCTTTTGAGATATATCCGCCTTAAGGAATGATCTCTATATTTAACCATGGATTATTCCAAACATGTATGATACAAATTAATATTTATGATATCATTTGTGAAATTAATTCAAATTGTTAGTGACCATGATGGAAAATTATTTCTTTTCAAGCTTCACCTTCAATTCCTTTTTCCAAAATACACAACATAACATAATATGGGAATAAGGTGGACTTCCATTAGCACTTTAATGTAAGAAACAATTATAATAATTTTCTATAAACCTAAAAACAACTTTACATGAATGTCTAAAATGTATTTACCTTTTAATTCTTGCATTTTATTTGACTCTATAAATATGAACTTCATATGGAACCATAGACTTCTTCTTTATAATTTTATTATTAGTTTAAATAGGATTATTTACTTGATAAATCAAAGTAATTTATTTTCTTTAAACTTTATATAAACTTGTAACATCTTAAAATTGGGTTTTCCATATTATCAAACACTCTTTTGGAGTGTGATCAAACTTCTTTGGATGTGTATACTCCTTATTCATAGTAGATTCACCATTCTTCTTGGTACTTAGATTCATGGATTCTTTTCCTTTTTTCTTAAATAGCCCTTCTTATTTAGGCATCCATATCATACATTTGACAACACAATAGTCAATCCATTTGAACCTTCCACATACACCTTTATTATCTTTTAATTTTCCCTTATTGGGAAGCTTATCAAATTATTCACAAGGAGTGTTAACAACTAAGCCAATTCTATTATCCTTCTCTTGAATTAACTCAATTATTTTAGATTGCAGGTTTCTCACTTCTTGATTAAATTTCATAGATATATTTCAACAGCTCATGATGTGTCCCAACCTACCATAATATAATAATATACTTTTATTTTTTACATAATTTTTTGTTTTATTTTTTATATTCTTGGATGCATCTTATTCAGCTTTCTTCTTTTGTGTGTTTCCCAAAGTAATATTATATATTTCTTTTATCACTTGATTTTGTGGAATTTTATTAAAATCAGAATAAGTGTTGTGTTGTTCTGGTATATACCAACATTCTTTATAATATTTTCTATGTATATTTTAAAAAACACATAAGTTATTAAATCTTTCAAATATCTTCCTACAAGATAGATTTTTCTTATCCTGTGAACTCTTCAACTTTCCAGAAGTTTTCTTCTTTATTTCAGCACTACTCCCACAAACTTCAAGAATTTTTTATTTTATATATACTAAAATATTATAACAATAAATGGAAATGTGTCTAAACCTTTTTTGATAACAATAGTGTCTTAAAAACCTCTTCCTTTTACTTGAACATGGGGTCAAGCTAGAATTTCTTATTAGTATACCTGGTTGTTTTTGGACTAAAATACATCTATTTTGGGATCCATTTGGGGAGTTTATTTTATTTTAAATTATGATATTCACCCTAGATGATGTAGTGAATTTATTATAATTTTTCTTCTATATTTGTATAGGTTTTTCCATTACTCCTGCATTATTTTTCAAAATAGAATTAGTGAAACCAGAATTAACTAAGTAGTGGGATATTTTTTCTAAGATCCTAAGATGGATACTTATATAGATTATTTCAAGTCCATTTCACCACAATTTTGAGTCTTCTTATAAGGAAGAATCTCTTTGGAATCATGTGTGGTATCACTTTCTTCCAATGTATGTAAAAATTATGTATGGGTGTTTTCTAGATTTCTCAATATTTAATCTAAATTAAGAAATTTCATATAAAGAATGTATTTATGGACTTAAATTGTATTTAAAATTGATTCAAAATATCTTTTAAATTTCTTCAACTAATCCTCATGCATCTGACTTGTCTCTTTAAAATAAATATCCATCTCTCTTATCCTTAATGGTTTTACCTTCAGTGGTGCATATTTTACATTCATAGAGACTTTGTGAGATTTCTTCAAAGAATGGGTCACTTCTTTAAGAAATTTTTAAAAATATTATTTCTCATGAACTAACCTTTTCAATTATTCATCAATCAAAGAACATTTTAACTATAAATTAGAACATATTTCTCTTTTTCTTAAACTGAATTTGTGAGGGTGTTTCATCTACTCACCTTATTCACTAATGAGTCTTACATTACATCAAATGCTCTTTCCATTTGTGACTTCTCATCATAAAGTCCCTTGATATATGAAAATATATTTTTAAAAACTTTAATTTTTAATTTATTTAAGTATTATTTAACTTTAGAATAAATTTCACTAAGTGATTCATTGAATGTATCACTTTTAATACCATCTTTTAGTGGTTGTTCCACTTTCTTCTTTGAGACTTTTTTCTTATTTTTTGTCTCCTTTTCATCCTTTTTTTTAGATTCTTGGTAAAGGATTCTAAATAATTTCTAATAGGGATTTAATATAATATTTTCATATAAGGATCTTCTTCAAACGTTTTAAATCATCACTCATTATAAGAACTTAGGAAAATAAATTTTAGATGTAATAAGAGGTAATCGAGGCATTGATGCCAATTTTTAGTCCTAGAGGACCAGTGCAGACACACCTGAGATGGGGTGATTCATGTGTCATCAATTTTTTACCAAATTTTAAATATCTTCTTTAAACTTTTTCTATTTTAGTCTTTGAGCCTATTATGTTGGTTAAGATAAATGGATACTTTTTTATTTAAACTAATATATATCTATATATAATGCATTACTAAAATTAAAGTGTGGAATGGGTGTTTTTACAATGTTCAAACCCTCCTAGGAGTCATACTCCTTTTTTATTAGGATTTCCAAGTCATAGATTCTATACTAAAATCAAATCACTAATATAAATGGATTTTTGAAAGGGTTTATCCTGAAATCCTTCTTTCCATATTACACAATCAATAGAACACCATATTATACAGGTGATGATCATTCACCATATTATACATGTGAATGAGGAAAAAATATCACTGCACTTTTTTATACCAGTATCCCACTAGTTCTTATCATCTCTTCCTCTTTGTGAAGCAGGTTATAATTTTTTCACTAGATGTTACTATATCACAAAAGATAATCTACTTCCTCACCACAAAGAGTCTTTGACTGCCTTCAAGTCTTTAAAAACTTCTTATACAATTTGATATTTGTATCTCTACCTAGATTCCTAGTTCTTTTAAAATTTTATTGTAAAAAACTCTAAAATTTAGAATCTCAATAACAAAGATGAAAAAATTTCTACCTAGTGAGTAGATAAATAAATATTGGGTATTATCTTTCTCACTGCATGTAGATCCACTTTTTTATTATATTTCTTCTTCTTATTCCACTCTTTCTCTTCTTCTTCAAAACCCTATAGGTAGTATCTCTTCAGCACATTCTTAGTATCTCTTTATCTTCTTCTTCAAGGGATCTTATTCTCTATTAGCACACTCTCTTCAAGAGATAGAAATTATTCTTCTCAAATTACTCACTTATTGGTATAATCTTATAGCATACAACTTCTATTTTTATTTTTATTTTTCTTCTATTTTTTCACAATTTTATAGGAGGGTCACTTTATTTTTGTGGGGTATTCTTAAATTTCAAAAAATGGAATGATTTGGTAGATTACATGTAAGACAAAGTCACATGCACAATATATATCCCACGATCTTTGAATATCCTTTTAGTTAACTCAAAGGGTATTACAAAAATACCCCTCAGTAATTTACTTTGTCATTCTATCTTGCTAAATAAATCTTCTACTTTTCTCCAGCAGGATTTCATGTCTTCTTCTCAAAATACTTCCACAAGGGTCTATATTTAAATCACTTTTCAAGGGATGCATAAAATTTTTAGTAGCAACAATAGTGGTATGGAGAAACACATTTTGGATTGAGTGCATTTCATAAATTTTTTATAGACTCAACTGAAGTCTTTAAATTTCAGTAAAAGGCTCAGTCTTTATCTTTCTCAGTATCTTTAATCACAAATATATTTGTGATATTTAAATGCTAGAAGAATATATCTTATATTGAATGATTTATTTATTCATTTTGGTCACCAAATATTGAGTTTCATATATTCTCATTTTAAACTCACTAAATAATAGAACATTGATCTTTCAATATCATATTCTTCAAATCATATATTGAATCATGTTTATAAATAATATCATGATATTCATAACACATGAGAACATCTCTTTCACCAATTGATATTATTTTCATCAGAACTAAAGAAATTTTAGAAACTTTATTTTCAAACTTGAAAAGGTCTATCAAGTATTCTTCTTTATTTGATCTTCTTTCCTCCAACTTGAATATCATCTTATCATGAATTCAATGATTTAATCACAAAACAATTTGGTATTTTTTGATGTTTAGAACCATAAATATTGGATTAGGCATCATCCCAATTTAATTCTTCTTCAGAATATAATTCTGAAAATCTCTACATTTTTCATTTTGTGGTAAACTTGGATTTTATCTAAGTATGATCCTTAGTAGAGCATGTGATTCTTATGTAGTAGTTATCTTTATATAGATATTGGTTCATTCTTATGCAGAGTATAAAAAATCTTATGCAGATTTATGTCTATGAAGATGATGATTGCATAGCACCAATCGGCCTTACATAGGTTTATGCCTATAGAGATGATGCTTACGTAGAGGTATGATCCTTACACAAACCTAGATGGTTTTTACACTAGTAAAATTGATGTATATTCAAATCACAATAACATTTATGCATATCCAATGATGTTTACACAAATTTATTTTTCTCCAAAAATGACTCATGCATAGCTCACATGCCTTATCCAATTTTTCATCTACCTCCTGAGAATGATCTTTATGTGGAATAGGCTTATCCAAATTATAAATTTAAACTCCAAGATCCATATTTAATTAATTAATCTCAAATTTACTTAGAATAACTTTAGGGTCTTCTAAAATCAATTTTAAACTTCATCCAAGTGTTATTTAACTCCTTTATTTCAGTGGCCTTAAATCTCAATAACATAGGAATAAATTATCCATAACTCATGCTAGATTCCTTTAAAATCTTGAAATTTTTAAATAATTTTAATCACAACTATACAATATAAATAGTAGTAGGTTTAGTTAATTCATATTCTCCACTCAACTATTATATATAAACTATTATCTATAAGTATTCTCATGTTTTTAGCACTTGTCTTTAACATGAGGATCATCTCTCTAATCATTTGATATAAGTGGTTTCACACCAAGCGTCCAACTCATTCCTTATTTCCCAAATACTTAGGAATCTCCTTCACTTTTCCTTTGGGTGGATGATACTTGCATAACACATCACATTACCTTTTCATAAATACATAGACAATCTCCCTAATAATAAAGCTAATTAACAATAAATATATCTTCAACCCAAGGGTGCTTCATATAAGAATGATATGGGAAAGTGATGGGATTTCTTGTGGAATGATTATCTTGAGTTGAGACTTATTTTTATTCTTTATGCATTACATGATTACTACAACTTTTTTATTATTCATTCTCCTTTGTGAATATTTATATCTTCCTATATATCAGAATAAATGTATCTTAGTGTTTGGAATTGGGGAAATTTAATTAAATGATGAATTAATTGGAAGGGTTATGGTTGAAATGATTAAATTATGATTACATCATAGCAATAAATATATATATTGAGGAAAAAATTAAAGGATAATTTATATGTATATGTTATTGAATTTAAGATCCTTAGATTCATGGTTAATATAAATATTAATCTAGAATTATGGTGGAATATTATTAAATTATTAAGTGATTGGTTAAAAAATTCATAGGTAATTAAACTTGATGCTTCTATTTATGTTGTCTTCCTAATCCTTAGTGATGGTAGTTGGGTCGTCATTTGGGAAATTAACTATATAATACTTTAGGGTTAAGTAATTGACTCTAGTATTTTTTTTGTTGAATATATCATTATTTTATGTTATTTCTTATGCTCCACCACCTGAGTCAACTAGGGAAGTAAATGCCCATATTTGGCCTTAGGTTTTGAGTGTTTCCCAACATTTAGTTTGTTGAGGATATAGATAATTTAATATACCCCTTTCCTCACTCTCTCCTCCAAATGAGACATAGTATGTAGGCATGTTCAGGTGATGGTGGATTACAATTATAGGATGTGCACCCATACGGGTTGTAATAGCTCTCATTTATTGCACACATGTATATAAAAGTTTTGGGGGATTAAGGTTTTAGTATATACTTGTATTCTATATGTATCCAAATATGGGTTTTAGTGGCTTAGGTTGTAGTGCATATTTACATAGGGTTGTAATGGATCTCAATTTCACTACTGGAAATTTAGGCTATAGCCACAATTTCAAACCGTGGCTATAAGCCCAAAAACCATGGCTATAGGTTATAGCCACGGTTCAATGAACTGTGGCCGGTATTGGAGTGGATATAGGGCAAGACCTATAGCCACGGTTTCAAACCGTGGCTAAAGGCCTTTATCCATGGTTCAAAGCGTGGCTAAAGGGCTATAGCCAGGGTTCCAAACCGTGGCTAAAGGTCTTTATCCATGGTTTGAACCATGGTAGGATAGTAAGCCATACAGGTCCTATTGCCACAGTTCTGAACCGTGGCTGTATAGTTTTAGTCACGGTTTGAAACTGTGGCAATAGACCTACAGCCATGGTTTAAAACTATGGTTTTAGGCCTTCCCATTTCATAAAAAAAACCCACACCCCCCCCCCCTAAACACCCCCCCTGCACCCCCATGCCCCGCCTGGACAGGCCCCCTGCACCCCCTTGAACATCCCCCCTGCACCCCCATGCACTGCCTAGACAGCCCCCTTTCACCCCCCAATGGACCCCCATGCCCTCCTGGATATCCCCCTTGAACAACCCCCTGGACAGCCCCCTTGAACACCCCCCTGCACCTCACTGGACAGCCCCCATGCCCCCCCCACGGACAGCCCCCTTACACCCCCACTGAACACCCCCTCCCCCCCTAGACAACCCCCTGGACACCCCTACCTCCCCCCTAGACACCCCCCATGGACCCCCCCCCCCCCCTCAAACAGACCCTAGACAAGCAGACCCCCCTTGCACCCCCCTGGACAGCCCCCTTGCACCCCCAATGGACCCCCATTCCCCCCTAGACATCCCCCTTGAACACCCCCATGCCCCCCCTACACCCCACTGGACAGCCCCATTGGATAGCCCCACTGGACAGCCCCACTGGACGCCCCCTGCACCCCCCTGGACAGCCCCCTTGCACCCCCACTGGACCCCCATGCCCCCCCTGGACAGCCCCCTTGAACACCCACCCTGTACCCCCATGCCCCCTTGGTCCCCCATGCCCCCCCTGCACCCCACTGGACAGCCCCCATTCCCCCCCTGGACAGCCCCACTAGACACCCCCTGCACCCCCCTGGACAGCCCCTTGCACCCCCACTGGACCCCCATGCCCACCCTGGATAGCCCTCTTTCACCCCTCTAGACATCCCTCTTGCACCCCCTTGCACCCCCCTGGACAGCCCCCTTAAACACCCCCCCCCCCCCCCGCACCCCCATGCCCCCCCTGGTCCCCCATGCCCGCCCCCTGTCACATATATTACAGGCACTTTCTACCAGAAATCTATTTGATCCCAATGAAATTTCACCCATTCTTGTAGACATTCACATCAGACACTTCACAATGTTGGTCCTCAACCAAAAAGAAGACACTATCACCAACCAAATATTCCCATCATTAGGTTCAAAATGTATCGGTCCTAGAGTACCAAATAAACAGTATTATCCCTACCATATAAGAAGCTTCAAAGGCCCTCCTTATGAATCCCCACCAATCATCCACTCATTTAAAGTAGGTAATCTATAGGTAGATAAAATTAATATTTATGTGATACTATTTTAGGATCCCATCCCTAGAACGTGATAACAAGTTCAACTATTATTGTAGGGAGCCTGATCAAGGGATGACTAGTGACTTTATACCCATAACAAAGGGGTCCCTCTTGAGGGTTCTTTCTAGCAATGTCCACCACTAACGATGCATGAATCAATATCCTCTACATAAATAGGACCACCCCTTATAGGCTCCTACCCATGATATTTTAGACTCAGGCCCCCCAGGAAGCTCGTAGAATGTAATAGTAAAAAATACCAGGACATGACAACCACATTGTTCACACTGAAGAATCCCACTGGTCAAATTTGATGAGAAATAATGATTTGATAAAAATATTTGTTCATGAATATCAAGACCTCTTGTAAAATATTGTGGTTGTCTATAACTGGATGAAAATATATTCCTACACCTTCCAAAAATGTTAGTAAAACACAGTTGCAAACAATGAGCTAATGAAAACCACTGCTCATGCCTATCAAGAATGTCAGTCATATTTGGTAGAATTAAAGGAGAAAATTTAAATCCATGCTCATGAATATGAATAAATCAGTAAAATATAGATAAAATCATTGAGAATATTCAAATCCCAACTCATTTCCAAGAAGTCGTTCAGTAAAATTTGATGCCAACAACTTCCAGGTGAAAATACCTTCTCCTTCTTATCAAGATTTTCATTCATATATGGAAGCAAGAAATTAGAATATAGAAATAACCTATCACACAGATCAATACAGAAAATCAAATAATATATAATGAAACGAGAATAATTTTGTTGTGCTGTTGACATCCATACAAAATGGCTGAGAAGAGTTGTGTTGCCAGATTTTATGGGAGATGATCCGTATGGTGGGTTCATCAAAGCAGAAAGGTATTTCAATTTTTTTCAAATGACAGAGGACATAAAATTACACCGGGTTCAACTTTTCATGGTTGGTACCACACTATACTGGTTTTTGTCCTGGTACAGTGCAATGCCGAACTTGTCATGGGAAATGTTTAAACTTGCTCTAATGGACAAGTATGGGTAGCCGACGGAGAAGTAACCATTTTAGCAACCTAGTGCATTGGAGGAGCAGTTTGTTTCCACTATTCAATAGCAGGGAAAGGTAATTGTTAACCTGAAATAGCAGAGGAAGGTCGCGGTTAAGGTGGACACAAAATGCTAGTGGTTTCATTTTGTACAGAATTTGTGACGATAATGTTGAAAAGAGTTCAAACAAGTGCTGAGGGAGAATGTTTGGGGATACGAATAGCTCAAAAGGTTGTACAGAAAATGCTAGTGGTTTCAGTTTGTACAGAATTTGTTACGAGAATGTTGAGAAGAGTTCAAACAAGTGTTGAGGGAGAATGTTTGGGGATACGAACAGCTCAAAAGGTTGCAGATGTTACTGTCCAGTTCTAGAGAAGAATACACTTCTTTCTATTTCATTTAGGCAGTAGGCACTTGGTTTTTACCTGGTATCATCTTTGGAATTGGTTATGATTTCCACATATTTCCTTGCGGATTGACTAGAATTTTTTGCTCGACTCTGGTTCTGGATGCTTTATGGAAAATTGGGGCTCCAAGTGTTATTTTTTGTAGACTGTGTGCTGCTTGTTCACATAATTTGATGTACTTGAATGGCTGTTTATTTCTCTTTTATCTAGAGACTTTGATGTTAATGCTACACTTTTTATGCTCCTAATGGATCGTCGGTTTCCCCAAGGTTCTGTTTTTCTCTATTTCAGGCACTGCAACAACATTTGTTTACATGATCTTCAGCAAACTAAATAGTTTCGGATTATCTGTTGTAATGTTCCCTAATCACTCTTATTTTGTGTTTTTTTCTTTACGGGTTCTGAGGAAACACCAATTTTTTAACCCAACTAAGATAGTTCAATGCATGGAGCTGATGACATCTGTGTTTATGTGAACCTCCTTTGCATGTTTTTTTCTCTTAAAAGTTATTCTTGAGTCCCAGCACATTGACATCTTATACTTGGGGGGTTGTCACAATGTTTTTCTCTTGGATGTTCTTTAAATGCTGGTGGATGCAATTCATATTTTCAGGTTACATGACTATGAGTGGAGGTAGGTCCATAAAACCTCACACCGAAAGGAGACTCATTGTGTTTTGAATACTGAATAAGTGGAGGAAGTGAGGGAGTTGGCAATAGGTTGGTGGTATGATGGTGCTATGCCACAGCTGACATTACTATGTGGATTCACTTGCACAACTTCTGAACTTCTAATGGAGTTATTCCTACTGTTTATTTTTCAATGGAGCTTGGTCAAGGCCTTTCCAGGTACCGAATGGTTACTAAAACTTTTTCTCAGTCATGGTATACTAGCAACGATGGACATGAACGCTCATGAGGCTATTGTGGACTCAGGACTTGAGGGCTGGAAAGTCTGATTCCTCACTGGACAACAAAGGGTGGCATGATTTCTTGGAATAATGTTCACGAGGTGATTTCGGAAACAAAGCTGCTCCTGGTTTTGGCCAATATAGATGCAATTGAAGATGCATCTTTAGAAAGAAGTAATGTTGCTCAACTTTTTGGTGGGTATGAATGATCTTTTGAAGTTCCCAACATTAGTAGTCCTAATGGATACATAATTATGTTTCCAAATTAAAATTAGATTTATTCACAAATCATGGATGTTTGAAACTTCCATTAACTTTAATAATCATCCATTATTTATTTATATGCTCATTTATCCTTTTCCAATAACTTCTATGGATTTACCATTCACCATATGGGCACTTCAAAACATCCTTGATACATAATTAACCATGTATATTTGATCACCAATGGATTAATAAGAATATCTGGAATCAGTCACCCAAGATTATACTAGAGTATTCACACTCAGTAAATAGAACTTGGTAACTTCTATTATTTAAATAGAATCTAAACTATTTGACATTGACTAATTTCACCCCTTACATTAGGTAATGCTTTTTACATATAATGAGATCACTATGTTTATGGTACTGGGGTTAAAACCCAATATACTTTTCACATAGAGCATGGGAGTAGAAACAATACACTATGTTTTAGTACTAAGTAGTAAACCAAATCCACTATTCTTATTGTATTGTGATGTAAACCAAATCCTCTATTATAGGAAAAATTATCTATGAGCAATCAATTTGGAACAACCTATGGGCAGATACAATATTGGAATAGTAATAATGTTTTTAATACAGTTAGTTTACACCAACATTAAACAAGTCACAAACTGAAAAAGGAGATAGAAAAGGAAAATAAGTTATTATCTATGTGTAGAGACGTACCTATCTTGAAATTAAGATAAATCATAGAGAATATAGTAGTCCCAAAAATAGGCCCTTGCTGAAATCCCAGGGAGGAGGAGTAGAAAGAGTTGAATTTCAGGAAACCATATCTTGTTGTGTAGAGATAAACAAAGAAATTGTTAACAAATATAAAAAGATTCTAATTCATCAAGAATAATACCTTTCATGTTTCCATCGCCTGGAATAAAAACCCTTTCCCATAGTGCAATCATAGCTTCAAGATGGCCTGACACCAAGAGGAAGTATCCATCAAAGCAGTTTGATGACACAAAGGCTTGGGGAATCCCTTCCACCTGAGAAAACTATAGGAAAGGAAGAAATGATCATCTTTTAAATTCATACATTGAAATATATAGATTCTTTAATGGAAACTCACATAGATCCATAACTCCAAGTTGTCCGGACACCTAGAGGAATTATCCATCAAAGCAGTTTGATGATACAAAGGCATGAGGAATCCCTTCCACCTGAGAAAACCTTGGGAAAGGCAGAATATGAATACCTTTATGGAATAAAAGATGGACCTGTTTGAAAAAAATATATGAACAAATTAGAACCAAAATATGAACCTATTAAATTCTGGAATAAAAGATGAACCTGGTTGAAAAGATGGCACTAACTGGGCCTTCCTAACTCTGCTCCTTGGAGAGGTTATTTGTCTGTGTTGTGTTGTACTGTTATCTCCTTGTGTAATTGAAACAAAAAAACATAAAACATTAAGATATAAGGCAAAATATAAATAATATAAAGATACGATACAATACACGCGCCTTTTATCAGTAGAATATCATACACAGTTCAGGTCGTGTTTTGGTTGTGTTTGCATAGCACACTTGAAGCACAAAATAGCCTCATTTGGCATTTCTAGAGCCTATAAAAGGTTTAAAAATTGCCTCAGTCAAGTAAAAGATCAGGAACTTTCAGCAACATAATGTAACCACAACATACCTTATAGAAATTTCTAAGGTTTAGGTGGGCATCAGGAAATGTATTTTTCAGCTTTACAACTTCCTAGATGATTGAAATTAGTAGGAAGGAAACAAAAATAAAAAATGGTAAAGGTAACCAAAGTCACAAGTTTTTCCTCACTCATTCTGAATAACTTCCCCACCTTACAGATGTAATCGGGTTGAGTCGGGTATAAAGTATCATAACTTAAGTCCCTCAAAATCCTCATCCCTAGGATCTATTTTGCTGGAACAAGATTCTTCATCTTGAAACTTCCATAAAATTAGATCTTTATCTCATAAACTATATATTTTATTGGACTATAAATAATAATATCATCAACATGGATATATAGGATGATGAAGATCCAATCTTAGAAAAAATTCAGGCAATAGTAATGATTTGTATTGTTTCAGATGAAATTTTGTTTCATCATGAAGTAATTAATCTTCTAATTCTGCTTCCTTGTTTCCGAGAGAAATAGTACAAAAGTAGCTTTCACTATGTGCTTCTCTTGAATGATAGACAACCTGAGTGGTTGAAGAAGTCAATAAATTTGAAAGACTCAAATTAATGGGAGTTGGAAACAAGGGTTGATATTGATTCCCTCCATGTGTTTAGAGCATAAGTGATAATAGAGTGGACTTTTAAGAAGAATACTCCTAAAAAATATATGTTTAGAAGCTGAAGGATGAAGGGGATGGTATATTGAGGTATAAGATGCAACTAGTTGTGAAAGGCATTTTTTGGGATCATGGATACACTTTGGAAGACCACTAAAAGATATCTTCTAGAAATTACTTAGGTAGAAACAATGTATCAATATTCAATCCCACACTATGGTTTCAAAGACTTAGAAGGATATGGACATAAATCATAAAAATACAATGAACAAACCACTTCAAAGGGACACATACAAGAGTATCAAAATACAATTATCAAAATGAAATAAAGAAAAAATATATATTTACATTGTCAAGATATGATTCCTACTCCACAAGGAGAATACTATTTTATTTTTATTCAAGGAATCAAAAATTATTACAATTTACTAATACTGATTAAATAATCCATGTTAATAAATATAGTATAATCCATCCAGTGAAACTAGATGCCATGTCTTTTAATCTCTACGAGGAGTGATTCTATATATCTCATAGATTCACAACTATCTCTTCATTCCATCAAAGGATCCCACCACCTAAAATCATTCACCTAGTACATTGTGCACATTATAAAAATATCATGAGAAAAAAATTATGTTTGATTCATTAATAAACTAGTATATCACCACACTGTAATGTACAACCCACTACAAATGAACACAGACAATAGTATTGGAAGAAAATGATTGAAACATAAGAAGTAAAATGAGAATCACAAATTTAACCCCATTGTCTCAAACTCGATAAAATTCAACTTAGTATAATGGGGAATGTGTAGCAGCATCCATATCCTACTTGTTACCTGAAAAAATTGAGCCTCTTTCTAGTAAGTTTATGATTACCCAGTGTGAAGAAGAGTTGTAGAAGCTAAGGTTACTCAATTCAAAATTAATCAGAGTTAATATACCAACAGAGTGTAACTCCTAGTAATAGGGTAATTTATCTCCTCCAATTAATCCAAATCAATAATAATGAACTTCTCAACCAATAATGAAGGTAATAGATGAAGATTCATACCTAAAATCACCAAATAGGAGGTGCTATGGAGGAGGAGATGGTAAGGAAGCCTCGAAGCAGTGTCGGCAGGGAGGTGAGGTGACTGTAGGGAGGGGAGGTGACCGCGGGGAGGTAGGTAGGTCGTGTCGGTGGGGAGGTGGGCTGGTAGTGCCGGAGCCGCGTCGGCAGGGAGGCGTCGGAGCCGCGTCGGAGCCGGAAGGGAGGTTTTCTGGCTGCATCGGAGCTGAAGGGGAAGGAGGAATCACGAGAGGAGGAATAACGAGGGGAGTAGGGGACGAGGGGAGGAGGAATCCCGAGGGGAGGAGGGGAAGAGGGACAGAGAGGGACTGGTGACTATCACTGAGTAGCCATATTAAATATATGGGAGAACTTAAACTAATGAACCTATATATTTGCACACATATTTCCAAGCACAATAGAGTAATTTGGAAGAGTAAAAAACTAAAAAATTTAAATACATGCAAAACCTATAACATCCCACAACAAAGTATAAAGCACTTAATGAATGTAAAGAGGAAAAAATATAGGCCCAATAACTAGTAGGTAGGTCTAATCTAACCAAAATAGATAATACAGTCTAATCATGGGGCCTCTATTCTAAAAACAGTCTAAACACCACATCCACAAAGCACCAATACACACCATCTACACTATGTCTGCCTAAATCTCCATAAAAAACAACCATTTTCATAATACATTATATGTTCAAGATGAACCCACGTAAGGGTGAGTATAAATATAACCATTAGAACACCCCAAAATCAAGAATTAAAGCACCAATAAGTAGTTATATTGAAACAAAATAATAGAGGGTAAAAAATGGTGGATGGGGATGAAGACAGGGGATTACCTCTGGTTGTGGGGGAGAACCATCAGGAATGGAGGAGGAGGGGAGGCATCTCGGATCAGCTTTGCTGGAGGAGGGTCAGGGTAAGTAAGGTCATGGAGAGGAGGGGTCGAGGGTTTTCAGGGTTGCTGGGGGTGTTGACCTCGGCGTCAGAAGAGAGGTGTCAGGGAGGAGGCGTCGGGGAGGAGGGTCGCAGCGAGGAGGAGGGTCGCGGCGAGGAGGCTTCGGGGAGGAGGGTCACGGTGAGGAGGCGTCGGAAGAGCGGCATCGACAAGAAGGGTCGCGGTGAGGAGGCGTCAAGAAGGAGGGTCGCGGTGATGAGGAGGGCGCGGTGAGGAGGCGTCGGGGAGGAGGGTTGCGGTGATGAGGAGGGTGCGGTGAGGAGGTGTCGGGGAGGAGGGCGCGGCGAGGAGGAGATTGCAGGGAGGAAGAATCACAAGGAGGAGGAATTGCGAGGCAGGAGGGGGTCATGGGATAAGAGGGTTTGAGAATGAAACCTATAGTCATGACCATCCCATTAAACTGTGGCTATAAACAAGCTATAGCTACGGATCAATAAAATCGTGGCTATAGATCCGTGGCTATAGCCTAAATTTCTAGTAGTGTTTTATACATATGGAATGTGATGTTATATGGATAAGATTATGTAGTTGTGGTTGTTTTGTATTTGTATGGATATGCAATGTGGATTATGGAGGGGATAAGAGCACCAAGACATAATTCATGGGGGTTTAAGGTGACTGGTCCAATGTGAAAGTGGTAGCAGGGCACTTTTATTACATATATGCTTATAATATTATGTTACCTATTTTTTCTATACTTGGTAAGTGATATTTGATGAGGATGGAAATATAGATTATCATATTTAGGTAATGAGTTAGTTTATCTTTTTATTCAATAGTGATTTATTTGAGGTAGGCTTTGGGGGTCGCATCCATCTTCACTACCAACCCATATGGGGTACTAATGGGGGTGTGTCATGAAAAGGTGGTATCAAATATTTTGGTTAATATATATGATGAGGCTTGGGGATAGAAACAAGCGAGGATTACATGATTTGGTAGGGAAACAATATTGGTTGGACTTAGTGCATGATGTAAGAAATAGAGACTGACTAAGACCTAGGATTTGAGAGTCCCCTATGATTTTATGTAAGGGCCTTAAGTTTACTAAACATGTTAATTAAAGTGATAGTTCTTTCAAGGTAGAAACCTAAACAAGGATCGTGTATCATGATTACTTGTGTTTGTGTTTATGTTTGAATTGGGTAGATAATGGGAATTAGGATAAATCTTAATTAATTATCATTAAGTATTCCATGTCATAGGTTTGTGAATTCCCTAATAAGTTTCTCTTTTATAGGTATGGATCTAGTTTGATGTACCTATTAGTCTCATGTCATTGATGTTCAGTAGGATACACCAACTGATCATCACAGAGTTAAAATTGATGAAGATGATTGTAACACCCTGAGATTTTATGAGAAGTATTCTTTTTAATTTATTTGATGTCTTGTGTTGTATGATACCCCAAGATTATCTTGCACTATACGCAACACCGTATTAGCTTTCATTATATGAAACGCTAATCTTGGATCATGTTACACACAATTTCAAGTTTGTTTGATAGTAGTTATTCTACGCAACATTGAGTATATATATATATATATATATATATATATATATATATATTCAATATATTAATTAAATATGGTTGGATTTTTTTATATGAAACAGTAAAGGAGTCTTGCACTACACGCAACCCTGACTTGGCTTGCATTACACGCAATCGCGACCTTCCTCGATAGCGTGTGTTGTACACAATACGGGGTTTCACTAAACAACGATATATTATTATAATATTATTATGAACTAGACGTTATGAATAGTATTAACTAAATTTTGAATTTTATAACATTATTATTCATCTTACACATTTTCTAGAACATGGTATAAGAACAAAATAAATTTTTCAGGTAAAATAAGTACTTTTCAAAAAATGCAGTTTTGCCGCCTTTTGATGCCACACCCACTTTAAATCTAGTTTTTGACATGTTTATAAGTTTAATTTGACAAAATAAAATTCTTATTTGGAATAAGGATATTAAAATTTACTTTGGATAAATTTTTCATATTATTCTGATAACTTTCATATTTTAATGAATAGTAAAAACACGCTATATTTTAATTAAAAACAACTTTTTTCATTGTAATAATTTATATGGTTAAATTATAATATTGAATGGTTTTAAAGTATAAATAGAATATATTTTTACCATTTAATATAATTTATGTCATTATCATTTTTTTATATTGAATTCATAGGTAAAATCATTTCAATCTTTTGCAATGTTTTAACTTTTAAAACTCATTTTCTTAATAGTGGGATTAATTTTAAATTAATTACTGCAACTTCTGTGTTTTGAATTTTGAAAAATGGATTCCATATTTAGAATCAGTATGTCCAAATTATGTTAATAGGATACTTTTTATTTTTTGGCACTATGAATAGTAACTACGGTAATTTTTATTTACTTTAGTTAAAGATAAATCGGGTAATTAAGGGTAAACCTAAGATTATAAAATTACCCTAACACATGCCAAAATTATATTGGATGACTAAAAGTCGACCCATATCACCTAAGGGTCGTATTAGATTCATTTTATGGACTTTTGACCATGAAAATAATTTAATTATTATTAAAACTAAAGAAAGTGACAACACGTCACTCTCTTAAATCTTAAAAGTATAATAATTTTAATTTAGTGATAAACTTCATGAAACTTTGAACATGAATAGTATACAGAAATCTAACAAAATTATCTACATCATGAGAATTTATTTATAATTTTTATGAATTAAATAAATATTATTAATTATGACACAATAGTGATGTTGAAATTATTTTATTGATTGAAATATCAAATAAATGATTTTAAAAGTATTAAAATAAATATTATATGAACTATTTAATGTGCTTCACTAATTTTCTAGATAAAAATGACATGTTATGAATCTATTAAATCTTTTAGTTAGAACAAATCTTCTGTATATATTTTATTTAAATTCAAATAAATGAATAGTGTCAAAATTTACACTATTGTTATTTTATAAAAATTACATATTATAAAATTGTTTAAAAATCAAAAAAAAATATTTAAAAATTATAAATTAAAATTTATATCATATAAAATGTAATAAAGCATACAATTATGGACAATTCACAACATATAAGTAATTATTTATAATGATTTAAAATTTAGAATATTATTACCACAAATAAAATTAAATAGATTATATAAGGATAAATCAAGTTGATAATGTTTAAAATAAATTCCCAACTTGTCTAAATTTTATTGGTTGATGATATTTCAACCCTATCTCATCTAATATTTGTATTTGAGTCATTTTTGAGGTTTTTAGGTGGGGTTGGAATTTATTATAAATTAATATTTCTTATAATTCCAAAGGTGCCCCTCTCCTCCCTTATAAAAGGGCACCTCATCCCTCTCCTTCTCACACCATTTTTAGCCTTGAAGCTTGGCCAAACTCTGCCCATTTCACTTTCCCACTTCCCTAGAAACCTTATATAGGTATTGGTCTTCTCAAAAGACCAACTCTAGTGCCCTAAGAGGAAGTTCAAAGGAGGCACTTCGAGAAAGAGGTAATACCTTCTACCGATTCATTCAAGTTTATTTCTTCTTATACTTACTCTTATTTAGTGGTTTCATTATGAAGTAATAACATCATTATCCCTAATATACTGATATGTTATTATAAATATGAAACAACCCTATTTCACATTCTATTCATCCTAAGGAAAACGAAATCACCGCGCGTGCGTACGTACGGAATATCGTCTCCACGCCGTGGTGTAATATGTTTTTCCACCACCACCTTACTTGGATGGGTATAATGGTGTAAATAATAACCACATATGATTATTATAACATCATACTAAGATATTATATCATTCACTCTAATTCCATCCAATAAATATGAGAACGATATCATCGCTCGTGCGTACGTACGGATTACCGTCTCCACGACGGGATGAGATTCATTTTCCATGTTAACAATTCAAGAATGATTATAAAGTATATATAATAAGTAATAATGAAATATATGACAAAATAATGCTACTATATTTATGTATGTATATATATATATGTTTCATCTACTTAATTTCATTCAATTCAATAAGGAAACGAAAACAGCGTTCATGCGTACGTACGGCCTACCGTCTCCATGAATGGTGTATTTCATTCCATTTATCGATCTATTATATGTATGTATATTATGAATATATATTATATATAAATCATGTTTTATATTCTGTAATTAATTAATCATGATCTAAGTAATCATATTAATAATTACAAGTCAAAACATGGACGATAAATGAAACGATTTTACCCAAAATGCTACTTTAACATGAATTTACAAAAGAATGGGTAATATAAAGTCATAAGTGAACCATATATGATATCATAACAATGAATATGATTCTGTAATAATTCAATGACATTATTTAAATCATTATACAGGAGGTTCGGATACGTACGAATCATATCAGACCTAAGGTAAGGGATAATTATTCCAATCTCATTCTTATTCGAGATTGTTTATTCGTAAGTATTTACTGGGGTTATTGTTATCATTCATGTCCATGTTTTATAAAAGTGTTTTTATGTATTTTTAAAGTCCTTTTTACCCATTTTTTACTTTTACCTCATGTTATGAAAGGAATCTTTCTTTTGTTTACCATACGAGGTACTTTTTGACTTTTCCGACAAAAGTACGAGGAGAATGTTTTTTTATATACGGCATGAACAGATTCTTACGGTTTCATAACGTCTTATTTCAATGAAGCTTCCTATAAAATATTTCATGATTATTTTCAAAAAAATCATTTCTTTTAAAATTTCATGTCATTTTGTGAAAATAAAATGATTTTGAAGAAGAAAGGATATTTTCCTCAAAAATTCATTTCAAGTGTTTTGTCAAAACTATTTTACATCTAAGATAAAATTATTTCATATGTGTATGTTTCAAGTATAATGTATTTATGATTTACAGGGTTTCACTTTTCTTATGATGAAATGATATCCATTTGTTTTATATGGATTATGTTATGATGGGATGACGTTTATGAAACTCATTTTATTCTTTGGGTTATGATGAATGATTTATGTTTATTTTGTGGCACAAGTAAGAATGGTTTCATTATGATATGGGTGGGACCTATATCTCCCTCAAATGAATTGGGTAAATATTTATATCTCATGAGATAAACATGGATGAAATGGAAAGTAAATCTGGTTCAGTAATATAGGGCTGGAACGGAAAGTAAACTCGGTCCAGTAAGGGAATTTGTCCACTAAGATGGTCTTGGCAGCAATGCCTTGGATACTATGGAAATCATATCATGTGATTAATGTTTTTCCACAATTACAAGTTTTATTTCCAAGCTATTTTATCATGATTGATGTTCCATTATGATCTATTCCTTACGCACTGCCATGTTTTATGTCACTACTCAAGATTTCAATGTTTAAACATTATGTTCGTGTTTTTATGTTCAAATGTATATGGTTTGTTTTATTTTCTCCATGCTTACCCTTACTGAGCATTTGAGCTCACCCTTTATATGTTTTCTTTTCCCCAGGATATAAAGAAAGGTTTTAGGTAAGGAAACAAAAGGGGAAGATCTTTATGGGAGATATTAAAGATCTTTCACCACGATTAGAAGATTATATTCCGAGTTTCCAAAGACACTAAACTATTACGGTCCTTTGGTGTCTGTTTTTGTTATGTATTAAGTATTCTGCAAAATCAATGTAATGTCTATGTACGTCAAGCTTTGGGTCTCTATAATGATACTTTGAGTAAGGTGCTTTAAGAGTTTCAATATCAGGGCCTTTATAAGTATGGGGGTTTTTTATCCATAGATCAAGTCTTGGTTGAAGGAGGTGGATATTTCATTCATGTTAATCTATGATAGGAGAGAGAACTTGATTCTTTTGGTCATTAGTATGTTGTGAGGAGTTGCTTATAAGTAGTGAATTTTGTATCTTTATGATCATAGGGAGTCAAAAGTATAATGGGAGAAGTTTCATGATTAGTTCTAGGCTTATTTTAACTCTTCAACCATAAAGAAAGCATGTCGATAAGAGATTATTTCCCTCCGTTGGGGGATTTCCAGCTTGTGAGAGTTTGGTATTCATTTCAAGAACCTTATTCATTATACTTCAGTCATTCTTCCAGATGATGAGTACATAGTGGGGATTTTCAAGGAGGATTTTCATCCATATATCTAGCTCCATGTCTTCCATTCATGTTACTAATGTATATTGAGGTTTTGATGAAAGTAAAGGTTATTGAGAGGATGCTAGATTGGACCAAACCATCATAGGAGGGAAGTTTTTAGGACTCTATGTTGGAGAAATGTGGCCATAGGATCTCGATTTTCTAGTCATTAGAAGTTTAAAAAAGAAAGGAATCAGTTTTATCCTTCTCTATCCCATTTCATCATAGACAGTAGTTGTTGGATCCCCACTAGTAGGTTAGACATTGTTTTATTTCCCCTTTAGTTTCATCCATTGTAGCAGTATCCTCTAAGGTAGCAATAGCAAGGTTCTCTAGGTATTGTCTATAAATGAGGAGAAGAAAAATATTGAGGATAACCATATTATGTCCCTCATCCTAAAATAGTATAGAAAAAACATGTAGGTGGTATCTATCAAAACCAAAGAGTCTATAGAGTAATATGCTGTCAAATGTATACCTCAGAGTTTCCAAAACTAGGTGATCCAGACTTCATGTGAGGTATAATCTATTTATATTTCTCTTGGGTGTATTCTTTGTTTGATTTGGGTTCTATAAACTCCTTTATTTCACCCACCCTAGTCCAGGATCTAATCCTTAAGGTGGAGATGCTTCTAATACTATTGGTGTTGGCTACGCCATTTAGAGGCTGATCTAACTTGTATGACGTATGTAGATATTATGAGGTGATATTAGGGAGACATCACTCTTTGGTAAATTTATTATGTCATGGATACATTCGTATGATGTTATATTTAACATGGACTAGCTATATTTGGTATAGGCAAGCATAGATTTCTTTAAGAGGAAAGTTATATTCTTTGATTCAGTCATAGAGAATGTCATTTTCATAAGCATAAGAGACCAACAGATGGGTCGAAGTTATATTGTGTCCCTATCATATATGATGGTCAAGTTGATGTTGATCTCAACATAAGTACAACTAGTAGTTTTTCATAGGGTTATAGAATAGTAAGCTTATGTCTTACCTGAAGAGTTTGTGACACTACCTCCTCAAAGAGAGATCAAGATTGGGATAGAGCTCCAATCAGGTGACTCATTGATCACTATGTATTTGTATAAGATGACATATTTTGAACTGATAGATCAGTGGATTCAAATTGAAAATCTCTTATATAAAGGTTTTATTTAGCCAAATGTATCACCTTGGGGTGGTCCGGTCTTGTTTATGAAGAAGGTGTATGGAAATTTGTGACTATATGTTGATTACCATCACTTAAACTAGGTGATGAGGAAGAACTAATATCCTATTTTTTGGATTGATGATCTATTCAATCAAATGAAGTGATATAGATGATTCTATATGATTGATCTTTAGTCAATATATTATCAATTTTGGGTGAAGGATTAGGGTATTCTAAATAATACCTTCAGATTTTGTTATGGACACTATGAGTTCATGGTAATAGAATTCAGGGCCACAAATACACTAGTTGTATTCATGAGACTTATGAAATAAATATTTCATAAGTTCCTAAATGGTTTTTAGTGGTTTTAATTGATGGAATTCTTTTGTATTTTATATATGAGGAGTATATGAAGTATTTGTGAGACATTCTAATATTCCTTTAGAATCATAAACTATCTGGGAAGTTATTGATGTATAAGTTATGGTCCCATGGTGTGAATTTATTAGGACATATCATCTATTAGTGGGGAGTAGTTGTAGACCAGTTTAATATCAAATGGTTTATTTCTTGGGTATCCCAAAAAATGCGGTGAAGGTTCGTAGTTTTCTTGGTCTTTTAAGCTATTATAGGATATTTATTCCTGACTTATCTTGGATTTTGATTCCTTATAAAACCTTGACCAAGTAGGATCATTCATTTATATAGGCTGATAAGTGTCATGTTACTTTTGATTATTTGAAGGAGAATCTGGTTAGTGATTTGTTCTCTATTTTCTTAAGGAAGGTGGTGGTTATATTTCACACACGCATTTTTTGATTAATTTCATTAATTTTAGAATTAAATATATTATATTTTCCAATTATTCATATATTTATTCTTTTTTTAGAGAAAGATATATTTAAAATATCATCGCAAATCATTTTTTATATTTTTAGAAAACTGGTTTAAGGGTTTCTGGGACCCATTACAGAACATCACCATACCCATTACCTCGCAACCAAATAGCCAAACTACCATATAATTTCAAATTTCAAAAAACCAAAGCCAAAATCCGCACCACCAGTCATGCCTCGAGCTGCACACCCCGCATCACACCTCAAGCATTGAACCACGCATGCCTGACCTATACCGCCTCGATCCACGACCTACCTCGGCAGACACATCACATCAATCAGACAAACCTGCATCCACTGGCCCGCCGGAGAACTTCACCAGCGTCCGTCTTCATCTTCACCATCGACGACCACCATCACGCGCCACACTTCACCGAAGACAGGATCGCCTGTCATCTTCATCTCCAAAAACACCATCAAACACCAAATAAGATAGATGGACCATCAAAAAACCATGTTGTTCATCGCCGGCAAGAACTCCTCAGACTTCACCATCATAGGTTCAAATATTCACAGAAAGCTTCAAGCCAATCCATGGCACACTCTCCACAGGAAACTACTCACATGGGACTCAACACAGGACTTCCCCGCGCTACCGAGAAGGGCCCCAGAACGCTCTGAAGAGTATGCCAAAGAAAACGGTCTTACGCCCGTAGGTCCGAACCAGGAGTGTCGTAGAAGCCTCTAGTGCATCGCCACTGGGAGAATCGCAACACCGCTGCGGAGGGCACCAGAGGCCTCCGAATAAAATCCGCCATAGGGAGGGGATAACGACAGGATGAACCCAAGCCCATAATTCCATCAGTCACAAATTAAAACCCCAATATATAGCCTTCACCACTGAAAAACATCACAAGGAAAAAGAAGACAAAGACCTCCCCTCCCCGTGCCGCTCCAGATCCATCATCATACTTCAAAGGAAATCAATCCCGTCCACCTGTCTACCGAGTCGCAACGACACCTGAGCCGACCCAGCCACTGAGATGATCCATCGAGACGATCCAGATAAGGCAACTCAAGAGGAAGAGGTCGGAGAGGGAAGGATCGAGAGATCGAAAGAAACCCTAGTCGCGATGAAAGGGGAGAGGCGATGCCGCTCAGAGGCCGGACTCGAGTTGCTCAAAAATCCCAAAAGCTATCGATATATTTAAAATATAAATTTATAAAAAAATAAATATATATATCGCTCTCTCATAGGTGTTTCACAAAGACTCGAGAGGGGGTGAATTAATTTCTTAAATTTTTACCCTGAATAAAATATCCCTCTTTAAATTTTGAGTTAATTTTATCCATAACTCTTAATAAAATATGAAATGAAAATTAAATTTAAATAAACAGAATTATACAAAGATTTATAGAAATCCAAGGAAAAGGTATCTACCATAATCCACTACACCAACACTCAATGCAAGTATAGTGATTTTTTACTCAACCAACCCACTTCTTAGGTGCTACCCTGCTCAGTGCAAGAATCTATCACTTGGTACAAGGGATCCAAAAGATTTCAACCAAGATATCCCTCTACAAAGAATTTATATATACTTAACTACACTCAGTATAATGAGGGTATAATTTTATAAAGAAATAGTTATAGAAAAGATAACATATTCAGCACACAATTGCAAGCAGAAACTAATAGAGGATGAAGAACTTTGAGAGGATGAGTATGTCTTCAAAGTGTTGATATGAAATATTCTTCAGATATAGTAGATTTTTATGTATCTTAATAGTATTAGTTTCTCTTTTCATAATATCATAACAAGAATAAGCTTGAAAATAGAGTATGTAGGGATTTTTTGTAGGTTGAAAGTATAATTTTTGTATTTTTTTATTTGAAATAGTCTCTTAGTTTAAACCATCGAGAGTATACTCAGAAAATAAATATATATCATTTTTTTATGTGACCTTCTCCTCTATAAATAGTAAAAAAAATTATGGTCATTGAGCGCAACTATGGTCTCCCTTGAAACTATATAATTTCTTTGAAATAGAATCTTTAATTAACATCAATTTTCCTAATTTAGAAAAATATATTTTCGAAAAACAAAAGTAGGAGTGAACTTTTAATAGAAATTTTCAATGGTAAGTATCACTTTGAAAAACTATAATAAAACAAACATAGGAGCAACTAGTATTCCTTTGAATTAGTGCCTAAATTAAACAAATCAAAAAGTTTCTTCGATACTAATGAAGAACTCATTTTCCATATAAGAAACAACAGTCATATTATTGAGTCAAAATAAACTTAGTTTGGATCTCAGAAATTTTCATAAGACTTCTATCTCAGTGAATACTATAGCATGTTAATTTCTTAAGACTATAAATATTTTTCTCCCTCAAAGGAAATTTTCAAATTCATAAGAAATTTTAAAGTCTCATAAGACATCTGTTCTATATAGGACATTATTTTCTATAATATATTTTATAGTGTAAAATATTTGAACTCAATGTAGACAAACTAGCATGAGATGATATAGAAAATTTTTCCCATAAGAAAATTTTCTCTGGCATGGGATATTTCAATAACACATATTATATTTCAAGTATGCATAATAGATTTTATCTATGTATGATATTTCCAAACTCTATAAGATATTTTAATTTTCCAAATATTCATTATGTATGAATTTTTGAGATAATATGACATTTACCAAAGGAAGATTCCTCTTTTAGGATATTTCATTGTCATAAAACATTTATAATGTGGAATATAATATTTCTCTTATGAAATAAAATGTTTTAAACTTCCTGTAAAATAATTTACTTTTCAAAAATTTAGAATTTGTAGCATATGGATTTTAATTCTTCCTATAGGATATTTCCTTTAGGTTCATAAAATAAATTCCTTTAGAAAATAATTGTTCAAACTTGAATAACACAGGATTAAACTAATTACTTACAAATGAATTAAATTTAATAAAATATAAATTATTATCCTAAAATCACTTAATATAAACTCATTAGTAAAACAAATAGATATTTTTATCATTAAAACATGTGAAATATCAATCTATGTTAAAATAACATTAGTATATCCATAAATATCCACATTTTCTATGATCACAAAACCCATAAAAATTTAAAAAAAAATTATATATTTGGAAATAATATTTGTAAAAAATCAATGTATAAATTATTTTTAATTTAAAATAAAATTTATATTTCCTAAATTTTTAATTTTTAATTTTATATCCATTTATATTCTCCCCTTTTTTCTATAATACTTTCATTAAAAATAATTTGAGGGATGTAGGTTGTAATCTGGGAGTAAAATTTTATGTTTACTCATATCTTCTACCCCTTTTGTGATATCAAAAATAAAGATAGGGTAGTGGGACAAAACATATTTACTTTAGCACACTAAATTAGTAAACTGAGAGAATATAGATTACCTAAATGAATAAAGATTTGGCATTAACTCTAGAGAATCATGAATAATAATTTAAAAAAAATACATTGAATTAAATAACCAGACACCCATAATCAACCAATCGATGTAAGAGAATATAATAACACTAAATCTATAGATAATAAGTAATGAAGGAATTTCATTAAGACTAAAAGAGTTTGTACAATCAAGATAAATGATCCAAAAAATAAAAATATTTCAATCATTTTTATCTAGAGTTAGTTTGGAGAAAAATGGAAGTGTAGGATATGTAGGATTATGATAAATTGTTTCCTTTAAGTTTTTTTGGGTTGTGGGATGCCCATTGGAAGCAGTATGACCAAGAGATCTTCTTCCCCTAATTGAAAGAGTGCATCAGCACACATATCAATCCTTGGGATGATTTATTCCCTACAAAATAATATAATTATAGTGTATCCTTGCCATCGCTTATGTTTTTAAACCTTAAAATAATATTGAATATAATACTTATGAGCATATATAGAAATCAAACTCCTCAACATTTCGATTTGAATTATTTAAATTCCAGAAGTACCAACAAGATTTTTCAAAATAATAGAAAAAAAACCTAATATTCCATTTAAACAATAACTTCATTTCCTTTGGAAGCTTCCCTTATAATTTTAGCATGTTTCTTAGTATCCTTCTCAAAATATACCTCTAAATTAGAAGTAAGAACATCCTCAGCTGACTCCTATAGTATCATAAATTTAGCTTCCAAAATCTTGAAATTCTAAGTAATAGAAGTTATTATTCTTTATATAACTCTTATGTGATATTGAGATTCATCAAAATTATATACTGAGTTCTCCTTCAAAGAGAGAACATGCCCCTGAAAAAATGAAGTAACATTACTCAGAGTTTTTTTAAGACTCTAAATAGAAATTTCATTGATAGCTTTGAACTTTATTATTTTATAAGTTAAATGTCTCCTAACTTCTTAAAGAGTGTCTAGAGAGGAAATGTCACACTACATGGATGAAACTCTTTCATTCAAAGTAACCATGGATGATGAAATATCCACCAATTCCTCATTTACATATTTTAGAAATGAAGAAGGGCATGATGAACCTATATAAATATATTTCAAGCCTCTAGGTACTTTAGATTGGATTTTTAGTAAGGTCTTCAACTCTTTGAATTCTTCCTTAGAGACTAGATTTTATTGAGAAGGGGAAAGCCTTTTGATGAAATCAAACTGATATTTTATCATTTTCTTTATTAGATAAAAATCCATTTTAGACATGAATTAAAAAATAATTTACTCAAAATCAAAATGAGAAATTGATCTCTCTTTCAATGATTTTACTTCATCTAATTCCTTAAGGTTATCACTTAAACTAGCCATTTATTCTTTCAATAAGCTAAACTCCAAAAATATCCTTTTAGTAAAAGTATTAATTTGATGATTTAATTTATAGATTCATTATTGTTTATTTTCCAATGGTTTTTATCCACTTTATTTTGTGTCATGATAAGACTCAGTCTCAATTATTCTCCTTTTGGGTTTCAAAACCTAAGGAGATTATCCGCTTACTTCATCAACTGAACCAAAAAATTTGTCACTAGAATGATGAAATTTCTCAAATTATACTTTCTTAGAGGTATGATCAATTAAAGATTCCTAACTTTTCCTTGATATCATATCTATATTTGCACTGATTCCAAGTATCATAACATTAACATGATCATCAACTAAAAAAGTGATGTTTTTCTTCTCACCAACTTGAATAGATAATATCCTCCTAAGGAAGCCTCCAAATATACTTTATCTAGAGATATCTGATCATCACTAGTAGTAGAAACAACTTATTCATGAATTTTAGGCATAACTACATCATTATTAGACACCTATCCTCATCCTAATTAGAAATAACTTTCTCTTCATGAGAAAGTTATTTTCTTTCCCTAGCTATAACTTCACTAAAATAAGAATGAATCTCCTTAAAAATAACTTGTTTACTTCTTCTTGTTATAGGGTCTTCATATTCTTATAAAGTGTCTTTAAGCTTGGTTCTTAATTAAAAAGTAGATTCATTTTTAGTAACTTGAACCCTTACAACTTCAAAAGTAGTGGATTGATCCTCTTGAGTGGATTTTCATGCATCAACTTTTATACCTTCTATACTAGGAAAATTTTGTGTGTCTACCTACCCTTTAGGTAGACTAGGCTCATAATCAATTTATAAGGAAAGATACACTTCAATATTATAAGGGTTTTCTTCAACTTTATCTTCAGTCTTAAAGTACAATATCTTCTTCAAAGAATACCTCCATTAATAGACAATCTTATTTAGCAATCTGTCTCCTAAAATTTTTAAACCGTGGAACTTAAATTCTATAATTTTACTTATCTCAACCTCTTTTCTTTAAAACACAAGATTTATAATCCTTATAAATGCATAAAAACTCAAATTATGGTTCTGGATGTGGTTCATACATATTAATATGTTATTGGGAAAGTTTACCTTACTCTTATTGAATAATACCTAGAGCAGTTAAATGTATTTAAATAATAATTTTGTAAATTCTCCATTATGCTAGGAAATCCCAGTTTAAATGAAATTAACTAGAATATTTCTCTCAACTTCAAGATCCTTAATAGGTTTATTCTCAACAATCCGAACTCTAAATAGAGAATACATCATTTCAATGGGAATTACTTAATATATATAGAAAATAGAGGTATTTAACTAATAAATTCCCTCATGAGGACAATGAAACATTTTAACCAGTTATGCTAAATAAATCATAAACTCTTTTTTATTTACCTTCAAAATAATTATGTCCTCATTCTCACTAAAACTGGACTTTAAATGCTCATAGAATTATATGACTTCTTTCTTATAGAAAAAAATTATCCTTTATTAATCAAAAAACTCTAAACCTTAGAAGTTTAGTACTTTATTCATTGAAAATTATGAATGATCCAACTAGATGAATTCAAAAACCTTTCCACATAACACCTTTAATTGAACTTTGACTCTCTTCAAGATGATAGAAGTAGTATCTTCCATTTTCTTCAAATTTCTCATGGTTGGTAGGAATACATGGATTTAGGTTCAAATGTTCAATTTTTAGGGTAATAAAAGTTCATATTTGAGAGAGAATATTCTGAGTTTTGAAAATGAGTGAGTTTTTCAAGACAAAATATTGATAAAATCCTTTACAAAGAACGTAAGGAGTCTCTAATAGTGACGTGATAAAAGAAATGAATAAAACCTTAAAACTAATAAAGTTGTGTGACACTTAGTGAAACAAAAAAATCTTAAATAAATAGAAGGTGATTTAAATAGTAAAAATATGATATTTATCAAGAATAAATAGAATACCAATTAAAAATTAAAAATATTTAAATTCATATATTCTTAATTCATTTTTGATATAATAAAATCATTTAGCAAGTAAGATATTTGTAAAAAAATGCTAATTGATTTTTAGTAGTAATAAATTCAAGTGAAATATAACCCCTTTAAATGTGCTATATTAAAAGAGGATGTCTTAAATCTATGTGCATGGTTCTATAAATGTTAATATAACTAATGTTATCACATTTGATTGGTACATGATCAAAATTAAATATGAATTATATTAAATTGTGTTTCATCCACAACACTTGTGAACAACAACTACCAGCTGCAATATATTCAGCCTCAGTAGTTGATAATATAGTAGAGTGTTTCTTTTTACTTAAACAAGAAGCCAATGATTCACCTAAAAAGTGGTAGGTTCCTGTATTGATTTTTCTATCTAATTTATACCCACCAAAATCATCATCTAAATATGAAATCAAAAAAATCTAGTGGTTTTTAGAAAAGGTAAAGATAAATAAATTGAACCCTTTAGATATATTAAAATTCTTTTGGTTGAAGTTAAATGTGACTCTTTATAATTTTATTGAAATATTTCATATAAATATACAAAAAACATAATATCTGGTCTATTGAAAATTAGATATAACAAAATTCAAATGATTACTTTATAAATCTTTTTTTCCACTAGTTTATCAGCTTTATCCAAGTCAAGTTTTATTTTAAAACTCATAGGAGTTGTATAAATATTACTGTTTTCAAGTCCAAAACTTTCAAGTTAATCATATATATATTTAAATTGATTAAAAATATTCCCATAATATTTTTGATGAATCTAAAATATAAGAAATAAATTTAATTCTTCCATCATACTCATCTCAAATCCCTTTTTCATGAGTTTTGATAAAGTTTTCCTGGAAAAAGTGGGGACTTCTAGGCCCATAGAAAAACCATTTTGAAAAAATAAAATAACTTATCCTTTCATACCAAAATCTTAGTGCTTTTTTAAGACAATAAATAGATTTTTTAATTTTAAAAATAGAATTTGGAAAATGGTAATTTTCAAAGCCTAGAGGTTTTTCAGTATAGACTTACTCTATAAAAAACCATTTATAAAAGAAAATTTAACATCCATATAGAAAATTTTACAGTTCATATGAGATGCATAATCTAGAAGGATTCTAATGGCTTCTATTCTAGATATGATGTAAAAGGTTTGTTCATAATCCATTTCTTCCTCTTGGTTATGGCCTTAAGTTACTAATATAGCCTTATTCCTAGCTATCATTGCATGATCATCCTTATTATTTATAAATACAGATTTAGTTCCAATAACAAGATAATCATAGGTTCAGTAAACTAATTCTAATACATTGTTTCTCTTGAATTAGTTTAAATCTTTTGACATTGCTAATAGAAAACTCTCATCACTCAAGGTGTTTATATTGTTTTTGGGTTAAAGTTGTAATAAAATGAAGAAAATTAAGCTAGGTTTTTTATACTTATTCTCATACCAACTACCCCATATATGATTTCTATAATATTTTATAAGGGATGGTTTGTAATATTCCTAGGATGTATAGGCATCACACTCTAAGGTTCTTTATCTTTAACTCTTTCTAGTTTTGTTTCTTAATGATCAAGTTACAAATCATAATCTTTTTAATTATCAAAATTAGGTTCATATCTCAAGTTATCTATAGAATCACTAATATCATAAATTTGAGTCTTTTGTTCAAAAGGGCCATTTTCATAAAATTTTACATGTGTATGTTCTCTAACTATCCTTGATATCCTATTAAAAATATGAAATATTTGGGACTAGTAGAGAAATCTAGGAATATTCCTTTATTATCCTTTGTATTGATATTACCAAGATTATCCTTGGTTTTTAAGATACACACTTTTCATACAAAAACTTTAAAGTACCCAACCTTTTGTTTTCTACTATTCTATAACTCATAAGGTGTTTTAGTCAAGATAGGCCTTATTAAAACTCTATTAATGAAATTGCATGTTTTGTTAATAGCTTCAAATAAAAATAAGTATGTATGAAATATTCACATAGCATAGTTCTATCAATTTCTTATAGGACCTTATCCCTCCTTTCAATAACATCATTCTATTGAGTTGTCCTAGGTGCTAAAATGTGTGTTTAATACCATATTTTAAGAAAAAATAATTGAATTCATGATTCTCAAACTCTCTTCTATGGTTACCTCTTAGTGAAATAATTTTGGAATTATTTTAATTTTGAATTAGTTTTAAAAAATTAATAAAAATAAAACATTCTTCACTTTTAAGTCTCAAAAATTAAACCCATGTAAATCTAGAAAAATCATTAACCAAAAAAATAAAATGATTTTACACTAAGGATTGTTGTCCTAGAGGGTCCAAACAAATCCATGTGAATAAGTTCAAGTGGTATATAAGTAAATAACTTATTTAAATGGTTTAAAATATTATTTGTGTTGTTTTCTAATTTTTCATGAATCGTATACCTTCTTTTTATCCAATTTAAGTTGAGGAAAATTTAAAATTATATTATTTTTAGATAATTTTCTCAAATAATAAACCTTAAAATGTGAAATTATTCTATGTCAAATACAAGATTCATTTATTTTATCATTAATATGGTTTTTATTTTTTACATAATTATTGAAGATATAGAGTATAAAAAATTTCAATTCTAGGTACTCTAAACTTAAGCATTTTATCTTTGAAAAAAATAAGAATTGTTAGAAAAATCAACTGAAAATCCATCATCACAAAGTTAATAAATACTCATCAGGTTTTTTTAAGCCTTTAATATAAAGAACTTTTTAGATAAATACTGAGTCTAAACCTCCAAATAATTGAACTCTAATAATTTATCCAATATCATTTCTAGAAAATGTGACATATGCTCCATTAACCTTCAATAAAGAGTGAAAGTTTTCAAAATCTACACTCATATACTTCAAACATCCACTATCCAAATACTAATATCTTTTTTATCCCTATGTTTTTTTTTCATAAAAGTAGATTAAATAAGAATATTTTTTTGTACTCAAATGTTCTTGGGTTTAGTAATGTTAGCTATAAAAGATTTGGGAACCCAAATATGTTTATAATGTTCATAAATTCCAACTTTAATTTTTAATAAGTTTTTAGAAATATATGCATGGTTAATACAATAAAATTGAGTATTTATTAAACTTTAATTATTTTCATAATTTCCATTTTTTCTTAAGTGAGAAAAAACTACATTTCACATGTTTTTATTACCTTTTCCTTAGAAAAAATAATTTCTATATAGTTTAGGCCTTTAACCATTACTTCTGATGCCTTGTTTGCTTTTTTTTATTTTTTCTTTCCAAGTATTTGGTTGAGTTAATCCCTCCCATGGTAAATACACTTTTAGTATCTTTCAAGGACTTTACCACTTCTAATAATTCTTTAATTTTTCCATCATGGATAGCACAGGTGGAAGCAGGTGTATCCAAATTTAGTTTTAATTCTAAAATCTATTTTGAAAAATATTCTATTTTATAGTTGAAAGAATCAAGATATTTTTTAAGTATCTTATTATTATTTTTAAAATATTTATATTAATCTTCCATCATTGAAAAATATTTTTTTAATTATTCAAAGGTGTAGTTTTCAAATTCATAATCAGATTCATTACCAGAAGAATAATATGATTGTACCTCTATAGTTTGTGTCATGAAGCACATGTTAGATTTATAATTAGATACTCTAAATTTTGAATCAAAATGAGAATAACTATTAAATTAGTATGATTCACTCTAAGTTTATTCCATATAATTTTTCCCCTTTTTATAATAATATGATTTTATTTTCAACCACTTTTCATATTTCCTCTTCTCTTTTAGTTATGAGTAATCAAGCTTGATATGCTTGATATTTTTTCACGCATAGCACCTAACTTATTTAGAATTTCCATCAAAAAAATTATATTTTTTGAAGTATTTCTTGAATTCTCACCTCTTCATATAAAATTTGTTTAAATTTATTTCTATTTGAGAAATTTCATCATCAGAATTATAACTGATTAACCCTTCTTCATCAGATGTTTCGGATAATAATATTTATTTTACTTTCTTCTCATCTTTTGAAGTGGATATTTTCAAGGAAACATTCTTTTTTTATAAAATTTTGATCATCATAATTTTATTTTATTTCAAAATCATACATCATTAGTGTTCCAATCAAGTTATTTATTTCTATATCATTAACATGATTAGATTTTCTAATAATAGCATATATCCCACTCCATATAGAAGGTAATACTTTGATAACTTTTAATGCTTGATCTGATTTTGCAATAGAAATTCTAAAGGTAGAAACATCATTTACAGTCCCATTAATACTTTCATTCATTTGATTAATATTATCTCCATAATTTATTTTGAAACTATAAAATTTATGTTTGGTAGTATTATACCTTAATTTTATAACATTATCAATTCCTTATATGAAATCATAATAGTTTCCCATATTTAATTAGCTATAAGACATTGTGAAACTCATTTTAACTCATTAGTTTTTAATCTATAGATAATAGTATTCATGGATTTAGAATTCAGATCATAATATACTTCTTAAGTAGCACTCTATAATTTTGGCTGACCAATAGGAATATTGTAATATTTTATAGATTTCAAATAGACTTTCAATCCAAGTTTCTTTAAATATAAAATTATCATTGCCTTCTAGAAACCATATTTATCTCCATTAAATATATATAGAACTACCCATGAACATTCCTTCCTTCATTCCAACTATTTAAACAACTTTGAGAATGATCTTTAAGATTTCAACTAGTAAGAGTTTACAACTCAAAATTCTCTTTCTCTGATACAAATTTTTGTTCCAAATATATTGCGCAAAGAATAAAGAGGGGTTTAATTTATTTTTAAATTTTTACCCCAAATAAAATATCCCTATTTAAATTTTAATTTAAATATTACCTTATTTCAGTAGAAATATAAAATAAATAAGGAGTATGATATAAATATTTGTAATGCTTTAAGGTAAGAGGAACTACCCCTAATCCACTCCACCAACACTCAATGTGAGTATAGCGATTTTTACTCAATCACCATTTTCCTAGGGGATACTCAACTAAGTGCAAGAATTTTTCACTTGGTACAAAGTATCCAAGAGATTTCAACCAAGATCTCCCTTTATAATACTTATTCACAATATTTACTATTCTTAGTATAAGAAGTATATACTTTTATAGAGAAAGTGATGTGGAAAAGATAATAGATTTGGTACATAGTTTTAAGAAGTAAATGATGGTAGATAAATATATTTTAGAGGATAAATATGTCTTTAAATTACAACTCTGAAAGATTATTTAGCTATAGTGGATGATCTTATATCTTAACAGTAGCAGTTTCTCTTTTTATAGTTTCATTCAAATAATAATCTTGGGAATATAGTATGCAATTTTTTTGTATATTAAAAGCATTAGTTTATCTTTTTATATTCTAAATTATCTCTTAATTCAAACAGTAAATACTAAATATATAAAACTCATAAAATCAATCTTTTTCCTTTTTTTCATGTGACCTTATCCTATGAAAATATTAAAACATAGGTCGCCACTAAGTGAAGTTATGGTCTCCTTTACAAATATATAATTTATTATAAATAAAATCTTTCATTAACTCGGTTTTTCCTCATTTAGGAAATTATATTTTTAATAAAACAAAAGTAGTAGTGGGATTTTCTTAGAAAATTGTGATAGTAGGAATCACCTCAAAAAACTATAATAAAATAAACATGGAATAAACCAGACTTCCTCTGAATCATCATATATCTTAAAAAATCAAAAAAAAATTATACTGATGAATAAATCATGTTTCATATAAGTAGAAATGGTCAAATTATTGGGTTGAAATAAACTTATTTAAAATCTCAACAAACTTCATAATACTTCTATCCTAGAGAAGACTTTATTATATGACTTTCTATTGATTGTTAGTATTTTTCTCCCTCCTAGGACATTTTCAACTTTGTAAGAAATTTTTTATTCTTATAAGACTTTGATTCTATATAGGAAATTCTTCTCTATAGGAAATTATATGACTTACAATATTTACACTCTTCATACATAAATTAGTATGATATAATTTGGAAACATTATTCTATAGAAAATTTTTCTCTAGAATAGAATATTTCAAGAATGCATGGGAGATTTCAAGTATGTATAGAATATTTGATCCATGTATGATATTTCCAAACTTAGTAGGATATTTAACTTTGTCAAATATTCATTACATATAACTTTCTAAGCTCATAATATATTCCCCATAGGAAGTCTTCTCTCATGGGATATTTCCTTATCATAAGACATTTCTAGTATGGCGTATGATATTTTTAGAATAGAATAGGGTATTTCAAATTTCCTATAAGATAATTTAATTTACTGAAATATAGAATTTATAGTGTACACCTTTTAAGTATTTCTGTATGATATTTTCTTCAAGTTCATAGATAAATTCCTTAGAAAAAAATTATTCAAACATAAATAACGCAGGATTAAACTACAAACTTTCAAATAAGATAAAACTTAAGAAAATCTAGATTATTAAATGAAAATCACTTGAGATAAAATAATTAATAAAAAAATGGTTATTTTTTAGCATAAAAACTTTTGAAGTATTGGGGAATTTTTTAACAACATTATTATTCCCAACATATATGTGTTTGAAGTAAATTTTTACAAAAGAAAAATATATTTCTTGTAGGAGAAAAAATATATCCGACTAACCAAGTACCATGGGAGATCAAGAAAGCTTCTTAGGAAACCAAACAATCATCAACCATAGTGAAATTATATTATTATGGGAGATAAATTCATAGGTTATTCAGGCACAATCCATCACCAGGTGATGCATTAAGTGGAAAAAGTAGAGCTCGACACATGTTGGCGTTGGGAATGAGGAAACTTGGGTAGGGTGACCCAGATGATGCTCACCTTCCACATCAGTATCACCCTCACATAAAAAAATAAGTGTCCATCCATATTCAAAATCAATATATAGAGGCTCATTTATCAATAACTATTCATTTTTAACCAATAAATCATCATTTCACATGCCAGTCGTGTCTCCTCGATTAGAAAAAAAACCCACCCCCACTCATGTCGCAACTCCTCCTAAGATCTCTTCCCCATCAAACCACCAAATATATTTCATTATTAATAGGGGTATCTCAAGTTGGGACCAATATTAAACCACTATGAATCTATATCACCATAGAAATTATAGGTAGAAGCTTGAGCATAATGAACTTGACTCCCTATGAATCTATGAAGAGTGTTTGCACTAAAGGAGGAGCTTGGTTCTATTTCAATGAAAGATTAATGATGTTTAAGGATACTATATAAAGATTCCATGCATACAGGGAGGATTATCAGGTGAATCTACTGATAGGGATGAAGGAAGTGGTGGTGGTGATAAAGTATTGATGTTTCAATAGTTTTTACCACGTCTAAAGAGTTTGTTTTGTGAGATTAATTTCATGAAACTTTGAAGGAATTTCATGTGATTATGGAGGAGTTCATATTAATTTTATACTTTTCTAAATTTTGGAGAATGAGATCATTATGTGCTTACCATGTTTGTGTTGTAATGATTCTTGCACAATATGGACATATCTAATTGAGTTTCAAGTGGAAATTCTTGCATCACCAAGATCTGGTTCAATCTATGAACTTTAAAATAGAGGCATGCGTATTTTTTTATTTTTCTTCATGCCACATGTGTGAAGGTTTTGTAGCATGATTATTTAAATATTAAATATTTGAATATATATTGAGGAGTTTGTGTAGTGATGAATATTGTGCATGGTGAAATTCATGCATGCCCATGAAAATATATTTTGTGAGGGATACATGTTCATGTTGTGAAGCACTATTCATACCACAAGTTGTAGATATGAAACAAATAGAGATGTTATTAGACTCTCACTTGGATATATTTGGGGTATATTTGAGAAGTATTCCACATGTGTATTTCATGTATATTAGATGAGTTATAGTGTATCTTTAATTTTGATAGATATGATAAAAATATATAGGAGATATAGGAGTAGATGCATAATTATATCTTAAAGTAGTTTGTCTATAAATAGAGGGGATTAGTTGTACAAAGGGATTTATAATCATCTAACTTTTGTAGAATCAATCCTATTATTGGAGTTCCACTTATAGAGTGTTTCTGTTTTAGAGTTTTTTCATTTTTTTTCACACTCTCCCATGGTTAGTATGAGGATGTGATTCTATTTAGTGACAAATATGTAATAAAGTGGGGTTTTTTTAGTAAAGCATTACAATTTGGTTTGTGTACATATTATTTATTCTTTTTTCCCTTCCATGTTTCTTATACATTACCATTGTTCAAGGGTTATGGAGTTATTTTAATACATTCAAAAATAGCTTTAAGTCATGCAGGTCCATTGTAAGGTTTAGAGTAATTATGTTTAAATAGAGTTTTAGGTCACCTATCCCATTAATTAATCTAAGTACTTGAGCATGGGAAAGGAGGTTTTTTTAGAATAGAGAGTAATGACCAAGACTAAGGCATTTCTTATACCTCATTCCACTAATAACTTGGAATAGTTATTTATCTTTTCACTTCACTAATACATGAACTTGGATTTACTATGTTTGGTATTTATTCCTCTTAATTCAAGTTCTATTTCCAATTTTACTTTTTATTTCATTCTTAATCATCCTAAAGTTATTCCTAGTCTGTTATATGTGGTTTTAACCATAGGCTACCATATGTTGTGTTGCACCCCTATTAATTAATAGGTAGGTTAAGCATTAAAAGTTTTAAATTAGTTCTCTTATAATAAGTAATGACACCCTATGGGTGAACCAGTTTTTTACACTATTTCTAGGGAATAGTTTCTTAGGAGTATTAGATAATTAGGGTTTTCTTTTTTCTTTTTAGTTTTTATTTTTTCTCTTACACTTATTCCTTAAATGTTGTGATTTTTAGTTCAAATCAGTGATGCATGAATACTCCAATTATGGAAAGGGAAAATAAGTGTTATGTTATAATCTTGGGTTAGAGAGAAGCCTAAGGAAGGTAAATAAGAAATTCAGTTTGGTGTCAAAACAAGATAGCTAAGAGAATAATGATCATACCAAGTGGTGCAAGGGAGAGATTTTGGTTGCGAACTATAATAGAGTATGGTTGACCTTCATGTATAGGGGATAGACCAAGCATTCCATTTCCACTATTTGCATACAACCACTTTCAAATAAAGCCAAAATCATTCAAATGATTTTGAATTCCATTCAACTCATCAATACACCACATTAAGAACCAAAAACTCACCTCAATAGTTTCCTTGATCTTTGTGACACATATCGGTTCAAAAACATCTCTAGTGATGTGGTAAGGTTGTGGTTATTTATATTCTCATTGAAATAAAAATTCCATGATTGGATCCAAAGTTTTTTCCCACATTTCATAACCATATGGGAAGAATTTGTAAGAGAATTCTTAACACTCTTATTTCATCCATCAAAATTTATGTATATTTGAATCAATATTTTAAGTTTCAATCAATTTGATGATGAATCATTGTAAAATTAATGGGATAGGTTTAATGACTTGTTAAGGAAGTTTTTGAACCATGGTATTTAGATATGGTTATTGATTCAAACATTTTATAAGGTTCTATTTCAGGAAAATAGATCAATTGTAGATGCAACTGATGGAGGTTCACTGATGAAAAATTCAATAGAGGAAAGTTATGAACTATTGGATGAGATGTTTAGCAATAGATTCCAATGTAAAACCAAAGGAATGAAAAATATAGGAGTCCACATGGTATAAAAAATGGATGTATGGTCACAAGAATGGATACCTTGATAAAAAATATGGATGTGATGATGGACATTCACCAACCCTAAGGTATGTATGTTGAAGATGTTAACAATGTTGATTATAACTGTCAAAATAATTTTCAAGCATGGAGGCTATAGCAACCAATTCAAGGGTACCAACCAAGAGATATGGGTTTCTAACAACAATAATGTCCCTGTATTCAAAGATAAATCATTACCTTGGAGGATACCTTAACAATTTTCATTAAAAATGATGTAGATTTAAACAAAGAACTCAAATTTGATTCAAAAGATCAAAGGCCTGCCACACGAAGTCTAAAATTATAGGTTAGATAGATTAACAACCAAATTAAGTATATACCAAGGGGAATGTTAATGGGTGAAATAAAGTTCTAGTAAATTTAATAACTAAAGGTTTTTACCTTTATAAGTATTAAACTATAAAAGGAAATTTTTTATTAGAATAGGAAACATCAAGAGAAAAAGGAAAAGAAAACAAAAAAGGGAAGGGAAAGAAGAAAGGAGAAAGTAAAGGGGGAGATAAATGGAAAATGAGGTTGGTGAGGACACCCCACTACCTTAAAAATGACCACTACCTTTTCCAGATAGGATAAATAAAAGTAGGATAGAAGAATCAATAATATCTAGGTAGGTTACAGGGTAGTTCTCAGTCGTGGTGTCAAGGAGTTTACCAAAGAAGCAATAAGATCTAGGTAGCTTTTTTATTCCAGTTAATATTTGGTATAATGAGTTTGGGAAAGGTTTATGTGATATAGAAGTGAGTTTGAAAATTATTTCACAGTTAACTTTAAAAATTTTGGTATTAGAGGAGAAGAATACCATAAGATTTTCTCTTCAATTGGAAGATACAACATTGATACATCTATAAGGTATGATTGATGAAATTTTGGTTAAAATGGATAAGTTCTATTTTTTGTAGACTTCCTCATTCTTGACATAGATAAAGATAAGACACCCCTAATCATGGGAATTCTATTCCAAGATATAAATGGAGCCTTAATTGATGTGAAAAGTAGGGAATTGTCTCTAAGGGTTGGTGGAAAGTGAAATTCAAAATTTATCGGACTATGAAAAATTATGATGAAAAGAAAGGTGATTTGAATGAGGGAAGCAATCAAGGAGTTAAGGATGTTGTTTCTATTGAGTAAATTACATAGATAACTACTGATAAGGAAAAATATAATGATAGAAAAGGGGAAAATAATGAGAAAATATAATGGAAAGGATAGAGGATAGTGTAGTGACTTCTATCCCTGGATAGTTTAGGGTGGTCCAATAGGTTTTTCTAGTATATGACTTGACTTTTGATTTATCAAGACTGATCGAACACTATGGTTATGGACCTATAGATGTAGAGAACATGTTACCACAAGTTAGAGTGTGACTATTTTTAGAGAAGGGAAGAGGGACCATTTATATAGATGAAACTCAGCTAAGACCATTTGTTTATCTTGACCTAGTAACCACTTTCCCCCCTACTATCACTTAAGAGGAAAAGTGGTAAGGTATAGATAAAATACATTAAACAAAGCACTTTTGTGATGAAATCCATGTTTTTTATTTCTTTCTTAGGAATTAATTTTTAGAATATCATTTTATGAATGTAGGATGTAGTTTGAATTCCTTTAATCCTTTTGAGATTAATATGATATGGGATTTATGCTTTAATTGTTTATTTTTCTTATGTAGGAACATTATGATGAAAAGGAATAAAAATAAGATAAGGTAAGGAGGTACATGTGAAAATGGGATCAGTGCTTCTAATTTTTTTATCTTTTACTCCCCTATATTTTTTATTTTATTTTTGGGTTTTTAAAAGAGAAAAATTTTATACCCAACTTGGATTCTTACTTAATTTTTTTATTATATAAATAATTGTTTGGGTATCTCATGATTTTGTGTTTTATATTTTAATGTTAATGGGGTTTAATGAGTGAAATAGTGGGTTGAATGATTAGAGATAAGCATAGGGTAATCAATTTGATGAATTGTGATTTGGGAAGGATAGTTGATTTATATAGATGAAATTTCCCTCACATGTTTTATGATTTTAATTTCTTAAATTCATGGGTTTTATTTTGTTTTTTTATGTATTCCATGAGTGATTTTCTTTTACTAATATGTATCCTATTATTTAAAATATTTTGGGCCTTATTTTCTATAATACTTATAACACCCATTTTTTGAGAGATACTTTGGATATGTAGACCTTCTATAACTTTCATTAAATCTTGTTAAATTTTTTATTGTATAAAATCACATTTAAAATTATTGAGAATTTTTTTTCAAACCTTGTCCTAGGGACCTACCTTAATATTTTTATCCATTTTTAACCCATAAAATCCATGAATGACCTTATTATGAAGAGGCACATTACCAGCCTATATTATCCTTTTTATCTTAATCTTTATATTTTACATGATATTTAATGGTTCAAGTGTGGTGGGGTTGTCTATGGTGGAGAGGGATACTATTTATTTAATAGAATATTTTAAGATGTTTCATTTGATGTTGGGTGATAGTGCATGAGTTATCTTTCACTAGGTTTCATTATTTACTCCTTTTGGAAAGAAAAAATCATTGTTGAAAAAGATAAAATAAGGAAAAATAAAAATAATTATTGAAAAATATTAAAGAAAAATCATGATTTAGAAGAAAAAAATTGTTAATAAGGAGTGTTATCATTCATTTCAATTACTTTTCATATTCATGATCCAAGTATTTGAGTTTTGAAGTTTGGGGTGATGTTGTTCAAGGAGTTTTTCATTATTTTTTACTTTTGTTTATCATGTATTTTAATTTAGATTTAAACTTCTTTTTGAGCTCATATTTTTTTTAACATCATAACGTACCTTGCCTAAGCCTTAGATACATTTGAACTTGAATGTGAAGTCCTCGTAATTAATTGTGATCTATATATTTATGGGATAAATATTTGTGATTTAATTCAAGATTATGGATAAGGAGCATGTACTTGAGGTATGAGCACAACTCTATTTAAAATTATTACCTTGAGTGATGAGAGAAAAATTCAAAGTGAGGTAGATCATAATTGTAATTCATTATAAAAATGAATTGATATACTTATATAAAATTTAAGAAAAGCTTCATATTTTCAAAGGGGGGAGTAAAAAACATTATTGACTTGGTTACCATGAAAAATTAAGAGTTGAAGAAATTTCCCTATGTAATTCTTGAAAATATAATTTCTTATTGATAATCATTTAAAAGGGGGAGAGTATTACTAAGATTAAGTTTGGGGGGTTTGATTTTCATATTTCATGCACATGTTTTTTAAACTTGATTTCATTAATTTTATAATCAAATTGGTTATTCTTTAAAATTATTAATAGATTTATTCATTTTTTGGGAAAGATGCATTTAAAATGTAAATTTGGAAAAGGGATGTGTGTGTCTGTGTGTGTGTGGTTGGGGCGTATTTTAACAAAAGAAAAATATTTTTATTTTAGGTGAAAAAATATGGCAAACCATTCAATCACCAAAGGAGATAAAGCTAATCACCTATAAAAGTAGCCAATAATCAACCATGGTGCAAGGATATTAGCATAAGTTATCAATTCATAGGTGATCCTAGAATAGGTTGACATCATGTGATGTATCGGGTAGCTAAAGGAAATCTTGATGTGTGTTGATGTTGGGAATGAGAAAAACTAGGTGAGGTAGCCTAGGAAGTGATCATCTACCACAACGGTACCCTCATCTCATATAAAAATAAGTTCTCTGATTTACTAAAGATAAATGTGGTGAGATGGTTCATTTCCTAGGAACTATTCATTTTTAACCAAAACTTCATCATTTCACATGTTACTTGCATCTCCTCACTCAGACAGAAACCCACCACCGCTCGTGTCTCATCTCTACCATTCTCACCTCATCCCATATACATTATACCACATTCATATTCTATTTTCAATAGGTGGATATCAATCTAGGAACTCTGTGAAGTCTCTATAAAGATGGACCACCATTGTAGTCAGATTGAGAATCTTGAGCATAATGAACCTAAATCCTTATGAATTTGTGATGAATGTAATAACCAAAGTATTAACTCAATGACACACCAATGGAAGGTCAATGATAATGAAGGAGACTGTATGAAGATGTTATACATGCAAGTATGAGGCTCGAGTGAATCCACTTATAAGGATGAAGGAAGAGATGGTGATGATGAAATATTCATGTTTCAATAGTTTACACTACATATGAGGAGTTTTCACTATTAGATTAATTTCATGAGACTTATAAGGAATTCCATATGACTTCAGAGGAGTTTGTTTGAATTTTATACTTTCCCAAATTTTAGATAATTATTTCATTTTGTGTTTACCATGTTCATATAGTGATTATAATTGTACAAGATGGACATAGCTGGTTGAATTTCAAGGGGAAATGATCATGTTTTTATGATCTAGTTTGTGCAGTGAACATGCGGGACTAGGCATGTATTTTTTATATTTTTACTTAAGACACATGTGTGAAGGTTTTGTAGTTTGATTATATTGATGTAAAATATTAAAATACATATGGATGATTTTATTTCATAATGAATATTAGGCATGGTGAAATTCATTCATACCCATGAAAATAATGTTTGTGAGGGATACTTGTTCATTCCATGAAGTATTGTTCATGACATGAGCTAGATAAATAAAATAAACACAAATATGGTCTTCCTTTCACCTAGATATATTTGAGTTATATTTGAGAATTATTCCACATGTGGATTTCATGCATATTAGAGGATTCATGGTGCATCTTGAATTATGATAGATATAATGAGAATATAGAGGAGATATAGGATTTGATGCATGAATTATATCTTAAAATAATTTTTCTATAAAAAGAGGATAAGGTCGGTTATGTAAATGGATTTTGGATCATCTTGATTTGGGAGGATCAATATTATTGTTGGAGTTCCACTTATGGATTTTTATTATTGGGAGGATTTTATTTTTATTTAACACTCTATCATGGTTATCATGAGGTAGTGAGTCTCTTTAGTGCCAAACATTCAATGAAGGGAGGTTGTTTTTAGTGAAGTGTTATTTTAATGATTATTTCAAGTTGGGATTTTGTGTTTATGATTTATTCTTTTTTCTCTTCCATGTTTCTTATGAATGGACATTATATAAGGGTGAGGGAGTTCTTTTGATACATTAACCAATTTCATTAATTAATGCATAACCATTGTGTGGTTTAGAGTAATTATATTTAAAAAAAATTGGGTCACCTATTCCATTAATTAATCTAAGTACTTGGCTATGGGAAAGGCGGGGTTTTAGAATATAGAGTGATGACTAAGACCAAGGAATTTCTTAGATGCAATTTCTATATAGACTTTGGGTATTTATTTATATTTTCACTTCACTAATACATGAACTTGAATTTACTATTTTTGTATGTCTTCCTATTGATTGAAGTTCTACTTTCACTTTTACTTTTCCTTTTATTCTTAACCATATTAAACTTATTTTTGTCTATTCATTGTGGGTTCAATCTTGGTATACCATGTGCTTTAGTACACCCATAGTAGTTAATAGGAAGGATAATCATTAAAAATTCTAAACCGATTCTCTAATATGAAGTAATGACACCCTCTAGAAGACTATAAGGTGTTATTTTTGAGATTTATTATGTTACTTTTCACCTTTTGCGCCTTGGGTTGGGTTGTGTCTTGATACATCAGAGAGAAGTCATATCCTATGGGCCCCGAAAATTATGACCCCATGAACATAACTATGCTACCCATGATCTTAAGCTTATTTTGGTTGTTCTTTCTTGGAATTTTTGGTGACACTATCTCATTGGTGATCACTTTATAGTCTTCACATATCATAAGAGTCTGAAATATATCTTCTCTCAGCACAGTATGAACTTTCAAAAACAATGGTGGATGGAATTCCTACAATTTATGACTTTGATATTTCTTATACACCAGGGAAATGGAATGTCGTATTTAATGCGCTAAATAAGAATTCATGTGGAGATGTTGTTAGGAAGTTTGGAGATGCATGTAGAGTGATGGAGGATCTTATAGTCTTGTGCCTTTATATAGATGAAGTTGATAGTAGAGGTTTTCTCTATCATATGAATGTGTTATCATCCTTAGTGTTTCAAGTGGAAGAATCTAATTTGGGGGATTCTAAGGTGGAGGTTTGGAGATATTGAGTTATTAGTGGTGATTCCACTGAGGGATGGTCTGAGTATGAAAATCATTGGGTATTGTTCCAAGGGAATATTTTCATTCCCTCGGTGATGTGTGAAGTTTTTATCCATGAGTTATACAACTCTTCCTTGTCAGTACATCTTGGCGTGCATAAGATATATCGTGATTTGAAGATTAGGTACTCGTTAACTGGTATGAATAGGTCTATTATATAATTTGTATCTTTTTTTTGTATGTTAAAAGGTAAATGTCAAGTATCATGTTCCTTGTGGATTTTCTCAACCATTGGATGTTCCCCAATAAAATTGGGAGTATATTTCGATGGATTTATTCACTAGTTTACCTTAAGATCTAGGTGGATATTATTTTATTTGGGTGATTGTGGATTTATTGATGAAATAATATCACTTATTATTGATCAAGGAGTCATGATCAGTGGATGTATCAGCGAAGTTGTATTTGGAGAATATTATGATACTTTATGGAGTTCTGAATATGATCATCTCGGATAGTGATCCATGTTTTACCTCTTAGGTATAGAGAGAGGTTTAGCATGTTTTTGTCTCTTATTTATGCCTTGGATCTTCTTCTTTTTCCATAAATAGATGGTCATATAGAATGAATTATACATAATTTGTAAGACATGTTGCGTGCATGTATTCTATATTTTGGAGGCTCTTTGGTGAATCACCAACCCATAGTAGAGATTTCTTATAATAAAAAATATAAATCCATCATTAGTATGGACCCATTTGATGCATTTTATGTATGAACTTACAAATATCCATTGTATTGGAATGAGTTTGGATAGTTAGCTATTATTATACCATAATTGGTTCAAATCACGATAAAGAAGGTGTAGTAGATTTGTGAGTGGATGAATAAAATACCGGATCATCGAAATTCCTATGTTGATCATAGGATAAGGCCTCTGGATTTTGAAATTGGAGATCATGTATTTTATAAGGTATATACTCATCATGATAAATTAATGTTCTATCATGGTAATAATATTTTTCTTCAATTTTTTGGGCCTTTTGAGGTGTTGGAGAATGTTGGTGCAGTTATGTATCAGTTAGCACTACCTCTATAGATAGACAAGAACCATGATGTTTTTCATGTGTCATAGCTTCATCGATATCTTCATATGATTCTAATTTCATTTAATAGGGTGATTTAGGCTTTGAAAATGATGTGATATTCAAGAAATGGACTATTAAGATTCAATACCATCAAGAGAAGGTGTTTTGTGAGTGTGTTATTCCATTGGTTCATGTATTGTGGTGAAACAGTGGTTTGGAAGAGAGTACTTGGGAATGTGAGTCACAAATGTGTTCTCAATATCCCGATTTATTTGAATATTTATTCCATTATGATGATATATATGATCTTATCTTGTTTGATATGATGATTTATAATGTTGAGTGTTGTATGCCTCTTATTTATGTTATGTTGGTTGTGATCTTTAAATAAAGAGATTCTTGTTTAAGAGGTATCACACAGGGTATTTACATTTTTATCCATTTATCCAATTTATTCTTTTAACATGTTGGGTTTTGATTCTTGAAGATGAGAATCATTTGATAGGTATCTCATGTAAGGTCCTAGATTTTCCCAAACCCTTCCTCTGTCATTTCATGGGTTTTGAGAGAGTTTGTGGATGTTTTCTAGTGATTTTAGGGGTTTGGTAAGGTTTATATTGAATTAAGTTGACTTTAAATGAATTTTAAATAATTTATAAATTTTTGAGTTCTAATTTGATTTTTGTATAAGTACAAGTTATTACATATGAATTTTAAAAATGTTAAGGATTGGTTTCTAACAAATTCATAAACCATACATATTGAACTAAAAACTTTACATTTTGAATAGTTAGTTGACATTACATTATGAGACAATGTAGTGTGTGGTTCTCACCCTTGACAAAAAGTTGTGCGATAAACATAATATTAGGGAGGATCATGATATTACATTATGCAATAAAAGTAATCTCGAGTTAAAATTAAGATTATATTATGTGATAAATGTAATATTGTGTCAAAGCTTGAGATTATGTCATGTGATAAACTTAATCTCAACTTGAATCTTAATATTACATTATATGATAAACACAATCTCAACTCAAAGCTTGATAATACTTTATGCAATAATATAATCTCAACTTATACCTTGACAATATGATTATTTTCCAGTTTTTCTAGAATTGACTTGTAATGTGATTTTATGATTAAAAATGGGATTTTTAATTAAAAAGATGGGAAAATGAATAACTCTTATGAAATTAAAATCCATTCAATACTGAATTAACAACGTCATGATTATAAGAAACACAAATTTCACTACATGGTGGTACTTAAATCACTATATATTCCTCGGTTATATCAATTAAATTGTTTATTAAAAGAGTTGACTATTTATTTTAAATGAGGATGTTTCCAGGAAAGTCCACTGGGATTTATTTTTTGTATTAAATTTATAAAATAGTTTTCCTTTGATTTATCCTTTTAGTTTTACAAAAAATGGTTACCAAGGAGTATTCCTTCAGGTTTTTTGAGTGATTTTTATGAAATTCAGCATTTTTAGTGGTTTTGGGTTGAGTTCCTTTATGAATTCCAAGTCCTACGAACATCTCTCACTTTTCATGTTCTTGTACAATGGGCATTGATATTTTCAATAGGTAGGGGATTTGTTTACTTATCTATTCTATGTCTAAGTGTGGATTAATCATTCTTTGGTTTATTTTGGGTAAATAGTGATATAAATCTAACAAATATAATGAACCATAATTAATATTGATGAGGTAATGATTTTGGATGCAAGCATAATCTTCACGACACTGTATTTTGATATTTACTAAATAGTGTGGTTTTATTATATAGTTTTTCTTCATTATTCTCTGTATGTTTTATGTATTTAAAAACTATATAAATAACTAAAATTTATAATGATAATAAATATTAAGAATATATTGAGTTATTATCCCTCATAAACTGATTAAAAAGATAAGCACTGTTTTACACATATTTTTAATATAATTATCGTTATTTAGTGCTTTTATATTAAATTTCATGTCTATTAAAATATATTTATAATTGATTGATATAATCAATTTGGATAAGTAAAGTTATTATTGTTGAAATAATATTAATGGTTGAATACATTCGAACCTTTCTTTTTTAATAGATTTCTTGTATTGTTGGAGTAATATTAATTTATCTTGATATTTCTTACCATTGAGATATTATTACTTGTTGGAATTGATTTATTTTTAACATTAAAACCCTTTTTTGATTTATTTAAAACTCATTATGGTTTGAATTATCATGAGTTTTCTTATATTATTTTTATGTCAGAAGTAAAATGCATTAATTATGGAATATAAGAATGATGTGGGAAAGTGATGGGACTGATTCTGAGGTGACTATCTTAGGTTGAGAGCCTTATTTTTTTCTTTATGATTTTCATGAATATTACATGATTCTTATTATTCATTTACCTTTATTCATATTTATATCTTCTTGGATATGATAATAAATGTTTTTTATTTCCTAAAATTTTATAAAGTTAATTGAATGATGAATTAATTGAAAGGGGGATGGTTGAAATGATTAAATTATGATGACATCATAGTAATAAATATGGGTTGAGGAAAAGATTAAAGGAGCATGAAGGTAGAGATATTATTGAATTTAAGTTCCTTAGATTCATGATTAATATAAATATTAATTTGAAATGATGTTTCAATGTTATTAAATGATAAAGTGATTGATTAAAATATTCATAAGTAATTAAACTTGATTCTTTTATGATTGTTGGATTCTTAGTCCTTAGTGATGGTAGTTGGTTTATCATGTGGGGCGTTAGCTATATAATAGTCTAGGGTTAGGTAATTTCCCCTAGAATGGTTGTGTGTTGAAAATATAATTATGTTCAGTTATTTTTTATACTCCACCGCCTGAGTTGGTTGGGGTAGATGAAACCCATATTTAACCTCAGGTTCTAGGTGTTTCTCATCATCTAAGTTTTTGATGATGTAGATGGTAGACTACTCCCCCTACCTTGCTCTCTTCTATACATGTAGACTTGGTATGTGGACATTTCCAAGCTATGATGGCTTATGGTTATAATATATGAACCCATACAGGATGTAATGGATCTTAGTTAATGCATACATGTATATGTGGGTTGTGGCAGTTTAAGTTTTTAGTATGTACTTTTATTACATGTGAATCTATGAATGGGCTATAATGGATTAAGGTGTAGTGCATATTTACATTGGGTTATGAAGATTGCCATATTTATACATATAGGGATGTTATGGTGATGTGGCTGGAATTATGTGGTTTTGGTTGTGATGTATTTGCACGGATGTGCAACGTAGCTTATAGAGGGGATGGGAGAACCAAGTCGTTGGGGTTTAGAGTAACTGGTTTAGTGAAAAAGTGGAAGCAGGATACCTTTATTACATATATGATTCTAATATTGGTTGAACTATTTCTATACATTACTTAGTGAGTGAGCCTTATTGGGTATGGATATATAGCTTACCTAATTTAGGTGACGAGTTGGTTTCTCTATATATTCATTGGGGCTTTAGCATGCTTCTTCTACATTTGCATGAGTGGTTTAAAGTAGGATCCTACTGAGTATAATTGCATTCTCACCTATATTATATACATTTTTTTATAATATCATGTTAGAATTGGTGATCAAGCTAGATGTTACTAGCTCATTGAGGTTGTTCGTGAGTTATTGGAGTTCATGGTTGGTGTAATAGGAGTGGTTGATTCCCTCATTTCTCATGCAAAAAAATTAAAATTTTGATAAATAATTTCAATTATTTTAATAATTTTCTCCATATAATTAATTGATTTAATAAAATTTTGATGATTTACATTTAAAATAATTAATTTTTAGTAAAGTAATAAAAAAATATAAAATTGAATTTTATAGAATTGTGGTTAGAATTTTGCTAAGTGTTTATACATTTTTAGGTAAAAATTGGCCAATGTCTTAGCTAGCTCTCAACTCCCAAAGAAAGTCACATAACTAGCCCTAAGGTATATTCAACCAACCCATAATGGAGGACAAACTCGAGTGTGGTAAGAGGAGTCATATGTTGCACATATCATGTGGAGGTAGGCATCTTCATAGTCACAAGAGCACACTGGTGCATGGGGCTATTTTGTGTGATAGTGGGTGGAGGTACTCTCTAGTGCGGACAATCATAGGAGGAAATATAAGTCTATTGGATCAAGTATGACTCAATTTATGAGCCTATAAAACATGTTCTATTATAAAGTATCACAGCACTCAATCGAGTTTTTGATGTGGGGTGTATTCTCTTATAGTATTTTTCATTTTAACAAAAACGATGTTGCTTTGCTCACTGCTCATGTGCACCTTCTCAGACATTCACCCAATGTTTCTACTATCACCTACCACCCTCGACATCATAGAACCACCATTTTATCTCACTGGATAATTTGATGGTTACTACTATAAGAAATAAATCTCAATCCAAAATTCCATTCTTGAATCTGGAAACACCATGGATTGTCTATGAGAGCTTGGACAACCATCATAAAGTAGAATAAAAATGAAAAATATGTTCATGATAATAGGAGATTGATCTAGCCACTGTGAATTCTAGATAATAATGATGAAGATTAAATAGGAAAAATAATTTCACTATGTCGTTGTCATCACTACAACATTGCGGGATCTCTATGGAATTTGGAGAGGAGGTTCGGGGCCACTAGAGAATTCACACCAACTATGTCATAGGTTTCTCCATTATATCATAGAGATCCTAGAGACTGAACTGAGGGAGGAGGATGCACTGTGGAACTAACCAACTACAATGTGGTCCCTTATGGATCAATTTTAAGAAATTAAGCAATATCGTAGGGGTTTTCATGACACCATGGAGGTGAAAAATGTAGAAATATTAAGGATTTGATAAAAATATAGAGAATTCATCATGGGTTCTTTATTTCACCATATCCATGATCAAAAAATACACACATAGAGGATGTTTTACCCTAGATCCTAGCTATGTCATAGAGGTACCCAAAATAGTAGTGGAGATTTTGTGAGGAAGAAGAATCTATGGTTGTGGGGGATATGGCTATGTTGTAGACATGCAAAGGCATTCATTAAGGGGGTGAAAGTGGTGTAGGCTACAACATAGGGTTTCTCTCCATTCCATATAAGGTTTTGCACTATATTTTCAAATACTTGATATCTAAGGGATACACCCTGAGGCTCAGGGGGGATTAAGGAAACAACTGCATGGGCCTTGTATAGAAACAAAGAGTCAAAACACTCCTTAAATCAAGATGAATTTATAACCAAATTAAATTATGATACAAATAGATATGAAAAAAAGGAAAGAAAAAACATAGATAAGAGAAGAGAAATGATATATGGGGGATTTCTCCCTCTATAAAGATAGGGGACTGGAATGGTAGAATGAGAATAGAGGCATAAGTGGAAAAATCTTGGTTGGAGGATAAATTTTCTACTACCCTATATTTTTGTTTCTTTATCCTATGTTTTTATTTTAACATATCTTATACCCCTCAAAACTCTATTATTTATTATTTAATAGAGGGGTGGAAACTTTAATTGATTAGTGAAGGGAAGGTTACCCATTTTAGATTCTTGAGTCTAGGAGCTTAATTTGAAAACATTGTTCAAATTTTAGTGTTGATGGTTTTCAATTTTTAATTTCAGAATTTAATTTGAATGCGATAATGTTTTTGTCATGACCCCCTCCCCACAAAGTGTACCCCTCCTGGGCCAGCAATGTGAGAAGGGAGATAGTGACACCCAAGTCCCGCCTCCAGTAGGCCCTGGGTTGGCGACTAGCACTAAGGGTATAATAATCACACAGATGGGAGGTATTACCCTCTAAGAGAACACATGCAAAAGATAGAGATAATACAGACACCAACCAACTCCAACTCATACTGAAATATAAAAATAAACCCAAGTACACATATGTAATTTCATGCAAAGACTAATACAACTAAAAATGGAAAACTACAAGTACCAAAAGGAAGTAAAATAGTAGCGACCACGAAGCCCGAACAGCTCCTGCAACCCCAAGCTAGTAGTAACCAGCTTGATCTCCAACCTAATCCAAGTGACCAGAAAAATAGGTGTATATACGTAGGGTGAGTATAATAGTATACTCAGTAGGATATTACCTAGAGCCTCTCATGCAAAAGTAATGAAAACATGTTAAAGCATAGGGAACAACAAGTGAAACTAACTCACCACCCAAACAGGTATACTATGTTCCCAGCCTCATCATGGATTCTCTCACCAAGTATTTCATAAAAGAGTATATAATATAATAAATAATATAAATTGTACCCCACTACCACATCCCCAATGGTTTTCCTCTTTACTCTAACATCGCACATCCTAATCATCTCTCTCCAAAAAGGCTTGTCCGCAAACACCTGAGTGTAGCACCACAACATGCACTTATTGCAACACCACCACTACGTCCACATAACCAAAGTAACCAGGTAGTTTCTAGGATCCACTACAGATCGCATAATGTGTATCATCCATCGGTCATTATACCTCAATCCATTATAGCCTATATGTTGAGTAAGGATCCTCAAGCCATCACAGCCTATACACATTACACCTATATTAGTTTATAAGAAACTATATCCAGAATATATGTGTGTGAATAACCAAAAGTCGTTACATCCCTCTACACACATATATGGGGAAAACTAACTGTCATGCCTACCAGTATAAGTAACTACCAAGAGAAGAGAGTAGGTCCAAAGGGGGTAGTCATCCATCCATCCTCCCACCAAAATGTTGGGGAAACCCCCCTCCCCCCCTAGGGATCAGAATCCCTGGGGTGTTAGTTTCCCTAACTGACAGGGTAGAGTAGTGTACAGAAACATAAAAAATAAATAATATAATACATCTCACAACCACACTATGGGAAGAACCTAGTCTTAGACTCAACTGCAGCTAACATCTCTTGGACTCCTGACTGTCACTGCTAAGGCTAGATATCCTATAAGCATATAACCATTTAAAGAGAGATATTAAGTTACTTATCCATTTTTATCAGTTTCACTTTATGTAATTAATTATTTAACCATTAATTAACCATTATTAATTCCATATTACATTTAATTAGCATCACACCAAGTTCCATGCCCTCTAGTCATAACCAAACCAAGTCCGCAGCTTCTTAGAAATATTACCTCAGCATTGCATCCCAGCAAGCTCTAACCCCATGAGTTAAAAACATTTATTCAATCATTTATTAATAGTATTATTAATTTAACATAATTCTAGGCATTCTATAAAAGTAAAACTAAGCTACCAAACACAAGGGGCTCAACACGGTGAGTAGATGGACTACCCATCGAGCCTTTGCAACCTATAGTAGAAGCATAGACCCATCCATCCTTGAGAAGCTAAACACAGAAATCACGTGGCATACCCTGTGTGTCTTTACCTCCTTTGGAAGGAGGGTAAGTAAGACTGACTACCTTAAGAAGTGGGGAAAGTAAATAAGATAAATAACCAATAAGATTCAACAAGCATCCAACATTCATAACCGGCATGTTTTATCATCTCTGGTGTCCTCCCCGACACCCACATGCATAAATTAATGCATCTATCCACTCTAGGAATCAACTGCTACCCCAACCCCTGGGCCTCCCTGCCCCACATACCATAACAGCCTCCCAGGCTCAGCCATCCCAGGCTCACACCATAACATAAGTTGCAGGAAAACAATCAACAAGCAACTAGGATCTCAGCCCCAAGCAAGGCATCTAGCCTTCATACACAACGAGCACTCACGACTTCAAGCATATGAATCTTGGCCTTTACAAGAAAGAGGGTAACTTAGAACCCTACTAGACATTATCTTTTATCAAACAACCAGTTATTTAATCCATATTGAATTAGCTGGTTCATTTAAACATACATAACTACATCCATTCGATTATCAATAGTTTACCACAGCAACAACTGGATTAAAAAACATGTATCTTTATCTTTATATAATTAATTTACAATTAATCTTGGATTTACATTATTTACCAATTTCAATCAAGAACTACATGCTAAACAAATCAAGCATAGATATCACACTATTTATTAAAAACAAGAGGCAAAAACATATGATCAATACCAATTTATTTATCCTGTTCAAATATTTATTATGTCAATTCCATTGTGATCCAATAGGATAAAACATGATAACTCTAAATCTTCATGTAAAATAATAGATAATCCACAAATCCCCTACTTAAAAAGGTTTCAGATGTTCTTTTCACAAGAACGTCCAACACAATAGATCATGGTCACCTCTCCTAGAAGACTGCATCCACCTGAGCACCCAGAGACACCACGCACCAACCAAAACCCAAGAAAAATCCATTAGAAACATGGAGATCACATGCCATAACATTTCAAGGAGGAACAGAAGGAGAGGAACCCAAAAGAATAGTGGTAGAACATACCTTATATCCAATACGAATCGACACTTCCTGGTTGCACCAAAATAAGGGGTGTGCATGCAGTAGGAAGAAACTCCAAGGAAGACATAGTCCAAGGTTGCAGCACTATGTATGACTCCTATGGAGAGTAAGGAAAGGTTCGAGCATCTCGCACCATGGAACAATAAAAAGAACAATGGAGGAAGATATCTCAGCCCTTTAGAATATTTGATGGAGTGGTGATTTAAGATATGCTGTATTTTCCATTAAGATCGGATCTGTCAAAGATCACATGTTTTGACCAAGTAAAGGCTTCCTGAATATTAGGAAAAATTAATATAGGAGGTATGGGATTTTAATCAGCCTTAAGTCCCTTAAAAAAGGCCTTGAATGCATTTTACGTTAAATTAAACATTAAATGGGTGAAACTGTAGAAAATTTGGAAAAAACTAGAAATTTGAAAAAGGAAACGACACAGTTTTGGAAACATTGTTCATGACACCATTTCAGTTCCACTATTTTGGTGCCACTGTTTTTGTGCCAATGTTTTGGTGCCACCATTTCGCTGCCACCGTTTCTGTGCCACTATTTCTATGCCACCATTTTGGGGCCACCGTTTCGGTGCCACCATTTTTGTACCATCATTTTAGTGCCACTATTTCAGTACCACCATTTTGGTGCCACCATTTCTATGCTGTTGTTTCAATTCCACCATTTCTATGCCACTTTTTCATAAATTTGGAAAAGGAAATGACACAGTTCTGGTTCCATTGTTTCTATTCCACCATTTTGGTGCCACTATTTTTGTGGCACTGTTTTGGTGCCACCATTTTAGTGCCACCATTTTGGTGCCACCTTTTCTGTGCCACCATTTTTGTGCCACCATTTTGGTGCCACCATTTTTGTACCATCATTTCAGTGCCACCCTTTTTGTGCCACCATTTATGTGCCACTGTTTCTGTGCCATCGTTTTTGTGCCACCATTTCTATGCTACCATTTTTATTCCACCATTTCTATGCCACTGTTTCAGAAAATTGGAAAAGGAGATGACACAGTTCTAGAAACACTATTCACATAACTAAAAATTTGGAAAAGTATTGAGGATAAGTCATTTTGACTTCCCTTAACACCTCCAACCCCATATTTTAGAAAAGGAATGGATCAGAGAGGTCTGGGGCATTACATCAGATACCTATCAAAACATTCTCATACCTGAGAATCCAAAACCAACCCAGATAAAAAATAGAAAAAGGAGTCTGAACAACCACTCTTCGAGATACCTCTCAAGGCTCTCACCACCAAAGGAGCTCAACTACTTCAAAAAGGAACACATGAAACCACACAACACCCAAAACCAGCTTATAAACACTCTCTTAGGGTAGATACCTCTCAAAAGAGAGAAATCCACACAAGAAACAAGATAAAGACATCTCATAACCAAGAAAGGTCTACAACCACAAACCAAACATCATTACAAAGAAAGAGTAAAATATCAAACATCTTAGGGTACTAATCTTGTATCAGTGACTCATATTCCCAAGTACTCTCCTCTATGCCACCATGTCTCCATAAGATACAAACCAATGGAATAATACGTCTTTGCAACACCTTCTCCTTGCGGTCCTGGATCTCTACAAGCCACTCCTTGAAGGTCGCATCCTCCTCAACATCGATCTCACCCCAATAAATGATGTGAGAGTGGTCATGAAGATAACAACATAGATGTGACATATGAAAAACATCTGGATCATATGTGTGGGAAGTTATACCGGATACACCACGGCTCCAACATGAGCCAATACCTCGAAAGTTCTAACAAACTGGGGAGAAAGCTTACTCTCGCAACCAAACCTACGCTGCCCACGACGGGGAGTCATCTTCAGAAAAACATGATCCCCAACATCAAAATCCTGAGGTCTCCTCCTATGATAATCATAGGATTTATAATGATCTTGCGCTTCCTTCATCCTCTTTCAAATTACCTGAACCATCTCCATCGTATTTTGTACTAGCCTGAATGGCCCGAAGGCCTTCATTTTTATTTATTTTTGATAATCCCCTTTTCAATGGATGAGGGGGAACCCTTATAAGGAATGTAGACTTAGTGATTACATGGCCCATTGGATTAAGAGAAATTACATGACCCGAAGGTCTTAGGGAATTCAACCAGACTGTAAATACAAGGAACTGCCCCTCCCCAGTATCTGTATCGTGATGGTAGCTCTTCACCTTTGCATGGCTATTTGGCTAAGCTTCTTGTGTAAGAACAGTCTGGTCCTGATGGCGTAGCCATACCCTCTCATTATTCCAAATCCATTGGCTCTGCTCTGGTGAGTGCACCTACTCTGAATTATCCTCTGGGGATTCTCTTTTTTTGTAGAGTCTGTCTGGGGAAACTACATGTGGCCTGAAGGCCTTGAGGTGGCCCGAAGGCATTAAAGATGGCATGAAATCCCTACTGACCCAAAATATCGGGTGGCCCAAAGGCCTTAAGGACTCCAAGCCCATACCGGTAGCCCAAGGTGAATAGTTCCAGTTTCTACAGTACTGAACAGTACCTGGTACAGTGTCTGCTGCAGTACCCGCACAGTGTACAGTGCTACTATAGTGCTGCTATTGTGCCTGCTAGAGTACCCAGAAATATGCCTCTGCTTGGTTTTGAACCTGGGTCTCGTGGATGCACTTAAGGATACCTCAACAACTAGGTTGAGGCTCGTGTGTTATTTTGTACTAGCTTCGGCCTAAGAATTGCTGACTCTCCGACCCCAGTCCCACACAACAGAGAACAGAAAGGTCAGCCATAAAAGTCTTCAAATGGTGTCATATCGATGGTGGAGTGGAAACTATTATTGTAAGAGAACTCTACTAAGGGCAGGTTCCTTATCCACGAACCTCCAAAATCTAGGATACAAGATCACAACATGTCTTCAAGAGTTTGGAAGGTCTGCTATGTCTGACCGTCTGTATGTGGATGAAAAGTAGTATTAAGGCATAGCTAAGAACCGAAAGCATACTAGAGACCTCTTCACACCCTGGAGGTAAAACAGGGATATCGATTAGAAATTATAATCCTCGGGACTCTGTGGAGTCTCACCATCTCTTCCAGATACTTCCTTGAAAAAACAGCCACTAAGCTTGACTCCTTGATTACTATGAAGTGGGATGATTTCATCAAGTGATACACTACCACCCATATAGCGTCATAGACTCCCTGAGCTTGAGGTAAACTGGTAACAAAGTCCATCGAGATGTCCTCCTACTTCCACTGAGTAACATCCAAAAACTGGAACAAACCATCGGGAATATAGTTCTCGGCCTTCACCTTTTGGTAGACCAAACATCAAGACACAAACTCTACAACTGCACGCTTCAACCCAGGCCACCAAAACTGACTTCTCAAGGCATGGTACATTTTCATCACACCAAGATGTACTATTAAGGGAGAAACATGGAACTCCCTTAGAACCATTTCATGCATCACCAAAGGAATGAAAAGTCTTCCCTGAAACAACACTCAGTTTTGTTCATCCTCAGACCAACCATCAGGGGATTCTCCACACACAAAAACTTGGTCTCTCCAGAACTCTACCTCATGATCCCCCAACTAGGAATCTTCTACCTACTACACCAGAGATGAATGCACCATCATCTAAAAAAGACAACCTATACCCCCGGCTTCTCCCATATTCAGATGTAATACTAAAATCTCTTCCATCACTCTCCAAGAATCACCAGATTCACACACTGCATCACTGCATGACTTCCTGCTCAACACATTGGCTATAACATTTAATTTACCATGTGTATATGAAATTTCAAAGTCATAATCCTATAATAATTCCATCCACTAACGCTGCTAAAATTTTAAGTCACGTTGGGATAAAACATACCTCAAGCTATTATGATCAGTGAAAACCACAAAGAACTCACCGATGCGGTAATGTCTCCACAACTTCAGAGAAAAAACCACTATCACTAAATCAAGATTGTGGGTGGAATAGTTATGTTCATGGGGACACAACTGTCAAGACCCATAAGAAATGACTGATCTCTGCTGCATCAAAATACAACCTAACCCAAGATGTGAAGCATCGTAGAAAACATCAAATTAAACTCCCTGTGCTGGAAGACAAAGAATCAGAGCACTGAATAACTTCTCTTTAAGATACTCAAAATCTTTCTGAAACTAATAAGTCCACACGAATGTTTGATCCTTCCTAGTTAACATTGTTAGAGGAGTCACATATCGATAGAAATCATCCATGAACCTCCTATAATAGCCTGTGAAACCAAGAAAACTTTTCACCTCATCCAATCTCTTGGGGAATTCCCAAGACACAACTACTTATATCTTCTACATATCCATAGCTACTCCCTACTAGGATACAACATTCCCCATGAAATGGACTTCTCAATCCCAAAACTCACACTTTGACAACTTCCTAAATAGCTATTGTCAACAAAGAACTCCCAAAATGGCATACAGATGCTCTGCATGCTCCTCCTCAGATGCGGAGTACACAAGCATGTTGTTGATGAAAACCACCATAAAATTATCCAGGAACTCATGGAACACAGCATTCATTAACCCAATGAAAATAGTTGGAGCATTTTTTACACCAAACGGCATCACCAAGAACTTGTAATGCCCATGATGACAATAGAAAGTGGTATTTGGAATATCCTCATCCTTCACTCGCATTTGATGTTACTCGGGCCAAAAATCGATCTTTGAGAACCAAGTCTCACCCTCCAGTTGATTGAATAAATCATCAATCTATGGAAGAGGATAGTGATTCTTCATTGTCACTTTGTTCAAGCAATTATAATTGATACACAATCGCAAACTGTTGTCAGCCTTCTTCATGAACAAAACAGGTGTGACCCACAGTGACACACTCTACTGAAAAAAACCACACTACAAAAGACCATAGAGATATATAAGAAGCTCCCATAAATCAAAAAGGTCCATCCTATATGGAGACATAGAGATAGAAGATGCTCCTAGTTGTAGCTCGATCCCGAACTCGATCTCTCGTCAAAGATGTAATGCTACAACCTATTTTAGAAAGAAATCAGGGTGCTCTTCAACAACCCTGGGAAACACTGACTATTGAACCTCCAAAAAACTCAACATCAATTCATCCATCAAGGATGAAAAAGAAGGAATATGATTCTAACCCATTTGAGGGTCTTGCTTTCTAACAAACACTACTGGATCTCCATCAGCATCGAAGAACACCAACTGCCTCTAGAAGCAATCTACAATATCCTGCACTGAATACAACCAATCCATGTCAAGGATGACATCATATGGTTGTATTTGTAAACATGGAAAATATCCCCAAGAGAATTGTTGCCCCATCACTAGCTCACAGTCTCTACATACTTCAAAAAAGTCATCTTGCCCTCCAACTAGCGTACTCAATGCCAAGGGAACTGGAAGACTCTCTACCTCAAGTCCCAAAGTATGGAAAAGGGTAGGTGATATGAAGGAGTGTGTGGCTCCTAAGTCAAACATGGTATACAACCAAGTAGTAAATAATAAAATGGTACCTCAAATGATGTCTGGCTCATTTGACTCTAGCAATGCTAAATCATGAAGCTTACCACAACCTACTCCATGGCCTCTCTGACCCTGATGATGACCACCACCATGGTCGCGATCTAATCTCAGAGGATAGTTAGAATCCTAGGGTTGTCCTCTACCTACCACATTTACTCTCTGCTGATCCAAATCCGGTGCAAATTGTTGTTGCTGCCTTGGCTGGAACTGCCTCAACGGAGGAACCTAGAGCAGAACACCCAATGCACGCTGACCACATTGAAAGGTCGGGCACTCTCACTACTAATGACCTTGTCCTATATAATAAAAACAAGTTCTTGATCCATTGTCATAGGCCTGAGATCCTTCACCCCCAGAGAAATGAGATACTGAGGGTTGGGACCTACCCTTAATCAAATGGAAACTCTTCTTCCCTAAAAACTGGGAACCCCATATCACAGCTCTTCTTTGTAAGGAATATTAACATTTACTTGATGACCTCTACCCTCACTATCACCTCAAGATATATCTTTAGCATAAAATGGGGTGACCTGGTGCTGGATATCTGGATGCGAAGCCTCATTGAAATTCTACGCCTTAGAATCCTTGTCTAGAAATAGGTCCAAATCATATCATAAAAGGTTCCTAAAATGGATTCCAAACTCTCACACACTTAAGCTCCCCTATCGAAGTCTAAGAAGCTCATGGAAACTAGATTCCTTCACAATCGAAGAAATAAACTCGACTCTAAACTTGTCTTGGATTTCCTACCATGAGATCACTGACTCCTCACAATCTCTGAGGAATAAGAACTACCATTGTCTCACTACCCCATGTATCATTGTCACAACCAAAAATACTCAGTGCTTCTTCTAAGCATGGATTGAGCTGAAAATTATCTCAACCTCCTCCAACCAGTCTTCTGTGACTGCATCTAAAATGGGGTCCTCATGCTTCTATAGCCTCTAGCACTGAAAATCTCAGAGTGTCCTCCTCTGAGTGTTGTCATTGTCGACCTCCAATCTATGTTAATCTGCTAGCACAGCCTGCAGGACATCTTCTGCATGAACCTGATGAGGATGTCGACCTCGATCCATACCTACAAAATAACAAACAGTTAGAGATCCTAAACCTAGAATATAGAAGACTCAACATTAATTCATTTTTTTCTTTTATTCATTTTAGGTTAACATATCCCAAGGTCTACCCATTCAAACATAAGCGCAAATAATAATGATATATGATCCTTTCCTAGGTCTATGCCCTACAACAAGTATCACCTCATTTAGTATCCACTGTAAACTTAAAGGTTTGTGCATCAGACCACAGGAGGCCCTAAATACCTATGTATCAGTTGGCCTCCAATGTTTACAGCACTTGCTAAACTTAACTAACATTGTTTCCCTACCAAATCATGCAGCCACACATGTGCCTAATTCCAAAATCCATCTTATCCCTTAACGAGACCTTTGATACCACTCTATCAAGACCCTCTCCCCACAAAGTGTACCCTCCTAGGCCAAAAATGTGAGAAGGGAGATAGTGACACTCAAGTCCCACCTCCATTAGGCCCTAGGTTGGAGACTATCACCAAGGGTATAATAATCACACAGATAGGAGGCATTACCCTCTAAGAGAACACATGCGAAAGAGATAGATAAGACAGACACCAACCAACTCCAAATCATACTAAAATAAAAAAAGAAACCCAAGTACACATATGAAATGTCATGAAAAGACTACTACAACTAAAAAGGGAAAATTTCAACTACTGAAAGGAAGTAAAACAACAGCGACCATGAATCCCGAATAGCTCCTGCAACCCCAAGCTAGTAGTAACCAGCCCGATATCCAACATTCTCTAAGTTACATGAAAAATAGTTGTATATATGTAGGGTGAGTATAACAGTATACTCAGTAGGATCCTCCCTAGATCCTCTCATGCAAAATTAATGAAATCATTTTAAAGCACAGTGAACAACAAGTGAAACTATCTCACCTCCTAAACAGGTATACTATGTTCCCAGCCTCACCATGGATACTCTCACTAAGTATCGCATACAAGAGTATATAATATAATAAAGAATATCAAGGGTACCATGTTACCACATCCCCACTGATTTTATGCTTTACCCCAACATCTCACATCCTAAGAATCTCTCTCCAAAAAGGCTTGCCCACAGACACCTAGGTGTAGCACCACAACATGCACCTCATGCAACACCACCACTACGTCCACATAACCAAAGTAACCAAGTAGTTTCTGAGAGCCACCATATCTCGCATAACATGTATCATACGTTTGGAATTATACCTCAAGTCATTACATCCCATACACTGAGTAAGAATCCTCAAGCCATCACAACTTATACACGTTACACCTATAGTAGTCCATAGGAAACTATATCCAGAATATATGTGTGTGAATAACCACAAGACATTACATCCCTCTACAATCATATATGGGGAAAACTAACCATTGTGTCTACCAACACAAGTAACTACCAAGAGAAGAGAGCGAAGCCAAAGGGGGTAGTCATCCATCCATCCACCCACCAGAATGTTGGGGAAAACACCCCCCCCCCCATGGCTTAGAATACTTGGGGTGTCATTTTCCCTAACCTACAAGGTGGAGTAGAGTATAGAAACACAAAAATTAAAGAATATAATACAGATCACAACCACGCTATGGGCATAACCTAGTCTTAGACTCAACTACAGCTAACGTCTCTCAAACTCCTGACTGTCACTCCTAAGACTAGATATCCTATAAGAATATAACCATTTAAAGAGAAATATTAAGTTACTTATCCCTTTTTATCAGTTTCACTTTATGTAATTAATTATTTAACCATTAATTAACTATTATTAATTCCACGTTACATTTCATTAGCATCACACCAAGTTCCATGCCCTCCATGCATAACCAAACCAAGTCCACAGCTTCTCAAAAATATTACCTCAGCATTGTGTCCCAGCAAGCTCCAACCCCATGGGTTAACATCATTTATTCAATCATTTATTAACTACATTATTACTTTCCCATAATTCCAGACATTCTAGAAAAGAAAAAATAAGCTACCAAACACAAGGGGCTCAACATGATGAGTAGATGGACTACCTATTGAGCCTTTTCCATATATAGCAGGAGTATAGACCCATCCATCCTAAAGAATCTAAACATGGAAATCATGTGGCATACATCGTGTATCTTTTCCTTCTTTAGAAGGAGGGTAAATAAGACCAACTACCTTAAGAAGTGGGGAAAGTAAAGAAGACAAACAACCAACAAGATTCAACAAGCATCCAACATTCATAACTGACATGTTTCATCATCTCTAGTGTACTCCTTGACACCCACATACATAAACCAATGCATCTTTCCACTCTAGGCATCAACTTCTACCCCAACCCCTAGGCCTCCCAGCCCCACATACCACAATAGCCTCCCAGGCTCAGCTATCTAAGTCTCTCACCACAACATAAGCAGTAACAAAACAATCAACAACCATCTGGGCTCTTATCCTCAAGCAAGGAATCTAGCCTTCACACACAACGAGCACTCACGGCTCCAATAATAAGGCTCTTGGACTTTAAAAGAAAGAGGGTAACTCAGAACCCTTCCAAGCATTATCTTTTATCAAAAAATTGGTCATTTAATCCATCTTGAATTAGCTGGTTCATTTAAACATGCATAACTGCATCCATTCGATTATGTACAGTTTACCACAGTAACAACCAAATTCAAAAACATGCCTCTTTATCTTTATCCAATTAATTTACAATTAATCCCATCTTTACGTTCTTTACCAATTTTTATCAAGAATGAAATTATAAACAAAGCAAGCATAGATATCACACTATCTAGAAAAAACAAGAGGCAACAACATACAATCGATACCAATTTATTTATCTGGTTCAAATATTTATTATGTCAATTCCATTATGATCTAGTGGGCTAAAACATGATAACTCTATAGTTTCATGTCAAATAATAGAGAAGCCATGAATCCCCTACCTCAAAAGGTTTCATACATTCTTTGCACGAGAATGGCCAACACAACAGATCATGATCACCTCTCCTGGAATATTGCATCCACCTGAGGATGCAGAGACGCCACCACACAAACCAACACCCAATAAAACTCCATTAAAAACATGGAGATCACATGCCATAACATGGAAAGGAGGAACATAAGGAGAGTAATCCATAATAATGGAGGTAGAACATGTCTTATATCAAAGACGGATCGACACTTCCTGGTTTCACCAAAACAAGGGGTGCGCATGCAGTAGGAAGAAACTCCAGGGAAGACACAATCCAAGGCTACAGCACTACGCATGACTCCTATAGAAAGGAAGGAAAGGTTTGAGAATCTAACACTAGGGAACAATAAGGAAGAACAAGGGAGGAATATATCTTGTCCCTTTATAAGATTTAACAAATAAATGGTTTAAGATATGCTGGATTTTCCATTAAGATCAGATGTGTCAATGATCGTGCGTTTTGACCGAGTAAAGGCTTTCTAGCTATTAGGAAAAATTAAGATAGTATTTATGGGCTTTGAATCGGCCTTAAATCCCTTAAAACAAGTCCTTTAATGCATTTTATGTCAAAGGAAATGTTAAATGGGAAAAACTGTAGTAAATATGGAAAAAACTGGAAATTTGATAAAGGAAACAACACTATTCATGAAACAGTTTCAGTGCCACCATTTTGGTGCCACTATTTATGTACCACCGTTTCAGTGCCACCTTTTTCGGTTCCACTATTTCTATGCCATTGTTTTGGTGCCACCATTTTAATGCCATTGTTTTGGTGCCGCCATTTCTATGCAACTGTTTCTATTCCACCATTTTTGTGCCACCATTTTGGTGCCACCATTTTGGTGCCACTATTTTTGTGCCATCATTTCTGTGTCATCATTTTTGTGCCACCATTTCAAAAATTTGGAAAAAGAAATGACACAGTTCTGGAAACACTATTCACAGAACTGAAAATTTGGCCAAGTGTTGAGGATAAGTCATCTTGACTTCCCCGAACACCTCCTACACCAGATTTTAGAAAAGGAATGGATCATAGAGGTCTGGGCCATTACAGTTTTTTATTAAATCTAGTTATTAATTATTACCTTGATTAAGGGATCTTTTTCTCCCTCTAATTGGGTTTGATTCATATTGATTGATTTGTCAAGTTTCAAGTATATAGCTCTTAGTGATTACTAAACACGTGAGGAAGAAGCGGTGATCAAACTTGGTTGCTTGGGAATAACAATACCTGATTATGTATTGACTAAGTAAATCAAGGGAGATTCATTATGTATTTTACACATAGTAAGGAGAATAGTCCAAAGCGAAGAAATTTTTAGGACTATTATCATCATTATCAAACTTGAAGGATGAAAAGTGGAAGTGATTGTGAAAACATTCATTAAATCAATTAATAAGGGAAAGAGATTTATTTTGAAAATACTGTGATAGAATTACAAATAGGAATCCAATACTAACCTGATCATTTGTCTCTCACATTGGTTTATTGTGTCTTGTTTCATAGTTTGCTAGTCCTAGACGCCATCATATACTTATTTTCTTTTTTCACCTATGAAAACTAGATTAGAACACTACTCATTAAAGATGACTTGGGTTACTACTACTACTACTACATAAATTAGATATATAATTTATCTTTTTCCACACCTCATGTAGGTGTGTGTCAAAACTTGGCATTGTTTCCAATGAGGTAGTGACAATCTAACTTTACAAATCGCATGACTAAGACCTCTAACTTATAATTATTTCCTTTTGATCCTAAAATAGAAATAAATTTGATAACTAGACTTAAGAACCTTAATAACTTTTAATAAATTAAGCTTTAGGAATAGAGTGAAACTTTTAGTGTTCGCTTCAATCCCACAATCATGGAAATAAAGCCAAATAAAACATTAAGTGACTTTTATACCCCACAATTTTCCAATCAATAGAATCGACTTGTTATACCTACTTTACAAAATAATTTTAAATTTCAAATAAATATGATTCACGTGCTATTGAAATTTCATGGTCTTTAATGTGAAGATCCAAATAGACATATTCAAGAGTTTTCCTATATTTTTTGTGAGATTCAAGCCTTGAGGATTCACTGAAGGGAAAGTCAAGTGGAGGGAATTCCCATTTTCACTTAAAGGAGTTGTTAATAAGTGGTTGTACAACCTAAACTAGGAGAGATCCATGACCGGGATAACCTATAAATAACCTTTATACAAAGATTCTTCCCAACCACCAGGATCATAGTGATAAGGAATGAGCTCTATGCCATCCAAAAAACAACTGGAAAAACTCACTATGAGTATTGAGAAATATTCAAGAAGCTTTTTTCAAGTGTCCCCCATCAAGATATGAAGGAATGTCACTTCCTAGTGTTCTTCTATAGGGTCCTATTATAAAATGATAGGAACCTATTGGATACATCATCCAAAGGAGGTTTGATTGACAAGTCACCAAAAAAATCTAGGATCCTAATCGAGAAGATAGTACAAAATTCTTAACAATTCAGAATAAGAGGTACAGGTACAAGAGGTATTCATGAGGTAAGAACTTTTGATTCATCATCTTTACTTAAAACCAAAGTTGAATAACTAACATGTTTAATGATATAAATAGCTATGAAGAAAGTGAGTGAACAAAAGGCCCCACCTCAGGTATGTGGTTTGTGTTCTTAAACCAATCACTTTACTGATCAATGTTCTAAAGTACAAGGGATGGAGAGTTGTGAAGTAGCATTCTAATCAAGTAAAATCCAATAAAATCATCCATGGAAAGATAATTCACAAGCATAAGCTAGATTTCAATCCCAAATCTGATCTTGAACTTTTTATCCAAACCAATACACAAATCAACTCCCTTACCAACAGTAATACCAAAACCCATTACTTTTCCAAAAACCTTACAAACAGTCATACCAAAATCATTCTTATCAATCAACTCCTTTCCAATAAAATTTTTATGAGCATCCCTCAACAATTTCACCATTATCTAAGAATCGACAACTACAGTATAAGGTTGAGGGGATAGAAGATAATATGGATAAGCTAGAAAACCATTTTAGAAGTATTGTGGTCATGCTTAACAAAAAACCAGGGAAACTTCCAGCCCAAACAGTCTTGAATACAAAGTAAAGTTTAAGCACAATTACAATAAGGAGTGGCAAGGATATTCAACCACCTAAACCCAAGGAATATCAAGCTGAACTAGAAGAAAGCATGACTGAAAATTATGAGTAGAATTTTGAAGATCAATCTAGACAACCAAAATAAGAAAATAATAAATAATAAATGAGGATATTCCACTATTGTTCCCTTCTAGGATAACTGGGTCAAAGAAGCTCGAAGAAGAATAGGTTCAAATAGAAATTCAAGAAACCTTTAAAAAAGTTGAAATCAACATCCCTCATTTGGAATCCATTTGAAAAATTCCAAAGTATGTCAAATTTCTCAAGGAAATTTACACCAAAATGAGGAGACTTTATGGGAATTAGAGAATAAAATTAGGAAGAACTATCTCAACTCTTATCACACCACCAATACAAAAAAAAATTATGATCCAAGAACATTTTCTATTCCTTGCACTATCGATTATTTAAATTTTTCTAATGATTTATATGATCTTAGTGCTTCTATAAATTTCATTCCTTACTTTGTGTTCTTATATTTTTAAATAGGATAATTAAATCCCACAAGAGTGGTGGTTCAACGTGTAAATAGATCCATTGTTTTTTCAATGGGGGTTTTAAAAGATGTGATAGTTGGAGTGAAATGACTATCTAATTTATATATTCTTTCCATGGAGGAAGAAAAAGCACCAGGACATTCACCAATATTTTTTGGAAGACCATTCCTGAATATGACCAAAAAAATAATCAATGTACATGAAGGAACCCTTACCATGGATCTTGGATACAACATTATGCACTTCAATATTCTGGACTCCATAAAGAAACCATGAAGTAATTATTCCTATTTTTCACTCTACCATAAAGAAATTATTGAACCTAATAATGATTCAGGTATGATCCATGGATTCTTAGACTTATGTGATCACTTTACTAGTGAGAATACCGCATAACAGGTGAGTTCCCAAAAATATGGAAATTTTGATTTCAAGTTGGAAGAAGAGATAACATCTGATTTCTTTTATAGATTATTAGATGATGGAGAAGATGGTATGATTTATTGTACATAGAAGATTCAATATTTGGAAGTGGGGAACCTAAATTCAATCTCACCTCTTAAACAACCCTATAATCTAGAATTAAAACCTCCCCCATGTGATTTAAAGTATGTATACCTCATGGAAGGAGATAGATTTTCAGTAATCATTGCTAATAACAAATATGAATCCCAATAAAAAACCTTGATTGACCTTATAAAAAGAAACATTTAACCCATAGGGTGGATCTTAGGGGATATCCCTGGAATTGATCCCAAAATCTACTCACATATAATCTTGTTAGAGGGGTATTTCAAACCTGTTAGGAAACCCCAAAGGAGGCTAAACCTCACCATCATGGAGGTATTAAAGAAGGAGATAGAGAAGTTGTTAGTAGTGGATATCTATACCCAATTTTTAATTCACAATGGGTCATCCCTATCCATGTAGTTCCCAAGAAAACTAGATTGACCGTTATGAATAATGAGAAAAATGAATTGATTCCCATGAGAGTTTAGAATAGTTAGAGAGTGTGTTGATTATAGTTAGCTGAACCAAGTTACTAGAAAATACCACTTTCCCATTCCATTCATTGACCAAATGATATAGAGGTTAGCAAGAATAACTTGTTATCGTTTCTTATATTGATCTTCAGGATATTTCTAGGTACTCATTGCTCTAGAAGATCAAGAAAATACATCCTTTACATGTACTTATGGCACATTTTCCTAAAAATGGATGCCTTCTGGGTTGTGTAATTCCCCAGGTGCATTTCAAAGGTGCATGGTGATTATATTTTTTGGATCATATTGAGAATTACTTAGAGGTATTTCTTGATGACTATACTATTTTGGTAATTATATTTTAATCATTTAATATAGCAAACGTCTTGAAAACATGCATTGAAAGGAATTTGGTTTTGAATTTTAAAAAGTGCCACTTCATGGTTGAGAAAGGGATGGTACTAGGACACATCATTTCACAAAAAGGCATTAAGGTAGATAAATTCAAGGTTGAAGTGATAAAAAATTTTCCATATCCCACTTGTGTGAAACATGTTAAATCTTTTCTTAGGCCATATAGGATTTTATAGAAGATTCATCAAGGATTTTAATAAGATTGATCTTCCTCATTTCAGATTACTTTTAAAAGAATATGAATTTGATTTTAATGATGATTTTAGGGAAGAATTTTATGAGATGAAGAAAATTTTGATTACCTCGCCAATAATGAAACCACCAGATTGGGGATACCCATTTAAGCTACTTTGAGATGCATCGATCAAACTATGGGAGCATCCCTCTCTCAAGGATTTAAGAAAACCCAAAATTCATAGCTTATGCCTCAAGGACAATTGAAAACCCATTTAAAAGTAGTTCCTTATAGTTTTTTTCATTAGATAAATTTAGATCTTATTTTCTTGGAACTAAAGTAGTTGTATTTTCTAATCATGTAGGCCTTAGGTACTTAATGGAAAAGGTTGGTGCCAAACCAAGGTTGGTAAGATAGATAATGCTCTTTCAAGAGTTCAACTTGGAGATGAAAGACAAGAAGGGAATTGAAAATTAGGTGGTTGGTCATCTAAGTGGACTACCCAACACCGCTGAAGTGGAGTTTCCAGATCTGAACCCACTAAATAATCATATACCCGGAGAATAACTATACATTACAGAAGGTGAACTACCATGGTATGCCGACATAGTGAATTATTTGGTCACGTCTTAGGTACCTTCTCATCTTAACTCCCATCAAAATCACAAACTTAAATCGGAATCCTGATTTTATATTTAGGAGGATCTGTTCTTTTGGGAAAATTGTAATGATCAAGTAATAAGAAGGTGCTTACTGGCAAGTGAAATTGAATCTGTTTTTGACTTTTTTCACAAACTTTCTTATGGAGGCCACTTTGGACCTCAAAGAATGGTAATAAAAGTTTTGGAATCTGGAATTATTGGCCAAATTTTCTTAAAGATGCTCATGAATATTGTAAAAAGTGTTAAAATGTCAAATTTATGGAAATATTTAAAAAAGTCAATAGATGCCTCAAAACCCCATTATTTTTTATGAAATATTTGAAGTATGGAGAATTGATTTTATGGGACCCTTTCCCATATCTTTTGGTAATTTTTACATTCTTCTTGATATTGATTATGTCTCAAAATGAGTGGAATCCAAGGCCACCAAAACCGATGATGCCAAAGTTGTGTGTGATTTTTTCAGGTCAAACACTTTTTGTGGGTTTAGAGTGGCAAGAGCCATTATCAGTGACCAAATGACTCACTTTTTCAATAGAATAATAGAGGGGGGTCTTAAGAAGTATGGGGTGCATCATAAGACATCTACACCTTACCATCCTCAAACAAATGGCCAAGTTGAAGTGTCCAACTGAGAAATTTAAAGTATTTTGGAGAAAATGATTAAACTCAACCAGAAGGATTGGATCCAAATATTGGAATACACCTTATGGGCATACTTACAAGACACCTGTAGGTATGAGCCCTTACCGGTTGATTTATGGAAAAAAATTCATCTACTAGTGGAGTTGGAGCATCAAGCATATTGAACTTTGATGTTTTCTGAGGATTTAGGAGTTTAGGATGTAGCCACTTCTCCCCTTTTCACCTTTGCCCCTTTGAACTTTGATAAAATGGTTCTTACAGTTTCATGACTTGTTTTCTTTTTATAGGGCCATCAAGGAAGGAGCAGAGTATCCCAGCAGCTTCGAAGAGGAGGAAAAAGAGAATGGAAGCACTTCATGCGAAAAGGGGTGTTCATTTTGAAATTCATTATTTTTTCAACTCCCTATATTTTTGTTTGAAAATTATTTTTTTAGCTTTAAAATAAAATTTGCATGCTCACACTTAGATTTTTTTTTCTTTACTTGACTAATCTAGGAGACATGATTTCCTTAGGAATCTCATGATGTCATGTTTTAGATTTCAATGATTAATAGATTGAATGAGAAAGATAGATAACTGAATGATTATAGTGAAACATAGATGTTAATTTGACGAATCATAATTTAGAGGAATTGGTTGATTCATGTATATGAAATTTCCCTAACATTTTTCATACTTTGAATTTTTTAAAATTTGGAAAAAAAAAAGTGAAAGGGTAGAGAAAATTCAAGAGTGCAATTCATTCATTATACTTTCATTGTTCATGACCTTTACTTTGAGCTTGGGAAGAGTCATTAGAACCTTAAGTGCAAAGTCCTCATGATTGCATGTGATTTTTTTCTTTAGTAAGTGGTGAATGTGGATCCTTTTCAAGCTTGTGGAAAGGTGCATGTATTCAAGGTATGAGCATAAATCTAGTTTTAAATGTTACATGAGTGATGAGTGAGAAAAATCTAAAGTGAGGTATATCATAAAATGGCATGTTTAAAAATAATAAATTGAGAAGCTTGAATATAAAGGAGAAGACTCATCATGTTCCAATGGGAAAAAGTTACTTAGGTTGACTGTTTCTTTGAAAAGTGTAAAGTTAAATTGATATTTTATGTGGGACTTGAAATTTTAGTTTCTCGAGTGTTTGATACATTTTTGGGTAAAAAATTGGTTAACACCTTGACCAACCCTCAACCCCCAAAACCAAATCACATACCCGTCGCCTTGGTCGTGGTAAGTGGAGGTCCTCACCCCCACAAGTCCTCTGGCTCTAGTCTGACTCAACTATCGAGTCGAGGACACGCGGTCTATTATAATGGAGCGTGGCACCCAATCAAGTTTCCAATGTGGAGAGGTTTCTTTCGCGGTACTGTTCATTTTAACAAAAATGACAATGCTTGGCTCACCACTTGCGCGCCCCCACTTTGACATTCCCCCAATGCCATCGTTGTCGTCTACCGCCCTCGACATCACCAGACCGCCGCTTCATCTGGCCAAAGAATTCCATGCTTGCTGATTGTTGTTGTAAGAGCTTGAGCTCAAGCCAAAATGCCACTCTCGAGGCCGGAAACACCATGGATCATCTGCAAGAGCTTGGACGACCACCGTGAAGTTGAATAGAAAATGAAAAGGCCCTGCATGATAACAGGAGCTTGATTCGACCACTGTGAAGGTTGGATAACATCAATGAAGATTAAATAGGAAAAATAATTTCACTAAATCGTTGTCGACGCTGCTACGCCATAGGATCTCCATGGAAGCTAAAGAGGAGGCTTGGTGCCATTGGAAAATTCACACCCACTACGCCGCAGGCTTTGCCATTGCACCATAGCGATCCTAGATCCCAAACCGAGGGAGGAGGTTGTACCATGGAACCGACCTACTGCACTGTGGTCCCCTGTGGACCAAGTTGAAGAAAGTAAAATGTGTCGTAGGGGTTTGCACAACATCATGGAGGTGCCAAATGCAACACTAGCAAGAATTTGATGAAGAGAATAACAATACTGATTAGGTATTGACTAAGTAAATCAAGGGAGATTCATTATGGGCTTCAGATTGATTAAGGATGAAAAGGGGAAAAGACTGTGAACCCTTTCATTAAATCAATTAACAAGGGAAATAGATTTATTTTCATTAGTCCTAGAAGTCATCGTCTACTTATTTGCTTTTTACACCTGTGACAATTAGATTAAAGCACTGCTTCACAACTTAGGCCTTAGTGTAATAGTTTAGTTTTTGTTGCACCCCATAATAGGTGTGCCCGGGTGGTTTGTGGGTTATTTTCAGTTTTTTTTTTTTTTTTTTTGCATTGTATGGCACATCATGTATTGGAATTTGGATGATTTATTTATATTAAAGAGTTGAATGATGGTTTTTTTATCCTTCTTGAGAATATTGAGAGTAATCTCTTATTTGAGTATTCTATACTTTTAACACTAGCCACCAGCTCATAACCTATTAGAGACAGACTCAGAAGTTCACACTCGGCACGAGAGTACCAGCGGAGGCAGGTCGTGAAATCCAAGTTCAAAGGATTTTGAATTCTTCAAAATCTGTAGATATAACCTGCATTACGTCGTAATGATGAGTACTGCAGCGTAATTTTTTCAAAATTCATATCCCTCTAAAAAACACGGTTTGATTCATGTCAAACTTTACATCATTGTCAAATCTAAAACACATATCTATGGACTACATTGCGGCGTAACCAACATCATTACAGCGCAGCCTTAAAAACTTTCACAGCCTTTAGCTGCGACGTGAACTTCAACCCCATAATATATAGCTCTGTACTCCTTTGTTTTGAAAACACCCCATCCACAAATTATCCTGTTTTGTTGCAGTAGAAAAAAAATAAAAAATTAAAATTAAAATTAAAAGATCATGAAAAACAAATCGTTAAAAAAAAAAGGATATCAAGCAGTCCTTGTCATAAAATGACCCATTTTCAGGTTCATAATTTTCCGTTTCTTATGGATTCGATGCTTTTCTGCAATCCGCAGCTTTCGTTTGGCGTCTCGAGAAGGGTCAGTGACTGCTATCACTCTCTCTTCTTGCTTTCTCTTATCCCTCTTTGCCTTCACACTCTTCCTTATTTGATTGTACAGCTGCACAAATTTCTGGGTGCCCACCCTCTTCTGTAGCTCCCCCAAGACTTCTCCTGCCAACACCTTCACATCATCTGAACAAAATAATGCCCAAAATAAAATTAATAAAAAATAACCGATTCACGATAAAAAAGGAAACCGATTAAAATGGCTGGCCACATTAAATTCATCACAAATCATCATATATTATTAAAAATAAGTGACGAGCTATAACCAGTTTTCAGTAAGTGATGCCAAACAGACCCTTAAAAGTGTCAAACACACTCACCAGCAATAACTTTTCCAGAAAATCCTTCACAAACTTTGTAGAGGGGCAGCATCATTTCCATTGCATAATGTTCACAAGCACCCTCATCAAATTCCACCAAAATTCTTTTATAACTACTGAAGACAAATCTCATCTGCAATGACAAGAAGAAAAATAAATACATAAAAGCACTAAAGTTGCATTTGGTTATGGAAAGAGTTCTGTTTTCATTTTCTAAAAATGCACTAGAAAATATGTTATATTATGTAAATGGATAATGCAAATGGATATGGTAGATTTTTGGGGGAAAACAGAAACTTGTATTCATGTTCTCTAAAAATGAAAATACTTCAATAGTAATCAACTCTTGTACTTCTTTTCCCTTCACATCCAGACACATTTTTGAAAAATAAAAACATAAAATGTTTTCTATAACCAGCCATTGAAATCAATGGGAGATAGTTTTCAAAAAATCAATCATACTCATCACCTGAAAGGCATCCTTGTGAAGAGAAATCTTCCCCATCCTCCTAAGCAAATAAGAAAGAAGAAAATACCGATGGTCTGCACTGATCGTCGCGTCATTGTTCCTATACACACCGGACCTAAATGATGTAAAAACCTCACTTCCTTTTCTCAAGTCAAGCAATTGACAGCCTCTTAGAAAGCAATCGTGATCCTGTGGATCCAGGGTGGACCAGAATGTAAGAGCATCAAAAGATTCAATTTTTCCCATGAAGGAATGCAAGCCACTAACTGCAAACACCATATTTTCAACAAGAGGGCTGTTTTTTTCATAAAACAAACCCGTTGCATCATCAGAAAAGTGTGCAATTAGTTGGCAGCAGATGGAAGCAGCAATCAAAAAAAGTCTACTTGGCCTCATGAGAAAATATGTTTCTGACAAGTGCTGATGATTTCTTATGTTAGACTTTGCTACTGCGACAAAGTAAAATGCCACTAGACGGTTTGATATGTCACGTATCCACTTGTGCGGGTGCAATAGGAGTTTGATAATTGCTTCCCATATATCCTGAAAATTCATGAAAACAAAAACTTACCAAGAATGGCAAATAATACAAGTGGACTTTACAGCTATGTCTAGTACAGGGTAAGAATGCGAAAAAGATTGATGAGTCAATAGTTTATTTCATTTCATATGCATGGAAAGTGCAATGGAATATGCTAAATAATATTAAATACACAACAGCAATGCATAAAAAAGTGCAACAGTAATGTCCATAAAATTTATTTTCTGATTAACGAATTTGGATTCCATCAAAATTGGAAGAAATCATGCTTCCCTTGAACAATGAAACCGACACTCCCTCTAGATCTCCCTCTAGCTCAGCTCAAGACAAAACATCATTTCTAACCTGTTTTGTCTGGCAGGTGAAGATGCAGATCTTCATGAAAACCCTAACGGGGAACACAATCACCCTAGAGGTGGAGAGTAGCAATACAATCGACAATGTGAAGGCTAAGATTCGAGATAAAAAAAGTTTTCCGCCTGATCAGCAGCGGCTGATATTCGCAGGAAAACAGCTTGAAGATGGCCGCACTCTTGCCAACTACAACATCCAAAGAGTCTACACTACATCTTGTGTTGAGGCTACGTGGAGGCATTATAGAACCATCTTTGATGGCTTTGGCTCGCAAATACAATCAAGACAAGATGATCTGTCGCAAGTGCTATGCACGCCTTCATCTTAGGGCAGTGAATTGTCACAAAAAGAAGTGTGGTCACAGTAATCAGCTGAGAGCTAAGAAGAAGATCAAGTAAGCTGTTTTGGCAAGGGGTGCTGAATTTCCAGATTTGAAATAAGCAGTGTTTTGGATCAGCCTAACATAGGTGTCAGTTCTGTAGTTGATATCGAATATTATTGTGATATTTGGACTCCATTCCTGGTTTGATGTCATGATTTCTTTAGTGGTATCTGTAGTAACCCTAAATTAATGTTCTTTGATTCAATTGTTCTCTGAACTTTTTTTTTCAGACTACTTTTCTTTTGTATAAAGCATAGCATAAATGAAAAGCTTCCCGCCCTCACCTCAAAATATTAAAATATACAATTTTTCAATAGAATAAAATGATTTCCCAGTTGTGTGTGTATCACCTAATGGTGGTGTTTTTTCTAAATTAAAATTGTTTTCATGCACCTTGGAGATGGATTCAAATCCAATAATAGGTATAAAGTATTAGATAACAAAGCCTAAAAAACAAAAAATTATAAGAGCAACAGTGAGAATGATCTTGTAATACCTCGATTTCTTTTTGAAAACATAGATCGCCAAACTGATGTAAAAGCTTCTCCCACAATACCAAGGAATAATACGCCTCCTTCCACCAAGGAACCACAGCCTTCTTAGAGAGATCAAGATGCTTATCATTAGAGAGATTCATTGCACACTGCAAAATTCGCCTCATCACTGGCAATACTTTGGTGATATATATTTTAAAGCATGATCCAATAACCTCAACCAACAATCCCAAAACCTGAAGAGATTATCAGACAATCCGTTAAATGGAATAAAACATTTAGCCAAGCGTTGATTAACGCAAACAAAACAAATAGACAACACATGTGAAAACAAAATTTAAAATGCTAATGGCGGAATGATAACATAAACATGAGTCCATTTGAAAAAATCAATAAGCTATAACAGATGCAACCATAAAAGTCCCCCTCGCACTTCCTAGCTTACAGAAAAATCATTAAAGGATGCATTTTGCTAGAGTGGTTATGTATCCGGTATGGAGTGTGCCTAGGTTCATCCTATTTGACTAGGTCTACCCAATCTCTGTATCCCTTCAGTTTGAAATTTGTATCTCCTAAATATCAAGCCCGGTACCCTAGGGTCGTGTATATTAAATTCATATTGCACCAACCCCTGCACTTAAAAATGTGTTTCATAAACTAAGCTATCATCAGAAAGAAATGAGTGATATTCTTACTATATTACCTGTGCAGCAGCACTCCAAAGTTGCTGCTTCGAGCCCAAATACCAAGACTGACAATACTCAAGAACACATTGAATTGAATGTTGACTCATTCGTCCAATCAGATGCTTTAAAGCAACACCAATCATAGAACGGATTTTATTGTCCGGGTCATTAGCTAAGCACACCACCAAATGAACAAAAAATGTCTGGGATTGCTCATCCACGATGTTTTTTGGAAATTTAATTATAATCGCATGGAGGATTTCGAGCACAGCTTCTCTTCCAGTTGAATGTTCATACCTGAAAGATGTAATAGACCAATGTGAGCATTTTTCTTTTCTTTTTTCAGACCAAAGTGAAAATCAAATAAAAAACATCAAAAAAAATGAAAGCAAATTGACATCAACCTCAGATTCACAAGGATAAAATCAAGATGCTGTTGTAGACGTTTTGCAGATAATTGATAGTCCAGTAAGAACTGCAACAATATTTGATTACATTTCTTCCGAATCGCCTCTACTTGACTGGCCACCATCAGTTCTGCAACTCGAGTTACAAGATCATAAATCTCAGGTGCAATTAACTTGCGGTTAACAATTGCCTTCAAAAGTGAGAGTGCAACAAAAGAAGGATTCCTATCAAGCTCAAGAAATAGAGGACACCGAACCAAAACAAGCAACTGTTCCGTTGACAGCGTAACCCTGGTGCTCCGCAGAAGAACTGTCAACAATTTAAGAGAGGACTGACAATGAGGACTGTGTGCATTAGTTGAAGACTGCACAATATCCAACAAAGCTGCTTTTATCTTATTGGCTTCAGAATTAAGGGCTGGCAAGGGCAACCTGATCAACAGGGCAAGGCATCTTGTAGCAGCAGACACAATATCCAGAAACTTGGAGTTCAAGCAGTTGCCTAGTGGTTTGATAAAAGGATCTAGCATCGATAACAGGTCATGGTTTTTATTATCCATTTTCAAGTTCTTGATGCGATTGTTCAATAATCCAAGAGCAAAAACAGTAACAGCATGAAAGCATTGTGGTTCAGCGCTAATGATGCTGCTAAAAGAATTACTTGTATTGATGCTCGAAATCCTTTCATCCAGGTGGTCTTCATTGGAAATCCCTCTATCAATGAGGCCATATAAGAAGATAAACAGGTCTGTAAGATCAACAGATGGATTGCCTTCAATGCCAGAAGCTATATAGCTTAATGCAGTCTGCACTTTTGACTTCATTTTTGGTGTCAACTGCTTCTTCAGTTGAGCAGTAATGGGTGAAAGCAGGCTCAATGCAAGGCTTTTAAAGGTAACATTTTGGGAAATCAATTTCAGGGTTTCAAAGGACTTGGTTTTCCTAGTCTCCTTCATTTTGGAAGCGATCTTTATTACTTCTTTTTCCTCTGAAACATCCCCAAACAAATCATTTTCTGCTACAGAAAGTAAATCTCCAACACAATAATCTAACTTCCCACAACAAGAACGCAAAAAACATGACAACAAAAAGTTTACGGTGTAACCCAATACATGCAACTCATATCCTCGTTTCAATGTAGCCCGCAATATGGAAACCACAAACTGCAAGTATTCCAGCCCAAGCTCCTTTAAACAAGCAGCCAAAGCAGACCTAGCCTCATCTCGAATGCTCTCCAAACGACACTTCAAGAAATTAGAAATGTGATGGATAATGGTTGTGAGCTGCGAATCAAGAATATTCCCAGGAAGCAGCTTCAGAAGTTTCAATGCAGCAAGATTTGCATTAACATTAACCTTCTCGGAATCCGAAGTAATCAACTTTTGTAACTTAGGTAGCACAATTTTATGAAGACAATTTTGAGCTTCTACAAATACAATTGATGAGCCATCTTCATCAGTGCCAAGACTTGAATTGTCTATCAAATCACCATGAAAGCCTTGATTGAGACGAACGGTGGAGAAGTGAAAGTTGTCCAGGATGGAGCATACCAGCCGAAGCAACAATTTTTGTTTGTCAGGCTTTGAATTCATTTCTTTTAAGCATCTACTAAGCAGTGCATAGTATGAAGCCCATTTTATATGACCAGAAATAGATGCCAGAGTGTCCAGACAAGCATTTCTGACATGCTCACCTTTTCCATCTTGTACATCAAGCATCATACTCCAGAAAAGTGGGACAAACACCTTAGACATTATGAACTGAAATTCGAGAAGCAGGGCAACATTTCAGCAATATGAAATCAAAATTTCCAATTGAAATGTGAAGTGGCCAAAAAACATTTACCTCGGATAAAACACCAGCATCAACGACACTCTTGAAAAGCGCCAATGCTTTTGCCCTTCTATGTTTCTGCAGTGGAAGACAAATAAGATGAGAAGAAGCATGAAGGCTAAAGCAAGGCCACTACTTCCTTGAAAACTCATTTTTAAGGAATGTACTTTTTTCAAATCAAAATAGTATGATAATAGCACCAAGTTCAGTCATAAAAGGCTTCCTAAACCAACTCCTACAAACACAAACCAACTCTTCCTCAATAAATAGGATATCAAAGCAATAGGCCAGAGGGCACGAAACTGTCACTGGATAATCAGAGGACATAAATTTGAGTCTTCGGGAACGCAGCCACGTTAAATATTTGGTGAGAATGTGTTTCCACACTTAAAGATCCCACCTTGCTTGATCAGGATCAGTTTCAACACAAATAAAGTCCTTTCAAGTTCAAACCGAGGCAAGTCCAGGAAACCAGGTAGTATTGATATAAAAAACTGTATATCAAAAGAAAAAAATGAAAAGAAAAATACTAAAGCAGACATGTGGTGGGTAATTGGTGAATTATCTGTTTGTGGATACAGTCCAAACTTTAATCCAATCAGGAAAAAAATTAAATGCATCCTCTAGCTATGCAACAATTGGAACCAGCCTGTAAATGAATAATATTGTTGAAAAAATCAGTTTCACCATCCTTACCACAGAGGGCCTGGAACCTGAAACCAGGAGGTATTGATATAAAAAAACAGTATATCAAAAGAAAGAAACGAAAAGAAAAATACTAAAGCAGTTATGTGGTGGGTGATTGATGAATTATCTGTTTGTGGATACAGTCCAAACTTTAATTCAATCAGAGAGAAAATAAAAAAACAATGCATCCTCTAGCTATGCAACAATTGAAACCAACCTGTAAATGAATAATATTGTTGAAAAAATCAGTTTCGACATCCTTACTGCAGAGGGCCTCGAATGACTTCAGGCCACACAACTCTGGCAGCTTTAACACCATCACCCGAAACAACTCCACCCATTCCTATATTGCAATGATACGTTGTTATTAGAATGTCATCTCATCACAAACTAGGAATTTTTGCCACATAAGGATATCAAAATGGCATTTAATCCATTGAAAATGATAGGTGCGCTAATCAACAAGGACTGCACAATAAATATATTAAGAGAAAATTTTATGGTAAACGATGTTAGACAGATACAAGAAGTCGATTACCTTATGAACAGAAGACCCTTTGCTCATCGCTTCACCCATATGTTTCAAAACAAACTTATTTATTATACGCAAAACATTATTCCCTGACCAGCCATTATCAACGCAAGTAACGAGTGGCTTGGACAATTCATCAACAGTACTTGATTCTTGTTCAAGAACAAGACCAGAAAATTCAATGAAGCACGACAGTGACCTTTGTGCGCTCTGCCTTAAAATTAGTTCATCCGATGACATATCATAAACAAATTGCGACAAGATGATTAATGCATGCTCCTGTCGAAGATCGCAGAAAAATTGTGTACTGGTCTTTTCATAAGCACCCAATACAGTATCATAATCAAGTTCACCCATCTCCACACTAGAAATTGCATTCAGTTCATTCATGAATTTTGCCTGTATGCCCAGTGAGTTTGATGGCAGGAAAAAAAATTAGAATGGTAAATGAAAAAGAAAGCCCACAAAGTTACAGCTCAAATCATTAACATACCAAAGAGAAAACTGCAGAATCAGTTTGACCAAGACTGCCAAGAAAAGCACAGGCAGACAGCCGCAAATCGAGGCCAGCGGATGTAAACAGGGGACAAACAGCATTTAGAACATTCCCAGCGATTTCAGACCCTAATACAGGAGCAACTTCGAGAAGGACTTTCAAGATTTCCATGGATGCATCTGTAAAAGACATATATATATATATTTGGACACAATATATGAAATAGAAAATCACAGTAACCGTTAATTTTGAAACATCTAACTACATACCAGAATTTCGAGCACTCATCGTTAAGAGCTGGAGCAATATTTCAACAAATTTCCTCACAAGCACAGTTTCCTTCAAATTCTTTGATAATAGTTTAAATATTCCGAGTTTAGCTTCCCCCGAAAAATTAAGAGATTTCCTGGTGAAGGTACGGATATCATCAGTTATCACATAGCCATGAACAAGACATGCAAACATCAGACTTTAATTTTACAAGTTTAATCATTATCAAGCACAGTTCTTGGGTCTATACTTTCTACAAAAGCTACATGCATCATTCCATAAGAAAGTTGCCATCTATAGAAATGTGATCATAATTATTTATGTCTCTTTGCAGAAATAATTCCAGCATGTTTTTTTTAGGCAAGAATTTCAAATTGCTCATTGAAAAATATTTTTTTTACCACTAATATAAGCAATTTTATTTAAAAAATCAAATGTAAACACTTTCAAAAATGTTTATTTTTTAAAAACACTTGACGTCAGTGTTATATACAATTTTTCCAAGTATCGTCAAATGCAACCCAAACCTCAAAACTGAAAAATATATATATATAAACCATACCTCCTGGCTGTTTTATTGAGGAAATGACCATGCAAATTGCTAACAAGTGACTCAAGGTTGACAACCAAAATCCTTCTGATCGCATGCTCATCATCATCCAACCCATCATCAAGAATCAACAAGTTTTCAATAAACTTAAAAACACACAGGAAAATATCTTCAGATGCGGTATCAACTGTTAAAATTGAAAATATGTCAGGAACTAGATTCTGTTCTCTGCAAAGAAGTGATACGAGTTTGTGACTTTGACTCATCGCAACAAAGCAGGAAAACAAAGCACTTGGTTTCAGGCTACTAGAAGCCTCCTGCTTAAAACTTTTAATAAGAGGCTTCACAGACATAATAAATAGATCAAAGAATCCACAACTAAAATCATGATCCTCGTACTTGTTGAGAACAAGAGAAATAATCTTCAGGCACAAAGACCTCAAATCCTTGAACTGCTTCCTCCCTGTGCAAGTCTGAAAAAACACCCAAACTTGAGTCAATTTGAGTCATTATATCAACCATGCTTTAAAAAAGAATCTGTATACGACAATCAAAGAAGCAACAATATTCATGCTTCCATAAAAACATCAAAAATTCTCAAATCATTAAGAGTTCCGTAGTACTAAATCACTTGTTTAGAACCCATTTATACACATAATCCCACAAAATCCACTTACACATATTCACTCAAACAAAAAAAAAATGAGGCAACGATAAAGGCATGACCAATTCAAAGCAATTCATTCATTGTAACAAAAATCCACAAAAACCACCAAAAAATTTCTTACCATATCATGACTCGTTCGCAAATCACCATTTTCAGTTTCTGTTTGGGAAACACTAGAATCATTTTGCAATAGGAAACTACCATCACACGTCACACCTTGAAGACTTAATGTGCAGCTTCTCAATACCCGAACAACCAATCCCAATAACAGATCAAGGAAAGGTCTAATCCTTATTTCATCAAAAATTCCAAGGACATCTTCAATAACATGCATGAAGCCAAACCTCTTCTTCCAAGAAATGGACAGTATATCATGCATGGTAAAATCATTCAAGAAACTGGTCATTTGGAAATCATCTCCAGAATTTTCAGTTGATCTCCAAAGAGAATTAACAATGTCACCTGGAGACTTTGAAGTCACTTGCAATGGTCCAATTAACAATGCAAAGAAGAGAGGCAGCTCACTTGCATCAAGCTGGGCAATGAAACCAAGAACTGCCTTGCGATGGACACTAGCTTTCTGACAAAAAAACAGAGATTCAGAAATAGGAGCATCTGAAACAGTAAGAACATAAGAATGTAGTGAAATGAATATGAACATTAAATGCCAGTAATAAAAAAATAATAAAAAATGCACCTTTTGAGAGGCAAGCATTTTCGGTTTTCTAACTTTAGGCATTAAAAGTCTGATGACAAAAGGTACAAGAAGAGACCGATGGCATTCTTCGATAAGATTAGATTCTTTGGAAATGCTCCATCTGGCAAGTTCATCTCTCAAACTTTGTGCAGTTACCAGATTTTTCAGATTTCGGTTGTATGGGAGAAGGAAATCATCTTTCCAAATCAACAAGCAATCAAGAACCTTCATTTGAATGTCAGCATCATTATCATCAAGAAGCCTGTGAAAAATACCAACAAATTTCCTTCAATTTCCAAGGAGAAGTGAGCAGTGATTCAAACTTCCAATAGAATGATCAAAACAAAAACTAAATATAACAGCCATGAAAGTTTGACCCTGAATACCGGTTTTGCAGCACTGCTTTAAGAAAGTCGCTCTGATATGAGCACCTTAGATTCCGCATCGCTTTCAATATATCTAACCAATCCTTAAGGACACCTTTCCACTCTTTTTCTTTACAAGAATGTGACTGAAATGACCCCACACTGCAAACAATATAGAAAGATGGTTACTCCACCGAATTTCTTTCAACCAAAAACAGTTCAATCTAACAACGAAGGAATGCGATGGAATTACCTCAGAAAATTACAATCATCGTAACCCAAAAACATCAAGAACAAGGTTATAACATGCCGAGATCGGGATTCAACAATATCAGGGATCTTTTGCAAGCACCGCAACAACAAGGATAACACTGTTTCACATGGTGTGCTATCATAAGCATCATTAACAAACTGGTTGAAATGGTCAACAAGGCCTGAAAGAAGGATCAGAACAATATTAATCAAGCACAAAAAAGGAACAAAACAACAATGCAAATTTACACTGATGATTTGTGTTAGTATTTAGAATATTTAGATATTAAGATATGGGTTTGATTGGATTAATGCTTTGACCGAGTCAACGGTCAATGGTTTTGACTTGTATTTATGATCCAGCATGTAACTTTATTTTCTTCAACTATAAATAATAACCGGACAGCACTCAGTAGATTCAGGTTATTCTCATTCTACATCGAATAAAAGCAGGTTCCCTCCATTTCTCTTCTCTGCTAGGAGAACTCCACGTGATCCTCCCTCCAGGGGGGGCAGCCTCCATGGCCAAAGACCATCTTCACTGTCAGCATGTAACTTTATTTTCTTCAACTATAAATAATAACCGGACAGCACTCAGTAGATTCAGGTTATTCTCATTCTACATCGAATAAAAGCAGGTTCCCTCCATTTCTCTTCTCTGCTAGAACTCCACGTGATCCTCCCTCCAGGGGGGGGGGGGGGCAACCTCCATGGCCAAAGACCATCTTCACTGTCAGCCCCCCCCCCCGCCCCACTCCCTCTGGGCGCATTTGTCCCCTTTCTTGAAGTCTATACCGCCAATGTCCCCACTCAGTCCCATCCCCATATCTGGCACAGCTTAGGCATGCCCTTCTCCTGCATACAAGCCACCTCACCCCAACGCGCATCCCCCCACCCTAACGCAGCACCCCATCCAACCATTGCCCAGATCTCTATCATTGTTGTCAAGACCCCCACCACTCTTGACGACCAAGACTTGTTTCCTGTCATGTGCTCGAGTTGATCTTCACTCATCATACCTTCTTGGTTCCGCAAGACAGGTGTCGTTCCACCCCAGCCTTCTTAAGTCCGCAAGACGGGCGCTGTTCCACCCAACCATTTGGGTCCGCAATGTGGGCGTCGTTCCACCCGGCTTTTTGGATTTGCATGATGGGCGTTGTTCCACCCCGCCTTTTGGGTCCGCAAGACGGGTGTCGTTTCACTTAGCCTTTTGGGTCCGCAAGACGGGCATCGTATCACTTGACCTTTTGGGTTTGCAAATCGGACGTCGTTTCACCCAGCATATTGAAGCACTGGTTATCATCAGCATACGAGTTCATCGGTGAAGAGGACGGAGACACACAAGTAGGCGGGATCCACCGGGCAGCGAGCGACAGATTTATTTTTTTCTAGTTTTTATTTATGTAACAAGTTGGGCATGTCCAGCTTGAGACCTAGCTTGAGGTTTAGAAATTTATATATGGGTTTGACTGGATTAATATTTTGACCGAGTCGACGGTTAATGGTTTGACTTGTATTTATGATCTAGCTTATAACTTTGTTTTATTCAACTATAAATAATAAAAAGACCTCACTCAGATAAACGAATTCTGGTTATTTTCATTCTACAATTTGTAAGGACAGATTAATACTACACCATTACAATATTAAGTGATAAATATTAGTGATTAAGATGAAACAATCCTTTTTGTTAGCCGTTCCTTGTTATCCTGAAAGCAAGGAACATTTCAGTTTTAAAAAAATGAAAATAGGTGACTTGGAAAACTGAAAAATCAAGATCAGCAACAAAGTAAAGGTTGTTCAAATTTTTAGATATATAAATTGACAACAGGAAAAAAAATACTAAGACGATGGAAAATACCACTAAATTGGCAGGGCTTAGCTTCCTTAATGAAACGCTCTTCTTGGGCCGTCAAAAATTTCAGCTGATATTGTTCAATAAAATAAACAAACCTGTCCCACACAACCCTCGCATATTTGCTAAGAGTAAGTGACAAGCATTCTGATGCAGGATCCCACAAGTAGCTAAAGCGATTATGGAAAACGCCGATAATTCCATTCAAGACAAAGGTAATGTCAACATCAGACATCCTTCCAGAAGTAAGAGTTGTCTGCGTTTTTGAAATTAATAAAATAACCTTCCTGCTGGATGAAACAGAAAGAGGAGTTGCCTCAATTAAATGAAGATTCTCAAGGGCCTGGAAAATTAGGAGAACACTCAGCCTGATATAAACCATAAAAAAGAAAATAATAACAGCAGAAGATAAGATATGTAGATGTACATCACTAAATTGGATATCAACAGGGCATTTCTTGGGAACATCAATCTCCACTTGCTTCCCATCAGGCTCATCCTCGGTGCAAGATCCACATCTAAAATATTTATAATGGCACAATATTCGTAAAGTTGAAACACGAATATCCTTGTTTGGGTGGCTTAGATTCTCAGCAAATATCTGCATTGCTTCAATCACTTTCTCTGCAGTAAGGTCGGGATGAAACAACTTATGCTTCATCTGTTCTTGCAATATGGACCTGTGGTTGATGAGATGATGAGAAGCTAATAACAGAAAATATACGAGCATAAAACAAACAAGCACAATATAAAAGTAAGAATATGAGAAATTTGTCCTTAAAAATCAATTTCAGAAATGTAAACTTACTCTGTTGAATCTAAAAAGTCAGCCACGGAAACCAGTATTCTCAAAGATGATTTATAATCTTTTGCAAGACGCAGAAACTTGAGAATTTCTTCTAGAACAGGTTTTCGATCACCAATCAATTTATGATAACAACTTAAAGCTGCTCCTGTTAAGCTTTGCCAAACATGTACAGTATGACCCGCAATTTTTTCTGAGATAAATTCATGAAATTAGCAACTGTAAACTAAAAGAGGGGTAAAGAAAAAGGTAAACCAATTCAGGAATCCAGCATGACAATAGGCACGATAAAAAATGGATATCAAAGTTCTAATATTACAGAAAAACATGATATACTGAAAATCAGAAAGACAGATAGAACTAAATTAATAGGCCTCACTTGGCATCAGCATGCACCAGATTGGCCATATATAGAGCATAGCCAATTAACTGATTCAAGGAACCAGAAAGCCATTCAGATTTAAATGATTGCCCACAGCACTGACCAATCCAGCATTCCGCAATAAAAAATCCTCCAAATATTATTTCAACATAAAATAAGAACTCGTTGTATAAAAAGGTTAAGAATATAGTGTAAACAAATTCTCCACAAAATTAATGAATTTAGAGGGGGGAAAAGCGCAGATAAATCAAAGAGAAATGCTTTGAGATGCCCATTCAGAAAAAAAATAAGAGGTTGATAATGGGAATGGCAATACAAACAATCAAAAAACAATGTAAGCATGGAAATGAGAACCACCTCCTGATCGAAAGCCAACTCAAAGCAACTATTTATTGATTGAAGATTCAGAATATGTTTTTGTTGCTGATTGAAGCATTGCAAGGAAAACCGAAACATTAAGTAATTTACATGCATCTTTGGAGGAAAATGAGATCCCCTTCCTTTTTAGCATCAGCGATTGTGAAGAGAAGCTCGAAAACCTCAGCTTTATGCACTATGTTGTAACGTGCATTGTTTTCTTTACCCTTTTTAGCTGAAGAGCAAGAAAGTATTGGATGGGGGAGGATCCTTACCATAGAGGCAACACTACAAATCCCTCAAAGATGCAATCTCAGAAGTCTGATTGGAAAATAACTGTTGGAGTCTGCATCCTACATCGGACTTGTGGTCCGATGTGGTCTTTATTATTCATTATAAAAGAGCCTCAAGACCTCCTTTAGAGAGGATCTTGGGTTTGGGTCTCCATTTTTATAATTTAACATGGTATCAAAGGGAAACTGATCCCGAACCCTCCCTCCCATTTTATTTTCTCCTGTCTAGGGTTTCCCGTTTTTTTTATTTCCCGCTTAGGGGCCGGTGGCCCTAGTTCTGTCAAAGTTGTCCGCCCCCTGTGGCGATCCCTCATCCCGCCTGGGTGGCTTCATCCCGATGGTTCCATCCTGACGGCTCCCTCCCGACAGCTCCATCCCGACGGCTCCCTCCCGGCGGCTCCATCCCGACGGATCCAGCTCCTCGGCGTCCTCCGTTGCGCTCTGTCGCCGACGGCCCCCTGTGCGGGGTCCTCCATTCGCCACGACAGCCCCAGTGCCCCTCCCGACAGGCCGCTCCTCCCACCGCTCTCTGTCCTCATCAGTGGCGGGGTCTCTCGGTGCGACCCCTCCTGTCAGTCACGGCAAACCCATTCTGCCCCGATCTCCAGCGCGACGACCACACCCCTTCCGCATCTCCCTTCTGCGCGACGGATCTGACCTGCGCGCAGCCACTCCCAACGGGTCGAGCCCTGATCCGCTTCCCCCCATCTTCGACGGCTCGTCTTCTTCGCCACTGGTCAACAGCTCCTCTGTATCCCCTCTGGCCTTCTGCACCAGCCCCTCCAGGCGTGATGCTCTTGCGTTGTCTCCCTCCCTGGGCACCATTGCTCCCTCCAAGCAGCCTCCTGCTGAATCTCCGCTTCTCAACTGGCCCGCCAGTGCGGATTTCCAGGCGCTCCGACGATCGGCCCGCCCGTGCGGCTTTCCCGACGCTCCGTCGTCAAGCCCCGCCAGTGTGGTTGTCCCGGTGATCTTTGACCGGCCCCACCTGCGCGGTTCCTCTGATGTGCCTCGACAACTTGTCGCACTGCTGAGGGGGAACTGCAATCTTCAATCATCCATCATTTTCATCTCGAGGGGAAGCAGCGACTGTGAATGATTTATCTTCTTTTTGTTTCATCTTGTTTTGTCATCAAGTCGGGTATATCCAGCTTGAGGGGGAGTGTTTGCAGCATATGTTGTTTGCTTTGTTTTTATTTATGTGTTCAAGCTAGGTACACCTAGCTTGAGAGGGAGTGTCGGAGTTTGCATCCCACATCGGACTTGTTGTCCGATGTGAACTTTACTATTAATTATAAAAGAACCTCAAGGCCTCCTTTAGAAAGGACCTTGGGGATTCCGGTCTACCTCTTTTATACTTCTATAATAACAAAAAAAAATGAAATTTAATTTACTCAAGTCGCTAAATTGTAGAGCGAGGGATAGGCAATTTGACTCATTCACATCCAGGTTATGAATATTCGGAATCCATATTATGCGAGGAGATGTTGTTTTTTCTAATTCAAATTGAAGAGTTGTATAAAATCGGTCTATTTCTGGCATCATATTCTTAGTAAGTGTATTCATCATAGTAAGGCAAGTGATTAATGGAATTCCTGGTCGGCTTGCGTTCATGTGCAAGTGCATGTAGCTTGTGTTTCAGCAAGGGAAACAGTCATTTGGCTTGTGTTTCTTGACCAAATTTTAGTTTTCCATTTCAAACACAAAAGTTAAGAACTTTATGATGCGATTCATCATTAATACATTTCCAAGGGAATTTTACAAATATTTCACTGTAATCCACACAGAATTTCAGCGAAAAAGTACCTAAGAAGAACTTCCATATGTATCTAATATTAACAATATTGATGCAATTACTGACTTCCAGATAGAAACTTTCAATAGAATAACAAAACACATGATTTAAATAAGAAACCTTAAAATCCTTTTTGGGTTTCCCACCCACCCCCCCCAACCACACACATGTGCGCGCGAGCAAAAAAAACGTGGGCAATTAAAGCACTGTTATGTCAAGGTAAAATGGAGAAAACCTTTATCTTTAAAAATTATTAGAAGCTGGTCAAGAGCATCCACCATGTTCATTGATAATGACTGATTTTCTTCAGTATTTGGCATATAAGAATGGCAACTTATGATTCCCCACAACAGAGCTAGCTCACTATCACAAAACTGAATAGAAGAGTGATCCCCATATGAAATGTCATTTATTGACTGGATCCAGCCATTGGTAGCCTCCTGCAAGAAATTTGATAGCCTCGAAATCCTTTCTTCAAAAACCCCATCTAAAAATTTGAAGCTTTTGACTTTCATGCTCTCACAAAAGTCTAGTGTAAGACACAAGACCTCTTCCCGGGAAGAATCAATTGAATCATTTAAAACACTGAAAAACAAAAATAATTATTATAATAAATACATGACCAGAAAATAAGCCTGAAAAAATAGCAAACAGGGCAGAAAAAAAATAATACCTTAGAATATTAATTCTAAAGATACGTGGTATGCAAGGATCCCTCATAAGCATCTCTTTGATGAAGCGTAGCAACCTGAAATCCAAAAGAGATTTTTTTCATAAATGGAAAATAAAATGAAAAATCATAGCAGCCAAATTCGCCATTGAAGGCAATACCTCTTGCTTTTCAACTCAAAAACAGGAGCCCACTGTGAAGCAATGCCACATATTGTCGACAAATTATTTGTATTGTGAAGCCCATCAAGAACACAAAGCATCAGTTCCAAAACCTTATCAACAACTACAGACATATGCTCTGTGTCCACAATGCTGGAAGGCAACATATATATCTCTATGAGTAATCGCACAATTTCGCACATCTTGCGATGATCTGCACAAATATGTCGCAGTAAAATTAAACTCAAACCAAAATGAGTACAGTGAAAATGAGGAAGTAGAATGACAGAAGTAGTTAAAGCAACTGCAATGTTCACCAAAAAATTTGCGCCCCTTATTAACTTTAACAGTTGATATAAGCAAGGACAATATGCGACTCATGTGCAGCAAAGACCCATCCTTCACCCGATGAGTTATTACACCATAAAACCAATCCCACATTGAATTCACCTCACTGAGCTCAAAATGCTCACAGAGTCCCGCAAAGGTGGTATCCAAAACTTCAAGAATCATGTCTGACCCTGCATGCCGTTGTGAAGGAGGGTCAAACAATGAAATTAAGAATAAAAAACTCATAAAGTTCCAAGAAAAATGTTAATAAATAAAGTTGGATGCAACAATGAATCTGAACCAATTAAGGGTCCGACAACACATATTTAAAACTGCTAATAGCACTCTTATGATAAGTACTTCTGGATAAGTGTTTACAGATTGCTTATAGAACAAAGGTCCGTTTGACGATGCTTATTGAAAACTGCATATGGCACTTATCACCTATGATACTTGCATCTATGCAAGTGTTTCCAGATTGCTTATTGAAAAAGTGTTTTTCTTGCACTTATTCAATTGGTTTTCCTTTCGAATTTAAATGTAAGTGATTTTTCACGGACAGAATAAACACCGCTTCTTTTTTCAAACTGCTTATCATAAGTGGCAAGTGCTGTAAGCAGTTTTCAATAACTGCTGTCAAATGGATCTCAAGTCTTTTTCTGCCACTGATTTAAGTGGTTCTTATGGTTTTCGAGTAAGTGCTTTTTTAGAAACAGAACAAACAGCACTTATTCTTAACAAGTGTTGTCAAACGGGCCCTTAAAAAGACAAGGATGTGTGCACAAAGTGATCTAAAACTGTTCATGCTTTTTCAAAGTTCACCAGTCTCTGATTTACCATGTGATCTTTTCAGTACTTGATGGAAAATATCTGCATCGTTTTTTATCAGAAAGAACACCAAGGGTAAAAACCCAAATTACAAAGAAGCTGTCGACCTAATATCGCCACTAAATTAAAACAACTGTCAACATTATTATCAAATCAGTAGACCACTCTCTCAACCAATGTAGCCAATTTTACTTGGCATCTCTACTTTTTCATGCACTCCACGTCATATCTAACAGCACCAAATGCAAGATTATTCTCCTTTCCCTGCTGCAACCACATTCATTATAGACAGAAAACTCAAATTTAACAATTCCAACAAATTTTCAGCTTCCTCTTTGCAAATGCTATGGAAATTAACACTGACTCTTTTTCCCCAAAAATCCATGGAAAGAAAATTGAACCAAGCAGCCTCCCAATTTAAAAAGAATTATTTCATCAGAGCTGGATTTCCAGGTAAATTTCCAAGATTAACACTGAAAGGTTTCAAAAGAACTAATGGTTACTACAGAAAAAGTAGACCCAAAAACCGTTCCTCTTGAATGAAGCCAGAACACTTATTTAGCTTTGTGTGCAACCTCGCTCATTTGATTATAAAATGCAAATTCAACAAGACCATAACTATTTGCCTTTTCAACTCCATTGGACTCCTATTTTTCTACTTCCGTTTCCAATTGAAGAACTATCGTCTTAGTACGGCCCAGAGATCCAAACCAGAGGTTAATTATCCTAAATAAAAACAACAATGATGCTTGAAATGGTCACCGAACAGTTTGTTCATGGGTGGGAAAAATTAAACAAATATAGCTTTTGCTTTATTTAGAGAAGGCTGCTTTAAGGACTTGAACAACAAACTTGATCAGGACATCGACACCAAGATAGACATTCACAGCTACCCATTTAAGAAGGTTCCATACACCATAGTTGAGACTTTCTTGTACTTTGTTCAACAACATTTCATACAAAATCCTACATCATTTAAAATCTGGTAGTCATCATTGCAAAATAAAGGAAGGATTTTTTTGCATTACTTTGAAGTAGCCTCCATTATTGAAATCGCAAAAGAATAGGACAAAGACATGAAGAATTATGCATATGATCAAAAAAGGGCTTGAATAAAAACCAACAAACAAGAACATATGCAGAAAGCAGATAAATGGGTGATAGATAAGGATCTTGCCCTGGGAAAACTTGTCACCAATGGCAAACATTGTGTTGTCTATCAATAGATGAAACACTTGCTCTGCACGTGAATGAAACCTCATAGAAGTTCCCTGCATGGTGTTTTGAAGCAACGCACTAACACCAAATTTCCTTGCAAAAGTAGGCTTCCTTGCAACTTCACCGATGACCTTTCGAGTACCTATTCCATTTGAATAAACGAGTTCTTTAATTAAATTCTTGAGAGACTGCATTAATCGTGTTTGGAATTTGAACACAATTTGAACACTGCATATATATCAGAACAGCACCAAAAGCAAATGAAAAAAAGGCAACATGAAAACAAAACATCCCTAAAAACAATGACATAAGATATAACATCAAAGCAAATCATCCTGATAACAAACATAAATTATGAACCATCAAATATTTTGGGATTAAGCATAAGTGGATTTTACCATCATCTTAATATTTTATTACAGTACACTTTGATTTATGTCAAATACAGCATTTTATTTTTATTTATAGTGATAATTAGACTCTTAAATTATTTTCATTCCTTGCTCAGTTTCCGGTTTTAAAACTCATTAGATTAGAATATTCATTTTCTTTTCTTTTGTGGGTCATTATCTTCCCACTCTCAAATCTCTTCGAGCTATTACAAATTCATTGTATACCCGTACAAAAATCACTGGAAAATAATTCACCCTACATGTGCTCACCAAATTCCCACTGAAATAAGCATTTTTTTAATGGCAAATACACCAATCCAATCAAAAAAAATTAAGGATTTGAACACCTGCCCTGATCGGCAGAAAAGACTTAATATTGGTGACTAGAAAGCTAAACCATGCTTCCCTAGGACCAAAAAAAAAAGGCACCCAACTCTTCATAAACTAATAAAAAATTTCATTTCACTTTCAGACTACAAGAAAGCTATCGAGGTGCTTTGAAACCAAATTCAAGAAAAAAATCAAGGGGTGGTAAAGCATACCTTTTATAAGCTGCTCAACAGGTGCATTCCTCAATAAAAATGATATCGTCTGAGCCATAAAATCTTGGACATAATCCTTACGGTAATACCTTAATTGTAAGGTGATCCTGCAAAAAAGACAGAATATAGACAGTTAACATATACTGATGTAGTAGAACGAGAACTCAGGAATGGAAAAGATAAGAGCAAACTCAAGTCTCAAGTTACAAAATATAACTCAAATTTAGATTCTAATCGCTTAAATGGATCTATATATAAGAATTCACAAAACCCCTATCTCCCCACCAGCACTGAACACCAAGCTTACAATGATATGAAAGAAAATCATAAAAAAAATTACTCAAAAATTTACATACTAAATAACTACAAAATGTGTAATCACAGGCTTTGGGCTTGTAGATGTCCCTCTACTATTTTCCCAATTAAAAAAAAACACCCTAAGTGCACAAGATCCATAGCCTCCAACTCAAAGTACATAAACTGCATGAAGTTCCCTGGAGCTATAGACTGCCTATTCATTGCCAATGGTGAAGGGAAAGACAGAGTGGGGTGGGGCTGAATTCCTCTTAAAAACGCTACAGATTTTAAAAATAATATCACAAAAGATCCCTAAGCCTTGGAACCCACACAACAACCCAAAGAGAGAGAGAGAGAACTGTCATATAAATGAGAAACTTCAAGAATGTTGGGCAAGTTAAAGACCGTCATCATGAATGCTAGATATGAGATGAAAAGGGAAAATAAAAAATGTACAAAAGATGTCCAACTGCAACACCCTCCTCCTCCCCACTACTTCCCCCACATAAACGAAAAAAGAAACAAAAATTACTTCCAATCATAATCCTATATGATTATTGACCGCCCACCCTATAAGACAAATGACAAGGAAAAAGGCACTTGAGATATAAATTAGCAAGTCTAGCATGAATCCTTTTTGAGAAAACCCTTACATCCTCCCCGCAACCAATTTGATGTTTTGATGCGTTATTCTTAGAGAATATTTGGTGTTCATCAATGCTTGGAACAAGAAATACGAATCTGGAAGTTTACATGGCCGTGCCAATTACTGATGAGGCCATGTGATTTGGTGGAGCAGAAGAAAAAAAGTCATTTCCGTGGAGACAGTTTGGTAAACAACCCTCCCCGTGTATTTTATACAAGTTATTTGAATTATATGCTGACAAACCTGTAGACGGCCAGAGCCCTATAAGATCCGAACAGCCCTGTAACTATCTAGCTGGAAGAATCTTGCAACTAAGATAGGGGAGGCCATGTTAACTGAATGCACAAGCACATAAACCTTGATTTCTCAAAAATGACTTCAAACTACATTTTTCATTGAGAACTTGGAGTAGAACACCATGGGGCATTTAGAGGAACTGTGTGGATGAAAGGAGGCTAGAAAATTCACCCGGATTGATCCTGGAGCAGAAGGACCGAACCAGTCAGATCAGAAGATAGTTTGAGTTCCTATGCATTTTGTATCCCTTGCCTCTGATTTACTTTTGTTGCAATTATGAGCTTTGAAGCATTCAATTGCATATTCTTCAATTATCATGCTAAGTAATACATTTTTAGAGAGATTAGGGATGCAATCAGTGTAACGTGGACTGTTGAATATGTTGATGTGTTTAATTTAATTATATCAACATGTATCACCTATTCATGATATTGTATTCACTTGATTATTGCTAAACAATCATTTCAGAGCCTAGGTTTGCATCGAAACATCAGATCTTGGGTCCAACCAAAGGAATAAAGGGCTTAAATGTTTGTGCAGAGGTAGAACACGATCTCCATAACAAAACATTGTTACATATGCTGAAGCAGCTTCCTAGAGAGTGGCCTACCTCCACTGAATGTGAAGAGTATCGACCAACTACCAAAACCATGAGAGGAGACTGGCTTACAATCAGTAAATAGAGGTTACGCCTTGAGAGGGGGTAATTCTATAATGAGTAAGGCCTTTGATGAACAGTTGGATACTTCAATCTCCCAATGAAATCTTGATTCTTTGTGCTTATTTGAATTTGTTATTATGTGTTTTATTTGTTGCTCTAGGGTTAGTAAATTCCAGTGAATCTACGTTTTAAAAAACAAGAATAGTTACCAATTTTAAAACTCGATGCCCGTTCCTCATAGGATCAACTCTAACTTCCACTACTACATTAGTTAGGGAGTCAAGTTATTTAATTTGTGTGCTTATAACAATGCAATCATAAGCATGCAAATTAAGTTCCATGACTAAATTACAGATAACATACTTGACTTGCCTACATCAAATGGATAAATAACAATAACATTGGAATTATTAACTAAACAATAAGAAGCCATATTTAGAAATAATAGTTTTTCCACTAAATTAAAAATCAAAAGCAGCAGCACAACAATGCCTTTCATGGGGCCCTAAACCAATGTGATAGAAAACCCCATAATAATATGGCAGCAAAATATATTCACTTACTTCAAAATATGAATGATATCTTGTACCATATACTTCTGCAAATTCATCACAATAACTGACCATGACATAAAAATCTGCATAAAAAATAGACATTTTCAGCAAGATAATGGAAGCAAAGATGGCAAGCATGGAAGTAAGAACACTCGACACTGAGACCTCCTCAAGAAGTTCAGGTTCCCCATCAGCACCAGTTTTAAGAAGGCATGCCAAAGAATCGACCACTCTTGGTAAAAACCTGCAAGTGAACAGACCAGAGAGAGAGGCAAATATTTATATAAACAATGCCAACATATGATAATAATTTACATTGGGAAAAATTATTAGAAATGTCCTTCAGAAATCACATATCATATCTATAATTTGTCTTTGGCACACACTTTTTTAGGAAACTCAATCGCCCAGCTTGAAATGCCCCATTAATTGCTTATGCAGCCAAACCACGCAGGATGCATCAATAAAATTGAAAAAGTAGTGGCACTTGAAGCATTGATTGAAAGCAACACATTAGACTTATTAGGGCTACACGGTAATTTAATCTAATAGGATGAAATATCATAGAGAACAGCTCCCAAACCCTAGAATGATAGGAGAATCATTCCCCAAAAAATCACATGTCAAATAGATGATCAGATCACGTCATTAATTTTGGCATAATTATTGAGACAAGCATCAACCACATGTAAACAAGGACAGACACCACAAAATCATAGATGATATAAATATTTTGAAACATAAAAAATTATGATAATCACAACCAAACAGAATCCTAATATGAGATATGGCCCAAAGATGTAATCTATCACACAAGAAAAGTTTGCAGCATGAAGATAAACTCACACTAAGAAGTCCTCCAAAAGATCCCTGGACAATGCAGCAATCAACCTGAAGCAATAAAAAGTCAAGTTTAACCATCAATGAACTTCAGTGTAAAAATTATGTAAGTTTGGAAAACAAAAGTCAGCAACATCATGCACCAAGAACCAATGGGTAGAAATAAAGCAGCACAAATACGAAAGAAAGCGATTTCGTTTTTTCAAAATGCAACACAAGAGACGGCTAATGCTGTGTCCATTAATCATGTGTGTAATTAGTGTCAGAGTAGTTATGTATCAAGATTTGTTCTATTTGACTGGGTTTATCCTATCCCCTTACCCCTTGAATTTGAATTTTGTATATCCCGACTATCTCAAGTCCTGCATCACTTTATTTCTCTTTATAAATAAAGGATTTCAACCACATTCAAGAGACAGTTTCTGAATCAATTCTTTCTACGTGGTATTAGAGACAGCCCTAAGAAACCCTAACCGCCCCCCTCTTTTCTCCAACAACCAGAGCTTTTGCCCCATCTTCCAGCAGACTAAGGGGCCCACTCCAGGGGCAACAGGTGCCTGCTACAGGGGCAGCAGACACCCTTTTCTGCTACAGCAGATTACAGCAGAACCAGAAATTCCTCTATTCGGAAACTCATCCAGCAATGCCCCAGGCCCCAGTCACACCTTGCTAAAATTACATCCCTTCTTTTTTTATCAGCAACACTGGTGTCTACCCCCCGCCCCCATTTTATAGCAATGCGGGACACCAGCCCCCAGCCCTCAGACCCCTGCCCAGGTGTGCCCCATGTAATGCACCAGTTTTTTGCAATTTAAATTAAATTGGATTTTCATTTTAAGTGGACATGAGGATGAAAGTGAAGGGAAATTTTTCACGTTGGGTTGAAAGGAAGATAAAACATCATTTTGATGGCTTTTGAAGTTTAGAAAGGCCTAAAATGACCTTAAAGATTGATCTTTTGGAATTAAGGAAGCGTTCAGCGAAATTGGTTTGTAAATTAGAGGCTTTAAGGCTGTGCGTGGTTAGGCTACACGGTATATGGACCGTGCAAGAGGAAACTGTGAAGTTAAAAAAGGCCTAAAATGAAGATAAAACATCATTTTGATGGCTTTTGAAGTTTAGAAAGGCCTAAAATGACCTTAAAGATTGATCTTTTGGAATTAAGGAAGCGTTCAGCAAACTTGGTTTGAAAATTAGAGGCTTTAAGGCTGTGCATGGTTAGGCTACACGGTATATGGACCATGCAAGAGGAAACTGTGAAGGCGGTGGCTCGGAACAGATTGGTTGCACGGTTTGTAAATCATGCTTCACTTAAAAACCTCAACTTTTACCTTTAGGATTTCCCCACTCACCCTCATTTATCTCCCTCTTTCTTGCTCAAGCTTCACAACCCGCGAGGGTTCATCCTTCCTCCACCATTTCCCTAGGATTTCTTGACCGTTCTCTGTCCAAATCAGAGATAAAGCCCCGGATCTCTTCTCCTCACCTCTTCTTCCCCCTTCTTCATTTTGGGACTGAGTTATTTCATTTTCTAGGGATTTCGGATTTATTGTTTCGCCAGAGCATGGTGAAACCCTCTTGGACCAAGGGGTTTTTGCTCGGGATAGCTCGCATAGGCTTCTACGTGTGTTGTACACAGCGAAACTCTCGTATCATGGGGCTTCTGCCCGGGATAGCTCAGGGAGGATTCTATGAGTTGAACGCGTGCCCTTGGAAGTTTGATTGGTGTCATCACGCTGCACTGTGAGTCTTTCATTAAGCTTCGCTTACTCAAGGATTGATCTCAAAGTTAAGTTGGATGATGATGATGTCACTTTATCTACAGCATAAGTTTTAATCATATGAGTTATCAAGTTTTACATTCATTTAATAAGGACTTTTACTAAATGTGTTCCCACTAAAATGATGACCCCTTTTAGTATACATCATATAAAGGTTGCATCCGGTAAGCACAAAGGAAGTCCTAATGGTGGAGCAAGCAAGAAAAAAGAGGTTGCACAAGGAGTCTCAAAACTTTGGCGGGCAGCAAGTATAGAGAAAATTAGTAACTATGATTGTCACCATAGATTACTTGCAAGCGACCTCGAATGACCCCTTTAGTATACATCATATAAAGGTTGCATCTGGTAAACACAAAGGAGGTCTTAATGGTGGAGCAAGCAAGAAAAAAAAGAGGTTGCACAAGGAGTCTCGGAAAATTGGTGGGCGGAAAGTACAGAGAAAATTAGTAACTATGATTGTCACCATAGATTACATGCAAGAGATCTCGAATAAGTCAACAATTACAAATATTTAGTCATGCTGCGAGATTAGAAAGGAGGCAGAGCGTATTACAAGCTAGGAAGTGTTTATTTCAATGCATGTTATAATGATGCTAGCATGTAGTTTATATAGAAATTTATGTTTGTGTAAATCGTTACATTTATTTACTGAGCTCGAAGGAGTTCATACCATGTTTGCGTAATATGTTCAATTGGCTCTGGTTGATGGAATATGAGAGACATTGATTCTCCCCTAGGGCAGCACTCAGTATGATGCCTTCAAGTATGAGTTCGTGGCATAATTAAGTATATTATGATATAAACATTTACTTGTGAATATGCTCAATACATTAAAAACAATATGTTAAGTACAGGAAAGTGGGACCTCTATAAATCTGTCAAAGCAAACCTTGTCGAAATCTAGGGTGAAATGTCTGTCCTAACACAGACCATGAGCAAAAATAATGAAAGAAAAATATCAGTCAAATTTCAAAAGAAAATGGATTTTGAGAGTTAGGGGTTCACAAACCGGAAATGCCAAGTCATGACACATCAGCAATGAAAGCTTCTTTTGAGAGGAGTAAAGAATGCAAGGGTCCGCAAGTTTACGGAAAAAAACACATGAGACAGGGGTTCAGGTCAAGGAAAGTCATCGATGCTGAAGATGAGAAGGTGGCAGTGGGAACAAATCATGTAAATGATTCGTGTGATTGGCCATGTGCAATGCTCTGTATTGATTATGCATAACTGACCAGAAACAAAACTCACAGGATCAATGAATGGTTTGTTGTTATTGTTTTTGATCCAGGACTTGATGTGCTAAGTTGGAGAGAGGTGGTTTTTATGGTTATTGCCACGGGTAAGATTACACAATGGAAATTATCCAAAAATAATAATGACAATAAATGGAAATCACAAACTATACCACACTGAGAAAACATGAAAGATATCCAATGCAGCACATATTTTAGAAAATAATTAGACTAAAAAAATGAAAGGAGAACCAGTACAGAAAAACAAAAATAGTGCTTGTAGTTTTTTTGCTTGAAGATAAAGGGCTTATAATGACATCAGGATCTTCAGAGGGAACAAAAACATGAAGGGAAAACCCTGATCCATGGTTCCTAACACAAATATGTCATGGAATTGAATAGTCATACAGTATGGAGCAAAAATACCTCAGTATGGGCTCAAGAGATAATCTTGCTTTCATTGTTAATCTAGAGACAAGCTCTGTGAGTATCAGCTCCTTGTGCAAGATCACCAGAGGTAGTGATTGTATTCTTGGAAGCATCACTTCATAAAAAGAAATAAAATCCTCAGCGGTATTTAATTCCTGCATTTTCCCAATACAAAGAAAACATTGATAAATATCAAAATGGCAAACAATTTGAAATTGCAGATATGAGAATTTCAAATACAATATATATATAAAAACAACATCACATAATCCACTTTGTGTTTCTCATCAAATGCCAAGTACCATGATACAAACAAAAACTACAGGAAACCAGATCATAATTACTGATTAGAATACTTCAAACAAATTTTGGCACCAAAAAAGATAAGACATACCCTCCATTCTACAAGGCAATCCCGGAAAAATGAGGATCCATCGGATGGCTCAGGCTTGATAGGATCTAGACTTCGGAAAACATTAACATTGACTTCTTCTAGTCTTTGAGAGAACGACTTGAACTGAGTTCATAACAAAGCAACCCGGACAGTTAAAAAATCAGTGTTAGCAACTACAAAAACAACAAATAGGGCATTAATCAACAAGCTAAAAGTGATAAGTTGTTCATACGACAAAACGTTTGCGTCCCCCGGACATGTTGAGAGACTTGACAGCACGAGCCTGCGAAGGTGTTGCCATTGTAGAATATGCCTGCAGACAGAAACAAGGCGATAAAGGGATGTGAAACGGGGTTTCAGGGCCATAAATTCAGAGCAAGGGTCAGCATCAGCGGACGACCGACATCTTAAATAAGGATGGACAGGGCTGGCCCTGACTACGTTGCCCCAGACTCATAATGAAAATGGTGCCCTTTTACGTGATGTTAAAATGCAAAACTGTAAACTAAAATTGCAGTAGACCGACAGGGCCGACCCTAACAAATCTAAAATTGCAGTGTATATTATCACATAAAAAACTAACCTGGTACTAGTGACTCGGGCAAGACGAGGCAAGGAAGCACCGGGGACGGGAAGGCAGCTTTCCTGTCTGATTGGAAGCACCGGGGACGGAAGGGTGAACCAAAACAAGCATCAACGACGGTGATGAGGGCTGGGCAAAGTCGTATCGGTGATGGCAGGGAGGACTAGGGCAAAGCGACGAAGGGAAGGAGGGGAGGATGACAGACCCATAGTACCCGAATTGTGAAACGCCGGCGTCAGTTCGAGAAGTGCATTTTTCCGATCAAGCTGGACCAGAATATGAGTAATTGATATTAATTAATAGTAAATATTTATTATAAATTAATATTATTAAATATTAAATAATTTTATTTAATTGATGTTTATTAGTAGTTGAAATTAATTAGAAATAATTTGTCACTTAAAGAGTCATCCGACTAAACGGGTCGGATGTTACTACCTTAGACGCACATCTGCCGATTAGCAGTGATGGCCTGAATAGGTATAGTGAATAGATTATACCCTCTCGGACGATAATAATGGTACTGGTTTTCAGGGCCGGCTCAGGGGCAAGCCCAACGAGCCTCTGGGCTTGGGCAACGCATCCGACTGGGGCAACCCAACGTGACCCCACGTCCTCTATCCTTAACCCTACCTCCTTTGTTTTCCTCTAGACGCAGGAGACCCACTGTAGCCTCCCTGCTGCTTCGATCCTCTTCCCCTCGCCCCACACCTCTGCCTCGAGGTTGCGCCTACCGCCCCCGCACTCTCTCTCGTCCCTGACCTCCTCTCCTCCCCACTCACTTGCCTTGCCTCTCAAATCACTGATCCCGACAGCCGGTGAGCTTTCGTACCGTATGTCGTCTCGTGCCTCGCCTCCTCGCCTGCTTTCCTGCTTGATCCTTCTATGTCTGTGCGGTGTGCCGGTGGTGCGTGCCCCTTGTTATCCAAGACCCCCCCGCGTCAGCAGCCCGCCCCTCCTCGGGCATATAGGTTTTTTATAATATTTTTTTTAATTAACATTCCAAGTTTTTTATTTTTATTTTCATTTCATTTTTGAAATTTTCTGAATTGAAGATTCACCCTAAATTCACTACTGGTGCTTGGCCGTCTGATTTGCAATTTGTCCCCAGTGATTAATTTCACTTCTATATTTCATTTATTTAATGATTAATTAATTTAGAGATCATATTTTTTGATTGGTTGATTTATTTTGTAAATAATCAATTTTGTTTTACAGATTATTTTTCTTCCTAATCATCCATTTAATTTTAATTTTTTTTATCTATTAAATTCAAAAGTAATAGTGTATTTATCAAATTGTCCAATATTGTTAAAAAAAATTATAGATTGCATTTAGTTTTAAGCAATATTTATTTTAATTTTTAAAAAATGGGTTAAAAAATATATTAGATTTTATAAATCTAAATATATATTTTTAGGAAATGAAAATGGAAATGAAGTAACATTGCATATCGATTTCATTGAGGGTATGTTTTATGCAATTTGAACACTTCAATGAAATCTTTGGATTTTTTTTAAGGCAAAAAAAATATTTGGATTTTTGTTAAAGGAAAGTTTTGTAAATATTTCTGAAGAATAATTAAAGGAAAGTTGCACTCAATTTCAATTTTTTTTGAAACACAAGGAATTTGAAAATATGTATGGAGCCAAATTATTATAAGTGGCAAGACATTTGAAGTTTATATTGCCAATTGAATTGATAAAGTCAACTGATATTCTTAATTTTATCGGGTTTGTGAAGTACCGCAACTTGCACACGCCCTGTTTCATTGTAAATCTAGATTTCCTTTGAATTGGGTTATTCAACATGTTTGATTTTTTAGAGAGTCTTTAGATTTATTTCACTCACTACTTTGGAGGGCATGTGTGAAACAAATATAGATGTCGCATTCTTTCAATCAAAAGTTCTAAGCCTTGCTTTGTACATGAAGTTGGCTTCATAGTTTTACACCAATTGATAATGTTTTTAACTATCTAAAAGTGTGTTTTTTAATTCAACTTATGTGTTATTTTAAATCATTTCGTTCAATTTTTTATAGATTGGGAAGAAGAGAGAGTTGGAGATGGAGATGATGATGATTCGATGAAGAATTCAAAGGATATTTGAATTGGTCTACACAACATGGGTAAATTTTAATTTTGTTAAAATGTTTATGATTCAAGTAAAATGTAAACATAAATTCATTTGATGTTCATTTATTATAATTTATTGTTTAAACATTTATTGTTTTGCCAATTTTGAAGTTTTGGATAATACATATAATTTGTGTTTTGGATTTACTTTAGTATACATATTAATTAACTTTTTCATGTGTTATTTTAAAAGTCACGTGTGATGCTAATTTTGACTTTATTGACTTTATGTGTTGGTTTCACTTGATTTTTATTATTTATATTCGGTATATAAATTTATGGAGGCATTAAGCCTTACGATGTGAGGTGTACCTATGTTAAGTGGATTCTCTAAGGTGTTAAATCAGTTTTTTTAATCATACTATTTGATTTGAGTTGGATTTAAAAGTGGTTTAAGATTTTATTGTTATGGATATTCCTTAAAGTTAATGTATTTATTAGCGTAGTTTGGTTTAATTTTGAATAGAAAACACTTTTTAAGCATACATTTTTTAGATGCTTTAATTTTTTTTTGCATTTCTTTTATGTTGTTTTTCATGGGTAGAAAGGGTGTAGTTCTTATATTTAATATAAGACGCTGTTTTGTCTCTTTGGAGACATTTGATAAAATTGGAATGATACAAGACACTATTTGACTATGTTTAGAACATACTTTTTACAAATAAAATCCTCAAATTTTAATTGTTTAAATCATTATTTGACACTGATTTTAGCTTACATTGTATACTTAATCATGTATTGATATTCAGTTATATACTTCTATGTTTGTGCTTCTTTTAATGTTGTTATTCCTAATCAATTTTTAGTAATAATAACTTTTTGATTAATTTTGAAATGGTTTAAAATGTTAAGAAGTGTGCAATTTTGTTCATTTAGTAAAAAAGGTTCTTTGACCTTGTTTAAGCTGAATTTACATACATAAAAGAATGTAGTTTTTATATTATTTAAAGCCTTGTTTGATAATATTTTTTAGTTGTTTTCAAGCAATTGGGATGAAGTTTTAAACATATGCATTTTGTATTGTTTTTTTTTTAATATTTTGTAGGCTTGCTCGTGGGTTGATATGGTCCCGTGCGGGCTGGAATTTTGTTTGAACATCGTATAAAATGTGGGTTTAAATAAATTTACAATTTTAAGTTCGTAAACTAGAGGGACCGAACCGGTCCTCTCCGGTCTAACCCGTTAAGCAACATAGTTAAAGGGCAACATTTTTTTAATTTGTCTTGGGCAACAAGATTGTCCGGGCCGGTCCTGCTGGTTTTAGCGTAATAATAAAACATGCAACGGTAATAAGGACTCAACAGACTCGAACCAGACCCGCATAACGGAAACAATCTTTAATCTAGAGACAAGCTCTGTGAGTATCAGCTCCTTGTTCAACATGCTGTTATGTTTACTTTCCACTGCTTTTGTTTATATATTGATTCCACTGTTTATTGATATTGAATATGTTTCCGTTATGCGGGTCTGGTTCGAGTCTGTTGAGTCCTTATTACCGTTGCATGTTTTATTATTACGCTAAAACCAGTACCATTATTATCGTCCGAGAGGGTATAATCTATTCACTATACCTATTCAGACCATCACTGCTAATCGGCAGATGTGCGTCTAAGGTAGTAACATCCGACCTGTCACGAACCAACCTGGGTCGACCCCGAACCGGTCACCCGAGTCAGTCTGCGACATGGTCCGAGAGGCGTTCCCGATCCTCCCGGGCTGGCGACAAGCACCAGGGCATCACAGAGTACACGTGGGAACGATTTCGCCCAATAAAATTTATTAAGAAGAAGAAATAAAGAAACGACAATAAAATAAAACAGCCAAAAACATAACTAACATGACCTCGAACCAAACTCCTCGCGACCCCGAGACTCGATCGTCAAACTACAACCAACTCTCGTCCACGGCGAGCAAGCTCGAGTCAAACCTGCAACAAAAACTAAAACAAGAAAAACACTATAGGCGTGAGTATTAAAACTCAGTAGGCTAGCCCGATAAAACTATTCCCAAAGCACTACCATTAAAAGAAGAATTTACCAACTTCTAGTTTGAACTACATTATAGAAAATATAGGTTTTTCACACACACACACTTTCCATTTTGAAAACAAGTAACAGTCCATTGCCCTTTTTAATTTAGATAAATTTTAATGTTGAAAGGAACAGGTGAATTGCATTTTTAAAACATTTTGTGAACAATTAGAAAACCAAACTTTAGTTGTTAGTCAAAAATAAAATCACACACAACACACACTAAGGGCAATGGGGTGGCACACAAGGGTCGGCATCCAAACTCGACCTCTCAATCGTCTGCCATATACGAATAAACACTAAAAGAGACATGGGTCGAACCTAGGAGATCGTGAACAAACCAGAACGTACTATACATGTGACTCATCCTGGAGGCATGCCATAACTCGATGACGTCATAACGCCCTAACGCCCGGCATAGCCCTACATGGCCTAACCGAGGGGCCCAATCCCCGTAGCAGCAATAACTCAGTATTCCCCTGCTATGGGGCCACTAGCCAGTGCGTGGTCTAAACTAGTGCAGCAATCGTTCTCAGAAAATTCACTCAATATGTCAGGTTCCCATGTCAACACAAGCAATAAAAAAAAAGAGGTGCGTCTACAATGTAAATAAATCAGTCACGATGCACAAACATCACATATAGCTCACGCAAACAATGCACACCAAAGATCACCCCTGAGTGGGATTTCCAAGATAATCCATTTCATTAAAATGTCAAACGGGCCTTCACCAATTTTAAAGTAAAACATCATTTCTCAAGAAGCTCAAAACACTTGTTCAGAATAAATTATTTATCTTTAAAACTAAAAGCACATTTGAAGTTCCGTGAATTATGTTTAAAGGCCAAACGGGCATTCTTTCAAAACTGGGTGTCCGCCCGTCAAGAAAATGTCACAAGTGTTCGGTATAAAATAAACAGCTCTTTTCGCACTAAATAATAATTTAAAGTTTTATTATCTAATATTATTTCTAATTCATTAAAAATTAATAAAACAACAAGAAATTAATAAATTCTAAATCTAAGGGTAAGTGCAATGGGGGACCTACCTCAACTCGCTACCCAATCACAACGACGCGACACGCCTCGCACGAGCGAACAAGAAACGCATGTCGACAGTTCCGATATCACGGGATTACCTCGCCAGCACGCTACAACAAAAGTAAAACATTTAAAAACACATAAACACTGAATTAAAATAACTCTAATGAATAAACAATGAAAAACCATTTTGACGCATTTTCAAAACATAATTTGCAGCATCTGCATTATTTACTAAACCGCCTCAAAGTTTATAAAACAATTCTAAAGAATAACATATAGAAAGCCACTCTTCACACACACGCGTCATTTTGAGACAATTCGCACACCAAAGTACCCCCAAAACACAATCTGCACCTCATTTATAAGTCGACAAATCATTAAAATATTTTATAAAACAATTATAAGTAACAATGGGAGACTTTCATATCAAGAACACGCCCAGAGACAACTTCAACAATCAAACGCACACCAAAACACTATTTAAACCCAAACGCATACCCAAACTCAATCAAAAACCTCTTTTAAATCCAATGCACGACAAAACCAATTAGAAACATCTTTCATGCCATTCACTCATTTTATAAAGTCATATACACAATTTATAAAGTACATTCAAGGAGTATCATAAATAGAAACACATAAAATACAACCAATTTCTTTTTAGAAAACCAACTTCAAGCCACACACGCCACAAATCCATTTTAAATCATTCTCCACACCACCTACGTACTTTATCAAACACCTTGCACCCTTTATAAAACACAATTAAGAGACCCACCATGGGTTTGCATATCATACACAACCCATCTCCTTTTAAGAACCACCTTTCAACACATGAACACCTTAAGCCCTTTCAAAACACATTTCACACCTCATTTATAATCCATAGCTCGCAACCAAGAAGTAAAACAAGTATATTAAAATCATTAAACAACGTCATGGATAACTATTTAATCTTCAAGGAATGTGCAATTTGAAATAAATCAATGTATTTCTAGATTTAAATGGGAAACACAAAGGGATCCTACCTCAAACGTCGATGGACTTCCCGAAACCAGTGTGTAACCTCATTCGCACGATGATTACACCGGAGGGGAGCTGCGCGACCGAGAAAGGGTCGGCCGAAGGGGGTTTTATGACAGGGGAAGGGTCTGCCAAAGTGGGGCGGCGATGGCAATGCCACGCCAGCCTAGAGTAGGTGACGCCGGAGGTTGCAGCAACTGGTGGCGGCCATAGGTCGACCGGCAAGGGGGAAGGCGGTGCCTGCTCGCGACAGGAGGAACCCGGGGGGGGGGGGGGGGGGGGGGGGGCTGCGCTGCGCAAGGGAGAGATGGAGGGAGGCCAATTGCTGGTGGGTGAATTGCCAGTGCGGGATTGTGGTTGGCTGCAGAAAAAAAAAGTGGAGAAGAAAAGGGAGGGTCGCACCGTGATGGAGAGGGGAAGAGGCCGGACGTCGGAGGAGGCCGGCGGAGGGAGGAGGTGCGGCGGCCGGAGGCTGGGACAGGAGGGCGTGCGGGATAGGAGAGGGCCGGCAGGGGAGGCTGGGACCGACGGTTGCAGGAGGCGGGCCGAGGGAGTCCGGCGAGAGGGAGAGGGAAGGCGGTGGCAGGCCGGCGATGGGAGAGCAGGAGGGTGGCAGTAGCAGGCCGGCGACGGGGAGAACAGGTGGGTGGCGGCGGGTCGCGCGCAGCAAGGGAAGGAGAGGCGCGACGGGAATGGGAAGAGGAAGGTAGGGTTAGAAAAGAAAGGAAAAAAAAATAAAAATAAATAAATAAATAAATAAATAAAATGAAAAGAAATAAAATAAATAAAAGAAAATAAGAGAAAGTAATAAGAGAAAATAAATAAAAAACCCAAAAATACATAAGTAAATAAATAAATTTAATAGTAATTATTATTATTATTACAAAACTTCTTTAATCCTAATAACAATAATAATAATAAAAGGTCATAAATAATAAAAATAAAACGACACCCTCATCTAAATATATATTTAAGTACACATATATAAACATATATAACAAGTATATAAATATATATAATCATTTATTTAGACATATATATATATATATATATATATATATAACATATATATAAACATATATAACACATACATATATATTATATATATATGAACATATATGAACATATATAAACATATATAAACATATATCAACATATAAACATATAAACACATACAAACATATTTACACATAAACATATATAACATATAACATATAACCTTACAGCATATAAGCATATAAAACATGTGTATATATTACATAAGCACATATAACATATATGTATCAACACATATAAACCTATATACATATATATTTATTTATTTATTTATTCGCTAAACCAACTAATCTAATTAATATTAAAATTAGATGACCGCGCAACATTTGCGCACCGTATGGTTCCAAGCGGACTGCAAGCAGGCCACGCGTCTTAGACTTAAGGAGTTCGCGCACTATCTCAAACCATAAACTCATCCCAAAAATAAAAACTTAGACCAAAACTCGTCCGCACACAAGCAAAAACACCCGACGTTAAGATAAATAAAATAAATAAAGTAAATAACTAAAAACAGGTGTGACAACTCTCCCCACCATAAAGCTTTCCGCCCCCGGAAAGCCATAACAAGATCAAAACCCCAAATGAAAACCGACATCACTTTACAATTTAAAGAAAAAAAAGTAAGGAACGACAACAAAGATATCGCGGAACACTCCCAAAAAGGGGAGAGATAAACTAAAAGAACTCATGTAATAGGAACGGATTACCCGCTAAGTGTCGCCCGCCCCCAAAAGTTTGACCACTTCCAGTTGGTCGCTTTAAAGGACGAAGAACTTTAACAATAGCAAAATGAGGCCCAACATACACACACCTTAACACCATTCAACCGAACTCAAACAATTTCCTCATCCTCAATTCAGCCTTACAACACAACATCTGGAACAACGCCAATAAAAACACGACGACTCTTTTTAAACCAACAAACAGGTCAAAACCACATCCAACGCATATCTCTTAAAACCTTACTCCAATCTGACACTAGAAATCTCACGCCACAACTCTTTACCAAAATAAGAATATAGAATTTGGTGACTCCATATAAGACCAACCGCAACCCAACCAAAACCCAGAATGAGACTGGGAGATTGACACGGGAAGTCCGAACGGACTCCCCACCATAAGAAACAAGCTAAATTGAATTTGACGAGACCCGTGACGATTATTTCCACCACAAGTGCCAAGTAAGTTCCCAGAATAGGACCAGAACGCCATCACTTGAGACAAAATTCATGATCACCAGAATTTTCAACATGGGGAGGTCGAATGGACTCCCCACCATAAAGCTTCCGAGAAGAGAAGAATAGGAGGACCTCCCGGCATTATCACCAGCCATCACTGCCCACGGGTGGGAGGGGGGGCCCTGTCCAACACACCACCCCCACCCGGAAAGCATAAAGCGAGCAGCTCTTAATAAATGAGAGCAACGACATGACCAGGCAGTTATTACACATAAACTAGGCATAATGAGGAAAATGATTCCGACTACGCGCACTTACTGAGAACAACACCCTGTCGCAAGACTTCACCTTTCGTTGGAGCTCCCCCGACTACGCGCTAGCTTCACTCCGAGGCCTATGGCTGGAGCTCTGATGAATGAAGCTTCTTCCGGCTTCGCAGTCAGGTTTATGAAACCCCAAAAGCATGACACAAGAACCAGAATTTTTAACAATCACACATCCATAAGATCAAAGGTTTAAAAGAGTTCAGCCACAACCATTTTTTTCGACTGAAAGAAAAGAACACCACAAAACAGTACAGGTAACGACTACTACATCCATGAAGCATCATGAAAAAGGAAAACATCAAGCTCATCCACCAACATCTCCCTACTCCTGCTAATGGGCTGAAGTGACCTTCGACGATCCAGGTCTGGCTTTAGCGCGCTTCTTGGAAACACCTCGGCAAAATCACTTCAAGTGACCTAGACGTCCACAGGTGTGGCAGGGTCTTGGAGCACATGGACATGTCGGCCTTTTGTGACCCTGTCTACCACACTGGTGATAGATCACAACATTGCGCTGTGAAGAAGATGACTGAAGGTCTGAAGGCCTCTTGATTCCTCTACCAGCACCACCAGCAACAGGTCGCTTCTTACTCTTCTTACTAGCATCATCTGAAATGCTTCCCAGAGCTGGAGGATTCGCCACCTCAAGTCCTCCTACTAGCTCAGCTTCAGCAAGAAAGGCTTGCTCGACAACATCCAAGAAGGTGGTTAGGTTGAGCTCTTCCACTCTCGATCGCAGCTCAGGTCGGAGTCCAGACTCAAATTGTCGAGCCTTCCCGGGATCATTCGCAACAAACCACTGATCATACGGAACTAGGTCTACAAAATGTCGGTAGAACTCCAGTACCGATTCAACGCCCTGCTGGAGACAACACAACTTCATCCTCTTCCTCAGCTTCGTCAACTCTGAGAAGTGTTGTTGGATAAACAATGACTTGAAAAACTCTCATGTCAAATCTTCCCCAGGCTTGTTCCGAGACATGGGCTTCCACCATTTCCAGGTTGGACCTTCAAGCATGAAGGTAGCCAACTTCACCTTTAATGACTCAGGTAGACCAATGGAACTGAACTTCCTCTCAATCTTCTGCAACCACTCCTCTGCCTCAAGAGGCCCTGCTTGTCCATAAAAGAGAGGAGGGTTCAACTTCCGGAACTCCAAAACATAATCGATGGGCTGACCAACTGGAGGACTAACTGAGGATGCACCACCTGAAGTTGCACATTGAGCATCCATCGAGCCTTCGTGGGGGCGAACACTACGGAACAAAGAAACGAGGAACTTGGTCAAAACATAACCAATACCATTTGAAATTCAACATTACTCAATGAGTTTCAAAATGAAGGAAAAACCCATTCACTAAAGGGGAAACTAGTAATGATGGGTGACTCGACCATATGGTTGGCGGCCATACGTCAGCCATACCATCATCACTGAGAGCATTGTAGGGTGAAATCTTCGGCTCCACAAGGCTTGTCAGGCCATGTGAGCTCACGAAGCTACTTTCCCAACTCCCTTTTCATTTCCCAACATAAAACAATCCAGAAGACCCAAAGGACACTAACAACCCGGACATCTCATGGTAACTTGAGGCTCAGAACGAGCAAGGGTTCATGACGTCCTTCCCGTTCCAACGCCTCGAGTCCGAGCAACTTTACTCCCTTTACCATGACAACTCCAAATAGCAATGGGCGCTCTGAAAAAAAAGGTCTGCTCAGGAGCCAACCTCCTCTGATACCATTTTGTCACGAACCAACCCGGGTCGACCCCGAACCGGTCACCCGAGTCGGTCCGCGACATGGCCCGAGAGGAAACCATATCATAATTACTGATTAGAATACTTTGTGTCTCTCATCAAATGCCAAGTACCATGATACAAACAAAAACTACAGGAAACCATATCATAATTACTGATTAGAATACTTCAAACAAATTTTGGCACCAAAAAAGATAAGACATACCCTCCATTCTACAAGGCAATCCCGGAAAAATGAGGATCCATCGGATGGCTGAGGCTTGATAGGATCTAGACTTCGGAAAACATTAACATTGACTTCTTCTAGTCTTTGAGAGAACGACTTGAACTGAGTTCATAACAAAGCAACCCGAACAGTTAAAAAATCAGTGTTAGCAACTACAAAAACAACAAATAGGGCATTAATCAACAAGCTAAAAGTGATAAGTTGTTCATACGACAAAACGTTTGCGTCCCCCGGACATGTTGAGAGACTTGACAGCACGAGCCTGCGAAGGTGTTGCCATTGTAGAATATGCCTGCAGACAGAAACAAGGCGATAAAGGGATGTGAAACGGGGTTTCAGGGCCATAAATTCAGAGCAAGGGTCAGCATCAGCGGACGACCGACATATTAAATAAGGATGGACAGGGCTGGCCCTGACTACGTTGCCCCAGACTCATAATGAAAATGGTGCCCTTTTACGTGATGTTAAAATGCAAAACTGTAAACTAAAATTGCAGTAGACCGACAGGGCCGACCCTAACAAATCTAAAATTGCAGTGTATATTATCACATAAAAAACTAACCTGGTACTAGTGACTCGGACAAGACGAGGCAAGGAAGCACCGGGGACGGGAAGACAGCTTTCCTGTCTGATTGGAAGCACCGGGGACGGGAAGACAACTTTCCTGTCTGATTGGAAGCACCGGGGACGGGAGGGTGAACCAAAACAAGCATCAACGACGGTGATGAGGGCTGGGCAAAGTCGTATCGGTGATGGCAGGGAGGACTAGGGCAAAGCGACGAAGGGAAGGAGGGGAGGATGACAGACCCATAGTACCCGAATTGTGAAACGCCGGCGTCAGTTCGAGAAGTGCATTTTTCCGATCAAGCTGGACCAAAATATGAGTAATTGATATTAATTAATAGTAAATATTTATTATAAATTAATATTATTAAATATTAAATAATTTTATTTAATTGATGTTTATTAGTAGTTGAAATTAATTAGAAATAATTTGTCACCTAAAGAGTCATCCGACTAAACGAGTCGGATGTTACTACCTTAGACGCACATCTGCCGATTAGCAGTGATGGTCTGAATAGGTATAGTAAATAGATTATACCCTCTCGGACGATAATAATGGTACTGGTTTTAGCGTAATAATAAAACATGCAACGGTAATAAGAACTCAACAGACTCGAACCAGACTCGCATAACGGAAACATATTCAATATCAATAAACAGTGGAATCAATATATAAACAAAAGCAGTGGAAAGTAAACATAACAGCATGTTGAACACCACTTGTAACTACTAAACAAACCAAACATACGTCCATAGCAGGTCGGACATGTCAATATTAAAATGGCGTCAATGACTAACCAATAATAGCTATAATAATAAAGTAAGCATGTTGATACATAATGAGAGGTAAAACAAAAGTAAACTCCAGCTAAGCATGACCTAAAGTTCCATATCAGTCACCACGTCAAACATCACCATGATCCAGCCTCTGAAATCGATCTATTTTATGCACGTAAGTTCATAAAGTCTACAAGCGTCCCGAAGGGCCCGTCTAGGGTGTGAGACGAATCTCAGTAGGATACCACCCAATAGTGCATACTTAATATAAGTGTTTAAGCAAACATGCATTTATAAGGAAAACAGTAAACAATACGATGCACAAATAAACATAAACTCTACTGGTGTCCAGTAACCATCATGGAGTGTCACCTGCTTCGACCAACGCCGGAATCTCTGTCATGTAACCCAGCATCATGTGCCTCCTGACACCTCGTGTCTCAAGTACCAACGTCCCGAAATCACGCCCAAACAAAAGTAACTCGGAGGAACAACAATGTTTGTCCTCAAATAAGTAACTGGAGGGATATCGATGTCTGCCCTCAAATAAAATAACCGGAGGGACAGTGATCTCTGTCCTAAAATAAAGTGTCTCGGCCCACGACCTCAATCACGGTGAGCCTCAGCCCCCCACCTGATAACCCCGCCGTTGTTTCTCGAAGGCTCTTCGTCTTTCACATGACTTCCTACGACAAGCACCCCCAAACCAAGAGTACCTAAACCGTAACTATTGGGGGCTTCTACCCACACGAGTAGTCAAAACCACCTCATCACGGGGTCTCTGTGTGTGCACACTACTCAAATCATGGGTGAGCGGTAATCACCAAAATAGTACCCAAGCCACAACATCTCTGCACCTCGTGCCCCTACGACCATGTCGCTCAGTATCTGATGGTCTTGTCATCCAAGTAACTCGGGTAATGCCCAAACTGACAGTCTCACCACCTCAATCCCAACGTCCACGACGCCCAATCCCGTGATCAAAAACACCCAAAGTAATATGGGTCAAGTCCAACCTGTGATCAACATCACTCAAGAATTTTTAGGTCACGCCCAACACAACCCAAAGGGGTTCCAGCGCATGCAATTCAGCAATTACCACTACGGGAAAAATCAGTATTTGCAACGGGTTATTTGCGACGGGATTTCTTCTCGTCGCAAATAACCCGTCAGGAAGCTATTTGCGACGGAGAAATTAACCCGTCGCAAATAACCACATATTTGCGACGGGATTCCGCCTCTCGTCGCAAAATACCACGTATTTGCGACGGGATTCCGCCTCTCGTCGCAAATAGTTTGGCGCGGTTTGGCGCGCAAGCCGCGCCAAACCGCGCAGGGGTATTTGCGACGGGTCCCGTCGCAAATACCCGGCGGCAGTCAATAACCAAGTATTTGCGACGAGATGTCGTCCCATCGCAAAAAGACTGTCGGCAGGTACTATTTGTGACGGGTCCCGCCGCAAATAACATTTTAACCGCCGACTGTAATTAATGCGGGCGAGGGTAATTGCGACGGGAAGTCCGTCGCTAATAATCCCGTCGCAACTAATCTAACCTATATATACCCTCATCCGTTTTTTCACAAATCATTCAGATCTTGACTTCTCTCTCTCTTCATTCTTCAGTTTTAAATAATTTTTTTTAGTTGAAATTTTTTATACGAGATCAATCAGATGGCGTCAATATCTTCAGAATATCAAAGTTTAAGGTATTTATATTTTATTTTTTTATGTTAATTTTATTTTTTTATGTTAATTTTAATTGTTGTTTATTAGTTCGAATTTAATTAGATTTTTATTGATTTTTATTTATATTTAGTTTTACTAAGAATTTGATATTGTTAGTTATAATTATAAATAATTAGTTATAATTAATATTAATTAGATATAATTAGGAATAAATAGATATAATTAGGAATAATTAGATATAATTAGGAATAAATAGTATTAATTAGGAATAAATAGATATAATTAGGAATAATTAGTATTAATTATGAATAATTAGTAATAATTAGGTATAATTAGCAATAATTAGGAATAATTAGTATTAATTAAGAATAACTAGTATTAATTATGAATAATTAGGTATAATTAGGTATAATTAGTAATAATTAGGAATAATTAGTATTAATTAAGAATAATTACTATTAATTAGGAATAATTAGATATAATTAGGAATAATTAGATACAATTAGGTATAATTAGTATTAATTAGGCATAATTAGTATTAATTAGGTATAATTAGTATTAATTAGGTATAATTAGTATTAATTAGGTATAATTAGTATTAATTAGGTATAATTAGGAATAATTAGGTATAATTAGAAATAATTAGGTATAATTAGTATTAATTAGTAATAATTAGGAATAATTAGTAATAATTAGGAATAATTAGTAATAATTAGGAATAATTAGTAATAATTAGGAATAATTAGTAACAATTAGTAATAATTAGTAATAATTAGGAATAATTAGTAATAATTAGTAATAATTAGTAATAATTAGGTATAATTAGTAATAATTAGGTATAATTAGTAATAATTAGGAATAATTAGGAATAATTAGTAATAATTAGGAATAATTAGTAATAATTAGGTATAATTAGTAATAATTAGTAATAATTAGTAATAATTAGGAATAATTAGTAATAATTAGTAATAATTAGTAATAATTAGGAATAATTAGTAATAATTAGGAATAATTAGTAATAATTAGGAATAATTAGGAATAATTAGTAATAAATAGTAATAATTAGTAATAATTAGTAATAATTAGTAATAACTAGTAATAATTAGTAATAATTAGGTATAATTAGTAATAATTAGGTATAATTAGTAATAATTAGGTATAATTAGTAATAATTAGGTATAATTAGTAATAATTAGGTATAATTAGTAATAATTAAGAATAATCAGGAATAATTAGAAATAATTAGGTATAATTAGTAATAATTAGGAATAATTAGGAATAATTAGTAATAACTAAGAATAATTAGTAATAATTAGGAATAATTAGGAATAATTAAAAATAATTAGGAATAAAGCAATAATTAGGTATAATTAGTAATAATTAGGAATAATTAGTAAATAATTAGGAATAATTAGTAAATAATTAGGAATAATTTTGAATAATTAGTAATAATTAAAAATAATTAGTAATAACTAGGAATAATTAGTAATAACTAGGAATAATTAGTAATAACTAGGAATAATTAGTAATAATTAGGAATAATTAGTAATAATTAGGAATAATTAGGAATAATTAGCAATAATTAGGAATAATTAGCAATAATTAGGAATAATTAGCTATAATTAGGAATAATTAGCTATAATTAGCTATAATTAACTATAATTAGGAATAATTGGCTATAATTAGCTATAATTAGCTATAATTAGGAATAATTAGGAATAATTAGTAATAATTAACTATAATTAGGAATAATTGGCTATAATTAGGAATAATTAGCTATAATTAGCTATAATTAGCTATAATCAGCTATAATTAGCTATAATTAGCTTTAATTATCTATAATTAGATACAATTAGCTATAATTAGCTATAATTATCTATAATTAGTTATAATTAGCTTTAATTATCTATAATTAGCTATAATTAGCAGTAATTAGCTATAATTAACAGTAATTAGCAGTAATTAGCAATAATTAGCAATAATTAGCAAAAAAAATTATATTATCAATATTTACGAAAAACAATATTAATATTATTAAAATAATAAAAAATTTATAAAATATTAAAATTATCAATATCCGCAACAAGCTTTACTCTATTCTTAACATGTTCAAATCTCAAAGGGTCGCCAATTGTCAGGTCACGCGCAATAAAAAGTTTGTGTCAGCCATGTCCAATGTAGACTCTATAATTGTCCTTGCATGGTTGATGACCTCGCAAGTAATGTTGCAATCGAACAAACCAACTCATGCCCTTCTTATCTATAAGAATTATCTCACATGAACCTTTACATAGACCATTCTTCCTTGAAAATTTAAGGGGAAAATAACGACATCCCCTCAAATTTTTAAGGAAGAACGATCTATGTAATGTGTCACGTGAGATGATTCTTAGAGACGAGAACGTCATTACTCTGGTCGTCCTATTGCAACACTACTTGCAAGGTGATCAACCATGCAAGTACAATTATAGAGTTTACATTGGACATGACTGACACAAACTTTTATTGTGCATGACTTGACAATTGACGACCCTTTGAGATTTAAACATGTTAAGAATAGAAAAAAGTTTGTTGTGAATATTGATAATTTTAATATTTTATAAAATTTTTATTATTTTAATAATATTAATATTGTTTTTTCATAAATATTGATAATATAATTTTTTTATTACTAATAATTAGTAAACGAAATCTGCTTGGATAATGAAGGGAAAATTTGTAATCATCTCCATAACGATGATTACCAAATTTCTTTTCATTATTCAAGCAGTTTTCCTTTTGCCAAGTATTGCTAAGTATTGCTAAATTAGTAATAAATAGTAATAATTAGTAATAAATTGTAATAATTAGTAATAAATTGTAATAATTAGTAATAAATTGTAATAATTAGTAACAATTAGTAATAAATTGTAATAATTTGTAATAATTGGCAATAATTAGGAATAATTAGGAATAATTAGCAATAATTAGCAATAATAAGTGTGAGAAAAATGCAATTAAATGAGCTGTCGTACAAAAGAGTAGTCATCAATCCACTGGAAATTGTGTCGTCCTTAATTAATGATAATTATTAAGTAGTTGTAATTATTTATCTTCTTTTTCAGATAGTGTTTTTATAATTTCAAACTATTCAAAAACAGTGATGATTTTATATTTTATGTAGAAAAATATAGAACAAGGAAGTCGACATCAGTCATTATTAAATGATCGAGCTTGGATAAATTAGCGCAAAAATCCAAATGGTTCTGGTTTAAATCCTGTATATATTGAGAGTGTTGAAGCTTTCTTAGTATTTGCATCATCAAAACCAGAATATGTTTCAGAAGGCACAATTAAGTGTTCTTCTAAAAATGTGCTCTGTGAACGTTTGACACATTTTTGTAGGTTGGAGGACATCTATTGCGGTTTGGTTTTCAACCAGATTATGTTTTTGGTATCAACACGGTGAATGCAGTTCCAGAGAATATCCTAATAACTTGATTCTGGATCCATCATGATTTCAAAATTTAGTACATGATGTTGCAGGTCCATCTTTGTAACAAACTGAAACTCACGATGATATTGATTTAACTCCTGAGTTGACACCATCAGAATTTTATGAGTTTTTGAGGTTTGCTGAGGATGCATTATATACTGGTTGCAAGATAAAAAAATTAGAAGCGGTTGTAAAATTTATGACTATTAAATTAGATAATGCAATGTCAAACAACTATTTTTATCAGATATTTTCTTTGGTTAAAACACTGTTACCTGAAGGAAATGTGTGGCCTGCAAATTACTATGAGAGCAAGAGGCCGATTCGTAATTTGGGTCTTAGTTATCAGAAGATTCATGCATGTCCAAATGATTGCATCTTATATTCTGGTGAAAACGAGTCATTGGATATTTGTCCCACATGTGGAAAATCGAGGTATAAAGAAGCTCAACCAGAGAAGTCTATATCAATTCTAGTAAAATGGTTGAGATATTTCCCCCTTACACCCAGATTGCAACATTTATTTATGTCTCAGAACACAGCGTCAATGATGTCATGACACAAAACCAAGATTTCAACTGATAAAATCTTAAATCATCCATCTGATGGTGATTCATGGAAACATTTGGACCGTCTGCATCCGTATTTTTCTATAGAAGTCCGAAACGTGCGATTGGGTCTTTATATTGATGGTTTTTGTCCGTTTGGTTCTTATGGTAGTCAGTATTCATGTTATCCTGTCTTTATAACTCCGTACAATTTGCCTCCATGGATATTGATGAACGAGCCTTATATCTTTTTGACTCTATTAATCCTAGGACATCCGAAAAAGAATATTGACGTTTATTTGAAACCATTGATTGATGAGTTAAATTCATTGTGGAGTGATGATGTTAATACATATGATGTTGCTGCGAAACAAAATTTCATATTAAAAGTTGCATTGATGTGGACGATTAGTGACTTTCCGACATATGACATGTTATCTGGTTGGAGTACACATGTTCCGAAATCATGTCCTTACTGTATGAAAGAAAACAAAGCCTTTATGCTGGTCAATGGAAAAAAACCTTTCTATTTTGATTGTCACCATAGATTTCTTCCAACCGATCATCCTTTTCAGAGGAACAAATCTCATTTTAGAAAAGGTACAATTGAAAGGGATGAACCTCCAAAGATGATATCAGGTACAAAGTTAAAATCAGTTGTATTTTCATTACCCCCTGTCACATTTGGACCAACAGTAAACCAACAAAAAATTCATGGCTTTGGGAAAGAACAAAATTGGATAAAACAAAGCATTTTTTGGGATCTTCCATATTGGTCTGATTTGTTGGTCTGCCACATGTTGGATGTTATGCATATTGAGAAGAACTGTTTTGATAATTTATTTCATAAAATTTTGGATACACCAGGTAAGACCAAAAATACTGTAAAGGCACGATTAGATCTTGCCCAAATTTACAGGTGACCAGAACTTGAATTATTTGAAAATGTCAGATCACAAAGGTTAATGAATCCAAAAACAGCTTATACACTATCCAAAGAGAGTCGCTTATTATTTTGTCAGTGGATTGCAGATTTGAGACTTCCAGATGGCTATTCTTCCAATTTGGTCAGATGTGTTAAGAATGATTATATTACTGGATTAAAAAGTCATGGTTGTCATGTTATAATGGAAAGAATTATGCCGATTGGATTCATAGGTTTGTTGAATTCTATGATTTGGGATTCGATAACAGACATATCATATTTTTTTCGAGACATTTGTGCAGCGACAACAAACTACGATGCGCTAAGAAAACTGGCAGAAGATGTTGTTGTAATTATATGTAAACTGGAAAAAATATTTCCACCAGTTTTATTTGACTCAATGGAAAATCTGATATTACATTTGCCACATGAAGCTAAATGTGGAGGTCCAGTATAATTTCGATGGATATACCCATTCAAGAGATGCATGTAGAAATTGAAGAACAAAATACGTAACAAAGCATCAGTTGAAGGCTCAATTGCTGAAGCTTATTTGCAAGAGGAAATTGATTTTTTTGCTCTCATTATTTTGAATCTCAATATCCCTCAAAATAGAATCGCATGAGACGAAATGAGGGGAATGTTAATGACAAAATGGACAATTAATTAACAGTTTTTAATCAGCAAAATCTTAGTTTCAGTGGAGTTCATGAACGATGAATTTCAGATGATGAACATCACAGAGCTCATACATACGTTCTGCTCAACTGTGAAGAAATAACATCATTTGTCCTGTGAGTGCTTCTATCACTCATTCTATAATTTATGTTACAGTATTTAAACTTATTTTATTTGTATGTTATATGATAATCATATCAAGAAACAACTTCCACAAATTACAGCAGCTGCTCTTGAAGAACGCAGACAAAAAAAATTTCTCAATGGTTTCAAAAACTGGTACCATAAATTATTGATGATTTAATATCAATTTTGTTTATTATTTATTATATTGATAATTTTTTACAAATTTTTAGGTGTCTCAATATGCTGATAAGCGACTGTGTATATTGAGTAACCCACCATCCAAAATGGTTAAATATTATAATGCATATGTGGGGAATGGTTTTCGATTTCATACACATGCATACGTGGAATAAAAAAAACAATGAACAATGGAGTTTTCTTGAAAGGATCACATCACAGAGAAACTGAGGTTGACTTTTATGGTATTTTGGATGAAATTATTGAGTTGTGTTATATAGGACAAAATTACATAATAATGTTTAAATGTCTGTGGTTGGATACTGAGAGAGGTTTGCGTGTTCATCTGACTCATGGAATCGTCGATATTAAATATAAAAGTCTTCTTATAGTAAATGAACCATTTTTACTGGCTCAACAGACACATCAAATTTATTATGCAAAGTACTGTGCTACTTCAAGAGACTTGAGTGATTGGTGGAGCATAATAAAAATGAAATCTCGGGAAAATCAATTTACTCAAACTGAATGTGGTTCCGCTGAAGTGGAAGAAATTGAAATTTTTCAAGAGACGACTCAAAATCAATCTGATTCACAAAGAGACGTGAATATCGATAATGACACCCCACAATTAAGGATCGATGGCGATGAAGATGTTAATGATGTTACAAATGAATTTGAAATGACAAGAGATGCTGAAACTGAAACTCATATGGATATTGATGATGCTGAGGAGGAAGATGAAGACATTGACATTGAAAACTATGGAGAAGAGGATGAAGATGAACATTGACACAATTAAATGATGGTTATAATCATAACTAATATATATCTATATATAATAGTTATTTTCAACTATCTGCTAATAACAATCATTTTGTGTTTCAGATGGACTCTGATATATTGCGTGAGTTAGAGGAGGCTGAGCTACCTTTGGATGATGAGGATGTGGGATTAGCTGACCCTCAGCCTATTGGTGGTTCAGGAGGTACGCAGAGGGGGAGCAGTCTTGCACGACTGATGATTCCTGACCCTATCCCCGAGCGACGTCCACATCCTAGTTTCGATCCACGCATACGGAGGTATGATAACCTGTATATTTTAGTTAGATTTCATTGATTTATTTATATATATACTAATTGTCTGATTATTTATTTCTTTTTCACAGTTTTCATCATGTAGCTATTGGACAGGGGAGCGCTATATTGCACAATTATTTTTCTCATCCATGGATCACATGGGAACAAATTCTCGTTGATGTGCGACGTGACATGTTCCAGCATTGGATGGCACGTAAATAAATAATATTTATTTTGAAATTTATTTTATTAACAACTTGATATTATAAATTATTTATAGGGTTTTTGACATCCTATCGATGATAGCATGTGTGACGCTGTCCACGCGACATGACAGGTTTCTATGCGTGACCGTTTCTGCCAGTTTTTGCACAATTTGAGAAGGACAACCTTTAAGAAAGCAGGGGTGACTGAATTTGATGAGTCGTGTAGAGACCACCAACTAGAGTACATTTCATCTCATGTTTGGGATGGATTATGTTTACACTGGTTGGGTGGTGAATTTCAGAGGAGATCTTCAGTGGGACGACAAAACCGGGAGAGACAGGAGGTGACGCATCGAGCTGGTAGTCGTACATTCAATTCGCATAGAGAGCATCTGGTAAGTATATTTTTTAAATATTTTATATAACTTTAAATATAAATAGTTTATTTTATATTTCTGTAGGCAGTCGAGCATCCTGATATTACAGAGTTCGACGTTTATCAGAGGATGTACAGTGATCCAGCTACTGGAGAGATTAGAGGTGATCGTCAGCGTTAGATTGTGGTTAGTATTATTTTTTCAGTTTAACAATTAACTGCATATAATATTTTGATAATTTTAATTTTAAATTGGAATTGAAGGAGTCATATGAGGCTGTGACCTCTCAGACACAGGCTGAGGGTCAGGATGAGACAGCTGAGCAGACCAGTGCTTACCATTTCAATGAGGCGGCATAGATGCAGGCGACTCAGTATGGCTTTGAGAAGGGAAGAGTAGTTGGCATCAGCTCTTATTTGACTCCTGGTACTTATTATGGTACTGTTGCGATGTCGACATCCAGCTCGAGAGGAGCTCGTGGAGATGCATCATCTTCTAGATCACAATATCATGAGCAGTTGCGAGCTCAGGCTGAGCATATAGAGACTTTGCAGAAGCAGCAAGAAGAGATGTGTCAGCGACAACAATAGCAGGAGAAACATTACGAGGAGCAGATGTGTCGATGGCAGCAGCAGCATCATGAGCAGATGGAGTACATGCGTCGTCTGACTCGTAGTTTAGGGATGAAGTTTCCTCCACCAGCTTCTTCAGCTCCTCCACCTCCTCTAGAAGACGACCCTCCCAAAGATTTTTTTATGTTACAAACATTTGAATTTAACATTGTAATATGAATTATTTACATTTTCTGTCTTTTATATCGGTAAAAATATTACATAATTTAATTTTTTATATTTTTTTATATTTTTTTTGTGAATATTGAGAATTTTAATATTTTTTATTTTTTTATTGTTTTAATAATAGTAATATTATTTTTTCATTAATAGTAATTTTATTAATTTTTTTTAAAAATTAATTTATTATTTGCGATGGGACCTTTTGTGACGGGGTCCCGTCGCAAATAGCCTGACTAAATATTTTTAAAAACATATTTACGACGGTACTATTTGACCGTCGCAAAAAGTGTTATATATATATATACTTTTTGCGACGGGACGAGAGCCCGTCGCAACTAGTTTTTGCGATGGGTCCGTCGTGAAAACATTTACGTATATATAATACATATAATCAGAAGCTTATTTGCGACGACGATATTTCCCATCGCAAATAACACTTTTTTGCGACGGACCCATCGTAAATACTTGTATTTGTGACAGTGTTTTCTGCAACATGCTATTTGCGATGGGGCCCCGTCGCTAAAGTCTATTTGCGATGATATCCTGTCTTAAATAGGTCGTCGCAATTATTAAGAATTCCAGTAGTGTACATATATAATAAAAAAACCCACTTTTAAACAGATAAAACAAACTAATCAGTTGAAATGTACTAACCAACACTAAGGTCTTTAAAGCCTTTAACAATACTTAATCATGCTTAACAGTTCAAACTTAATAGTTTAATTCACAACAATTCATTTTAACACATTTTGGCATATCCGACCAAAATGCCACAATTGAGCAACGACCCCTCGCTCGACCCCGCTCAAGCAAAATAGGTAAAAGGGCATACTCAAAGGCATCCCACTGGTTTAATAATCAATTTAACATGCAACTAGAGAATAAATAGGGTCTCGCTCAAAATACCCAAAAACGCGCTAAAGGCCGCACCACCCAAAAGTCCGCGAAAACACGTAACAAAGTATGAACCAGCCACCTCATACACGTATGATGATCCTCCTCTGGTATCAGCCTCCAATTCGTCATAAAACTTGGTAGATCTACAAAACGGTAAAAAACACTCAACCCCCAATAATTTGGTCGAGAGGTGGAATCAAAGAAAACAACTCAAGAGGAATCAAGGCCTTACTATTGGGGTTCCAACGCATCTGACAACGATCAAAATGAAGTTCAGACGAATGATCAGGAGCAAAAACGAGCTTCGACCGACTCTCCTCGCTAAAACTCATTGAGGGTTTGGATTTCTGCCTCAAAACAAGGCTACTGCCCATTTTAGTGAAAAAAACATAAATACACGGCATGTATATGTGAGTACATGCCACGTATATCATTTTATTATTCCTAAGATAGCTAGAATTTCGCCGAGGTCCTGCCGACATGACTACACAGCATGTATGAGGCTATACACAACGCGTCCTTGGTCTTTCCCCTCCAACTTGCCGACATACCCACACGCCATGTATACCCCCATACACGGCTTAGACTACACGACGTGTACGAAGTGTACATGGTGTGTACTTGGTTATTTATCTCCACCCGACCAACATGCTTACACGCCATATATGGCCTTCACATACAACCAAGGGTACACAATGTGTACATAGGAGTACACGGCGTGTTACCCTAAAATTTCCAGAACTACCCATTTTCTTAGTTTTATAAAAAACAGATCAAAAATTGAAAGAAAAAGAAACTCGTACCTCAAAGGAAGAACCAAGTTCTTAAAAACTCTCCCCTAAATAAAATTTTACTTAAATTTCCCTTCCAAGGGTGGTGAAGAAAACATTTTAGGACAACAATAGTCCAAAACTTAATTCAAGCAAAGGTTCACTAACCTATTTCCGAACTCATGGTCCTCTCGTGACACATCTCACCCCTGCACCACATTTGGTGCTCCTGTGTTGATTCCAACACCCAAACATATCTGCACCACATCGGTGTTCGCCTCCACGAGGTCCTGCATCCCATGGACGCTCAAAATAAAACCAGGTGCCTTGCACCTCAAATAACCCTCATCCTCGATGCCCCAATGCCCACAACTCCTCAAGTAACTCGCATCCTCGATGCCCCGATGCCCAAGACACCTCAAGTAACCTGCATCCTCGATGCCCCTGATACCACACATCTCATACATACATATATATATATATAAATATATCACACACCTGAAATGGTGCCAATCCCACTAACTAGCATATGGTCAATCCATATATATCTTGTGCACCCAATGCACTCAAACAAACATGCCTCAATAGGCCATGCCAAAAAGAACAAGTAAAGGAACTACGACCATGCCTGCGACGTACCTCTGACTGTCGTCAACTCACCAGTCTGCTCAGCCTCTGGCAGCGCCACGACGTGCACCTGACCTGATACACGACTGCCTGAAGGTTGTCCTCCCTACGGTGTTGCATCAGTCACCAACCACTGACCCCTCAGCTGGGTCCCAATGTCTCTGTCACATCCTCTGCCTGCAAATGAACCTCAACTATCATCACCTGGTACCGAACCTAATTCGACCATATACATAACTGTCTATCCTAGTCCCTATCCGCCAGCTGTCTGAGAAGACTGCCTACAAAACCTCTCAAGATGCTCGACTTGTCCACATGTCCAACACTCATTTGGAGGCTTGTCGCACTGATTCCGAACATGTCCTGGATGCCCACGCTGAAATAAAACCACTGCCAAACTGCCATGAGGTGGCCCAATTGAGTTCTTGGCCTACCCACCCTACTAGAACTCATCCCGACCTCATTTCCATCTATTTAAACCATCACCTGAAGCCATTTTCCAACTCAAGTGTGACACGTTTGTCAAGTTTCCCTTGTCTACGAGCGCTTGATTCACTGCCTCTGAGAACGAGGCCAACCTGAAGATGATTATATGTACCCATATGATGTGTCGTAATCCATCTTCGAAGCGCCTCGGCCTCGAGGTGTCATCGCTCATCATACCTGCTACAAAGCGAGACAACTTAGTGAAAGTAGCTGCATAGTCCATGACGGACATGTCACCCTACTAAAGGCTTAAGAACTCCTGATCTCTCTCCGTCCTCAGTGTCCATGGAAAAAAGTGCTCAAAAAACTCGTCCTTAAAGTCCTTATAGGCTAGTCCCTTGTGTCTGTGAGCCTGAACTTGCACATCCCTCACGTCTCCGCCCTGGAGGTGTCTCGAGCTGCTCAAAGATCATCTGCATGCTCTCGATCCAGTTCTAAGCTGCCTATAGACCACCCTTACCCTGGAAAAGCAGTGGGTTATACGACTGGAACTCCCGTTTCAGATACGCCATAGAGGGATCTGTTCCCTGCTCACCTCTGTCGATCCCTTGTAGAACACATACCAGGCTAGAACAGAGCTTCTCATCGAGCCATGGTTTGAACGCTGCCAAACCCGGTTGCTGCCCTATCTGCACTGGATCCTGAACCTGATCCTATCCCTAAGCCTATACCTGTGGCTCATGATTTGCTTGCCCCTCAAGGGTCTGAACCTGATCATGCTCCTACGACATTGTACCATCACCCATATGATGCTCCATCTGAATCATCTTCGAGGAACCCGCTGAATACCATAATGGCCAGACAACTCATATATATATATACAATATATTCAACACAGATAAGGAAAGAATTAAATAGGCATCATATAATGAATACCCTTACTCTCCATTATTGCAACCCATGCCAACGACATCCCGACCTCATGACCTCCTTACCTTCCCTCAATAGAGCCAAGTATCAAAAGTACCTCGGGCCATGCCCGTCTTGACAACCAACGTTGCCTCAAACCGATGACCGAGTCACCCAATCCTGATGATCAAAATCACCTCAACCATAGTACCTACCTGCTCATATAATATCTAGACCCAAATACCCTACCACATGTAATTCTAAATATATATATAAATCATGGCATATTACATTGCAATCAACAAGCAATTCTATCAGGATTTTCACCCTTCACATTTAAAAAGCATCTACAGTATGACAATTGATATTATTCACGTGGTATTATCACTTCACAAAGCATACATGTAGTTGTGAAATTGAAATACCCTAAAGATGTGTCTATTAAAAGCTAAACAATCACATTTTGTCATACCAATCCAAGGTCCAATTCCCCCTTATCGCACCGGGTCAAGGGTCACATATCACAATAAATAACATCACAAACCAAGTGAGCCACCAAGGTGGAAATCATATAAATAGTAATCTAATCAAAAGAAAAACATCAATTCCCACCCAAGAAAACTTGGTCCATCACTCATACATGGGGCTACAGGCACCCAAGCACAAGCAAGAAACCCAGTTCCAATGACAACCTATCTCTAGTCTACCATATCCCAAATAGTAAACTAGCAGAAATAAAAAGAGAAGTCTTAATTTCATTAGTAGCCAACAAAACACTACTACTAAATCCCTGTTAAGAACTCCTCTGATATCACTTTGTAACCTCCCGGACTCGAAGAGCCACACGAACAGTGCTAAATGGGTCGGGTGTTACTACCTTAGGCGCACCTCTCCGAATTCCAAAGGCTACCGACTAGCAGTGAGGGTCTGAATAGGTATAGTGGGGAGGTTATACCCTCTCGAAGGATAATAATGGTACTAGTCTGAGCGTAATAATGAAACATGCAATGGTAATAAGGACTCAACAGACTTGAACCATACTCGCATAACAGAAGCATACCCAATATCAATAAACAAAGGAAGAAATATATAAAAAAGAGCAGCAAAAAGTAAACAAAAAAACATGTTGAACACCACTTGTAACTACTAAACAAACCAAACATGCGTCCATAGCAGGTCAGAAATGTCAATATTAAAAGGGCGCCAATGGCTAACCAACAGTAGCTACAATAATAAAGTAAGCATGTTGATACATAGTGAGAGATAAAACAAAAGCAAACTTGAGCTAGACATGACCTCAAGGTCCATACCAGTCTCCATGACAAACATCACTACGGTCCAACCCTTGAAGCTGATCTCTTTCCTACACGCAAGTTCATAAAGTCTACATGTATCCCGAAGGACCTGTGTAGGGTGTGAGACGAATATCGATAGGATACCACCCAATGGTCCATACCTAATATAAGTGTTTAAGCAGACATTCATTTATAAAAAAAGCAATAAATAGTACGATGCACAAATAAATATAAACTTCACTGGTGCTCAGCCGCCTCCATGGAGTGTCACCTACTTTGGCCAACGTCAAAATCTCTATCATGTAACCCAACACCATGTGCCTCCTGACACCTCATGTATCAAGTACTGATGTCCCGAAGGCATGCCCAAACAAAAGTAACTCAGAGGAACAATAGTTTATGTACTCAAATAAGTAACTGGAGGGACAATGATGTATGCCCTCAAATAAAGTAATCGGAGGGAAAATGATATCTACCCTTAAATAAAGTGTCCCGACCCATGGCCTTAATCACGGCGAGCCTCATCCCCCAACCTAATAGCCTCATCACTACCTCTCAAAGGCTTCTCTCCTTCCATGTAGCTTCCTACGACAAGCACCCCCAAACCAATAGTACCTAAACCGCAACTATCGGGGGCCTCTACCCACATGAGTGGTCAAAACCACCTCATCACATAGTCGCTCTATGTGCACACTACTCAAATCACAGGTGAGCAATAATCACCAAAATAGTACCCAAGCCACAACATCTCTGGCACCTCGTGCCCCTGTGATCATGTCACTCAGTATCTGATGGCCTTACCATCCAAGTAACCCGGGTCATGCCCAACCTGACAGTATCACTACCTCAATCCCGATGTTCATGTCACCCAATCCCATAGTCAAAACCACCAAAGTAATCCGGGTCAAGCCCAACCTGTGATCAACATCACTCAAGAATATTCGGGTCACACCCAACACAACCTAGAGGGGTTCTAACACATGAAATTAATTAATTACATATATAATCAAAAGACTCACTTTTAAACAGGAAAAACAAACTAAACAGTTGAAATGCACTAACCAAGTGTTGTCCCATACCATCACTAAGGTCTTTAAAGCCTCTAATAGTACTTAATCATGCTTAACAGTTCAAACTCAGTAGTTTAATTCAAAGTAATTCATTTTAACACATTTTGGCTTACCCGAAAAAAATTTCCCAATTGAGCAATGACCCCTCGCTCGGCCCCGCTCAAGCAAAACAGGTGAAAGGGCATACCCAAAGGCATCCTATAGGCCTAATAATCAATTTAAAATGAAACTGCAGAATAAATAGAGTCCCGATCAAAATACCCAAATACACGCTAAAGGCCATGCCACCCAAAAGTCTATGAAAACACGAAATGAAGTATGAACCACCTACCTCATACACTTACAATGATCCTCCTCTCGTATCAGCCTCCAATTCAGCCTAAAAGATGGTTGATCTACAAAATGGTCAAAAACACTCAACCCTAGATAATTTGGTTGAGAGGAGGAATCAAAGAAAATGACTCAAGAGGAATCAAGGCCTTACCGTTGGGGTTCCAACACATCTGACGGTGATTGAAACGAAGTTCAGACGGATGATAGGGAGAAAAAACGAGCTCTGACCAACTCTCCTCACTCAAACTCGTTGAGGGTTTGGGTTTCTGCCTCAAAATGAGGCCACTGCCTATTTTAGCAAAAAAATATAAATACAAGTCATGTATATGTGAGTACACACCATGTGTATCATTTTACTATTCCTAATACGGTTGAAATTTCACCGAGGGACTGCCGACATGACTACACGACGTGTATGAGGCTATACATGGCGTGTCCTTGGTTTTTCCCTTATAACTCACCGACATACCCACACGCCATGTATACCCCCATACATGGATTATACTATACGACGTGTAAGAAGTGTACATGGCGTGTACTTGTTTATTTATCTCCACTAGGCCAACATGCTCACAAGCCATGTATAACCTTCACACACGGCCAAGGGTACATGACGTGTAACCCTAAAATTTCCAGAACTACCCATTTTTTCCAATTTTCTAAAAAATAGTTCAAAAATTGATAAAAAAAGAAACTCATACCTCAAAGGAAGAACCAGGTTCTTAAACAATTAACTAATTAACTAATAATAATTAATTAACAATTAGTAATTTCATAACTTAATCATTTTTATTAATATTTAGTAACCAAACAATATTTTAAAATATTCATTAGTAATTTTTTAATAATTATTATTAATATTAATTAATTAATTAACTAATAATTTATTAGTTAATTAGTAATTAATATTATTAATAATTAATTAAATATTGTTAATTACTAATTATTTAATAACTATTCACTATTAATAATTAATTGGTAATTAATCAATTATTTATTACCTTTTTTATTAATATTATTTTTTATTAATTAGATAATTATTAATATTTAATAGTAAATGTAAATAAAAAAATTATTATTTAGGTATTATCATTGTTAGGAATGGCGTGAACCATGGATTAAAACCCATGGTCCTAAAAAAATATTATTAATTAACTACTGGTTATTAATATTAATATATTATTATTTATGTACAGGAAGGGGGAATCAGAATCTCACATTGAAAAAAGGAACCAAAATTTTTCTTATAAAAGAGAGTCTTGGGTAAGGGTTTTGTGTCATGATTTCAAACTACCTTAATTACAGTAATACTTGATATTTAATTGCAGTTAAATTCTACTAAAAATTTGTTTTATTTAATTATAGATATATAAACAAAACAAAATAAAAATAAAAATAAAAAGTTTAAAACTAAAAAAACAGTTCAGTCCAAAAGGCGTTGGGGCCTTAACACACCTCAATCCATAGGTGTTAAGGGCTTTAATGCCTTTGGCCTCCGCCCAAAACAACTCAAAGGCGTTATATCGAGCCTACTCACTTAATGAGGGATGGGTTCACTCTCAAATTCTCTATCATATTTATAATGTTCAAGTGCTAGGTTTTTTGAAAAGCATTTTAAGCTTGCTTTATGTATATATATACTTTTCACTGGTTTTATTACTTTAAAAACTTGGAAACATTTTTAATACATTTACACACACACACACACACACTTTCACAATAACACATTTGCTACATTCGAAATAATCAAATATCATGTTGACTTGTCTTTATATGATATGACAGCAATTGTCAATCATATTTCCCATTAACGAAACTACAAAAGAATGTTTTATTCATAAAACACATATATACCTTAATGATAAACACTAATAGATGCATGATATAACACATATTATGGAAAATGACCATATCTGATAATGTAATTGACACATATGAATGTATATAAGCTTCATGCACATAAAATGATAACATTTGTTTATTAAAAACCACATAAAATAATAGCGTTCTATGTGCGTATAATTAAAGAGTTATTATATAACTTAGAATCTTAAACCCATAAATTATTCCAAAACACACCCTTTGAAAATACCGACTCCTTTGAAAATAGAGATAAAAATAAAAAAAATACACAAGTAATTCTTTACAAACTATAGGTTTTAGAAATAATTTTAAAACAGAAAAACCTTCTCATATATATACTGAAAATTGATATATATGTGTGTGTGCGTCTGCACATATATAGGTCACCTTAACAATGATTTGAAGAACCCTCCCAAAATAAATTTTAAAATCATAAATCCCTTAGAAAATATAACTTGTAATAAATAAAAACTTTCCTTACCTTTTTTTTGAATGGTAAAGAACCAAAGAGTTCACTGCAAAGAGTGCACTGGTTCATTGGTTTCTCCAAGATGTGCATATATAGACTTATTGGAAGAATTGTTCTCTTTTTATAGACAAAAAATCCTCTAATACGAGTGGTAGGGGATATATATATTTCCATTACCTTTTCAAAGAGAATTTAATGCTAGACTGGGTCTCAGATAGCTTTGTCGTGTCAATCCTAATTAAAGGCTTTGTTTAATTTAAAATGATTGAAATAAAAGTATATTTTATATGAAAGGATAGGGAATTGAAGATCTTTAGTAGATTTGGGGGTGGATCGAGCTTTTATGTTTTGAGTGCAGACATCATGGAGACTCCAGCTTCACACATGGAGTTGAGATCAATTTTTTTTATTTGTAGTCGCAACTTTGATATGGCTTATTAGTATTTTAGTATACTAATCAAAGATAAAATTCTCATTTAATGTTTTTTTCTGAAAAACGTTTCTTGCTTTATGTATATATATAATTTTGATGTTATTAATAGTTTCATGACTTATTATATACCCCCTTTACTAATTTTATATGAAATTTGCATAATTTGTGTGAAATATTAATGTTTTAATACTAAGTATAATTTTTGAGCATTTTTAGAAGTAGTCCAATTGAGTCAGTTGACTATTTTATTTATAAATCTCACCCTACTGATCCAAATTGTGTGGTTCTTATTTTTTAGGATTCCTTATTTAATTTCTCACATATCATTAGAATTAATCATTGACCCATTGGGCCATTTGAATGGTCATATGTACCACACAAGAAGACCCACAAAATCTGTGAAGAAACTGGCCCATCCATGAAGATTTAATTTATGGGCTCTATCAGGAAGTAAAAATTATTTTATTCTCCTCCAAAGTTTGGGGGAAAATGTAAGGAGTATTGGATAAAAATTTCAAGTCCCAACTCTAAAGACAAGGGGTGAAAATGATTCATTTAAACTCATCCCACTATTCTGGATGTGAAATAAAATTAGTACAGTATTCATGACATATCTCATGATGTCATCATCCAATCAAGCTGAGATTTTGCAGTATGAAAGAGAAGATACAGGAGACTGAATTTGTTGAATAAAGTGTTCAGATTTTAAGATATATTCCTATTTATAAACCCATCCACATTTCAGATTTCTAAAAAGTATGGATTGAAATGGACAGTTTAACTTTGTTTAATCAAACCACCATAACTTTGGTTTCATAAGTCAAAATGCCTAAAAATTTTGAGAGTAGTTGGACAAGATTATTATATAATACTTGGAATAAGGAGATATCTCAAGATTCAGATGTCTATATTTCTAAATCGTTGAGCCAAGTGGAGGGATAGATTGGAAATGCAAACAATCCACTTCATTGGGCTATAAATACACCCCCCTCCTCTCCTTCAAAGGGGTTCTCATTTTAGAAGAGAGGAGAAAATATTGGCACAATCAAAGCCTTTACAAGGTCTTGGGAGGACCTTACATACTCAAGTTTTCACTTGAGATACCCTTCCTCCTCTCTTTGTTTCCTTTTACTTTTGTGTTGTTCTTCATTTGTAATCTTGTAAGTTTTGGTTTTTGTAATTCTATTTTAATGCATGTTTCTTCTTCTTTATCTATTATTCTCATCCAACTTCTATTAAATAATATTATTGGTCTTAAAATAGTTTAAATACAGTAAAATACCCTTCCCTTATTATGCTTTCTCATTCAATCTAAAGTTAGTATTTAATTCCCTTCACTATTTGTGTGTGTGTGTTCGACGCACAACTCTTTTCTTATCCATTTATTTTTCTTCTATTTATAATTCATGATCATAAAAATTAAAAATATATTATTAACCAAAATAATGGCTGAGTAAATCTACTATTGGGGTGAGTTATAATTTGGGGATGTTAAGTGATTGAGATCATTTTCTCGGTGGATATTCTTTAAATTAACATTGTGTATGTTAAACTTAGAATGTCGTGGATTAATGACATAATTTGTTTAACGTGTGGTTTCCATGGATTATTGGAACCATAAATACACTACTATAAACAAGATCTAATTGATATTAGAACCCTAAGTTAAGTTAAGGCTTGGATTAAATTCTTAACACTTAGGAATTCCAATCAACATTATCTTGTGAAGTGGGTGTTAATTTAAATACAATATAAAGCAAAGTTCAAGGATATCACAAGCTTAATCCCTAATAATGAACTCACCCCAATCTTTATCAAATTGTTAAATTAAACAGTAATCATTAATCAATTCATTTAATCTTTGCAAACAAATCCCCGAATCAAAATACAATCAACTAAAAACATTCGACTATTAAAAGAGTATCATTGCCGAGGATTCGACCCGAGTGTTGCTATACACATTAGCAGAGCATCAGAACTTTGAACGGTCGATAGGCGATAATCGACCACACTTTCAACTTTTCACTGGTTTTCTTACTTTAAAAACTTGGAAACATTTTTAATATATATATATATACACTTTCATAATAACACATTTTCTAGATTTGAAATAATCAAATCTCACATTGACTTTTCTTTGCATGATATGAGAGCAATTGTCATTCACATTTCTGATTAACAAAACTACAAAAGAATGTTTAATTCATAAAACATACATATACCTTAATGATAAACACTAATACATGCATGATATATCACATATTATAGGAAATTGTCATATTTGATAATGTAATTAACACATATGAATGTATATATGCTTCATTCACATAAAATGATAACATTTGTTTATTAAAAACCATGTAAAATAATAGCGTTATAGGTGCATATAATCAAAGAGTTATTATAGAACTTAGAATCTTAAACCTGTAAATCATTACAAAATACACCCTTTGAAAATACTTACTCCATTGCAAATAGAGATAAAAATAAAAAAATGCACAAGTAATTCTTTACAAACCATAGGTTTTAGGAATAAAATTTTAAAATAGAAAAACCTTTTCTATCTCTCTCTCACACACACACATATGTGTGTGTGTGTGTATACACATATATATACACATATATAGGTTACCATATCAATTATTTGAATAACCCTCCCAACATAAATTTTAAAATCATAAATCCCTTAGAAATTATAACTTGTAATAAATAAACAAACTTCCCTTACCTTTTTTTGAATGGTAAAGAACCAAAGAGTGCATGGGTTCATTGGTTTCTCAAAGATGTGCATATATGGACTTATTGGAAGGATTTTTCTCTTTTTATAGACATGAAATCATTTTCTACAGGAGGTAGGGGATGTATATATCTCTATCACCTTTTCAAAGAGAATTTAATGCTGGATTTGGTCTCAGATAACTTTGTTGTTCCAATCCTAACCGAAGGATTTGTTTAATTTAAAATGATTGAAATAAAAGTATATTTTATATACAAGGATAGGGAATCAAAAAAATTCAATGGATTTGGGGATGGATCGAGCTTTGACGTTTCAAGTGTGGAGACTCCAGCTTCACACATGGAGTTGAGATCAGTTTTTTATTTATAGCTGCAACTTGGATATGACTTATTAGTATTTTAATATAGTAATCAAAGATAAGATTCAAATTTATGGTTTTTGATGAGTCCATATATGATGAGGATAACAATGATCATTGAAAGGAAGAGAATAAGGTTGCGTCAAGGGTGTCTTCTAGTTTGACTACAGGTTGAATATGACATGAGGGTTTGACAGTCCAGATTAGATCTGTCTGGGGTGTAAGACCACACCCATTGGATTTACGAAGTGCTAAAAGGGGAATTGAATCCCTAATAATTATACAACCTATATGGGTTGAAACTCTCAACCACTTAATCAAACGGCTGAAGGAGGAAGATCAGTTGAATGTTTCCACAACCGATCGGGTAGCCGAAACACACCCAACATGTTTTTTTGTTCCTATTTATCAACGTTTCATTCTAATTATCATTTTCATATATCATATGATATATAAATAATAATATTTAAAAATTAATATTCATAAAACATATTTATATCACCTTACTTTGTTAAATAAAAAGATAATATTATTTTTTTAAACTAAGAATTTATTGCATAATAATTGAAAATATAATATTTGTCATCAAGGTAAAAAAAATTCACTATTTTTATTGCAAAAATAAAAGTTTAATAATAGTAAAAAATCACTATTGTTTATATATATATATATCACCAAAGACTCTGACGTGCCATTTTCAACTTTAAATCAAACTTCTAACGGACAAAAAAAAACGTTATAAATACCAGTTTAATTTTGTTCCTACTTATTCCTCTATGATGATTATCCTATTTCCTTTTACTCTTTGTACTTTGACTATTATTCTTGCCACTGTTTTTCTAATTTGGACCAACCCTTCTCTTGATATTCATTTATTTGTTGGTGTTTTCCCATTTGTACTACTGATTATAAGGTACATGGATTAGAAGAGTACTAAAATGTAAGTTTCTTTTATCAAAATAATATTCTGAATTTTTTACTAATAAAATTTTCTACCAATGGATCTCTCGTATCATTTCTATTTTTAAATTAAAAAAATTCTAACAGACATATTTTACAATGGTCAAATTAAAAGCCTTATAAATATCTACATTTAAGGGTATTAAAACACACATAAAATTCATCAAAGTTCATTTGATTACTTTCAAAATGGTGCTATATTTTCCTCTCATTGTCATTTTTATTGCCATTATACTTACTAAAACCTTTCTAATTATAATTGATTCAAGAGTTGTGAACTACCCAATTGGTCTCGTTGTGTTTCTTGGTGGAATACCAATTGTTTTATTATCAATAACAGTGAGTTTGATGGGTTAGTTCTCATATCTAAGTGATGTATTAGCGATGTATGAATAAAATGTTTACTATTTCTGTACTTGTGTTCAAAATTTTATTTATTTTTTGCATTTATGTAATATAAATAATACATAAAAACTCACTTAGAAACATGGGGTGTTACATTCTCCCCCCCTTAATTGAATTGTGCCCTCGCAATTCATTTACACTCATCCCCCAAGTCTGGCTTGATAGTCAAAACCCCAAAGACTATAAAGTTGACTTTCACGATTACCAGAATATCTCCATAGGAAATTAAAGCTCAAGGAAACTTCAAATTCTTCCACTTCCTTTACCTATATGCAGCCTGCGCAAGTGGGGTGGTATGGATGTAAACACCAGAAGATAGTCCTTATAGAATGATAATTAATAAAGTACTCCAAAATTCATTTTGAATTTGATTTATATAGGAAGGTCTCATTGGTTTGTCCTCAAAAGTTTCAAATTCATTGTAGATTCTCCCTATAAAACAAAAACTTAAGAGTTGACACATATATGCTGCATGAAGATTTCCATCTTCCATTGCTCTATAAAAGGATGAGATTGATTCAGGTTGCTTGTATAGAATAAAGCACATAAAAAGACCTTCAGGATACTCTCTTTGGTGTTTATAAAAGAAAAATTGTATATTCCTAATGTCTTTGAAAACAAATCCTGAACCGAGATGAAGACGAAGTATATCAGATGTACCTGATATGTTGTAAATTCATTTTTAGGTAAGCTGCATGACATTGTACGGTTGAGTTTCTCTATTGCATGATTTTGCGATGATTTTAGAAAATAATTTATTTGGAAGACATAATAGATTTGTTCGAGTTCTCCGTCCTTCCATCTAAAAATTACAAATAGAAGGTTTGACTAAGAAAAGATACTTAATCTAACGAAGAGTTCTGATTTTCCAAAATTATCTAGATCGTTCCTCTAATACCAATTGTAATGACCCGAACCCACACTTCTAGATTTGGTGTTAAAACATGCTGTGTATTTTTTTTGTATAAAAGATAACTGAAAAATACACAATGCTTTATACAATAGAGGACCTTTTACCGGTCTAGGATTCTGGAGAAATTAGACTATATTTTCTAGTTTATCAGAGGAAAATAAAATTTAAGCAGTATGTCCACTATGATTTCATGCATGCTAACTCCAAAATCACTATGATACCTATGAAAAAAAATTAAAATATTGGGATAAACATTAAATTCCCCTGCAAGGAGTTTTAAAACCATTGAAATACCTTTTAGGAAATCATTTTTTGAAGATAACTTTTGAGAAATGATTTTGAAATTCTTTAGATAATACTATATAAATACTTTCAGAAATACTTTTGAAAATAATGTTGAAATTATTTACGTAGTGAAAATACTTCAAAATTTTGAAAATAATTACCCTCAAATTATTTTAAAATTAATCCAATGATATTTCTAAAGAAAACTAAATGAAATTTTTTTGAAAACAAAATACTAGGGAAACTTGTAACATTCACTACTGGAAAATGGACCTATACCCACAGTTTTGGGGAAAACCGTGGGTATAGGTCACCCTATCTCCACAGTTTTGCGCAAACTGTGGGTATAGGAATTTTTTGATATCCTATACCCACGGTTTCCCCAAACCGTGGGCATAGGCTACCCTATACCCACGGTTTTCTCCAAACCGTGGGTATAGGGTATCAAAAAATGCCTATACCCACGGTTTGCCTAAAATCATGGGGATAGGGTGACCTATAACCATGGTTTTTCCTAAAACCATGGGTATAGTCGTCGGATAAAAAAACCTATACCCACGGTTTTGACAAACCGTGGGTATAGGTTTCCCGCATGTGCGCGAGAAATTTATTTTTTCCGCTGGAACAAAACAAAATTGGAAGGAGTTCTATACCCATGGTTTATTCTTATATACCCACGGTTTAAATAAATATATTTAATAAAATATATATACACATACATATATGTGGTGATGGGGTAGTGGTAAGGCCGCTCGTAAACGGAGAAGTGGTCGTGAAATCGAATCCCGCGGGCCACTATTTTGTAAAATTTTCTATACCCACGATTTCCAAACCATGGGTATAGAGTTATGACATAGTAAAAAAACCTATACCCATGGTTTTTTGAAAACCGTGGGTATATGTCATGGACCTATACCGACGCCACCAATGACCACGGTTCCCCAAACTGTGGTTATAGCCTATACCCACAGTTTTGGGGTCTATACCCACGGTTTTGAACTGTGGGTATATGATCATTTCCCAGTAGTGATTGAAGAATATCTTGGGCCTAATCACTTAATGAGGGATGAGTTCATTCCCCAATTCCCTACCATATTGACAACATTCAAGTGTCAGGTTTTCTAAAAAGCGTTTTTAGCTTGCATTATGTATATATATACTTTTCACTAGTTTTATTACTTTTAAAACTTGGAAACATTTTTAATACACACACACACACACACATATTCTTTCACAAGAACACATTTTCTAGATTCAAAATAATCAAATCTCACATTGAATTGTATTTGCATGATATGAGAGTAATTGTCATTCACATTTCCCATTAACAAAACCTACAAAAGAATGTTTTATTCATAAAAAATACATATACCTTAATGATAAACACTAATACATGCATGATATATCACATATTATAGGAAATGTCCATATCTGATAATGTAATTAACACATGAATATATATAAGCTTCATGCACATAAAATGATAAAATTTGTTTATTAAAAACCACATAAAATAATAGCATTCTATGTGTGTATAATCAAAGTGTTAATATATAACTCAGAATATTAAACCCATAAATCATTCCAAAACACACCCTTTGAAAATACTGACTCCTTTGAAAATAGGGATAAAAAAAATAAACAACTAATTTTTTATAAACCATAGGTCTTAGAAATAAAATTTTAAAATAAAAAACCTTCTCATATATATACTAAAAATTGATATATATATATATATATGTAAATATGAACATATATATACACATATATAGGTCACCCCATCAATGATTTGAAGAACCATCCCCACATAAATTTGAAAATCATAAATCCCTTAGAAATTATAACTTGTAATAAATAAACAAAATTCCATTACCCTTTTTAATGGAAAAGAACCAAAAGTGAACTGGTCCATTGGTTTCTTTGAGATGTGCATATATGGACTTATTGGAAGGATTATTCTCTTTTTATAAACACACAATATTTTCTATGGGAGGTAGGGGATGTATATATTTCTATCACATTTTCAAAGGGAATTTAATGTTGGATCGGGTCTCAGATAGCTTTGCTATGAAAATCCTAACTGAAGGATTTGTTTAATTTAAAATGATTAAAATAAAAGTATATTTTATATGCAAGGATAAAGAGCTGAATATCTTCAGTGGATTTGGGGATGAATCGAGCTTTGATGTTTTGAGTGTAGACATTGTGGAGACTCTAACTTCACACATGAAGTTGAGATCATATTTTTTTTGGTAGCTATAAATTGGATATGAATTATTAGTATTTCAGTATACTAATCAAATATAAGATTCACATTTAATGTTTTTGATGGGCCATATGAATAATATAGCAATGATCATTGAAGGAAGAGAAGAAGGCTACGTCGAGGGTGTCTTATGGTTTGACTATAGGTTGAAGACAACATGAGGTTTCGACGGTCTAGATTAGATCTATCTGGGGCGTAAGGCCACACTTGTTGGAGTTGTGAAGCACTAAAAGGGGAATTGAAGCATTGATAATCAAATGACCTAGATGAGTTGAAATTATCGGTTTTTGAATTGAACGACTGAAGGAGATGGACTGGTTGGATGTTTCCATAACCCATCAGGTAGCCAAAATGCATCCAACGTGTTTTTTGCTCCTGTTTATCAATATTTCATTCTAATTCTCATTTTCATATATCATATGTTATATAAATAATAATATTTAAAAATAAATATTCATAAAATATATTTATAGTACCTTATTTTTTTAAATAAAAAGATATTATCAATTTTCTTTAAACTAAGAATTTATTACATAATAATTGAAAACATAATATTTTTCATCAAGGTAAAAAAATTCACTATTTTTATTACAAAAATAAAAGTTTAATAATAGTAAACAATCACTATTGTTTAAATATATATATATTTATATCACTGAATACTCTGACACATCATTTTCAACTTTAAATCAAACTTTAACGGACAAAAAAATGTTATAAAAACCAATTTAATTCTGTTATTACTTATTCCTTAATGTTGATTATCCTCTTCCCTTTTTCTCTTTTTATTATAGCTATTATCCTCGCCACTATTTTTCTAATTTGAACTAACCCTTATCTTGGTATTCTTCTATTTGTTGGTGTATTCCCATTTGTACTACTGATTATAAGTTTCATGGATTAAAAGAGTACTAAAATGTAAGTTTATTTTATCAAAATAATATTCTGATTTTATTTACTAATAAAATTTTCTACCAAAGAATCACTCATGTCATTTCTATTTTTAAATTTAAAAAATTCTAATGGACATATTTTACAATGGTAAAATTAAAAGCCTTATAAATATCTACATCTAAGAGCATTCAAACACACATAAAATTCGTTTAAGTTCGTTTGATTGATTTCAAAATGAATATTTTTCTCTCATTCTTAGTTTTATTGCTATTACACTTTCTATAAGATTTCTGATTATAATAGATTCAAGAGATGTAAACTATCCAATTGGTCTCGTTGTGTTTCTTGGTTGAATTCCAGTTTTTTTTATTGGGTTTGATGGGTTAAATCTTGTATGAAAGTGATGTATTAATGTTGTATGAATAAAATGTTTACTATTTATATACATGCGTTCAGAATTTTATTTATTTACTGAATTTATGTAATAGACATAATACATAAAACTCACTTATAAACTTGGGGTGTTACATTCTCCCCCCTTAATTGAATTGCACCCTCACAATTCGTTTACACTCATCCCCTGAGTCTGGCTTCATAGTCAAAACTCCAAGGTCTGTAAAGTTGACTTCCACAATTACGAGAATATCTCCCTAGGAAATTAAAGTTCAAGGCAAATTCAAATTCCTCCACTTCATTTTCCCATATGCATCTTGTGCAAGTAGAGTGGTATGGATGTAAACACCAAAAGATTGTCCTTATAGAAGGACAATCAATAAAGTACTCTAGAAGGTTGTTTTGAATCTGATTTCTATAGGAAAGTCTCATTGCTTCGTCCTCAAAAGTTTCAAATTCATCATAGATTCTCCCCATAAAACATAAATAAGAGTTGAAACATATATGCTGCATGAAGATTTCCATATTCCGCTTCTCTATAAAAGGCTAGGATTGATTCAGGTTGCTCGTATAGAGTAAAACACCTAAAAAGACCTTCAGGATACTCTCCTTGGTGTTTATAGAAGAAAAATTGTATCTGTCTGATGACTTCCAAAACAAATCCCAAATCGTGATGAAGATGAAACATATCAGATATACCTGATATGTTGTAAAGTCGTTTGCAGGCAATCCTTGTGGAGTTTTACATCTTAGTTTCTCTATTGCATGATTTTGAGATGATCTTAGCGAATAATTCATTTAGAAGGCATAAGAGATTTGTTCGAGTTCTCCATCATTTCATCTAAAAACTACAAAGAGAAGGTTTAAAAAAGAAAGGATACTTAATCTAATAAAGGGTTCTGATTTTCCAAAATTATCTAGACTGTTCCTATGACACCAATTGTAATAACCTAAACTCATGCTTCTGGATTCAGTGCTAAAACATGCTGTGTATTTTTTTTGTATAAAAGATAACTGAAAATACACAGTACTTTACACAATAGAGGACCTTTTACTGGTCTATGATTCTAAAGAAATGAGACTACATTTTCTAATTTATTATAGAGAAATAAAATTTAAGTAGTATGTCCACTATATTTATGCATGTACTAGCTCCAAAAACACTACGATACCTGTGAAAATAATTTAAAATAGCAGGATGAGCATTCAATTACCCAGTAAGGGTTTTTAAATCATTGAAATGTCTTTTAGAAAATCATTCCTTGAAAATAACTTTTGACAAATGATTTTGAAATTATTTGGATAATATTATAAAAATAATTTTAGAAATACCTTTGAAAATAATATTGAAATTATTTACGTAGTGAAAATACTTCAACATTTTGAAAATGCTTACGTTCAAATTGTTTTAAAATCAATCTAGTGGTATTTCTGAAGAAAACTATATACAAGCTTTTTGAAAACAAAATATTGGGGAAACTTGTAATATTGAAGGCTATCTTGGGTCTACTTACTTAATGAGGTATGAGTTCACTCCTTAATTACCTACCATATTGACAACGTTCGAGTGTCGAGTTTTCTGAAAAACATTTTTAGCTTTCTTTATGTATATATATACTTTTCACTGGTTTTCTTACTTTAAAAACTTGGAAACATTTTTAACACACACACACACACACACATTCTTTCACAAGAACACATTTTCTAGATTCGAAATAATCAAATTTCACGTCGACTTGTCTTTTCATGATATGAGAGCAGTTGTCATTCATATTTCCCATTAATGAAACTACAAAAGAATTTTTTATTCATAAAACATACATATACCTTAATGATAAACACTAATGCATGCATGATATATCACATATTATAGGAAATGGCCATATCTGATAATGTAATCGAAACATATGAATGTATATAAGCTTCATGCACATAAAATAATAACATTTGTTTATTAAAAACCACATAAAATAATAGTGTTCTAGGCGTGTAAAATCAAAGTGTTATTATATAACTTAGAATCTTAAACTCACAAATCATTTCAAAACACACCCTTTGAAAGTACTGACTCCTTTTAAAATAGATATAAAAATAAAAAAATACACAAGTAATTCTTTACAAACCATAGGTTTTAGAAATAAAATTTTAAAATAGAAAAAACTTCTCATATAGATACTGAAAATTGATGTGTGTGTGTGTGTGCATATACACACACATATATGTCACCCTATCAATTATTTGAAGAACCCTCCCAACATAAATTTGAAAATCAGAAATCCCTTATAAATTATAACTTGTAATAAATAAACAAAATTCCCTTACCTTTTGTTGAATGGCAAAGAACCAAAGAGTGCATTGGTCTGTTGGTTTCTTTGAGATATGCGTATATGGACTTATTGGAAGGATTGTTCTCTTTTTATAGACACAAAATCCATTGCTATGGGAGGTAGGGGATGTATATATTTCTATCACATTTTCAAAGAGAATTTAATACTGGATTGAGTCTCAGATAGATTTGTTGTGAAAATCCTAACTAAAGGCTTTGTTTAATTTAAAACAATTGAAATAAAAGTAAATTTTATATGCAAGGATAGGGAACCAAAGATCTTCAGCGGATTTGGGGGTGGATTGAACTTTGATGTTTAGAGTGTAGACATCATGGATACTTCAACTTCACACATAGATTTGAGATCATATATTTTTTATTTGTAGCCACAACTTGGATACGTCTTATTAGTATTTTAGTATACTAATAAAATATAATATTCACATTTTAATGTTTTTGATGGGCCATAGATAATAAGGATAACTGTGGTCATTGAAGGAAGAGAAGAAGGCTGCGTCTAGGGTGTCTTCTAGTTTGACTACAAGTTGAGGATGATATGAGGGTTTGACGATCCAGATTAGATCTGTTTGGGGTGTAAGACCGCACCCATTAGATTTGCAAAACACATCCAACATGTTTTTTTGTTCCTGTTTATCAATATTTCATTCTAATTCTTATTTTCATATATCACATGTTATATAAATAATAATATTTTAAAATTAATATTCAAAAAATATATTTTTAGTACCTTACTTTGTTAAATAAAAAGATACTATTAATTTTCTTTAAACTAAGAATTTATTATATAAAAATGTAAAACATAATATTTGTTATCAAGGTATAAAAATTTCACTATTTTTATTGAAAAAATAAAAGTTTGATAATATTAAACAATCACTATTTTGTGTGTGTGTATATATATATGTCACCAAAGACTCTAACGCGTCATTTTCAACTTTAAAGGAAGAGAATAAGGTTGCGTTGAGGGTGTCTTCTGGTTCGACTACAGGTTGAAGATGACAGGAGGGTTCGACGGTTTAGATTAGATCTGTTCAGGGTGTATGACTGCACCCATTGGATTTGTGAAGTGCTAAAAGGGGAATTGAAGCACTGATAATCAGACAACCTAGATGGGTTGAAACTCTCAGCCGCTGAATCAAATAACTGAAGGTGGCAGACTGATTGGATGTTTTCATAACCGATCGAGTAGCCAAAACGCATCCGACATGTTTTTTTATTCCTTTTTATCAACAATTCATTCTAATTCTCATTTTAATATATCATATGTTATATAAATAATAATATTTAAAAGGTAATATTTAGAAAATATATTTATAGTACCTTACTTTTTTAAATAAAAAGATACTATTAATTTTCTTTAAACTAAGAATTTATTACATAATAATTGAAAACATAATATTTGTCATCAAGGTACAAAAATTTCACTATTTTTGTTTCAAAAATATAAGTTTAATAATATCAAACAATCACTATTGTTTATATATATATATATATATATATATATATATATATATATCACCAAAGGCTCTAACACATCATTTTCAACTTTAAATAAAACTTCTAATGGAAAAAAGAAAACGTTATAAATACCAGTTTAATTCTGTTATTAATTATTCCTGTATGATGATTCTCCTCTTCCCCTTTTCTATTTTTTTTTCTGGCTATTATTCTTGCCACTTTTTTTTCTTCTAATTTGGACTAGCCCTTCTCTCAGTATTCTTATATTTGTTGGTGTAGTCCCATTTATACTACTTATTATAAGTTTCATGGATTAGAAGAGTACTAAAATGTAAGTTTCTTTTATCAAAATAATATTATGATTTTATTTACTAATAAAATTTTCTACCAATGACTCTCTCATGTCATTTCTATTTTTAAATTAAAAAAATTCTAACAGGCATATTTTACAACGGTAAAATTAAAATCCTTATAGATATCTACATTTAAGGGCATCTAAACACACATAAAATTCATTAAAGTTCATTTGATTTCTTTCTAAATGGTAATATATTTTCCTCTCATTCTCAGTTTTATTGCTTTTGTACTTGCTATAACATTTCAGATTATAACAGATTCAAGATATATGAATGACCCAATTGGTCTTATTGTGTTTCTTGGTGGAATTCTAGTTGTTTTATTATCAATAACAGTGGGTTTTATGAGTTAGTTATTGTATAGAAGTGATGTATTAGCGATATATGAATAAAAGGATTACTATTTTTGTCATTACGTTCAGAATTTTATTTATTTAATGCATTTATGTAACAGACATAATACATAAAAACTCACTTAGAAACCTGGGGTGTTACATTCTCCCCCCTTAAATGAATTGCGCCCTCGCAATTTGTTTATACCTATCCCTTAAGTCTCGCTTGATAGTCAAAACCCCAAAGTCTATAAAGTTGACTTCCACGGTTTCCAGTATATCTCCCTAGGAAATTAAAATTCAAGGAGACTTCAAATTACTCCACTTCCTTTACCCATATGTATCTTGTTCAATCAGGGTGGTATGGATGTAAATTCTATAAGATAGTCCTTATAGAAGGATAATAAATAAAGTACTTCAGAATGTCATTTTGAATTCGATTTCTATAGGAAAGTCTCATTGATTCATCCTCAAAAGTTTCAAATTCATCTTAGATTCTTCCCATAAAACAAAAACTTAAGAGCTGAGACATATATGGAGCACATCAATTTCTATATTCCACTGCTCTATAAAAGGCTAGGATTGATTCACGTTGCTTGTAGAGTAAATCACCTAAAAGGACCGTCGAGATACTCTCCTTGGAATTTATAGAAGAAAAATTGTATTTGCTTGATGTCTTTGAAAACAAATCCCGATCTGTGATGAAGACAAAGTATATCAGATGTACCTGATATATTTTAAAGTCATTTGCAAGCAAGCCACATGACATTGTATGACCGAGTTTCTCTATTTCATGATTTTGTGATGATCTTAGAAAATAATTCATTAGGAAGGGATAAGATATTTGTTCGAGTTCTCCATCCTTCCATCTGAAAATTACAAAGATAAGGTTTGACTAAGAAAGGATGCTTAATCTAATGAAGGGTTCTGATTTTCCAAAATTATCTAAACCGTTCCTCTGATACCAATTGTAATGACCCGAACCCATGCTTCCGAATTCAGTGCTAAAATATGATGTGTATTTTTTTGTATAAAAGATAACTAAAAAATAAATAGTGCTTTATACAATAGAGGACCTTTTACTGGTCTAGGATTCTGGAGAAATTAGACTACATTTTCTAATTTATCAGAGTGAAATAAAATTTAAGTACTATGTCCGCTATGCTTCCGCATGGGCTAACTCCAAAAGTACTACGATACCTGTGAAAAACATTTAAAATAATAGGATAAGAATTCAATTGCCCAATAAGGGGTTTTGAAATAGTTGAAATACCTTTTAGGAAATAATTCTTTGAAAATAAATTTTAAGAAATGATTTTTAAATGATTTGGATAATATTATAAAAATACTTTCAGAAATACCTTTGAAAATAATATTGAAATTATTTAAGTAGTGAAAATACTTCAACATTTTGAAAATACTTACAATCAAATTGTTTTAAAATTAATCTAGTGATATTTATAAAGAAAACTATATGCAATATTTTTGAAAACAAAATACCAAGTAAACTTGTAACATTAAAGACTATATTGGGCCTACTAACTTAATGAGGGATGATTTCACTCCCCAATTCCCTACCATATTCACAATGTTCAAGTGTCGGGTTTCCTGAAAAGAGTTTTATGCTTGCTTTATTTATATATATACTTTTCACTCATTTTCTTACTTTAAAAACTTGGAAACATTTTTAATACACACATATATATACTTTCAAAAGAACACATTTTTTAGATTTGAAATAATCAAATCTCACATTGATTTGTCTTTGCATGATATGAGAGCAATTTTCATTCACATTTCCCTTTAACTAAACTACAAAATAATGTTTTATTCATAAAACATACATATACCTTAACGATAAACCCTAATATATGAATGATATATCACATATTATAGGAAATGATCGTATCTGATGATGTAATTTACACATATGAATTTATATAAGCTTCATGCACATAAAATGATAACATTTGTTTATTAAAAACAACATAAAATAATAATGTTCTAGGTGTGTATGATCAAAGAATTATTATATAACCTAGAATATTAAACCCATAAATAATTCCAAAACACACCCTTTGAAAATACTAACTCCTTTGAAAATAGAGATAAAAGTAAAAAAGATACACAAGTAATTATTTACAAACCATTGGTTTTAGAAATAAGATTTTAAAATAGAAAAACCTTCTCATATATATACTAAAAATTGATATATATATGTGTGTGTGTGTGTGTGCACACACACACACACATATATATCAGTCACCCTATCAATTATTTGAATAACCATCCCAACATAAATTTGAAAATCATAAATCCCTTAGAAATTATAATTTGTAATAAATAAACAAACTTCCCTTACATTTTTTTGAATTGAAAAGAACCAAAGAGTGCACTGGTCCATCAGTTTCTCCGAGATGTGCATATATGGACTTATTGGAAGGGTTGTTCTCTTTTTATTGACATAAAATCCTTTGCTATGGGAGTTAGGGGATGTATATATTTCTATCACCTTTTCAAAGAAAATTAAATACTGGATTGGGTCTCGAATAACTTTATTGTTCAAATCATAACTGAAAGCTTTTTTTTTAAATTTAAAATGATTTAAATAAAAGTATATTTTATATAAAATGATTGGGAACCAAATATATTCAGTGGATATTGGGGTGGATCGAGCTTTTATGTTTTGAGTGTAGACATCGTGGAGACTCCAACTTCACACATGGAGTTGAGATTAGATTTTTTTATTTGTATCCATAACTTGGATATGGATTATTAGTATTTTAGTATACTAATCAAAGATAAGATTCACATTTAATGTTTTTGATAGGCCATAGATGATGAGGATAACAATGATCATTGAAGGAAGAGAAGAAGGCTACATCGAGGGTGTCTTCTGGTTCGACTATAGGTTGAAGACGACAGGAGGGTTCGACGATCCATGTTAGATCTGTCCAGGGTGTAAGACCACACTCATTGGATTTGAAAAGCACTGAAAGGGGAATTTAAGCATTGATAATTGGATGACCTAGATGGGTTGAAACTCTCAACTGCTAAATCGAACGAATGAAGGAGGCAGACCAGTTGGATGTTTCCATTACCGATTCGGTAGCCAAAACGCATTCAGAATGTTTTTTGTTCCTATTTATCAACGTTTCATTCTAATTATCATTTTCATATATCATATGTTATATAAATAATAATATTTAAAAATTAATATTCAGAAAATATATTTTTAGTACCTTAATTTGTTAAATAAAAAGATACTATTAATTTTCTTTAAACTAAGAATTTATTACATAATAATTGAAAACATAATATTTGTCATCAAGGTATAAAAATTCACTATTTTTATTGAAAAAATAAAAGTTTAATAATAGTAAATAATCACTATTGTGTGTGTATATATATATATATATATCACCAAAGGCTTTGACAATCATTTTAAACTTTAAATAAAACTTCTAACGGACAAAAGAAAACATTATAAATACCAGTTTAATTCTATTATTACTTATTCTTGTATGATGATTTTCCTCTTCCCTTTTTCTCTTTGTATTCTGGCTATTATTCTCGCCACTGTTTTTCTAATTTGGACTAACCCTTCTCTTAGTATTTGTCTATTTGTTGGTGTATTCCCATTTGTACTACTGATTATAAGTTTCATGGATTAAAAGAGTACTAAAATGTAAGTTTATTTTATCAAAATAATATTATGATTTTATTTACTAATAAAATTTTCTACCAACGACTCTCTCATGTCATTTCTATTTTTAAATTAACAAAATTCTAACGGGCATATTTTACAACGGTCAAATTAAAAGCCTTATAAATATCTACATTTAAGGTCATTCAAACACACATAAAATTCATCAATGTTCATTTGATTGTTTTCAAAATGGTTCTATATTTTCCTCTCATTATCAGTTTTATTACTATTACACTTCCTATAACCTTTCTAATTATAACATATTTAAGATATGTGAACTACCCAATTGTTATTTTTGTGTTTCTTAGTGGAATTCCAATTGTTTAATTATCAATAGAAGTGAGTTTGATGAGTTAGTTATTGTATGGAAGTGATGTATTAGCGATGTATGAAAAAAATGTTTACTATTTATGTCCTTATGTTCAGAATTCTATTTATTTACTACATTTATATAACAAACATAATAAATAAAAACTCACTTAGAAACCTGGGGTGCTATATATGACCTACATATTTTTTTTGAAAAGGATGAGGCTTGACGATCCCTTTATTAAATTAAAAAGCGAAAAACAGATGAGGAACATGCAAAGCATAAAATTTCTACCAGCAAAACAGAAGAAAAAGTGACTAGTTGTAACGATCCACGATTGGGCCAATCCCACATGGGAAGATCGACCACACCCAAGGCCACCACTAGTAGACAACAATCCCTCATATACCCACCACATGGCATCCCAAATAGCACATAACAGGAATTGTCCCCTACCTATTGGGGTTTTTAATTCGCCTCCCCTACATTGGGTATTTATGGTCTTGATAATTTGTACTAGTTTTATAATAGTGACGTCTATGTTTATTCTTCATTCAAAGTTAATAATTACCAGATCATTAATTTTACTCTTAGGGATGATTTATAATTATTTATGATGTTTCAAATTTCATTCATGAGTGTTTTAGTCACTATCTTTTAAGATGAAATTGATAATGATCATGTTTCAGTGATTCTTTACGAACAAAAGGTGTTTTCTTAATTAATGGGTTAAATGTTGATATAACATTACTAGAACAAAAAAAACATTATTTTCATATTTATATCATATTACACCAGTAAATATGTTCTCATAGTCATTCATGGCACAAATGTATAATATTGTTCAAGTAGGTGGCTAAATCGACCCAGACATGAACCTACCATGATTAATGGATGATTATGATATGATTTAGTTGTAATATCATTATACTAGAAGCACGGTGATATTATTTATTATTTTTTAATGTGATATATCAAAATTTTAAATAATTATAAAGAAAATATAATTTATATAAAGTCATTACTTAGAAAAAAAGAGATCATTTTTCTTTTAGTTTGCTTATTTTAAATGATTAAATTAATGATAATCATTTTCTAATCATATCATTGATAGGTTCTCTAATTTTTTATACTAAAACCTTCATGATATAATAAACATCGTGTTTATCCTTTAATTTTATCCTTAGATCCAACCTTCTAAGGCATTGATGGAAAACGAAACATGTGGCGTCACGAAGATGGTAATGTTGGGAAAGATGGAAAATGACGAACACACAAACAAAAGCAAAATGAACGTGAAGTGGAAATAAATTATTTCCCTAAAAAAAAGTGGATGCACAAAGACCAAAAAAATAAGTACAGAAAAATAAATGTTGACATTGGAAATTTTTAACGTGGAAAACCCAAAAAGGGAAAAACCATGAGACCTAGTCCAGAAAGAGGGATCCACTAAAAATCAAGAGTACAAATAAGAGACTCCAAAATATGTGTGGGATATCAAAAATAATACTCAAATAAAATATTGGATCAAAGGCATAGAGTAGTTATAGTCTGAAAAAATGATCTTCGAAAAAATTCAATCACCAAATGGGATTTGTTCTCCGTATTTCTGATATGTGTAGAAACCAAGTAGCTACCTCCACTTTTATAACAAAATAATCAGCATGAAGATTTGTAACTCCACAAAAACTCTTCTTTGGACATGCATTTTTATTTAATGAAAATGTGTCATGTTCCATTTGAGGAGGCACCCAAAAAACCCCCCTTCTACTCAAGTGGGGATCACCTCCAATTTTGCAATCAGTCGACAAGTCTCAAATTTTCCTCTGAGTAAACTCTTGGTCAACATGTCTGACCCATTGTCATCAGTTTGGATCTTCTCATGATGAAACTGTCTTGAATAAAAAATATTGTAGATCCAATGATACTGAACATCAATATGTTTTGACCTTCCATGAAAAGTGGAATTATTTCCCAAACAAATAGAACTCTGACTATCACAAAAAAAACATACCTATCCTGATTAAAATTGAGCCCTCGAATAAAAATTTTCATCCATAAAAATTATTTTCATGCCTCTGTAGCTACAATAAACCCTGACTATATGGTAGATAAAGAAATACATCTCTACAATCTAGACTATCAAGACAAAACTCCCCATGAAAAAGTGATCAAATGGACCGAAGTAGACTTCCTTGAATCAATATCTTCTTACATATCTAAAAATGTAAAGTCACAAAGCATAGGTTCTCATTTTCCAAAACATAATCTCAGATCAGAAGTACCAAAAAGATAACGAAATATAAACTTAACTAATATCTAATGCTCCCTACCCAGATTAAATAGAAAAAGAATGACCACACCAACTATATGAGCTATATCAGGTATAGTACATACCATCACATACATAAAAAAACCAACAACATATGAATAAGGTATGTGTTGCATCTCTGCTCTCTCTTCATCAGTAGAATGAAACTGACTGGTACTGAGCTTAAAAGGTAAATAAAGAGGAGTACTAAGTACTTTCTCTCCATCCATAAAAAATCTCTAAAGAACCTTATCAATATATATTTCCTGAGATAACTATAATTTCTTGGTCTTTCTATCACGAGAGATCGACATGACAAGAATCTGTCATGCTAGCCCCAAGTATTCCATCACAAAAGTCTGACAAATATATTTATTCAATCTATCAATTCTAGAAGCATCATAGCCAATAGTGAGCATATCATCAACATAAAGCAACAGTATAATAAAATCATCATCAGTAAATCTCTGAACAAAAACACAATGATTAGAAGATGCCTTCCCAAAACCTTGATAAAAAATGATGGATTCAAACTTCTTATACCATTGCTTCAGATCTTGATTTAAACTATACAATCTCTTCTTTAACCTACAAACATGATTTTCTTTACCTATTTCAATAAAACCCTCTAGCTGCTCCATAAAAATATCCTCCTCTAAATATCAATGGATAAAATTTGTCTTCACATCCATATTCTCAATATACAGATCCAAACTAGTAGAAAAACCAAAAACAACCCGAATGGAAGACATTTTGACAACAAGTGAGAAAATATCATCAAAATCAATACCTTTCTTCCGATGAAAGCCTTTAACAACTAACCTTGCCTTGTATTGTGGAATATAACTAGATTATTTATTTTTAATCTGATAAATCCATCGATTTTCAAATATCTCTTACCTGTAGGTAACTTCACCAACTCAAAAGTATGGTTGTTGTGCAAGGATCTCATATCATTATCCATTTTTGTAACCCATTTTACCTTTTGATCACTTTCCATCACCTCATCAAAAGATTCTGGTTCTCCCCCTTCAGTGAGGAGAATATAATCATCAGGTGAATACTGAGTAGAAATGGCATGATACTGAGATGACCTACGGAGTGGAACTATGAGTTCATTAATAACCCTTGGAACCAGATCATCAGAAACAAAAGGTGCATCAAAAACATCAACTCCAACCTGTTCACCTTGAACATCATTATGCACATCAACATGATCATCAAAATCAATAATACGAGGTAAATGTGAATCAGAACCTAGATCAATATTGATAAGGGCATCATAAGTTAGAGTAGTATATTTTTCTACCTTATTAATATCTGCAATAATCTCATTCTCCTTAAACACTACATCAAAACTTCTAAAAAGTTTCTTTAAAGTAGGATCATAAAACTTATACCCAAACTCATCATGTCCATATCCAATAAAAATACACTATTGTTGATTACCATCCATATTGGATCTCTCATCTCTAGGCACATGAACAAAATCCTTGCAACCAAAAACATACAAGTGATTGTACCTGATCTATTTTCCATAACAAACTTATTGGGAGTGTCTGTCTACAAAGAAACCATAGGTGATAAATTGATAATATAAGCAGTAGTAAGTAAATCCTCACCCCAAAAATGTCTAGGCAACTTTGCTTTCGAAATAAAAAAATAAACTATTTCCAACAAAGTCTTGTTCATCCACTCAACTACACCATTTAGTTGTGGTGTCTTAAGAGGCATCTTCTGATGCCGAATACCTTCATTCCTATAATACTATTCAAATGGAACATAATACTCCACCTATTGTTAGTGTGAATACATTTCAATTTCTTACCTAATTCCCTCTTAGCAAAAATATGAAATTGCTTAAAAACACCGACCACCTGAATTTTGGCATCCAAAACATGAACTCAGAGCTTACATGAGTATTCATAAATAAATGAAACAAAATAAAGACCACCAAAAAAGGTCTTAGATTTCAAAGTACCAAAAATGTCAGAATGTAATAATCTAAGTACCTGTGAATTCCTGTGCAAAGGATGACTGCTGAAACTCACTCTGCTCTATTTTACAGCCATATAGTGATCACACATGTCCAATTTGACACTCTTCAAATTTGAAATAATATTTTTCTTGAAAAAACAACCAATACCTTTATCACTAACACAGATAATCCTCTTATTCCAGAACTTGGATGAAACACTACACTCAAAAATGAAAGTAGTATCACAAGAAATAGAATCTTTAGTCTAGTACAAACTTGACTTCTTCTTCCCTCGAGCCACAGTCAAAGAACCCTTGGAAATATTCCATTGGAAATCCCCAAAAGTACCAATAAACCCTTCATCATCAAGAACTCTAGTAGAAATAAGATTCAAGTGAACCTCAGGTGCATGTCAAACATTCTTCAAAATCAGTTTACTTCCTGTACTGGTCTCTAAAAAAACAATCACGATACCTAAAACATCAGCATAACCATCATTACCCATATTCAAAATCCCAAAAATTACATAGGATGTAAGATGTAAAGAACTCCTTCGATGTCATGTAAAAATAGGTACCACTATCAATAACCTAGTAAGAATAATCAGAACCAATATTAATGGAGTCATAAACAATAACAAGATTACCCCTATAGCGGTGGTGGCATGATCATCTTCATCACCATTTTTCTTCTGCTGATTTTGTTTTATTATATTTTCTATTTTCAGCTGATAACAAAACTTCTTAACATGCCCTTTCTTACCACAATGATGAAATTCAAATTCTCTTTTCTTTGATCTAGATTTTCGTATGACTTTTCTATTACCTAGACTGCTCTGTCCCTAATTTATTTCTTGGATTCTCTCCTTTTTTTCTATGACTAAAAGCTCTGAAGATGATTTATATTGAGTACGTATCCTAAAATCTTCATTCAAAATATCCGACTTAACAAAATTGAATGTCATAGAACCATTAAGAGAAGAACTAGTTAGATTAACATGTAAATTATCCCAATAATTAGGTAAAGTGTTAAGCAACAAAAGCATTAAAAACTCATCTTCAAAACTCATATCATACAGTTGATCAAAACATTTATGATATTCACTCAAATATTCAGAAATATATGTACCTTCTTTGTACCTCAAATTCATCATTTTTTTGAGAAGAAACAATTTATTTTTTCCTGTCTTAGAATCATATGTAGTATCAAGCTTCTCTCACAAAGTTATGGCATGTGAGATGTTGAAAATATGGTTCATCACATTATCTTCGACCCGTTGGAGAATAAAACCACAAACCATCTCATTCCCGAATGCCCATTCTTTATCTAATATCCTTTCTGGATTTTAGGTACTAAACATCAGAAGATGCATTCACTTTATAAAAATCATATCCTTCATTTTTATTTTCCACATATAGTATTTGGTACCATTAAATAAAATCATCTTACTATAATTGGATTCCATAAAAAATATGAAATAAAAACCAAACCCTCTGATACTAGATGTTGGTAAAGATGAAAAATGAAAAATACACAAACAAAATCAAAGTGAATGTGTAGTGAAAATAAATTCTTTCCCTCTAAACAAAATCATATGTGCAACTTCCAAAAAAAATAAGTGTAGAAAAATAAATATTGACACCAAAAATGTTTACCGTGGAAAACCCAAAGAGGGAAAAACCACGGGACCTAGTATAGAAAGTGGGATCCACTAAAAATCAAGAGTACAAAGTAGAGAATCCCAAATATGAGAAGGATCTTAAAAATAATACTCATATAAAATAGTGGATCAAAGGTGGAGAGCAGATGCAGTCTAAAAAAATGATCATCGAAAAAAGATGATCGTCGAAAAAAGATGATCACCCAACGAGATTTACTCTCTGTATTAACGATGTGTGTAGAAACCAAGTCGCGACCTTCCATTTTATAATAAAACAATTCATGTGAAGATTTTTAACTCCACAAAAATTCTTCTTTGACCACACATTTTTATTTAATAAAAACATGTCATGCACCATTTGAGGAGGTTCCCAACAGGTAGTTTGTACAATGCATAAACAATAATTTTGTTTTTCTTAATGGATAGGGTTTATAAATAAATAATGATAATAAAATTAATATAATAACATTATAGTATATAAATGATAATAATATCATTATATTAGTGTGGTTAAAATAAATTTGAATGAAGAAAATTAAGAAGAAAAACTAAGTATTTGATAATACTCACGCTGAGGTCTTTAATTTTCCTTAGAAGTCTCCTTGGAAATGAAGGTTTATACTAAATAATGGTTACAAGAATATTTTAAACATGGAAGAGGGTTATAGGAGGATAAAATGGAATATTTTTAAGTAGAAATTTATAGTAAAGGCATGTCATTAAGTGGTTAAGATTCTACTCTTTTATAAGTGAAGGAAAGTGTAGTTTTGGGAGTGTCCCTTAAATTTTTTTATAATGTAAGGCTACTATTAAAGTTTCAAAGAACACAAAATGGAAAAAAGAAGATAGTAAAATGATTTTGGGTATAAAATAACCTCAAACACTCTTTTTTTATACAATTTCTAGTGTTTTAAATATTTTTGTTTTAACTTTTAATCTTTTATCCTAATCTACTTTTACCTTGGTAAGTAATTTCTAACATTAGTAATTAATTTTAATGTGAAAGATTAAGATTGAATTTTTTACCTAATTTGATACTTCTAATTCTAATTTTGAAAATAATTTTTTTAAATAAAGTTTCTATTGGTCGGAGTAGAGTACTCAAGAGGGGGTGAATTTAGTATCTATAAAAATTTCTGTTTGAAAAGTTTTCTTAAAAGGTTCCCCAATAAAAATAAATACATCCTAGTTAATCAAAGTAATATGGTTATGAAAGTTTGACTGTTCAAATAAATTCTTAGAAGATTGATTAATTCTCAGTAATATAAATATTGGTTATTGATATTACTTTTGAATTTATTCTAATAAGGAAAAATAATTATAACTTCTGTCCAAGATTAACTATCAAAGTGAATCTAGTGATTTCTAAATTATACAGTAAAATAGAGAAAACTAAATTAAATAACATAGCAGATATAAAAAAAGTGGTTCAATATCAAGATGATACCTAATCCACTTCACTTGGTGATCACCTACCACCAATAAGTTTATATAAATAAACTTGATCCACACCCTGAATTGGGGTAAACAACAGTGCACAAGACTGTCTAGGTCACACGACCTCTTCTACAGTTTTTCATGGGTAAACTACCAGGTCACACAGGGACCTCTTCCACACTTATCCATGGGAGTAAACAAGTGTAAAAAAGATATGATAGGAAGGATATCTTTTATCCTTCAGTTTAGTGCAGGAGACAATGCATGTTTTTATACAGACACACACACACACTGCTCGAAAGATAAAAACAATACACAACAAAGAAAAGATGATGAGATAAGGTTAGAAGTGATCTGAGTGTCATTCTATGCAGCTTTGGAATTCTAGGATGAAGCATATGTAAGAATCGAGTCCTCTTGCAAGAAACAGAGTATCGCAAGTCTGATGCTATAGTTTTTAGTTATTTCTGGCTCATATTCTTTGTGGAGTTGGTATTATGAAGATGTTCTTGACTCTGATCTATGATATTCCAGCTTTTGGATTTGTGAATGTTTTGTGTGTTCTTAAGATGTATCTTGTTGCATGTGTTGGTTCGCGCTTCTTCACTATATCACTACCACTCTTTTTTCGGGGCCATGCTTTTCTTTTTATTCTTAGAGTGCACGTGTTGAAGCCGATAGGATGCATGTATTCTTTACCTCATACCTCATACTATCAAGTGAAATTTCTACAAAGAAATATTAATTATGTCAGTGCATTTAAAAGGCTCAAATATGACTATTAGAAATTAAATCGAAAATGAAAAAACAGATTAAAGAATGCTGTCATAGTCTATCTGAAAATGGTGTCACTTGGAAATGGTGCCTCCATGAAATGTTGGCTCCTTCTTTTCCTTTGACCAGTGAGATAGTCATGATGGCATAATTGTATAGAGATCAAGAACTGGTAGAACAGATGCGGTGTTAGGATCACGGTGTTTGGTCACAGTGTCTAGTCAGAGTATCTGGGTCACAATATCTGGATCACGGTGTCTGGTCAAGGTGTATGGTCTTGGTGTCTGGGTCATGGTGTCTAGGTCACGGTGATTGGTCATGATGTCTGGGTCATGGTATCTGAGTCACGATGTTTGATCATGATGTCTGGTTCACGATGTCTAGGTCCTTTTCCAGAAAAACAAAACCGGTGGCAGACTCATAGTTTCTCAGACTTAACCAAATATTTGTATATAGACTTGAGAAGTAATATTCACAGAGTTAATTAGACATAATCATTCATAGAAGAAATCATTATAGAACAAAGTTAAATGTAGTTTAAAATAATCAAACATAGAACTTAAGATCTTTGATAGGTTTATTTAAAGCATAAAGAAACTAACCATCTGTACACATAATTTGAGATAGATTGAATAGGATTAACAAGATTTACAGAATGTATATGATTTGTGATCATTAAAACATGATTAAAGCATGATGAGTCCAACAATCTCCCCCTTTTTGATGATCACAAATCATGTGAGTGAGATATCTGTTCTTAGTGGATGCATATCTCCCTTAGTGTGCATTTAGAGTGCATGTCTCTCCTCCTTTTGGGATTATCAAAAAGAGTACAAAAGTAAATAAGAGAATATACAAGAAGATTACACAGTTCATTAGATGGAGAAAGATGTGTCATTATAAACAATAAAAAACAAAAAGAAAAAAATATCCCTATCAAAAATAATGTTCACTCTTCTTCAGCACTAGTTGTCTTCTCTTTTCCCTTTGAAGCAGCATCAGGAGAAGCCACAGGAGTAGAGGTAGAAGTTGAAGAAGGAAGTGAACCACCTGTCAGAGAAGGAAGAGGGAGTCATTCAAAAACATAAGGGGCCAAGGTAGATTTGGTAGAAGACTGGGGTAATTGTTGGTCAAGAATAACAGGCCTGATCTGACTTAGAGCCTAAGAGATGGACATAGAAGTAGAGGTAAAGGTAGTGGATGAGAAGGTAGGAAAAATGAGTCGCAAGGGTGCAGCTGCAGGAGCCACAATATCAGTGCTCTACACATGAATATAAGTCCTTAATAGCTTGATGAAGTCAGCAATAATCTCATCACCATACTGCATGGATTTCTCAAAGTCATCTTTGTTCTCTATGAACTTGTCCAATAAAGAAGTGGAATCCTTTAGCTTTTGAACTTGAGTTTTGAAATCTTGAGTGACAGGAGGGATTTTCAGATTCTCTACAAGGTACTTGAAATGATTTTTCATATCATTCTTAGAGAAAATCCTATTGAAGTAGAAATCCACCTTCTTAGTAATTTCTTCTTAAGCATCATTTTCAATCTTGGAATGAATTCTTACTAAATCAAGAACTCTATCACTATTCTTGAAAACCACAGATAAAGAATCTTTGTCAAAGCCAATGATCACTAATTAGAGTTCTTCTTTAACAGCCATTCTAAGCATATCACTATCCAAATAGGATTGAGATGACTTTACAGAGGTACTAGAAGCTGTAACAGCTAAAGTAAGGGACTTCAGTTGATTTAGAACTTTCTGGAGATAACCCTTATACTCATCAATCAACTTGTTAAGAACAATAACAATCTCACACATCTCTTAAACCATTTTCTTGTTTCTTTAAGCCATATTTTTAGTTAAGGAAGTTAGGTTAGGTTGAATTATAGAGACAACTTCCTGTGGAATTTGACCACTAACATCCTCAACAGGATGAGAAACAGGTTCGAGTCTTGATTTTAGTACTCTCTACATATCTTTAACCAAAGCTCTGAGAGACTTCACTTCATCACTTAGCTATTTGTTCTCAACTCCGACCTCTTGAATTTCATGAAGTATTTTTGGATGAATCTTCCATATAATCTTTTGTAACAACATGTAAACATCTCTTTCACTCAAGTTTTTCACAAGAGTAGGTTGAGTGTTCATGATCTTTTCAACTCCAGCCAATAAGGTAGCTCCAAAGGATTTCAAATCATCTGTACTCATAAGGTAGAAGTTTCTTGTGAAGGTTCGAGAATAGAAGCTGAGACATGCTTAGGTTCCTTTGTAGAGATAAATTCAAGATTAGATACTAGTTTCAATTGAAACACAATAGATAGATCTATACCTTTAACTGAGGCTTCTTGGGAATAATTTACATCAAAATAGCTAGGGAATTTATACCATGTATCCATAGAGCTTGGATCAATTGGATTAGGAACATCAATAATTTCTAGATTAGGGTGTTGCTCCCTCTCAATAGGTGCATCTCTCATAGGACTAATAGATTTAGATGTTTGATCTATTTCCAAAATTTCATCCCTAATAGCCTCACCCATTTCTTTTCTATCCAATTGAAAGGCTTGCTCCATTCTTTCTTCAGCAGATGGGATAGTCTTAGGAACAACTTGTTCCTCTAGGTGTTCCTTAGAAGCAACTTCTTTCTCAAAAGAAATTTCTTCTTCTAAATGCTCTTCCAGAATATCCCTTTCCCTTTAAATAACAATATATTATTCTTTAGAAGTAGGTTCTTATTCCAGATCATCAATTTCTTCAGGAACAAGTACTTCCTTCTCAATTAAGACTTGAGGAACAGGTTCACTGCCTTCCTTATCTAGGGCAGTTTCCCCTGTAGGTGCAACAACCTCTTCTTCTTCTTCCTCAACAGGATAGTCAGAAATTTCATCTGGTTCTAGACCAGGATCATAAATTTCCTTAGGTTTTGAATAATTCTCAATAGGGTTGAACTTTTCATAAACCCTGTCATTATCCTCTACCCATGATTTTCTCCATGGATTCCAGCTGATTTTTATTCTTTTGACTGTAACCTTTGAGATACAAAATTCATAGTCCTTAATGAATTATTCATATGGTCTAACCAACCCTTTAGCATGAATCATAGTAGATATTATCCTTGAGTAGAATAAGGAGTTTTACTTTTAGGTTGTCTTTATCAACTCACACATATGAAGTATAACATACTTGTATAGGGTAATCTTGTGTCCATTCTTTATAATATGTATCAAAAATACATCTTGATACTTGAGTGTAGAAAAGTCTCATTTTCTTGGAATAATCAAATTCTAAACAAACTTAAACAAAATTTTGGTTTCACCATCTAGCTCAACAGCAATAACTCTTCTCTTAGTTTTATTGTCAGTCAAGCTTCCCAAGGCTTCTTATAAAACAAAGATCTCACTTGGAGGAGGAGGACCTCTCTGGTAGTCCTAAAAAATTCCCTCATGAGGTATACTTATGCAAGAAACCCATAACATCAAAGAAAAGGTATATCTTTGACCATTGATCCAGCTTCTCACAACAAATCCATATTCTATATCAAAAGAGAATTGAACGAACTGATAAAACTGAGTGATTAGCTTTGGGTAAATCGGTCTTTCCTCTTTTGTGAACCAATCCAGCCATTCCTTATCTTTCAACACTTTCAATACTAAATACTTACTTAACATCAACCACTTATGGCAGATTTCCTTTTCAGGTATCGCTATTCTATTCACCAGGTTCAGATTCAAAGGACCTTCAGCCACTATCTTTAGTGTTATTTTCATCTTCTTCTTTGATCTGCGCTTCTCAGAAGTTGATGAGGATGGACGTTTAATTCTGGGCATTCAATGAAGGTTCGAAAGAGAGAGTAAGGTTGAATGAGGGGTCATGGTTTGAGAGAAGATAGCTCGGGTGAAGAAAGGATTGAAACTTATTTCGTTTTTATCATTTAGGGATATTGAGTGTCGAAAAATCAAAATCATGGAAAAGTAAAAGAATAAAATAATCAATTACAATGATATGGGTTATAATATGTAAATAAAAAGATAAAGTGTCTTTATGATGAGACCGAAATAGACTTTCATGGTGAGACCGTAATAGGTTTTCACGGTGAGACTGTAATAGGTTTTCATGGTGAGACCGTAACAGATTTTCATAGTGAGATTGTAACAGGTTTTCATGGTGACATCTCTACTGTGTGACTTCAAAACCATGAGACCATATTGTTTTAAATGGTATGTGTCAGACAGTAACTGAGAGAGACCGTAAACATGAAACAACAACTTTTAAGATATCAAACTATATAACTATAAGAGTTACACAGTAATCTTAAGACAATGACTAGTGAAACTATAAACTGTGAAACAGTAAGTCGTGAAATAGTACACTTACTACTTAAGATTTATCATTCCCAATTAATGTATGATGTAATCTATTCTTTAATAATTTAATGGTTTAGTGAATATATCAACGAGCTGATATTCAGTTCCAATGAATTCCAAAGTGATATCACCTTTTTGATAATGATCCCTCAAAAAGTGATGTCTTACATCAATATATTTTGTCCTAGTGTGTGAAACAAGATTTTTTGAGATTTTAATAGCACTTGTATTGTCATAATTTATGGGTACATGCTTGAATTGATATCCATAATCTAGTAATGTGTGTTTTTTCCACAAAATTTGTGCACAAAAACTACCAACAGCTATGTACTCAACTTCAATAGTAGATAATGCAACGGATTTTTGTTTATTACTTCACCATGATACTAGTGACTTGCCTAAAAATTGACATGTTAAAGAGGTTCTTTTTATATCCAACTTAAAACCACTGAAATCAGTATCATAATAACTAATCAACTCAAATGATTTTACTCTAGGATAGAACGGTCCTAGATTGGGTGTATTCTTAAGGTATTTGAAAATTCTCTTAACAACATTTAAATAAGATTCCTTAGGGTTTTCTTGAAAACAATTACACATACATACACTAAAAATAATGTTAGGTCATCTAGTAGTTAAGTAGAGTAGGCTTCCAATCATTCCTTTGTAAGTGGTTTGATCAACAGATTTTCCATCTTCATCAAGATCCAACTTAAAAGTAGTACTCATTAGAGTGTCACTACTTTTAGTGTTATCCAAGCCAAATCATTTTATAAGATCTATACTATATTTTCTTTGATTTAAAATAATACCATCATTATTTTGAAAGATTTTAAATCCAAGAAAGAATTTTAGTTCACCCATTAAACTCATTTCAAATTCGTTTTGCATCATTTTAGAAAATTCAATACATAAATAATTTTTTGAAGATCCAAAGATAGTATCATCCACCTAAATCTGAACTACTAAAACATTAGTGGAAATTCATTTTATAAAAAGGGTAGGATCAACTATTTCTTTTGTAAAACCTTTAGAAATAATAAAATTACTTAATTTATCATACCAAGCTCTTGGAGCTTGTTTTAAACTATATAAAGATTTTGATAATTTAAAAACATGACACTACAGGAAAATTGAAATTTCATGGCGGTTTAAACCGCCGCTAAATTGCGTGTTGGGAAACTATTTGCAGCGGTTAAAGCGGTTTAGCGGTGGTTTATGGGAACTGTCATAGTTGACACATTTTTACAGCGGTTATATTGTTTTTTTGCGGCAATTTTTCTGGGTAGGGGATTACTTTTTTTAGCAGTAGTTAAAACTGTCGCTAAAAAAAGTAATGACCTGCCAGGAAAAACCACTGCGACAAACAATATTACCGCCGTGAAAAAAGCACGGAAGATGGGCCACTGTAGTGGCAGTTAAAACCGTCGCTAAATTTAAGACCGTAGCGGTGGTTAAAACCGCCACTAATAGAAAAATATTGACATTTAGCGGCGGTTAAAACCGCCGCTAAAGAGAATATTTAGAAAAAAGAACCAGTTTTTGGAGCCCCTGTACCAGTGCCCTGAAAAAAACCATTCCAAGAATACCAAAACTCCAATAGAATACATACTACAATCAATATGAAAAGAGATGCTTAACTAAGCACAACCAAATGCATTGTCCAGTGAGTAAAGGAATGTAGATAAATATATCACATGGGATAATCCTAGTATCCAATAAAATATAGTGGTGAATTTATGTATTTAAAATTGACCATTGCAGACTCATATGTACTAGTTGATCCTTGATTGGATGTTCACATGTTGTGTGCAACTTATATGGTCACCCATTGGGTGATCTAGGTGAAATGGGATAATATGATTTTTTTCAAATGTTGGTACTCCCACATATCTTCTGGAATTGTTCAAGAATGTAATATCCCTTTATATATGATTATTTGATAGAACCCAAGACATCCCTTAGGTGTTTGGACCACTTATAATTGGAATTTCTAAAGTGGGAAATTTCCTAGATTAACATGTCACAATCTAAGTGACTCCATTGATATTATATATGGGTTTCCCATGTTTTAATGAATTTAATGAGTTAAATGCAACTGATAATGTGAAATGGATAATTAATTATGGGTTTCCTTTCTTAAAATAAATCAATTAGTTTTAAATGGAATGACCCCAAGTAATTGTAATGTCATGCTCTTGATTTATGCTTTATAAAATGCTTCATACGAATTGTAATATTTTAAATGAGAATTGAACATGGATAAAGACATGAATAAGAGGTTATTCCTTATCTATTATGACACAAATGATTATGCCTTTATTATGTATATGATGTAGATAGAATAAATGGATTTTAGGTAATTACCCTTGCTAGTTATATTTAATATATGCCTTTATAGAGGTTGTGGTATGATGGTATGAGATTGTTGAGTAAGGAGATATCACAATTCCTTACATCAGGTGTTGAGCAAGGTGTATCACAAAAATGTTACTATATAAGTATTGTGATTTACTCACCACATTCCATGACTAGAATTTTGACCTGATGGCACACTCAACATCCCATGTGTTGTTTCATGGAATCTCTCACTCTATTGGGATATAGGGCATGTACCCAATTACATAAGTACATAGGCTTGTTAGACCGGTTAGGGATGTCTGAGTTATGCCATGGTCTATTCATCAGTATTATTATAAGTATATGGCCACATAAATCTTCACATACCTTTGCAATATAGGTGGATGAAATATATATAATATATATATATTACTACTATATATATAGTAACTATTTAGATTTCTATTCCATCTATGTGTCGATAAATTTAAACCCTCCTAAAGTCCTTTAGGAACATGATTGGGTGGTTATTTATTTATTCTTTAGTTACTCAAAATATGTGGGGTGTAGTATGTTGGTGGTAGACCCTTTATCATGGGAATAATGATGTGGTGATATTTTCTTGGGATTAATTTATGTTGGTGTTCCGTGTGGAATTATTATAAATGAAACATAACATAGGAATTAGGTAAAATCATCTCTTGCTTGGGTTATTCCATTTGGAATTATTATACTTAACATTAAAGATAGAAAAAAGGTAAAATCATCTCTCCCATGGATAAGGGTTCCTAATTTTTTAAGAGTGATGGATCAGGTTCAAGTATCATATTTGTTTCACTCATGTTATTTCTTTGGAAAATGAGTCTTTAGTGTGGTTTCCTTAGAAGGAATGGAATCTGGCTCCTAATATATTTTAACTCACATTATGAATCCTAGTTATTTTGATGTGAGGAATATAATAGAAGTGATCAGGTACATTCCTTCAAAGGTAAGTGTCTTGTGAAGGGGGTTGATATCTTCTATCAAGGAATATGGATGCTTATAATAAATTATTTGTGATAGGGTAGTTGATGTTATGAATGGTAAGTAACTAATCATGTAGTCTATTTAACATTTTTCTAGGGTAGGGGGTTCTAGAGAATCTACTGGGAGTTTCCCATCAGCATGTCATTCCTACTAAGATAATGGACACTATCATTCACACTACCTGACTGTTCTTAGAGGCCACTTTGGAAATGGTGGGAAAACCCCATTTCAGATAGTGTAGAAAAATTTCCCCTAATCTCGTATTAGTATCTATGGATTCCAACTATTTTTTGAAATTTTGGATACTAGGATTATGCCACACTAAAGGGTGATCTATCTTGAACATGTTAGCGAGACACACATTCTCATCCCTAGGGATTGATACAAGAGCATAACTAAGAAGTACTTCTTAGAAATAGAAATATAGTGGTAAATGCATTGGGATAGAAAATGTAGGATACATTATTATAATGAAAAAATGAATTTAGGAAAAATTAATCATAAAAAATGAATCATCACAATAAAGATTCATATATATGGTGCATACCACACTCGAGAAATCAAGACATAAAAGGAAACATAAAAAATCAATAAAATACATAAAAGGAAACATGAGAAATCAAGAAAATGTTAGGTCATGAAAATGTTTGGAGGTAACTATGTGCCACACATGATATATATATAAACCGACTGCTACAATATTTTCCCACATATCAAAAATACTACTAATCACTGTCCGATGATGAACAGATATCGTCACCCTCTCCACCTCCATCTCCACTTCCTGCTACCACCTGTAAGAACATTATATTGAAAATTAAATAGTGTTGAATATTTATATTTAAACTTAAAACCAATAAAAGTTTTCAAACTAAATGATTTTGAATTTTTGTGATTTACCTTCTCACCACCGTGGGGATATCTGCTCATCTGCTGGCATATATTAGTCAACGCTTTCTGCAAAGTGAATATCTGAGCCCCCTGGTCTTGAATTGTGTTTCGTAGAGAAACAATCATTCTATGATCATCTTCGGGTATGGACTGACTACAACCAGAAGTGCATGCAGATGCAATCCCCGATGGCTTTCCAAAGACCTCAAATGGTATAGGTCCCAAACCCATCCCACACACTCTACCAGGATGCTCCTTCCTAAGGACTTTAGCAACTGGGTCATCCTGGGAGACTGAGTAGGACTGACCATGATTGGCATCTAATATTTCTTTAATTTTTACCTATAAATAAAATATCAATATATATTAACATAGTTAAAACTTATAATAAGCTATTATAATGAAAAAAATGAGTTCATTCTTTGGCAGACTCATTAACAAAACTTCCATCAGATTTTTTGTGAACATCCAACCACACTTCAGTTCGGGATGCTTCATGCCCTAAACTCTGTGCCTGCATTAAACAACAATAAATAAAAAGTTTAATATATTAAATAGATAATATTTTCTTATAAATATTTAAACTAATGAAAATATTACTAGAGTCGATAGGCTTCTAGAAAAGCTCTTTGCCCCACAGTGTGAGGGATGACTTGCTTAGCCCAGCTTGATGCATTCTTTCTTGAGAGATCCTGAAATAAATAAAATGCAATTTAATAGTAATGTATTCAATGTCATATCCTCTTTATATACATGTATAAATGTAAAATGAGGTTAATATAATAATATATATTTAAATACCATCTGCTTCTCATCACGATGTATGTCAATAAAAACTTTCCAATGTTCTTTGGCTACCCTAGTGGGTAGCTTCTCATACATTTGTTGGATGGTTAATGACATATTGTTGACATCAATCCACAATCTCCATTTGAAGTCTTTCTATTTCTTACCAAGATTTTTCAACATCCACTTTCGTTCTATCACATCAGCAACTGTAAAGTGGAAAAACATTTGTATACAGAAATTCTTTTTGAACATATTAATAACATGACATTCAATTACACCATAATGTATTAAAATTACCTTTATTTGGGAATCAAAAAGTTCATTTTTCAAACTTTTAGGCATATTTCTCCAATCATCATAAGAAATAGGAAGGGAAATGGGCTCCGCTGCTAGCTGGCCTAGAATTTGGCTAAGTAATCCCGTGACGTCATCCGTAGAGACCCCATATGAATCAAATGAGACAACTATCTTATCTCCATTCATATTACACACATTTAAACTTTTTATATTTTTCTCCACATTTGAATATTTTTCATATTTAATGAACAAAAAATTAGTATAAAAAAGTGAAATAAATTTATTTATATTAAAATTTGTACCTATAACAGTGACCCTCCAGTATGCCCGTGATGAACTAGAAGTGGCGCACCGCTGCCCCGCTGCTGAGGCTGCTGAAGGGGGAGTCAACAACTTATCTTCTAAAGGGATGCTCACAGAGGGTGTGAGAGATGGTATAGGGGGAGATGGTGTAGGGGACAAGCATTTGGTGGCTCAGATGACGTAGGGAGGGAGACAGATGGATCGTCATCTGTCGTAGTAGTGGATGAAACAGTGTATCGCTTCCTCCTTGGTATTCCTGTCATTTAATCAAATAAAATTAATTTCAAAACATATATTTCAAAAAAAATATGCAGATTTTTAAAAAAATGATAATAGATGCCCAATACTAACAAAAAAAATATACATAATAATGATAATGAATGACTACACAAATGAAATAAGTGGTTTCTGAATGAATAAATAATTGTACATACAATCATTTTCCCCTTCAATCATGTCGGTTTCCTGCTCCACTACTTCATCCACTTCATTCATCCTTTCTAGACTAATATTTTCAATATCATTATGGACATATAATTCTTCTTCTTGTTGTTGATGATATTCAATTTTAGAGGTCAAATCTTCCACTTCATCACCCATATCATACAAATCTCTTTGTATTACGTGAGCAACTACACTCTACCCTTCATCCACAACATCATTCACATAATATACGATTTTTTCTTATGATGATAAGATATATGGATCATTCATTTCATGATCACCAACATCCATCAAGCGAGAGAAGTTCATAGAAGTAAATTGCAAGGAATATCTTTTAACACCTATGATAATATCGACCCAATTTCATTTGAATAAAACAACTGAAAAATGCCCATGATAGTTTAATTCAATAATATCAACCAGCTTTCCATATTATCCCACTTTAGAAAATGTAAATATACCACTATTCTATGTTTTCAAACCCCATTCTCAATTGACTGTACTAAATCTAAAGCCATTCACATTGTAAGTGTCGAACTTTCTAACTTGTTTTAGAGGACCTCAAGCAAGAAACTTAAAATCTTCTGACAAATTTGCTCGAGTATTAGTATTCATGATCTAAAAAAAGAAATATACTTTATTAGATTTAAAAAATATATGTGTCGAACTAATATTCGTATTAATTTCAATATTTATGAACTACACGTCGTTTAAACCATTCTAAAAGATCTTTATTAATAGCTTTCATTATATCTTTCTCATTTCATGTTCAGACTCTCATTCGTCTCTTTGTTTTTATCCTCAACTCTTCAATAAATGGATCTGAAATTTTACTATTCAGCAAAACATATCTATGTGCCTGTAATAATTCCAATTCTGTTAGTGTCACATTTGAGGTCCTCCCAACTGATCATCCAATAGTAGGAAATATTTTTGATTTCTGATGTATTTGATATTGATTAGATGTTTTTTCAACACGTCCAACTTGATTAAATCTTATCTCAATATCATCCAAGTATCTAGAACAAAAGGTAAGACACTCCTCATCCAAATAGCCTTTAGCAATAGATCCTTCTGATTGAGCTTTATTTCTCATATATGATTTCAAATGCCCAAGATATATGTGAAATAAAATAAACATAATTATGCATTTAATTAAGTGCCAATTTTTTTTACTTAACTGAAAAACATATAAATAAAGTACCTCTCAATTGGATACACCCATCGATAATGATGGCCTCCTAATTTATCTTCCTCAACCAAATGCACAGTTAAATGCATCATGACATTAAAAAAAACGGAGTAAAGGTCATCTACATTGCACAAAGGGTCAATAAAAACCTCTTATGGAGGTTATCAAGCTAAAATGGATGTAGAGATTTCTCACATAGTTGTCTAAAAAATGTGCAGAATTGGAGTACAACAGTAGTAATTTTTCAGGTAATAATGTATGCAATGCCAATGGTAGTAACTATTGTAACAAAATATGTGAATTGTGACTTTTCAATACATGTAACTTATGATTCTTCAAGTCAACAAACCTCGAGATGTTACTTGAATACCCATCAGATACCTTCACATTCATTAAAAATTGAAGGAATGTATCTTTATCCCTGTTTTTCATTGCAAAAATTGCTGGAGCATACTTCTCATCCTCATCTGGCCAAAGATCACATTTTATGTTCATTACTTGTAAGTCTTTGCGAGCATTGAGATGATCCTTCGACTTTACAAGCTCATTAAGCAATGTGAAAATCAAATTATCACAAACATTCTTCTCAATATGAATCACATCAAGATTATTCCACAAAAAATTAAATTCCCAATATGGAAGTTTGAAGAATATAGTTTTTTTCTTCCATTATTGTGTTCTAATTTCACTTGAAGATACACTTCGAACATGTTTCCCACGATCATTCAAATGACGAACCTTCCCAAATTCTGTTTCAACATTTTCAAGTTGTGTCAATATTTCAGAACCAGTTAACAACTTTGGAGGTGGTCTATGATCAACAAAACCATTAAATTTTGATATGTTCACCTGAAATTTATGAGATGCATTTAGAAATATTCAATGACACAAGAAGCACCATTTTCTACTGTGAGGTATCCATTTGGGCTCAAAATCAAAGTTAAAAACAGGACAAGCCAAATTCTTGTAAATGTTCCAACCAGATAAATTCCCAAGCCCAGGGAAGTCACTAATGGTCCACATTAAAGCAGCATGCATTTTGAACATTATTTTAGAAGAATCATCAAATGTCTCAACATCGTTGCTCCATAGATCCTATAATTCTTTAATCGAAGGCTAAAAGTATACATCAATATCATTTCCATACATTTGTTTTCCAGGAATAATCATCGAAATGATAAAAGATGTTTGTTGCATACACATCCACGGAGGCAGAGTGTAAGGGATCAAAACAACTGGCCAAATGCTATAACTGGTACTCAAAGTTCCAAATGGGTTGAATCCATCAGTAGCCAATCCCAATAAAACATTCCTAGGATCATCTGAGAAATCTGGATGTAATGAATCAAATGTCTTCCATGATTGTTAATCTCATGGATGTCTCATTAACCCATCATTGTTATTATCTATAGAATGACACTTCATGTGTTCGGTAGTTTTTGATGACATGAATAATCTTTGCAATCGAGGATTTAAAGGAAATTAACACAAAACCTTTGAAGGTGTGTTACCTTTCTTCTTATTCATGAAAGTATGTTGATTCAGACTTCCAACATCACCCATTGACTGCCATCTAGAAGAAGAACATTTTTTTTCAATTCTGTCTACTTGAGTCCTCTCACCAATAAATCATACAATCATTGGGACACACATGTATTTTTGTATAATTCAAACCAATCCTGTTAACAACTTTTTTCATATCATAAAAAGACTCAGGGATTTTTGCTTCAGGAAATTCATCACACAACAATTACAATATCATGGAAATGGCCTTATTTGTAATTCCATATAGACATTTGATATGGTACAACTTCAGCAGAAAAGGAAGATTTGAATATTTCAAACATCCAATATACAACTCCTGATTTCCATCATCAACTAAATCATGAAATGTATTTTCCCCAGTGAAGTTTTATCTTACATTTTTCTCCAAAGAATCAATAGGAGGATCCAATGATTTGTTACAATCTTTATATGGTTGTGTTACAGTCTCAAAAACATCACTTGTCACGTTGCAATTTGTAGCACCCTCATTTGGTTGTTCTATTATGTTTTGATGTTGATAGTGGTGTCTTGCAGTGCCAAATGCATCATTTATGAGGTTTTGAATTTCATTTTCCATTGTCGACGAAGTTGGGAGCTCATTATATGGATTAACATTAGTGCTCAACCTTTCTGTAATGTTCGATTCTCCATGTCAAATCCAACACAAATATTGATCAGGGAATTGCTTTAGTATTAAATGTTCATAAAATTCATCTCTCTCCAACCATCTTCTAAATTTACATTTAGTACATGGACATCTTATTATCCATTCAATGGATCAATTAGAAATTTCAAAATCTAAAAACTTATTCAAACCCTTAACATACTGAGGTGTGTTCCTCGGTATTGTGATCTAGATTTTATCCATGTATATCACAATGTTCCTACACAATATTAAAAAAATTAAAACACATAGTTACTACTAAATAGGGAAAGAGATTAATATATACTAGTTGAAAATATATATAGATATATTAAATAAGGTTTTCCTATATAAATACATATGGCAAATCACCCACTAGAAAACCAAAGTACATATGTGCATGCATGTGTATGCTTATACACATGTGATTACAAAATCACTTGAATAAACAAGAAGATAGTGAGTATTTTCTTAGGAAATATACATTTTAAGAAGATAATGAGTATTTACAGGTATATTTGAGAAAGTTCAAAATTAGTAAAAAAGTTAAGAGTTAAGCTGAAGCATTATATTAGAAGTCAACTTGAAGAGCATTGGGATATTTTCAAGTTGATCATTTTGATACACCAGTTAGTTGAATTGGAAGTATTATCTTCTACAATTCATGAGAGTATACTAAACTAACTTTCATGAAAAGTTATTAATTATATTCAGTGTAAGTCATTCAATTTTATTCCTTTTATAATAGGAACTATAATTTCTAGTTTGAGAATAATATAGAAAAATAGGTTTTTTCCATTAACATGTTATATAAATAAATAAAATATAAAACACAAACTTTATCAATGCACAACATTTATAAAACATGGTATAAATATGTTTTTCCTAAAACAATTCCAATTCAAAACTCATTCATCTATCCTTAAAACATCACCCCTTTTATAAAAAACCCTTACATGGTTTAAACACATATCAAAGGAATTTCTAAAAATGGATAGAAAATTTAAAAAAATTCCCCTCACTTGAAAGATTTAACACAACAAACTCAAAGTAAGTAAGGAAACAAGGATAACTATGAATAAAAATTCACTATAGAAAGTCGTAAAGTACGCCAATAAACAAGTGGAACAACACTAATCAATATCAGTACTAAATCATTGGAGGATCAATGCTTCAATGAAATTACATCCAAGTAAAAAAGCAATACACAAGCTAATAAATAATTAAAGGCATAAAACATGATAAATATCATGAGGAAACACATTAGAAACTAATGTGATAAGTATAATACATGAAAAGGTGGACCTAATTCCATTAGGTTAATGGTTACACATCCATCAAACAAATCACTCTAAATGCAATCTCATCCGTGACACCCCACTAGCTTGGTATTTTGTACAACTAGTGGTAACTAAAAAGTGTGTAATCTCAATGTGCCTAGAAACATCCCATGACTTCCCACATAGTGTCCTAGGGTTACCTATAAAATAACTAAAGGAGGTAATACACTTTTAAATTGAATGTCATACAATGAAAATAATAATAGCCCAAGGCTAGAATAATAATGAAATCCTTACCACATCCCACATTTAGCTTATAATGATCCCCCTCCCATAAGAAAATCATGAATCACATCACAAAAAACCATAACATGGATACACATGACATCATAAATAAATGAAAAGGGGATTAACAAGGGAACAATGGAACAATGAACCAATAAACTCAAATATCACATCACAAAGTGTCATCCAAGACTTTCAATTATCACATATAATATATACATTTGTAAATCCCTTTTTAAAATGTTTTGGAATCCAGACACCAATATAAGGGAAATCATAATCATTTCCAAAACACAACCAACATAAACCCAAATGAATCACAATTCTATTTCATAAAACAACATGCCCCTTTGAAACATGGAAACCATTTAACCCCCAAAGGGTAACCCACTTTGAAAAACCAATTTCCCTTAAAATCAAATGACCATGTGTTTTTCTTATATAAAACCATTATTTTAATTTTATCAAACATGTCAAATGTATAAAATACAAATTTACATAAAAATTTCATTTAAACATGAAATTAAAACCTTTAATCCACATGAAAACCAAGTGAAGTTATATAAAACCATTATAAACCAAACCTAGATAACCCACACCCTCATTATCTAGATTAGAAATTAATTTATAAATCTAAGCACACATAAATCTCTTTAATAAAATTCAATGAAATGGAAACACTGAACTAAATAAAATTCACCGGCGGTAGGGAGGTGAGCTAGGGTTTGGGTCTCGTGGGGGTCAGGGGAAGAAGATGGGGTCGCGGGGGTCAGGGGGAGAATGGGGTTCGGGGTTCGGGTGTTGGGGGTAAGTGGCACGAATGGCCGGCTGACAGAGATGGGGTTTAGGAATCACTCATGGGGGGGGGGTCTGAGGGAGAAGGGGAGTCGGGGTCAGGGGGGAGTGTCGCGGCTGAAAAAAAATAACGGGGTTTAGTGGTGGTTTTTAATAAACTGCCACTAAACCCTTTTTAAAAAAGGTTTAGCGGCAGTTTACAAAACCACCGCTAAAAGACTACCGCTAAAGTCGATTTATGTTGTAGTGTGATTTGGAAAGTGAGGATTTGTAAAACCATAGGGTTTCTAAAAAACATCCTCAACTATATACCCATTTAGGAATTCACTTTTAACATCCATTTGATATAGTTTGAAATTCAGATGTGCAGTATAAGCAAGCAGAATTATGATGGCTTCAAGTCTAGCTATTGGTGAAAAGGTTTCCTTATAATCAATTCCTTATTCTTGGCTATAGCCTTGTGTAACCAATCTAGCCTTGTTTCTAACTATGTTACCAACTTCATCTACTTTATTTCTAAACAACCACTTAGTGCCTATGGTAAATGTGTCTTTAGGTCTGTTAATAAGTTTCCAAACTTTGTTCCTTTCAATCTGATTAAGTTCTTCTTGCATATCCATCACCCAAAATTCACCATTGATAGCATCATTAATGTTTTTAGGTTCAAGTTGTGACAAAAAGACTTGATGTTCAACCTGATTTCTAAGAGAAGCTCTAGTTTTAGTTTCTTTATCTAAATATCCTAAAACTGCATCTAAAGGATGGTTTTTAAGAGTTATAACAACTCTAGAAAAAGGACTAGTGATTTTAGGTTCTCCAACAGGTTTGGGTTCATTATGACTTGAATATGAAGAATTTCCAAAACTGGAAGTTTTCATAGATTCCTTTACAGGATGGTTAGAGGATTTTGAATTAATGTCCAGATTTGACACATCATCCTCCAGGTTCTCTAGAGTGGTCTTAGGCTCATGTGAATCTGTTTCATCAAATTTGACATAGACAGATTCTTCCACACATTTATTTATTTTATTAAACACTCTATAAGATTTACTAGAGATTTAATATCCTAGAAATATTCCTTCATCAATCTTGGATGAAAGATTGTCAAGATTGTACTTAGTATTAAGGATATAGACATTGCAACCAAAAACTTTGAAGTAGCTTACTTTGGATTTTCTATTGTTCTATAACTCATAAGGAGTTCTTTTAAGAATGGGTCTAATCAAAACTCTATTAATAATATAACATGATCTATTTACAACTTCAACCCAAAAATAAATAGGTAAGTCATATTCACTAAGCATGGTTCTAGAAATCTCTTGCAAGGTTCTATTTCTTCTTTCTACAACTCCATTCTATTGAGGTGTTCTAGGGGCAAAGAAATTATGACTATAACAATTTTGTGAACAAAAGGATTCAAAATCTTGATTCTCAAACTCATGACCATGATCACTTCTTAAGGATTTAATTATAAGTCCACTAATATTTTCTACAGTTTTGGCATATTTGGTGAAATGAGAGCAGGATTCACTTTTGTGAGCCTAAAAGAAAGTCCAAGTACATCTAGAAAAGTCATCTACAAGAACATAAACACAGTGCTTCCCATTTAAGCTAGAAACTCTAGATAGTCCAAACAAATCCATGTGAACCAGTTCATGAGGTTGAGAAGTTGACACTTATTTCTTTGGTTTGAAGGAAATTTTGTGTTGCTTTCCCTTTTGACAAGGATTACACACTTTATCATTTGGAAACTCAAGTTTGGGTAAGTCTTTGACTAAGCTTTTTCTAGTTAGTTTTCTAAGGGAGTGAATATTATTGTGTCCTTCTTACGATCTCAGGGCCCACAGCGGAAGCCGGTGGGCTGGGGATTTTAAAAAATTTCATTGGCAGAATGATGGAAATTGTTGTCGCTGACGATCCGAGCCCTGGGGAGGTCCGAGGATCTCGCGTATATTATTAAGAGCACAAAATTAAAATGAAAACGTACTTGTTTTAAATCCGAAGGCACGGTCGACTGCCGCTAGCCGATGGTGATCGTTGCTTGAAGGATCCAATGTAGGATCCCTCTAGATCGTCCACACGCACTCCAAAAATCCGTGGGAACGCCGATCGTCGAACTCTGGGTGCTAGCGCGATGTTTCAACGATATCTTCGACATCCCGACGATCACCACATCGTTGATCTTGCGTGAGGAAGAACTTGATCCAAGCTCTTGGATCATCAGCTTATCTCTCTAGGAAGCGGGAGGAGAGAGAGGCTCTCAATTTTTTATTCCATAAATTAATGAATAGTGATATGCACTCCAAAGAGAGAGAGCCTCCTCTCTTATTTATAGATATATTGATAAATACCCGGTAGGGTTCCCCGACCCCCGTTAATATCAACGTTCTCTAAATAAATAATTTCGATGGACTAAACTGCACCAATATTATTTAATATTTTATCACATACTTGTAATATATATATAATATATTACGTGATAAAACCGAGCCATTTAACTCGACTCGCTGTCCTTCTTAATATTAAACGAACCTTGAATATTAAATAATATTTGTTCAATTAATATTTTTCTTGTATTTACTAAACTCATAAATACATTAAATAAATTCAATCCCAAATATTCATAACTTGAATATTAATGAATTTATTTAATTCATTTGGTGATCGACAACTTAGACAATGCTCGGACCCCATGGCGGGGCCCACTATGTCCATATACCTATTCAACTGAATAGGTGCGGATTCTTGAATACGCTGTTGTGTGTGACCCTCTAGGCCCTTATCTCGATAGCAGTGAATAAAATCTAAAGACCAAGAGAGGAGTCTAGCAACTCATCATGGCCCCTAAAGAGATAATGATAGTCATAGCAATGACTACTATCCTACGAACTTTGACTATGTACTATAATCTCTTTGTCATTAAATATCTCATAAAGCAGGACACACTCTTGTGTCATTGTCCTTATCTTGCTTTATTATTTGTTGATCTATCCAGATGGATTTGCCTTCCTACTGCTTTGGCCAAAGACTTATAAAGGCAGCACCATCCTGATCAACCAGGCCTGAGATATACAACTTCCTAAACTTGGAAGCGACAAATCCTTTCTTGACCATTCAACCAACATCATACCACCAACGACACACCCAATACAAACTACCTCACCACAACATTACTGCCATGGTTTTCACCTTGCATCAAAGTACGCAATTAAATGATATACATTGGTAATGGTCTCAAGTCAGGAGACCAATACACATGTCTGTAGATAAGAACAACCAATGACACCCAAAACATGTGGTGTTCCTATTGACGAGTCTGTCCTCATAATCTCACTACTAGAGATCACCAAGTGCGAACTTCATGAGAAGAAGTCTCAATGCTTATGATCCCCCAGCACCTGATAGTCAGAAATATACTGTGTCCAGTCAGTAAGATGTATCTAGACTATAGAACATATATTTAAGATCAATTTCATTATATCTCGAGGTTCTCATTATAGACTGAGATCTGCTATAACCTCTCGACATGACAACTAACCTTTGGACATTACCATTATTATAGTGGACGCAGAAAATTCTACACTATAATGGTAAGAAATCATCATGCATATCTAACTGTACACATGATATAGTAATAAAAAAGTACTACATAGTTGGGTCTAGGGCACCCACTATTTCAACACTCCCACTTGCACTAGATCCAACTTGCTAACTAAACTTATTAGCTACTCACATGATAAATACCATGCTTCTGCTGAGTAATGGATTTAACTACTGGGCCTACCACGTTTTCATCACGTGGCATATCTGCTATATGCGACCTCATATGCTTGAGTAAAACTTCTCAAGATAAGGTATCTCCGAGTATATTACTTTTGTCCATTGTCATAACTTGACAGCTTGGCTAGTAAGTGTAACAGCCCGAGATTTTATGAAAAATATTCTTTTTAATTTTATTAATGTCTTGTGTTGTACGCTACACCAAAAGGAGCTTTCACAACACACATACTTGATTTGCCTTCTATTACACGCAATCGCGACCTTCCTCGATAGCGTGTGTAGTACGCAATACCGAGTTTCAGTAAACAACGATATGCTATTAAAATATTATTATAACTAGCCGTTATGAATAGTAATAACCACCTTTTAAAATTTTAGAAATTTTAGCTCTCAAAATAGACTTCATTTATGGATTCGGAGTATCGAATTTATCCTAAGGTGAAATTTTGGTACTTTTCGGATAACTTTCATATTCTGATGAATAGTGAAAATTACTAAATTATAATTAAAAAAACAACTTTTTTAATCAAAATAATTAATAGTGATAAATTATTAATATGAGTGGTTTTAAAGTATATTTAGAATATATTTTTACAATATAATACAATGTTGGTCATTGGATGTAATTTCACATTTAAACCAGACATAATCAAGTGTCAATCTTTTGATAGATATTGTTTCTTAAAAATACGCTATTTGTTTTAACAGCGGGATTTAATTATAAAATTAATTAATGCAATTTCTATGTTATGAATTTGGTAAAATAGACTTCATTTTTGAATTCGGAATATGAAATATAGCTTAGGATGAAATTTTGGCATTTTTCTGAAAAACTTCAATTTTTGATGAATAGTGGAACCACTAAGTGGTAGGTTAAAAACTGAATTTTACATAAAACTTAATTTTACCGCTTCTGTGAATGGAATTTCGAAAATCCGACAGACACGGTTGATATCAGTAAGTAAAATGTGGTTCAATGAGATAAAAATAATTTTTTGGTGAATAGTAACTTTTTACTTTTTTTTACCGCGGTTAATAGTAAATAGGGTAACTAAGGGTAAATATGATATTACTATTACCCTAACACATGTCCTAATTCTATTGGACAAGTGTATCTCGACCAAAAACAACCTTAAGTGTAAATTATTATCATTTAGGCCCACCTGGATTAGATTATGACATTTAATATTATTTTATTTAATGAATAGTTAAAATAGTTAAAATCAAAGTTTAATAACTAAAACATTTTTTAATATGGGGTTATACATAAGATAAATTCGACTATAAATATTCATTAGAAAGATAAAAAGATTTCCTACATAATTATATTTTATTTATAATTTTTAGACTTTAAATAAATTAATTTATTTATGACACAACGATGATGCAGTAATTACCCTTTTAAGGAAATATTAACATAATTGATGTTATAAATGCTCAAATGAATGTAATTTGAGACTTTTTATGAATTCCGCTAATTTTCTAGGTTACTATGATATATTAGTGTTGATTTAATCAACTTGGTTAGAACATATAATTCTGTTATGACTTTCACAAAAATCATATATCAAATAGTGTCAAAATTGACACAAAATAGTTTTTAAATCAAATATTATATTATTAATTGTTATTTTATTCCTAAAAATCTAAGGTTCGGCTAAATGACTTAGATAAGGATATATATATTAATAATAAACAATTTGGGGTTCGTTTGGCATGTTATAGTAAGTGTATTAACCATATAGTGAAAGAAAACAAAAAGACATGGTAAAAGTTAAATTATTTAACTTAGAGTTAAATCTAATTGATAAGGTTAAAATAATACCCTAAACTTGTCTAAATCCTATTGGATGATAGGATTTCGACCCATACCCACTTTATCTTCGAAATAAGACCCTTTGGAACCATTATAAACCGATTTTGACTTTAATATAAAATAATATTTTGAGGTATTCCTAAGGTGCCCCTCTCCTCCCTTATAAAAGGACACCTCCTCCCCCTCCTCCTCACACCAATTTGAGCACTCAAGCTCGGACAAACCCTGACAAAATCTCTTCTCCACTTCCCTAGAAACATCCTAGAGGTTCTGGTCTTCCTCAAAGACCAATTTTAGTGCCCTAAGAGGAGGTCTCAAAGAGGCGCTTCAAAGAAGAGGTAATTACCGTTACCAATTCTTTCATCTTTATTTCTTCTTCCACTTCTTCTTCGTAGGTTGTTTCATTATGAAGTAATAACATAAGTATCACTCATATACTGATATGTTATTATAAGTATGAAACAACCCTATTTCACCATCTATCCATCCTACGGAAAAAGAAATCACCGCGCGTGCGTACGTACGGAATACCGTCTCCACGCCGTGGTGTAATCTATTTTCCACCACCACCTTACATGGATGGGTATAATGGTGTAAAGAATAACTATACATAGTTATTACAAAATCATATTTATTCTGATATATTTTATAATCCACTCCACTCCAATTCAATATTTATGGAAATGATATCATCGCTTGTGCGTACGTACGGACTACTGTCTCCACGACGCGATGAGATTCATTCTCCATGTTAACCATTTAAAAATGATTATAAAGTATATATAAGAAATAATAATGAAATATATGACATTATAAAGCTACTGGATTTATGTATATATATATATATATATGTATGTCATCTACTTACTTCCATTCAAGACAATAAGGAAAGGAAAACAACGTTCATGCGTACGTACGGACTACCGTCTCCATGAACGGTGTTTTTCATTTCATTTATCTATCTATTATATATATATATATATACTGAATATATATGATATATAAATCATATTTTATATTCTGGAAGTAAGTAAATCATGATATAAGTAATAATAATGTCAAGAACAACAAGTCAAAACACCTACGATAAATGAAACGATTTTACCCAAAACGCTTCTTTAACATGGAATTTACAAAAGAACGGGTAATATAAAGTCATAAGTGAACCATATATGATATCATAACAATGAATATGATTCTTTAATAAGTCAATGACATTATTTAAATCATTATACAGGAGGTTCGGACACATACGAAGCAAATCGGACCTAAGGTAAGGGGAATATCACAATCTCATTTTTGTCCGAGATTGTTTATACTTTGAAATTTACTGGGGTGTATTTTATCATCCACATCCATGTTTCCTAGATATGTAATATTATTTACATCCACCTACAATTGTTTAAATCCAAATTTACCCTTTGGTGAGTTTTAGTAAAATATATGAAAGGAATCTTTTGTCGTTTTTCGTATGAGGTACTTTTTGACTTTTCCGACAAAAGTACAAGAAGAATGTTTTTTTAACTTAAACGGAACGAATGAATTTTTACAGTTTTATAAAGCCTTATTTTCATGAAGCTTCCTCCAAAAGATTTCATGAATATTTTCAATAAAATCTCTTTCTTTTAAAATTGCATGATGTTTTGTGAAAAGAAATTGATTTTGAAGAAGAAAGGATATTTTCCTCAAGAATTCATTTCAAGTGTTTTATCAAAATTATTTTCCATCTAAGATAATAAAGGGTTCTGTTTCTATCCATATTTTTTACATTGATTTGACTATATTGTGATGAAATTATGTTTATGAATTCCTTTATCTTATATGAATGGTTTTGTGATGTCATGTTGTTTAAGAGTCCCATTTTTATTACATGGGTTATGCAATGATGTATGATTTATGATTTTGTGGCACACATAATAATGGTATCATTATGAGATGGGTGGGACCTATATCTCCCTCCAATGCATTGGGTAAAGATTTTATATCTCATGATATAGACAGGGCTGGAACGGTAGGTTATACCGGTTCAATGAAACATGACTGAAACGAGGGTTACTCGATTTAGAAAGGGACTTTGTCCACTAAGATAGTCTTGGCAATAAGTCTTGACTAACAAGAAATGATTATCTATGATTATGTGTGAATGCCACAAAGTTTCATGTTTTAAGTTATGATTATTGTGATTACATTTCACTGCCATGATTTATCCCATGTTATGAAATTATGCTCTCTCTTTTGCAGGTTATGATTTCCAAAATGTTATGTTCTTATGAATGTGATGTGATTGATTTTTATTTTGTTTACCCTTACTGAGAATTTGAGCTCACCCTTTTATTTTTTCTTTTCCCCAGGATATAAAGAATGGTTTTAGGTAAAAAAAAATGAAGATCTTTATAGGAGATGTTGAAGATCTTTCACCACGATTAGAAGATTACGTTCCGAGTTTCCAAAGACACTAAACTATTACGATCCTTGTGTGTGTGTGTTTTTGTTATGTACTAAGTATTCCGCAAAAGTAATGTAAAGTCTATGTACGTCAGGCTTCGGGTCTCTACAGTTGGTATCAGAGGAAAGGTTTAGTCAACCTTTGGAAACTAGGATGCGAAAACGTTAGTGAGATCCCTAGAGATATTTCTACGGTATGTCTAGGGATGTCCCTAAGGTTAAGTATACGTATAAGTTATAGTACTAGAACTACGCTAACGATCATAGAATTAAACCTAAGATGTTAGATATTGAAGGTACTCCCCCTTTATTATGTTGTTTTCCCTAGAATGATTTTTGCCTCTCACACTATTCTTTTTGGGTTTTAGACGATGGCTGGAACCCGAAGGAACCGTGTTGATCAATGCAATGGACAATGCAATGATTTTCCTCCTGAACAAACAAATGTTATGGGAGATGGAGTGCAAAATCTTATTGCTATACTTACACAAGCTATGAATCATTCTGGACTTCCAAATGAGCAGAGAAGGGAACAATATTCTATTGAGTCCTTCATGAGGCAACGCCCACCTTCTTTCAGTGGGTCTTCTGATCCACTTGTTGCTGAACAATGGATCAGTACCACTGAAAAGATATTTTCAGTTCTTCAATGTTCTGAACATGATAAAGTCATCTTAGCAGTATATCATTTGGAAGGTGAAGCTGATCAATGGTGGAATCTTATCAAGAATACAAGGCAAAGAGATGAAATTGAGTCCATGGAATGGGACGAGTTCAAGAACTTATTTTTCAATAAGTACTTCCCTCGTATTCTTCGAACGAAGATGGAAAAGGAGTTTCTTGAGCTGAAACATAAGGATGATGAATCTGTTGGTATATACGAAGCGAATTTTACAAGACTTGCAAGGTATGCATCTGGCATTATCATCCAACCTGAAAGTAAATTTGATCGATTTTTCAGTGGCTTAAAACCAAGTCTTCGAAGGGAATTAGCTATAAGAGACTTCAGTAGCTATGAAGAAATTGTGCGTTGTGCTATGAAGGTAGAAATGGAAGTTGGTGTTACATATCCATCTCATGGTTTTGAAAAGAAACGAAATATGGAGTTCAAGGAGAAATCTTAGAATAATGGTGAAAAGAAGATGAATGTTTCCTTATGCTCAAAGTGTGGAAAGAAGCATGGTGGAGATTGTCTTAAAGGGACTAGAAAATGTTTTAAGTGTGGAAAAGAAGGTCATCGAGTAGCTGAGTGTCGAAGTAATGGAAAAAGGGTTTCTAATGATGTGAACAAAGCAAACACTGCAGAGAACGCACCACCAACACTTCAATGTTTCAAGTGCAAGGAGATGGGACATTATGCCAATAAATTCCCTAATCCAAGGGTTAGTGATGATCAACATGAGCAACCACTTAAGGCAAAGGACAAAGCGAAGTCACATGCGATCACTATTGGCGATGTTGAATATGACAACGATGTGGTGGAATGATTAAGTGTTTATGTAATGGGATTCCAAAATAGTGTTGTATATAGTATCGTGGAATATTGGAATATTTATGTATTGGTATATTGTGGTTTTCAATAATTTTATGGTACCAGTAACCATGGAACGTGATTGAGATATTTTTGGAAAAAGAATGATATGCGCATAATGAAGGGAAAATGAGAAAATTAAATATTTGACAGTATTCATGAGCTCATGATTGATATAAGGACTAAGTGATATCATGGTTTGAGTATATAGAATTTTGAGGATTTTGGTATGTGGAAAGTGTTAACTTTAAACTGCATTCATGTTTTCACTAAGGTATTCAAGAGAATACATGATTAAGGACTTTGAATGTTTGAAATTTGACCAACAATACATATCTTATGATATATGGGGATCGATGATGGTGTTAAATCTCTGGTAATCGTTTTCACTATGTTATGAGAGTGGACTGCAGTATTATGGATAAGCCTAAAGATTGGAATGGATTATGTTGGACATAAGTTAGTATTGTTTAAGGATAGAAGTTTTCTCGATATTATTGATGGGATGTTATAGTAATATAGTTTTTGAAAAAGGACAACCTGCAGGACGGGCGACAGCCCATCGCGTCGGACAAGGCTGTGGAAATCGAACCCATAACCGAAGTGCGACTGGACTTTATCGCCTACCACTGGCCTACAGGAAGTCCCTGTTTAGTAGAAACTAGTTTTATTATATTAAGCTATATGACATATGATGTATAAGTCCATTTTAGGAACCATATATGATTAATCTCACTATAGATCGACTTATGTATATAATTTTTTGCTAACCTTTTGTTTGAGACAGATGGAATGACCCGTCATTCTATCACATGATCTGCTAACACTTCACGAATAACAAATTCAACTTCATTTATTTAATAGATGAAGTGGAAATTGTTAAAGGCATGAACAACAGTGAGATTGTACCAAAATAAAGTAAGTATTTATTCTAATTCAAATTCTTTAACTTTAGGGAAACGATCTTGAAAACCAAAAATGTTGTCCTAGTGATCTTATATCTGATGAATCAGATGGTACCTTAGATCGTCACAAATTTATGGCTTTGTGATTGCTGGCTTTTCCATAGCCATGTTCTCTACCACTCTCCATCAGAACATGATGGTTAGATTTCTCTTCCATATCCATATTTTCACCTATGTGGAAACCCAGTGATTAGTTTATTTGGGTAACCGTTATGTTTCATACTTTTGTTTTTAAAGATTGGTTTTGATATTCCTTTTTACGATGTGGGTTTCTATTAAAGAAACTTTCGAATAGTAAACCATTTATAACCCCGACGAATTTCGAGGGCGAAATTCATTTTAAGGGGGGTAGAATGTAACAGCCCGAGATTTTATGAAAAATATTCTTTTTAATTTTATTAATGTCTTGTGTTGTACGCTACACCAAAAGGAGGTTTCACAACACACATCCTTGATTTTCCTTCTATTACACGCAATCGCGACCTTCCTCGATAGCGTGTGTAGTACGCAATACCGAGTTTCAGTAAACAACGATATGCTATTAAAATATTATTATAACTAGCCGTTATGAATAGTAATAACCACCTTTTAAAATTTTAGAAATTTTAGCTCTCAAAATGGAATTCATTTATGGATTCGGAGTATCGAATTTAGCCTAAGGTGAAATTTTGGTACTTTTCGGATAACTTTCATATTCTGATGAATAGTGAAAATTACTAAATTATAATTAAAAAAACAACTTTTTTAATCGAAATAATTAATAGTGATAAATTATTAATATGAGTGGTTTTAAAGTATATTTAGAATATATTTTTACAATATAATACAATGTTGGTCATTGGATGTAATTTCACATTTAAACCAAACATAATCAAGTGTCAATCTTTTGATAGATATTGTTTCTTAAAAACACGCTATTTGTTTTAACAGCGGGATTTAATTATAAAATTAATTAATGCAATTTCTATGTTATGAATTTGGTAAAATAGACTTCATTTTTGAATTCGGAATATGAAATATAGCTTAGGATGAAATTTTGGCATTTTTCTGAAAAACTTCAATTTTTGATGAATAGTGAAACCACTAAGTGGTAGGTTAAAAACTGAATTTTACATAAAACTTAATTTTACCGCTTCTGTGAATGGAATTTCGAAAATCTGACAGACATGGTTTATATCAGTAAGTAAAATGTGGTTCAATGAGATAAAAATAATTTTTTGGTGAATAGTAACTTTTTACTTTTTTTTACCGCGGTTAATAGTAAATAGGGTAACTAAGGGTAAATATGATATTACTATTACCCTAACACATGTCCTAATTCTATTGGACAAGTGTATCTCGACCAAAAACAACCTTAAGTATAAATTATTATCATTTAGGCCCACCTGGATTAGATTATGACATTTAATATTATTTTATTTAATGAATAGTTAAAATAGTTAAAATCAAAGTTTAATAACTAAAACATTTTTTAATATGGGGTTATACATAAGATAAATTCGACTATAAATATTCATTAGAAAGATAAAAAGATTTCCTACATAATTATATTTTATTTATAATTTTTAGACTTTAAATAAATTAATTTATTTATGACACAACGATGATGCAGTAATTACCCTTTTAAGGAAATATTAACATAATTGATGTTATAAATGCTCAAATGAATGTAATTTGAGACTTTTTATGAATTCCACTAATTTTATAGGTTACTATGATATATTAGTGTTGATTTAATCAACTTGTTTTGAACATATAATTCTGTTATGACTTTCACAAAAATCATATATCAAATAGTGTCAAAATTGACACAAAATAGTTTTTAAATCAAATATTATATTATTAATTGTTATTTTATTCCTAAAAATATAAGGTTCGGCCAAATGACTTAGATAAGGATATATATATTAATAATAAACAATTTGGGGTTCGTTTGGCATGTTATAGTAAGTTTATTAACCATATAGTGAAAGAAAACAAAAAGACATGGTAAAAGTTAAATTATTTAACTTAGAGTTAAATCTAATTGATAAGGTTAAAATAATACCCTAAACTTGTCTAAATCCTATTGGATGATAGGATTTCGACCCATACCCACTTTATCTTCGAAATAAGACCCTTTGGAACCATTATAAACCGATTTTGACTTTAATATAAAATAATATTTTGAGGTATTCCTAAGGTGCCCCTCTCCTCCCTTATAAAAGGACACCTCCTCCCCCTCCTCCTCACACCAATTTGAGCACTAAAGATCGGACAAACCCTGACAAAATCTCTTCTCCACTTCCCTAGAAACATCCTAGAGGTTCTGGTCTTCCTCAAAGACCAATTTTAGTGCCCTAAGAGAAGGTCTCAAAGAGGCGCTTCAAAGAAGAGGTAATTACCGGTACCAATTCTTTCATCTTTATTTCTTCTTCCACTTCTTCTTAGTAGGTTGTTTCATTATGAAGTAATAACATCAGTATCACTAATATACTGATATGTTATTATAAGTATGAAACAACCCTATTTCACCATCTATCCATCCTACGGAAAAAGAAATCACCGCGCATGCGTACGTACGGAATACCGTCTCCACGCCGTGGTGTAATCTATTTTCCACCACCACCTTACATGGATGGGTATAATGGTGTAAAGAATAACTATACATAGTTATTAAAACATCATATTTATTCTGATATATTGTATAATCCACTCCACTCCAATTCAATATTTATGGAAATGATATCATCGCTTGTGCGTACGTACGGACTACCGTATCCACGACGCGATGAGATTCATTCTCCATGTTAACCATTTAAAAATGATTATAAAGTATATATAAGAAATAATAATGAAATATATGAAATTATAAAGCTACTGGATTTATGTATATATATATATATATGTATGTCATCTACTTACTTCCATTCAATACAATAAGGAAAGGAAAACAGCGTTCATGCGTACGTACGGACTACCGTCTCCATGAACGGTGTTTTTCATTTCATTTATCTATCTATTATATATATATATATATACTGAATATATATGATATATAAATCATATTTTATATTCTGGAAGTAATTAAATCATGATATAAGTAATAATAATGTCAAGAACAACAAGTCAAAACACCTACGATAAATGAAACGATTTTACCCAAAACGCTTCTTTAACATGGAATTTACAAAAGAACGGGTAATATAAAGTCATAAGTGAACCATATATGATATCATAACAATGAATATGATTCTTTAATAAGTCAATGACATTATTTAAATCATTATACAGGAGGTTCGGACACATACGAAGCAAATCGGACCTAAGGTAAGGGGAATATCACAATCTCATTTTTGTCCGAGATTGTTTATAATTTGAAATTTACTGGGGTGTATTTTATCATCCACATCCATGTTTCCTAGATATGTAATATTATTTACATCCACCTAAAATTGTTTAAATCCAAATTTACCCTTTGGTGAGTTTTAGTAAAATATATGAAAGGAATCTTTTGTCGTTTTTCGTATGAGGTACTTTTTGACTTTTCCGACAAAAGTACAAGAAGAATGTTTTTTTTAACTTAAACAGAACGAACGAATTTTTACAGTTTTATAAAGCCTTATTTTCATGAAGCTTCCTCCAAAAGATTTCATGAATATTTTCAATAAAATCTCTTTCTTTTAAAATTTCATGATGTTTTGTGAAAAGAAATTGATTTTGAAGAAGAAAGGATATTTTCCTCAAGAATTCATTTCAAGTGTTTTATCAAAATTATTTTCCATCTAAGATAATAAAGGGTTCTGTTTCTATCCATATTTTTTACATTGATTTGACTATGTTGTGATGAAATTATGTTTATGAATTCCTTTATCTTATATGAATGGTTTTGTGATGTCATGTTATTTAAGAGTCCCATTTTTATTACATGGGTTATGCAATGATGTATGATTTATGATTTTGTGGCACACATAATAATGGTATCATTATGAGATGGGTGGGACCTATATCTCCCTCCAATGCATTGGGTAAAGATTTTATATCTCATGAGATAGACAGGGCTGGAACGGTAGGTTATACCGGTTCAATGAAACAGGACTGAAACGAGGGTTACTCGATTTAGAAAGGGAATTTGTCCACTAAGATAGTCTTGGCAATGAGTCTTGACTAACAAGAAATGATTCTCTATGATTATGTGTGAATGCCACAAAGTTTCATGTTTTAAGTTATGATTATTGTGATTACATTTCACTGCCATGATTTATCCCATGTTATGAAATTATGCTCTCTCTTTTGCAGGTTATGATTTCCAAAATGTTATGTTCTTATGAATGTGATGTGATTGATTTTTATTTTGTTTACCCTTACTGAGCATTTGAGCTAACCCTTTTATGTTTTCTTTTCCCCAAGATATAAAGAATGGTTTTAGGTAAAAAAAAAATGAAGATCTTTATGGGAGATGTTGAAGATCTTTCACCACGATTAGAAGATTACGTTCCGAGTTTCCAAAGACACTAAACTATTACGATCCTTGTGTGTGTGTGTTTTTGTTATGTACTAAGTATTCCGCAAAAGTAATGTAAATTCTATGTACGTCAGGCTTCGGGTCTCTACAGTAAGAATGTCATAGTTCTTATTATGATAATACTTTTCTCACTAGGTGTGAATCCAAGAAATGGGACAAATCGTTGCGATTTATAACTTCTTCTTAGCTGATTTAGAAGCTGCAACGTACTCGGTATTTGTAGATATGACTACCACTAGATTTTATTATCTTGACTCACTCATCACCTTTGCCTAACTATGATACTAAATCAAATTGATCTAAGGACTACTAGTATGTGTCCCACCATAACTAGTATACCTTCCTCTTCATATTCCAGGTACATATCATTTGTACTTACCGAAGTACAAGATGATAGTTCTGACTGCATTACTTGCAGTGCGCTTGGAAATAATTGATATCTGCCTAAAATAAATTATATAATGGCAGTATCAATTATTGTACATAATATGACATATGTGATTGATCCATCGCTAAAGAATATGGTATAAATTCACAACTTTAATCTTTTACTATGTTCTGAACATATTAACTTGAAGAGATTAAGCCACGTGACATTGGCAACAATCCTGAACTTGAATTGTTTCAACTTGTATTTTTTCAATACAATGTCACTCTATGTATGATTGATTAGGACCAAGCAACCTTTGGATCTACCTCAGTGGATCCTATTCCCTAGAACTTAGGTTGTTACTTTAAGTCAATCATTAGAGAATTGCTTTTAACCTAATCTTATCTAACTGTAAGATCAAAATTTGTTTTCCATATGTTTCCGAACATATTTCATTTGGAAAACATTGGTGCTCCCACTAACCTTTGGTAGACACAAGGCAAAGATTCATTTATAATGAATGATCTAAGATCTTGTTTCTTACTTTATTCCAGAACTAGATTTCAGTAACTTTCAACCTTTATTGGCATCATTTGATGTCATCATCTCTTTCTGGTTGCGTCGTATAGACACCTTCCACAAAAAATTATCTTGACATCCAATGACCAATAAAAATATCTTAGAATTTCAGCTATGACAAGTAAAATTATAAAATATTTAGGCGTACCTACTTGGTATAAACAATCAAGCCTTATTGGTACCAAACTTGTACCATCCATGTATCATTTCATTTGAATACCCACCGCAGTATTCAATTTATAAGCCCCTTTGCAATTTGATACATGGAATTCATTATTGAATTTTAATTGATCATGTTAATATTAGATCATTGCCTTATACTGCTTACTTGTAGGATTTATTATAATATATCACCAACCACGGTGAAAATAAAACCATCACAATGGTTTCATTCTTCCTACGCAGTATGTGTCTCTGGAAAATTCCTATTCCACATGTACTTGTGGATCTTGTTCCCTATGCCAACCATTTGTGCATCTCGAGCATTGACTAAGTCCAAGTCAATTCAGCTCCCACTATCTCTAATAGAGATGTGCACCCTTGTATATAAATGTAGTCTAATAATTGACTACATCTTTTCTATCTTAGGGATTTAGGTAATATCTTAAGAAACTATTAGGATAATTAACTTAGATGCATAACGTGTTTAACTTGATGCAGGATTGTTTAAATCCTAACAAACGCTTTGCATCTAAACACATCCTATGGCATAATGGATTTTCCATCATACTATGACTCGTATGATATCCATTTGTCATTTTAGTTGGCATATTGGTTATGGATTTACACTGTTATTTTGAAATCACATTTTGAAATATAATGGAAGTTTCCGCAAGTTGCAACATTGATACAACTTACATCATAACTTTGATGTGTAACATATGCGTATAAGAATTGCTCCATGCTACATGTTTGTTGATCAATGTTAATATGTAATACTTTATCATCAATCCTCCTTATGAACGTAAACATGGTGATGTAGATAAGGTAACATGCGTTTAGGAATTACTCCATGCTACATTATCATGATCGACGATTGCTTGGTCAAGATATTCTTCGGCTTTCCGATCCGAAGCAACTCATATCTTCTAACCAAACTTATACTTCATTGGTACATTCCTTAATGACTTAAAGGAATCTTATGAAGTATCTTTACCTCTATCTTTATTTGGAACAGTTCACACTCTTGTGTTGAACTAACCTCAGAAGCTTTGTGGCGTGCCTTTATTTCCAAAGGTTTCTTTGTCTAAACTAAAGATGTCAATTATACCATAGGTGTTTAGATGTGCTGAGCCTAAATACTATACTGGGTATATAGTTGATGTCCGATTTTATTTTTACTTGACAAAGAATCACATTGCCACAACTGGGTAGGTCTTACATTTTATATTCATCATGTATTGTCATTGATTCAAATAGTAGTGAACTATTTGTTGAGTATGTTACCTCAAACAACATTCATTCCAAAACATAGAATAATGTCACATCATGTCCAAATGGGCACATGAGATAAATGTTTTTGGTTATACTACACAACTTGTTCAATTTGAATCAATCATTTGGAAATTAGAAGTTATGTGTTTCTCCCCGCTGACTTAGGAATCACCCTTTCTCAGCTGCTTGAAGAAGACACTTTACTTCTTGTAATGTTTCACTACTTACTTGGTTATTGTATTTCAATACATATATGTGAAAATCATACTGTATTTTAATACCCAAGAAGTATTCGAGAAAATAATACTTTTATTTGATAAATATAAACTGAACGAGAAGTGGGTACTTGCTTCTTGTATTTCAGTTTTTAAACTTCCATGAATTTATTTAAATATGTGATGCAAATAACCTCTTGTTAAATAACCAACCACTTTTCTTTGAAGGACATGACGAAGGTGCCTCTGGAGTAACTTGCCATGGACCTTTTCGCCTTGTCATTCAATGTATTCGTCATAAGAATAAAAGATGGTATTATCTTCAATATTCTTATTACTTGGAGAATATTTATCTTAAAGGTAATGAAGCGCTTACTCTACAACGTTCGTTTGTAGCTTTAAATGAAAATAGAGTAATTGGGTGTAAAAGGTATAAGAATGGGATGACATGAAAGATTGTGAACTGTCTTTCACTTTACACAATCCGAGTGCAATCATCAAATTCAAATCTTGTTTCACTTTCTCCTCGAAAGGATCTTGGAGATGAGACTACATGTAACATCATCCATGTCATGATGTAGCTACCGCACCTAACATCAAACGTTGATGATAACATTATGATAGAACCATCATATGCTTGATTCATGAGTCTCCTGTAAGTAGTTTTACACCCTCACTGTCACGACCCGTCCTCGGGGCCCGTGCCGTGACTACCCCAAGCCCGCCTTCCATAGGCCAGGGGCTGGCGACTAGCACCAAAGGCGTAAATCCTGGAAACAAGGAATACATTGCCTTTATAAAAGTAAACAAACCACATAGTACAAGCGGAAGTAAAAGTAAACACTAATAAAAAACTGTAACAAGCTGTGCTGAATGGTAAAAAGGGGCCGGAAATACAAGCCCAACTGTAAGTACAACTCGAAAAAGGGAAAACAACAACTGAAGGTAAAGCTGCAACGTTGATCCGCCCACTGGAAGTACCACCTGAAGGGTGGGTACAAATAGCCTCCACAGCTCCTCGGTCCAGCCGTCCGCTCCGAGTACACCCCGCCCAGTGGTCCACCTCCAGGTACCGTCCTGCTCTGCCAACCTCGACCATGATCAGCACTGTCCGTCATCTGCAACCAACACAACGAAGTGCGGGCATAGCCCGTGTAGGGGTGAGTATAAGCTACTCAGTAGGGACCCCGAGACCCCCGAAGGTCTCCCGAAATCCACATAGGATAAACCACAAATGGATAAGATACAATCACGAAGTAACATCCGACACTGCTTAGGTATATGCCCATACATATACCTAAGTCATCAATTCCCGTTCGGCTCCAACATCCGAGCCCAAGCACAACCCAGTCCACACAGGAAAGCAAAACATAAATCCACACAGGATAGCACAACACAATCCACAAAGGAAAGAAAAACGTAATCTAGATAGGATAACACAACACATTCCACAAAGGAGAGTAAATAGGACTCAGCTCACACAGGTATACATCGTCAAAAAGGTGAAAGGGATGATCAGATATAGATACTGAATCATCTAAGCTGGGACCCACTTAGGATACAAGACCAGCTGTCTTCATTGATTCATCTATGCTGGGACCCACATAGGATACAAGACCAGCACTGAATCATCTAAGCTGGGACCCACATAGGATACAAGACCAGCACAGCTGGGACCCACATAGGATACAAGACCAGCACTCTTCATCGATTCATCTATGCTGGGACCCACATAGGATACAAGACCAGCACTGAATCATCTAAGCTGGGACCCACATAGGATACAAGACCAGCACAGCTGGGACCCACATAGGATACAAGACCAGCACTCTTCATCGTCGCAGTCGCAGCCAGTACTAGGGTTCCCGAACACAGAAAGATCGTTCGGGAGGGTTCGCTCCACGAGCCGAGAGGCTGATACATCAACTGACACGAAGTCCGAAGTTGATGTATCCAAAAGTTCCGTATCGTCAATAGGAACTCAACGCAACAGTCGGCGCGTCAATCAGACGCCCGGTCTGAGAGATATTGGCTTTTCCGTCCCAGGGGCCCGGTTGATTTTTAAGGAAAAACCAACCCGACCATACTCCACCTATGTCCAAACCTCGGGATGAGTGAGCCAAAAGATCCATCTCACTAAGAGGAATCCACCAAAGTCGACGGCACGACAATCGGACGTCTGGAGCTCAAGATATGAGTGTTTCCGCTCCGAGGGCCCGGTTGGTTTCGTGGATGAACCAACCCGGCCGAACCCAAAGTATTCCAAAACCTTGAGTGCGATATACCGAAACGACCGTCTCGATCCAAGGATCGCGTTTCCGCTGATGGTGAGTCGTTTGGAGGCCCGTAGATCAAGTTACAGTCATTTAACCAAAAGTAGTCTGAAAATAGGGGATCTGGGCCCGGCCCAGCCCGACCCAGTACCCCCTGGGTCGGCCGAACCAGGTCGACCTGCCCCGAGTGGCGACCCGGCCCGGCCCGGCCGGCGGCGCGGCCAGCGCGGCCAGCGCGCCGCGTGAGCGCGCCCAAGGGAGGGGCTACGCCCCTCCTTTAATTTCAAACAGCAACCCCTTTAAGGGGCCGCGCCAGGTGTGCAACCCGGGGGTGTAACCCCCCGGATTTCCCCCTGTAATGGCCGGCCAGCGCAGGGCCGACCGGTTTCTCACCGCGGGACCCCGCGGTCTCGCGCCTTCCGGCGCCGGTGGCCGGAGTTCCGGCCGCCTTCTTCGATTTCCCCGGTGGGTGGTTTTTCCGACCACTACTTCCAGGATGGCTGCAAATTCATCCGGCGCGGCGTGACGACGCCGCATCCTTCCGCCGCGGCCCGACTCCGGCCACGACCTCATTCGTACCCTCGACGCAGCGCGACGGCGTCACGTTTCTTCATCGTGGCCCGCATCGTTCACATCTCCTTTCGCTCAAGCGCGGTGCAACGATGCATTACCGTCTTCGCTAATCAAAACAAATAATAGCAAAGGGGGGAGGGGTATCGGACGTGTTTGTGCGGACCGATCCCCTCCCGTTATATCGATAGCAGTTGGCCAAAATGTAAAACGTTTAACCTTCACAATTTTTAATTTAAATAAAAATTGGAACATGGCCGTCAGATTTATCTTTCATATTCGAAGGAAAGAATCACCAACTTAAAAAAAAAATAGTCGAACCCCTACCTTGGGTATAAGCCGATCGGAAGGAGGCGTCATCGTTCTAGGTTCGTCGCGGTATGGCGTCGCGAGGATGACGACGTCGAAGGGGGACGTCGGCGTTCGTCCGACTCGAGGGAAGGCGAAGCCGTCGTCGCTCGCTACCCGATTCCGCTTTCGAGCTTGTTCATCGATCCGTTGACGATGAAGGGGAAGAAGAAGATCCGTTGAAGAGTCTCGCTGCAGAAGGGGAAAAGTTCCGTGGAAGGAAAACGAGCATTATTTGTCAGAGGTGGCGCGTTCTTCGCGTTCTACGCATTCTCCGGCGAAGGAGGAGGAGGAGAGGAAAACTCAGCGCAACGCTTCCCAACCCAAAAATAAAATGAGGCTAAGGCCTTATTTTATTGCTTTCCGCCAACAATTTCAAATTTCAAACGACGTAACCCTCACAATTAATTTCAAGTGCATTGAATAATTTAATTGATGGGTTAGAGAAATTATGGGGAGAGTGGAGCGTTATGCAATAATAGAGGGGGGTTTTAGAAAGTTGAAAAGGGTGAGGCTCGTGCGGGCCCCACCTAGTTAATCCTCCTGAGGGAGGTTATACGGGGGTGGGTCCCACCAAAATAACCTCTCTTGAGAGGTTATGGTGTGGTGGCCCCCACCTCAACCACCCTTTGGTGGTTTTAACCTCCACTTGGTGGTTTTAACCACCACCAATAAAATCGTTTCACAATTTTATTTATTCCTCAAAATTTAACTTCTCCACTCGAGAAAACGCAACAACGGTGAAGGTCCCCTTAAGAAATTACCGGCGTTGCGAGTTCATCGGTGCCATCGGATTTCAATTCCGAGCACCGGTTCAAAAGATAGGAATTCCTGCTCATTCGTTCACTGAATGTACCCAAGCCAAACTTTGGAAATTGATTCCGGGCACACCGGGCATCGGAATCAGGTGCCGTCAGAAACCGAGTTCTTGTAAAATTCCAAAGAAAATTAAGAAAAAAATTTCCCTTGATTTTTACGGGTCTTTACACTCACTTCTTAAGGTGTCTTAACAGGTTAGGACACAAGCACGTTGAATTTCCATTATGGTAGTAATGTGTGCAAACACCTATACTACACTTGAAATTTCATGCTTGTTTGGACATTAAATTTGTCCAATGTTTATAGCAGTTTTATTATGGCATTGCTTGCCATTATCTACAAATATACTTTAGCATATTGTACTTTTATGTGATTACATAATGTGACATTACTGATTATTTAATCATTAAATGTCTCCCACTAATTTTTCGAATTCTAGGTACCCTATGTACTAGAATCGAAATACTCTTGAGTATTCTAGTGGTAAAGATCCTCGAACCTCCCTCATAGTCTACAAGCTAGGGCTACGCCACTACTCGGAGGGTCCAAGGACTAGCCAACCGCATTAACTCGCGGTTCCTTGATCTGTTGAGTGAAGTCCCAGCTTCAAAAATCATTTACTGATTTACTCAACGCTTGCCTATAAAATTACAACAAGATAGCTAAGGATATTTCATTGCTGCAATTTTAGTTAAGTCGACCCACCACATGAATAAGAACTCCCCGGTAGTAAGAGGCACCCTTAGCTGAGGCATGAACCGACACCTCGAACACCCGGTTTTGTTCAAACTCGAATGATGGAAGGCTATTTGTGACTTAATATTTTTTTTGAGGGTTTTATTGGTTTCTATCGATGAATGTGATCCATTTCTATTAAACCTTTTCATCTATGTTGTTGTGCTCACAACTGAACTTTAATAGAAAAACATACGCCGCTTCTTTATACATTTAATTATCTATTATTTTATGTATTTTCCTGCTGTTCTAAAATGCATAAAATAATAAATAAATGCATAAAGGTAAAACTACTACCTGACTGGTCTTGAGCATCTAAACGACCTAAGGGCATTTTACCTGAGTCGAAGCTTGACTCAAAATTAATCTTGCCCCTTGTCTTGTATGTTTGATGGTGTTCTGCAGTATCGTCATGTCTTGGCGGGGTCGACGTCACATCTTGGAGTACCGCCTGGTCTTGGTGGAATCCACGTGTCGTCTTGCACCGTCGTACACCGCCTCATCTTGGCAATGTCCACGTCGCTTGTCGTCTTCATCCGAAGTACAAAGATACTCGCGCGCAGGCGAGGGTGACTCGAGTATAAATGTACATCATATAAATATTAGGCACGCATGACCTTATACATTTTAATTGAAAAATAAAGATGATGCACATACCATCTATTTAATTAATTTACAAGCATTGCACGCATTTAAATAATTAATTAAAAATAATTAAATGCAGACATGCAAATGTCGATGCTCAAAACCAGACGACGTGTGAAATTAAAGCACGATAAAATAAAATGCATAAATAAGTATGAGGGTTATTTAATTTAATTTAATTAAATGAATTAATAAATTCAAATAATTTAATCAATTATTGTTCATGTAATTAATTTAATTTTAATACTTAAAATTAAATTAAATTAATTAATTAATTTAATTATGAAAATTAAAATAATTTTAACCTCGGGTATAAAAATTTATTTTCACTTCAATTAATATATATTAATTAAATTAATTAATTAAATTAATTAATATATATTAATTGATTTAAATAAACCCATGTCAGGGGTTACCTGCCCGTTAGGAGGACCGGGCGGCGGCCTGGTAAGCTTGGCCAGGGTGCTCCCGGGGAAGAGCTGAGGCAGGCGACCGGTCGTGGCTACGCTGCCCGCGCATGCGCTAGGCGGGTTCGCGCGCAGGTCCAGGGAGGGTCGGATGGGGCACGACGAGGCCGAAGGGTGCTCCCGGGGAAGAGCTGAGGCAGGCGACCGGTCGTGGCTACGCTGCCCGCGCATGCGCTAGGCGGGTTCGCGCGCAGGTCCAGGGAGGGTCGGATGGGGCACGACGAGGCCGAAGCGGTCAATGTGGCGGCCCTGGACTGGTGCTGATTCGTCGAGATCCTACCGTGGCCTGGATTTAGAATCCCCAAACTGCAGGATGCAATAAGGGAAGTGGCGGCGTTCGGTCGGAGAGCACCAGAGGGCGGAGGGGGGGGGGGGGTGCTCGGTGCGGCAGCGGCGCAGTCAGATGGAACTCGGCCGGCATCCAGTTGATGGCTCCGCCGGAGGCGATACGAGATGCGTGGCCGGAGGGACTCGGCCAGCAGGCGGCATGCATGCGCCGTGCAAGGGAGGGTTCTGGTGGTGTGGTGTCGTCCGGGTGCTGCAGCAGGTCGCGCTGGAGGAGAGGGTGCCCCATCCAGGTCCGCAGGGAGAGGGGAAGTCGGTGAGGAGGCCGAGGCGACCTGTTGGAGGAGCGGCGCTGCAGTGCACCGCACCATAGAAGCGGCGCTGCACTGGAGAAGCAGCAGGCGGCGCTGCCTGCGCCGCGCAAGGGGAGGAGGTCCAATCGGGTGGCCAGCCGGGCTGACGCCGGTGCTGGCATGCGGAGGAGCGAGGCTGTCTGGAGGTGTCCATGTGGCATCCCTATGGTGTGGGTAGAGGGGAGGGCAGTGGTCCTAGGGCCGCGCCGTTCGTCGAGGAGGGGTCCATTCGGACCCCTTGTTTTTTTTGCTTTCCACACGGATGCCCCCTTCCCTGTTTCATTTTTTTTGTTCTGCTTTGATTGACCACACAACCGACCTCCCCTATTTTTTTTTTGTTTTTTTTATTTAAAAAAAACAAAACTTCTTTTGAAGTCTTTGTTTGCCCTTTTTTTGAGTCAAGTCACCATCTCCAAATTTCTAAAGGCTAAATAGCCTTTAAAATTAAATAATAATAAAAATTACTATAATAGAATAATAATATATTATTATTACATTATTCTAATAATAAAATAATTATTATTAAAATAATGGAATTATTATAGAAATTATTTAATTTGTCAAATTATAATTTTCACAATTTTAATTATATCCATTGAACCAATCTAAACATGATCGATTTCTGCTGGATGAAATAAAAAATAGTACCCAAGATTAAACCGCATATTCGATCCAATCCAAAAATTTAAATTGACCGTAACTTGGCTATTTGAGATCAGATCGGCGTGTGGTTTGAATCGATGAGACCAATTTTGAACCCTCTACTTAATATTAATGCAGTTTTAATTTTCTAGGCTTATAAAATCTATGCGATCACTCTGATACCACTGTTAGGATCCCGGGGCTCACAGTGGAAGTCGTTGGGCTGGAGATTTTAAAAAATTTCGTCAGCGGAATGACGGAAATTGTCGTCGGTGACGATTTGAGCCCTGGGGAGGTCCGAGGATCTCGCATAGATTATTAAGAGCACAAAATTAAAATGAAAACGTAGCCATTTCAAATCTGAAGGCGAGGTCGATTACCGCTAGCCGATGATGATCATCGCTTGAAGGATCCAAAGTAGGATCCCTCTAGATCGTCCACACGCACTCCAAAAATCCACGGGAACGCCGATCATCGAACTTTGGGTGCTAGCGCAGCATTTCAACGATATCTTCGACACCCTATGATCACCGCATCATTAATCTTGTGATGCGTGAGGAAGAACTTGATCTGAGCTCTTGGATCATCAACTTCTCTCTCTATGAAGTGAGAGGATAGAGAGGCTCTCAATTTTTCATTCCATAAATGAATGAATAGTGATATACACTCCAAAGAGAGAGAGCCTCCTCTATTATTTATAGAGATGTTGATAAATACCTGGTAGCGTTCCCTAACCCCCGTTAAATATGAACTTACTATAGAAAGGGATAAAAATGTTTAATTACTCAAAGAAAACAATGCACAAAAGCTATCTAATGATCAATTGAAAAATGACCTTGAAAGGTTTACTAATGGTAAATATACTTTGGTACAAATTCTAGGTAAACAGATTACTCCTAAATATACTACTGGTATTGGCTATCAACCAGGTAAATTAAACTTTGCAAAAAACAATTTTTTTTCTAAATCTAGGACATACAACGTTACTTCTAGTTTTGGAAAACATCCTGCTAGTTCAAGCTCTGATACACTCTTTACTGTTTCAAGTTTTTCTGGACCAAATAGTGTTTATTTTTCAATCACTTTACATAATGCTTATAGAAAACCTATGAGGTAGATATGGGTTCCTAAAGCACTAGTCACTAATATTACTGGACCCAAACAAATATGGGTACCAAAAACTATTTTTATTTGACTATTTTATAGGAAAGCTACTTAAAGATCTCCTGTAAAATCTAATGGTACTTGGACAGTGGGTGTTCAAGAAACATGACCGGGGACTATTCATGCTTCAAGAACTTAATAAAAATTGATGTTGGATGTGTGACCTTTGGTGACAATGCCAAAGGAAAAATCATTGGCCTTGTCCAAATCGGTAACTCTAACTCAGTTTTAATTTCCAAAGTACTTTTTGTTGATGGATTGAAATATAATCTGCTTAGTAATTCAAAACTATGTGATGATGGATTTCATGTTAAATTTGAAAATGATGCTTGCAATGTTTTTAATTCTGAAAATGAATTAGTTTTTTTGCATTAAGAAATGAAAATGTATACTCTGTTAACCTAGAATATTTAGTTTCTCAAAATGCTTCATTTTTAAGTGTATTTCACAAAGAGTCATGTCTTTGGCATAGGAGACTAGGACTGTTGAAATAGTGGGTTCCCTAGACCCAACTATGTAGTAATTTTTTATTACTATATCTTGTGTACAGTTAGATATGCATGATGATTTCTTACCATTATAGTGTAGAATTTTTTGTGTCCACTATAATAATGGAAATTTCCAAAGGTTAGTTGTTGTGTCGAGAGGTTATAATAGATCCCAGGCTATAATGAGAACCTCGATATACAATGACAATGACAACTTGGACAATGCTTGGACCCCGTGGTGGGGCCCACTATATCCATATACCTATTCAACTGAATAGGTGCAGATTCTTGAATACACTATTGTGTGTGACCCTCTAGGCCCTTATCTCGATAGCAGTGAATAAAATCCACATACCAAGAGCAGAGTCTAGCAACTCATCATGGCCCCTAAAGAGATAAGGATAATCATAGCAATGACTTCCATCCTACGAACACTGACTGTGTACTATAATCTCTTTGTCATTAAATATCTCATAAAGTAGGACACACTCTTGTGTCATCATCCTTATATTGATTTATTATTTGTTGATTTATGCAGATGGATTTGTCTTCCTACTGCTTTGGAAAAAGACTTATGAAGGCGACACCATCCTGATCAACCAGGCCTGAGATATACAACTTCCTAAACTTGGAAGCGACAAATCCTTTCTTGACCATTCAACCAACGTCATACCACCAACGACGCACCCAATACAAACTACCTCACCATGACATTACTTCCATGGTTTTCGCCTTGCATTAAAGTACGTAATTAAATGATATACATTGGTAATGGTCTCAAGTCAGGAGACCAATACACATGTCCGTAGATAAGAACAACCAATGACACCCAAAACATGTGGTGTTCCTATTGATGGGTCTGTCCTCATGATCTCATTACTAGAGATCACCAAGTGTGAACTTCATGCGAAGAAGTCTCAATGCTTATGATCCCCCAGCACCTGATAGTCAGACATCTACTGTGTCCAGTCAGTAAGATGTATCTAGACTATAGAACATATATTTAAGATCAATGTCATTGTATCTAGAGGTTCTCATTATAGTCTGGGATCTACTATAACCTCTCGACACAACAACTAAACTTTGGAAATTGCCATTATTATAGTGGACACAAAAAATTCTACACTATAATGGTAAGAAATCATAATGCATATCTAACTGTACACATGATATAGTAATAAAAAAGTACTACATAGTTGGGTCTAGGGAACCCACTATTTCAACAGTCCTAGTCTCCTATGCCAAATCCATGACTCTTTGTGAAATACACTTAAAAATGAAGCATTTTGAGAAACTAAAGATTCTAGGTTAACAGAGTATACATTTTCATTTCTTAATGCAAAAAAACTAATTCATTTTCAGAATTAAAAACATTGCAAGCATCATTTTCAAATTTAACATGAAATCAATCATCACATAGTTGTGAATTACTAAACAGATTATATTTCAATCCATCAACAAAAAGTACTTTGTAAATTAAAACTGAGTTAGAGTTACCGATTTGGACAAGGCCAATGATTTTTCCTTTGGCATTGTCACCAAAGGTGACACATCCAACATCAATTTTTATTAAGTTCTTGAAGCATGAATAGTCCCCTGTCATGTGTCTTGAAAACCCACTATCCAAGTACCATTATATTTTATAGGAGCTCTTTAAGTATCTTTCCTATAAAATAGTCAAATAAAAATAGTTTTTAGTACCCATATTTTTTTGGGTCCATTAATATTAGTGACTAGTGCTTTAGGAACCCATATATACCTCATAGGTTTCCTATAAGCATTATGTAAAGTGCTTGAAAAATAAACTCTATTTGGTCCAGAAAAACTTGAAACAGTAAAGAGTGTATCAGAGCTTGAACTAGCAGGATGTTTTCCAAAACTAGAAGTAACGTTGTATGTCCTAGATTTATAAACAATTTTTTTTTTGAAAAGTTTAATTTACCTGGTTGATAGCCAATACCAGTAGTATATTTAGGAGTAATCTGTTTACCTAGAATTTGTACCAAAGTATATTTACCATTAGTAAACCTTTCAAGGTCATTTTTCAATTAATCATTAGATAGCTTTTGTGTATTGTTTTCTTTGAGTAATTAAACATTTTTCTCCCTTTTTATAGTAAGTTAATATTTAACAGTTATGGTAAGAGCATATTGTTTCTTTAAGGACTTGTATTTATCTTTTAGTTCATTACATGTCTCTTCAAGCATATTACAGTACTAAAAAATTTCTTCATTAGACATATTCTCAGAATCACTTTTATCTCCAGAATAATAGGAATTGTGTATAGGAGATTCCAGTGTTACCTCAGATGTGTTTGTCATAAAATAAATATTGGATTTGTTATCCTATTCATCACGTGCAGATTCTGAGTCACTTAAACTATCCTAAAAATAACTCCATGTTGCTTTCATTTCCTTTTTATACTTTTTATCTTTGTCCTCATATTTATTTTTGTACTTCATCTTAGGACAATCAACCTTTACATTTCCCTTTTTTCTTACACTCATAGCATACTATCTCATTAGACTTTTAACTTCTTTTCCAATCTTTCTTCCAACTTCCTTTTTGATCATATCTTCCTTTGAAGTCAGGATTTCTGAAAAATTTATTCTTCTTGTAAAATCTCTTAAACCTTCTAGCTAATTGAGACATCTCCTCATCACTGTCAGGCGATGATTTTTCACTGCTAGAACTTTCTACAAAGACTTCCAATTTCCCTTTTTCTTTATGTTTAGAGGTAGTGGTCTTAAATGCAACAAATTTTCTTTTGGGTTCATCATCCTCTTCCTTGTTGACTTTCAGCTCCTCTTCATACATCATTAGTTTCCCAATGAGTTATTTTATAGGTAACTTGCTGATGTCATATGAATATCTAATAGAGACATAGGTTCCTCTCCATATATCAGGTAGGCATCTGAGAATCCTCATGATTTATTCTTTGGCAGTAACTTCTCTTCTAAGAGAAATCATTGTGTTTAAAATTTTGTTGAACCTGAGATACATGTCAGAAATAGGCTCATCAGGTTTCATTTTAAAGTTATCATATTTAATAATATAAGTATTAAGTCTCATTTCTTTCACACTATAATTTCCTTCATGTGAAACAAACAAAGTATCCCAAATTTCATGGGCAGTTTTACATGTAGAAATTCCGTTAAATTCCTCATCTCCTAAGGAGTAATATAAAACATTCATGACTTTGCAATTTTTATTATAGGTAGTCTTGGTTGGGTCATCCCAACTAATTCTATCAGTAGCAGGAATCTTATACTCATCTATAATTGAAGACCAAATTTCAAAACTCATACTTTCTAAATGAATTTTCATTTTAATTTTCCATTGGGAATAATTGGTTCAATTAAAGAATGGTGGTATGTTTGTTGCATCACCTTATAGTATATTATCCATAATAAAAAAATACTTTGAAAGAGATAGAAATTTAGAATTGACAGAAATTTAAAGATCTTTAAAGTACAACAAAAATTACAGTTGAATAATTTAAAAAATAGAGTCTTAATAAACTCCTTTGATACCAAATGTTGGTCGGAGTAGAGTAATCAAGAGGGGGGTGAATTTAGTATCTATAAAAATTTCTGTTTGGATTGTTTTCTTAAAAGGTTCCCTAATAAAAATAAATACAACCTAGTTAATCAAAGTAATACAGTTATGAAGGTTTGACTGTTCAAATAACTTCTCAAAATATTGATTAATTCTTATTAATCTCAATATTGGTTATTGATATTACTTTTGAAGCTATTTTAATAAGGAAAAACAATTATAACTTCTGTCCAAGATTAACTATCAAAGTGAATCTAGTGATTTCTGAATTATACAGTAAAATAGATAAAACTAAATTAAATAACACAACAGATATAAAACAAGTGGTTTAGTATCAATCCAAGATATAATCCACTCCACTTGGTGATCAACTTCCACTAAGAAATTTATATAAATAAACTTGATCCACACCCTGGATCAGGGTAAATAATAGTGTACAAGACTGTCCAGGTTACATGACCTCTTCTACAATTTTTTCATGGGTAAACTACCAGGTCACACAGGGACCTCTTCCACACTTATTCGTGGGAGTAAACAACTTTAAAAATATATGATAGGAAGGATATCTTGTATCCTTCAGTTTAGTGTAGGAGAAAATTCATGTTTTTTTACAGACACACACACACTACTCAAAAGCTAAAAACAATACACAACATAGCAGAGATGATGAGATAAGGTTAGAAGTGCTTTCAGTGTTACTCTATGCAGCTATGGACTTTTAGGATAAAGCAGATGTAAGAATCGAGTCCTCTTTCAAGAAATAGAGTATTTCACATTTGATGCTCTGATTTCTAGTTAGATCTGGATCATGTTCTTCATGGATTTGGTATTGCGAAGATGTTCTTGACTCTGATATATAGTATTCCAGCTTTTGTATTTGTGAATGATTTATGTGTTATTCAGATGTATCTTGTTGCATGTTTCAGTTCATGCTTCTTCACTATATCACTACTACACTTTTTTTTTCTGAGCCATGCTTTTCTTTTTATTCTTGGAGTGCATGTGTTGAAGCTGACAGGATGCATGTATTCTTCACCTCGTATCTCATACTGTCAGGTGACATGTATACAAAGAAATATTAATTATTTCAGTGTATTTAAGACCCAAATATGACCGTTAGAAATTAAATCTAAAACGATAAAACAAATTAAAGAACAGTGTCACAATCTATCTGAAAATGGTGTCACATGGAAATAGTGTCTCTATGAAATGATGTCTCCTTCTTTTCCTTTGAGTGGTGAGATATTCATGATGGAATAGTTGTATAGAGATCATGAACTTTTAGAACAAATGCGGTGTTAGGATCACGATTTCAGGTCACAGTGTTTGGGTCACGGTATCTAGATCATGGTGTCTGGTCACAATGTCTGGTCCCGGTGTCTGAGTCACAGTGTCTGGTCACGGTGTTTGGGTCATGGTGTCTGGTTATGGTGTTTGGGTCACGGTGTCTGGGTCACGGTGTCTGGGTCACGATTTCTGGGTCACGGTGTCTGGATCCTTTTCCAGAAAAACAAAACCGGTGGCAGACTCACGGTTTCTCAGACTTAGCCAAATATCTGTATATAGACTTGAGAAGTAATATTCACAAATTTAATTAGACTTAATCATTCATAAAATAAATCATTATAGACCAAAGTTAAATATAGTTTACAATAAACAAACATAGCACTTAAGATATTGGATAGGTTTATTTAAAGCATAAAGAAACTAACCATCTGTACACATGATTTGAGAAAGATTAAACAGGATTAACAAGCTTTATAGAATGTATAGGATTTGTGATCATTAAAACATTATTAACACATTAGGAGTCTAATAGTTTCTAAATGTGTGAAATGTTAACTTTAAAATAAACACACTTAATCACATAAATTTTTTTTAGATAAGTAACATTTTTAAGATTTAAATTTATATATAAGATAAAATTATCTTGTATAATGATTTTAATGAAATAAATTGATTTATTATAACATAAATAAAGGGTGTGATGCTTCCATGGAAATAAAAAACCTAATCTCCCTTGAAAATACTTGATTCAAAGAGAATACCGAAAACATTTTTTATTAGAGCAACATTTTAATTAGTTCTAAAAATGTTGTAAATAGGATTTATAAGCTCATATAATATTTTTAAATGTATATTTTTATTACTTAAATTCATAATTTATTACTTAAATGGTTTTTTAAGCTTCTAGGACATTCTTATATAATGATAAATTCATAAAAATTAGATTTTTTTGTGAAAACCACATTTTTCGACTAAAAATCTACCCTTTTCAGAAAAAGGTCAAAAATGAATACCAAGTCAATTTTGAGGGTAATAAAATATGAGAATTTCAAGAAGTTACATTCTCCCCCCATAAATATATTTCATTGTAACAATTTGAATCATAATATTAGAGTAATTTCTATAGGGAACTCGTAATTAACCATACATAACTAAATGATCATGATTTTATTTAGGATATGGAATGAGATTTATCTATATGAAAAATCATTGAAAGATATTTATAAAGAGACCATTCATAATTTAACATAGAATTCTACTAAGGGATGTAAATCTAGGCCCCTAAGTAATAACTTCTCATAAACCCTAAAAATGATTTATATGATAATCATGCCACTTTGGGTTTTTATTTATAAATCAATATCTAGTAAGTGATGAAAACACACATGACATAGGACACTAAAAAACATAGAGTGAAAAATCACTATCTGATTCATTAGTAGTAGTTTCACAAGATTTTCCTTGTTTTCATAGTTGTTGGTGACAATCTCCCTTGTTGGACCTTGGATTAGGACATTAAGTCGCATAATTCCCAACTCTCTTGCAATTGAAGCAACAAATTTTTATAGATTATCTCTTTTCCTTACACTTGTAAGTTTGATGACCTTTAACTCCACACTTATAGTATCTACCCATCCCTTTAAGGCAATTTACCCCCATGTTTCTTCCCACATTTTTGACATATAGGAAATTGAATCTTTTTTCCTTTATCATATTTGTCAGTTGATCTTTATCAAGACTCCATATTTCTATTCCTTGGTGTGTCTAAGGATTTGAATCTATTCACATTGTTAATCATATTTCATGATATCTGGTTTGGCATAATCACATGGTTTCTCACTCCATCACTTATTATGTTGGGTTGTTCGTTGAGGTGGTCTCCACATTTTCCCTCACACCCATGGTTCCTTATAGTTCCATCCATGAATAAAACCAAAAGAGTTAACACGAGTAACCATAATTATAAGTGAATTTTTATAAATAACTAGAGGAAAATTTGACCTCAAGATGTATCACTTTATAGAACTATCATGTTGGCCTATAGTTCTTACAACTCAACTTGTATGAGACTTGGTTTAACCTATATCACCCTCAGTTTAACATATATCATTCTTGGCTTAACCTAGGTTACTTTGAGTTGGGTTCTCAGATACTTATTAACCTAATCATTTAAATAGAGTTCTCAAACTACCATGAAATTTCTTAAAATGTTCTAAACCCAATAATCATTGACATCTATGCTCTTAAAATCTAAATTATCCTTCCTCAAACAACATTAGTCATTCTTAAAATAATATACCCAAGTATGTATATACCCTAATCATATACCCACAATAACATACCTTTCCCAAAACATATTTGAATATTAAAGACATTAAACCACAACAAGATTATATATAACTTACTTTTTTAAAATCAAGACACTCTTTATCATCACAACATCATGTATATATTAAACTTAAGATTTATTCATACCTCAATCACGTGTTCTCCAATAGTTACCCCCCAAAATATAACCATGTTATAAAATCACTTTTCAAGGTTATTATTACCATTTAATATATGTTTATATACCTTTATAGAAAAACTACAGAAGGAAAATTCTTTTATATTTCACATAATCCACATAACTTTTAAAATATACTAAAATATCATCAATAAATATCATACACTAATGAGAATATATAAGAGTTTAAAGATTATTAAAATATCAACTTCACTACCTTAGGTAATACTAGGAAAGTCACCTTTTCCATCATAATAGACATATACTAAAATTCTCAATAATTTATCTATACTCCCTTATTCAGTTATAAAACATAGTGGTTTCTAGGCACATAAATTTCTCATCTACATTTTCATGATTCTATTTTAACCAATACTAAAACCAAAATGGTCATGATAATATCCAAAGTATGAATATGAAAGAATAAATATGAATATGCCATCCCTTATGACACCTTTATTTTTAACATATGATATTTTCAGATCTTTATTCAATCCTTGGTTCTCCATAGTCATTTCTCTATTAGGTTCTCTAGCCTAATTAGTAACATTAGTATTAAATATTTCACAATGGTTCATCAAGAGAATGTGATTAACCAAAGTGTATCCCTTGAGAGCGTATATACAAGTGTGCAGTCTTATGTCAACTCATTGTGCAACAGAGTGATGATTGATTCAATGATCAAGCAACCTTTTTCAGGGTGATTACCCCTAGGTGCATATGTGCCACAATTGTATCCACTTTCCAGTATCAAAATAGAGATGTATTGTTAAGAAAACCACTTACTCAAGGATTTTCCAATATTTTAGAATATCATCCTATATTTAGCCCTATATCTAGGGTTTATACTAAGGTTATCTTACCCTAATCTCCAAATAAAATGTGTATTATAACCTTAAAATTAAATCGTATAATTATCCGAAAGGGTTACCTTTACCTTTGAAATTATAATCAACATTAACTTATCAACCCTTAAATTATCCTTAATAAATATATTAATCCCCAAAGTTATCTAAACCATTCTTTTGATACCAATTGTAACACCCTAAAACCTCACTCCTAGATCCAATACTCTTGGACACATACTCTACATAATTGATTTGATACCAACTATAAAAGCCTAGATATAACCATACATAATTTCAAAATTAATAACGATTATTTAATCTCTTGAATTTAAAGGATCTTTTCAAGTTTAGAGATTTATAGGAATAGGAAAAAACATAAATTAATAAATCCCATGTTATTTTTATCAAACAGGAAATTTTCTCATTATATATGAAACTAATTAATTCATAATAAGTCTTCAACATCTCCTACAAATTCTTTCATGTGTTTTATCCTTATAAATAAGTCATGTGTAAACTTTTCTCTACAACATAGGGAAATGGAAATATAATAAGGGGTGATCTCAAACACCAAGTAAGGGAAACATATAACTAAATTAATCATAGCATAAACATGTCATAAATATTATTGAAGGAATAGGTAAACAATATGAATCCATAATCAACTTGAAACTGAGATTATTCTATATCCATGACAATAAATAAAAAAATGGATATAAATAATAATGATCTAATATGTATGGAATGCATAATGTTGGGCATCAAAAACCTGTTGTCAAAGTTTTGTGCCAAGACACTTTACTTGTCATTGATACTGCAATAAATACATCTTGGTGAATTGGGTAGACATACACCAAATACCCAAACCCATTTTGTCTCATGAGAATTTTTGATGCATCGAGGGGCTATATAATGTCGGGATCCACCCATCACCTATTTAAGTCTAATGTATTCACAATAAGAGTCAATAAGACATTTCATACCATTCCATGAGGAACCTCTTACTAAATAAAACCATAGTTATTCGTATAATGAAAAATAAAAAATTTCAATACTTTTCCCTATGCTAATAAAAGGAATTACATGATCATAACCCATCCATAGAAAGAAGGAATATGGTCAAAAAATACATAATAAACTTTCCAATAATCATTCATATTGTAATGTAAATACTTTTACCCATGTCAATAAAAGAGATATCATGTTCAAAACTCATCTATAGGAAACTGGTGAATGGTTAAACAATAAATAATCAATTTTACAATAATCATTCCTATTGAAATTCCAATACTTTTCCCCATGATAATATAATAACATACTTTCTAGGTAAAAATCATCCAATATGAGTTATATAAAATTTTATGTTCAAACCATATAGAGAAATAAGTATATGACCAAGAAAATACTGAAATAACATGAACATAATCCATCTGAAGAAACACAACAGATGGTTTCAACATATCCCAAGAAGTGAGAAATATTATTCAAAGGGTTTATGTGGTAGGAATGTATATCCCCAAAAAACAATGATATAATACCACATAATACAATCAAAGTGCATAGTGTACCCAATTTATATGAAATAAGTTCAAATAACTATCATAACTCAATGAAAATTAAGTTACAAAAAATCCTTAATACTAGGGAAACAACTAAATCAATAGCCAATTGAATAAGGGACATGAATTGTCTAGTAAATCACATGAAATAAAAGGAGTATAATAAAAATATTTTCATGTGTAGTGAATTCCCCATTCAAAGAAAACATGGTGAAAAAAATGTATTATGTCTCAAAGAATCATAATTAAGACTAAGAAAACCCTTACATATTTATAAACTTTCGAATCAAGACCCCTTGAAATAGAGAGCTTGAAATTGAACTTCAAATGCCATTATTAAAAGATAATTCATGATATGATATCTCAAATACGAAATATATACACCACATAAATGAAAATTAGGTTCATAAATACAATACTTGTCTTAGTGAAGAGAAATTGAGATGAAAACCCTTACAACTTTAAAAACTTTTGAATCAAAACCCCTTGAAAGAGAGGGATTGAAATTGAACTTCAAATACCATGATTAAAAGATAATTCAAGATATTATTTTTGGGTATATAGAGGTTGATACAATAATCTTTCTTTGATTTTTATACTTACAAATACCCTCATATATTTTACTAATAAACTTACTTTGACTAGATTTCGATTTTATATCTAATTGAATACTTATTTTATGTTTCCTAGAATTATGGAAGCCTTTATTATGGTAATGATCTTTATATTTGGGAGAAAATTTATTCTAGATGTTTTGAATAAGTATAAAATCATTGTTCTGAAAGTGATGTTGTATCTTAATGTTGGAATCCAATCTCACATTTAAAATCCCATGTCTAAGTTGGACATTATGATAAGGAACCTCACATTTGAGTACCCAATGTTTAGTATATATTTCATGTTTAGAACCAAACATTAGTATCATACTTCAGGTTCATAAGTTCTAAGTTTGGAATCAACCATACATTTTCAACTGTACTTTTGGATTCATCTACACACATAGTAATACCAATGTTGATCTACTCATCTACATGATTTGATTTTTTTGAATTGTTATGAGATTTTTTTCATGTTTTTGCTAGAGTAAATATCTCACTAAAGTGATTCAAAGTCTATTTTATAGGATCTTAATCAATGGATTAATTCATTCCATTTTCTAAGGGAATTTATGTTTTTTCATGGCTGACTAAATTCAAATTTCAAATACATTGTGAATTTTGAAATCACAATTTATTTGGTGATTTTTTCAAATCCATTGACCATAATTAAATAAGTATGCTTATTTACTTATCAAATGGATATATCTATAGAGTTTTAATTATTTTTGGATAAAGATTTTTTTTCTATGAAGCTCAAGAAAAATTTGAATATCTTTCTCAAAAATTACATCAAATCATTCTTATTACAAAAGAGATTGTCCTTTATGCTACAACTGCTACTTCTTATCCATGTTACATATGCTACAGCTCATTAAAGCTCTTCAAGACTACACTTAAGAGACATACATATTATAAATATCACTAATTATTTATAATGTTGCTATGAATATTCAATTATTTATTGTTGATACTCTATCTAGAAATATTCTTCATCAAATTTAGAGTTTCTTCATGAGGATAGTGCTTTGAAGATATTAATCTATTCCATTTAAGATCTATTCATATGTCAGTTTCATTATCAATATTTGAATGATTTTAAAGTGAATTTCTCTAACCAATAATAATTTATATGGTTTCTAAACACTCAAGTGTGGAGTATTTCAAGGACTACTGAATTTCCTGCTTTTAATCCCTATAAAAGCTTTTATAACAAGTTATAGTTGCTTACACCCAATTATTAAGATCCTTTGGAAAAATAACTTATAGTAAAAATCACCATGCTCACATAGAGTGTTGATGGAGTGGACTGGGGGATCTTTGTGCCCCAAACCACTATAAAAATTCATCATGTATGTTTCTTTTATTTTCCATTGCATACCATGTTTCAAGAAAGGATAACAATATCACTTCTAGGATCAAGGGGGTTTGATTTCAAATTATTAAGTGTTTTTAAAAGGAAAAAATTCACCTCCCCTCTTGTTCCTTTTTCATCATTCTGACCAAACAATTGACATAAAAGGAGTGTTCTCATAAAAATATCTTTTAGCTTCAATAAGATTCAGTTCAATATCTAGTTGAAGACCAATTTTGATGTCTAACCACAAAGATGGTATGTCAATTACTAGGGATTTGATTTTAAATAGTGAAAATTATGGATGTTGGAAAACCTAAATGATTATATATCTAAACAATATTGGTTTGAAAGTTTATTTGAAGTCTATCAAGTCATATAAAATTATAAAGGATGAAGTAAAAAAATGGGATTCTACCAAATAAAGTGACTATGATCTAAATTCTAAAGTTATGAATGCTACTATTTATGGACTTGATCCAGATGATTTTAATTGCATTTATCAATGTGTCACTACTTATGAAATGTGAAAAAAAATAGTTGTTGCCTATGAAGGAAATAATAATGTTAGAAAATAAATGTGCAATTATATTAAATTGAAGTTTGATACTTTTGGAATGTATGACGGTGAAATAATTACTCATATGAATGAAATGTTGACTAATATATTTAATGGTGTTTCTACTCTCAGTACACATGTTCCTAAACCAGATTAATAATTGAAAGTTATTGGAGTTTTTTCTAACAAGTGAAATGGAATGTTAGCCGATATTCGTTAATATACACTTGTTAAAAATTTAGCAATGAAGGAATTTATTGGTACTCTAATGATGTATTAAGCTAAGATGAAAGCAAAGGATGAGAATCAAAAAATGATCAAGAAATAAAATATAACTTTTAAAGTTTTAATTTCTATAAGTGAAAATAAGTTAAATAAGGTTATAATATTGTCTAATGATTCAATCTATTAAAATTAAAGAGAAGAATTTGGATAGTTTGGAAAAGATTCAACAAGTCATATAAAAGGAATAAAGGTTAAAAGAAGTCATTTAATAACTATAAGAAAAGTAGCCATATTATGAAAGAAGTCATGTGTTGTGAATAAAAGTAGTTTTAGAATATCAAACCTAATTTACAACATCTTAAGAAAATAAAAAAATGGATAAGAAGGAAAAGAAGTTTCAAATGAAAGGTAATTGTGATCAAAAAGGGAAGAAAGCCACGAGGGTTACTTGGAGTGTATCTGAAGATTCCAACCATTCTTTAAGTTCTAAATCTGAGAAATAGAAATCAAATCAGAAAGAAAATATATTCTTTATAGCTAAATAATATGAGTCAAAAAATCTATAGGAACATAAATGTTATATGTTATATAGACAATGGATATTCAAGACATATGAGTGGAGAATTTTTCAACTTTCATGCACTATCTAAAGTTTATTGAGGTTTGATTACCTTTGGTGATAATGATAAAATAAAAATCATTGTAGTTGGGTCTATTAAAGTTCTAAAATATATCTCAATCAATAAGGTTCTCTATGTTCAAGGGTTAAGGAATAATATGATAAGTATTTATCAACTCTATGGTTATTATTTTACTATTAATTTCTCAAATAATGCATGTTACATTTTTAGAGATAAACTGCTTGAGTTTAGACCACCTATAATAGAAAATTTTTATACTTTTGACCTTAGTTTCTTGTGTAAACAAAATGTGAAATGTTTAAATGTTGAAATAAATGAATTCTGGATACAATATAGAAGTATGTATCATTGTAATATATTTTCCCTATCTAAATTATCTAAGAATAAGTTAGTTTATAATTTTCCTTGTCTTAAGTTTAATGGAAAAAGACTTTGTGATGCATGCGAAATATACAAGCAACATAAGTCATTTTCAAAATAAATCAATAAGGTTTCTACATCTAAACCTTTAGAACTTATCCACATAGGTTTATTTGAATCTTAAAGATTAGAAAGCTTAGCCGGCATACTCTTTGTTTTTGTTTTTGTTTATGATTTTTTCAGATTTACTTGGGTTTACTTTTTGAAGTTTAATCATAAATATTTTTCATTTTTACGAGTTTCTATAAATTGGTTCAAAGTGAAAAACATTTTAAAACAATTTTATTAAGAAGTGATCAAGTATGAGAATTTGAGAATCTATAATTTAATTCTTTTTTCTCAAATTTAGGTATTAAATATATTTTTTCTTCTCCAAGAACACCTTGAAAAAATGGAATTGTTGAAAGGAGGAATAGAAGTTCTCAAGAAATGGCTAGAACTAAGTTAAATTATTATAGTATACATACTTATTTTTGGGAATAAGATGCTAATACAATATGTAATATTATTAACAAAGGTTTAATTAATCCTCTTCTTAAAAATAAACCTTATTATTTATGGAATAATAAAAAACCTAAAGTTTGATACTTTAAAGTTTTTGGATGTAATGTGTGTATATATTGAATAATAAGGAAAATATTGTTAAGTTTGATCCAAAAGATGATGAATGAATCTTTCTTGGGTATTCTTCTACTTTTAATTCTTATAGAGTGTTTAATAAAAATTCAAGGATAATTGGAGAATGTTCTCATGTAAAGTTTGATAAAAGTGATCCATTTGATAAAAAAAATACAAACAAATAAATCTATTGATTATTTAAACAAATTTAGGATTTATTATTATAATTATAAGTTTTAAAGTAAATTATAACATGATCATGATCAATCTAGTTCTGAAGAAAATAAAACCAAGGAGCTTGAAAGTGTCTTACCTATACAAACCAAGACTTTAAAAGACTATCCTTTAGATACTGTTATAGGAGAGAAAGCTGAAGGAGTTAGGACTATGCGGAATATTGGTAACTAAGTTGAGTTTTTCCCTTTTTATCCCAAATTGAACCTAATTCTATATAAGAATCCTTAGATGATAAAATTTAGGCTTTGGATATTTAGGAAGATCTAAATTAGTTTAAGAGAAATAAAGTTTGAAAAATAATTGATAGAATCTCAGACTATCCTATAATAGGAACTAAATTATTTTTTAGGAATAAACAATAGAATAAAGGTATAATTACTAGGAATAAGTCTAGGATAGTTGTTAAGGGTTATAATCATGAGGAAGGTATAGATTATGAGGAAACCTTTTCCCCTTTTTTTAGGTTTGAAACCATTAAGATCCTTTCAACCTATGCATCTCATATAAATTTTAACTTATATTAGATGGATGTTAAATCTATGTTTTTAAATGGTTATTTAATGGATAAATTTTATATTGAACAACCCCCAGGTTTTGAAAATCCTCATTTTTAAAATTCCGTTTTTAAACTAACTAAAACTCTTTATGGTCTTAAACAAGCACCAAAAGCTTAGTATGAGAGGTTGATATTTTTTATTTTAGAAAATGTTTTTTATGTAGTTATGGTTGATCCTAATATTTCTAATAAAATCACTTCATTTGATATTTTTTTAGTTAAAATTTATGTGAATGATGTTATTTTTTGTTCTACTAATCAAAAACTTTGTAACGACTTTTCAAAAATTATGCAAAAAAAGTTTGAAATGAGTATGATGGTAGAATTGAATTTCTTTCATGGATTTAAAATATTTCAAAAGGATTTTGGAAATGTTTTAAATAAAATTAAATATATTACTGATTTTTTGAAAAAGTTTTCTATGAAAATAGTAAGTTTTATATGACTTCTCTGTGTAATGATATAAAACTTGATTTGGATGAAGCTAATAAATCGGTTAACAACAAGTTATACAGAGGTATGCTGGGTAGTTTTTTGTATTTTATTACTATCAGAATAGTGTTGGACAACATCACTTTGAAGTGTGCATGAGTTGTGTTTGTTGACAAGGTAAACAAGGAAAATAAATAGGAGGCCATGCCACAACCTATGCTCCATGACTGTGGAGTACTTTATCATGTGTGATTATGTTGTAGTCACTACGACTATGCCATAATTGAAACCATAGAAAAAATCTACACTAAATTCAAAATAATCATGGTGTAGAGGCTCTAAAAGGGGATTTAAGTGCCTCTATAGATTTTGAGGCACCCATACTGTAGAAAAATGGCTATGTTACGGACCCTTTGGATGTTAATTCATCCACTCCGCAACTACGTATTGTGATGTGGAGGGTATTAAATTAGAAGAAGCATAGTAACAATATTTATAATTATTACAAGATTATATTCCAAAAACATTTGGGAAATGATGTAGAGATGTTGACCATTCCACAGTTGATAGTGTGTCACAAGTAGTTAAGAAGAGGAGTTAAACATTAGTTATTTCTTCAGGATAAGTGGATCTGGTCAACCGCGAGACTCTACATTATAGCACTAGAGTCCAAATCACGAGAAGATATGGTTGCACCATAGTGAGGAGGGAAACAACATAGTATGTTTCAAATGAGTGATGTTACACTGTAGAATTTATGACCACACTACAACCATGGTGTTTTAATTCAGGTTATTGTTTTTAGTCAGGGAAGTTATGGGTTTTCATACCCAGTGATTAATTCAGTTTTTATAGTGCATGATGGCCCCAATAAACATTAAGGACACTTGTAACAATACTATAAATAAAATAATCAATACTATATATTATATTGGTATGAAAATAAGAATAATTCTACATTGAAACAATATATAGAGAGAAAAATAGAGGGAATTTTCTAGGAGTAGGAGTTTAGAGGATTTTATCAAGGTATTATTTTGAAGTTTGAAGGTCGAATAAAATGTTATTCCAGGAGTCTCATCCTCACTATAAACTAACTTTGTTGTACTAAAAAGAAACACCATATGAGTATATGTTCATATCTACTTCATGCGAAGAAGGAAGATTCAATAAGTAGAGTAGTGAGTTCCTTGTTGAGGGAGAGTAGGAAGTTATCCAAATGTTCATGGTAGTTAACTAAGAGGGCTAGTGAGGCTACTCTAAATTATGCTTTAAGTAGTGATATTTTAGTTAATTTAGTGCACATATGCATTGCCATGCATTCCCCCTGGATGTATCCTAGTACATGCAAACCAAGTAAAATACCTTATATTGTTTACTACTTTCATCACTCATTAAGGGGGAATGTAGGGAGAAATCAAAGTGTTCCTCAAGTAAAGATAACAAGATATTTATATAAATGAATAATTATTTTAAACTTAAATACCATAATTCACCCCCTCTTAGGGTGTTATCATCTTATGGGTTCCAACAACTAGATATAATTTTTTTTATTTATGTGAAAGATTTTAATCGAATACAAAAGAGACTCATTTAATTAATGTTAAAAGGATTTTGAGGTATTTAAAAAGAACTATTTATATATATTTTATTTATCCAAAAACCTCTAGTTTTTATTTAATTTCACATTCAAATATAGATTTGGGAGGTTATATATTAGATAGAAAAAACACCCTAGGAACATGTCACTTTTTAGGAAAGTATTTGGTTTCATAGTATAGTAAGAAGTAAACTTTAGTTGCATTATCAACCAATGAGGCATAATATATTTATTTTGGTACCTTTTGTTCATAAGTGTTATAAATAAAACACACATTTCTGGAATTTGGACTCAATTTTTTCCATGTTCCTATTTTATGTGATAATACTAGTGATTTAAATATTTTTAAAAATCATATGGTCCATTATAAAAATAATCATATTAATATTTGATATCATTTACTAAGAGATCATGTCCAAAAGAGGGATATATCTTTAGTTTTTGTTAATACTTAATACCATATTGCTGATATTTTTACTAAATAAATTCTCACTACTAGTTTTTATTTTATTAAGGGAGAGTTAGGTTTATTTAATTTTAAGTAAATATTATTTATCTATTTTTTAATATCTTTTTAGTTTAGTAATTTGTTTTATTTTCTTATAAAGATTTATTTATTCTGTTGTTTATTCAGGTTTTAAATTATTTTATTTATTTTAGTTGTTTATTTTAATTTTAAAAATTCATCTTTTCATTTTTAAAATACTAAATGATTATACTAAATTATTGGCTTGAGAAACCAAACCATCACCCAAAAATGTTAGAGTTAATATCTTTTTCTCTCTACTACCTTCAAAACCCTTATCTTTTTGAACAACCAAATTCTTGATCTTTTAAATCCTAGATATTTTGAACCCCAATCCTTTTACTTATCCTTGCAATAGTGAAGATGAAGCAAACTGATGAGGCTAAACCCAATAGTAAAAATATGAAAAGGCCTTAAAGTTCATATAGGAGGGTGCTGTAGGGGGATTTTGTCAACTTTGAGTGGTTGTTTGAGATGAATCCAATTCTAAAGAAGGAATTAAGATATCAAGGAATAAAGTTCATGTTCGAAGAAGGTAATTCCAATTACATCTTTGAAAGAGAAGTAAATGAAGTTTTATGAGAACTATTAGTTCATCTTTGGTGATAATAAGGATATTGTTTCTTCAAAGGTGAATGACAAGGAGTTTTTGGTTTTGACATTCACTATAGCTTAACTTTTTTAGTGTCATTGTGAAGGTAATTTTAATTTTAGTCTAAGATTGATTAGATATGGAGTCCAAAGTCTTAGGATATCATTTCCATTATTTTCAAAACTTCGCAAGCTAAGAAGATGATAGTGAAGATTTGGAATCTAACAAGAAGGTATTGGTTAAGTTCATCTCAACTGCAGTTATTACAAGGATTGTAGAGTCATATAAAATTCTTTTTCCTAACATGTATATCATTTTTCTCATGGTGAGTGATACCAAGTTCAAATTGAGCCAATACATGTTATGGTATATGAAACACTACTATAAAAAAGATTCAAGGATATCATTTCATCCTTATGGTAGGCTGGTATGTCATGACCTGCCCCACTAGGGCCCACCTAATTAGAGATAAGCCAAATGTGACACCCTAAGCCTACCTCTAATAGGCTATGGGCTAGTGACCAATTCCAAGTAGGCATATCACACACATGAGAAATCTTATACTAAGGTACCTACACACACACACACACACACACACACACACACACATCTACCAATACCCACACAATGCTGAAAGGTAAAGTATAATTGATACCAAAATGAATGCATACATCTATATCCCACATTATAGTATGATACTAATATTAGAAAGCATAAAGGTCAAATACAAGACCACCAAAACTATAAAAAGAGTCCAACATGTTAGGAAGGTGGGGAATACTATTAAATATAGCACCTAATACAAACCATGGTCCGTCTAGCCCAACTATGCTCTACCTGCTCCTATTCCACTTAGGACTCTGTCAAAAGACATGTCATACATATAATACATGACATGTGTGGGTAGATCCCATATAAGGGTGAGTATAAACATACCCAATAGGACAAATCAAAATCACCAAACATAAAGCATCAAGAGAGTAGTTAACTCATCAATACAAAGGCATGCCTGTTAGAATATAAGACATAGAAAAAATGAGAATAACCCAAATATACTCAAGATATTCTCCAAGTCTCATGGTAAAGATCACAACCACATATCCAACCTAGGATCCTGCTTGAGGATTCAAAGTAACGCTCATCTGGGAGAACCCACTCCATGGGTCTGATAACATTAATGTATCTCATCCTAGAATTAATTCTTATTGGCCCTCGACAGAAATTAGAACACACTAGATCTTATAAGACATCATTACACAGACCAGGGATCTTACCCAGGGCCTATGGGGGATTCCTGACCTTAACTTGAGTAAACCCACTAGGATGGGGATCACACACCTTGGAATTCGGTATAGGATTCCTGACCCAACCTAGGGAAGAAAAATGAGATAGGATAACACCCCTAGACATATGGAGGTATTACTTAACTCTATCTAAGACTAATCCCATAATGGGGACTGCATTCTATGCTCAGGATGTGATGCCTCACTGTACCCTCATAGGGATGGACCAAGGGAACACACCCTAGAGATATTTGTATACACTAAAGAGAATGAGGGTCCCAACCTACCATGTGAAAAGTATACAACATGTATAGGGGTATACATGGTGTGTCTTGGCTGCCTTGGGTCTACCCATGTACTATGACCCATGCCCATGTACTTTAGCCCATGCCTATGTACGCTGGTCGTTCCCATCTACTTGGCTATGTCTGGGTACCTTGGCTATATTTGTGCCTATGTATTAGGTTGTGATCATGTACTATGGATGTTTCCATGTACCTAGACATGTATGTGCCCATGTACCCCATGGGTACATGCCAAGTGACCAATCACAAGTCACACAGTGTGTGATATTTTACTCTGCACATAAACACTAACTGCCGCAACCAGGGGACTACACAACATGCTTTATTTAGACTACATTCCATGTATGTTAGGATTTTATAGAATCTACTGGTTATCACATGGTTCCACTCTCACCTCCTCCTCCTTCGATCTAGACATGAATCTCACCCGTGAATTGTGGATCTGGTTGGCTGAACCTTTCCATCACCGGTGGTTAGATTCCGACCACCCAATTCACTTGGTAATTGCCTCCCATCACATCGCATTGACACCATAATGACCAAAAACATAAAAAGAAAACTAATCATATACCAATCAATTGTATTAATTATCTCACCTCGTTCATTCCATCAATCCCAAACCAGAACCCATGGCAACAATCTGCTGTGGTAAAGAATGATTGTGTAACGATCGTTCACCAGATATTTGTAAAACCAATTACTAAAAGAAATCATGATGATGAAAGTGAAAATAAAGATAAGATAAATTCACAAAGAACCAATATGAGGAATTAACCTTGACCATTGTTCAGGTTGGCCTCAATTCATTACTATTAGAACGATTAATGAATTAGAAATAAAGAATCAAGCCAACATAGATCCATGAGGAAATAATCATCAAACACAGTCCAAAAATTTACCCATGAATTTATTTTTTAGGGTATTAATTTATGTTTTATTTGGGAAAAAACAATTGAACCAACATAAAAAATACCCTACCTTGAGTTTGGATCAATTGCCGATGAAGAACGGTTCCTCATCACCAGTCATTAGAGAGATCCAAAAACTCCTTTGTCACTCTAATTACTAATCCAAAATCCATTGTTATTTGCCCAATAATTCTTCTATTATGGATCCTATCTAATCCCTAGGGTTATATGGATAACCCTGGGGATTTTACATAATAGGGATTAAATAGTGGAGATTAGGTGAGGCTATCAAATAAATAAATAAATAAATTAATTAATTGATTAACCTGCCCTTGATTTCACTTAATCCAAATATCTGACACAAAAAAGGTTATGTCATGCTTAGGGTAAAACCCACATTCTGGATTTAATGGAAGTATCATATTAACAATTCGAGTCTTTATTTGAGAGTTATTATAATATTTTAGAAAAACTATATGCGAGTGATATAATATATTTAATATTTTTATTATATCAATAATAAGACTCCACGGGTCTCAAAATCCCATGCCAATTAAGCTCCCAACCTAAAAAATATTCTAATGTTTTACAAGGAAATAATAGAGACATCACATTCTCCCCACATCAGGGATTTTCATCCCAATAATAAAAAACCTACTCAAACTGGTGAGGGTACTGAGCTCGCATATGGTTTTCTCACTCCCAGGTTCTCTCCTGAAGATTCTTGTATTGCTTCCATACACACACTAAGTGTAACACCCCAAGTTTTTATAAAGATAAATAGAAATGCATGGAAATTTTTTTTAAATAGATATTTTTAATTATCCTTTAAAACACAACTTTTCTACTTCTATATTCTAAATTTCAAGAAACTATCATCTACAATTGTGTTCAGTATGTTATTTGGAGTCTGATAGAACAAACTTGATTTTCAGTGAATAGTAACGTACCCTTATGAATAGTAATATGAATAGTTATATGACCTTATGAATAGTAAATAATAATATTATTTTATTTTCCCAAGGAAATAGGATAATGGGATCTTAATTAATTTTCCAATGTCACATAAAACTAATTGCACTTCAATATTGTTATTTTTCGAATTAACTATGCCTTTATTTAAAAATAAAATTAATAATATTTAGAAAATTAATTTTAAAAAATGGAGTTCATTTTTGAATTCTACAAGTTGAAAAATGCTTGGGGTAAATTTTTGGTATTTTTCTGAAATTCTTGAATTTTTGGTGAATAGTGAAATATGATAAAATATCGTATAATCAATTTATCAGTAAAAATGCACTATTTATGACATCATAAGTGATTCAAGGCCAATTGGTTTGAACTCACATGATATTATCACTATTTAGGGTCACTTTCATTGATATTATTCATAGTCTTGATAAAAATATTATAATAATGATTAAAATAATCTAAAATACCTCCCCTCCTCCACTATAAATACCACCCTCACTCCCCTCTTCCTCCCACACCTCTCAAGCCTTGAGAATTGTCTAATTTCTGCCAAATTCCCTCCCAATATTCTTCCCCACGTCCTAGTGCTGATGGTCTCACCAAAATACCAAAATCAAATCCCTTAAGGAGGATCTCAAGGAGAAGAGATCAAGAGGTAAACATCCTCTTTTATTTTCTTTCTTTTCTTTCATTTTAGGTTATTATCTTCCATTACCTTTGTCTTGTGTTGGGATATTTCATTAAATATTCCCCCCTTACTGTCCATATCTTGTATGAATGATGGGATATTCTATTCCTCTCATCAATCTTGTTTTTATGAAATTTTAAGAGACGCTGTTAGGCTGCCGAATTTTCGTGAGAAATTTCTCAAGATTTTCTTTTATTTAATGATTCCTTTTTCTTCTTTCCTCACTCCCTCTTATCCAAGAGGCATGAAATCTCCAGAATCATTTATATTCATTATGTTCTCATGTTTATGGAAAATTCCTCATCATTATTCTTCTCCTCTTCCACTTATTTAAAGAATAAAAAACATTGTCCACTTGTGTCGAATTGCCGACATCGTGGACGATGTATTTTCAATTTCCATTAATTATTTCAATTCTGGTCATGAAACCATTTATATGGTTGAACCAGGTTATAATATATGATTTATGACTCATATATGGTTCTGTAATTCTTTTTTACTCATGGTTCTAATTTAAAAGACAAAATGAGGTTGTTATTATCAAAGAACCACTAAAATGATCTAAACAAACATCATTAATGTTTTAACTTATAATTCATTCTCATATAAATAATAAAAGTGATAAATGGTATAAATTATGGTACTGGAAATATGTAAATACTACTCCATTACAATTATGGAGTTTCACTTCCAATCAACAAGAACGATTCATCATAAACCGATCGTGAAAATCATAAAAGAACTCACCCAAAATAATGCAAGGAACAAAATTCTAACAACTTAGGGGTGAAATGAGGTTATGAAATGACCATATAAGATGTTATAAACATTAACATGTTTCTGTAAAATACTAATAACACTCTTTTAACCATTATACAGGAGTTTTAAACAAGTTTGAAGTAAGACAAGCCTAAGGTAAGAGAATTCTTAACCTGATTTCCATTCTTTGGGTTAACCTTCTACTTTATTATTTATGTGCTATTTAAATTGTTCGTGTGATGGGTTCTGTTTATATTATGTTTAATCATGTGTATTTACAGAGTATATACATATTACATCCACTCTATTAAGTCTCACTTCAAGTATATGATGTTTATAAGGGACTTTTCTTCTAAAATCCTCTTTTTAAATTCTGTTTTACAAGATTCAAAAGCAATATTTTTATGCTATTATTTATGTTGTATGATTATGTTTTGGTTATTGGGAATTGTTTATGATTAAGGGTGGGACCTATATTTCCCTCTAATGCATTGGGTATGAGTAAGTTGGAGGTCGGTCGTATGGTTACTCCAAGTGTAACTACGATGGTTACACAAAGTAAAGTAGCCGTGAGGGTTACAAATTTTAAGATAGCCAAGATGGTTACAAGATTATGTAAGTAATGCCCCAAGATACCTCTATGATTATATTTATATTCTATTGTTTGTGTGGATCTTGTGTAAATCTCAAATTACACGAATTAATTATTTATGGGTGAAAAGCATGTCTTTTGGAAATGTTTTCATATGTTATGAGTATTCATGGACTAAAGTGATTTTTCCTCCTTTTCCATAACTTACTGAGCTTTTGTGCTCATCCAAAGTTTTTAAATGATTTTTCATAGGTTAATGGATGTGTAATACAAGGAAGGAAGACATGTTAAATGTTGAAAAATTGTCAAGGAGTCTTGTTTTAAGTTTTAATGTTTTATATTTTGAGAAAAATGGAAACTGTTTTTATGGTATCCACTATGTAACAAAGTGTAATGTTATGAATGTTTTGTAACATTTTTATAAAGCTATAAACTTGAAAATATCCTCAATGTAAAAGGAAGTTTTTTCTTGGCTAAATTCAAGATTATATATGTAATAAGGTCGGGTCCTTATAGTTGGTATCAGAGGATGGTTTAGATAACTTTAGGGGTTAGGGTGATGTTAATAGAATACCATAAATAATTTTCACTCTATGTTTAATTTGTTATATAATTTGAAGATTACCTTGTTGCTTTATCTAAGAAATTTTTGTTCAGAATGGTTGTCCACAGAAGAAACAGGGATGCTAAAGAGGAGAGGCACCGACAGAATGAAATCCTTCCTGATCTACAGCCCAGAATGGTAGGGATTGGAACCAAGAAGTTTGTGATAGTAATGGATCAGTTAACGTAGGTAATAAATGGTGGTGGCATCTATTCAAGAGAACCAATAGAGGTACCACAAAATAACATGACACTGGTGGAACATTTTATGAGACAACATCCTCCTGCATTCAATGGATCTTCTAACCCAGTGGCAGCTGAAGGATGGATCAAAGCCCTTGAAAAGATATTTTATGTTATGAGATGTTCAGACAATCAAAAGGTAAGTCTTGCCATTTATCATTTTTAAGGTGAATCTGATCAGTGGTGGTCAATGGTAAGGAATATCAAGGGTAGAGAGGATTTTGATGCCTTAGAGTGGGATGAATTTAAAAGTCTTTTCCTTGAAAAATATTTTCCTAAGGTGGTGAGACTTAGAATAGAGAAGAAATTCCTGGAATTGAAACAGAAGGAGGAAGATTCAGTGGCTGTGTATGAAGCGAACTTCACCCGACTGGTGAGGTATGCTTCAAATCTTATTCTGGTTCTTGATAGCAAAATCAAACACTTTTACTCAGGATTGAATCCAAGGTATCGAAGGGCGTTGGCCTCCCGTGAATTCAAAAATTATGAGAAACTTGTCCGATGTGCTGAGAGGGTAGAGATGGAGTTTGCTGATGATCATGTGCATTTTGGAAACAAAGAGAAGAAGAGGTATAGTTGGAAAGCAATGGGCAAGAGTCAACCAAAGAAATATAATGGTAAGAAAATACAATTTCCAGTTTGTGAAAAGTGCGGAAAGAAGCACCCTGGGGAATGTCTTAGCAAAATTGGGAAGTGTTTTAAATGTGGTAAGTTTGGACATATGGCCCGAGATTGCAATGAAAATGATCCAAAGACTAATCCTGATAAGCAAACTATAAAGTGTTTTAAATGTGGTGAGATGGGTCACTATGCAAATGTCTACCCAAATAGAGATCTGAATGATGCAAAGAAGCCAGACTACAAGCAGAAAGGTGTAGTGAGATCCTTTACAACTACATCAGCAGACGTCGGGCCATCCAATGAAGTTGTATCAGGTACTTTGTTTGTTCACTCAGATTTTGCTAAAGTTTTTTTTGATACGGGGTCTACACATTCCTTCATCTCTGAGAAATTTTCTGGTAAATTAGAAATATCACCTCAAAAAATGAGACCTAAACTTGTTGTTAAAACAAAAGGGGGAAATGTTATAGCAAAGAGGAATTATAAAATCATTTCTATTATGGTATGTCGAAAGACTTTACCTACAAAACTTATTGTTTTACCCTTAGTCGAGTTTGATGTTATTCTGGGGATAGACTGGCTTTCTGATTATCATGCTAAGATTGACTGTAGAGCTAAAGAAGTTGTTTTTCAGAAAGAGTTTCAGTTTGTATACAAGAATGAACCCATAAAATTGATAACATATCAGGAAGCTGAGAAATTATTGAAAGATGGAAATGAAAGTTATCTTGCTCATATTTTTGAGAACAAGGGAACTATTCAAATTAATTATGTGCCAGTGGTAAATGAATACCTTGATGTTTTTCCTAAGGAGTTACCTGGTGTCATGCTTGATCGAGAAGTCGAATTCACAATTGACTTAGTTCTTAATGCTAAGCCAATTTCAAAAACCCCATATCGTATGGCTCCAATAGAACTTCTTGAATTGAAAAATCAGTTGCAGGATTTTCTTGTCAAAGGCTTCATTCATCCCAGCACTTCACCATGGGGAGCCCTTGTTTTGTTTGTTAAAAAGAAAGATGGTTCCATGAGACTTTGCATTGATTATAGAGCTTTGAATAACATCATTGTTAAAAACAAGTATCCTTTGCCTCATATTGATGACTTGTTTAATCAGCTCCAGGGAGCTCAGTACTTTTCCAAGATTGACTTAAGATTCGGATACCATCAGATGAAGGTGAAGGACGATGACATCCCGAAAACAACCTTTCGTACTAGATATGAGCATTATGAATTTGTTGTTATGCCGTTTGGGTTAACTAATGCACTTGCTGTATTCATGAATCTTATGAATAGAATATTTCATGAGTTCTTGGATAAGTTTGTGGTTGTATTTATTTATGACATTCTGGTGTTTTCTAAAAATAAATAGGAGCATGAAAAACATCTAAGGGTTGTTTTACAAACTTTAAAAGAAAAGAAACTATATGGAAAATTCAGCAAGTGTGATTTTTGGTTGCAATAGATTTATTTTCTTGGGCACATTGTAAATAATGATGGAATAACAGTTGATCCTTCCAAAACAAAAGTAGTTTATGAATGTCCAAGACCCACAAATGTTATAGAGATTCGTAGTTTTCTGGACTTAGCAAGTTATTACAGGCAGTTTGTTAAGAACTTTGCACGGTTATCTATCCCGATAACTAAGTTAACACGAAAAGGGGTTAAATTTTTTTTGGACAGAAGAATGTGATGTTTTTTTTCAGGAACTGAAGAAGAGATTGGTGAATGCTCCAGTTTTTGCCTTACCTTCCCGAAATAGTGAGTTTGTAATCTACAGTGATGCTTCTTTGAAGGGAATTGGTTGTGTTTTGATGCAGAATGATCAGGTAATTGACTGTGATTTGAGACAACTTAAACCTCATGAGCTAAATTATCCCACACATGATTTGGAATTGGCAGCTGTGGTTTTTGCTTTGAAAATATGGAGGCATCACCTATACGGAACCAAATGCCAAATATATACTGACCATAAAAGTCTTAAGTATATATTCACTCAGAATGAATTAAACATGAGGTAGAGAAGATGGCTAGAACTGATAAAGGATTATGACTACATGATCAATTATCATCCTGGAAAAGCAAACAAAGTAGAAGATGCCTTAAGTTGGAAACATCATGTATCATTAACCATGCTATGTTTGGAACATGATCCCTTGATTAATGATTTGATGAATTTTGGCTTAGAAGTTGTTGGTGTAGGGAATATATCTGTTTTGTTTCAGGTTTCAGTGTAGTCTTCATTGTTAGACAGAATTATGAAGGTGCAGAGGGAAGATCGTGAGCTACAGAAAAAGGTGGAATTGGTTAAAATGGGTAGGTTTCTAGAATTTAATCTTGATAAATTTTGTGTTTTAAGATTTGGAAAAAGGTTGTGTGTGCCTTGTGATTCCCAATTGAAGAAATAATTATTGTGTGAAGCTCATAGTTCTTCATTTTCTGTTCATCCTGGAAGTACTAAGATGTACAGAGACCTTCAGAAGTATTATTGGTGGAATGGGATGAAGAGAGATATTGCTGACTTTACAATGAAATGTTTGACATGTCAGCAGATTAAAGCAGAGTGGTAGTTACCGAAGGGGTTCCTTTAGCCTTTGCCAGTGCTAGAGTGGAAATGGGAGAATATATCCATGGACTTTGTGGTAGGACTACTAAAGACTTCTCGAGTTAACAATGTGATTTGGGTTATTGTTGATCGAATAACAAAGTCTGCACATTTTATTTCTATTTGAGATACAATGACTTTGGATCAGATTTCTCGATTGTACCTTAAAGAGATTGTCAGGTTACATGGAGTTCCTCTTTCCATTGTTTCTGACTGAGATCCCAGTTTAAATTATAACTTTTGGAAGGGACTTCAGAAATCATTGGGCACAAAGTTAAATTTCAGTACAACTTTTCATCCTCAATCAGATGGGCAGTCAGAACGAACGATTCAGACTTTGGAGGATATGCTTCGAGCATGTTCAATGGACTATCAGGGAAGTTGGGATCAACATCTTTCATTAGTTGAGTTTTCTTATAATAATAGTTTTCATTCCAGTATTCAGATGACACCTTTTGAGGCCTTGTATGGGAAGCGGTGTTGGGCTCCAGCGTTTTGGGATGAAGTTGGCGAAAGAAAGTTGATGGGGCCATAATTAGTTGAAGAAGTGGCTGAGAAAGTGAGGATGATCTAGCAACACATGAGGACAGATCAGAGCAGGCAGAAAAGTTATGCAGATAACAGAATGAAAGACTTCTCTTTCGAGGTAGGTGACCATGTTTTCCTTAAAGTTTCTCCTTGGAAAAGTGTGATGTGTTTCGGTAAAAAAGGAAAGTTAAGTCCATGGTTCATTGGTCCTTTTGAAATCTTGGAGAAAGTTGGAACAGTTTCATACCGCGTAGCTTTGCCTCCGAGCTTGTTTCAGGTACACAATGTTTTTCATGTTTCGATGTTGAGAAAGTATGTGCCAGATTCATCATATGTCTTGAACCCAGAAGTAGTTCAACTGGAAGAGAACCTTTCTTATGAAGAGAAACCAGTTCATATTCTTGATAGAAGGGAATAGGTATTGCGGAACAAGGTAATCCACCAAGTAAAGGTTTTTTGGAGAAACTACATGGTTGAAGAAGCAACATGGGAGTCTGAAAATGCTATGAGGGAAAAATACCCTCACTTGTTTAATAAGTAAATAAAATTGCGAGGATGCAATTTCAAGAAGGTGGGGATAATGTAACACCCCAAGTTTTTCTAAAGATAAATAGAAATGCATAGAACTTTTTTTTTAAATAGATGTTTTTAATTAGCCTTTAAAACATAACTTTTCTACTTCTATATTCTAAATTTCAAGAAACTATCATCTACAATTGTGTTCAGTATGTTATTTGGAGTCTGATAGAACAAACTTGATTTTAGGTGAATAGTAACATACCCTTATGAATAGTAATATGAATAGTTATATGACCTCATGAATAGTAAATAATAATATTATTTTATTTTCCCAAGGAAATAGGATAATGGGATCTTAATTAATTTTCCAATGTCACATAAAACTAATTGCACTTCAATATTGTTATTTTTCGAATTAACTATAACTTTATTTAAAAATTAAATTAATAATATTTAGAAAATTAATTTTGAAAAATGGAGTTCATTTTTGAATTCTACACGTTGAAAAATGGTTGGGGTAAATTTTTGGTATTTTTCTGAAACTCTTGAATTTTCAGTGAATAGTGAAATACGATAAAATACCGTATAATCAATTTATCAGTAAAAATGCACTATTTATGACATCATAAGTGATTAAATGACACTTGGTTCGAACTCACATGATATTATCACTATTTAGGGTCACTTGCATTTAGATTATTCATAGTCTTGATAAAAATATTATAATAATGATTAAAATAATCTAAAATACCTCCCCTCCTCCACTATAAATACCACCCTCACTCCCCTATTCCTCCCACACCTCTCAAGCCTTGAGCACTGTCTAATTTCTGCCAAATTCCCTCCCCAATCTTCTTCCCCACGTCCTAGAGCTTCTGGTCTCACCAAAAGACCAAAGTCAAATCCCTTAAGGAGGATCTCAAGGAGAAGAGATCAAGAGGTAAACATCCTCTTTTATTTTCTTTCTTTTCTTTCATTTTATGTTATTCTCTTCCATTACCTTTGTCTTGTGTTAGGATATTTCATTAAATATTCCCCCTTACTATACATATCTTGTATGAATGATGAGATATTCTATTCCTCTCATCAATCTTGTTTTTATGAAATTTTAAGAGACGCCGTTAGGCTGCCGAATTTTCGTGAGAAATTTCTCAAGATTTTCTTTTATTTCATGATTCCTTTTTCTTCTTTCCTCACTCCCTCTTATCCAAGAGGAATGAAATCTCCAGAATCATGTATATTAATTATGTTCTCATGTTTATGGAAAATTACTCATCATTATTCTTCTCCTCTTCCACTTATTTAAAGAATAAAAAACATTGTCCACTTGTGTCGAATTGCCGACATCGTGGACGATGTATTTTCATTTTCCATTAATTCTTTAAATTCTGGTCATGAAACCATTTATATGGTTGAAACAGGTTATAATATATGATTTATGACTCATATATGGTTCTGTAATTATTTTTTACTCATGGTTCTAATTTAAAAGACAAAATGATGTTGTTATTATCAAAGAACCACTAAAATGATCTAAACGAACATCATTAATGTTTTAACTTATAAGTCATTCTCATATAAAGCATAAAAGTGATAAATGGTATAAATTATGGTACTATAAATATGTAAATACTATTCCATTCCAATTCTGGATTTTCACTTCCAATCAACAAGAACGATTCATCATGAACCGATCGTGAAAATCATAAAAGAACTCACCCAAAATGTGAAATGAGGTTATGAAATGACCATATAAGATGTTATAAACATGAAAATGTTTTTTTAAAATACTAATAACACTCTTTTAACCATTATACATGAGTTTTAAACAATTTTTAAGTAAGAAAAGCCTAAGGTAAGGGAATTCTTAACCTGATTTCCATTCTTTGGGTTAACCTTCTACTTTATTATTTAGGTGCTATTTAAATTGTTTGTGTGATGGGTTCTATTTATATTATGTTTCATCATGTTTATTTACAGAGTATATAAATATTCCATCCACTCTATTAAGTCTCACTTCAAGTATATGATGTTTATAAGGTACTTTTATTCTAAAATCCTCTTTTTAAATTCTGTTTTACAAGATTCAAAAGCATTGTTTTTATGCTATTATTTATGTTGTATGATTATGTTTTGGTTATTGGGAATTGTTTATGATGAAGGGTGGGACCTATATTTCCATCCAATGCATTGGGTATGAGTAAGTTGGAGGTCTTCTATATGGTTACTCCAAGTGTAACTGCGATGGTTACACAAAGTAAGGTAGCCGTGAGGGTTACAAATTTTAAGGTAGCCAATATGGTTACAAGATTATGTAAGTAATTCCCCAAGATAACTCTATGATTATATTTATATTCTATTGTTTGTTTGGATATTGTGTAAATCTCAAGTTACACAAAGTAAGTATTTATGGGTGAAAGACATGTCTTTTGGAAATGTTTTCATATGTTATGAGTATTCATGGACTAAAGTGATTTTTCCTTATTTTCCATAACTTACTGAGCTTTTGTGATTATCCAAAGTTTTTAAATGATTTTTCATAGGTTAATGGATGTTTAATAAAAGGAAGGAAGACATTCTAAATGTTGAAGAATTGTCAAGGAGTCTTGTTTTAAGTTTTAATGTTTTATATTTTGAGAAAAATGGAAACTATTTTTATGGTATCCACTATGTTACAAAGTGTAATGTTATGAATGTTTTGTACCAATTATCTAAATCTATAAACTTGAAAAGATCCTCAATGTAAAAGGAAGTGTTTTATTGACTAAATTCAAGATTATATATGTAATAAGGTCGGGTTCTTATGCTAAGGCAATTTCTCTCCCATCAAGGATATTCCCCTACTGATAGTCAATATCTACCGATTACTTTGTAAAGGTAGCTCCATCCTTGATGTCTAGCTCACCCCAACAGATAACATGTGATGAGTCATGCACATACCTCCTCAACTATGACATGTATAAGACACCGTGTACCCAGTCTAACTATGGTGGTAGGTCCAAGCGGTATGCCACCTCGCCAACCCTACATAGTGTCTGGAAAGGGATAATGAACCTAAAAGATAACTTGTCACCCCAGACAAATATCTGCAATCCTCACTGAGGTGAGACCATAAAGAACACTTGGTCACCCTCATAAGACTCCAAAATCCTTCATCATCGGTCCATATATGACTTATGATGGATTTGGGAAGTCCTCATCTACTCCTGAATGATCTAAACCTTCTCTATCATAGCTCATAACAACTCTGGGCCAATGAGTATAGACTCTCCTAGATCAGTCCAGCATAGTGGTGACCTATAGGGTCACCTGTAAAAGGTATCAAATGGTTTCATACCGATGGTAGAGTGGAAAATATTGTTATATTCAAACTCTACCAAGGGCACATGATCCTCCTAAATATTTCCAAAGTATAACATGCAAGCTTGAAGCATTTCCTCCAGAACATGAATGGTATGCTCAGTCTGGCTATCCATTTGGGGATGAAACACCATGCTCAAACATAACTGAGTCACAAAGGCCTATTGTAATCCTATACATAATCATGATGTGAAATGAGCATCACATTCTGAAATGATAATTGATGGAACTCTGTGAAGCCAAAATATCTCCTTCACATAAAGGCATACTAATATCTCAACTGAACTCTGCTTTTAGATGGCTAGGAAGTGGGCTGACCTGATGAGTCAATCTACGATCACCCAAATGGTATCATTACCTCTAGATGATCATGAGAGAATTATCATGATGTCAATAGAGATACCATATCACTACCACTCTGGAACCTCAAGGGGTTGAGATAAACCCACCAAAACTTAGAGATAAACCTTCACCTACTGACAAGTGAGGCATCGAGATACAAACTATGCTACATAATTCTTCATTCCCAACCATTAGAACTGACATCAAAGGTACAAGTACATCCTTTCCACACATGGATGCAAAAATAGGGGGATATATGAAACTCCCCAAAAAGTTCCTCTCACAGCATCATTGGTACCATGGTCTACCCTCATAAAATGATGATATGCTCCCTACCTTCAGAAATTCTATTAGGAACAGGTCTAGTGGATATCTGAACACACATGGTCTCACCATTGGTATCTCCAATATGAGCCTCCCCAACATTTTGTAGATAATAGGGTTAACAACCATTGATTAGAGGTAAGTCTTACTATCCTTTTCCACTAAAGAAAACTGTAACAAGGCCAGCTGCATTGACACCTCACTCAAAAACTACGAACTATATCTCTTTCTGAGAGAATCTTCCACCATATTTCCCTTCTAGGAGTATAGAATATCTCAAAGTAATAATCCTAGTGTAACTATATCCACCACCACTATCACAATTTTATATCCTTGTATGAAAAGATATACTTGTGACTCTTTTGACCAGAATAAATGATAAACCACTCACCTATAAGATAATGTCTTCAAATATTTAGGGTAAAGACCACTGTTGTCAGATCTAGATCATGAGTCACATAGTTCTACTCATGGGGTATCAAATAATGAGATACATATGCAATTACCTTTTAGATATGTATTAGAACACATCCAATCCCATCCCTAGAGGCATCACTGAACACCATGTACTTAACATGCTCCTCTAATAGCCTCAAGATGAGGGTGATCTTCGACATCTGCTACAACTCCTAAAAATTCTACTAACACATCTCTTTCCACATGAAAAGCTACCCCTTTCAGGTCAAATTAGTCAATGGTGTCAATATTCTAGAGAAATTAGGTATGAATCTCTGATAATATACAACTAACTCAAGGAATCTCTGCACCTCAGTCACACTCATGGGTGGCTCCCAAGCCAGTACTACCTCAACCTTTACCAAACCCACTGATACACCCTCTAATGAGATGAAATGTCCTCATAAGTAGACATATAGAATAAAAAAATGAAACTTCAAGATATTTATATAAATCTTGTGCTCTTAGAGTGTGTCTATGACCATACTCAAGTGTCTCGCATGCGCTTCTTAAGATATTGTGTATACTAGGATTTTATCAATAAAGACTAACATGAACTGGTATAAGAAGGTTTGAAAGATCTAATTTATGAGTACCATGAACATTTATAGGGAATTATTAACACTGAAAGACATCACTAAGTACTCATACTGACTATAGAAACATTAGAATGTTATATTTAGTATATCCTTATCTCAAACTCAAAGCTGGTGATAGCTCGACTGAAGGTCAATCTTCAATAACCATCTCTCCCCTTTTAACTAGTCGAAGAGGTCATAGATTCTTGGTAGTGGATATTTATCCTTGATGGTCACTTAATTTAGGCGATTATAGTCCACACATAACCTCAATCTCCCATCTTCTTTCTTGAAAAACAACACCGGGGCCACTTAAGGGGAAACATTGGGACTGAAAAATCTCTTCATCTATAACTCCTCTAACCACACCTTAAATGCATTAAGATCTATGGGATCCATATGATATGTTAGAAAAAATATTAGAGCTATAACTAGGTGCAAGTATATACAGAAGTTAATCACTCGGTGGGGAGGTAAGCCCGACACGTTCTTAGAAAAGAAGTCCTCATATTCCACCATTACTGTAGGAAGTTAAAAGCCCATAACATCTATTGATCCAAGAGGAATACTAGTAAATTGATGAGTAATAGGTTATACCCTCCCACGTATGAGACCATCCTACTTTTCCAAAGTTTCTTTCTCACCAAAAAGGAAAACCTCATCCCATCAACGTGGATGCATCACATTCTATACCCAAAATAGTCAATCTATGCATGAATTGAGGATATCTAGTTAATATATAATATAACATCATAAGGACTAGTCACTGCTATAAATAGATCTCATAAGAAGCTCTCTTGTCAAATAGTCAGGTTACACTATCATTAGAAGTGTGTGATCACTGAATCTCTTCCGGTAGGAGTCTCCAAGTGTATGATTTGAGTCAAAGACTTCACCAGAATATCTAGATCTCAAACAAGGGATATAGAAAGAAAATAATGGCTCACACTTATATCTATTAATAATATAAATAAGGTATAAAATACATATATTTTACCTCTAATCATCCCTAAAGACACTAGGTCATAGGCCTCCATGACGTTCTGTTCATCCCTAACCACCATCTCCCTGATCATGGTGTGGACCACCTAGGGGTGGTGGTGGTAACAAATCGAATTGTTAGCCACCTCCTGCCACTCTCTCAACACCTATAACTTGTTTTATTCCCAAAGGACCTCAATTATCAAGTTTTTTTCCTCTACCTAGGTATTACAACTACCATTTCCATATCAGTTGCACAGTAGGTTGGACAATCCCACATGAGATGTCCTCTCCCATCATAAGAGAAATAAAGACTCTCTCTCAGCTGACTATAATTTTCCTGTGAACCCTGAGTTGCAAACCCTAAGTACCAATATTGTCTCCATAATTACCCCACATGCCTGAAAACCCTGAGTCTAACATCAGATTCTAATTGTCAAAGTCTCGGCTCTAGAGTATCCACTGACCGCACCATCGATAACTACTCCGCCAAGAATATCTATACTACCAAAGCTCTCTTAAGAACCCCAACATAAGTAGGAATGTAAAAATATATCACTATATCTCTGATATCTCTACATAGTCCACACTCGGAACAATATATCTCAAACCATATCTATGGAGTATCATAAGAGGTTAGTGAAACTCGATGAATACTCTTCCATATTAATATTACCTTGCTAAATCTATAAAATCTCTAATATGCATACTTCTCAAAACATAGATGGATAGAAATCCTCCATAAAGAGACACTTTAACTTAGTGAAAGAGAGATCTTCCCCGTCATGAGTCTAAATCACTAGAATCCACCATCTCTCTATAGAGTCATGAAAAAGGCTCACTGCTAAGACCACCATCTGATCTGAATGGGTCCTAACTATTTCAATCTAGTCCTTATCTATCTGGGGGTATGGATCACCCTAAAACTTGAGAGTCCACTATCTATAAAACTCATGAAGTGCACTCATATTGTGCACATCCTCAACCAGTACTATTAGTGAAACTTTCTGCTCAATGGGTGGTGGTAAGATTGGAAAACCACCTGGAGGAACTACCTCTTGATTAGGAATTTGTACTAAATCCTCATCACTAGGATTATACCCATGATAATTCTATGGAATATTAGCTAACTGTCATCATGTAGTCATCTTGAAATAAACAAGATGCACCAAAATTGAAGATTATATCTAGAGAGCTGTCTCAAGAAGGACATGGAAACCACAAATCATTCATATATGATGCATGTACCAATGTTTTCCTTGAAAATAGTGCCTACATGTGTCAAGTAAACATATAGGATATCAAAGTACCAATTAATGGATATGTTAGCCATCTAACCAACACTAGATTCCTTAGCTTGAGTGTTAAACTCAAAACACTTTAACACCTTTTCCCTAGTTCCCAAACTAAAACTTATAACTATAAAAACTCCAAACTTCGTTCTTAGGTCAACCAATCTAATAACACTCTGTCATGACCTGACACATTGGGGCTTGCCTAGATGATGAAAAGATGAATGTGATACCCCAAGCCCACCTACAATAGGTCAGTGGCTAGTTATTAGTGCTAAGTAGGCATATCACACACTTGGGGGGCCTTAACATAAGGTATATGTATGCACACACATCTCTAAATATCCACACAATGATGAAAGGTAAATTAAAGCTGATACAAAAATTCATGAATACATCCATAACCCACATCAGAGTATGAAAAAAGTACCATAAATAATAAAGGATAAATACAATCCCACCAAATATTTAAAGAGTCCAACCTACTAAGAAGGAGGGGACTGATTTCAAATGAAACACCTAGTAAGAACCATGGTATATCTTTCCTAACTGTACTCCACCTAATCCTGGTCTACCCAGGACTCCATCAAAAGGCTCATCATCTACATAAGACATGACATGTGTAAACATGTCCCATGAAGAGTTGAGTATAAACATAACTAGTAGGACATCCTAAAATCACCAAACATAAAGTATCAAGAGAGTAGTGAACTCATCAACACAAAGAAATTCCAATCAGGATATGATACATAGAAAAAAATGAGAACAACCCAAATATACTTAAGATAGAATCTAAGTATCATGGTAAAGATCACAACTATATAGTCTTTCTAGGATCCTGCTTGAGGATTTGAATTAATGCTTATCCAAGAGAACTCACTCCATGAGTCTGATAGCATCGATGGTACTCATCTGAAAAGTTGTGATTTCCAGGCCTCAACATAAATTAATACCCCTTGGATCTTTAGAAGTTGTTGATACATAGGTAGAGGATCTCACCTAATACCTATGGGGGATTCCTGACCCTACCTGGAGTAAACCCATTATGATAGGGATCACATGCCTTGGAAGTCGATATGGGAATCCTAAACCAACCTAAAGAAGAAAAATGATAGTGGATCACACCCCAAGAAACATTTAGGGATTCTTAATATTTATCTGAGATTAATCCCATAGAGGGGATCACATTATATGCCCAGGATGTGATGCCTCATTATATCCTCATAGAGATGGACCAAGGGAACGCACCCTAGAGATACTAGTATACATTGAAGAGAACGAGGGCCTCAACCTACCCTAGGAAAAGTACACAGCATGTACAGGGGTATAGAAAATGTGTATTGCTTTCCCTGGGTCTGTCCATGTACTCTAGATTTTTCTTGTGTACTTCTGCCTATAACCGTGTACCCTGGATGTGCCTGTGTACCTAGCCATGCTCGGGTACCCTGGACATGTCTGTGTCCATATACCAGGTCATGACCATGTATTCTGGTTGTGCCCATGTATTTGGCCATGTCCATGTCCATTTACCCCAATGGCACTTTCCAAGTACCCATCCATGGGTCAAGTGACATGTGGTAAGTACCACACAATGTGTGATATTTTACTTTGTATGTAAACCCTAGCCACCATAGCTAGTGGACTATATGGTGTGTGTTCTTTGGATTACACATCGTGCATGTTAGGATTTTACAAAACCCACTAGTTCTCATGTGGTTCTTCTCACACTATCTCTTCCTTCCATCCATATATGAATCTCACCCATGAACTGTGGATCTGGGTTAGCTAAAACTTTTTGTCATCGATGGACTAATTCCGTTCATCTATTACACTTGGGAATTGACTATCATCACATAATGACACTACCATAATTACAAAACAAATTCAATTAACATTGATCTGATACCAATCTCTCACCTAAAATAATGATATGTTGTGCCAAAGAATAATTTCTCAATGATCGTTCACTAGGTATTTGTCAAACTGCCAACCAAAACGAATGTTGATGATGAACATGAAAAGAATTATGGGAGATAGGGGATTAATTCATGTTCAAGTTGGGGAAAAATCTGGGATTAAACCAACATAAACAAACACCCTACCATGAGTTTGGATCAATATCTTATGAAGAATGATTCTTCATCATTGGTTTTTGGAAAAATCAATAAACACCTTTGGCACTCCGATCACCAATCCACAATCCATTGTCCTTTTTCCAAGAATTCTAATCTAATGAATCCTCTCAAATACATATGTTTATATAGGTAGAACTTGGGATTTTCCATAATAGATATTAAATAGTGAAGATTAGGTCATACTATTAAATAAATAAATAAATAAATTTATTTATTTATTAACCCAACCATGATTGTACTTAAGCCAAATACCTGACATGCACAAATTTTATATCGCACCTATGGTAAAACATAAATTTTTAATTTAATGGAAGTCTCATATTTCCAATATAATATTTTTTTGTATTTATTCTATTATTTAGAAAAATTATTCATGCGTGATATAATATATTTAATATTTTTATTATATCAATACCGAACCTCCTTGGGCCCTAAAATCCCATGATGAATTAGCACATAGTCTTGAAAATATTAATTAAAATATTCCAAAGTTTTACAAGGTAGGAACATAGTCATTACATGTTATATATTATTCTTTATAAGGGAAGGATGATTTCTAATATCAATATTGGTTTTAGATGTCATCACAGTAATGTGATTTCTGCAGGAACTCTAAGGAATTTTGGTTTCTTCTAGAATGTGAAAAGGGGTAAGCTTATTCTAGTTAGGAAAAAATTAAATCAACCATATTTTACTCATTATAAGGGTTATCACATAAGTTTTAAGTCTGTTGGATCTTTATGGATTGGTGTAAAAGAAGTTAGTGAGTCCAGAGTGGAAGGAGTTACTCGAGAACCATCCGAGGCTTAAGGATGAGTCCTCAGAATCTGAAGAAGAATAAATTTTCTAGGATCACACTCAAAATTTTTCTACTAATATAGTTTATAAGTTCAATCTATTGAAAGATTATGTTATCAATCTATAAGGTGAGATTGAAAGTTCAAGGAAGGCTTTTGAGGACTTAAGACATGCATCTGTTTTCAGAATAGAATATGTGTTTATCTAGACTTGGTATCAAAGTTTGAAGGAGAGTTTAATTTATTATAAATATTTAGATGCTTTAAGAATATATTTTTCTAACCTTTTTTGAAATTTAAAAGGGTGTATGGTTTCATAATCATATTTTAGTGATCTGAAGAAGTTTTTGGAAAATAAGTTTGAAGCTATGAAAGTTTCAAGTTTAGAACAGGAAAAAACTTATACTTATGGTAGAGAAGGATCTTGATATATATTATGATGGATATAGATTTCATCTATTGACATTTTATTTATGGATGAGAAGATTCAAAATCTATAGTGTAATAGTGTGCTATTGAACACTCTTTTGGAAAATTAGAAAGAGTCAGCTGAAAGTTAGCTTCTTTAGAACCACGAGTTAGAGATTTTCTCAAATGGTTAGGAAGCATGAAAGAAAAATATCTTTAGTATTATGAGACTATTCACAGTTTTTTGAAGTTGAATCTAGTTCAAGTGATAAAGGTGAGTCAGAAAATGAGGCATATGTTGAGAGAGTGGGTTGCACCATTGAACTAGAAGTTCAAGGATTTAATGGTGGAGCTTATGACCATACACAAAATGATCAGGGATTCCTTAAACTTTGAATCTTCCTATAAAGAATATCTACTAGTTTCTAGTTCATCCTCTCATGCTTAACCTTAGTCTTTTCTGCAACAACTCTCATTTATGTTGTTTGATCCTTTGAATACTTCTATATATATCTCTATATTTTTCCTTAGATTTGGCATTATGTTTTGGGAATCATAGGACCTTGAGATTAATATATTAATAGTATTAATATATATTAAAAAAATATACACATATTTTAATAATAAATGGTTTTCCTCTTGATCAAGACCTCAAGTGGAAAATCTGAGACCGCGGTTGTATCCAAAATGTGGGGTTTACCCTAGGTGAGATATAAGGTTGGTCGACATTGGACATTCCGTGGAAGGTGGTCATTGGTGGGTATATTAAATAAATTAAATATTAATTTATTTTATTAAATATTAAACCTGGACTCTACTCTATTTAAACACTATTATGGAAAATCTTCATGGTCAGTTGTATAACCCTAGGAGATTAGAGAGGAGGAGGAGGAGAGCTCTGTTGGTGTTGAGACTTGAGAGCGTGGATCAATGACAATAAATTGAGGAAAATCATAGAATGAATGAAGAATATAGTAGGATCTTCACTTTCATCACTAGAAGATGTGTTCTTCACCAATGATAGATCTGTTCTCATGGTAAGACTCATTATTTTATGAATTTACACCCTTTTTATTCAAGTTGACGAGCATTGATTATTATCTGATTAAATTTCCTTAGATCCTGGTATTTGATTAATCCATTTTTGAATTATCATTGAGATTTTAGTTATTGTATTATGGTGAACCTATGTTTTTCACCTTTTTTATCTCTATAATATGTAATTGTTGGTCGGGATCACATAGTCCAACAATGATCTCACTTCGTTATTGTGCTTTTATCATCATTGTTCACCATGTTTTTCATCGTTAGCCCATGGGGTTAGTGATTTGACATTTCTAAGCTAGTTAGAGCATGATCTAACCCACAAAATCATGAAAAATACACAAAATACCTAAGGATCAATGGTTTATAGATGGTTTAATGTGGATTTGTAGAATACAAGAATTATCTTCATGGATCGGGACCTCGAATTATGATGGAAGGAATGATGGATACCACTCAGGAGATTGAAGTACCAATTTTCGATCAATGGAGGCTGGTAATCAGAAATTAGAGACATTACCCTATGAATTTGGCCATTTCTAGTGTGTAAAACGGTGATAGAAGTGGTGGGAATGGTGGATCTAGAAATTATGTGAAGGTCAAGCTTTACTGTCTATAAAAAATGATACTACACGCTGTGTATCCTGGAGGAACACACACCATATATCATGTATTCTCATAAAATATAGGATTTCGACCTAGGTTAAGTATCACATACCATGTGTCTTGGCCCACACGTTGTGTAACACTACCCGAGCAGCTGAGCTGTGTGCTAAGGGCACACACCCAAGTCCCTGGGTGAATAGACATGCCATTTCCTTATAGGGACATGTGTGTGTGTGTGTGGGGGGGGGGGGGGTACATGGCTAGCTGATTTTTGTGCCAAGAGCATGTGACCAAGGCCCCAGGTGAACATACACATAGTGTCCCTACAGGTACATGTCGTGTGGAGCCACATGGCTACTAGTTTCGTATCCAAGGAAGGACATGACCAAGCCTTTGGGAAAAGTTACACACTGTGTGACCCCATGTTCACATCGTGTACTTTTCTAGGTGAATTTTACCTTATTTATATCCTTCTTCGATACCTAGATTTGGGCCTATGGGTAACCTATCCTAAGTAATTTTCTACACAGGATGTGATAGTAGACTTCATTTTGTCATTAGAGATATGACGCAAGGTTTTTTGAGTGTGAAACTTCTTGAGTAACACTTAGCAGTTGGTAGTGATCAGGTTGATCATCGAAGATATGCAGGGATCAATACTCCCATGACTCACTAGGGTGTGGATCCCCATAATATTTATATAAATAGATTCAGTACTCTCTCACATTATAGAGGGTGAAGGTCCTCTATCTATGGAGTGGTACTATCACATATTCAAAATTTTTAGGGGACAATTTCCTCCACTAGAGTTAGTTCTCCCTTGAATGTAGAGTATAGTGGCGAGGTGTGGACCTTCCACTCTAATTATTGTGAGGTCTCACTTGGAACTTGACATCAGAAATGGGACATTTAGAGTTTTAGGTAGACTCATCATTATCCTTATATGGCCATGGATATTGAGAATTATCTCCTTTTTTGATTAGGTTTTTCAATATAAGAATATTTGATGTTTGGGTTTCCTCTCCCCTCTATGTATTTTGGTTGAGTTGATTTTTTTATTTTATCATTTCCCTCTTTGTTTTTTGAGAGTTTTACAAAGAATGTTTATAATCACCCCTGTGCGGGCTATTCCCACATGTGTCGTGTCTTATGCAAGAAACAGACAGATCGATAGTGACTTTGGTGAACCTATTATTGGAGGAGTATAACATTACTTGGTGGTGATGGTTGTGTTTGGTGGTCAGTTTTAGATATTTTGATACAGAGAATGTTTATACTCACCCCTATATGGGCTATGACCACATGTATCATGTCTTATATAGGTGATAGGCAGATCAATGGTGACTTTGGTGAACCTAGTATTAGAGGAGTATAATGTTACTTAGATGTGATGTTCATGTTCAGTGGTCAGTTTCAAATATTGTGAGATGATATCTCCTCAGTTTCCTTTATTTTAGTTGTCATATTAGGTCCTCTTTTCTAGTTAGGTGTGTATTTCCCCCTTATACTTTTGTATTACTATTCCATAATTTGATATATATTCTAGAGGTTGTTTCATGCATTATTTACTCTCTATAGGCTTATGTTTCCTTATATATCTTCACCATTTCATGGAGTTGGGTGTGGGCATGTGTACAAATACTTTAGGCTAAGTCCTTATGTTATAACGATATGCCTTCTCAATACTTATTGTCAGCCCCTATCCTATTGGAGGTAGAATTGGGGTGTCACTCTTGGATTACTGCCATACCAGGAGGAGTTCCTATGGTTTGGGTTATGACAAAGTGGTATCAAATGTGTTTTTTTCCTCAAGTTGGTGTTTGGGGGTAGACATGTCATGAGGATTGGTTTGGGGAACTTAGGGAAACAATGTCAGAGTGTCTCAAGCTCAACTCTTAGGCCAGAGAACCTAGTGATGGTGCAATGATCAACATATCCATACACTGGGATTTTGACTACATGTTCATCAACTTAATATATTTAGATATCAGATGCAGGGAAACCAATGGTACATGCATCATATTTAATTTGGTTTTTTAGATTTTATGTCCTTCTTGAGTCAGTTCCCCATATATTCTCATCTAACTATGGTATATATTATTAACTTTCTAGATGCCTCTACAATTCCAGCCTACTAGGATACATATATAGGGATATGAAGATGAAAATTTGATAAATGAGACCTTAGTTTAGGGATCTATCCATGAGATGTTCCCTTAGGTGAGCATGGAGTAGTGCTTCCATCTGTTGGGTAGCGTGTGTATCCACCTATAGTGGTCCAGGCGGATGATTGACTGCATGTTGGGAAACTATAGCTCCAATAGAACATGATGATGTTGTGTGTAGGATTATCATGTTACATGTGTTCTAGTGAATAGACCATTGAGGTTTTGGGGTGAGCTGGACCCTTGGGTAGAAAATGATTGACTCGAGGTAGTAGTCCGAGTCTTTTTGACTTGTTTGAACCCTTCTCAATCAGATGGTTATGATGGACACAAATATTATTCATGGAGATGCATGGAACTGGTGGGGTTTGATCACATGGACCCATGAAGAGATAACTCTCTCATAGACCAACTTTCATAATCTATTCCACTGTGAGTATTAGCCTTTGAGATTACGCTTTGTGTGGATCTAGGAGCTTCTCAAGTTACGATAGAGTGATATGTTATTTTTTAATTATGAATCATGGTTTACCAACCCTACACTCTACTTAGTAGGGCCTTTATAGATACATCCAAGATATAATAGCCTCCTTATACATTATCACTTATTATAGAGTGTTGAAGCAAACTTTGGTTATAGAGAACTTCCTAGCAGAGGGATGCTGGGTAGCTGGAGTCAGTAATGGACATCATGGGGTTGAGTTGTCTATAGTAGCTAGTAGACAACAGTCGATAAATTATCAACACATTATAAATACTCATGTTCAGACTCAAACATGTGGATCTATAGTATAGGTTTTGTGCATGGGTTCCGGTCGGCTTAGGGAGGGACAATGTTATGCTTATGATGGGTGAGGTCACATGGCTCATGATTTCTCGACCCAATGTGTTGCAGATGGTGGATAGGTAGTGTATGGACCTATGTTATAGAGGAAAAATTTTATGATTAGAGATATTCCAAACATGTTTAGGGTGGCCCCTATGAGGGGTGTTGAAAAAGGGGTAGGCGGAGCCCCAAAGAGAGGAGCTGTGGGAGGAGGACGATGCTACAACCAACTCCCACCACCACCACCATTAAGTGGACCACACTAGGCTATGAGGGGTAGAAGTCGAGGGCATGGAATTTTGCAAGATATGGAGGGATGTGATTAGTCTTTTCATGAGATAATTTGAGGCACGATGTGTGTATTTTATAATTTATCCCTAGTACTTTTAGACATGAGTGTGATTCATTCATTCATCTCCATATCCCTTGTACGAGAGTTAAAGCTTTTAGTATATTATTTGTCCCATCAATTTTGGCTAGAGGTTCCTATAGTGATATACTATTTTATATCTCAAATATTCTAGTAATGTGAGTTTGTTCTCAGTGGAGAGAGTTTCACATGGGATATCTTGATCATTGTGATGAAACCTTACGATGTCATTATGGCTATAGACTAGTTTTCCTCAATGTGTGATTAGATAGACTATCATTATAGGAGAGTTATATGCCTATATTGTAATGAGATGATATTATCTTACATGGGTGAGAAAGATATTATGGATGAGTGAGTGGGGTGCATGAGCAATAATCTATAACCTATCACCCATAAATTAGAGAGTTTGTTCCTTGGTTTAGTGGTATTTTTAGGCATATGAATTCCAATGGTGGTGGAGAAATATATGGATGTATTTACTAATGATATTCTCAGACTACATCTGAGGTGGAAGATGTAATTATTTATCAACTTACACATTGGGACTACACCGATATATTTTATGGTGTATCAGATGGCTCCCACTGAGCTTTGGGAGCTGAGGGTATAATTGGAAGACCTTCAAGATAAAGGTTTTATCAGACCTAGTGTATCCCCCAGGAATCTATAGTGTTATTCATGAAAAAAATGAATGGGATATTGAATATTCATGCTGATTACCATCACCTAAACTATGTGAAGATCAAGAATAAGTACCCCTTGTTGAGGATTAAAAACCTTTTAGACCAGTTGAATGGTTCAAGTTAGTTTTCAAAGATTGATCTCTGGTCCGACTACCATTGACTAAGGGTTCACAAGGATGGAATTCGGAAAACAACATTCTGATTTCACTGCAAGCATTATGAATTCATACTAATTCCTTTTGGTATGATGAATTCACCCATTGTGTTTATAAAAATTATAAACCAGATCTTCTAGCCATTCTTGGACCAATTCATAGTTGTCTTTATCTATGTCGTCCTCATATACTCTTTATTTGAGGAGAATCATATATAGAATTTGAGGATGATCCTAGAATTACTCTGAGAGAACTAGTTATATAGTAATCTCTCGAAGTGTTATTTCTGGATTCAATAGGTTCACTTTATAGGGCATGTCATCTCTGAGCATAGTGTAGTTGTGTATTCGGTGAAGATTGATATAGTGCTTGCTTGGGAACCACCCAAGAGTGTGTCAGAGGTGTAGATTATTCTCAGTTTGGAAGGGTACTATCAGAGGTTCATGGTATAATTTTCTAGGATTTAAACCTCTTTAATTATCTTAATGTGTAAAGGGAAACTGTTTACCAGGGTTAGGTAGTGTTAGGGAGCCTTCAAGGAGCTGATGAAAAGGTTGAACAATGCTCTTGTGTTGAGACTACCAGAGGAGGGCATTGAGTACGTGGATTTTTTACAATGCCTCTAAAGTTGGGATCATATTTATTTTGATGTAGGGGTAGGCAGTGATCACTTATGGGTTGAAGTATTTGAGACCTCATGAGTAGAACTATGAAACCCATGACTTGAATTTGATAGTGGTAGTCTTCACCTTGAATTTGTGAAGGCATTATATTCCAGGTGATCATTTCATTATTTAATCATACCACTAAAGTCTCAGCTATATATTCACATAGAGAGATCTCAACATGAGACAAAGTCATTGGTTTGAATTTATATAAGACTATAAATTCAAGATTGTCTACACTATAACTAAGGGAAATGTGGTGGTGGATGCCCTTAATAGGAAATATTGATCTTATTTGGTGAAGGAGGTGTAAGAGTAGTTGACCTCATTTCACCTGACCCTAGTGAAGGATAGGGGTAAAACTTACCTTCAATAGATGGTGGTGGATCCACCACTTATTCAGTGTGTAAGAGAGGCTTAGTTGGTAGATGATGAATGTGAAGTTTTATGTGACCAAATATCCTCAATAGATGAATTGAATTGTTTTTATGAAGGTGTGGACCATACAATCCTTTTCCAGATACATATTATGGTTCTAGTCACATTGCATGAGGAGGCATTGAGGGAGTTTCATACCCCCCTTGGTTGTACATCTGGGTGTGGTAAATATTTACAGGGACCTTTGATGGTAGTTTTGGTGGTCTATGATGTAGTAGACAATTGTTGATTTTTTTCTCAATGTATCACATATTAGAAAGTAAAGGACGAGTATCAGATTTTGGTGGGTTTAACTCAACCTATTGATATCCTAGAATGGAATTTGGATGACAAAAAAAAAGAGAGGCCACAACACTATCTGGTAGATTTTTGACCAAATTACGAAGTCAAAACCATTCTTTCCACCAGGGAGAAAATTTTTGTTGAGAGTTTGGGGTGTTTATATATACAAGAGACCATCTGAATTCATGGGGTATCTATGATGATCATCTCTAACCGTGATGCTCGATTCATGTCATGGTTGTGGAGAGGTATGCATATGGATTTTGGGACCTAGTTACAGACGAGAAATGTGTTTCAACCCCATACGAATGGCCAAACCAAGCATACCATCCATGTTTTGGAGGATATACTAAGTACATGTCTATTGAAATTTGACCTGAGTTTGGAGGATCACTTTCCATTGGCGGTGTTCACTTATAATTACAATTATCACTCCACTATTGGAACAAAACATTTCCAGGAACTGTAAAAGAGAACCTAAAAAATACCCTTATGTTGGAATAAGATTGGAAAGACATCTCTTATTGGACTAGAGCTGGTGCAGACAATGATGGAGATGGTTTAGGTGATCCATAAGCTCATGGGGACAGACCAAAGTTGAAAAAATATTACATAGACTGACATCATAGACTTTTGAAGTTTGAGTAGGGAGACCATATTTTCTTGAGTATCCACATGATGAGGGTTACATAGATTTTTTTTTGGGGAAACAAGTTATCCCCAAGGTTCATCGGGTCGTTTCAGATCTTGTGGAGGGTTGGCGATTATGCTTACCGCTTGGCCTTACCCTTGCAGTTATACATATTCATATGGGTGACCCAAACCATAAATTTAATGATTAAAATATATGATCTTAATAGAAGAACATGATAAGTGTGGAAAGAGGAGTTATAATACTATCTAAAATAGTTTTGAAGAGTGGAATGGATGCTTACAGTGAACAACTTGAAGGGATGTTTTCAAACAGAGTTAAAAGGCTATCCGATTGGAGTTTAAAAACCCATAAAATGGGAGAAGTCTATCCTAGTGTATTATTGGTTATATCTATTGATTTAAGTGTATATATACACTTTTATGGAGGTTTATAAGGGTTAAAGTCACATTTAAGAGGCCTTGAAGTCATTTCATGAATTTTGGACTTTTAAAGTTAGATTTGGAAAAATAGCTAAGTCCTGAGTGTAAGGATTTTCCTACAAGAATTTAGAAATTCACAGCAAACGTGAGACTTCATGTGTCAAACATAATTTTTTTTCACTAAATTCAAGTATTTGATCCATATTGTATGACTTGATCATGGCTAATTTTATGACTTCAACCGCATCATGGGTACTGATTGTTTGACTTCACCATAAGTCACCGAGCCTACGATATGACTTTGTTCAAACCTAATACTTAGGACTAACATAGAAAATTGTAAAATGTGATAATAAAAAGTCTTCTATTATGGAGAAATAATATTCATCATAATACTAGGAGAATGTAAGGCTCTAAAGTCCCCAATGTAAGACTTTAACACTTAGTGAAAATTTTAAGTTTCTACTGGGTGAAAAATCGTGTTTCTAGATTTTGAATATGATGAATATGTAGTGTTTATATGATGTTAAAACTATTCCAAAATTTTCTAAAAATCATAAATATAATATTTACCATGATTTAATACTATTTAAAGAAGGAAAAAGCAAGATGAGAATGAGGTGCATTGTTCTTGATGATGAAAAATGAAGTTATTGGATTTTCAATAATGTTGGTCGGAGTGGTTTACTCAAGAGGGGGGAGAATTGAGTTCCAATTAAAATTTCTGTTAAAAATACTTCTTTTAAAATTCCCCAATTATAATACTAAGTTAAACTATAGTTAATTTTTATTACAGTAAAGGGTCAGTTAGATTCTCAAGAGATTGATTAGTTCTCAGTTAATTCAATCTGAAGATTAATTAACTTTTGAACCAAACCTAATGCTTTACAGTACATACAAACACTTGATATTTTAACTATCAAAGTGAATTTAAAATATATTTGTATTTCAAAGTTAACAAAAGCGGAATATAAAATATATAGTATACTTTATACTTAATCTAAGATGCACAATAGATATAAAACAAGTGATTCAGTCTCAAGCTGAGACCTAATCCACTCCACTTGGTGATCACCTGCCACCAAGAAGTTTATATAAATAAACTCTAATCCACACCCTAGATCGGGGTAACAACAGTACATAGACTGTCCAGGCCATGCAGGGACCTCTTCCACAATTTTCATGGGTAAACGGAATAATAGCCAGGCCACACAGGGACCTCTTCCACAGTTGTCATGGGTAAACAAGAGTAAAGAGTTTGGTGTTAGGATTTTGAAATCCTCCAGTTCAACACATGATTCAATGTGTGTGTAAGATATATAGAGTACACACAATTCTCTAAAGTAAATAAAAGAATCACTAAGAGAGAGTAGATGTGAGTTTAGAATGCTCTAGTGATTAGCAGTGCATCTCTTGACTCGTTGGATAACACATAAATGCTTCTGAGTCCTTCTCTTGTTTTTCTGTTGAAAAAAAGAGTGTCGTGGTTCAAATTTTTCTCTTCATGAGGGAAGATGTTCTCTGTATTCCAATGTATTTCGTGTGTTCTTCAGTAGAGTTGGATTGCATGCATGAGACAATTCTTTCTTTGAAGATCTTTCAATCTCTTTTTTGTGGTCGTGCTTGTCAGCTTGTTTTTCTGTTTACTATAGTGCACTCGCGTTTCTTGAGTTGTCGCGTGTCTCTCCTTCCTCTTGGGAACACTTCTCTTTATTTTTGAATTCATGAGTGTTAGCCGACAGGTTCTATGTATTTCATACCTAGTACCTTGTACTATGGCTACAAATAAACATTAAATATGTCAGTGCATTAAAGGCATCAAATATGACAGTTAAAAATTTAAATAGAAAAACGACAAAATAGTTTAGGAAACAATGTCACAGTAGTTATGAAAACGGTGTCTCCTTCATGGTATCTTCTTCACGGTGTCTCCTTCATGGTGTCTCCTTCATGGTATCTACTTCAAGGTGTCTCCTTCACGGTGTCTCCTTCACAGTGTCTCGCTCACGGTGTCTGAGTCACAGTGTCTGACTTACGGTTTCTAGCTTCTGGTGCCTTGCTCATAGTTTCTGGGTTCACGGTGCCTTGATGACTGTGTCTTGCTAACTGTGTCTAGAACTTAAGTAAACAGAGTGTCTGGATTACGGTTTCTGTTCTTAGTGTCTTGCTTCACGGTGTCAAGCTTTCTATGTCACGGTGTCTCATTGGTCACGGTGACTGAGACTTAGGCAAATAATTGTATTTATACTTAAACAATAATATGCATAAAATGAATTGAGCTTAGCCATTATCAAGTATGAGATAACTTGAAACATAAATACACATGATTGATAATATTTGTGAGATTTGTGATCATTAATAAGATTTGTAATTATTATTGAGATTTGTGATGATTAAAACATGATTAATACATGAGGAGTCCAAAAATATCCCCCTTTTGATGATCACAAATCATATACAGGTAAAGGGTAAATTAAACGCAACTACAGAGAAAAAATAACATGTGTTAACATAGATTTTATATTTCTCCCCCTTTTGGGATTATCAAAAAAGTAGAAATAATAGAGGGTAAACAGTGAATATATCATTAAAAGTGTTCAGAATATAACATACAGTAGAAATAAATAAAAAAAATCAATGACATCCCCATAAAAACGTAGTAAGCACTGGTCTTCTTTAGGGATTGGCCTTCTCTTTTCCTTTATCAGCAGCAGAAGAGGAAGACATAGGGGTAGTTGATGATGTAGAAGAAGGCATAGAAGTGGTAGATAGAGAAGGTAAAGGGAGACCTTCGAAGATTGAGGGAGCCAAAGTTGGAGCAGTAGAAGATCTTGGCTGTTGCTGGTCAAGAATGACAGGCCTTATCTGAATAAGAGTCTGGCCAACAAATATGGATGTTGAAGCTAAGGCATAAGTGAAAGTAGGTAATCCATGTCTGATAGGAGCAGGTGCTGGAGCAACAATTGTTGTGCTTTGAACATGAAGATACGGTCTCAGAAGTTTAATGAAGTCTGCAATAATCTCTCCTCCATACTGCATGGTATTTTCAAAATCATCTTTATTTTCCATGAACTTGTCCAAAAATCTGGTAAACTCGGTGATCTTCTGGACTTGGTTTTTGAAGGCTTGGTTTACAGGAGGAATTCTTAGATTCTCTACAAGGTATTTGAAGTGATTGGTCATATCAGTCTTGGAGAAAATCCGGTTGAAATAAAAATCTATTTTTTTAGTGATCTCCTGCTAAGCATCATTGGAAATATTTGAGTGAATATGAACCAGGTACAGGACTCTATCACTGTTCTTAACAACTTCAGATAAAGGAGCCATATCAAAACCACTGAAAGCATTTTGAAGTTCTTCCTTGACTATAGATCTGAGCAAAGTACTGTACAAGGAAGGAGTGAAGGTCTGACCAGAAGAATGAGAAGCTTTGACAGTAGTGGTCAGAGATTTAAGCTGGTTCAGTACCTTTGGAAAACAGCCAGTGTACTCATCTATGAGTTTATTGAGAATCACCACAAGTTCTCTCATGTTCCACAACAACTGTTTGTGCCTTTCAGCAATATTCTCATCAAAGGATAGTAGATAGGGGTGAATCCGAGACACAATGTCTTGAGAGATGTTTGAAACAATAGGTTCAGGAGAAACAGGAGAAGGTGCAGGAGCAGGATCTGATCTTGAATGCAGTTCTTTCTGTAGGTTTTCAACCATGAGTTTTGGAGTTGCAACTTCAGTACTGAGCAACTTATTCTCAACTCTTACTTCATGAATTTCATTGATCATCTTGGGTTGAATGTGCCAAATAATCTTTTCTAAAAGAAGCGAGGCATCTTTCTGACTTATTTTGGTCACAAGATGAGGTTGAGAGGACATAAGTTTCTAAACTCCAGCTAAGATAGTGTCTTTAAAGACTTTAAAATCATCCTTACTGACAAACAACTGCTGATCAGGTAAAGGTGCAGGCTCATTTTGAGGTTCAGGTTCAGGTGCAAAGTATGTGGCATATTTCAGTTGAAACAAATAAGAAATATCAATTCCAGTTGCAGTAACCTACTAAGATTCACTTACATCATAGAATCTAGGGAATTTATACTGAGTGTACACAGAATATGACTCAGTAAGTTGAGATGCTTCATCAGACTCAGCCTCAACAACTTCATTAGTCTCAAGATTTTGAGGTTCCTCCCCCTCAACATGTGCTTCCTTTTCAGGAACTAGAGGCTCAGAGCCTTGTTCTAAATTCACAGGGTCAACTCTCATTTCCTTATCCATTTCTTGCCTAGCCAACTGAAAGGCTATCTCCATCCTCTCTTCAGCAGAGGGTATGAACTCAGGAACCGACTGTTCCACATGGAGTAATTCCAGACTTTCTTTTAGCACAGTAGGGAGTTCTCCTACTTCAGCCTATTCCATGGATTGCTGCTCAGATTCTGGGACAATTAATTCTCTTGCAGCCTCAAGTTGGGTTTCCAGATTAACAACACCTCTAGGGAAAGGAGGTTCTTCTTGAAGAACAACAGGAGGAACAATAATCCTTTCTTTCTCAATAACAACTTCTTCCCTATGTGGTATATCGACCTCTTCTCTATGTGGTACTTCAGCTACCTCTTCCTCTTCTTCTTCATCTTCTGAATACTCAGTAACTTCATTTGGTTCCAAACCAGGATCAGTAATGTCCTTTGGAATTTTTGGATAATCAATAGGATTAAACTTCTCATAGATCTTATCATTATCTTCAACCCACTCCTTCTTCCAAGGGTTCCAATTTATTTTCATCCTTCTGATGGTAGCTTTGGATAAATAGTATTCATAGTCCATAAGTAATTCTTCATTGGGTCCAACTAATCCTTTGGAAAGAAGCATGGTTGAAATCAGCCTAGAGTAGAACAGATATGTGGATTTGGATTTGACCTTAATCAATTCACACATATGGTGAATGATATATTTTCACAGATTTATCTTGTGGACATTTTTCATAAGATGAATAAAGAACACATCTTGATACTTCAAGACAGAAAAGTCACATTTCCTTGGTCTGATCATATTTTGAACAAACTTAAACAATAGCCTTGTCTCTCTATCAAGTTCAGCAGCTATGTCCCTTCTCTTGGTTCCATTTCCAGTTAGGGTTTCTAGTTCATTTTCAAGGTCAAAGAAATCAGTTGTAGGTGGGGGGTCTCTCTGATAATCATCACAGATCCCTTCATGAGAAATCCTAAGGCATGTAGCCCATAACCTCGATAAGAAGGAGCATCTTTGGCCATTAATCCATCTTCTCACAATAAAACTTTCACCAGAATCAAAAGAAAACTGTACATATTGGTAGAACTGAGCTACTAACCTCAGATAAATGAGTCTATCCTTCCTTGAGAACCATTCGAGCCAGCCTTGTTCTCTTAAAACTTTTAAAACCAGATATTTTCTAGAAAACAACCACTCAGGGAAAATTTCCTTTTCAGGTACAACACTACGGTTTACCAGGTTTGGATTTAGGGGTCCTTCGGGTTCCAGCTTCGGTGTTATTTTATTCTTCTTCTAGCTACACTTCTCAGGAGTAGATGAAGATGGACGCTTCATCCTTGGAATCCACTGAAGGTTCGAGAAAGAGAGAAAGAGAAAGTTTTCAAGGTTGAGAGGGTTCGAGAGGAGGTCCGAGTGAAGAACCAAGTAAAACCATTTTGTTTTATCATTTGGGAATGTCAAACATCACAAAAGTAAAAACGTGGGAAAGTAAAAAGAGGTGAAATAATAATTACCGTGATATGGATTAAAAGAAAACCAAAAATAATTTTCATAGTGAGACCGTGAATAATCGTTACGGTGCGATGGTAAGTGGTCGTCACAGTGAGAAATTGAATGATCTTTTCAGTCATGGTGAGACAGTAAGTGACATACCGTGAATAGAAAGTGCTAACGGTGAGACCATAAATATGAGAGATAGTAACCGAGAAACCGTGAACATGAAACAGTAAAGTAAAATATAGTAAAATATTAAACAGTAAGACCAGTAAGATATCTATTTGTGATTGATCATGCCAATATCATGTATGATGTAATCTATTCTCTTAGAATTTAATGGTTTAGTGAATATATCAGCAAGTTGATATTCAGTACCAATGAATTCCAAGGTGATATCATTTTTTTGATAATGATCCCTCAAAAAGTGATGTCTTACATCAATATGTTTTGTCCTAGAATGTGAAATAGGATTTTTTGAAATGTTAATAGCACTTGTGTTGTCACAATTTATTGGTACATGTCTAAATTGATATCCATAATCTAGTAAAGTGTGTTTCATCCACAAAATTTGTGCAAAACAACTTCCAGCAGCTATGTATTCAGCTTCTGTAGTATATAATGAAACAAATTTTTGTTTCTTACTACACCATGATACCAGTGACTTGCCTAAAAGGTGAAATGTTCTAGAGGTTCTTTTTCTATCTAACTTACAGCCTCTGAAGTCATCATCAGAATAACAAACTAGTTCAAAGGATTGTCCTTTAGGATAGAACAATCCTAAATTGGATTTATGCTTGAGGTATTTGAAAATTATCTTTACAACATTTAAATGAGATTCTTTAGGGTTTTCTTGAAAGCGAGCACACATACACACACTAAATATAATATCAGGATGGCTAGCAGTTAAGTAGAGTATACTTCCAATCATCCCTCTATAAGTGGTTTTATCAACAGATTTTCCATCTTCATCAAGATCCAACTTACAGGTGGTACTCATGGGAGTGTCACTAATTTTAGTTCTATCCAATCCAAAACGTTTTAGAAGATCTATAGTGTATTTACTTTGAGTCAAAACAATTCCATCATTATTTTGAAATATTTGAAATCCAAGAAAGAATTTTAGTTCACCCATTAAACTCATTTCAAATTTGTTTTGCATCATTTTAGAAAAATCAATACATAATGAAGTTTTTGAAGATCCAAAAATAATATCATCTACATAAATTTGAACAATTAAAACATCATTAAAAATACATTTTATAAAGAGGGTAGGATCACCTATTCCTTTTGTAAAACCTTTGGAAATAAGAAAAGTACTTAATCTGTCATACCAAGCTCTTGGAGCTTATTTTAAATCATATAAATATTTTGATAGTTTGAAAATATGATTGAAAAAATGAGGGTTTGTAAATCCAGGGGGTTGTTCAAAAAAAAAAACATCCTTAGATATATACCCATTTAAGAATGCACTCTTGACATCCATTTGATATAGTTTGAAATTCAGATGTGCAGTATAAACAAGTATAATTATAATGACTTCAAGTCTGGATACTGGAGCAAAAATCTCTTCATAGTCAATCCCTTCTTCTTGAATATAGCCTTGTGCAACTAATCTATCCTTGTTCCTTACTATATTTCCAGATTCATCTACCTTATTTCTAAACACCCATTTAGTGCCCATGACAAAAGTGTCCTTGGGTCTTTCAACTAGTTTCCAAAATTTATTTCTTTCAAACTGATTGAGTTCTTCTTGTATAGCTATTATCCAAAATTCATCTTTGATGGCATAATCAATGTTTTTAGGTTCAAGCTGTGACAAGAAGACTTGATGTTCAACTTGATTTCTAAGAGAAACTTTAGTTTGTGTTCCTTTCTCTAAGTCTCCTACAACAGCATCTAAGGGATGGTTTCTAAGGGTTCTAACCTTTCTAGAAAAAGAGGTACTAGAGATTTCAGTTTCATCAACAGATTCAGGTTCATTATGATTTGAATGCACAAAATTTCTAGAATTGGAAGTTTTCACTGATTCTTTCATAGAGGTATTTTAGGATTTTGAGTTGATATTCAGATTTGATACAACATCCTCTATTTTTTATAGGATGGTTCTAGACTCATGTGGATCTATTTCATCAAACTTGATATGAACAGATTCTTCCACACATTTAGTTCTCTTATTGAAAACTCTATAGGCTTTACTTGATATTGAATAACCTAGGAAAATTCCTTCATCACTTTTGGATGCAAATTTGTCAATATTATCCTTAGTGTTAAGAATAAAGACTTTGTAGCCAAAAAATCTAATGTAATTAACCTTAGGCTTCCTATTATTCTAGAGTCCATATGGGTTATTTTTGAGAATTGGTCTAATCAATACTCTATTGATTATGTAGCATGCTGTGTTAACAGCTTCAACCCAAAAGTAAATAGGTAGGTCATATTCACTAAGCATTGTTCTATCAATTTATTGTAGGGTTATATTTCTTCTTTCTACAACATCATTCTGCTGAGGGGTTCTAGGGGAAGAGAAATTGTGATTATAACCATTTTGTGAGCAAAAGGATTCAAACTCTTGATTTTCAAACTCACGGCTATGATCACTTCTTAAAGATTTAATTTTAAGGCCACTAAGATTTTCTACAGACTTGACATACTTAGTAAAATAAGAGTAGGCTTCACTTTTGTGAGCCATGAAGAAGATCCAGGTATATCTAGAGAAATAATCTACTAGAACATAAACATAGTGCTTCCCATTTAAGCTAGAAACTCTAGATGGTCCAAACAAATCCATGTGAACCAACTTGAGAGGTTTAGAAGTAGAAACTTCTTTCTTTGGTTTGAAAGAAATTTTTTGTTATTTTCCCTTTTGATAGGGATTACAAACTTTGTCATTTTGAAACTCAAGTTTGGGTAAGTCTTTAACTATTCCTTTTTTAGTTAGCTTTCTAAGGGAGTGAACATTACAGTGTCCTAGTCTCCTATTCCAAAGCCAAGATTCTTTATGAAAATCATTTAAACAATTAATATTTTATTCGGATAAAGAATTAAAATCAACTACATAAACATTTTCATTTCTCAAGGTAGAAAATACTAAAGCATTTTTAGAATTAAAAACATTACAGGAATCATTTTCAAACTTAACATTAAATCCATCATCACATAACTGAGAAATATTTAACAAGTTGTATTTTAATCCATCAACAAATAATACTTTGGTAATTAAAACTGAATCAGTGTTACCAATATAGCCTAGGAAGATGATCTTTCCTTTATAATTATCACCAAAGGTGACATAGCCTCCATCAACTTTGATTAAACTTTTAAAACATGAGAAGTCTCCTGTCATGTGTCTTGAACATCCACTGTCTAAGTACCATGTCTTCCTATAGGAACTTTTTAAATAGGTCTCCTACAAAATAGGTTTAGATGGAAAATGATTTTGGTACCCAAATTCTCTTGGGTCCAGACAGGTTAGCAAGCAAAGTTTTAGGTACCCAGATTTTTCTTATGGGTCTCATATAATTCACAGAATCAATGTATTTTTAAAGATAAACTTTATTTAGTCTATAACAATTTAAATAACTAGTTGAAGCATATGAATTTCCAGAACTAGAAATAGCAGTATTCTTTCCAGATTTAGGAACAAATTTAGTTTTAGTGATCTGTCTCTTTCCAGGATGATAGCCTAATCCAGTGGTATATTTTGGTGCCACTTATTTACCTAACATTTGAGTTAGTGTGTCTTTTCCATTTGTGAATTTTTCTAAGTCCTTTCTCAGTTGCTCATTGTACATTTTTAGCTAAGTATTTTCCTTAAGTAATTGAGAATTCTTTTCTTTTTCTACATCAAGGGAAGATTTAACTGAACTGGTCAAAGCATGCTGTTTCTTCAAGGTATTGTATTTGTCCTTAAGCTCATTATAGGTTTCTTACAGCATGTTACAGTATTCAAATAGTTCCTCACTAGACATGTTTTCGGATTCAGAATCAGAATCAATTCCAGAATAATATGAATTTAAATCAGGAGTATCCAATGTTACCTCAGATGTGTTTGTCATAAAACACATGTTAGATTTATGAGAGTCTTCATCCTTAGTAGAATCAGAATTACTTAAAGTGTCTTATGAATCACTCCAAGTTTCTTTCATTGCCTTCTTGTACTTATTATCCTTATAGTCATTTCTCTTCTTGAACTTCAATTTTGGACAGTCATATTTTATGTGACCTTTTCTTTTGCATTCATAGCAGACAACTTCATCACTCTTATCAGATTTCTTCCAATATTTCTTCCTGTGTCCTTTGTTGTCATATTTACCTTTGTAGTTTGATTTTCTAAAGAATTTCTTCTTCCTATAGAACTTCTTAAATCTTCTGGCTAACTGATCCAACTCTACATCACTGTCAGATGCAGTCTCATCACTACTTGAGCTTTCAGTAGGTATGTGAACTTTCTCTTTGTCCTTGCTCTTTGAGGCAATAGACTTAAATGCCACTGACTTCCTCTTTGGTTCATCATCTTCTTCCTTGTTTACCTTCAGTTCTTCTTCATACATCATTAACTTACCAATTAATTTCTTAACAGGTAAAGTACCAATATCTCAAGATTCTATAATCGAGATAGATGTGCCTCTCCATCAGTCTGGAAAACATCTCAGTATTCTCATGATTTGTTCCTTTGATAGAACAACCTTTCCAAGGGAGCTCATAGTGTTGAAAATTTCATTGAACCTGAGATACATGTCATAGATAGGTTCACCAGGCTACATTTTAAAATTATCATATTTAATAGTATAATTTAATAGTATAAGTATTCAATCTCATTTCTTTAACATTGGTTGTTCCTTCACGAGAAACCCCCAAAGTATCCCATATTTCATAGGCAATTTTGCAAGCAGATATGCGATTAAACTCCTCATCTACTAATGCACAATACAAGGCATTCATAACTTTATAATTATTATTGTAATCTATTTTAGTAGGTTCATCCCAAGTTGTTATTTAAGTTTTTGGAATCTTATATTGAGTCTCTATAGCAGTCCAGATATCAAATCCCATACTCTCTAAGTGAATTTTCATCTTAAGTTCCCACTGGGCATAATTTGTACCATTAAAGAAGGGTGGCCTGTTGGTAGCATCACCTTCCAGTCTATTGTCCATAATTAGATTTTAGCAAATATATTTAAATAGATAAAATTTAGAAGTAAAAAAAATATAATATCTTTAAGGATGCAATCTAAAATCATAGTTGAAAAATATTACACAAAGTCCTAATAAAGCAACCTATGATACCAAATGTTGGTCGGAGTGGTTTAATCAAGAGGGGGAAGAATTGAGTTCCAATTAAATTTTTTGTTAAAAATACTTCTTTTAAAATTCCCCAATTATAATACTAAGTTAAACTGTAGTGAATTTGTATTACAGTAAAGGGTCAGTTAGATTCCCAAGAGATTGATTAGTTCTTATTTAATTCAATCAGAAGATTAATTAACTTTTGAACCTAAACTAATGCTTTACAGTACATAAAAAAACACTTTCTAGTTTAACTATCAAAGTGACTTTAAAATAGATTTGTATTTCAAAGTAAACAACAATGGAATATAAAATATATAGTATACTTTAGAATTAATCTAATATGAACATCAGATATAAAACAAGTGGTTCAGTCTCAAGCCGATACCTAATAAACTCCACTTGGTGATCACCTGCCACCAAACAGTTTATATAAATAAACTCTGATCCATACCCTGGATCAGGGTAACAATAGTACATAGACTGTCCAGGCCACACAGGGGCCTCTTCCACAGTTTTTGTGGGTAAACAGAATAATATCCAGGCCACACATGGACCTCTTCCATAATTGTCGTGGGTAAACAAGAGTAAAGAGTTTGGTGTGAGGATTTTGAAATCCTCTAGTTCAGCACAGGAGTCAGTGTGTGTGTAAGATATACACAGTACACACACTGCTCTAAAGTAAATAAAAGAATCGCTAATAGAGAGTATATGTGAGTTTATAATGCTCTAGTGATTAGAAATGCATCTCTGGACTTGTTGGATAACACAGAAATGCTTCTGAGTCCTTCTCTTGTTTTTCTGTTGAAAAACAGAGTGTCGTGGTTCAACTTGTGCTCTTCACGAGGGAAGATGTTCTCTGTATTCCAATATACTTCGTGTGTTCTTCAGTAGAGTTGTATTGCATTCATGAGACAATTATTTCTTTTAAGATCTTGCAATCTCTTCTTCGTGGTTGTTCTTGTTAGCTTGTTTTTCTGTTTAGTACAGTGCACTCACGTTTCTTGAGTTGTCGCGTGTCTCTCCTTCCTCTTGGGCACACTTCTTTTTATCTTAAAATGCATGTGTTAGCTGATAGGTTCCATGTATTTCGTACCTCATACCTCGTACTATGGCTACAAATAAACATTAAATATGTTAGTGCATTAAAGGAATCAAATATGACCGTTAAAAAGTTAAATAGGAAAACGACAAAATATTTTAGGAAACGGTGTCACAATAGTTATGCAAATGGTGTCTCCTTAACGATATCTCCTTCACGGTGTTTCCTTCATGGTTTATCCTTCATGGTATCTCCTTTACGATGTCTCCTTCATGGTGTCTCCTTCATGGTGTCTCGCTCATGGTGTCTGAATCACGATGTCTGACTTACGGTTTCTGGCTTCCGGTGCCTTTCTCATAGTTTCTGGATTCATGGTTCCTTGATGACTATGTCATGCTAACTGTGTCTGGAACTTAGGTAAACAGAGTGTATGGCTTACGGTGTCTGTTCTTAATGTCTTGCTTCACGGTGCCGGGCTTACTGTGTCACAGTGTCTCGTGGTCACGGTGTCTCATTGGTCACGGTGTCTCATTGGTCACGGTGTTTGAGACTTAGCCAAATAATTGTATTCAGACTTAAACAGTAATATGCATAAAATTAATTGAGCTTAACCATTATCAAGTATGAGATAACTTGAAACATAAATACACATTATTGATAAGATTTTTGAGATTTGTGATCATTAATAAGATTTGTAATTATTATTGAGATTTGTGATCATTAAAACACGATTAATACATGAGGAGTCCAAAAAATAATAATGAAAACATTATTCCATAAAATCTCAATATATATATTAGAGTCCAAATCAATTTAACTTGATCTTATTGGGTGATTTTTTTGATCTTCTTGACCAATATAAAGGAGATCAAGGAAATTGAGATGGAAATATGGATTATAGGAATAGAAAAACCCGACGACGCAAGAACCAATATTAAATTTGAAAAACATCACATCAAAATGTGATTCAAGCTAATTCATGTGAGATTTCAAAAATTATGACCATTGTTTATATTTATTTGAATATATGAATTTTTTGAGTTTCTCAAAGTTGAGGGTGAAAATTATTCCCTCAATAAGAAATGTTGGAGCTATAAAAAACTGAAAAATTATAAATCAATCCAAATTGGACATTCCTAAAGAACCAAAAATAAAGAAGTTTCCACTTAGATTTAATAAAATATTTTTCCTTTAAAAGGGACTCATACTGATTGTAAAAAGTTCTTGAGAATTCATGAAAAAACTTGTACCTAAAGCACACGGAAGAAGATCACCAACAATCCTAAAAGGGGTGCATGAACATAATTGTTTTTTGTCAAATAGGGCTTGATAAAAGACAATTTTTTTCATATTTGGGTGGAGACAAATTCTAAGAAGAATACCACAACATCAAGGGTATATTTGAGCAAGTGTAAGAATATTTTTTCCCAAATAGAACCCAAAATATAGGTGAAAAAAGACAAAACAACATGCACAAAAATTTGGATAGATTGCCTTTAAATAGAATAGAAAGAGGCTTGTTAGCCACTGTTGGTGCTGATGGAGGTTTGGACACATGGTCATATATTGTTGGTATAACATCTCAATATATTCAAAGTCAAAGAATACTAATAACTGAGGGGAGAAAAGCTAAAAATATAAGTAATAATGTGGTACAGATGTTGAGTTCACATAATAAAAGAAATATACTCTTGAAGAATAATTTTGAAAATCTTGAAGATTTTTGTGAGTCTTACAACATTTATGGCCACACATATGAAGAATTTTATTATACATCAAACTAAATAAACTCCTATGTACATGATAGTAGAAATCCACATTAGTAGATGAAGATGAAAAACAAAAGTCTACCTTGAGGAGTAATCAACCAAAGAAAGATGCTAAGAGTGATACTCCCAAGAAGATAATGAAGATACCCAACCATGATTTCAAACTTCTAAGAAGAATATGGTTCTATTGTGGTGAGAGGGGCCACACTATGGATTTTTTCAAGCAAGGCATGGAAATTAATGCTAGAAGGATCAATTTGGAATCTAACAGGAAGCTAATCAAAGAGATTCATAGAAATATTATCATGGTGGAAGACATATATAATTATGAGATTAAAAATATACCCCAAAAGGGAAAGAAAAATAATGATGAAGGTGTGTGTGGAAGGTACAATAGGGCAGGGAATGTACCAAAAAATTTCAAAACTTGGTTGCCTGGCCAAAAAGAGTTGAGTACTGAAAAAGGAAAAGAGCCATTGGTTCAAAGTGAAAAATATGTTACTAAAAAGAAGAAGTTGATACCAAATAAGAAGGATGCGTATGATCCTAATGATATATTGATCATAAGGACCAACCAGCTAGTTGAATCAAGGAAGCTGGAGTAAGCATCAAAAATTGAAATTGTTATGCTAGAGATAAGGAACAAATTGTGAATTAGAATAAATACATGTTTCCCCCTATAGTACAAGTCTAGAAAGTTAATAATGAAATAATAAAGAAGGTTCGATATTTTGGAGATTTTTTAAAAATACAACTAGGTTGAGAATGGATTCTCAAACTCGATGATACAATTGAGAAGTAGTAGAATATCCACCTTATTTTTATATCCTTAGTGAATTCATTTTATACAAGGGGAGAAACTAAATAAGTGAAGGCTTCCAGATATTTCTTATATTCTTAAAGTTTTTTTACTACTCAAAGTTGAGGCTGAAAATTATTCCCTTAACATGAAATGTTTTGATCTAGAAATCAGACTAAAAAATTATGAATTAATCAAAATTGGATCTTCCCAAAGAATTGAGAAGAAAGAAACTACCAATCAGATTTTAGAGAAACATTTTACTTTAAAAGGGACTCATACTAATGGTAAAGAGTTCTTGAGAAGTAATGGAAAAACTTCCACCTGAAGCACATGGAAGAAGGTCACCCATGGCCCTAAAAAGGACAAATGCACTAAATCTAATTTGTAAAATCCCTAAGAATGAAAAAACAGAGTTAGAACTACATTGAGAAATGTAATTGACATATTCGGTGTTTGGGTTATGAACTATTTTTTTATACTGGTTTTTCCCAAATGTATTTAGAGTGATTAACTGATGGATCATTTCTAAGAAGTTTATGATGCATAACTTCTCTAATATTATTAGAAAATCATGGAGAGAAGAAGTGACATTTCAAATGGAAATGAGAACATCCTTAAATTAATGGGGAGATGTATTTTTTATCCCTTTGTATTTTTTATCATCAAGGGGGAGAGAAAAAGTGAACTTGAAATAGTAATTAACATGCACCTAATGTGTTTGGAAGTTAAAAGTATTGAAAAAAATCCAAAGACGATATTGAAGTGTCATTTGGATTAATGGTTTTCCTTGTTTCCAATATATTTTTTAATACACATCTGATGGGTGATGGATTTAGTATTCTCCCATGAAATATAAATATTTATTGTGCATACACTATGGGTAAAGGAACCCTTGAATACTTGACTGGACATATTCAAGCGCCTAGACCCTACCATACATTAGATGATTGAAAGAGCTGATCTTCATGGGAGAACATGAGAGGTGATGAAGGTTGATTTCTAGTACTATCTATAATAGTTTGTAAGAGTGTAATGGATGACTAAAGTGAACAAATTGAAGGGTTGTTTTCAAACAAAGTTAAAAGGCTATCCAATTGGAGTTTAAAGACCCATTAGATTGGAGAAGGACATCTAAGTGTGATGTTGTAGAAGAATATTGATATAAGTGCAGAGATGAACTTGGATGAAGGTTGAGAAGGGTCAGAGTTTCCATGGAGAGGCCTTGAAGTCATTTCATGAAGTCTGGACTTTTAGAGTTGGAACTGAAAAAATGGCTAATATTGAGTGTAAGGCTTTGCGTAATAAAACACATGAATTCACAATGAACAGAATACTTTAGGTGATTAATGTAAATATTTTTCACTAAATGTAATTATTTAATCCAAATTTTATAAATTTATCACAAGACTTCTATACAACATACAACTTCATCATAAGACTCTGAGGTTGATCGTATGAATTAAGCTACAACATAAGTTTTGATCATAAGTCTCCATCATGAGTCTTTGAGCTTATTGTATGAATTTATTGGAATGTAATACTTTAGGATAATGTAGAAAATTAGTAAAGGTAGAAAGTTTAAGATTTCCGTCATAGTGTAATATCCTTCATTATAAGATTCCATGTCCGTATGTGTTGGAAATTCCAGAAGGAATTTGAATTTTCATTTATTAGACGGGTCAATTTTTGAATCAAGACTTAAAACAGGGTTATAAGATTTGGAATGACTATAGATGATGTTTTGAGATAAGGAATGAGGCTTAGAGGTATCATAGGTGTATGGATGAGTTTTAGAGGCTTCAAGTTAAGTTTTAGGAGTTTTGGAGTTTTTTGGATAGGGTAAATGATTTAGGAGAAACCACATGACACCTTGAATCTTAGAGGTTTTTCAGTTCATTTTGAGTTAGGAATTGTTTGAGCATGGTTTGGGGTAAACTGTGTAAACTAAATGAGAAACCATGTAAGGTGTTAGAGATCATGGGGCATAGTGTGTGTCCTGCACATGGTTTTAAACAAACCACGTGCCTTGCTGTAGAGGGGGGGGGGGGAGTTCAGAATGCATGGTTGGTACAAGATTTTTCTAACCATGTGAGTTATGGGGTGTTGGGAAGTAGGGGGCACACATTTGGAAAATAATTTTGAAGACCATGCATCTTACTATATGTTCATTAAAGTTGTCATTTTACCAAAATATTCCCTCAAGGTTTTAGGCTACTCTCCCCTCTTCCTTCCCCATTAGGCGCATGCAGACCAGGGGGATCCCAACCCATTTACCCCTCTCCCACCACTTGATTTGGGGTGTGTTCATGGAAGTTATTTATCATTTTAGGTGATTTATTCTCCTATGGTGACTTCATTTCCTCTTCCCCTTCCTTCTCTATAATTTTTTGGGTTCTCTGGTTTAGGTTTTGTTGAGGATTCCACTAGATCATGGTGGAATCATCTGTTTCACTTGGGGATTTTTGTTGGCTTGTGTAGAGAAGATCCTGAGATGACTTCTGCATGCTATTGTGTGACATTTCTCTAAGGTATGAATTCTTTGTGAAAATTTCTTATGTTTTCAATAAATTTTTTTTTGATTAACCTTGGGAATGGTATCACCTCTTAGGGATTTACCTAGAAATGGTGGTTCTGAAAAGTGATATGAAGTGTTTGTGTTAGAGGTGCGTCGGTGGTGCAGTAGGGCATATAAAAATTTTTGGTTTATTGGAGGATATGACTATGGAATATCATCAGGAGTTAGGTATGGTCTATAGTGGGTGTGTTCAGATGATTGTAGAATGCCTTTAATTATGAAGATGCTATGATAAAGTGATGGTGATGTGTCGGTGGTTGGAGTTGAGCATTTTTGGGGGTGAATTGGCTAAGGATGGTTTGACTTGGGTTAGTGAATGGAATGGATGTGGTAAGTTACAAACAAAATCTAACATGGAGTTTTGGGAATGATGAGTGCATTTCAGAATTTGAATCAGGTTTTGAGGAAATGTTGACTTGTTCTTAGTTTGTGCATTAATGGTGGGTATGCATCCACTTCAGTTGCTTTTTGATAACGAGGACAGGTGCCGATGTTGAGCGGCGTTCTCATGGGTGTGGGGGTGTGGTATGTTGGGAACCATGTTGGGCATGTTGTGGGAGAACTACTACAAAATAGGCCTTTAACAACACTAGAAAAGGTAGTGATAAAGGTACCCTTTATTAGTGCTAAAACCATCACTGATAAAGGGTACCTTTTATCAGTGCTTTTTTTTTCTAGCGCTAATAAAAGACACCATTTATCATCATATTTTTTTATCATTGATAAAAGACAACCTTTATCAGCACATTTTTTTGGCACCGATTATAACGCCCCGACCCCAGTTACCTAGAGTTGGTGCATTATTGCGTAACATTGGCATGATCACAAAAGATCAAGTCTCGAAAGACTGATTAGTTTAGTAGCCTTGGAAACACTAGATACATTAATAAATGTTACATTACATCATAAAGTGAAAAATCACAATAACATAGTCTCTATAGTCCACACTTATATCCCCTTCATACTATCCCTGTAGGTCAGTCATAAAATATTTCTTCACATCCTGGGAAAAATAAAACATTGAAAGGGGTGATCTTAGATGCTAAGTAAGGATAACAATATAGCGGAAGCTTTCATAAATAAACATAAACATTTAAGGCAATTTATGACTAAAACAAAAGCTTTTTAAACTTGAACTTCAACATAATATGGCAAAAGTAAAATGAGATAATGCCATTTACTTATTCACATGGATATTCTACTAGTCGAATAATCACATGCAATATCAATAACCACTTCCATAATGATGGAATGCATAATGCCAGACTATCATAACCATGTAGCCAAGGCCTCGTGCCAAGACTAAAAATAAGATTTTGTCAAGGCCTCGTGCCAATACACTAGTTTGTATCATGTGACCTGTCGATGCATTTTTTTTAGAATTACTTACATTTAAAATTTCCCAAATATACTCCAGTGTTTTTCTGAAAACATTATGCAAGCTTCTGAAAACAAAATAACTAATTCTGAGACTGCTCGACTAATTACAGGCCATAATGGGTCCACTCCCAATCCCTTCCTATCTACCACACTTGAGAGTTGGGTTTTTTGAAAACATTTTTAAGCTTGCGTTAAATACGTATACATTTGCACTGGATTTTCATATATTTGAGAGAAGTATCTCTCTCTTTTTTGAAATCATTTAAAAAAAGTTATGGCTTATAGAGGAAGCTGAAACTCAAATAATGGTCACGACGGTGGAGAAGTTTTTGTCGTTGCATACGTAAGACAAAAAATTCCTTTTGTCATTTTGTAAAAATGCTTCATATAAAAAGATTCCTTTTGAATAAAAATAAAATTCAAAGGGGTTTATACACCGTATAAAAGAAAGTCTTGTATTAAAACAAAATATGCCTCAATGAAAGAAGATTGAGACAAAGTACCTTACAAAGATCATTTTTTAAATAAAATAGATCTATTATGTGTATTAAATATAAGTACACATAAATAAAGTAAAAATAAAAGATATGACATAATAATATCATGACATAATTTGAAATTAGGAGATTAACCCAAAGAACGGAAATTGGGTTAAGAAGTTCCCTTACCTCGTGTCTGACTTGACTCGATCGTTCTTTAATCTCATGAATAATAAACTAGAGTTAATTTATATTGTCTTAAGAACCTTTTTCATGTTCATTATTCCTTTTATATCACTTATTACCACATTATGAACATTATGTAATTATTTAAGTTAATAACGGTCATTTTGTCGATCTTTGGTACTTGAGTCAAAAATAAACTTATTATAATTACAAGTTGTTCATGTGGTGAAATATCCATTATATACAGAATTATATTCATGATTTAGATATCATATATATCATATATATCCAGTATATACATGCATTTATAATATTAAATAACATTTAGAGGTAAGAAATGAAATGCACTGTTCATGGAGATGGTAATCCGTACGTACGCATGAACGCTAATTTCATTTATATTTCGTATTTAATGGAATGAAATTATAATTATATAAAGGTATACTATAATTCCAGTATAATATAATGTATAATACCACTTACTCCATCCTTTATACATCCCACATATGGCATTAACGATTCAAATCACTTTGAGGGGGCAGTAGTCCGCACTTCCTAAAATGAAATTATCGCGTTTAACCATAATGGAAATCATAAAGGTATGACATAGATGAAAAATAAGGAAAACAAAAACATAATATATATCATATATAAAAATAGTGTCATCATAATGGCCACCATGAGAGGTGTTAAAAGAAGATTGAACAATCATTGTTTCGTGAGGCAGTAATTCGCCACCCACAGAAACAGTATGTTATTTAACCATTAGACGAAGGTGTGTATAAGTTTAAATAAAATAATTCTAATAAAAACATCCAAGTATATTGAGGATACTGTTTTTGTTACAAAATAAAGTAATAAAAATATTTAAGGGGGTTGGAGAAGCAAAATAAAACAAAAGAACACAAGAGAAGACATTACCTTAAAATCGGGTAACTCTTTTTGATTTGAGCCAAAGGCTTCCTTGGGAAGACTTATGCCCAAAGTGAGGCTTCTAGGAGTAAGAGAGGGAATTTGGGAGAGTATTTTAGTAGATGTTGGCCGAGACAAATTCCTTTGAAGGTGTGAATAAGGTGGTAGTGGTGGGGGCCTTTTATAAGAGGAGAGGATGGGCACCCTTGGAAAGATTGAAATGTTATTTTATTATGAAATGCTTTTTGGATTATAAAGGTCCCAAAATGATATATTTCTCAGATAAGGTGATAAGGGTTCTAAATATGCTCATCCAATAGGTTTTTGATAAGTGTAAGCCCTAGATTTTACATTATATTTTCATTTTATTTAAATCGTTAATTAATGTGGTAATCGCTGCATCATCATGGTGTCATAAATAATTTAATTTATTTAATGTATAAAAATTATAAAAAAACTATCATGATGTAGGAAATATTTTTATCTTTCCAATAAATATTTATAGTCTAAAATATGACTTCTATAATCCCTTATAAAAATTGTTTTAGTAAAACAACACATGTTTGTGACAATTTTATTTTTACTTTAAATAAAAAGTTATTAATGTCATTTTCTTACCCAAGTGGCTCCATGGGGTCCCCAAGTTGACCCATAGATTGTCTTGGTCGTCCATGACTCATCCAATAAGTGTAGGACAAGTGTAAAAGTAATTTCATATTTTTATAATATCATTTTTACCTTAAATTTCACTAATTACCTTTAATCGCGATTAATTAAACTTAAAAGTTACTATTCACCAAAAAATTATTTTAATCCCATTGAACCACATTTTACTTCCTAATGACAACCATGTATGTCGGATTTTTAAAAATCAAATCACAGAAGTGGTAATGTTTCATTTAAACGAAAAATCAGTTTTTTAACTACCACTTAGTGGTTTCACTATTCATTAAAAATTGAAGTTTTTCAGAACAATGCCAAAATTTCAACCTAAGCTATAATTGATATTCTGAATTCAAAAATGATGTCTATTTTACAAAATTCTAAACATATAAGTTGTATTAATTAATTTTATAATTAATTCCCGCTGTCACAACAAATAGCGTGTTTTTAAGAAATAATATATATCAAAAGATTGACAATTGTTTATGTCCAATTTCAAGGTGAAATTAATTATAATGAACACCATTGGATAAAATGGTAAAAATATATTATAATTATACTTTAAAACAACTAAATAGTATAATTTATCACTATAAATTATTTTGATTAAAAAATTTGTTTTTTTAGTATTTTTCACTATTCATAAAAAATTGGAAGTTCTCCGAAAAATACAAAAAATTCAACATAGGCTAATTTTGATATTCCGAATCTAAAAATGAAGTCCATTTTGAAAGATAAAATTTATAAAATTTCAAAAAGTAGGTATTACTATTCATGACAGCTACTTTGATTGGTTGTGGTGTGTGTTAGAATCTCGAACTTGCGTACAATGCAAGCTATTGCATTATTGAAAGAGAAGCGTATCGTGGAAGCTCAGGGTGTTACACCGATAAAGGGTGTCCTTTATCAGCACTTTATATTTAGCATTGATAAAGGATACCCTTTATCAGTGCTTCATTTTTAGTGCCCACAAAGGAATCCTTTATTAGTGCTTTTTTAGCACTGATAAAAACACGAATGAAATGAAATAATTAAATAAATAGAAAATAAAAAATGGTTTTATTAAAATAATAATATTTTTTTAATTAAATAATTATTGATAAAAATGAATAAATTGATTATACTATATATAAATTATAAATCGTATATATTAAATATATATATATATGTAAAATAAAAATTAAACAAATAAAAATTAAAAATAAGTAAATTGAGAAAAGTATTAAATATTTTATTAATTAAAAATAATTATTACTAATGTTAATAAATAGTATATATTAAATATATAGATATATATGAATGTATATAAATATGATTTATATAATACAAAATATTATTTATGCTTTACATTAAATAGTAATATATTTAGTGAATAATGGTTTATAATTAAAAATAAATATGAATTAAAAATAATGACTAATTGCATTAAGTAATGAACATAATTGAATGTCATTTGATTTTTAAATTTAATATAGATCAAACATATTATATTGATTTCACATATACGTAATTAATGCATTTATATATATATATGCACACAAACAAATATTTTTTGGGAATTTAATCAATTTATATTATATATATATATATTACTATGTTTTAATATTTTCAATATGTATTCATCTTTATTTCAATATATATCCATTTCTTAATGATTTATATTAATCAAAATTATCCAAATTTTCAATATTGTACTCATTTTTAATTAATTAATTATACTAATTTTTAACATGCATTCACTTAAGATTAAATATTCATTAATAATGTTAAAAATACATTTGTAAAAAAATATTTATAAATAAAAATATTTATAAATGTATATTTACTATTTTTATACATTTATAATTATAAATAAATAAATAATATTTGTTTAGAAAGTATTTATATAATTATAAATAAATAATTATAAAATTATAATAAATTTATTTAAATAATAAATATATTTACTATATATATATAATTACATAAGTATATATAATGATAAAAATATTATTTTTTAATTTTTTATATAATTATAAATAAATAATTATATATTAAGATAATTATAAAATTAATATTTTATAAAAATTATTAGTATAAGTATTATAACTATATATAATAATTATACTTTTTTTACAAAATATTTTTAAAAAAAGTATTATAAGTATTTATCAGATCTTTTTTAGCACTGATAAAAATAGAGATTTATTAGTGATAAAAAAGTGATGATAAATCTATATCTTTATCAGTTCTAAAAAAGCATCGATAAAGATTCATTTTATCAATGCTTATTAACTTAGTGCTGATAAAAGTGTCATGATCTATTTTAAAAACCCTAACCATCGCGAACCAGTTTGCGATATCCAAATCTCTCTACAGATGCGACCTACTGCTGGTGCTTATCATTGTTGAATCCAAGCTTGAATCTAGGCTAGAATCAAGGCTCCAAATATTCCAAGGCTAGAGCGATTCAAGGGTTGAATGAAACCAAGGCTTGAAAGAAATCCAAGTTTTTTGATATTTCTAATTTCCCTCAGTTATCCACCAAACCTTATCATCCTATATTCATGTATCCCAACAAGTTTAGTTGCACTATCTTATAATAAAACAACCCAAAATTCATTTTTTTCTTTTAAATGAGGTTTGAACTTCTTGAATAAGCCTATGTTGTTTAGATTAAAATAAATTATAAAATATTTACACTTACAATCGATATCTATATCTAATTTGATCACTATATCGTTTTCTTCTTTGTTTCTATTCTGTAAATGTCAATGAAAAATAAAAATTCATATAAGTGGACCCAATAAAAACTTTCTTTGAAATCTACACGCTGATTGAATGAATACAATATAATCCACTTTTTTATTAGTAAGCTATAAATTGGCATCTTTCTCAATGGTTTGGCTTGGCCTTCCCCATTCTTTTAAGTTCTGTATATCCTGATTTCATCTTACTGGTATGATTTACACAAATATTAGTGATATCGAGTGAGTTTTTCTTTCTAGAAGAATAATAAGAAGAAATATTCTACAATCAAGTAAGGGAGATTATCCATTTTATTTTTATGTTCAGATTTTAATAGTAAAGAAATTTATTTTTATTCTAAGGATTTATTTTAAAGATGATATTTTTTTTAGAATTATAATCTTTGAAAGAGATTAGTTGTTTACTTATTATAACATGATTTATTTTTTAGAAGGGAATTTATTTTCATATGTCAAATTTTTATTCTAAGAAATTTTATTATAAAATTCATATTTCATTCGAATTATAATAATTATATTTGATTATTTATTTATTCAGATTATGTTATTACAAGTGATTATTTTTGAATTATGTAAAGACTTATATTTTTCAACAACAATTATAATGTCATTTAGATATATGTATATTATGTAGATATATGTATATGAAATTATTTTCAAGTTATTAAAATTTTTAAATAATGTTTTATATTCATTAAAGTATTGCTTTTTTAAAAATATAATATAAAACAATAACAAAGTTTTGATTGTTATTATTAAGTGGATTTGATTTTATCAAAATATATGTTTATATTTTAAACAAGAAAAGTTATTATTTTATGCCTCTACAATAAATAAAAGTTATTATCATTTTATGTTTATTATTTATAGTAAGTTTTAAATAATTAAAACTATCATCTCATGTGTGAAAAGTGCATATAAAACCATGAATTTCATTTGTAATATAAGATATGGCCATCATCTTAACTCATGACATAACATGCATGCACTAGTTTTATTATTCATGTATATGTATGTGTTTTGAATGAATCATCCCTTTATGCTATCATCTTATTATGGATGCACAAGTTTTATTATTCATGTTTTTGCGAGGTATAATAGGCTCCCAATACCTATATTCCATGATATACACCTCTTTTTAATCATCAAATTTTGAAAAATTCATCCATATAGCGGTCAGTGTTGTCATTGGTTTGGAATATTCTATTAAAAATCACTTGGGAACCTCTGTTTCATATTTTGATTGAGAAATTAATGTGATATCAATTTCTTGATTCACCTATAAACTAAGGAAAATGTTTCACCAATCATAGACATCTCGATATCGTACCTTATATGATCCACAAAAAAATTACACTATGCTTTTTCCAATCCTCAAATATTATGTCTTCGACATATATAAGTACCAAAATCCTTTGATTATTCTTCTTATTGATGTAGAGGGTGTGATCAACTCTACCTCACTAAAAACCAAGATTTATTAGGTATTGATCCTACCTTAAATACCAATTCCTTTGTGATTTATTTATCTTATACAAAGAATTATTTAACTGACACACCTTTATCTTATTTTTATCCATAATAAACCCATCTGATTTCTCAATGTATACTACATTTTCACTGAAATAGCCAAAAAAATTCAAATAGTTTTAACTACATTTGCACTGAAATAGCCAAAAAATTCAAATAGTTTCCAACTGGGCTATGGGAGTAAATTTATCATAAATATTAATTCCTTTGATCTAAGAGTCCCCGTTGCACACTATCCATTCTTTATTTTGATCCAATTTTTCATAGTCAATGAGTTTATTACTGAACACCCACTTGGTCCTGATAACATTTATTCCCTCTATACTTGGAACAATTTCCCATGTCACATTGTTCTTATTCGGATCAAGATCCTCATGAACAGATTTGATATAATTATCATCCTTTTCATTCCTCTCCAAATGATTTAGTCTCTACTTGGAAAAAAATGAGGTTTTTTGTAGAGTCTTACTCTGAGTTTTCACTAACACCGTTCGATCACTAATGGAATTTTATTCATTGATTTTAGCCTTGATTGTATTTCTTACATTTGATAACCCATCTTCATTTTCCTCACCATAAATGTCTTATTTTGAGTCTACCTCAGTTCCGTGTGCTCCCCCATATTCTACTCAATTCAACATTAATTTCCTTCAATGTTTCATCATTATTTTAATTATAAACAATATCCCCATTATAATTAGTAAAAAATATCTATCAATTTTATCTTGTCATCATAAAAAAATCTCAACCCACCCTTTTTAAGTTAGTATTTAATTGTCTCATTATCTAATATGATCAAATTTTTACTACCACAAATCATTTCCTCATGCAAACACAATTACCATAAATTTTTACTAACCCCAAATCAAAAAATAGTTTGGCTAATTTTCTATACCTTTGTAAAAATATACCCATATTTTAGATGATAACTCAATAATTAATAATTCTTAAAAATAAATTCATTTCTTTCATCATACATCTAATAAACACTATATACATTTTAATTTAATCCATCTAAAAATAGATCATTCTTTAACATTTACTTTTGGTTCCACCCTTAGGAATCTATGATTATTATCCATGTAATTTTCATAAATGAGAGACATTACCCATTTTAGAGAACACAATGGAGTACAACTGTCATCCTAATCAATTTCATCTCCTAAATAGTTATTATTCCAATTTGTTTTTTAAGACTCATCCCCCATCTATTTTATATTGCCTAAATAATCTGAGCAGTAGTCATAATATGGATGAATAATACTTTGAGTATTTAAATAAACATAGGTTCATGTCCATAATAAATTTAGGATAAGTTCCAAACAAAAAAATACAATGATAACTATTCGGAAGATGAGATGATGAGGATGATTCAAAGCTTCAATCCAATGTATCTCATTTTCTCCTCATCCTACTCACCCGTTGATTGATTATTTAGAGAGTTCTTTTTGAATTTTTATTTCATCATCATTATTTTTTTACCATCAGAATATCCCTATGATCATTAATTTTTTCACAGTAAAATCATTATCTATAGAAATAATGTATTATTTCATATTTATGTTTAATTTATTTTTTTATTATTACTCATATAATGTTTTTTTCTTATACAAGTAGATTCTTTTGTTTTAGTTGGGGTGGTTTGTTCTAAATTTCTCATACTCATGAGGGATTGAACTTCGAGCCTACAACTGAGATAATAAAAATAAGGAAATGCATCAAGAATGCATACAGCCAGGAAAAGGTGAATTCCTACTACTTATTTAATTAAATTTTCATCATTTTATCTACTATTTTCAAGTTAATTTCCTTATGATTTTTATCTAATACTTATATAGTTTTTTTCACAGATCTTTTGGGAAGTCATATTTTTATTTCAACTATCTTAATAAGCCACAAAAGAGATAAAATGATTATTTCTTCCAATGTTACCACATTTTCCATTTTCATTGCCTTTATTTATTGAAATATCAACATTACATATAGATTTTATGTTATTAGATGGAAAACCTTGATCATTTTTGAAATCCATAATAGCATAGGAAGCTCATGTTCCCATTGTAATGACTTCTCATGATATAATGGGCACATAAACTTACTCTTCTCTTCTAACTTTCAACAACAAGAACGGTTTTTCAGCTAAGAACATCAAGTCAATATATAATGTTAGTAGTTCAACATAGAAAGAAAATAAAAATGTGGTAACATTTTCAGTTAGAATTTTTTTAATACTTTGGGATGTGTAGGAATCAACCACATCTTAATCTGACACACAGTGCGACCGATATGACTCCAAGTGCTTCTTTTTATTTAAAATTGACATTAATTTTAGTAAAAAGTAAAAATAACATACTCAAAACTAAGAAAATGTATTTCTATTGTTTTTATAATTTATGAAAATGATACATAATTTATTTTATATGTTTTTGAGTCATACATACTTCAATTCAATGCACAGTGTGACCTCTATGACTCAATGTTTCCATTATCAGTTTAAAATCGACAGTTTAGTACAAAAAATGTCACTCACTAAAAATAGAGAAAACCCACTTGGATTTTCTTAATAATTTAGTACATAGATTAATAATTTATTTTTTACATATAGGAATCAGTCTCACATCAAATCGATATATGATGTGATCGGTATGAGTCAAAGTACATGTTTTTAGTTCAAAATGACATTTTAGTAAAAAAAAGTAACGTACTAAAAACTAATAAAATGAATTTATATTGTTTTTATACTTTATTAAAATGATCCTGAAATCATTTTAGGTTTTTAGGAATCAGCCACATCTCAATCCGATGCATGATGTGACCAGTATGACCCTAAGTGCATCTTTTTATTTAAAATTGACATAAATTTTAGTAAAAAGGACAACTGATCCACTCAAAACTGAGAAAACACATTCATATTGATTTTATACTTTTATGAAATGATAAATAATTCATTTTTGATGTATAAGAATCAACCAAACCTCAAACTGATACACAATGTACCCTGTATTACTTAGTGTGTCCGTTATCAGTTTAAAATCGACAGTTTAGTTAAAAAAATGTCACTCATTGAAAACCAATCAAAAACACTTGTATTTTCTTGATAATTTAGGAAATATATTCATAAGTAATTTATGATGTGTAATAATTGGTCTCACATCAAATCGATACATGATGTGATTGGTATGAGTCAAAGTGCATGTTTCTAGTTTAAAATGACATTTTAGTAAAAAAGACAAGGGACATACTCAAAATAAAGGAAATGCATTAGTATTGTTTCAATACTTTATGAAAATGATCCATAAGATACTTGGGATGTGTAGGAATTATCCATACCTCAATAAAATGCACAATGTGACTGATATGACTCAAAGTGTGTCTTTTTATTTAAAATTGACATCAATTTTAGTAAAAAGGACAACTGACCTACTCAAAATCGAGAAAAAGAATTTGAATAGTTTTGATACTTTAGGAAAATTATCCATAAGTCATTTTTGATGCATAGCAATCATTATCACCTCAATACTATACGTGATGTGTCTGGTATAAATCAATATGTTTTTTATCTATTTAAAATCGACACTTTAGTTAAAAGTGTCACTCACTGAAAACTGAGAAAACATGATTAGATTGTATTTATAATTTTGGAAAATGTTTAATATGTCATTTTTGATGTGTAGGAATTTTTATCATGTCAAATCAATACACGATGTGACCGATATGAGTCAAAGTTCATGTTTCCACTTGAAAATGACATTTTAGTTAAAAAGATAAGCGACATACTCAAAACTGATCAAACACATTCATATTGTTTTGATACTTTAGAAAAATGATCCATAAGTCATTTGAGACATTTAAGAATTATACAACCTCAATCCGACACACGGTGTGACCAGTATGAATCCAAGTGTGTGTTTTAAATATATAATTATCATTTTAGTTTGAAACGCGCATCACATCACCAAAACCGAGCAAACGAGCCTAGTTTGTTTTCTCATAATTCTATGATATTACTTAATTAATTTCTTTATTATTTTTATCTTATACTTATTTAGTTAATTTTTTTATAGATAATTCTTGAAGATGGTCAAGAAATGGTGTGACACACAAGAATCAGGAACAACTCAATCTGATACATAGAGTTCTTTGTATGACTCAAAATTTAGTTTAAAATTAACAATTTATAATAATTTATTTATTTATATTATTTCTAAAATAAAAATTATTTTATTATACATGTTTTTTTCTCTCGAGTAGGGGTTAGGATCAAAAGATAAATGAAGACTGTTGTTTTTGAATGTAAGCAATAATTTGTACTTCTGTAATTGTATAAACTGATGTTTGAAATGTATAAAATATAGTGTTTTTTAATTTTATTTTCATTTTAAATTTTATTTCATTTAAATTTTGTATTTGTACTTGATATTTCTGATTTCGTGGTGTTTTTGGTGCTGTGGCGTGCTTTTACAGCACACAACACTAGTGCTGCAGTGTGTTGTTATAGCACACTATAGTATTCCCCTTTATCAGAACTTAAAAAAGTGCTGATAAAGGTTTCATTTATCAGATCTTCTATAAGATATGATAAAAGACTAGGGATTTTAATCTTTTTCAAGTAGTTAGTGCTTGTCTAGCACTGATAAAGGCCATTTTTAGCACTGTTAAAGGCCTATTTTTTAGTAGTGGATCATGATCTTGAGATTCTGTTGAGATTTTTCAATGAAATATGTTCCAAGCATCAAAAGTTAGTGGTTGTGAGATGAATCTTATAGTGGGGAGCACCATAGCTTTGTTGAGTAGTCAAACAATGACATGATTGGTGTTTTAATTGAATGAGATTGGGTAAGCTCTATCTTGGTGTTTTGATTTCAGAAAAAGGAATTATCTAGGGGTTTTGGATAATTGAGTGTATTAAGTTAGAGGTTGTGCCTTGGTTATGTTTCAGGAATTTGGGAACTGAACAAGGTCATTGGCTGTAATAAGTGACTAGCATGGGTTGGGTGGCATGGATGGGTAACCACCAAGACTTCTCAGGGATGAGAAGTACTATAGTGGGGAGGTTGTAAGATCCATCATCTGTACACATTAGAAATTTTAGAAGGAATTTAAATTTTCTTTTACTAGATGAATCAAATTTTAATCAAGACTCAAAATGGGATTCTGAGAGTTGAAATGCCTTTAGATGATGTTTTAAGATAAGGAATGTGGAACTTGAGGTATCTCAGATGTTCAGATGAGTTTTTGAGGCTTTAGGTTATGTTTTAGAAGTTTTGGAGTTTTTTGGATAGGGGATACAGTTTGGTGTGCATGGTTTAGAAGAAATCATGTGACAAATTAATAATTATAGGGTTTTTAGTTCATTTTTAATTAGGTATGGTTGAGTTTCACAGTTTGAGCATAGTTTGGTATAAACTATGTGTATTAAAGGAGAAACCATGTGAGGTGGTGGAGAGTATGGGGCATGGAACACAACCTATGCATGATTTTAGACAAAATGTGCACCTTGCTGTAGAGGGGAAAAATGGCTGACCACACTGTTGGGCCATGGTTTTCCTAACCATGTGGCCTAACTATGTGAGGTATGGGGTGTCAGGTAATAGAGGGCACACAGTTGGTGCACAGTTTGGTAAATAGTACGAAAAAACTGGGTAATTTTCTAGAACTTCATTAAAAGGTGTATTTTACCAAAATACCCCCTCAAGTTTTTAGGTCACTCTCCCCTCTTCCTTCCCTATTAGGTGCACCCAAACTAGGGGGTTCCAACCCCTTTCCCTTTCTCAAACCCCTTGATTTGGGGTGTGTTCATGCAGATTCTTTAGTATTTTTGGTTAGTTATTCTACTCCATTAATTCCTTTCCTCTTCCCCTTCATTATCTCTAATTTTTAGTGATATTTGATGTAGGTTTTATTGAGGATTCCACCAGAGCATAGTGAAATCATCCGTTTCACTTGGATATTTTGGTTGGATTGGGTAGAGGAGATCCTAAAACGACTTCCTCATGCTATTGAATGATGTTTCACTAAGGTATACATTCTTGGTGATTTTTTTAGGTTTTATATCAAATTGGTTTTTTATTAATATTGGGAATGACATCACCTTTTAGTGATTTTACCAAGAATGGTGTTGGGAATCTGTTATGGACCACCCATAACAGTTGCGTGGAGTTTCGATGATAGGTTAGTGCTCGTTGAATTTTCCTACAATGTGTCAAGTTTGGTTTTGGTTAATTAATTAATTATATTAGATATAATTAATTAATTAATGTTTCTTGGTGTGAGGTTAGAGATTGGGTGATCGAGATGGGTTCAGTTAGGTGTTGAAGAGTTTGGACAAATCTTGGATGGGCCTTAAAAAAATATCTAGACTTGGAAATGTTATGGAAAAATTCATTGATGAGGTAGACAGTCTATGAGCTTTACCCATAGTCTTACTAATTTAATTACATATGTATGTGGAGTTTGATTCAAATTTCATGTGTGTTTGTGTTTACTACCTTGGTTTAAGTATATGGATTTGGGCCTTAAATTGATACTTTAGATCTCCCATGGGGCACATTGGATCTGTTGGTGTTATGAGACTAGACCTACAACCACCCATAGTGTGTTCCAACCTTTAAAAATATTTTTTATGTGTTTAGATTTTTGAAATGTCTATGGGCCTCTCGAAATGGTTTTCACCATGTGTGTTTGATTTTGACTTGGATTTGGGTTTCAAAGGGTGGAGGTTTTGTACTAAAGTGGATTTTATTTTAAAGTGGGGTGTTGATCTCCAAGTGATTTAAAAGGGGGGTTTTAAATGAATTTTGAGTGTTGATTTGAAATGGGTGTGTGGACCCCACCTCAATGAAAGTTTCTTGATGATTATTTTAAAGGTTTTTAATGGAAATAAAGGCATTGACCTTGCTTTGGTTGATAAAGGGGAATAACATGTTTTAAAGGGTTATTTAAAAATGTTTTAAATAAATGTGTGAGATCCATCATTTTTTCCAAAGAGTGTTGGAATGATGTTTTGAAATTAGTCCAAGCCATGTTTTGGCGTTAAGGGTATGTTGGGACCTTGGTAAATGTTAAAGGGTTTAAAAAGGGTTGTTTGTGAAATTTGAATGTTTTTTAAGGACAAATTTTGATCCATGGTTTTTGATAAGTATCAGGATGACACCAGATGTTGGACACGACATTCCAAATATGATGATGAGATAGTGGACATTATGATTCCATGTGTATAGTTATGGATGTAAGACATGGAATTCCACATATGAGGATGAGATAGTGGACATGATGATTCCATGTATACAGTTCTGTATGTTTGACATGATGTTCCATGTCCATGCGTTAATTGTTGGACACAATGATCAGTATCAATATTAATGGTTTTGTATAAAATCTAGGTATTGATCTGTGGTCCCAGTCATAGTTGATATTGATTTATGATTCCTCCTAGAGTTAATGATAAATGAAAATCCCTTTTTATCATTCACACTACGTATCACCCTATGTTATGTTTGAGATGTCTGGTTCAGATCAATGTCGTTCGGTTGGTCTGGGTTCCACCTTAGAACCTGAGAGATAATAGGTTTCTAGATAAACTGTGTTTCTGCTGAGATGTATTTTCCTTTATGTACTATTTATTTATTCCATTATTTATTTTTATACACTATTTTATTGACTATTATTTTCTATATACATCGTTGGTGGTGACATACTGAGTTTTACTCACACTCTTCTCGGGCTGCCACTACACATGGGTACCCAAGAATATCTCACATGTTTATTACATGCACAAATTTAGGTTGTGTTTGTGTTGAGTTTACATGATCAGGTGGGATAAATTGGATGGTATCAGGTAATTGAATGAGGTTTATCTTGGTGATGTAGTAGAGATATTTTTCATGGTTTTTATTTTATTGTGTATGTTTGTATAATTAGACCAGTGGGTGGTTAGTTGTATGGATTATATGGTTTTTCGATCCTTTACTGTATTTCATTTTATATTATAGCATGGTCTATTTATTTATTACCTCTATGTATTCTGATGTGATTGATGCTTGGTTATTTATATTGTTATTGTGCACTCTAATATGGGGTATAGTCTCCTCACGATATCACCTTAGACCCTCGCTTCTAGTCAGTAGACTCCAACATACTAGGAGGTGCCCCTCAGGTCATGTGGAAAACTAACTTGGGGAACTGGTATAGTGGCTTCTGGTTTGGGATGTTGCATTCATCAGTGAATGTAAGGTTTTGAACTCCCCAACATAATACTTTAACACTTAGTGAAGATTTTAAATTTCTATTGGATGAAAAATTGAGTTTTCATATTTTGAATATAGTGAAGATGTAGCATTGGGAAAATAAATCATGAATAATATGATAGAGATAAAAAATAATGAAATTTTTTATATAAATAATATCATAAAAGGAAAATATATTCATGTATGATATAACAACATAAATAATCACATGAATAACAAGAACATATTTCATAATGATAGAATTTATAATGTCAAACATCATAATATTACCGTCAAAGTTTATGCTTAGACATCATAAATAAATAGGTACAACGTACACTAAATACCCAAACCAGTTTGTTTCATGAGACCCACCAATGCATCCATGGGGTACAACATGATCCTCCCTACCAAGTCTAATGCATTTATCATGTGAAATAAATGAATAAAAATTCAATACATAATAAACACACACATTTTTATTAAAAAACTATCATAAAAAATGTCAATATTTTCCTAGTCTATAACCACAAAAACATGATTATAATTCATCCAGATTAATATAGCGGATGATATCATTAGAGTATATCCCCAGTAAAGCATAATATTCATCAAAGGATTTTAGAATTTATGAAAATAATTTTAAATGAACATTCAAACCATTCATTGAAAATGTGAGAAAAATATAATTTTCTTTTGATAAAATTTTAAATAAAAAATTTCAGAATATTGAAAAAAAAATTTCTTTGAAAATAAAAAGGAAAAATTGTAGAGGAAGCTTCAAACACTACTATAAAACATGCCATTAACAATTCTAAAAATGATCTTTATCAGCACTAGGGAAGTGCTGACTACCGGAGCATGATTAAAATCCCTAGGCTATTATCAACACTTTTAAAAGTGATGATAAAGGATTCCTTTATTAGTGATTCTAAAAGTGATGATAAAGGATTACTTTATCAATGCTAAATAAAATTTCTGATAAATGGGTTTGTTTATCAGCACTTCTAAAAGAACTAATAAAGGGGAATACTATAGTGTACTATAAAAACACACCATAGTACCAGAAATAGGGAATACTGTAGTGTGCTGTAACAACACACTTCAACACCAAAAATTATCAAAATTAGATAAAAATACAAAATTTAAATGAAATAAAATTTACAACACAAATATAAGAAAAAACACTATTATAGAGAAAAAGGACACACCTGTATAAAATAACAACCACCACTACTCAAGAAAAATAATGCACCTATATAATAAAAAAATTCTTATGTTATTAATAATATAAATAAATAAATTAAATAAAAAATGTTAATTTTAAACTAAACATTGAGTCATACCAGGAACACTATGTATGAGATTGAGTTGTGGTTGATTCTTGCACGTCACAAAATTTATTATTCATCTTCAAAAATTATATCTATAAAAATTAACTAAATAATTATAAGATAAAAATAATAAGGAAATTAATTAAGTATTAGCATATGTAATATTGAGAAAACAATATAGGCCCATTTCCTCAATTTTGGCGATGTGATGCATGTTTTAAACTAAAATGACACTTATATATTGAAAAGACACACTTGGAGTCATACCGGTCACAATATGAATCAAATTAAGGTTCATTTGATTCCTACACATCCTAAATGACTTATGGATCATTTTCCTAAATTATCAAAACAATCCAAATGTGTTTGCTTGGTTTTGAGTATGTAACTTGTGGTTTTTACTAAAATGTCATTTAAACTAGAAACACATCCTTTGAGTCATACTAGTCACATTGTGTGTCATTTTTATGTGATACTAATTCATACACATCAAAAATGAATTATGAATCATTTTCCTAAATTATAAAGACAATTTAAGCATTTTTTCTTAGTTTTTAGAAGTGACAACTTTTTGAACTAAAATGTCAATTTTAAACTAATAACATAAACTTTGAGTCATTTCGGGAACATCATGTATCAGATTGATGTGAGGATTATTAATACACATCAAAAATGAATTATAGATCATTTTTATAAAGTATTAAAACAATATAAATGTTTTTTCTTGGATTTGAGTATGTCAGTTGTCTTTTTTACTAAAATTCATGTCAATTTTAAATAAAAAGATGCACTTGGAGTCATATCGGTCACACTGTGCATCTGATTGAGGTGTGGATAATTCCCAAATGTCCCAAATGACTTATGAACCATTTTACTAAATTATAAAAATAATATGAATTCATTTTCTCATTTCTGAGTACGCCACTTGTGTTTTTTACTAAAATGTTGTTTTAAATTGAAAAACATACTTTGAGTCATATCAGTCACATCATGTGTCAGTTTTAAATACGACTGATTATTACACGTCAAAAATTAATTATGAATAATTATCCTAAATTATCAATATAATCTAATCATGTTTTCTCTATTTTCAGCGAGTGACACTTTTTGAACTAAAATTTCAATTTTAAATTGATAACAGACACTTTGAGTCATGTCAATACGATTGTGTATTGGATTGAGATGAGGCTGATTCATACACATAAAAAATGACTTATAAATCATTGTAATAAAGTATAAAAACAATATGAATGTGTTTTCTTGGTTTTGATAATGTCATCTATCTTTTTTACTAAAACTAATGTCAATTATAAATAAAAAGATGCACTTCGAGTCATACCAGTCACACCGTGGGTCAGATTGAGGTGCAGCAGATTCTTATATATCTAAAATGAATTATGGATAATTTTAATAAAGTATCAAAACAATATGAATTAATTCTCTTAGTTTTGAGTATATCACTTTTTTTTTACTAAAATGTCATTTTAAACTGGAAACACACACTTTGAGTCATACCGGTCACATCGTGGGTCGGTTTGATGTGAGACTATTTCTTACACATAAAAAATGACTTATGAATAATTTTCCTAAATTATAAAGACAATCTTAGTAAATTTTCTTGGTTTTCAGTGAGTGAAACTTTCTAAACTAAAATACCAATTTTAAACTAATAACAAAAACTTTGAGTCATGCTGGGAACATTGTGTATCAGAATGAGGTGAGGCTAATTCCTAAAATTTCAAAAATGACTTATGAATTATTTTCCTAAAGTATCAAAAGATTCTGAATGTGTTTGCTTAGTTTTAAGTATGCCAATTGTCTTTTTTACTAAAATTAATATCCATTTTACCGGTCAAACAATGTATCGGATTGAGGTGAGGCTAATTACTATAAATACCCAATGATATATGGATTGTTTTACTAAAGTATTAAAACAATTTGAATGATTTTTCTTGGTTTTGAGTACGTCACTTTTACTTTTTACTAAAATGTCATTTTAAACTGGAAACACACACTTTGAGTCATAATGGTCACATCGTGTGTCCGTGATACTAATTCCTACATGTCACAAATAAATTATAAATTGTTTTCCTAAATTATTAAGACAATATGAACATGTTTTATTGGTTTTCAGTGATTAACACTTTTTGAACAAAAATGTTAATTTTAAACTGATAACAGACAATTTGAGTTATACTGGGAACATTATGTATAAAATTGAGGTGTGAATGATTCCCTCACATAAAATATGACATATTAATCATTTTAATAAATTATAAAAACAATCCAAATGCGTTTCTTTGGTTTTGAGTATTCTAGTTGTCTTTTTTACTAAAATTAATGTCAATTTTAAATTAAAAGACGCACTTAGAGTCATACTAGTCACACCGTGCATCACATTGAAGTTAATATAATTACTATACATTATAAATTACTTATGGATCATTTTAATAAAGTATAAAATCAATCTTAATGTGTTTGATTGGTTTTTAATATGTCACTTGTGTTTTTTTACTAAAATATCATTTTAAACTAGAAACATGTACTTTGAGTCATACTTGTCAAATCATGTGTCATTTTGACATGATAATGATTCATACATGTAAAAAATGACACATGAATCATTATTATAAATTATCAAGACAATATGAGTATGTTTTCTTGGTTTTCAATGAGTAACACTTTTTGAACTTAAATGTCAATTTTAAACTGATAACAGACACTTTGAGTCATACTAGGAACATCATGTATCATATTGAGGTGTGAATAATTCCTACACATAAAAAATGACTAATGGATCATTTTCCTAATGCATAAAATCAACATGAATTATTTTTATCAGTTTTGAGTATGTCAGTTGTATTTTTTACTAAAATTAATGTCAATTTTAAATAAAAAGATGCACTTCGAGTCATACTAGTCACACTGTGCATCAAATTGAGATGTGGATAATTCTTACATATTCAAAATGACCTATTGATAATTTTATTAAAGTATCAAAACAATATGAATGTGTTTTCTTGGTTTTGAGTATTTCACTTGTATTTTTTTACTAAGATGACATTTTAAACTAGAAACATGCACTTTGAGTCATACCAGTCACATCGTGTTTCAGTTTGATGTGAGACTGATTCCTACACATAAAAAATGACTTATGAATTTTTTTTACAATTATCAAGATAATAAGAGTGTGTTTTCTCAGTTTTTAGTGAGTGACACTTTTTGAACTAAAATGCCAATTTTAAATTGATAAGGGACACTTTGAGTCATGTCAGGCACATCATGTATCAGATTGAGATGAGACTGATTATTACACATAAAAAATGACTTATGGATAATATTTCTAATGTATCAAAATAATATGAATATGTTTTATTGATTTTGAGTATATTAGTTGTCTTTTTTACTAAAGTTAATGTCAATTTTAAATAAAAAGACACACTTGGAGTCATACTGGTCATATCATGCGTCAGATTGAGGTGAGAAAGATTTATACACATCCCAAATGACATATGGATCATTTTACTATAGTATCAAAATAATATGAATTTTTTTTCTTAGATTTGATTATGTCATTTGTGTTTTCTACTAAAATTTCATTTTAAACTGGAAACACGCACTTTGAGTCATACCGATCACATCATGTGTTGGTTTGACGTGAGACTAATTCCTACATGTCAAAAATAAATTATGAATCATTTTAATAAATTATAAAGGCAATTAAAGGATGTTTTTTTGGGTTTTCATTGAATTAAACTTTTTGAAGTTAAACGTCAACTTTAAACTAATAACGAACACTTTGAGTCATACCAATCACATTGTGTATCAGATTGAGGTTTGACTAATTCCTACATGTCAAAAATGACTTATGGATCATTTTAATAAAGTATAAAAATAATATGAAGGTTTTTGTTCTATTTTGAGTATGTTAGTTGTCTTTTTAACTAAAATTAATGTCAAATTTAAATAAAAAGACGAACTTGGAGTCATACCGATCACAACACGTGTAGTATTAAGGTGAAGATGATTCATACACATCTCAAATGACTTATGGATTATTTTCCTAAATTATGAAAACAACCTGAATGTGTTTTCTTGGTTTTGAGTACATCACTTGTGTTTTTTTACTAAAATGTCATTTTAAATTTGAAACACACACTTTGAGTCATATAAGTTACATTGTGTGTTGGTTTGACATGAGACTGATTACTGCACTTCAAAAATGACTTATGAATTTTTATCCTAAATTATCAAGACAATCTGAGTGAGTTTTCTTAGTTTTCATGATGTTTGTATAAATTCTTGACCCATTTCCTTACTGTTTCTATCTCAATTATAGCCTCAAAGTCTAATCTCTCACGAGAACAAGCAGCTTCAAACAAACAACCCCGACTCAAGTAAACAAATAAAACTATATAATAAAATAATTATTATGTTATTAATATTATAAATAAATAAATAAAACATAAATATGAAATAACACATTAATAAAATGTCAATTTTAAATTGAAATCACACAATTTGAGTCATACCAGGTACACCATGTGTTTCTTTGTGGTATGGTTGATTCCACCATGTCTTTTTATCCTACAGTGAATTAAACACTTCGGTTCATCTAATAATATTGCATTTTGATAACCCCGAATATTGAATTCATTGGAGAATAAAAATAAAATTGCATCATCATGAGTGAACCATTATTGTCGAGTGCATGATCATAGTACATGAGTGAATCATCCTTGTTGATGAAGTCATTTATTCCTAAAAAACATTAACCATTAGTGTAAACCTATTAGCGTTAATTGATTGAACTAAAATAAATATTTACATATGAGTTTTTATGGAACATAATAAAATCTATCTTTCCCTTTCACCATCATAGAGAGTACAAACTCCATGATATCTTTAATGGAAAAAACTTTAGTGTGAACCATTATGTATTTATATAAGACATTAAAATTCATTATTAATTTGTTTAATCATTTTTGATAGTATTAAACACCAGTATATCCCTTTATAGTATCCAAACGACACTAAAATATAGTGCATCCATTAAGTATTCATTGATTATACTATAGATTAGTATATCCTTTTCAATATTCTAGGTGATGATAAACTCAAACATAAAATCATCATATTTTTTCATCAAAATGGTAATATCCCTATTCTAACGTATTTTTTTATTGAGAATGATGATGATTTTTTATTAATGAGATTGTGAACATGGATCATTTTACATAATGAATGTGAAAATTTATAATGAGTGTTACTTGTATATATTTCACAATCATTTGTGATATTATATCATATATCTTATTAATGATCAAACAACCCAAATAATTCCACCACCCACCAAAGTGAAACCACTATATTGTTATTTTATGAAAATTCACGATTTTGTCGATGAAATTTTGTATTTATTTATTTTTTTAGAGGTTTTGGATCAAGATACTAGCTTATTTTCAAAGGGGTATTCATTTGGATTTTTGGTTCTTCATGATTTCATTTGAATCGGGTTTTTCATTTTTGAGGATTTATTCATAAAGTGATTTATTTTCATTTGATTTCATGTTTCCTTAAACACCATCCCTCCTGGATGACCACAATATCACAATGCTAGTTGTCCTCCAATAGTTCTCTCATACACCTAATGGATTTGGTGGTTGATTACACACATATTTATTCAAACATTTTAGTTGGATTATATAACTATTTTATGATTGGATTAGTGTTGTATGACTTTCAAGTGAATATTGGCTCAACTACTAAGACCCTTTGTTTACAGTGTAGAGAAGCCATGGGCAAGAAAATACATCTATTTTTTTGTTCATTTTTTTATTAGAAAGGGTTTTCTTGCACACTTTAGTAATATTTGATAGTACTTGAAATGTTCTAATAAAAATTTTAGCCTATGATAATAATTTTGAAAAAATAATTTGTATTTTTTTTATTTCTGAAAAAAATCATCCACTTAAATTCTTGTACAAAATTACTTAAAGAAGTGGTGTAAAACATTTTTTCAATAAGAATACTAAAATAATTTCACAATAGATCTTATCTTAAGTGATAATTTTTGTGCACACTTTTCAACAATTTTTCTCAAACAAAACCTTGGTATGATTCCCATTCCACTTCATTTCCCAACAATTTTATTGTTTCCAAGCTAGTAATTATACTCCTTGTCACGAACCGAATCTGGTCACCGCCAAAACCGGCACCAAACCCAGCCCTTGACATGACCCGAAGGGCGTTCCCTATCCCCACGGGCTGTCACAAGTGCTTGGGTATCATTAATTTAGGTTTGGGAATGATTTACCCGAGTATGAAAGCATAACACATTAAAAACAATCCATAATATAAATCTGAAATTTTTGAGCCAAACAAGACTTAAGTGAAAACCAGAACTGAGTACATTGGTTTAAAGATTATACAAGTGGTCCAAATAAAAATAATTATAGCATCAAGATAGCTCCAAGTACTCCACACGACTAGGGGTCATCGCCCCCAAGCTATCTCCACAAATCCACACCAAGGATGGGGACTAACACCATGAACCGCCATCACCCTTAGCCTTTCCTTTACCTGAATCAAACATAACCAAGTCTACTTACACCCAAGGGGTGTAAGTAGGGTGTGAGACTATGCCCAGTAGGATACCACCCAATTATTCCAAAGAGTAAGAAATATAATGTGAAAAAGAAAACGGTTTTCAAACGCAAGGAAAAGTAGTGTTAAAATTTCAAGAAATGAAACCTCTAATTGAAAATAGTTTTCAATCCAAAATTTTCAAAATATTAACACATTAAAATATAAATTTTAGATTCTATGATTTACTTCCAAACACACCCTAAGACATGGGTAAATACTACAAATCCAATGAGCAACAACATTGGGAACACCCCATGGCACTAGGTTGTCCTGGGCCCTATGTACCTCGTACCTCGGTGTAAAGTAACCATAGAAAAATCCTTTCTCATGCACGAGCCACTAGTAGGGAACATACCCATAACCTAGTGGTCCCCAATAATCATCCACATAGTTTAGTTAGAGTTGTCGTTATCCAAATGCTAAGTGAAACATGGACAAAACCCATCCGGTCCACTAGCCGTACTAGTACAAATCCGCCCCACCTAGGTACCCGAGCTTCCCCTTTTGTGCTCAATCAATTCCAGCATGCATCATAAATAAATTTTCATATAAAACACCATTACTGGTCAAACCCAACCAATACAGTAGCTATCACATTTTATACCACTTAAAACACGCAACAAAACACTTAGATTTTTCATAAAACAATTTCTCAAAATCTCGTAGTGTTTCGGACACAAAACTCATTATAGACCTCACTTGCATACTATGTGCACATATTTAAGCTTACAAAACATAAATGGAATCCTACTACATTTCAGTGAAAACACAAAATCATTTTTAGGGCAACCCCATATGGTTCAAGAAACGACATCATTGCAAAGTCTCCATTTTTACACAACACAACTCTTAGAATTTCATGTGGTTTACAAACACCATTAAAACCAGATTTTTCAGCAACAAACACAAGGTAAAATCATTAAAAACAGTATTTTTATCCCTATTATAGTTCAATAAAATCTACTAGTTACATATAGGGTAGCCCCAATTAAACTAATAAAACATTTCTATGAAAAACCCCCAATTTCACATGAAATTGGCCTTTAGGATTCATCTTAAATACAAACACCACTAAAACTATATTTTTTAGAAATAATAAAATTGAATAAGAATGAAAATACCCTAAAAACAGTATCAAATTCACAAATATTTCATACACAATGGAATCACCTACCAAAACCAAGGAAACCAAGGAAACCCTTGAATCCTTTGTGCGAAAACTCAAACGCACCACCGCCGCACCTCTAGGAAGGTAAACCAGACCTAAAACCAGAATTTCAGACCATGAAACACAATATAAAACCTTAATTTTTAAACCACACTTCCTGGACATTAGTAACCTCATTGATAAGGGAAGAAACCCTATGTACATTTGATGTAACCCTAAACAAATTGAAAGAAGAAAGAAGGATAACAACTTACTTAAAATATCTTGTAGAAATCGCCCCAAAAAATACCAGTATCTGATTTTAAAAATACTCAAACTTTAAAGGGAGGTTCTAACAAGGATAATTAGATCATTTAAAAATTTTAATGGGGGAAAAAGAGTAATAATCGAAGGAGTTATGAAGGAAACAAATTAACTTTATAAATCTGCCCGAAATTTGAGTTCTTCAGAAGTTTCGACCTAAACTGCGATGCAAATGAGCTGAAAAGATAGTGGCAGGATATTGGACGCGTGGCTGGGTTCAAGGGTCATGTTTGGGGGTTTGAATCACCGAAAAACACTTAAAAATGAATAAGTTATTAATTAATAAAATTTTATTTTTAAAACTGGAATTAGGCTTTCGGGCAGGCCCAATCTCCTAAATAAAAACCCATATACACCTTGGTTATGGATTTCCAAAGGATCCAAATTTTAACTTTGGTGTTAATATATCAGGGGAGAACATTTAGGAGTTAGAATGAGTGAAAAATATTAAAAAATGAATAAGTTATAAAAGAATCAAAATTTATTTTTAAATCAGGAATTGGGCTCACGGTTTGGCCCAATTCATGAAAACTCACCTACTCTCCACAAAAACATTGGAAACCCCCAAAAAAAAAATTAATGGAAATTAAAATAAAAATATATTTTAAATAATCTATGTATGTGACAATTCTCCCCACCATGAAAACTTTCCGCCCCGAAAAGTCACAGTAAGGCCAAAGCAACAACCAAACCCAACTGAGAAACCAAGAGGTACTCTCTTGCCAGGTTTCTCCCCCAAAGGCCATAACACCTCCAGTGATCAATGAAGGAAGGAATACTCTCACAAACCTGACATACACAACTTTACTGAAATAATAATGCACATTCAGGCTTTATCCCAAATGAAAACTCCTCAAACACAATCTGAACAATACTCAATCAATTTACCCAAATAAACAACAACATCGAACAAGGTTACACTTTCCCTACTATAACTAAACCATTTGTCACTCTACAATATCAATGTTTACCAAATTAAGATGTAGGTAGTTAGATATCTCCAAATGATAATACCTACTTCCCATACAAAACCATGGAAAAATATGAGTTACTCGTATGAAGAGACACAAATGGGCTCCCCACCGTAAGAGACAACTTAATTTTTTTTTGAGATAGAATCAAGACACTAATAGGTGGAGGACCAAATAGACTACCTAGTACAAGAGGTATACATAAATTATAAATTTAAAAAAATAATATACATGATACCCACAGTGGGTCTTCCCACCGCAAGAACCAACCATCTTAACCGACCGGCGTGGGCCGACACGAAAAGACCCCAAAATTAAGGAGTTGGGACGGTCGCACGGTTAGTCTGCACAGTTTGGAAAACTGTGCGATACTATGTGGATCCTTATATCTGCATGGTTATTTTTTTGTTCATGGTTAGAAATAACCATGTGAAAACCGTGTGCTCAACTTGTCTAGCCAAATTTCCAACCATTCTCCAAAGACTCAATGAAAACCAAAGGGGGAGGGAATAACATTGTGTGATGACATGGGTACAAGACCCTCCACCTATTTCCACCGAATGGGAACAATAAAAGAAATATGATGACACCATAGGTTTAAACTCTTCCTATCTTTCATACTGAGGATATGACATTGTACAAGGTTTTAAACGACACTGGGGTTTCCCCTGACTACGCGCCAGCTTCTCTCCGGGACCTATGGCTGGAGCTCAAAATATTGAAGCATCTTCAGCCACGCAGTTAGGCTGTTGAAACCCCTATGTGGAACTTCTTCTTTCAGTGCCACAAACAACTAAACCTCATACCCCGATGGGTTCATCAATACATAACACACTTCATAACCTACTTTACCAAAAACAGACATTTCACTGAAACAAGGGATCAGAAGATGCACACACATCGTACCTTGTTTCTTTGGGTGAGAAACAACAGAAGGGAAAGACATGTATAAACACCTTCCTCTAAGATAGAGGATTTGATGTTTTTCCCAAGGGAGACATAATCCCAACATAATATAGAACCTTAGAGGATTATGTGACCTTCACCTTTATGGTCAAAAGAGCACACAACGTCACAATGTGTCACTGAACATGACCCTTGCGATTGATAGAAAAAATACATGGAATGGGACTATATTCAAGGTCCCTAAACAACAGATAAGTCCAAAAAGTGGACACAATATCCTATCATGACCGAAATGTCAAAATTGGTGGTTTAATAATAACTCTTTCTTCAAAGAAACTATAAATAACCCAGAGGCCCTCTTAGACACCATCAAGACACTCATCCATACTAACAACGAAAGAACACTCCCACCTTTGATGAATCAGGAAACTTAAGAAACTAAGGTCTCTTTCAAACTTCCACAAGCACTATCCCACCACAAGAGGATCCACAAATCAGCGAAATGAATGGGTGTAGACTCAATAAAAAAAATGTTTGATAAAATATTCTTTATATTGATCAACTGGAGGATTTTCCAATGGTGAAACAAAACGGGTTGCACTCCAGTTGTGCATTAACCCTTAATGGGGGCATACCTTATCCAATGAGAGAACCCAAGAACCCAACCAAGCTGGTCTATTGGTAAAAACATGCCACAAACCAGATCTAAACACATGAAGGGAACCACTGTAAAGGCATCCCAAATTTTTTTTTCAAAAGAGACCACTAACCGTCCCTACAACACAACTTATCGACCAAACACAAACCCAAAACACAGTTCAAACAAAAGGGGGTTCTTGAACTCAAAACATCCCATAACATCAACATTTTCAAAAACCCATAATACAAAAAATACCAAAATATTCATCAAGACATCATGTTTTTCTTTAAAACCAATTATTTGAAAACAAACGGTTTAGCAGTAAGCGTATCCACCAATGGTACCCCTGGGCCTCACACATGCATGTTTTTGTGCCACACCGGGCACCCTCCTCATATCCATCCCAGCACTCATCCATTCATTCCATCAACCATCAATCATCCCATATAACTCCATGCATGTGGTCACTCATGGAAATACCAAAGGGTAAAACAAAACTTCCTTCCACTTTTCAAAAACAAAATGGTTAACCAACCCAACATTTTTCTCAAAACTGCTAACAATGAGATCAAAATCCCAATTCACATCTTACAAAACATTTCATAAGGACACAACCATTTAGAAAAGAACTCACTTTCAAGTTATTCACATAAATTTCAAAACATATCATCCCATTAAAACACACTCTAATTGTTTAGAAAACTCTATTGAAAACGCTTTTCAAAACCAAATTCAATATAGTTCCTGCTTTCAAAGAGGTGAAAGCACACCATTTTACATTTCAAAACAATTCTGAAAATTCAGTTCCTCTATTTCATAAACCAAACCATTCCCTCTTAATTTGAAAATCATTTCATAAAAACTTTACGCTTCTTAAAACCAAGTCACCTTAAAACCAAAGTGCTATGATTTCAAAACTAAAGCACAAAACAATGAAAGAGGAAACTAGTTTCGGTGGGTGACTTGGACATATGTTTGGAAGCCATATTCCAATCACTTCGCCATCACAGAGAGTATTCTAGAGAAATATCCATGGCTCCACATGGCTTGCCAGGCCCTACGAGCTCACTGAGATTATTCGCCCAACTCTCTTTTCATTTCCCATAGTCATCATTAAACCAAGAAAACCAAAGGACTCAGATAAATCCATACTTCCCATGGTGACTTGAATCCCGTCATGAGGTGTGCTGGCCAGGCACACTACCCATGACTGAAATTTCAAGTCCCAAAAATCCTAGCTCCAGACTATGTTGACTCTTCCCCAAATAACATGACCCAAGGAGCGAACCTCCTATGATACCATTTTGTCACGAACCGAATCTAGTCACCGCCAAAACCGGCACCAAACCCAGCCCGTGACATGACCCGAAGGGTGTTCCCTATCCCCATGGGCTGGCACAAGTTCCTGGGTATCATTAATTTAGGTTTGGGAATGATTTACCCGAGTATGAAAGCATAACACATTAAAAACAATCCATAATATAAATCTGAAATTTTTGAGCCAAACAAGACTTAAGTGAAAACCAGAACTGAGTACATTGGTTTAAAGATAATACAAGTGGTCCAAATAAAAATAATTATATCATCAAGATAGCTCCAAGTACTCTACACGACTAGGGGTCATCGCCCCCAAGCTATCTCCACAACTCCACACCAAGGATGGGGACTAACACCATAAACCGCCATCACCCTTAGCCTTTCCTTTACCTGAATCAAACATAACCAAGTCTACTTACACCCAAGGGGTGTAAGTAGGGTGTGATCCTATTACTAGTAGGATACCACCCAATGATTCCAAAGAGTAAGAAATACAATGTGAAAAAGAAAACGGTTTTCAAACGCAAGGAAAAGTAGTGTTAAAATTTCAAGAAATAAAACCTCTAATTGAAAATAGTTTTCAATCCAAAATTTTCAGAATATTAACACATTAAAATAGAAATTTTAGATTCTGTTATTTACTTCCAAACACACCCTAAGACATGGATAAATACTACAAATCCAATGAGCAACAACATTGGGAACACCCCTTGGCACTAGGTTGTCTTGGGCCCTATGTACCTCATACCTCGGTGTAAAGTAACCATAGAAAAATCATTTCTCGTGCACGAGCCACTAGTAGGGAACATAACCATAACCTAGTGGTCCCCAATAATCATCCACATAGTTTAGTTAGAGTTGTCGTTATCCAAATTCTAAGTGAAACAGGGACAAAACGCATCCGGTCCACTAGCCGTACTAGTACAAATCCGCCCCACCTAGGTACCCGGGCTTCCCCTTTTGTGATCAATCAATTCCAGCATGCATCATAAATAAATTTCCATATAAAACACCATTACTGGTAAAACACAACCAATACAGTAGCTATCACATTTTATACCACTTAAAACAAGCAACAAAACACTTAGATTTTTCATAAAACAATTCCTCAAAATCTCGTAGTGTTTCGGACACAAAACTCCTTATAGACCTCACTTGCATACTATGTGAACATATTTAAGCTTCCAAAACATAAATGGAATCCTACTACATTTCAGTAAAAACACAAAATCATTTTTAGGGCAACCCCATATGGTTCAAGAAACGACATCATTGCAAAGTCTCCATTTTTACACAACACAACTCTTAGAATTTCATGTGGTTTACAAACACCATTAAAACCAGATTTTTCAGCAACAAACACAAGGTAAAATCATTAAAAACAGTATTTTTATACCTATTATAGTTCAATAAAATCGACTAGTTACTTATAGGGTAGCCCCAATTAAACTAATAAAACATTTCTATGAAAAACCCCCAATTTCACATGAAATTGGCCTTTATGATTCATTTTAAATACAAACACCACTAAAACTATATTTTTCAGAAATAATAAAATTTAATAAGAATGAAAATACCCTAAAAATAGTATCCAATTCACAAATATTTCATACACAATGGAATCACCTACCAAAACCAAGGAAACCCTTGAATCCTTTGTGCGAAAACTCAAACGCACCACCGCCGCACCTCTAGGAAGGTAAACCAGACCTAAAACCAGAATTTCAGACCATGAAACACAAGATAAAACCTTAATTTTTAAACCCCACTTCCTGGACATTAGTAACCTCATTGATAAGGGAAGAAACCCTATGTACATTTGATGTAACCCTAAACAAATTGAAAGAAGAAAGAAGGAGAACAACTTACTTAAAATATCTTGTAGAAATCGCCCCAAAAAATACCAGTATCTGATTTTAAAAATACTTAAACCTTCAAGGGAGGTTCGAACAAGGATAAGGAGATCATTTAGAAATTTTAATGGGGGAAAAAGAGTAAGAATCGAAGGAGTTATGAAGGAAACAAATTACCTTTATAAATCTTCCCGAAATTTGAGTTCTTAAGAAGTTTCGACCTAAACCACGATGAAAATGAGCTGAAAAAATGGTGGCAGGATATTGGACGCGTGGCTGGGTTCAAGGGGAGTGTTTGGGGCTTTGAATCACCAAAAAACACTTAAAAATTAATAAGTTATTAATTAATAAAATTTTATTTTTAAAACTGGAGTTGGGCTTTCGGGCAGGCCCAATCTCTTAAATAAAAACCCATATACACCTTGGTTATGGATTTCCAAAGGCTCAAAATTTTAACTTTGGTGTTAATATATCAGGGGAGGACATTTAGGAGTTATAATGAGTAAAAAATATTAAAAAATGAATAAGTTATAAAAGAAACAAAATTTATTTTTAAATCAGGAATTGGGCTCACGGTTTTGCCCAATTCATGAAAACTCACCTACTCTCCACAAAAACATTGGAAACCCCCCAAAACAAAACATTAATGGAAATTAAAATAAAAATACATTTTAAATAATCTATGTATGTGACAATTCTCCCCACCATGAAAACTTTCCGCCCCGGAAAGTCACAGTAAGGCCAAAGCAACAACCAAACCCAACTGAGAAACCAAGAGGTACTCTCTTGCCAGGTTTCTCCCCCAAAGGCCATAACACCTCCAGTGATCAATGAAGGAAGGAATACTCTCACAAAACTGACATACACCACTTTCCTGAAATAATCATGCACATTCAGGCTTTATCCCAAATGAAAACTCCTCAAACACAATCTGAACAATACTCAATCAATTTACCCAAGTAAACAACAACATCGAACAAGGTTACACTTTCCCTACTATAACTAAACCATTTGTCACTCTCCAATATCAATGTTTACCAAATTAAGATGTAGGTAGTTAGATATCTCCAAATGATAATACCTACTTCCCATACAAAACCAAGGAAAAATATGAGTTACTCGTACGAAGAGACACAAATGGGCTCCCCACCGTAAGAGACAACTTAATTTTTTTTTGAGATAGAATCAAGACACTAATAGGTGGAGGCCCAAATAGACTACCTAGTACAAGGGGTATACATAAATTATAAATTTAAAAAAATAATATACATGATACCCACAGTGGGTCTTCCCACCGCAAGAACCAACCATCTTAACCGACCGGCGTGGGCCGACACGAAAAGACCCCAAAATTAAGGAGTTGGGACGGTCGCACGGTTAGTCTACACAGTTTGGAAAACTGTGCGATACTATGTGGATCCTTATATCTGCATGGTTATTTTTTTGTTCATGGTTAGAAATAACCATGTGAAAACTGTGTGCTCAACTTGTCTAGCCAAATTTCCAACCATTCTCCAAAGACTCAATGAAAACCAAAGGGGGAGGGAATAACATTGTGTGATGACATGGGTACAAGACCCTCCACCTATTTCCACCGAATGGGAACAATAAAATAAATATGATGACACCATAGGTTTAAACTCTTCCTATCTTTCATACTGAGGATAGGACATTGTACAAGGTTTTAAACGACACTGGGTTTTCCCCTGACTACGCGCCAGCTTCTCTCCGGGACCTATGGCTCGAGCTCAAAATATTGAAGCATCTTCGGCCACGCAATTAGGCTGTTGAAACCCCTATGTGGAACTTCTTCTTTCAGTGCCACAAACAACTACACCTCATACCTCGATGGGTTCATCAAGACATAACACACTTCATAACCCACTTTACCAAAAACAGACATTTCACTGAAACAAGGGATCAGAAGATGCACACACATCGCACCTTGTTTCTTTGGGTGAGAAACAACAGAAGGGAAAGACACATATAAACACCTTCCTCTAAGATAGAGGATTTGATGTTTTTCCCAAGGGAGACATAATCCCAACATAATATAGAACCTTAGAGGATTATGTGACCTTCACCTTTATGGTCAAAAGAGCACACAACGTCACAATGTGTCACCGAACATGACCCTTGCGATTGATAGAAAAAATTCATGGAATGGGACTATATTCAAGGTCCCTAAACAACAGATAAGTCCAAAAATTGGACAAAATATCCTATCATGACCGAAATGTCAAAATTGGTGGTTTAATAATAACTCTTTCTTCAAAGAAACTATAAATAACCCAGAGGCCCTCTTAGACACCATCAAGACACTCATCCATACTAACAACGAAAGAACACTCCCACCTTTGATGAATCAGGAAACTTAAGAAACTAAGGTCTCTTTCAACCTTCCACAAGCACTATCCCACTACAAGAGGATCCACAAATCAGCGAAATGAATGGGTGTAGACTCAATAAAAAAAATGTTTGATAAAATATTCTTTATATTGATCAACTGGAGGATTTTCCAATGGCGAAACAAAACGGGTTGCACTCCAGTTGTGCATTAACCCTTAATGGGGGAATACCTTATCCAATGAGAGAACCCAAGGACCCAACCAAGCTGGTCTATTGGTCAAAACATGCCACAAACCAGATCCAAACATATGAAGGGAACCACTGTAAAGGCATCCCAATTTTTTTTTTCAAAAGAGACCACTAACCGTCCCTACAACACAGCTTATCGACCAAACACAAACCCAAAACACAGTTCAAACAGAAGAGGGTTATTGAACTCAAAAAATCCCATAACATCAACATTTTCAAAAACCCATAATACAAAAAATACCAAACTATTAATCAAGACATCATGTTTTTCTTTAAAACCAATTATTTGAAAACAAACGGTTTAGCAGTAAGCGTATCCACCAATGGTACCCCTGGGCCTCACACATGCATGTTTTTGTGCCACACCGGGCACCCTCCTCATATCCATCCCAGAACTCATCCATTCATTCCATCAACCATCAATCATCCCATATAACTCCATGCATGTGGTCACTCATAGAAATACCAAAGGGTAAAACAAAACTTCCTTCCACTTTTCAAAAACAAAATGGTTAACCAACCCAACATTTTTCTCAAAACTGCTAACAATGAGATCAAAATCCCAATTCACATCTTACAAAACATTTCATAAGGACACAACCATTTAGAAAAGAACTCACTTTCAAGTTATTCACATCAATTTCAAAACATATCATCCCATTAAAACACACTCTAATTGTTTAGAAAACTCTATTGAAAACGCTTTTCAAAACCAAATTCAATATAGTTCCTGCTTTCAAAGAGGTGTAAGCACACAATTTTACATTTCAAAACAATTCTGAAAATTCAGTTCCTCCATTTCATAAACCAAACCATTCCCTCTTAATTTGAAAATCATTTCATAAAAACTTTACGCTTCTTAAAACCAAGTCACCTTAAAACCAAAGTGCTATGATTTCAAAACTAAAGCACAAAACAATGAAAGAGGAAACTAGTTTCGGTGGGTGACTTGGACATATGGTTGGAAGCCATATTCCAATCACTTCGCCATCACAGAGAGTATTCTAGAGAAATATCCATGGCTCCACATGGCTTGCCAGGCCCTACGAGCTCACTGAGATTATTCGCCCAACTCTCTTTTCATTTCCCATAGTCATCATTAAACCAAGAAAACCAAAGGACTCAGATAAATCCATACTTCCCATGGTGACTTGAATCCCGTCATGAGGTGTGCTGGCCAGGCACACTACCCATGACTGAAATTTCAAGTCCCAAAAATCCTAGCTCCAGACTATGTTGACTCTTCCCCAAATAACATGACCCAAGGAGCGAACCTCCTCTGATACCATTTTGTCACGAACCGAATCTAGTCACCGCCAAAACCGGCACCAAACCCAGCCCGTGACATGACCCGAAGGGTGTTCCCTATCCCCACGGGATGGCACAAGTGCCTGGGTATCATTAATTTAGGTTTGGGAACGATTTACCCGAGTATGAAAGCATAACACATTAAAAACAATCCATAATATAAATCTGAAATTTTTGAGCCAAACAAGACTTAAGTGAAAACCAGAACTGAGTACATTGGTTTAAAGATAATACAAGTGGTCCAAATAAAAATAATTATATCATCAAGATAGCTCCAAGTACTCCACACGACTAGGGGTCATCGCCCCCAAGCTATCTCCACAACTCCACACCAAGGATGGGGACTAACACCATAAACCGCCATCACCCTTAGCCTTTCCTTTACCTGAATCAAACATAACCAAGTCTACTTACACCCAAGGGGTGTAAGTAGGGTGTGAGCCTATTACCAGTAGGATACCACCCAATGATTCCAAAGAGTAACAAATACAATGTGAAAAAGCAAACGGTTTTCAAACGCAAGGAAAAGTAGTGTTAAAATTTCAAGAAATGAAACCTCTAATTGAAAATAGTTTTCAATCCAAAATTTTCATAATATTAACACATTAAAATAGAAATTTTAGATTCTGTTATTTACTTCCAAACACACCCTAAGACATGGGTAAATACTACAAATCCAATGAGCAACAACATTGGGAACACCCCTTGGCACTAGGTTGTCTTGGGCCCTATGTACCTCGTACCTCGGTGTAAAGTAACCATAGAAAAATCCTTTCTCGTGCACGAGCCACTAGTAGGGAACATACCCATAACCTAGTGGTCCCCAATAATCATCCACATAGTTTAGTTAGAGTTGTCGTTATCCAAATGCTAAGTGAAACAGGGACAAAACGCATCCGGTCCACTAGCCGTACTAGTACAAATCCGCCCCACCTAGGTACCCGGGCTTCCCCTTTTGTGCTCAATCAATTCCAGCATGCATCATAAATAAATTTTCATATAAAACACCATTACTGGTAAAACACAACCAATACAGTAGCTATCACATTTTATACCACTTAAAACACGCAACAAAACACTTAGATTTTTCATAAAACAATTCCTCAAAATCTCGTAGTGTTTCGGACACAAAACTACTTATAGACCTCACTTGCATACTATGTGAACATATTTAAGCTTCCAAAACATAAATGGAATCCTACTACATTTCAGTTAAAACACAAAATCATTTTTAGGGAAACCCCATATGGTTCAAGAAACGACATCATTGCAAAGTCTCCATTTTTACACAACACAACTCTTAGAATTTCATGTGGTTTACAAACACCATTAAAACCAGATTTTTCAGCAACAAACACAAGGTAAAATCATTAAAAACAGTATTTTTATCCCTATTATAGTTCAATAAAATTGACTAGTTACTTATAGGGTAGCCCCAATTAAACTAATAAAACATTTCTATGAAAAACCCCCAATTTCACATGAAATTGGCCTTTAGGATTCATTTTAAATACAAACACCACTAAAACTATATTTTTCAGAAATAATAAAATTGAATAAGAATGAAAATACCCTAAAAACAGTATCCAATTCACAAATATTTCATACACAATGGAATCACCTACCAAAACCAAGGAAACCCTTGAATCCTTTGTGCGAAAACTCAAACGCACCACCGCCGCACCTCTAGGAAGGTAAACCAGACCTAAAACCAGAATTTCAGACCATGAAACACAAGATAAAACCTTAAATTTTAAACCCCACTTCCTGGACATTAGTAACCTCATTGATAAGGGAAGAAACCCTATGTACATTTGATGTAACCCTAAACAAATTGAAAGAAGAAAGAAGGAGAACAACTTACTTAAAATATCTTGTATAAATCGCCCCAAAAACTACCAGTATATGATTTTAAAAATACTCAAACCTTCAAGGGAGGTTCTAACAAGGATAAGGAGATCATTTAGAAATTTGAATGGGGTAAAAAGAGTAAGAATCGAAGGAGTTATGAAGGAAACAAATTACCTGTATAAATCTTCCCGAAATTTGAGTTCTTCAGCAGTTTCGACCTAAACCGCGATGCAAATGGGCTGAAAAAATGGTGGCAGGATATTGAACGCATGACTGGGTTCAAGGGGCGTGTTTAGGGCTTTGAATCACCGAAAAACACTTAAAAATGAATAAGTTATTAATTAATCAAATTTTATTTTTAAAACTGGAATTGGGCTTTCGGGCAGGCCCAATCCCTTAAATAAAAACCCATATACACCTTGGTTATGGATTTCCAAAGGCTCCAAATTTTAACTTTGGTGTTAATATATCAGGGGAGGAAATTTAGGAGTTGGAATGAGTGAAAAATATTAAAAAATGAATAATTTATAAAAGAAACAAAATTTATTTTTAAATCAGGAATTGGGCTCACGGTTTGGCCCAATTCATGAAAACTCACCTACTCTCCACAAAAACATTGGAAACCCCCCAAAACAAAACATTAATGGAAATTAAAATAAAAATAAATTTTAAATAATCTATGTATGTGACACTCCTCCTCTTCCTAGGCCTCTTCCTCTACCTCCTCCTCTACCTTGGTCTCCAACTCCACCTCTACCTCTGCCTTCAGCTCCACCTTCAATTCTGAATCTCACTCCACCTCCTCTATTCCCTAAAAATTTTATTGTTTACAGGTCAACACTTATAAAAAAAATTGATTTCCTTCATTATAATTATCCTTGAGAAATATATTAAAAATAATATATATTTATTATGAAACTAATTCTTTACACCACAAATATATTTCTAAGTTCATAGCTGATACTAGATCACAAACATAGTAGGTAATCACCTAAATTTTTTGTCGAAAAATATTCTGACATCATGTATTCTTCCCACTTGTCTCTAAACAAATTTACTTCTTCTTTTGAGTGTGAAGGTTGTTATAAATATTGGTAGTACTGAGAAAATATAGAAAAAATAAATGATTAAGAAATAATTTTTAATTAAATTGTAATTACCTTTGTAAATTACCTATTTCGAGATTCTAGTATTTTGATAGTTTGTGATCTCTCTCATAAATTTTCAAACATAATATCCACAATATTTGTCAATATCTTACTTCATACATTATAAAAATATTGACCAAAATAATTAAATTGTTTTGAAATATGTTTTGATAGTTAAACATTTCTATATATACTTTAATCTATTTCCATTTTTATTAATCCACATTCTTTTTATGTTCAGACATCGACTTCATTCCATGATTTATTGTACATTTAGTGGACACATTATTATAGAAAAATTCTTGTTAAAACATAGACTAAAACATATAATTTGAATTTTATCTATAAAATGTTGAATGAAGTGTATTGAAAATTCACAATACACATTACTTGTGGTAGTTTGTCAGATATCCATGAATTGGATCCAGAAGATAAATATTTTGGGTATCCATATTGACTGTGATCAGAATATAGTGCTACCTGAAGAAACAAAAACAAATGAGCAATGAAAAAAAATAAAAACATATTTTATGTGATCATATTATAGAGTTTTAATTTTACATTGTAGGCATAAAAAAGAGTCTATCGTCTGTTGTTTTTTCTCAAACGCTTCTAGTATCTCATTTTTTTCTTTTTAATTTCATCCTTATACAAAGTAATTTTTCCATAGAAATAATACATGTATTAATGAATCCATATCATTATTTTCATGATTTTCCATTTATATAGTAGCAATATAAATACCTATAAAAAATATGAATAGTTATTAACTTTAATAAAAATGTTATATCACTATTTGGACAGAAATATTATGAAAATGTACCTTATGTATGTATTCACAACTGAGACTCCCAACCATTCATGTTTGAGAATATTATTTATACTCTCGAGACCAACTATGTCTATCATGAAAGTTCCATATATTTATTTTTCATATGGAATGTAAGATATATTTTCATCTTTAAATGTCTTCTATGTATAAAGTTGTAATGATAATAAACGTTTCTCTGGAATAGTCGGGGAGTAGGTACTCTTATAAGGTTTTTTTGATCTCTTGGTTGATTCACTAGATTTTCTTGATCTGACCTTCCATTTCCCCATCACTTTATCCTTATGTAATATCACACCTTACTTCAGAACTTTTTTCATCAGCTCTTATAGTTTTTCATATGAAAAAATTTGTTAAATACATAACTCATGTATCTTTATAAGATTATACAATCATGATATGGAAGTTCCAATATCATAATTGATCATTCAAATATTTGGATTATCAAGTGGAACAAGAAAATAAATAGTCAACTCATGAGCTACCTCAATATCCACTCTCATGTGATCTTTTGGGAGTTCTCTCAGGTGTAGCTTTTCTTCTAAGATATTATACACTGTACCCATCACAACAAGGTGGTGTGTGGGTGTTGATAGATAGAAGTCACATACAACTGTACCATACATAATTTTAGTAATATAAAGTTATTGGAAGTTGTTTGTTTTAAATTTATGAGAAAGAGTAATGAAAAAATCGATTACCTTGGGTAAGGTATACAATTGAGGTGAATAACTAGCCTCAAAGCTAATAGGATCATTTGGTTTATGTGTGGATATTTGATCCACCATCAGTTCACTTTGATCTTTTCTCATACATTGTTTTTTCAAGCTAGACCATACAATAATATCTTACAAAGCATCTATTTGTGCCTGTAATCCTTTCACTATCTTATATGTATCTTCATGTGGTTTTATCTTATCAAAATATATTCAAGGAGACACTCCAAAACCAAATCCTCTAACATGGCCATATTGTTCTAGCTACTTCAAATATATTGAAAGTATATTTTCATCTAGTACGGTCATTATTGATTATTGTGTCTAAAACATATAAAAAAATATGAAAATAAATAGATATTTTTATGTAATACTATTATAAAGTATAAAAAACTACTATTATGTCATACCTACACATGTTTCCTATAATAATTTTTCTTTCATTAACTAGTTTACCCTCATTTACGTGAGCCTCCTTCTATAGAACATGATGTGGGATGGAAGTGGCTTCGAATTTGATTCATTTTTTTTAAAATCTTGGGGATGAAGCCTCAATTTATTATTAAATAAAAGAACTCTTTAGTGTGGGTAGAGGGAGACCCATTACATAGCCCGAAGGCTCAAGTCCAAGTGGCCTAAATACAAGGCTTGAAAGCCCATTTTTTGGCCCAAAGGACCCCTTGGTGAATAGTACTGCTACAATACCCATGCTGCTACAGTACCTGCTATAGTACTGTTGCCGTTAAAATTCATGCTAAAGTGCATCCACCGCTACAGTACTACCACTGCTACAGTCTGCCACTGCTACAGTCTACTCCAGTCCCCCCTACTATAGTACTGCTACAATCCCTAGAAAATTCGCCCCTTCCCGGATTTGATCCTGGGTCTTTTGGATGCTAAGTAGAAGCCTGTACTACTTGGGTACAGGCTCATTGACATCTTTGAATTTGATTCATAAATATTCATATAAAAAAGGATATATTGTTTAATATCACATAAAAATTTTATTGTTGATTTAAAATAAAAACCAATTTATTCTCTAGTAAAGCGTACCCCATCCTTACTTTGTGATAGGGGTACATTGTTTTGATGCATGTTATTTATTTTCAGCACTCTTTTTCTATTTCATAAATTAAATTTTTTATTCAAATTGGATAAAATAAATAATTTCAAATAATATATTATTGACTACAATACACTTGAAATGATTACTCATAATAAAGACTCATAAAAGCACTTCATGTTTCCTACTTTATAATATATACATAACTAACTGGTGGGTGGGGATTTAATTTCCCCTCAACATCCCTAAGATGTGACTTAGTAATACAAGTCTATAAGCCTTTATAGGATTTTTTAGTGTCCATTAAGACAAATTTCTTATGTAAATATTCTAAAATAAATTATCTCTTCAAGGAATAATAAAAATTAAATAAATGTTTAATTTTATATTTTTTTGATAAAATAGAGAAATGTTGGTCAGAGTGAGTATCTCAAGAGGGGGGTGAATTGAGTACCCAATAATTTCTATCTAAAATGGATTATTTTTAAATTCCCAAAATATTTAAATACAACCCAATTTATCAAAATATATAGTATGATATAGATCTCAATATTTATAAAGATTTCTCTAAAGATTGATTAGGTCTTAGATGAATAATATAAAATATTATTGGATACTTTGAAATAATTTTACTTGATCAAATTACTATATGAACACAAATTACAGATAAACTATCAAATTATATTTTTTTTATAGTTAAAATATTTTTCAGTTTTAAAGTAAAAGTAAAGTAAAACAAAATTAAAGCACACAATAAAAGGAATGAATATAAGAGGTTTAGTCTCAAGTAGATACATAGTCCTCTCCACTTGGCGATCACCCACCACTAATAAGTTTATATAAAATAAACAAGATGATCCACAACTTGAATTGGGTTTTACAATATTTTACAAAATATCCAAGTCACACATGACCTCTTATATAGTTATACGTGTGATAAAAAATAAATAGGCCACACAAGGACCTCTACCACTCTTATCAATGGGAGAAGAAAATATGAAAAGAGTTTGAGAATATATTGAGTATCTTCCAATTTAGCACAGGAGATAGTTTGCGTATATAAAAACAGAGTATAGAATACATTGCTAAAAAATGTAATAAAGATAAATATAACATAGAAATCTAAAAGTATAGAGTTTAGAAATGATTATTCTATTTAAATGCAACTTGTGACTCTTGGTTCGATTTTTCAATGAAGTTCGAGTTGAGTTCTATTGAAAACATAGGTAAACATAGTATCATAGACTCTTGTTCTTTAACTAGAGGAAAGAAGCAAATGTAAATGTGTATTTTGGATTCCTATTGAATTTTTGTAGGTGATATCTTCTTGTTTTCAATTAGGTTCAACTATATGTATGTTCAATAGTCATGAACTCTTAGCTTACTGATAGTTTTCTTCACTCATTCATTCATCTCTACAACACAAGGGAGTGTGCTGCACCTTTATCAATAGTAACAAAGAGAATATATGGATGAACTGATTCCTTATACTGCACATCCTGACGCTCTCTTTAATGCTTTCTATCGAGCATTTAAGATACAATGATTAAAACAGTAAATGAAATTAACTTCAATAAATATATCCATTAGAATAATGTGATTCAAAAATATAAGTTAAGAAAAATAGTGGTGATGTCTTAGACTGGCGGTGTCTCAAGGTCTGATGATGTCATGCTCTAGTGGTATGATACTAGTGTTTTCTTAGACTTAGATAAATTTCTACTATGCTGGAAGCATCTCAACTAGTGGTGTCTAGTATAGCGGTGTGTGGTCTAACAATGTATTAAAATTAATTAATTTTTCTATGTTGGAAATATGGCATTGATGGTGCCTTATTTGGTGGTATCTTATACTTAGCCAAATTTTCATTCTGGAGGAATGAAATCCTGACGGTATGTCGACTAACGGTGTCTCAGAATTTGTTAAAATTTCGGTCCAATGGTATGACATTATGGAGGTGTGATATCCTAGTGGTATCTCATACTTAGTGATATTTTTATGCTGGTGACGAATCGTGGGAAAAGGTGTCTCACATTGGTGGAACCAATCTCAATAGTGTCTTGCACTTAGATAATTTTTTCACCTGGCTTAGAATACATATTACTTACATAGAAACATGAAACTCATTAATAACATCATAATCATGATTTTGTGATCATTAAAACTATGAGGTTAGCAATATCTTCCTTTTTGATGATCAAAAATCATGTCATCAAAAGTATTAAATAAGTTTAAACATGATATCCAAGGTAGTATAAACTAGAACATAACATTCCCAATAAGTGAAGATGGTATCAAAGAAAAATAAGAAAAGAGTAAGTATCAAAGGTAAGTATCATAAATAGAAATATTAAAAACGTATAGTATCAAAGATAACATAGAAACAATACTGAAATAAATTATAAATTCTATAAGGTTTTCCAATATTTTATAAGAATTATCCTCCTTTTGGGATTATAAAAAAGGTAAAGAAAATTAGTATAAAAACAAGGATAAAAAAACATAATAAGAAATATCAAAGTCATTCAAAATGATTACCAAAAAGTTATTACAACCCAAGTCCCATCAAATAAAAACTGTCTAAGACAAAAAAAAACAAGGTTCAAGATTTAGCATAGGGGACTAGTGGTGCTTTGTATTTATCCTTGTATTTCTCTTGATCCTTATCCAAGGTAGCAGGATCAGCTTGAGGTAAGATAGAGGGATAACCGAAAGAGAGTTCAACTACAGTCTGGGGATGATATTCCATAATAACTACTAGTCGGAGGTGTCTCAAATCTTGAGCATGAGATATTGGAAAAGGATGGAATTGGGAAGGAAAAAGAGCTAAAGGATCTCGATATATGCCTAGTTTGAGAGACAATTAAGGAGTAATAGGAACTGATTTATGAGAAATAACTGATTGGCCATGAACATAAAGAAACAACTTCATTATATTTTAAAATCCATTATGATTTAGCCACCTCTTTCCATTACACTAAATAAATCTGCCTTATATTCTATAAATCAGTTCAACACTGGAGTCATCTCCTTGAGCTGTCTTACTTGTTCTTTGAAAGCCTAAGTCATAGGAGGCATCCTCAAAATTTCATCCAAGAATTTGAAATTGATATCCATTGCATGATTTGTATAAATCCTTGAGAGATAAAACTTGATGTACTTAGTTATAGTTTCCCAGATAGCTTTCATGTCATGGTCATAACTAGAAACTAACTTGAGAACATGATTAGAGTTATACCAAATTCTGATCAAGGTCTCTTGGGGATGGTCAGTGATACTACTAGAAGCATTGGTTGAAGTAGCTCTTAGATAAGCTCTGACAACTATTCTAATCTGATCAACATCAAAAACTAGAGTAGGAGCAACAAAAATATAAGTATCTGAAGATATATCCTCAAGGATTTTAAGGATTATATTCATGGAATCTTTAAAGTTATATTTCATTTCTTCAATCAAAGGCTTGATGGATTTCAGTTCACCACTTATCTATTTATTTTCAATCTCTATCTCATAAATGTGATGCATCATCTTTGGTTGGATATGTTGAATAACCAACTCAAAAATGTATCTTGCATCTTTCTCATAGACGGAATTCTCTTGAGGAGGTCGATTCATTAACTTCAAAGAAAAATCAGACATCAACATTTTACCAAAATAATCCAAGTCACATTTTTTGAAAATATCAATTAGAATAGAATAAGGTGATAGATCAATTTTAGTTGCAGGAGTTTTAACAAAAGTGAACTTTTCTAATAGCCCATAAAAATCTACTTGAGCTATCAAAAATCCCTCAGTAACTCCTTCAATTAAAACCTTAGGTCCACCATTATTTGGTGTAATCCTTGCAATACTAGAGTACTTTCCCCATTATTCAAACATGGGATCAACCCATCTCACAGAAACGTCAGCAACTACTAGAGAAGTGGTAGGAGGGACCATAACAGCAGGTAAAACCATCACTATCTCAATATTTATGAGAATATCAGAACTTTGCCCAGCTAAAAACTATACAATGACTGTAAGTATTTATTTTAAATTTTGATTATACGAGCTCTGTTCAACAACACTAGAAGACTCGGTTTCTAACTATGTACTAACAGTAGGTGCATATAGTATCTGAACATTCTTTTATCAAACAACATCAGTGTATTTACCTTCCAAAATCTCATCCATAGAAGTCTTATGAACATTTAAATCAACTAGATATTCATTCCCAAATTATTCCTCAATAAGATCATTTTTCTCTTGTTCAACTACATGTTGTTCTGTAACAACTTAACTCTCATCTTCTCAACCATAGTAGAATCAGAAACTTCTTAACCAATGATAATAGAGTTGGCCTAAACTTCATTAGTTTCTAGAGCTTCATGAAATATTTCCATAGTTGTGGATACTCCCCCTCAATAAGTGCATCCTAAATCTCTGAAGGCATATCTACTTATTTCCTCTTAATTAGGCCACTAGCATAATTAGTGTCAGAATCATCCCCATAATCAATTCTTCCATCATCTGCATCCCTTTAATTCCCATTATCATTTTCACCATTTCCATTCTAATATTCTTCTTCATCATTATCATCATCATCATCTACTTCAATGGATTTGGAACTCTTATACTGCTCCTCTATAGAGATCTCAGTCCCCTCTTAATCACTTTTAACCAATTTTATCTTTTTGGTAGCCTCCGAGGTGGACTAGGAACTTCAAAGGTAATGAGAGAATCTTTGGGAGACAAATCAAGATCACTCCCTACATCAACAGATGGTTTATTTTCTTCTTCTTTAGCAATAAATTCTTCTTTATCCTCATCATAATATTCAAGAACTTCATCAGGATCCAATATTGGATCACTTCATCCCTCTATCTGGTTGGATGATCAACCAGATTATACTCAGTATATAATTTCTCAGAATATCTAACCCACTATTTCTTTTAGGGATTCCAGCTTATCTTTATCCTTTAACAAGTATCAATTATAAGATAGAAACCACAAAATTATATACTATAATCTTCATCCTCATCTACTAGTCCATTATCCTTCAACATATCAGAAATCATCTTTGGGTAGATCAAAGAATTAGATCTTGAGGATGGCTTGGTCATCTCACACATATGTACTATGAAATATCTACATAGATTGATCTTGTGACCTTATGTCATAAGAGAAATAAGGTAAAAATCTTGGTACCTTAAGGTTGTGAAATCACCCTTTCTTGGGCATAACATGTATTGCAATAACTTAAAGAGAAACCTACACTCTCCATCTAGCTCTGAAGAAACATGCCTTCTGGTTGTGGTATCTCTTGTCAGCACAACAAGAGCATCCTCATATATAAAAAATAATTAGCTTCTGGAATAATGCCTTGGTAGTCATCATAAATTCAATCATGAGGTACACCTAAACATTTAGCCCATTTATTTGATGAAAAACCAAATACAAATCATTTCACATGACTTCTTACCAAATCATTGCCATCTTCATCAAATAAAAACTCTACATGCTGATATAACTCATAAAACAACTTAGGGTAGAAAAGTATTTTGTTTTATAAGAACCACTCTAACCAAACTTGATTCTAGAGAACTTTGAGTACTAAATACTTATTAGACAACAACCAATTCGATTCAACTTCCTTTTATGGTATAACAATTCTATTGACAAGCTCAGGGTTAACTGGTGCAAATGGAGTGGGTATACACTATTATTTCTTATGTTTATTTGAATATATAGACTTAGAAGGTGAAAACATGGAAGGTTTTTCTATTCTTAGCATTCAGATCAGTTAGACAAGCTTGGTCAAGGGTAAGAGAAGGTTTGAAAAGCGGGAGGCAAATGGTTACACTAGTCTTGAGAGATAAATATATAAGAGTATCATGTGGTGATCAAGGTATGTTGGGAATAGACATTATGCCATTTTTATATCATTTAGGATTTTAGGTATTCTAAAATTGAATTAATACTTTAAATCAAAATTGAAATCTGAGGAAAACACGTATTGGGTTATTGGAAATAACATATATTTGGGAAATAAATCGGTGGTTCAAAATATCGAGAAAAAGAAAATTTTTAAAAGGCATAAAAAACAAACATGAAATAAAAATGGTATGAAAATCCAACAGCGTGACAACCAATAGAATGAAAATCCAACGACATGACAATTCAATGACATGACAAACCAAAAGCATGACAACCACAAGTGTGTCATCACAATGGTATGTCATAGAAAAATTAAACTTAACCAAAATTTATCATTCCTAACTCATGTTTGATATAATTAATTCTCTCAGAATTTAATGTCTTAGTAAATATATCATTTAGTTGATGTTCTGTACTAATAAATTCAAGAGTGATATATTCTTTTTGAAAATAATCTCTCAAAAAGTGATGTCTTATATCAATATGTTTTGTCCTAGAATACGAAACTGGATTTTCAAAGATATTTATTACACTCGTATTGACATAGTTTATATGGACATATCAGAATTGATATCCATAGTCTAGTAGAGTATGTTTCATCCACAAAATTTGTGCACAACAACTACCTTCAACTATATACTCATCTTCAGTAACGGATAGTGCTACAAAATTTTATTTCTTACTACACCATGAAACTAGAGTCTTTCCTAAAAAGTGAAATGTTCTAGAGGTTATTTTTTTATCTAACTTTCATCCACCAAAATCAGCATCAAAATAACTTACTAAATCAAATTCTTGTCCTCTTGGGTATAATAATCCTAAATTAGTTGTATACTTAAGGTATTTGAAAATTCTTTTAACAGTAACAAGGTGCGTCTCTTTTGGATTTTCTTGAAAATGATCACACATACATACACTAAACATAATATCTGGTCGACTAGCATTCAACTAGAGAAGGCTTCCAATCATACCTCTGTAACTGGTTTTCTAGCTTCATCAAGATCCAATTTACATGTGGTACTCATAGGGGTATCACTACTCTTAGTGTTATCCAAGTTAAAACATTTTATAAGATCTTTTATATATTTACTTTGATTTAAAATAATCCCTTCTTTGTTTTGAAAGATCAGAAATCCAAGAAAGAATTTTAGTTCACCCATTAAACTCATTTTAAGCTCATTTTGCATCAATTTAGAAAAATAATTACATAAATAATTTTTTGAACATCCAAAAATGATATCATCAACATATATTTGTACTAATAATACATATTTTAAAATTCAATTTATAAAAAGAGTAGGATCAACTATTCCTTTTGAAAATCCTTTTAAAATTAGAAAATTGCTGAGCCTATCATACAAAGATCTAAGAGATTTTTTTAAACCATATAAAGCTTTAGTTAATTTAAAAACCAAATTTGAAAAATAAAAATTTTGAAAACCAGGGGGTTATTCAAAAAAAACATCCTCAATTACAAAACCATTTAATAATTCATTCTTGACATCCATTTGATAAATATTGAAATCTAAATTTGCTATATAAGCAAGTGAGATTATTATGGATTCAAGTTTGGTTATAGGTTCAAAGGTTTCTTCATTGTATATCCCTTCTTCCCAACTATAACCCTATGCAACAAGTCTATCCTTGTTTCTAACTATAGTACTTGAATCATAAACTTTATTCCTAAGCACCCATTTAGTGCCAATAGTTAAGGTATCCTTAGGTTTATCTACAAGTTCCCACACTTTGTTTCTTTCAAATTGATTTAATTATTCTTACATAACTATTACCCAGAATTCATCATTAATAGCTTCATTGATGTTCTTAGGGTTAAGCTGATAAAATAAAGATTGATGTTCAAAATTATTTCTAATAGAAGATCTAATTTGTATTCCTTTATTTAGATCACCTACAATAACATATAAAGGATGATACTTAATGTTTCTAATATCTCTAGAGAAAGAGGGACCAGAAAGTTCTGGATTTTTTGGTTTAGGTTTTGAAAGTTCTAGAAATTATTTAGAACTAGTTGATTTTTTGCTTGTTTTACACCAGAGTCTAAAGGTTTAGAATTTAAATTCAAAGAATATAAATCATCCTCAAGGTTTTCTAAGGAGGTCTTAGGCTTATGTGGATCAGTTTCATAAAATTTGACATGGAATGATTCTTCCACAACTTTTTTATTCTTATTGAAAACTCTATAGGATTTTCTAGAGATTGAATAACCAATAAAAACCCCTTCATCACTTTTGGAAGAAAAAATGTAAATACTATACTTAGTGTTAAGAATAAAGACTTTGAAACCAAAAAATTTAAAGTAATTGACCTTAGGTTTCCTATTATTCCATAGATTATAATGGGTCTTCTTAAGGATAGGTATGATCAAAACTCTATTGATGATATAATAACCTGTATTGATAGATTCTTCCCAAAAATATATAGGCATGTCATACTCATTCAACAAAGTCCAGGCTATATCTTGTAAATTTTTATTTCTTCTTTCAACAAATCCATTCTTCTGGGGTGTCCTAGGAGTAGAGAAGTTATGAGTGTAGCCATTTTGTGAGAAAAATTATTCAAAATCTTGATTTTCAAACTCACGGTCATGGTCACTTAAGGTATTAATCATAAGTCTACTAATATTTTTCATAGACTTAGCATAATTGGTAAAATAAGAGTAGGATTCACTTTTTTTGATCTAAAAATCATACCCAAGTATACCTATAATATTAATCTACTAGAACATAAACACAATGCTTCCCATTAAGACTTGAAACTCTAGAAGGTCCAAATAAATCTATGTGAACCAGCTCAAGGGGTCGAGAAGTTGACACTTCTTTCTTTAATTTAAAACAAACTTTATGTTGTTTCCCTTTTTGATAGAGGTCATAGAATTTATTAGTTGGGAACTCAAGCTTAGGTAGATCCCAAACTAACCCTTTCCTAGTTAGCTTTATAAGTGAGTGAATGTTGCAATGGCCTAGTCTCCTATGAAAAAGCCATGATTTTATGAAATACACTTAATCAGGAAACATTTTTAGAGATCAAAGAATTTAAATCTATAGTATAAACATTATCATTTCTAAAATCAGTAAAAACTAATATATTTTTAGAATAAAAAAAAAATTCAATAATCATTTTCAAACTTAACATAAAAACCATCATCACATAACTGAGAAATGCTTATCATATTATACTTTAAACCATAAACATATAAAACTTTATAAATTAAAACCGAATTTTTGTTACCAATCTATCCTAGGCCGATGATCTTTGCCTTAACATTGTCACCAAAGGTGACATGTCCACTATCAACCTTTTTAAGGCTCTTGAATCATGAATAATATCCTATCATATTTCTTGAAAAACCACTTTCCAAGTACCATAGAATTTTACTGGAGGTCTTTAAGCATTTTTACTAAAAAAATATTTAAAAAAGAAATGATTTTAGTATATAAATCTGTTTGGATCTAGAAATTTCAGTAATAAAGGCTTTGGGAACCCAAATTTTCCTAATGGGTTTCCTATAGATATATTGAAAACTTTTAGAAATAAAAACCTTGTTAGGTCCTTTTGAAAAAATGATTGGCAGTGGAACTTTTAGTTCTAGATTTAGAAACAAAAGTACTCTTAGTTATTCTCCTCTATCCTGGCTCATATTCTATTCTGGAAACATATTTTTGTGCAACTTTCTTTCCCAATTTTTTTGTAAGTGTCTATATACCATTTGAAAAAAATTCAATATATTTTTTTTAATTACTCATTTGAAAATTTAAGTTTAGTGTTTTCTTTGAGTAGTTGAGAATTTTTCTCTTTTTCTATAGACAATTCTAATTTTATATATATAGCTAGAGCATGTTTACTTTTAAGACTTTTATACTTATCCTTTAATTCATTAAAGGTATCCTCTAGAGTATTACAGTATTCAAATAATTCTTCATTTGACATATTATTATCATCATGATGTTCATTTTCAGAATCATCATAATTATACATAGGCAAAATATTAGTAATAGTAGGTAAATCAAGTGCCTTACTGAATTTAGTCATAAAGCACATATTAGCTCTACCTAGATTTTCTTCAGGTGATGAATTAGAGTCACTGAATCTATCCTCTAAATCAATCCATGTTTCCTTCATGTACTTTTTGTATCTCCTGTCCTTATCCTCATATTTATTTTTTTAATTTAGCTTTGGATAGTCATATTTTATGTGTCCTTTCCTCTTACATTCACAACAAACAACTTCTTTTAGATCATCATTATTCTTGCAATAATTCTTCCAGTTTACTCTATTTCCATACTTTCCTTTATAATTTTATTTTCTAAAGAAATTTTTATTCCTATAGAAATTCTTAAATCTTCTATCTAGGTGAGCCATCTCCTCATCACCGTTAGAAGGAGATTCACTATCACTTGAATCTATAACTTGGACTTTCTCTTTCTCTTTTTCCTTTTTTTTATAAGGGTAGTAGTCTTAAAATCTAATGAATTTATTTTAGGATTCTCATCTTATTCACGGTTTAATTTCAATAAATTCTTCGTACATCATAAGTTTTCCAATTATCTTCTTGATTGGAATCTTGCTTATGTCACAAGATTCTTTGACTGAAAATGATGTGCCTCTCCATATTTCTGGTAGAAATCTTAGTAATCACATAATATGATCCTTGTATGATATAGGTTTTCCAAGTGAGATTCTTGTGTTTAAAATATCATTAAACCCGAGATACATGTTAGAAATGGGTTCACCGAGCTTCATTTTAAAATATCATATTTAATAGTATAAGTATTAAGCCTCATATCTTTAACATTTTAAGTTCTCTCATGGGAAACAGACAAAGTGACCCAAATTTCAAATGCTATTTTACATGTAGAAATTATATTAAATTCCTTATCTCTTAAATTACACTAAATAGAATTCATATATTTTCAATTATTATTATACGAATCTTTAGTAGGTTCAACCCAAGTAGCTCTAGCAGTAGCAGGCAACTCATATTTATCTTCTATGGAAGTTCAGATTTCAAAACCCATGCTTTCTATATACATTTTCATTTTAATCTTCCATTAATCATAATTTGTATCATTAAATAAATGAGGTATGTTTGTAACAGAACCTTCTTGATGATTATCCATTTAAATAACTAAATTTAGAAATAACAGAAATTTGAGATCTTTAAAGTGTAACTAAAATCACAGTTAAAAATAATTTAAAAAACTTTATTGCTAGATATTTAAGACTATGAAACCAAATATTGGTCAGAGTGAGTATCTCAAGAGGGGGGGGGGGGTGAATTGAGTACCGAATAAAAATTTATGTCTAAAATGGATTATTTTGAAATACCCAAAAGGTTTAAATACAGTCCAGTTTATCAAAATATGTGGTATGATATAGATCACAATATTTCTAAAGATTTATCTAAATATTGATTAGGTATCAGATGAATAATATAAAATATTATTGTATCCTTTGAAATAATTTTACTTGATCAAAATACTATATGAACACAAATTAAGATAAAATATCAAAGTATATATATTTTTTATAGTTATTTTTTTCCAGTTTTAAATCAGAAGTAAAGTAAAACAAAATTACAACACATAGTGGAAAGAATAAATACAACAGGTTTAGTATCAAGTAGATACTTAGTCCTCTCCACTTGGTGATCACCCACCACCAAACAATTTATATAATATAAACAAGATGATCCAAAACCTGTATCAGGTTTTACAATAGTTTACAAACTGTCTAGGTTACACATGACCTCTTCCACCATTATACATGGAAGAAAAGCTAAACATGACACACAAGGACCTCTACCACTCTTATCCATGGGAGAAACAAATATGAAAAGTGTTTGAGAAGATATTGAGTATCTTTTAATTTATCATAAGAGATATTGTGTGTATATAAAAACAGAGTATAGAACACACTGCTCAATAATGTAATAAAGATAAAAAGAACATAGAAATCTAAAAGTGTAGAGTTTAGAAATTCTTGGTTTGTTGCAATGAATCTTGTGAATCTCGGTTTGATTCTACAGTGAATCTTGAGTCGGGTTCTCTTGAAAACTTCAAAAAACAGAGTATCACAGACTCTTGTTCTTTAACTGGAGGAAAGAAATAAATGTGAATGTGTAGTTCAGCTTCTTGTATAATTTTTTCAGGTGATATCTTCTTATTTGCAATTAGGTTTAGCTCTATGTATATTTAGTATTCACGAACTCCCAACTTGCTGATAGTTTGTTTCATGCATTCATTCATCTCTACAACATGAGGGAGTGTGTTATACCTTTATCAAAAGTAACAAAGAGAATATATAGATTAGTTGCTTCCTCATACTGCACATACTAACACTCTCTTCAATTATTTCTATCTATATTTTAATAGACAATCATTATAATAGTAAATGACATTAACGTCAATAAATATATCTATTAAAATAATGTGATTCAAAAAGATAAGTTAAGAAAAATAGTGGCAGTGTCTTAGACTGGAGGTGTCTCAAGGTTTGATGGTGTCACGCTATAGAGGTATAATACTGGAGGTGTCTTAAACTTAGACAAATTTCTACTATGCTAGTGGAGTCTCAACTAGCGGTGTTTGGTCTGGTGGTGTGTGTTTTGACAGTGTCTTAGAATTAGTCAATTTTTCTATACTGAGGGTATGACATTGGAAGTGACTCATCTAGTGGTATCTCATACTTATCCAAATTTTTGTTCTGGTAGCATGACATCCTGATGGTATTTCGATTGACAATTTCTCAGACTTTGTCATTTTTTAGTCTAATGATATGGCATTTTGGTGGTGTGATATCATGGAGGTATCTCATACTTAATGAGTTTTTTATGCTGGCGGTGAATCATGGACAATGGTGTCTCGAGTTAGCGGTGCCAATCTCAATGGTGTATCATACTTAGATAAAATTTTCACCTATATTAGAATACATTTAACTTACATAGAAATATTAGACTCATTAATAACATCAGAATCATGATTTTGTGATCATTAAAACCAGGAGGTCAACAAGAAAGTATATCATAACATTACCATTATATATTTCAAAAGGGTATCCTTCATTACAGGTTGAACATGGCACTATGAATCAATATAAAACAGCACATTTATCCTCATTATGACCTCAACATAACTAATGAACATTGACTTGTTGGGGTCAACAGGTTAGCCGTGTTGATTCTAACCAACCTCAAATTTTATACCATTATTTATTTTCTTGATAATTTTATTCAACACTATGATGTTGTATCATTCTTATTTTTTTCATCAATATGTTGTTGATACCCTAATAATTCTATAGTTTTAGCATCAACATTTTATTATTCCTTAGTATTGGTAACATCATCATGTAAAGAATACATTGTCTGTATGAGTAGTCAAACAATTAATTTTTCTTGAATAACAATAATGTAAACATAGAAAAAGTATTTGATAAGGGTCTTAATCATTCTCTATTGAAAACTTGATAAAATCTTTAACTCCATCTTCATATTCTTTTGTCAAAAAATTAGTATGCATCCATTTTGAAGGAATTGGGTAATTAAATTTAAGAAAAGAATTACTCCACTATTGTAGGTGTTATCCTCTGAATTCATCCAAAGGTGAAAGTTATAGACAACTTTCATCCTCATTAGATTTATCTTCCGAACATTTATTATTGCGTTTTATTTCTTGAGACTCATCCTATATATCTTTTGGACATGCACCTATATTGATTGAACTACACTGAGCAGTAGTCATCCCATACCAAGTACCAGTGATAATTTTGGACGACTATTGCTCAGAGAAGTTCGAGAAACATAGAATAGATAGGGGATGAGTCTCAACTAACAAAATTAAATAATAACTGTTTGGGAGATAAAGTTGGTGAGGATGAAAGTTGTCTCCATAAAAATTTTTAAATTACCAAATCTTAATTTAAAATTTCAAATCTCATCTCAAAATTATAAAAGGTCCCTGACACTACCATGATAACTTTAACTCATCCCCACTGAGCTACACCAACTCTAATATATGTTACTAGTCCTTTTACCTCACCTGTATCTCAAATATAATAGCTATATGTCCACTGAGATTCATGTGTAGGGTGTGAGTATAAAAATAAACAAGTAAATACTAACAAATCCCATAAAATATACACCAATGCATATATTTGAGTATATATTCAAAGTAGTAAAACTCAAAATATTCATGTAATTCAAGTCATTGTATACTAACCAGGACACGTTGATAATCAAATGTACCTACTTCATTTCATACCAGTGAATTATACTAATCATACTATAAGTTTATACCATGGTTATTCCTTGATATTCACATAATTTCACTAATAAGAGGTTAACATTTGAATCATTGGATAAAAAATTATTTATCTCCCTATGGAAATAACCACATCACAAGTACCATGATATTCGACCTCAGACCCTAGCATCCAAGACTATCCCTTAGGGATAACCTTCACATGTACTTATTGCATCCAAATCATTATTATGAAGTGCATTTGAAATATGGGTAATTATTAACATAATTGGTTACCTTAGGAAATAACCACACAATGGGTGCCACAATAAATTAGTTAAATCCAACTTCTGAAAAACCATAAAGAAAAACAAACAATAATATAAGTTTCACATCACCCTCACCCTAGCCATCAATGAATCACTAAAATGTCTATATTAACTCACATTATAAAATACCATATCTAACCATCACATAATACCCATCATATTCTAATATATGATACTCAAATATTAGCTATATTAGGCATTGATCATCTTTCTCAATGATCACTCGTTAGATAATCTCATAGTCCATAGGCCTTAATTCATCACTCAGACACCTCAAATCTCAAGACAAAGTAAGCTATATGATCAACTAATACTTTGTAGGTTATCCCACTAGATTTTAAGGGAATATAATCGATTTTATACCACATATCTAATCACTACTAAGGTGATCATATAATCCCTCTTTGCACATCACTACCCTAATAAAAACATATTGATAAGAAAATTCATACAATATTATACTGTTATGGGATACTTCCATTATCCATGATTACCCTTATGGCCCTCTTAGAAAATCACTACCAAATAATGTTTTTGCATGAGATTGAGTGTGGTGAGATGGAAACCACATCACACTTGTTGTTCACATTATATATTTATGCTTGGTTTATTGTGTAAAGTCTATTAAATATGTTTAATTGTTATAAAAGTATTTATTCTATGAAATTAAATTTTGGACTTGTGTTCTTTATTTATTTACATTCTTTCATTTATATAAGTTCATGATTAGAAATTATATATGATCCAAATCATTTTATGATCCATAAAGGAATGTAGGTGTTATATGTTTAGTCCAAAAAATTGGATCTACCCATATTGTCAACCACTCTTTGGTCCAGATGTGGTTTCCAATCCAGACACATTAGGTGCAACTAAAAATGTGGGAACAATATCAAACTATTGGTCCTAGTTTTCTATATTCCAATTAGATCAGGATACTTCCCTTGAAATCTATTAATCTGTCTTATACAAGGGAATGAGATATGATTTAATAAAAAACTTAATACCTTATCCAATAAATTACCGAGGTTTTCATTTGGAAATTCATTAATGAAACTATAAATTTTCTAAAACCTAGATACAATGGTTTTTTAGTATCACCATAGAAGTGTGTGATCAATGGTGTCTTCTCAATTACCACTACTCTAATATCAAAAATAATTTCTTCAATTTAATCAAACTTATTAACCTGATAATCTTAACCATTAATAGATCTTTAATTCTACCCAATTTCACAATACCAAATCCAAGGACTGTAACATGTATTGAAACCATAAAAAATTAAATGATATTTAATTTTTCTACTTTGAAATTCTATTTTATTTAAAAATTTCAACCAAATATATAAAAACATGTCATTTTTAGAACATTCTATTTTGAAAATTTTAAAAAATAATAAACTCTTTCATTATATTCATCACTTGTTCATAATGTTGTAATCCAACTATGATTCATTATCACCTATAATAAATTTAAAGTACTAAATATAATTTTTTTTGAAAAATATATTAAAATCTACCTTTATAAATAAAAATACAATAAAACACATGAAAAATGTTTCACAAATAAAATAAAGACAATAGAATTAAAAAAAGGTTTCAACTTAGACTTATTCAATTATAATACATTCAGAAAAAAATCTAAAAAAAATAATAACATTTATTTTAAAAGGTTGACCAAAATAAAACTCTACTTTGATTTCTTTTGATTATATAATTTGGTAATTATTATTTTCAAAATATATAAATAAATATAAATTATAAAATAACATTAAGAATAATATATTAGTGATGAAAACCATATCAATAGTGATAAGGATTCAAAAGGAGGAATATGATTTCATACATCATATTGAAAATGAAAATGTCACTTCATGTAATAAATACGAAGTGATATATACTATGAAGATGATTAAACAGGGAAATAATTTGATTATTTTTTTCTAATTATATTCAAAATAAATTGCAATCTTATTCTCCTTATCATATCATTTTAGAATGATCAATATTATTGTACTCTATGACTATAGATGATGTAGAAAGTAACATTAGGGAAGTGATGATGTTTTTTTGATGAAATCATTATAGTACTTGATGAGGGTTAAGCTGAAAAATTCCCCGATGAATTGTATATAAATATTTAACTAGATAATAGAAAATAAACAGGGGATAACTCTAAAAAACTATTATATTATTCTTGTGTTATTCAAATTGAATTATAAACTAACTTCCCCTATATTGTAATTATACAATCAATACAATCAAGACCTTACCAGGATGATCATTTAAATATATATTATCAATAATCCATATTCAAACTTTATAATCCATTATACCTTCAAAACACCCATTCATAATGAAAGAAAACAACATTCATTAATCATCCAAACACTCATTTGTTGAATTAAACATACCATACATGTTGTAAAAATATTTATAAGTAAATTAAAAATAATTTAAATGTCATGAAAAAGAATTAGAATATTTACAAGACACCCATTCATAAAAAAATCATTCCTCAGATATAACACCAGTTAAATAATTATTCAAGAAAATTAAACATACCTCAGTTGTCCTGACACTCATTAAATAATCATTTAGTCAAAGATATCACCTACTAAACATACCTTAGACACCCATTTATAAGTAAATAAACATGATTTATAACACTCATTCATCAAATAATCATACAAGAAAACCACAAGCTGAAAAAATATCAAATAAAACAGACCTTGGATGTGTGAAAAAAATTAAAACTATGATTAAAAACCATAGAGAACTATCAGAGAGAAATAGTGGCAGAGGATGAAGAAAAATGGGAAGTTGATGATGCCGGTGGTGATGGTGACAGTGATAGCACTTAAAATGCCAAGATCTATGAGTGAAGGTGGTGATAAGAATGACAGTAATGAGGAATAATGAGAGAGATAAATCATGACTAGATTTGTGGGAGAAGAGAAATGGGGTTTGTTTTGGATGAGAACACCGTAATAACACAAACTATGAAACCCAAACAAGAAATCAATGAGCGAGGAAGAGGAGAAAATAACATACCTTGGATTCTAGCCTTGATTCGTCAGAGATAATGTAGAGGAGGAGCACCGACAACCGGTGAGTTTCATGAAAGCTTGATAATCAAAACTGAATCAGTCATGGTTAGGGTTCTTTTAAATAGATTGAGAAGACCTTTATCAGTGCTTCCTAAAAAGCAACGATAAAGATACCTTTTATCAGTGCTAAATTAATTAGCGTTGATAAAGATGAAGCTTTATCAGTGCTAAAAAGTGACAATAAAAGGTATCTTTATGAGCGCTAAATGTTTAGTGTTGATAAAGATACCTTTTATCAGTGCTTCTTTAACGCTGATAAAGGATTTATAATTATAATTATAAATAAAAAATTTGTAAATATATTTTTATAATTATAAATTTATTTATTAGAGTTTTATAATTATTTAATTATAATTATATAAATAATTTTTTAAAAAATTATATTTTTTATTTATAATTATAAATATAAAATTTTATAAATATTATAAATTTACATTTATAAATATATTTGTAAATATATTTATAATTATTATTTATAATTGTAAATATATTTATATCATTATATATATTTATATAATTATATATATAATAAATATAAATATAGCAAATATATTCATTATTTAAATATATTTATATCAATATATATATTTATATAATTATATATATATATTTAATATATATATAAATATAGTAAATATATTAATTATTTAAATATATTTATTATAATTTTATAATTATTTAAATATATAATTATTTATTTATAAATATATAAATACCTTTTTAAAAAACTAATTTTTATATATATTTATATCATCATATATATTTATATAATTATATAAATGTCTATATATTTAATAAATAAATATAAATATAAATATAAATATAAATATGAATATAAATATGAATATAAATATGAATATAAATATGAATATAAATATGAATATAAATATGAATATAAATATGACTATAAATATGAATATAAATATGAATATAAATATGAATATAAATATGAATATAAATATGAATATAAATATGAATATAAATATGAATATAAATATGAATATAAATATGAATATAAATATGAATATAAATATGAATATAAATATGAATATAAATATGAATATAAATATGAATATAAATATGAATATAAATATGAATATAAATATGAATATAAATATGAATATAAATATGAATATAAATATGAATATAAATATGAATATAAATATGAATATAAATATGAATATAAATATGAATATAAATATGAATATAAATATAAATATAAATATAAATATAAATATGAATATAAATATGAATATAAATATGAATATAAATATGAATATAAATATGAATATAAATATAAATATAAATATAAATATAAATATAAATATAAATATAAATACAAATACAAATATAAATATAAATATAAATATAAATATAAATATAAATATAAATAAAATTATAAATATAAATATAAATATAAATATAAATATAAATATAAATATAAATATAAATATAAATACAGAAAATATATTAATTATTTAAATAAATTTATTATAAATTTATAATTATTTAAATATAAATAATTATTTATTTATAATTATATAAATACTTTAAAAAAATAATATTTATTTATTTATAATTATAAATTTATAAATATAGTAAATATACATAAATTTATAAATATATTTTTTATAAATATTTATTTACAAATATACTTTAACATTATTAATGAATATATAATCTTAAATGCACACATCTTAAAAATGAGTGACATTAAATAATTAAAAATGAGTAAACTTTAAAAATATTGAAAAAATGGATAAGTTTTATTAATTAAATATAAATTATTAAAAAATATGGATTTATATTAAAGTAAAGATGAATATATATTGAAAATACTAAAACATAGTAAAAAAATATATAAATAAATAATAGAAAATGATAAAATTCAAAAATAAAAATAAAAAATAAAAAATAATAAATTTGAATAAATAATAACTTAATGTCATAATATTAAAAATAAATAATTAAAATTTACCAATTAAAAACATAATATATTAAATGTATCATGAGTGTTATAATGAAATTATAAAATGAATACTAAAATTTGAATAAACTACACGAATATTAGGTGCATGTTATATAAGATTTCATTAATTGTATAAATATTTGTGTGTGTGCATTGTGTATAAAAATGTATTAATTACGTATATGCATGTGAAATCAATATAACACACGTTTGATATATGTTAAATTGAAAAGTCAAACAATTTTCAATTATGTCCATTACTCGATGCAATTAGTCAATATTTTCAATTAATATTAATTTTTAATTATAAATCAGTTTTCACTAAATATATGACTTATTTAATGTAAGCATAAATATTTTCTATTATATAAATCATATTTTAGGAAATATTATATATATATATATATAAATATATATGAATAAATTTTTATATTAAATGTATCAATGAATAAATTTATATAAAAGCCATTAAAATAATAAGTCATTAATATGTTTTTAATTATTAAATTTTATTCATTTTATATATTTATATTTAATATATATCATTTATTAATATTTATAATTAATATATATATATATATATTAAACTTATTCATTTTTATTAATAATTGTTTCATTTATAATTTTTTTAATAATTTTGTAATTTATTCATTTTTAATTTTTTTGTTTAACTATTACAATTTATTCATTTTATATATCTATATTTAATATATACTATTTATTAATATTTATAATATATATATATATATATATATATGTATATTAAATTTATTCATTTTTATTAATAATTATTTAATTAATAAAATGTTTAATATTTTCCTTAATTTACTCATTTTTAATTTTTATTTGTTTAATTATTTCATTTTATTCATTTTACATATCAATATATTTAATATATACTATTTATTAATGTTTTTAATTTATAAATGTATATTAAATATATTCATTTTTATCAATAATTATTTAATTAATAAAATTGCTATTTTTTTATAATTTACTCAATTTTAATTTTTATTTATTTAATTATTTCATTTTATTCAGGACCTTTATCAGTGTTTTTTACTAGCATTGATAAAGGCCAGCACTGTTAAAGTTTGTTTTGTAGTAGTGGAAGAAAAGAATGGATATGATGGCGGAAAAATCCATTTGTGCGGTAAACATTAAAACAAAGATTCAATTCACACTTTTGATAAAAAGTCAAAAGTACCTCATTCAAAAAATGAAAAAAATGATTTCTTTGAAAACTTTTAAAAGAAAGTCAAATATGGTTTAAAATGACTTTAAATAATCATTTGATCATAGAAAATAATAGTCTTGAAAACATTTTAAGAAACATGAACATGGAAGAAAATTTTCATCAACCAAAGAGGAAATAATTTCGCTTTTTCTAAAAAAACATTTTCTCAATCGTATTAAGTACCAAATGTAGAAAAATGAAGGAAAAAAATTTAACTTAATAGATAACTATATTATAATAAAATATATGGAATTTAAAATAGTATGAGATTATAATTTCTTTAAATGGATTTTTAAACATAAACAATCCAAAATAAAAATGAGATTATAGAATAAACCCTTACATTAGACTTTTTCTTGGTTGGATGTGTTATATAATACTGAATAATAAATTAAATTTATGAAATAATTAATAACCTATTTTATCTATATTTCATTATTAAGGTCCTTTTATAATCATTTGGCATCCATTCATTGAATAGTTCTTATTGACATTGACCACTTAAGGTTGTTCAATCAATTTATCCAAAATTATTTTGACACATTGATTGTGGTTAAAGGTGTTATGAAATTGTTTAATTATCTAATTTTTTTAATAATTCCATGAATATTTTTTTTTCATTATATATAATTTTATAATCATTCATGCATGTTGGTAATAGAAAAACAAATCACATCGCTTCGTGGAGGGGTAGTTCACACATACGCATGGATGGCGTTATCATTCTAAAATTGATGGAAAGGTAAAAAGGTAGATTATATATTATATTTATAGAATCATAATTATTTCATAAATATTATATATATTTATTATTTTCATCTTTATAACCATCCAAGTAAAGTAGTGATGAGATACAATTTATACCTCTACGTGGAGACGGTAGGTCATACATATGCACAAATGATGTTTTCATTTTTCATAGGATGGAAAGTAGATGAAAAATAGATGCAACATTAACATAAAAACATCTCAGTATAGTGAATTATGTTTATTTAATTATGTTAATATGGTTATTGAATATTTCTAGGAGGTTTAAGAAGAATGTAATTTGAAAAATCTCAATAGGAACATATACATCTTCTTTTGGTAACCTCATTTGTATTACAACCAAATCCTTCTTGAAGTAGTTTTTGGTGAGACCAAGACCTCTAGAAAGTGTGGAGGGATGTTGTTAAGGTATTTTTTTAGATATTTGTCTAGCTAAGTGGCTCATGTATTTTGAATAATAGATGAGAGGGGGTGTCCTTTTATAAGTGAGGTGGGCGGAAAACTTGTAAATACTTGAAACTTTGTTATATAATATAGGTATTACTCAAGTAAAGTAGCTCCAAATTATTATATATTTTAACATGATAAAGTTAAGGTTAAAATACAACCAAAAAATGAGATTTAATCAAGTTTTTATGTTATCTTGAAGCTTTACCCATTTATTTTAAACCCTTTTAACACATTTTACCATTAAATGAAGTAATAAATATTTACCATGGTTACTATTTATAATGATAAAAAATTTAGTAGAACTTATTACCTAATATTAATTATTTTTATTATTAATATGGAATCCATTTAACAGGATTCAATTTCTAGAAGTGGTAAAAATTACTTTTAATATATGTTCATGAAATGTATTGAAAACCGTTTTTAGAAAAATGTTTATTTTAAGCATAAAAATGATTTTATAGTAAAATAAAGTATAAGTTTGATTACAATGGAATTAATTATATCATGTTAAATAAAAGGAGGCTTATTTTTCTTTCAAATTAAACCAAAATTTAAAGTAACCTTGTAAATACTTTATTAATAGAGAATAACTAAAAACAGTTTTTATATGAACAAAAACATTACTTAAATTTACAAAATATTAAGAATATATTTATAAGTTCAATATTATATTTTTATATGAATTATATTAATTCGGAAATATAAATTTATTCTAGAAAAAATGTTTATTAAATTTATTTATTCTTATATAATTATAATTTCATTGAAGCGACAATATTTGAAAATAGATATTTTCACTATTCAAACAAAAATCAACTATTTCTAAAAAATCTCAAAAATTTACTCTATGATAACTTTGACATGATGAATTAAAAAATGAAATTCATTTAATTAAATTGAATTTATAAATTTTCATAATTTATTTTTTAATCACATTCCTGTTAAATTATGCGCATTAGCCTATTGTTTCTTTAGAAAGAAATGTCTTCTTACTATAATTGAAGCTTGAGTGCCACAATGATGGCCTGAGCAAGGTGTGAGTACAAATCAATAGGCCACCACCAATAGAGTCCCTTAATATAACCATTCTAATAAATATAAGTACACATGAAGTGATACAAATAAATAAATTAATCAAAATAAAAATTTAACAATTTAATTTAAAAGTAGTAACTAACCACCAATATTGGGACTCTGCGATGACACCCAAGATCAGTCTATACTACCATCGATCCTTAGGCATGTAACCCTGATCAAACATACCTACTTAGTTTAGTTTTGGGTTTCTATGAGAAATTCGTATGGACCATTCCAACCATAGTACAATGACCACACTTATGGGTGTTTTCTTTAGTAACTCAAGACCACCTATAAGGACGTTTTCAGTATAGGGTACCACAAACCACCTTATAGGGTGTTTTTTGTATCAATTATCACAACCTTCCTATAAGGAGTATTCAAAATATTCCCAAAAGTAGTATTCATGACCTCCCCATATGTATTATTCACAAACTCCACATAGGGAGTATTTACAACCTCCCATAACGAGAGTTTTCTTTAGAAAGTAACATAGCTATCACCATGGGTGTTTTCCATATCCTTATTTCAAGAAAGCCTCAAGGGAGTATACCTACATAATATAAAACTTTCCCCGAAGTATTTTTCCATTCAAATCATCAATATCACCCCAAGGGTGTTTTCATTTCCTTTTAATATAATTCAACACACATTTTACCATTTCCATAAATAAACCATAGAGATCACTTCATTTTACATTTGAAATTTACAACATCTCATTTTCTATCCATTCAAGGCCCATTTCTACCCATTATAATTTCAACATAAAAAACATTCTATTTTCCATTTATAGGTCATGGTTTACCAATTTATTACTTCTTACCATTTCATAATTCATCACTTTACAATTCATCAATTACCAAAACCCAACACCAAATTATAATCTCCCACTTATTTTTATAAGAATATATATCAGTATTTGTATTATATTTCACAATAATTAATCTAAATAATAATTACCTTTAAGTGTTTAAACCATGGTTCACCAATTATCAATTTTCAAACAAAAAATTTCATGATTTCAGCTTTCATTTCACAAAAATTCCATGGAAATATTTATCATTAAATCGGGCTTTATAACATGTTTAAACTGAGAATTTTAACTAAAAAAGGACACATTTAATTCATATAATTTAAACTAGGTCAATTTACAGAAAGGAATGCATGGTTGTACAACACAATACTTTAAAAAAGATGAGATCTTGTGAGTTAATGTTTAAGGAAAACCTACCTTAACCTTATAGGGTCCTACATATCTGGTAACGAGCTTCAGTTCAGCTTAAATTGGAAGAAAATGAAGAACCATACAAAAGGTATGAAAATAGGGGTTATTAAACATAAACAACAAGGGATATCTTAAAAGATATATAAATAAAGGAGAGGATATGGAGTCATATCCTTACCTCTAGCTTCTATTCTCTATTGATGACACTCCAAATGACCAAGGATCCAAGGAGATATTCCAGGGAGAAGAGAAGAGAGGGAGGGTTATCCAAGGATTTTATTGAGCATTTGAGGGGAAAAAACCTAATTGGGGGTTAAAGGGGTGGCCCTAGTGAAATTATAGGCCTTCCCCTATAATCTTAAAAGTATCCTAGAGACCATTGGCTAACCAGTGGCACTAAAACAACCATTCTATAGGCCTAAGCCTCTTATAGCCCCCCCAAACACTTTTGGAATCCCACCAAACCCCTGAAACACTTCTATTTCTGAGAAAAGACACCCAAATAAGGGCCTTAAACATGAATCAACAAGAAAAAGTATTAAAACCATTATTAAGGGTCAAGGTATTACAACTATCACACCATATAATAACTCATCCTCGAGCTGTACTCCTAAACATCACTGAGCCCCATCATTGATTCTCTTCACAATTTTGACCAGTCCCAACTTTGGGCACAAGCTTCCCTCACATATGAACTTGTTGGTGTCCCAAACATGATGTCACCCACAAGAACATGTAGTCACCCACTTAGAACTCATGAGGTCTCCAACACTAATCCGTACATGTCCCTTGCCCACCCTAAGAAGTTCCCATGTTTTCCTGAGATCAAATAGACATGCTAAGAGGCCTCCTACACCAAGCCTGGTGTAACAACTATAACCCATTGACCTCTCAATAACCAGGTTCATGCCAAAACTTCACCCAAACTAGTTTCATTGCTCAAAGCCTCATTGTACCGTACCACAAAACACAAACATTTCAACTAACTCCACCCCAAATCCCCACCTTCAGTGGAATTTCTAGTTTCCGAAGCATTAGAACTCATAGTCTCATTACTGAGACTATCTATAACATGGGGCCTTGCCTCTTAATTTATGTTGAAAGGATTCCCCATAGCACTAAAACTTCATATTCCTGATTACTCTACTAATCTACTTCCCAAAAATTACCCCTAGTCATATCACTCAACCATTATCACACAACTAAAAAATATCAACCACCAACATGAAAATCTACCCCAAAATTGATAATTGATTCATCAAAACTCAAACCCTGGATTCTAACGTCACATTCAAGAAACAAAATTGTCTTGTACTCATCATCTATTCAAGAAGACCAGACTCATCTACTTTTCCTCAAAAAGGCCCAAAATATTCTCAAATATCACATTCAAACTCAAATGATGTTCTTAACATGGATTTCATCAAGCCACACCAAATTTAAAAAGGGTTATAGTCAAACCTCCTCAAGACGACCTGTCTCAAAATAGATCAACCTTCACTAATGCGCTACCTCACTTACTGATCATAATTCTTAGCTCAAAAGGCATCTAGATACCATACAATCATGCAAATTTTAGTTCAAAATAAATTTATGGTGTCATTCTATGACTAAATCCTCCACCGACCCAAACTATCTTCATTATGTACCACATGCACCGAAACACCCCTGATATGACTCCCACTTGAATTGCCTAAACTTACCTCAATTCTAATGCTAATGCTCAAACTACCTCTAAAACTAAATCTAAACTCCAAATATGGTAATATCCAAAAAAAAAATAGATAAAATTAAATTCACCTACACATCAGTATCTTAGAGTCATTTTGATTATCCATCGACTGGTCTCACTTTATCCATGGTCCTACCCACATGGAACCTCATGCTCATGACTGATTTGATACTCCCCACCATAGGATCATCCTCATCCATTTCTATGTGAAAATACCATATGTGATTTACAAGCTTGTACCTAATAGAAAACACATAACATCACTATCACCCATTCCCGGCTTACCAAGCAAATGATCAGCAGTATCCACCGATTTTCACTCAAACAAGGGCCACACCCCTAACTAGACAATGGTGCACTCCCCACCATATAGACTCACTTATACTAAACCTAGAGCATAAACTTGATATATTACATCATAAAAAAACATTTTACTCCTCCCAATCCATGCTCATTCATCACATTATCCCATAACAATGGTTAAGCTCAAATCAACCATGCCACTACACCTCAACCCATCCACGACATCTTCCCCCAGCACAGGTGCATCCTTTATTATTAACAATAACCCCAGGTAACCAGCATGCACTAAATGATGGGTGTATTCTCCCATACCACCCAATCCACACACCAAACGACATAACACATCTCCCATACGTGCTTGCCTCTAATGGGTGCACACTCCTGCGCAACCTGACCATAAATACCTAACTCAAATCTGGTGATTCATATCTCATTAAAACTAGTATCACGTTCCTAAATCGCATGATAGTCCCACCAAGAAAAATCATCCTAAGAACTTTTCAAAACCTAATCATCACACTATAAAAAAAACTATTTACATGACTATGTTAAGATGGTATGGAGAATGATATTCTCCTTAGATACCAAATGTATGATCGAAATAATGAATGATACTGATTGTAGTATCGCATGATTCTCAATATACAAGGGGGGGGGGTGAATTGTATACTTTAAAAATTCTGTAGGAACTTTTAAAGTTGATTAGAAACCTTTCTATTATTTAACAAGGTTAAACAAGGTAATTCAAAAAACCTCTGAGTTCTGCAAACTTGCTTGATTCTGGAAATGTGATTATGAGAATGTAATTCTGGAAAGATGAATCCAGAAATGAAACTTAACAAAAGTTTACAAAGATGAAGATTATACCTTAAAGCGTATAAAATCTTACTAAATCAAAGTGTAAAAATGTAAGGAAGTATAAGATAGTTATACTTTCCTCAAAAAACAAAATACAGCGGAAAACTTGAAACAAACAAGTAACAAGTAGTAAATATTTTAACCCAAAGAGAAGGGTATCTAACAACCTTGGTTAAATGTCTATTGATTTATACTTTTAAGAAAGTCTGCCTTACCCACACCAGGGTAAGCCCTCGATACGAAGATCGGAGTTTGTCTTGCTATCCCCACAAGACCTCAACTTCAAGGTAGTTAGCACCTCTATCTTCCTTAACAAGTAAGTCCTCGAGCTTTAAGGTAGTTGACACCTATATATTCCTATCCCCGGAAGCCCTTGAATGTACTCAGCAACATTCAGAGTTGCACGAAGAAAATATGAACAAGATGTTCAGTACGCACTAAGCATGAGAGTATCTCTCTAGAAATCTCTTCAACAACACGAAATATCTAGAGTTATAGAACAATGTTGAGCTCAATAAAATGAGCTCCTATTTATAGGCACAATCTCAATGGTCAGCTCCCTCCTCCAATGGTTATATTTTCCCTTGAATTTCAGAGGGACCTGTACACATGTCACTCAAACAATAGTTAGTTAGTAAATGAATGCACAAAATCATTTTATAATGAAAACATGTATAAGAAAAAATATGATTACTTAAGAAAATTCAATTTTCAGAATGTAAGAAAAAATGAACATTCAGATTCTACCCAAAAACTATTCAGAGTCTATAATACATGGATATTCAAATTCTATTTATCATAAGAATTCAGATTTAGAATTATATAGAATTATGGAGTCTGAATTTCAAGGAAATTCAGAGTCTTGAATTTAGTATAATTTGGAGTCTGAATTCATAAGAGTTTGGAGTATGAACTTACAAAGTTCGGAGTCTTAATTCATAAGAGTTCGGAGTCTGAACTTACAAAGTTTAGAGTCTGAATTCAGAGAACTCAGAGTCAGAAATCATAAGAGTTCGGAGTCTGAATTCAGAGAACTCAGAGTTAGAACTCATAAGAGTTTGGATTTTGAATTCATATAACTTAGAGTTAGAACTCATAAGCATTCAGAGTCTAAATTCAGAGAACTCAGAGTTAAAACTAATAAGAGTTTGGAGTCTGAATTCAGAGAACTCGGAGTCAGAACTCATAAGAGTTTGGAACTTGAATTCAAATCCTGAAAATAGAATGCTTTATATCTAAGTATATATATGATTTTGAGGTTTTGAATATAAAACCGAATTTTATACTTAGAAAAAATGAACTATGAAAAACATGGTAAGGATAAATTTCCTTGGGGAAGGAAATTTTCCCCATGAAAGTAAAACATAGGGTAAATGAAATTTTCCTTAAGATAAGGTGTTTGTGATTTTCAAAACATAAAGAAATAGTAAAGTCATAAGGAAACCTTATTTAATCAATAGTCTCTCCAAACATAAAGGAATGAAAAATTCATAAGGAAACCTTATCGACTCAACAATCTCCCCCTTTTTGGAAAGCACTAACATCCTTTTGAAAAAGAATATAAGGACTTAGAAAATATTTTTCTAGACTTTGAAAATAAAACTTATCTCCCTTATCACATGGGAAAGGATGAATACGACTAACTCCCCATTAGGATTTGGACACTAAGGATCGTATTCTTGATTTTCGGAATGAGAATAAGCATTTTATTTCATACGAAAATATTCTTGCATAAGAACTCCCCCTTAGATGAACACTCCCCCTTTCTTAGGGAAATTTCTTCTTTACTTAGAATTATTTTTCCTTTCTCCCCCATTGTGATTTTCAAAAATAAATATAGGGAATGGAAAAAATAATATGGTACCTGAAATATTAGTACAAAACATCCAAAAAAAAGAGCAACCAAAATTTCATTAAGATTGGAAAAATTTATACAACAAGGAAAATACAACAAAAGATCAGATTTAAACAATATTATCCTTCCTTTTCCTTGGGAATCAACTTCTTCACTATTGTTTTGAGCTTCTTAATCTACTTGTGATCTTCCTCTACTCATTTAATAATCTGATCCAGATCCTCAACTTTCTTCTCTAAAGCTTTGATTCTATCATCCTGAGCCTTAATAATTTCAGCCCGAGCCTTCAGGACTTCTTCCTGCTTGACAAGATTTTCTTTAATCTCAATCAGAAGATCTATTTCTGTCTTCCAGCTTTGAGAAACTAAATACAACTTCCCATTCATATCTTTTACCTCTTGAATCTGATAATTCTGTTCCAGAGTCAACTTCTCTTCAAAACTACTTGTGAGATCCTTGATCTTACCATATTCAATGTCAAATGCCTCCTTGAAACTATATTGGAACTCATCAAGATCTCTCATATCTTCAACTATCTTCTTTGACTAGCTAACCATTTTCTTACAAGACCTTTTTTGGGCATCGTAGTTAATGAGAAAAATTCTTGAAATCAGCCTCAAGCATTACACACTTATCCATCACCATGGATACTGAATCAAATTTTTAGTTCAAGGTGTGTTGAAGCATTTGACATATCAAGTCAATGCTTGGAAAAACCGGAATGGTCCCAACAAGATTCTTCAATGACTGAACAATGAAATCATGTCCAAGGGATGATGCTTCCGAATCTGAAATTTTGCTTGGTGATGGCTCTTTCTCTAGCTCAACAAGTTTCCTCTTTGAAGATCCACCACCTTCCTTATTCTTCACAATAGCTTTAGTAGGTGTATCAACAACCACCTGTTTTCCCTTATCAGTTCTCAGAATGGATTCCTCATCTGGAGATTTATGTTCACTATCAGATAACTGAACAATTTTATCTTCATCTATCTCTTATTTATTAGCTCTTGACTCAGCATCCTCAGGGTGAATGAAGTCATGATTAGAACTTTCTTCCTCAAAGAGCTTATTCACTTCATCTTCAATCTTGTCATCTAACCTAGGAGTAACAAGATTTGAATATTCTGCTTGAGAGGTTCGGATTGACAGATTCTCAGATGGACTTTCCTTCTCATAAAAGTCTTCCACTTGTTTAATCAAATATTCGGTATCGCCACTACCTTCTTCTTATTTTTCTTCTTCCATTACTTTTTCTACTTCTTTTTCTTTTTCTTTTTCTGGAGTCACAAACTTATTTCCAAGGGTTTTAGGTAAAATTTATACCAAGAAGGATTCTGGTACCAGAATGATCTCTGATTCTTTCTCAGTAGCCTTTAGAAGGGATTGAATAATCTATACTTCATTCATCTTCTTCTTTTGCTTCCTTTCTTTAGCTTTCTTTTCAAGCTCATTATCTGTCTTCTCTTTTAAGGCTTTTTCTTTAGTAGGATACAAACCAAAACTTGGCTCCCCTAATTTCTTGTTCTATTTATCTTCTCTACACTTAGAAACTACCTCATCTAGATATGATTTTTTCTTCTTAGGTTTTGGAGGTGAGAATTCAATTTCCTTGGGATCTGGAGATTTTACTTCCACTACTACTTCCTTCAACTTCCTATTCCTTCCTCACTTTTTGGAAGGTTCAGCCACTTCTTATTTTTTCAGAACAACTTCAGCTTCTTCCTCTGGTAAATCATAAAATTCTCCTAAGTCTGTAGAAAAACCGATGTTCATCCTCTTCAGGGTATCATTACTGACTAACATGACTTTTCAATTCCTTGGCTTTGAGCTGCAAGGAATTTTAAGAGATTCTAAGCACCGAACAATTAACTTGGAAAGAATGGCTGGATACATGATTATCTGATCCTTCAAGTTTCCATTCTTAATATTCTCAATCGTAATGAGAATATGCTTAACCAGATTGATATTACTTAGATTTACCAATAAATCCAAGATATACATGTCACTCTTATTCAATGTATCTTTGTCACCTTTTCTCAGAATTATGAATCCTTGAACCCATAATTTGAGAATCCAATAATTTGTAGACAAGTGGGAGATCTTCAGAGTCTTTAAATCAGAGAGTCCAAGACATGCCATAGCCTTATCCTTAACAAAACTTCCTTTTACATCTAGCAACTTATGAGAACATAACTCAACTTCCCCTTCATATGGAATACCAACCAAACTAGCTGCCTTAGTATATGAAAGAGCATAAGTCTTTCCATAGCTCTTGAACAAAAGCTTCTCTCTTCCTTCTTCCTTAAGTAAACTGACTGATTCATAAAACTCAACTAGCAAATCAGGATACACCAAATCTTGAGCTCCTAGTTTCAATACAGAAATGCTCTCCCATCTATTGAGATTAATGTTCTTCGATATTATAGAATCATACTTAGAGAAGAATTTTGGATGCACCAACCTTTCTCTATAGATCTGCCACTCCAAGATTAGTTTGGAAGTAGACATATATTTCTGAGAGGATTATTTGACAGACATTCGGAATTGAGAAACCCTTAACAATCTGGAATGAGATTATATAGAAGGATAGAAATTTAGCACGCGAGAGCTTGAGACTCGATGTGGGATAACCATAGAGGGGTCCTTTATATAGGCGTTTGATGCGACAGTTCATCTTCCAAACTCAATACAATGGCTGAAAATCTTTCTAATCAGATCTGATGGTTGATATGATAGCCATAAGGAAATCTTAGATCTGATCTTTTGAGGTTTTTTTAATAAAAACATTAAGATTTATGGAAAAGGGAATCTGAAAAAAAAAATTAAAAACAAAAGAAACTACCAGAAAGTAAAGGATGATTACCACTACTAGAAATCTAACCTTTCCCAATGCTTCTATACCAATGGTTTGTAAAAACTGTTGGTATAGGCCCCCTTTCCCAACAATTTGGCCAAACCGTTGGGAAATACCACCTTTGAGGTCACTTTTCCCAATAGTTTGGCCAAACCGTTGGGAAAAGTCCACTTTGAGGCCACTTTTCTCAACGGTTTGGCCAAACAGTTGGGAAAGGGTAGGCAACTATCCCAACGGTTCTCAAAACCATTGGGATAGGCCTTTCCCAATGGTTTTGATAACCATTGGGATAGGTGCCCTTATTTTTTATGAGTATATTTTTTCAAATATTGTCAAATAAATCAATATATAAATTACACAAACACACACACACACACACACACACACATATATATATATATATTTATCCAAATATATTCATAAAGGATACTCTAGGATAGTGGTAAAGTCATTGATTTATAACATAGGGGTTATGGGTTCAAACCTCCAATGGAACTCTTTTTTATATATTTACCTATCCCAACAGTTTCCTTAAACTGTTGGGAAAGACCTATCCCAATTTTTTTTCAAATTGTTGGGAAATACCTATACCAACGGTTTCAAACCGTTGGGATATGGCTTCATATGGTTGGTTTTCCCAACGGTTCAAGTCAAACCGTTGGCAAAAACTATCCCAACTGTTGTGCCAAACTGTTGGGATAGGTTCATTTTTCTAACATATCCCAACGGTTTTGTGTAAACCATTGGGAAAAGATTTCCCAGCAGCTTACTTACCAATGGTTTGCAGAACTGTTGGTATAAGATATACCAACAATCCTGCAGGCTCTCCCAACAGTTCAGAACCGTTGGGAAATTGTCTATTTCTAGTAGTGTATGAAAACTTAGGAAAGGAAACATACCTTTTGTATTTCTAGGAATATTATTCATATTGAGGAAAATTTTTCTTAAAGAACTTTAGATTCCATAAAAATTTTGATTGTTAATTTTTTTTGAAAAACTGACTACAAAAATTTTAGAAAATCTTCATTATGAAAAACATAGAAAATCTTCATTATGAAAATTTTAAGTACGAAAATATTCATTACGAAAATTTTAAGTACGAAAATCTTCATTACGAAAATTTTGAGTATGAAAATATTCATTATGAAAATTTTAAGTAAGAAAATCTTCATTACGAAAATTTTGAGTATGAAAATCTTCATTACGAAAATTTTAAGTACAAAAATTTTTAGACTACGAAAAATTTTAGACTACGAAAAATTTTATACTACCAAAATTCTAGACTAAAAAAAGTTTTATACTAACTATATATATAAAAAAATTAATAAAGGAAAATTTAGAAAATATTACTACAAAAAATTTCATTACGAAATATTTGAAAAATCTGACTATGAAAATTTCCATTTTGAAAGATTTGAAAAAATAACAAGAAAATGTACTCTCTCTATGAAAAGAAGTTAATTACTGTAAGGAGATTGGTTTTAAAAGAAAGTTAACAAGGAATATTACCTTATGGTTATTATTCCTAACTTCTGTTTAATGTATTCAAATCTATCATAGGGTAAATATTTTATGAAAATATCATGAAGTTGATCTTGTGTTCTAATAAATTGAAGAATGATATCCCCTTTTTGTGTGTGACCCTAAGAAAGTGATGCCTAATATCTATGTGTTTTTCAAGGGAGTGGTGTGCAGGGTTTTTACTTAGGGAAATGACACTAGTATTATCACAAAAAATTTGTGTTTTGGTAAAACTCATACCATAGTTTGTGAGTGTGTGTTGCATCCACAACACTTGAGCACAACAACTTCCAGCTGCTATATATTCAGCTTCAGTAGTGGAAAGTTCTACTGAGTTTTTCTTATTTCATGACCAAGAAACAAATGAATCTTCTAAGAAATGACAAGTTCCGAATGTACTCTTTCTATCCATTCAATATCCACCAAAGTCAGCATCCGAAAAACTTTTTAGAACAAAATAATTTCCAGAAGTATAAAAGAGTCCTAAATCCATGGTTCCCTTTAAGTAGAAAAAAATTATTTTCACTACCTTTAAATGAGATTACTTAGGATTGGATTGATATCTTGCACATAAGCATAATGAAAACATTAAGTCTGGATGACTAACTGTCAAGTAAAGTAAAATTCCTATCATACCTCTAAAAGATGTTTGATCTACTGGTTTCCCAGCTTTATCAAGATCAAGTGTGTTTGAGGTACCAATGGGAGTAATAATACTCTTAGTGTTGTCATATCCATAATTTTTAAGAAGATATTTAATATACTTATGTTGGGATATATAGATTAATTTTGGTTTTTTAGAACTTTGAAAACCGAGGAAAAATGTTAACTCACCTATAATACTCATTTCAAACCCAAATTTAATTAGATCTACAAAGGAATCAGTTAAAGATTGCTGAGTTGAACCAAATATAATTTCATCAACATAAATTTGAACAATCAAATTTTTTTTCTTATCTTTCTTTATAAAAATGGTTGGATCAACATTTCCCTTAACATAATTATTTTGAATTAAAAATCCTATAAGCCTATCATACCAAGCTCGAGGGGCTTTCTTAAGTCCATACAAAGCTTTGGTAAGTTTAAAAACATGTTTAGGACGTTTTGTATCTTCAAAACCAGTGGTTGTTCAACAAAAACTTCCTCTTGAACAAAACCATTAAGTAAATCACATTTCACATCCATTTGAAAAAGTTTTAAATTGAATAATGCTGCAAAGGAAAGTAGAATTCGAATAGATTCAAGTCTATCTACTGGAGTATAGGTTTCTTCATAGTCTATTCCTTCTTGTTGATTATAGTCTTTAACAACCAATCTAGATTTATTTATTACTATGATTCAATTTTCGTCACATTTATTTCTGAAGACCCATTTGAATCCAATAAAAAAAGTTTCCTTAGGTCTTTCAACCGAGGTCCAGACTTTATTCCTTTCGAATTCATTTAGCTCATCGTATATAGATTTTATCCAATCATCATCACCTGAAGCTTCATTAGTGCTTTTTGGTTATAATTGGTAAGGGAATTCTAGATGTTCAATTTCATTTCTTAAGGAACTTCTAGTCCTTACGGGTTGATGTACACCACCAATGATACTATCATTGGGATGTTTCTTAAGAAACAACTGATTTGGGTTTTTTAAAACCTATTCATCAACATAGGGTAGAAAATATTCTAGGGTAAATGCTTCAAAAACTACTTCTTGGACATTTTCCTTATCAAAATGATCTTCTAACAAAGGTTGATAATCAGTTTTTGAAAACACATCTGAAGATGTAGGTTGGGGTTGTTTAAAAACAAAGGGATTAGTTTCATAAAATTTGACATGTACTGTCTCTTCAACAGTGCAAGTGTTTTTATTGAAAAATCTATAAGCCTTAGAAGTTTTGGAGTAGCCTAATAAAATTCCTTCATCAGATTTTGGTGCGAATTTGTGAAGATTATATTTAGTATTCAAAATGAATACTTTGCAACCAAAAACCTTGAAGTAGGAAAGTCTAGGTTTTCTACCATTCCATAATTCATAAGGAGTTTTATTAAGAAAAGGTCTAATCAAAACACAATTTATAGTATAATAAGAAGTACTTACAACTTCAGCCCAAAAATGTTTAGCTATAGAATATTCACTCAACATGGTTCTTGTTATCTCTTGAAGAATTCTATTTCTTCTTTCAACAACAACTTTTTGTTGAGGTATTTTAGGTGCTGAGAAGTTATGAGTAATGCCTTTTCTACTACAAAAAGTTTCAAAATTAGAATTTTGAAATTCTTCTCCATGATCACTATGAATAGTTATCAAAGAAATATTTTTCTCATTTTTAACTTGGATTCTAAAACATTTGAAATAAGAAAAAGTTTCAGATTTCTTTGCTAGAAAATAGACCCACATAAATCTAGTGTAATCATTAACTAAGACAAATACATAATATTTTCCTCCAATTCTTCCAATTTGTGTTGGTCCAATAAGATCCATATGTTAAACTGTAATTCATTAGTAGTTGATACTTCACCGACTGATTTAAAACTTGATTTATGTTTCTTTCCATGTTGACATGGATCACAAACTTTTGAAGAATCAAATATAAGCTCCGGTAGATCCTTAACTAGTCTTTTCTTAGAAAGTTTTAATAGGTTCCTAAGGTTATAGTGTCCTAACCTTCTATAGGCCACAACCAAGAATGATCTTCCATTGAACTAAGGCAAGGTAGGTCTTGGATCCTAAGGTCTTCTAAGTTTAGTGGGTAAACATTCTCTTGCCTATTTGCAGAAAGAATAAACTCTTCCTTGGAATTGTGCACTAAACACTTTTCATTCCTAAAATTCACAAGATAACCTTCATAACATAATTGACTTATTCTAATGAGGTTTCGCTTAATACCCTTAATAAATAAAACATTTGAAATCAAAGTTTTTCTAAGAAGAACAGTGTTACCTATACCAATAATTTCTCCCTTAGCATTATATCTAAAATTTACTTTTCCTCATTTCATCTTGATAATCTTTTCAAAGTAGTTTTTGTTACCAGTCATATGCCAGGAACATCCACTATCCATGTACTAAGTATTGTTGTTGGTACTTTCTTTATTTTCCTAAAAATATGAATGTTAGACTTTCAGAATCTAAACTTTCTTGGATCTGGAAATTTTAGAAAGAAAAATTTTAGGCACCCACATTTTCTTAGAAAAATAGGACTTGTGAAATCCTAATGACTGGGTTTTGTTTAGGGAAAAATTTCTTGCCCAATTCCCCCCACACTGACACTTAGTGCAGAATGGAGCACTTTGAGGAACAAAATAATTGTTACTAAAAATCAGTTTTGAACTAGTATAACCAAAACTAGAACTATTCCTTTATGGTCGGATTTGAGAATACATTTTATCAAAATTTTATTTACCTAAGGTAAAGTTTGAAAAACACTTAACTCAAGGAAAATATTTCGGATTTTAGTTTAATAACGAAGTTCTTATCTTCCAAAATATTTGTTTTTGAACTAGAGTTAGGCTTAAAAATTTTTTTCTTAGAAATTACTTTTTCTAGGTCCTTAGAAAGCTTATCCTTCTCAGAATTTACTTGCTCAAGGTTTTTTGAAATACTTTCAAAATCAAAAATTTTCTTATCAATATATTTATAAAGATCTAATATTTCTTTAGTAAGTATAGAAATATTAGAATTTTCCTTATCAATCTTTTTGTTGAGTTTTGAATTCTCATTATCAAGAAGCTTAGAAAACCTAGAAACTTATTTATATGTGGGTAAATTATTATCCTCATCAGAAGAAGATTCTTCATCCGAAGATTCATAATATTTACTATCACTATAATTATCATTTAGGGATACATTGGTCATGGATTCAATATTGTTTACCTTAGCCATTAAGCAATGATTTTCAATAGGTAGTCTAACTATTAGACCAAGATTATTCTATCCAAAAGATTCATACTCTAATGATTCATCTGAAGAGTCACCACCACTGGCACTCCAGGTGTCATTAGTTTTCAAGAATTTCTTAGCTTTTTCTTTGTATTACTTCTTCATATTTCTCTCAGAATGCTTTTTTTTTTCTTTCCTTTCTTTTAAGCATAGGACAGTCATGTCTTATATGTCTAGCTCACTTGCATTCATAACATGTGAATTCTGAATCTTTCTTATCTTTCCTTTATTTATTCTTGTATCTAGATCGAAAATTCTTCTATCCAATAATCTTGTTCATCCTTCAAGCAAGATTGGATAGTTCATTTTCTGAAGATTCACTTCCACTAGATTCGGATTGAATAAAAATCTTCTTAGACTTAGATCTTGTAACTATCTCAAGAGTCTTGGATTTCATATGATTTGAAGTTGTGGTAAAAGAAACACCACCATTCCCATTATTATTCTTAATATTATCAGCATCTCTCTTCATTCTAGTCTCGTGTTGAAGAATAGTTCCAAAAATTTCATTAACAGAAATCTGAGTAACCTTTATATTCTCATCTATAGCTGTTCTCTTGGATTCCCACTCATTGGGCATGATGTCTATGATTTTTTCCACAATAGATTCATCATCTAATCCTTTCTCACCCATAGATTGTAAACTATTAACAATAGTAATAAACCTTTGTTGCACCTTACATATGGGTTCTCCATAAGGAAATAAAAAACCATGATACTCATCTCTGAGCATGGATCTTCTAGTTTTAATAACTTTGGAAGTTCCAAAGTGAGTAACTTAAAGCTTCTTCAATATACAATTTGCTTCTCCAAAAGATGAAATTTGGATATAAATATTTCTAGTCATAGAATAAAGCAATGTATTGCGTACCTTATAATTTAGTTTATATTCATGCTTTTCTTGATTGGTGAAAGTACTAACTTCCTTGTCAGGGATTTTATATCCTCTAGTAAACCTGAAAAAATTGTCTACTCCAGTATTGATAATGAATGTCTTCATGTGATCTCTCCAATATTCATAACCATTCCCATAAAAAATAGGTGGTCTAGTTGGATTTAGGTTTTCAATGGAACCAACATTGATTCCTGCCATCTTAAAGAAAATATTTCCACACAAACTTGTCTGTAATAAAAGTTTGTAAACAAAGAAAATATTCCTCAGCAAGAAAAATATAGAACAATGAAAAACTTGATCAAGGAAAAATTATATGTGAATATAAGAATTCAGAGACCTCCTATGAAACCAATTGTAGGATTGGTTTAGGGTACAAGGTCACCAGCCTATGATACCAATTGTTAAGACGGTATGGAGAATGATATTCTCTTTAGATACCAAATGTAGGATCGAAATAATGAATGATATTGATTTTAGTATCATATGATGATCAATATACAAAAGGGGGTGAATTTTATACTTTAAAAATTCTTTAGGAACTTTTAAAGTTGGTTAGAAATATTTATATTATTTAACAAGGTTAAACAAGATAATTCAAAAAACCTCTGAGTTCTACAAACTTGATTGATTCCAGAAATGTGATTCCAAGAATGTAATTCTGGAAAGATAAATCTGGAAATGAAACTTAACAAAAGTTTACAAAGATGAAGATTCTACCTTAAAGCGTATAGAATCATACTAAATCAGAGTGTACAAATGTAAGGAAGTATAAGATAGTTATACTTTCCTCAACAAACAAAATGTAGCGGAAAACTTGAAACAAAAAATTAACAAGTAGTAAATCTTTTAACCCAAAGAGAAGTGTATCCAACAATCATGGATAAAGGTCCCTTGATTTATACTTTCAAGAAATTATATCTTACCCACACCAGGGTAATCCCTCGATACAAAGATCGGAGTCTGTCTTGCTATCCCCACAAGCCCTCAACTTCAAGGTAGTTGGCACCTCTATCTTCCTCAGTAAGGAAGTACTCAAGCTTTATGGTAGTTGGCACCTCTGTCTTCCTATCCTCGGAAGCCCTCGAATGTACTCAGCAACATTCAGAGTTGTACGAATCAAATTTGAACAAGATGTTCAGTACACACTAAGCATGAGAGTCTCTCTCTAGAAATCTCTTCCACAACATGAAATATCTAGAGTTATGGAACAATGTTGAGCTCTTTCAAATGAGATCCTATTTATAGGCACAATCTCAATGGTCAGCTCCCTCCTCCAACTGTCATATTTTTCCTTGAATTTCGGAGGGACCTATAAACATGTCACTCAAAAAATAGTTAGTTAGTAACTGAATGCACGACATCATTTTATAACCAAAACATGTATAAGAAAAAATATGATTACTTAAGAAAATTCATTTTTTGGAATGTAAGAAAAAATGAAAGTTAGGAGTCTACCCAAAAACTATTTGGAGTCTATAATACATGGATATTTAGATTCTATTTATCAGAATAATTTAGAGTTAGAATTTTATAGAATTATAGAGTCTGAATTTCAAGGAAATTCAGAGTCTTGAATTCAGTAGAATTTGGTGTCTGAATTCATAAGAGTTCGGAGTCTGAACTTACAAAGTTCGGAGTCTGAATTCATAAGAGTTCAGAGTTTGAACTTAAAAAGTTTGGAGTATGAATTTAGAGAACTTGGAGTCAGAACTCATAAGAGTTTGGAGTCTGAATTCAGAGATCTTGGAGTTAAAACTCATAAGAGTTCAGAGTATGAATTCAGAGAACTCAGAGTTAGAACTCATAAGAGTTCGGAGTCTGAATTCAAAGAACTCGGATTCAGAACTCATAAGAGTTCAGAACCTGAATTCGGATCCTGAAAACAGAATGCTTTATATCTAAGTATATATATGATTCTTAGGTTTTGGATATGAAACCAAATTTTATACTTAGACAAAATGAATAATGAAAAACATGGTAAGGATAAATTTCCTTGGGGCAGGAAATTTTCCTTATGAAAGTAAAACGCAGGGTAAATGAAATTTTCCTTAAGATAAGGTGTTTGTGATTTTCAAAACATGAAGAAATGGTAAATTCATAAGGAAACCTTATTGACTCAACAATCTACCCAAACATGAAGGAATGTAAAATTCATAAGGAAGCCTTATTGACTCAACAGACTTCCTATCACCTAAGTGTTGTTATGAAACCCAAATTTTCTAATCATGCTTTATTCACCCCATATTTGACCATCTAAGGTTACCATCAACCATTTTTCTATAATCATACGAATAATAGGCAAGGTTAGTAATCTAAATGATCCTTCCATCAAAAAACCAATATTGATACTAAAAACAACCTAAGGTATTCAGATACATAGGGAAACACAGACCAAAAACACTCTCAAAGCGTCTCACCAGCCTCTAACACACACTAATAGAACCTTTTGTACATAAATCTCAAGCATGAATATTAAAACATGCCCCTAATTCTAAAATAACTTACACTTTTGGGTCAACCCCTCTCTCGGGTAACCCTTGATCATCGAAACTTGTCGATTCACCACTATCCCAAGCTACACCCCAAGGCCACTAGGCTCTCACACCTAGTCATATAAGCCAAAACTCACACACGAGTTTGATAAAAGTTTATAATACCTACTCTATTGAGTAAATAATACCCTATAAGGTTCATAAATAGTTACATCACACCACAAAATTAAAGACACAACTCAAACCAAAACCACAACAGGCAAGAAATTCCATTATACTATACACCCCACATCATAAAGGTCTCAAAACCCAATCTCTCTCACAACCCCAAATACCCATTCATAGGGTCAAACAACAATTACCCATTATGTCCAATCATATATATATAGATTCACAATTTTACACTTTCCATTTTTCACTAACCATAATTTTCATAACAATGGGATTTTTTAAATGAAATGTTAAGTACAATTTATATAGGAAAGCATGTTATAAGTTGTACTTAGAATTTTATTTAGCTGATGCCACATAATAATCAAGAAAAAAGATCATGTAATATAATTTTAACTATTTAATTCAACTATTTTTTTCATAATCATGGCACAGTTAAATGAAATGTCAATTTATAGTTATAGATAAAAATGCTCTATAAGTTGTGATTGGCATTTTATTTTGCTTATACCTCATGATAATCAAGGTAAGTAATCACATAACATGAATTTTTCTATTTAAAAGGCCAGTTAAGTAACATTACACCATAAAACTATATAAGAAAACATGTTATAAATGGTTGTATATAATTTAAATAACTAACCCATGTTACAGTCTAGGTAAAAAGTCATAGGTAATCATGCAAATGACTTGTGAATCCTATGTGCCTGACATTATGCATGAAATCACTTCCTCTTATTGTACTGGCTAAGAGATAAAATCCCAAAAATTAATAACCACATAATCATATGTACCACTTTAGGAGAAATCAGATCAATAGTAAAAGTAAACAACATGTACAATCTCATCTTTGAAAACATAGACTTCCATCACACGTGGTGTGGATAATCCCAGGAATAAGTTCCACAAAATGTTACAAACTCAACCTATATCCTTTCTACCTTTCCCAAATAGTAAAATAAGAAAAGGATGATCTAATATGAATTTGTAATGCCCCGCCACCCCAGACCGCTAATCGATTCCCATATCGGCGATCACTATTATACCTCGAGCACACCTCCCTATATGCTAGAGGACATTGAAAAATAGTGTAGGGTATAAGGTGTTACAATAGGGAGTCTATTAATGAAAATAAAATTAAAACAATGGTGAAAATAAATACAATCATATACATCATCCATATAAATAAGAAGTCAAACAAATACCCAAGAAAGTGCCAACAAATAATTAAAATAAACCATGCTATATCAAATGAATTATATGATACATGTCAGGAAATAATACATCAAAAACAATTCATATACATCAAAACCCAAAAAGATAAAAAGACAAAACATGAAAGAACCTTGAAGACGGTCTCGAGTATTAGACCAGTCCCAAACTCCCATGATCTAGCCTAGCAGTCAAAATCATCAAGCAGTGGGAATTACCAAAACCTAGACATGCAATCAAGTAGAATCTTCTCAGGTAACCAAGTGTCATGGTAGCCTGAGAAGGGTGTAAGTAAAACTCAGTAGGTTACCACCAATAAAATCCACAAATATAACCAGTTCTATAAAGATAAGTGCATGCAATATTCTATAAAATAAAAAAATAGACAAATTAAAAAATTAACAATTTAATTTAAAATCATTAAATAACCACAAATAACCAAGCTCCACAGTGACACCTGAGATAATTCTATACTAACATCAATCCTGCAATGCCTGATGACAATATAGGCATTCAAAATTTAGAGTAAATTTGAAATTTTGAATTAGTGAGAGGGTTAAATTTTAAACTAGGGTTAAGAATTAAATTTTGGAAATTTGAACCTCTCAAAGGAGGTATTTTAGATATAGGGTAAGGGTCAGATAGTGGTCAGAGGAAACAAAAAGCATTGAAGGAAGTTGGGTGGCCCGAGGCTACAGTCTATAGACACCAACTAGCCAATGGTCATTTTAAATGGGAAATTTTACCAAATTCAACCCTTGGGTTTTAAAGGGGGAAACCCCCATCTCTTCCTATTTTTGGTGCATGGTCCGAATGGAATCCCCTCCTTTTCCCCTTAGTTTCTCTTCATTTTTGAGGTGATTTCATGTTGTTCTTCGGTAATTTGAGTCATAATTCCTTATATGGTATCCTCTCTTCCTTGACCCATCCTTTTAAATTTTTTGTTTCTCCTAGTTAGGGTTTTGAGGATGAAACCACTAGAGCATGGTGGAATCAGCCAAACATTAAGTAGATTTTATACTGCTTCCATAAAGAGCATCCTAAGATGAATTTTGAACACCACAAGCCATTTTTTTGAGAAATGTATCTGTGGTGTTTTTTCAATCTTTCGAGGTTAAATTAAATTAAATTAATGTTTTTTTGTCATTTCATGTTATTACTTTTCCCAAATTGAAGATCGGGGTACGTCGCAAGCTGTTGGCGTGTGTTTGGTTATGGTTCTGATTCGACAAAGTTAACCTGTGAGATTTTGGTTGTTAATGACATTTAAAATTAAAATGTGATTTTTTTTATAAATTTTCATGGTTAATTAATTAATTATAATTTAATTATAGTTATTTAATTTGGGAGTTTGGGTTTGTGATATGATCTCTAGTGTTTGGTGTGAGTTCAGTTGAGCTTGGATAAACCTCGTCGGGCCTTGGCAGAGCTGTCAGACTTTGAAAAATAAATGGTAAAACTTCTAAAATGGAATGTGGTATTACATGCTAGCCCCATGGCTTTATGATTTCAATTATATAGCATGAATTATATGGGATCACCACTTTAGGAGATTCCCTTTTTCTTTAAATTGTTTATTTAATTTAAATTGAATGTTTAAATTTAATTAAATGGGCAATTTAGATTGAATATATTATATGATCAGAATAAAGTGTCTAGGAAACAATAATCCTAGTATGCTGACTTGACACCTTAACCGATGATGTTCAAGGAATTGATTTTTGAGATGTTTTGACCTCTGGACTATTTTAGCAGGGTGACCAGGACTTACGAGACATAGTGGTCCTAGGGTAGGGTCCTTGTTTGCCTATTAGAATAGGTGTGTTGTGACTTGAGATAACAATCCCAAGAGGGCTATATTAAACCTTTGATATACCTGATGGATTCAAAATATCTTGATATGTGAGGCCAAACCTAATGTGTATTGTTATCCCATGCATAATCCTAGGTGGAAAAACCTTAGGCAGACTGAGATTGGGATGGATGAATGGTCTGAGAGTGACCTTGATGACCGAGATGGGTCGTGGGTTATCTCTTTGACTAATGTTATTATTTTTGGAGATAGTGGCCTATAACCAACTACTTTTTACTTTATGATAAACTTGTATTCATGGATTTTAATATTAATAAATACCTTATCACATATTAATTTTTCTTCTGCATGATAATGCATGTGATAATGTCCTAAGGATAGTTGTTTCACTAAAGGGTCATAGCGGATCCCTACTATGATGAGAACCCGAAATTTCCATAAAACTATTCTTGAATATATTTTCTATGGCTGAATGATGTTATTTTAGGGACACAAATAATACCGGACATTAGGGGTGAGTACTCATAAAACTTTGAGTCACCTTCACATGGTGTGCACCCTTGGTAATATCCAGGAGGATATTATGTTAACGAGACCTGCTAGTAGGAAATCCACATTTTATAGTGTCATTCGATGTTCTTATCTGTGGACATGTGTATTGGTCCTTATACTTTAAGATTATTATTAATGGGTGTTACAACTCATGCACTTAGATATATTAATGAAAACTATGACCACACTATTCGCAGTGAGGTAAGATATGTTGGGTGTGTCATAAGTAATACTACATTAATAGATAATGTGAGAAAGGATTTGTCCCTTCTGTTCCACAATAAAAGTTGATATCTTAGGCCCTTTGATGGAATTGATATAGCCTAAATAAATCTATGACCATGGTGAGGAATGAGAAAGTTCATTTCTAGGAAGTAAAAGAAATAATAATCGAGCACATGGGTTGATGGCACTAGCATACAACCCATTTGATTTGAGATATCGAGACAAAGGGATTACATTACATGGTAAGCGTTCATAGGAGGTGACACATCATTGCGGCATTAACTTCTTTCTCTATGGGTGCCTTGGAATGTTACTAGATGCTAACCTTGGACTTTAGGCAGGCTCCGCCCAATACCATTGAGAAAGAGGCCTCGAGGGTCACACACTAAGTGTGTCTAAGTATCTTAGTTAAATATTCATTTAACAAGCTGAATAAAGATTATTCCTAATTGTGGTTTAATAATTATTCAAGGATGTCTGATCACATTCATTTAAAAACTATTTATTTGAGAGAATATATTTTGTGTGAAATAATATATATTTATTAGCGAGTAATGTAGTGATATTTATTTAAGAAATAAATAGTCATTATTCAAGGTCTAATAAATTTGGTGGAGGAAATAAAGAAAAAGGAAAAACAAAAGTACACACTGTGTATATTAATATACACGCCGTGTAGTTTTTATGGGGATTTTTGAGAAATAATATTATTTATTTAATTAAATAATATTAGGTTTAATTCACTGGGTGCATTTCAAGTGATAATAATAATAATCAAATGTTATTATTAGACATGGGGTATTACTAAGAATTAAATTAAATGAATAAACGCCTTTGGGTAATTAATTCATTTTATTATTCTAAATAATATAAATCCCAATTACATTATTCTCATTTTAGATCTAGCCATTATTTTTGGTTGTGCACAACAGATCTTGAGAATGATCTCAAGCTAAGAGAGAATTCATTTCCTATAAGAACACTCTCAAGATACGAGAGAGATCCTCCTCCATCGAATCAAGAAGAATGCTTTGGAAGTGGCTCTCAATGTGATCAAAGGCGGACACCGCAAGCAAAGGATATTCCATGCTATCACTTGGAGATTCCTTCAGCGACATCCAAAGATACTTGAAGCACGTATGAATCACCACTAAAGGAATCCTACACTTGGCTTCTGTGATGCAATGACAGATCACGTCGGATCGTGACCAGAAATATCAATAGAGAGAGAATTTCATCAAGGAAATTATTTTCTTATGATGATCCTTTATTTAGTTTCGAGACTCACTTCTTTTCTTTCGTTCTTTATTCTATTCTGAAGATCTGACATTTTATCATCGTGACGGATCTCGGATTGATCGTTGTTAATAGGAAAATTTAAGCTAGGTACACCCATCCACACGCTTCCGCTGCGCTCGGAACCTATAAGTGGTATTAGAGGGGTCATATCATTGATTATAATTATTTAGTTTTTTTGGTGATTTACACATTTAATAATTTATTTGTTTCAATTAAAGTTAATCATTATACAAATCGGAATCTTAAGATCTGTTCCTCCTATTTCATTTCTCGTTCACCTTTAGAAATGATATTTTCTTTTAATTTTGATTAAAATAAAATAGAGGATCTCATCTGGAGGTGCCAAAGGTTCCTGGCTGTACAACACCAAAACACGCAGCATGTATTCAGTAGTACACGCTGTGTAGTCAAGGTTTAGTGCATCAAGTTTGGACTACCAAACCAATCCGTGTCATTGGAGTTTGTCTAAGTATTAATGATGTTGTGTGTTGAGAAAGAACTAGTGGCACGTGGTTTCCGGATTAAACACTGTGTGGCCTACTAGACACAGTGTATAATCCCTTTGGGTTAGGTTTGGACTGTGTACCCCGTACACAGCTTGGCTAGCTGAGACCATGTAACATAGATACTATGTTGTGTGTGGCCCACTAGACATGCCTTGTACTCCAAATATTTCCGAAGTACACTCACACGTCGTATCCCCGGGTGTGTACTTTGGATGGACAATGAACAATATTACACACCGTGTAGTTGGAACTACACGTCATGTAATCATCCAAATTATGCATATTTATTAAAATTTATTATTATATTATATAAACCCTTGATATGTGTACCATGGTGTGGGTGTAAAGATGAGGCACAACATGTGATAGGTTTTATATATATATATGTGTGTGTGTTTAATTTAAAATATGCGTAATGTTCATTTCTAATCATTGGGTAGTTATGAATAGGAATTCACAGGGTTTCCTCCAAGGTACAAGTTACACACAAAGATAATTTCAAATGAATTTATTTGTTTAAAATTATGATGAATGAGAATCTCAAGAAAATTCAGAAAAGGGTTTAAGATAAAAGGATTGATTAATTAAACATAATTAATTGGTTCAAGCATGATTTATATTAAAAAATGATTAAATAATTGAATGATAGTTTTATTTATGCGTAAATATCATTGCATGTATGGATGATCATGATCTAGACTAGGAACTTTTTATGTGGTTGGTTTCTTTTAATTAATTTATTTAAATTAAATTTGTTGGCCTGCGAGCCTTATCCTCATTAATATGTAGGGCTTGCATGCCAAAGGTTTCTTTTATGTAAAATCCAATTTTACCCCGCAACTATGTATGAGATAAAATAATATGTAATGGATGGAGATCCCAAGCTAGTGGAGGCAGTTCAAGTTAGGAGATTAGGTGAAACCAACCCAAGGAGATATAAAGGCGGACAAGTGGAAAGCTGTAAACATGAACCCAAAAGGTTCAAGGTATTTTCTCCCCTAGGTCTTGGGTTATTTTATCAACTACTATATAGACTAACCAATAGAAAAATATCATGATCATACCATTTATTTTATTCTTGTCAGTTGCATGGTTTATTTATTGTGGGTGTGTTGTCATGATCATACAATTAATGAATTAAACAAGCATGCAAGATGGAACTAAAATAAGAACCAATTATGCGTAAATATTATCTTATACATGGTTAATAACTTAATTATATCTCAATTAATATTAAAAATCATGTAATAAAGATAATAAAATGGAAATTTACATATAAGGATAAAATCCCTCAAAGAAATATTAAGTCGGTATAACCTTCCATAATCTTAGCTAGAATCGAACCATAGTTCAAAGTGCTTGAATAACCATTGTTTTGGTGCTTTCAATTATCAGAGAATTATAATTCAAGGTTTTGGGTTTAATTGACTTGGTTCACATCAAGGATTGACTTCCACAGTAGGACTTGGTATGACCAAGAGGCAAAGGTTGAGGAAATCCAAAATAAAAGGATGTTAGGATTGGGGATTCCACTCAGAGGATCAAGGAGCTGCAAGTTAATGTAGTTGGCAATTGAAATTCCTACCTAAAACCTTTAAAGTTTCTTGAAAAACCCTAGTTAGGGTAATGCAAAGGGTAATATGGATCTTTTACACTAGAATATTTAGGCAACAAAATATTCTGAAGTCAATGGTGAGAGCTATTGGATTTCAATAAAATAGTGGGATACTAATAAGTATTAATTTATTTATTTGTCTTAGTTTTATCATGATAAAGTAATAAATATTTTCTCATCTTAATTTTTAGAAATTGAAAGAAAAATGACATAAAACATATCATTTAGAACTATACTTCAGAAGGAAAACCTTCTCACTGGCACAAATTTCCAAGAGTGGCAGAGGTGTTTACACGTCATCCTTTGCCACGAAAGAAAATTGTATATGTTGGAGGAGCCTATTACAATTTCACCTGGAAATGAGACTAGTGATGAGGAAATGTCTCTCTATATGAAAAATTTGGATGATTCCACAGATGTCCAATGTTTCATGCTATTAGGCATATCTAATGAGCTCTTGAAGCAACATGAAAACATGGACACGTATAGTATGATGTCTCACCTTAAGGATCTATATTAAGAGAAGGAGAGACATGGGAGATATGAGATCTACAATGATTTTTTCACAAATAATCTTGGAGAGTCTGTGCCATATGGGCCTCATGTAGTCAAGCTTATTAGCTACATTGAACACCTGGACATCTTAGGGATTAAGTTCTCAAATGAGTTGTGTACAGATCTCATCCTATTATCACTGACCAAAAACTTCTCTAGATTTATTGTCAACTACAAAATGAGCAATAATGGGAAGAGTCTATCAAAACTTTTAACATTAATTATCCAGGTAGATAAGTACACGGGGTGTGACAAACCCACAATCCTTATGGTGAATAAGAAAAGGAAGGATAAGGAAAAGGGTCTAAGGATTTATAAATGATCTGAAGTCCCCTGAGAACCATCCCTCCAAGAAGGGGAAGATCTAAAGGAAGTTCAAGTAATGGGATACAATGTGTTTTTTATGTGGGAAGCCATTCCACTGGAAGAGGAACTTCACCCAGAAGCATGGGGACACTAAAGGTGCATTTGTTATCAAGTGTAATCTTTCCATTTATACAAATTGGGTATTAGATACAGCTTGTGGGGATCACATATGTATTCAAATGCAGGAACTGAGTATATTTAGAAAGATTTCCAGAGGAGAGGTGGATCTTTGATCTACTAATGGCACAAGGCTGGCTGCATTGGCCATTGGCGATTACCATATCTCATTGCCAAGTGGGATGCTTTTGTTTTTACATAACTATTATTATGTTCCTAGTGTTACCAAGAACATAATTTCTATATCATGTTTTGATATGGATGGATTTATTTTCAATTTTGGAAATAAGGGTTGTTTATTTTATAATAACAATGTATGTTAGGGTATGGAACATTTAAATAATGGTTTGTATGTATTAAATTATTAAAACCAAGTGTTGGTAATCAATAATGAAACAAACTCACATGAATCATACAACACTCAGTTGTGGCATCACCATTTTGGTCATGTAAATGAGAAGCACTGGAAAAAGATCTAACAAGATGGTTATTTAGATTATACTAAGCTAAAACCACTTGATAAATTTCATGCTTGTTTATAAGGTAAAATGACCAAGCTGCCTTTCGGTGGATAGGGTGAAAGGGCCACCGAGCTTCTAGGATTGGTGCACATGGATGTGTGTGGACCATTTCTAATAAAATCTATAGGTGGATATTCTTACTTAATTACTTTTAATAACGATTTTAGTATATATGACTATATCTAATTAATGAGGTATAAGTCAGAGTCCTTGGAGAAATTTAAGGAATTTAACAATTAAGAAGAGAATCATCTTGGAAGGAAGATAAAGAAGCTTCAATCGAATCGAGGTGGATAATATCTAAACCAAGAGTTCATCGACCTTTTACTGGAGTTTGTGATTATATCTCAATTCACTCTTCCTTATACACCACAGTGGAATGGTGTTAGTGAAATGAGGAACCACACCTTGTTGGACATGGTGAGGTCGATGATGAGTCATAAAGATATTCCATTATCCTTTTGGGTATATGAATTACAAATTGCAACATACACATTAAACCGAGTACCAATTAAGGTGTCAAATGGAATTCCCTCTAAGTTATGGAATAAAAATAAACCCATTTTGTCGCACACATGTGTATGGGGATGCGAGGTGTTTGTTAAGGCCTTCTTAGGTAACAAACTAGAACCCTGGGGAATGAGGTGTATCTTTATAGGATATCCCAAGGAAATGAAAGGATATTACCTATATAACCCTTCATACAAGAAAGTGACTGTCTCCAGAAAATATTTCTTTATTGAGAGGGAGCACTTCCTCAAAAAGGATAGTGGGAGTAAGATTGACTTCGACGAAGTTGATGATCAAGATACACAAGAGCTGGTATAGGAACAAGTTCCACATGTCCCTATGGAAGAAGTTCTAGGAGCACATGTACTGCGTAGGAGATCAAGAGAGGTAAAGGAACCAAAGGGATTTAGTTTCTTAATCACCGAGGATGGTGAATCATTATTGTTGGACAATGATGAACCTCTCTCCTATAAGGATATAGTAGAGAGCTCAAAAGCAGCAAGATGGCTAGAAACTATGAATTCTGAGATGGATTCCATGTATCATAACCAAGTCTGGGTTCTGGTCGATGTTCCAGTTGATGTAAAGCCTGTTGTATGAAAATGGGTATCCAAGAAAAATATGTACATGGAAGGTCAAGTTAGAACCTATAAAGCAAGGCTTGTGGCTAAAGGATCCAGACAACATCAAGGAATTGAGTATGATTAAACCTTATCGCCAGTTGCCATGTTTAAATCCATAAGAATCATACTTTCCATAATAGATTAACATAACTGTGAGATTTGGAAGATGGATGTCAAAATAAAATTCCTTAATGGGAACCTTTAGGAAGATGTATATATGAAAAAAATAGAAGTATTTGTAAAACTAGGTGAATCCAAATGAGTTTTTAAGTTGTAGAAATCCATTTATGGAATAAAGTAAGCATCCAGGTCATGGAACATTCGATTTGATGAACCCATAAAGGAATTTGGTTTCATTAAGAACGAATGTGACCCATATGTTTATAAGTAGTTTAATGGGAATTTGGTTTTTATTCTAGTAGTATATGTTGATGACGTATTACTTATTGGAAATGACATACCAGTCTTACAGTCAGTTAAGGACTGGTTGATTAAGTGTTTCTCCATGAAGGACTTAGGTGAATTAGCCTACATTATAATGATCAAGATAATTCATGATAGATCCCAGAGGCTACTTGGACTAATTCAGGGTACATACATTGACTAGATACTAAAGATATTTAGTATGGAACAATTCAATAGGGTATTGGTTCTAGTGTCACATAGCCTACATCTTTCTAAGAGAATGTATCCTTAGACTATAGAGACCCTAACTTAACATACATTGACATTACATTTCTTTTATGGAATACTTAATACATGACACAAATAGATTCCCAAAGACCTTATTAGTTTAGTGTCATTGGAAACTCAGAAAATAATCTTCTAATCATGGTGAAAGATCTTCAACATATCCCATAAATATCTTCCCCTTTTGTTTTCATACCTAAAACCTTTCTTTATATCATGTGTAAAAGAAAAAATAAAAAGGGTGATCTAAAATTCTCAATAAGGGAAAACATGGAGAACATAAAACAAACCATAAACATTTGAACATAAAAACATGAACATAAAGTTTAAACATCAAAATCTTGAGTCATAAAATAAATCTTGGTAGTTAGTAAGGCATAGATCATAAAGGAACATTAAAAATGATAGAATAGAATTGGAATAAAACATGTAAGTGTGGAAAAATAATAAGAGCATAATATGATTTCTATAGTATCCAAGACATTGCTTCCAAGACCATCGTAGTGGAAAAAGTCCATTACTGAACCAGGTTTACTTGTCGTTCCATCCATGTATTACTGAACCAAATTTACTTTTCGTTCCTTCCATATCTATATCATGAGATATAAATCTTTACCCAATGAATTGGAGGGAGATATAGGTCCCACATATCTCATAATGAAATCATTCTTACATGTTACAGAAAAACATAAATCATTCTTTATAGCATAACCCAAGAAATAAAATGGTCTTTCTTAAACATTATTCCAACATAACATAATCTATATAAAATACCATTCCATCATTAACATAATAAAATCATAGTAATAATAGGGATATAAACATAACCCTATTTAAAGAGTGTCATGTTAGATAGAAAATAATTTTGATAAAACACTTGAACTCAGTTCTTGAGGAAAATATCCTTTATTCTACAAAAATGTTTTCTTTTCTCAAAATGCCATGCAAATTTAAAAAAAAATAATTCAGTTGAAAATAAACTTGATATAGTGTAGAGTAAACTTCATGGAAATAAATCATCATGAAACCATAAAAATCCATTCATTCTGTATAAGTTAAAAAAAACATTTTTCTCATACTTTTGCTGAAAAAGTCAAAAAGTACCTCTTATGGTAAATGTAAGAAAGTTTCCGTCCAAACAATGTAGTAAAAGTCAAAATGGGTAAAATGAATTCAAAAATAAAAAGAATAATATTAAAAATTTTATGATTTTTTTATAAAACATAGACATGGATGATAAATATATCCCCAGAAAATACTTACAAATAAACAATCTCTGATAAAAACAAGATTGGAAAAGTTATCCCTTACCTAAGGTCTGATTTCTTCCGTATGTGTCCGAAAATCATGTATAGTGGGTTTAAACATATTATTAACTTGTAAAATAACCATAATAATATTTATGAGATCATATATTATTTACTTATGACTTTATATTACTCGTTCATTTGTCAATTCAATGTTAATGCAATGTTTTGAGAAATAATTGTTTTATTTATCGTACGTGTTTGGACTTGTTATTTTTGATATTATTACATAGATCATGATTTAATTACTTAAAAAATGTAAAACATGATTTATATATCATATATATATATATATTAATTATATAAATATAAATATATATATAATAGATATATAATGAAATGGGATACACCGTTCATGGAGACATAGGCCGTACATACACATGAACACTATTTTCATTTCCTTATTAAATTAAATGGAAGTAAGTAAATGAAATATATATATACATAAATATATTATAATTATTATGTAATATATTTCATGATTATTTATTATATATACTTTATAATCATTCTTTAATGGTTAATGTGGAGAATGAATCTCATCACGTCGTGGAGATGACAAACCGTATGTATGCACGAGCGACGATATCGTTCCCATAATTGTTGAATGTTATTAAAGTGGATGGTGTATAATATATAAGAATTAGTATCATCTTATAATAATTATATATAGTTATTATTTCCACCATTATACCCATCCAAGTAAGGTGGTGGTGAAAAACAGATTACACAACGACGTGGAGATGGTATGTTGTACGTACGCACATGTAATGATTTCATTTTTTATAGGATGGATAGAAGGTGAAATAGTGTTGTTTTATATTTATAATAACATATCAGTATTTTATTGATAATAATTTTATTACTTTATAATTAAACAACTAATTAAGAGGAAGTATAAGAGGAAAGAAATTTGAAGGAATCAGTAGAAAAGATTACCTCTCTCTTGACGTGCCTCCTTTAAATTTTCTCTTAGGGAAATAGAGTTGGTATTTTGAGAAGACCATAACCTCTAGAAAACTATGAAATTTTAGAAGAGAAATGTTCAAGGTTTGGCTGACATTGAAGGCTCAAAATGGAGTAAAGAGGAGAGGGAGGAGGTTCCCTTTTATATGAGAGGAGAGATGCACTTTAGGAAACTCTCAAAATATTAATTTATTATAAATTCATTTTTGATTAAAAATGGTCCAAAAATTATTTAATTAAAATATAATATGATTTTGTTTCTAATAAACATCATAAAAAAATTTTAGACAAGTTTTCAAATTTTTATTATCCTTATATTTTTGGTTTAACGATTATTTTACACTTTAATCTTACCGTGATATCATGTTATTTATATATTGTGGGTTAATGTAATTACCATATCATGTCAAACGACCAAAAAAAAAATTATTTATGACATATTTGGACTTTTATTAACCATTTGGACGATTATTAGATCTTTAGGAATTTAATATCATTTAATAAAATATTTTATGTTTTAAGTTATGAGTTATGTAAATTTTGGACACTATTCATACTTGATTTTTTTTAAAAATTCATAAAAACCTAATTCCATTGAAAAAAAGAAAGCAACTCATCCATAATATGTCAATGTAATCCATAAAATTCATGTATGTCCTAAAAATGTTCAAATTGAATTTATTTTAATATATATATATTCATTTATTTGAATCTTTCATTAATGAGGTAATCACTACATCATAATTGTGTCATAAATAAATATATTTATCTAATGTCTAAAAATTATAAATAAAATACCCTGATTTAGGAAATATTTTTATTTTTATAATGAATATTTATAGACATAGATACTAGTTATATAACCCTATATTAAAATCTATTTAGTAAAAGATATATATTTAGGTTATAATTATCTTTACTTTCAATTAATTCTTATAAAATGTCATTTTCACATCCAAGTGAACCCATGGGGTCCCAAAATCAACTCAAGTATGAAAATGGTTTTAAATATCTCATAAAATAGGATTAGAACATGTGTTAGGGTAGTTTAATATTATTATAATATAATTTTGTTTACCCTTATTTACCAGATTTACCCTTTAACCATGGTGAATAAAATAATTGTTGAAGTTACTATTCATAATGTTAAAAAAAATATACCTATTTATAAAATTTGAACCTTATGGTTCCAAATATGTAATACATTTGTCCAAATTCAAAACATAGAAGTTGCATTAATTAATTTAAAATTAATTCCCGTTGTCAAAACCAAAAAGCGGGTTTTTAAGAAATAATAACTGTTAAAAGATTGACATGTGTTTATGACCAATTTAAAAGTGAAATTAGATATAATGACCAAAATTGTATTAAATTATAAAAATATAATCAAATTAAACTTTAAAAACAATTAAAATTACAATCTAACAATATAAATAAATTAGATGAAAATACAATTTTGACTTAAATGCAGTATTTTTTACTATTCATTAAAAAATGAACTTTATCAGCAAATTAACAAAAATTAAACATAAGTAAATTTTTATTTCCCTCTTACAAATATGAAGTTTATTTTGTAAAATTTAACTTGTAAAAGTGTGAAAAACTATATTTAAAATGGGTGTGCCATCAAAAGGTGGTAAAACTGCATTTTTTGAAAAATACTTCTTTTATCTGAAAAATTGATTTTATTCCCATATAATGTTCTAGAAAATGTGTAAGATGAATAATAATATTATATAAAATAAAAAAATGTGTTTAATAAATTTTATAATGGCTACTTTATATCTAATTAAATAATAATATTTTAATAATATATCGTTGTTTAGTGAAACTCGGTATCATGTACAACGCAAGCTATCGAGGAATGTCACTCTTGCGTGTAACACAAACCAAGTCAGTGTTTCATGTATTGAAAGCTTCCTTTGGTTTTTCATATAACATAATCAAAACATAGTTCATTTATACATTGAACAAAATCTATACTCTGTGTAGCGTGAAATGAATTCTATCAAAAGAACTTGAAATTGTGTGTAACACAAGCCAAGAATAGTGTTGCTATACTCCAAGATAATATGGGGGTGTGTATAGTGAAAAATAATCTTTTGTTTAGTGTAAAACACAATAAATTAAAGAAAATAAAAAGAATCTATCTTATAAAATCTCGGGGTGTTACATATTACCCCCCTTAAAGTGAATTTCTCCCTCGAAATTCGTCAGGGTTATAAATAGTTTACTACATGAAAGTTTCCTTCATGGAAACCCACATCAAAAAGAGGGATACTAAAACTTCATTTTAAAAAGGAAAGTTAGAAATATAATTATCACCCAAATTAACTCATCACTCGATTTCCACATAGGAGAACACAGGTGGGAAGTGAAAACATGGAAATGAAAGAGAAATCTAACCATCAAGTTCTGAGGGATAGTGATAGAGAATAAGGTTTAGAGAAAGTTAACAACCAAAAAGCCATAAATATGTGATTATTTAAGGGACCATATGATTTATCTAATAAGAGGGTATTAGGATAACATTTTTGGTTTTCAAGATCCTTTCTCTAAAGTTGAAGAATTTTGCATGAGAATAAATACTTACATGATTTTGGTACAATCTAATCATTGTTTGTGCCTTGAAAAATTTTCACTTCATCTATTATTTAAAGAAATTAAGTCAAAATTTTGATTATAGAAGTGTTAGAAGATCATACGATATAATGATAGGTCATTCCATCCGTCTCTATCACAAAAAGGTTAGTACAAGTTACCAAATATACATAAGTCCATCTATGGAGAGATTAATTGTATATGGTTCCAAAAATGGACTTATACTTTATCTATAATGCCACTTAAATAAAATAAAACCAATTTATACTAACCAGGGACTTCCTGTAAGCTAGTTGTAGGTGATAAAGGCCTGTCACACTTCGTTTGTGGGTTCGATTCCCACAGCCTGTGCGACATGACAGTTGTCACCCGTCCTGCGGGTTATCCTAACATTCCAGAAATAATATAAAAAAGTTATAGCCTTAAAAACACTATATTATGTCCAAATTAATCCATTCCAACCTTTAGGTTTATCTAAAATACTTCTGTGCAATCTCACAGTACAAAGAAAACAATTACCAGTAAGGTCATATAACAAGCACGTGAATACCATCATTTATCCCCCATATATCATAAGATATATCTTGTTGGTCACATTCCAAACATTTTAATGACTTCATCATGCATTATCTTGAGTCATGGTAATAACCTAAATTACTATATATACTTATTTAAAACATGCATGTTTCCTTATTCCAAAACTTATTTGATATATTCCTTAAGTCCAAAAAAGTTGTATACTTCATCCATGATATCATAACCCTATTTTCAACAACTCCATAATTAGTTCCCAATAAACTATAATAATCCAATTTACTTATTCAAATATAGTATATCTTTATCCAAAAATCATTATCTTAAAATATGGGACATATTAAGGGTTATCTTTCCCTTAATCATGTGTTCTACAAGTATATAACCTTACCCTTAAATCACTTTTCTATCTCCTCAAAATTATTCAACATATCATTTCCAATACTTAATTAGAAACTTATACTGGAAAAAATTATATATTTCATTATCTTTGAATTCAGAAACATATACACCTCAATCATCCAACTTTATTCTTAAACCATTACCTAGGATCCATCATCTTCATCATTCATAGAATATAAATTATGTCTTAAGGTTTATAAACTTCAATCTTCTTAGATTTAATGTAAAAAATACCATAATAACATCACATACCTTTCGCATGTCTTTTACAATCTCTTTATCCTCAGTAGTATGATCAATAATTGTACCATTGTTATGATTCTCTTCATGATATTTCCACTTAGGAAATCAATATTCATAATTCTCATAATTTCCACATCTGAAATATTCAATGATTAACAATGTTCTATGTAGTTTTAGCTATTGACTAAGACCAGAAAGAAAAGTGTGATAAATACATATGAAAGATTAGAAACACATAAGTAAGGTAAATTAATTATAATATTTCAATCTATGATATCTTTGGTTTAACACTAGGTTAGTCATGTTTATCACAAAAACCCTAGGATTGTAACCTATACTTAGAATTATCCATAAGACATCCCTAGACATATCCTTAGAAAAATATCTAGGGATCTCACTAATGTTTTCACATCCTAGTTTCAAAAGTTTAACTAATATTTCGCTCTGATACCAACTGTAGATACCCTAGCTTTACGTACATGGAAATTACATTTATTTTGTGGAATACTTAACACATAAAACAAACAGACACCCAAATACCATATTAGTTTAGTGTCTTTGTAAAATGAGAACATAATCTTCTAATCATGGTGAAAGATATTCAACATCTCCCACAAAGATCTTCCCCTTTTGTTTTCCTACCTAAAACCTTTCTTTATATCATAGGGAAAAGAAAACATAAAAAGGATGAGCTCAAATGCTCAGTAATGGTAAACATGGAGAACATAAAAAAAACCATAAAAATTTGAATGTAAAAACATGAACATAAAGTTTAAACATCAAAATCTTGAGTCATGAAATAAATCTTGGGAGTTTTTAAGGAATAGATAATAAAGGAAAATTAAACATGATATAATAACATTGGAATAAAACATGTAATTTTTTAAAACAAGTAATAACATAATATGATTTCCATAGTAGCCAAGACATTGCTGCCAAGACCATCATAGTGGAAAAAGTCCATTACTGAACCAGGTTTACTTGCTATTCCAACCATGTATTAATGAACCATATTTACTTGCCCTTCCATCCATGTCTATCTCATGAGATAGAAATATTTACCCAATTCATAGGAGGGATATATAGGTCTCACCCATCTCATAATAAAATCATTCTTACATGTGCCACAAAAACACAAATCATTCTTCATAGCATAACCTAAGAAATAAAATGAGTTTTTCTAAACATCATTCCAACATAACTTAATCTATATAAAATACCATTCCATCATTAACATGATAAAATCATAGTAATAATAGGGATAGAAACATAACCCTATTTAAAGATTTTCATCTGAGATGGAAAATAATTTTGATAAAATACTTGAACTCATATCTTGAGGAAAATATCATTTCTTCTTCAAAAATGTTTTCTTTTCTCAAAATGCCGCCCAAATTTAAAAGAAAATAATTTATTTGAAAATAAAATTGAGATAGTGTAGAGGAAAATTCATGGAAATAAAGCATCATGAAACCATAAAAATCCATTTATGCAGTATAAGTTAAAAAAACATTCTTCTCGTACTTTTGCTGGAAAAATCAAAAAGTACCTCATATGGTAAATGTAAGAAAGATTCCTTCCAAACCATGTAGTAAAAGTAAAAATGGGTAAAAATGATTTTAAAAATATATAGAATAATATTAAACATTTTATGAAAACATTTTTATAAAACATGGACATAGATGAAAAATATATTCCTAGTAAATACTTACGAATAAACAATCTCTGATAAAAATGAGATTGGAAAAGTTATCCCTTTCCTTAGGTCCAATTTCTTCTGTATGTGTCAAAAAATCCTATATAGTGGGTTTAAACATATTATTAACTTGTAATAGAACCATAATAATATTTATTAGATAATATATTATTTACTTAGGACTTTATATTACTCATTTATTTGTCAATTCAATGTCAAAACAACGTTTTGGGTAATAATTGTTTTATTTATCATACTTGTTTGGACTTGTTATTATTGATATTATTACATAGATCATGATTTAATTACTTAAAGAATTTAAAACATGATTTATATATCACATATATATTCAGTATATAAATATATATATAATAGATAGATTAATGAAATGGAATACACTGTTCATGGAGACTGTTGTCCGTACGTACGCATGAACGATGTCTTCATTTCCTTATTAAATTGAATGGAAGTAAGTAAATGAAATATATATATATATATATATATACATAAATCCAGTAGAATTATTATGTCATATATTTCATGATTATTTATTATATATAATTTATAATCATTATTTAATGGTTAAGGTGGAGAATGAATCTCATCACGTCATGGATACAGTAAGCCGTACTTACGCACAAGCGACGATATCGTTCCCATAATTGTTGAATGGTATTGAATTGAATGGTGTATAATATCTCATAATTAGTATCATGTTATAATAATCATATATAGTTATTATTTCCACCATTATACCCATCCAAGTAAGGTGGTGGTGAAAAAATATATTACACTACAACGTAGAGATGGTAATCCGTACGCACGCACGCGCGATGATTTCGTTTTTCATAGGATGGATAAAAGGTGAAATAGTATTTTTTATATTTATAATAACATATAAGTATATGATTTATACTTATGTTATTTATTTATAATTAAATAAATAATTAATAGAAAGTAGAAGAAGAAAGAAATTTGAAATAATCATTAGAAGAGATTGCCTCTCACTCGACGTGACTCCTTTAAATTTCCTCTTAGGGAACTAGAGATGGTCTTTTGAGAAGACTAGAACCTATATAATGTGACTAGGAAAGTTGATAAGAGAATTGGGTAGGATTTGGACGACCTTGAAGGCTCAAAATTGAGTGAATAGGTGAGGGAGGATGTTCCCTTTTATAAGAGAGGAGAGAGTCACTTTAAGAAACTCTGAAAATATTAATTTATTATAAATTTAGTATTGATTAAAAATGGTCCAAAAATTAATTAATTCAAATATAATTTGATTTTGGTTATAATTAAAATAATATAATAATTTTTATACAAGTTTTGAATGTTTTTTTATCCTTATATTTTTTGATTTAACCCTTATTTTACCATTTTTAACCTTACTGTGATATCATGTTATTTACATATTGTGGGTTAATGTAATTACCATATCTTGTCAAACAACCCAAAAAAATTTATTTATGAAATATTTGGACTTATATTAAAAATTTGGACAAATATTATATTTTATGATTTTAATATTATTTAATAAACTATTTTATGTTTTAAGTTATGAGTTATGTCAATTTTGGACACTATTTATACTTGAATTTTTTTAAAAATTCATAAAAACCCGATTCCTTAAAAAAATGAATTAAATAATCCATAATATGTCAATTTCATACATAAACTTTGTGGATGAAATCATAATGTTAAAATTAAATTTATTTTAATATTTATATATTCATTTATTTGAATCTTTTATGAATTAGGTTATCACTACATCATAATTGTGTCATAAATAAATATATTTATCTAATGTATAAAAATTATAAATAAAATAACCAGATATATGAAATTTTTTTTATCTTTATAATTAATATTTATAGACATAGATATCATTTATATAACCCTATATTAAAATCTATTTAGTAAAAGATATATGTTTAGTTTATAATTATCTTTACTTTAAATTGATTCTTATAAAATGTCATTTTCACATCCAAGTGAACCCATGGGGTCCAAAAATAGATGCAAGGATAAACATGGTTGGAAATATCTCATAAAATATATTTATTACATGTTTTAGGGTTGTTTAATATTATTATAATATTATTTTTTTACCCTTATTTACCAGATTTACCCTTTAACCATGGTAAATAAAATAATTACTGAACTTACTATTCATAATATCCAAAAATAAATGTACCTATTTACACAATTTGAATATTATGATTACAAATATGGAATATATTTTACCAAATTCAAAACATATAAGTTTCAGTAATTAATTTAAAATTAATTCCCGTTGTCAAAACCACAAAGCGTGTTTTTAGGAAATAATAACTGTCAAAATATTGACATGTGTTTATGTCTAATTTAAAAGTGAAATTACATATAATGACCAAAATTATATTAAATGATAAAAATATAATAAAATTATACTTTAAAATAAATTAAAAGTACAATCTAACAATATAAATAAATTATATGAAAAGGCAGTTTTGACTTAAAATGCAGTATTTTTCACTATTCATTAAAAAATGAAATTTATCAGAAAATTACGAAAAAATCAACATAAATAAAATTTTATGCCCCTATTACAAATAATAAGTTTATTTTGTCAAATTTAACTTATAAAAGTATCAAAAACTATATTTAAAATGGGTGCGCCAAGAAAAGGTTATAAAACTGCATTTTTTTGAAAAATACTTCTTTTATTCGAAAAAATGATTTTGTTCCCATATCATGTTCTAGAAAAAGTGTAAGATAAATAATAATGCTATATAAAATACAAAATGTGTTTAATAAATTTTATAATGGCTAATTTATATCCCATTAAATAATAATATTTTAATAATATATCATTGTTTAGTGAAACTCGGTATCGCATACAACGCATGCTATCGAAGAATTTCGCTCTTGCGTGTAATACAAGAAAAGTCAGTGTTGTGTGTAGTGAAAGCTTCCTTTGGTGTTTCATATAACATAATCCAAAATTAGTTAATTTATACATTGAAAACAATCTATACTCAGTGTTGCGTGAAATGAATTCTATCAAAAGAATTTGAAATTTTATATAACACAAGCCAAGAATAGTGTTGTGTATACTCCAAGCTCTTACAGTGGTGCGTATAGTGCAAAATAATCTTTGGTGTAGTGTAAAACAAAAGACATCAAAGAAAATAAAAATAATCTATCATATAAAATCTCGGGGTGTTACATATTACCCCCCTTAAAGTGAATTTCACCCTGGAAATTGGTCGGGGTTATAAATGGTTTACTACATGAAAGTTTCTTTCATGGAAACACACATAAAAAAGAGGGATACTAAAACTTAATTTTAAAAAGGAAAGTTATAAATATAATGATTACCCAAAGTAACTCATCACTCGGATTCCACATAGGAGAACATTGGTGAGAAGTGAAAACATGGATATGGAAGAGAAATTTAACCATCAAGTTCTGATGGATAGTGATAGAGAATAAGGTTTAGAGAAAGTTAACTACCAGAAATCCATAAATATGTGATGATTTAAGGGACCATCTGATTTATCGGATAAGAAGGTACTAGGATAACATTTTTGGTTTTCAAGATCCTTTCCCTAAAGTTGAAGAATTTTGCATGAGAATAAATACTTACATGATTTTGGTACAATCTCAGCATTGTTCGTGCCGTGAAAAATTTCTAATTCATCTATTTTTTAAAGAAATGAAGTCAAAATTTTCATTATTTAAGTGTTATCATATCATACGATATAATGATAGGTCATTCCATCCGTCTCTATCACAAAAAGGTTAGTGCAAGTTATCAAATATACATAAGTCCATCTATGGAGAGATTAATTGTATATGGTTCCAAAAATGGACTTATACTTCATCTATCATACCACATAAATAAAATAAAACTAATTTATACTAACCATGGAATTATTATAGGCTATTGGTAGATGATAAAGGCCTATCACACTTTGTTTTGGGGTTCGATTCCCACAGCCTTGTCTGACATGATGGGTTGTAGCCCGTCCTGTGGGTTGTCCTTCTTCTAAAACTATACTACTATAACATTCCAAAAATAATATAAAAAATTTATAGCCTTAAAAAATACTATATGATGTTCAAATTAACTCGTTCCAAACTTTTAGCATATCTAAAACACTTCTGTCCAATATCACAGTACAAGGAAAACAATTACCAGAAAGGTAATATAAGAGGCATGTGAATACCATCATTTATCCCCCATATATCATAAGATATATCTTATCGGTCACATTCCAAACATTTGAATGACTTATCATGCATTCTCTTTGGTCATGTTAATAACCTAAATTACTATATATCCTTGTTGTAAACATGAATTATTCTTTATTCCAAAACTTATTGGATATATTCCTTAAGTCCCAAAAAGTTGTATACTTCATCCATGATATCATAACCCCATTTTCAACAACTCCATAATTAGTTCCAAATAAACTAGAATCATACAATTTACTTATTCAAATCCAATATATCTTTATCCAAACTTAATTATCTCAACATATGATACATATTAAGGGTTATCTTTCCCTTAATCATGTGTTATCCAAGTATATCACCTTACCCTTAAATCACTTTTCTATCTCCTTATAATTATTCAACATATCCTTTCCAATCCTTAATTAGAAACTTATACTAGAAACACTTATATATTTCATTATCTTTTAATTCCGAAACATATACACCTCAATCATCCAACTTTATTCTTAAACCATTACTTAGGATCTGTCACCATCATCATTCATAAAATATGAATTATGTCTTAAGGTTTATAAACTTAAAGCTTCTTATATTTAATGTAAACAATACCATAAGAACATTACATACATTTCACATGTCGTTTGCAATATCTTTATCCTTAACAGTCTGACCAAAACTTGTAACATCGTTATGATTCTCTTCATGATATTTCCACTTAGGAAATCAATATTCATAATTCTCATAATTTCCACATCTTAAATATTCAATGGTTAACAATGTTCTATGTAGTTCTATCTATTCACTAAGACCATAATGAAAAGTGTGAGAAATACATAGTTGAGATTAGAAACACATAAGTAAGGTAAATTAATTATAATATTTCAATCTATGATATCTTTGGTTTAACACTTGGTTAGTTATGTTTATCAAAAAAACCCTAAGATTTTAACCTATACTTAGACTTATCCTTAGGACATCCCTAGACAATTTTCATAGAAATATCTCTAGGGATCTAACTAAAGTTTTTACATCCTATTTTCCAAATTATAACTAAACCTTCGCTCTAATTCCAACTGTAGAGACCCTAGCTTAACGTACATGGACATTATATTTCTTTTGAGAAATACTTAATACATTACACAAATAGATTCCCAAAGACCTTATTAATTTAGTGTCTTTGGAAAATTAGAACATAATCTTCTAATCATGGTGAAAGATATTCAACATCTCCTATAAAGGTATTCCCCTTTTTTTCCTACCTAAAACCTTTCTTTATAACTCAGGGAAAAGAAAACATAAAAAAGGTGATCTCAAATGATCATTAATGGTAAACATGGAGAACATAAAACAAACCATAAACATTTGAATGTAAAAACATGAACATAAAGTTTAAACATCAAAATATTGAGTCATGAAATAAATCTTGATAGTTTTTAAGGAATATATAATAAAGGAACATTTACCATGATAGAATAGAATTGGAATAAAACATGTAATTGTGGAAAACTAATAATAACATAATATGATTTCCATAGTAGCCAAGGAATTGCTGCCAAGTCCATTGTAGTGGACAAAGTCCATTACTAAACAAGGTTTACTTGCTGTTCCAACCATGTATTACTGAACCAGATTTACTTTCCATTGCAACCATGTCTATCTCATGAGATATAAATCTTTACCCAATGAATTAGAGGGAGATATAGGTCCCACCCATCTCATAATGAAATCATTCTTACATGTTCCACAAAAACATAAATCATTCTTCATAGCATAACCCAAGAAATAAAATGGGTTTTCTTAAACATCATTCCAACATAACATAATCTATATAAAATAACATTACATCATTAAAACAATAGAATAATAGTAATAATAGGGATATAAACATAAAACTATTTAAAGAGAATCATATTATATGGAAAATAATTTTGATAAAACACTTGAACTCAGTTCTTAAGGAAAATATCCTTTCTTCTTCAATTTTTTTTCTTTTATCAAAATGCCGTGCAAATTTAAAAGAAAATAATTTAGTTGAAAATAAACTTGAGATATTTTAGAGGAAAATTCATGGAAATAAAGCATCATGAAAATATAAAAATATATTTATGAAGTATAACTTAAAAAAAATTCTTCTCGTACTTTTGCTGAAAAAATAAATAAGTACCTCGTATGGTAAACGTAAGAAAGATTCCTTCCAAACCACTTAGTAAAAGTAAAAATGGGTAAAAATGAATTTAAAAATACATAGAATAATATTAAACATTTTATGAAAACATTTTTAGAAAACATGCACATGGTTGATAAATATATTCCCAGTAAATACTTACGAATAAACAATCTCACATAAAAATGAGATTGGAAAAGTTATCCCTTACCTTAGGTCCAATTTCTTTTGTATGTGTCTAAAACTCATGTATAATGGGTTTAAACATATTATTAACTTGTAATAGAACCATAATAATATTTATGAGATCATATATGATTTACTTATGACTTTATATTACCCATTAATTTGTCAATTCAATGCTAAAGCAATGTTTTGGGTAATAATCGTTTTATTTATCGTACGTGTTTGGACTTGTTATTTTTTATATTATTACATAGATCATGATTTAATTAATTAAATAATGTAAAAAATATTTTATATATCATATATATATTCAGTATATAAATATATATATAATATATAGATAAATGAAATGGAATACACCGTTCATGGAGACGGTAGGCCGTACGTACACATGAACGCTGTTTTCATTTCCTTATTAAATTGAATGGAAGTAAGTAAATGAAATATATATATACATAAATACAGTAGAATTATTATGTCATATATTTCATGATTATTTATTATATATACTTTATAATCATTATTTAATGGTTAACGTGGATAATGAATCGCATCGCGTTGTGGAGACGGTAAGCCGTACGTATGCACAAGCGACGATATCGTTCCCATAATTGTTGAATGGTATTGAAGTGGATGGTGTATAATTTCTCATAATTAGTATAATGATATAATAATAATATATAGTTATTATTTAAACCATTATACCCATCCAAGTAAGGTGGTGGTGAAAAAATAGATTATACCACAACATGGAGATGGTAAGCCGTACGTACGCACGCACACTGATTTTGTTTTTCGCAGGATGGATAGAAGGTGAAAAAGTGTTATTTCATATTTATAATAACATATTAGTATATGAGTTATACTTATGTTATTAATTTATAATGAAACAACTAATGAAGAGGCAGTAGAAGAAGAATGAAATTTTGAACGAATCAATAGAAGAGATTAGCTCTCCCTCGATATGACTCCTTTAAATTTCATCTTAGGGAACTAGAGTTGGTCTTTTGAGAAGACTAGAACCTACAAAATTTATCTAGGAAAGTTGAGAAAAGAAATGGGTATGGATTGACCGAGCTTTAAGGCTCAAAATAGAGTGAAGAGGAGAGGCAGGAGGTGTCCTTTTATAAGAGAGAAGAGAGCCACTTCAAGAAACTATCAAAATATTAATTTATTATAAATTAAATTTTGATTAAAAATTGTCCAAAACTTATTTAATTTAAATATAATATGATTTTGGTTATAATAAAAATAATATAATAATTTTTAGACAACATTTTAATATTTTTGTATCCTTATCTTTTTGGTTTAACCATTATTTTACCCTTTTTAATCTTACCTTGATATCATGTTATTTACATATTTTTGGTTAATGTAATTACCATATCATGTCAAAAAACCCACAAAAAGTTATTTATGACATATTTGGACTTATATTAACCATTTGGACAAATATTAGATTTTTAAAAATTTAATATCATTTAATAAACTATTTTATGTTTTAAGATATGAGTTATGTCAATTTTGGTCATTATTCATACTTGACTTTTTTTAAAATAAATAAAAACATTATTCATTAAAAAAAGGAATTAAATAATCCATAATATGTCAATGTAATCCAAAAAATTCATGTATGGCATCAAAATGTTCAAATTAAATTTATTTTAATATTTATATATTCATTTATTTGAATCTTTGATTAATGAGGTAATCACTACATCATAATTGTGTCATAAATAAATATATTTACCTAATGTATAAAAACTATAAATAAAATACCCTAATGTAGGAAATATTTTTATATTTATAATGAATATTTATAGACATAGATACTAGTTATATAACCCTATATTAAAATCTATTTAGTAAAATATATATATTTAAGTTATAATTATATTTACTTTAAATTAATTATTATAAAATGTCATTTTCACATCCAAGTGAACCCATGGGGTCCAAAAATCAACTCAGGGATTCCCATGGTTGTAAATATCTCATAAAATAGGATTATTACATGTGTTAGGGTAGTTTAATATTATTATAATATTATTTGTTACCCTTATTTACTAGATTTATCCTTTAAACATGGTAAATAAAATAATTATTGAAGTTACTATTCATAATGTCAAAAAATAAATGTACCTTTTTAAAAAAATTTAACCTTATGATTCCAAATATAGAATAAAATTTTCCAAATTCAAAACATAGAAGTTGTATTAATTAATTTAAAATTAATTTTTGTTGTCAAAACCAAAAAACGGGTTTTTAAAAAATAATAACTGTCAAAATATTGACATGTTTTTATGTCCAATTTAAAAGTAAAATTACATATAATTACTAAAATTGGATTAAATGATAAAAATATAATGAAATTACACTTTATAAACAATTAAAATTACAGTCTAACAATATAAATAAATTAGATGAAAAGACAGTTTTGATTTAAAATGCAGTATTTTTCACTATTCATTAAAAATGAACTTTATCAGAAAATTACCAAAAAATCAACATAAGTAAAATTTTATGTCCCTTTTCTAAATAATAAATTTTTTAAAATTTTACATATAAAAGTTTCAAAAACTAGATTTAAAATGGGTGCGCCATTAAAAGGTGGTAAAACTGTATTTTTTGAAAAATACTTCTTTTATTTGAAAAATTGATTTTGTTCCCATATCATGTTATAGAAAATGTGTAAGATGAATAATAATGTTATATAAAATAAAAAAATGTGTTTAATAAATTTTATAATGGCTATTTTATATCCCATTAAATAATAATATTTTAATAATATATCGTTGTTTAGTGAAACTTGGTATCACGTACAATGCAAGCTATCGAGGAAGGTCACTCTTGCGTGTAACACAAGACAAGTCAGTGTTGCATATAGTGAAATATTTATTTGGTTTTGCGTATAACATAATCAAAACCTAGTTAATTTATACATTGAAAAAAATCTATACTCAGTGTTTCATGAAATGAATTCTATCAAAAGTACTTGAAATTGTGTGTAACACAAGCCAAGAATAGTGTTGCATATACTGAAAGCTAATACGGTGCTGCGTATAGTGCAAGCTAATCTTTGGTGTAGTGTAAAATACAAGACATCAAAGAAAATAAAAATAATCTATCTCATAAAATCTCAAGGTGTTACATTCTACCCCCCTTAAAGTGAAATTTTCCCTCGAAATTCGTCGAGGTTATAAATGGTTTACTACATTAAAGTAGCTTTCACGGAAACCCACATCGTAAAGAGGGATACTAAAATTTCATTTTAAAAAAATTAAATTTATAAATATAATGATTACCCAAAGTAACTCATCACTGGGTTTTCATATAGGATAACATAGGTGGGAAGTGAAAACATGGATATGGAAGAGAAATATAACCATCAAGTTCTGACGGATAGTGATAGATAATAAGGTTTAGAGAAATTTAAATACCATAAATCCATAAAAATGTGATGATTTAAGGGGCCATTTGATTTATCAAATAATAGGGTACTAGGATAAATTTTTTGCTTTTCAAGATCCTTTCCCTAAAGTTGAAGAATTTTGCATGAGAATAAATACTTACATGATTTTGGTACAATCTTACCATTGTTCATGCCTTGAAAAATTTCCACATCATCTATTATTTAAAGAAATGAAGTCAAAATTTTCATTATTGAATTTTTAGCAGATCATACGATATAATTATAGGTCATTCCATCTATCTCTATCCCAAAAATCTTAACACAAGTTATCAAATATACATAAGTCCATATATGGCATGATTAATCGTATATGGTTCCAAAAATGGACTTATAATTCATTTATAATACCAATTAAATAAAATAAAACTAATTTATACTAACCATGGACTTCCTGTAGGCCAGTGGTAGGCAATAAATTCCTGTCACACTTGGTTTGTGGGTTCGATTCCCACAACCTTGTCTGATGTGATGGGTTATCGCCTTTCATGCATGTTGTCCTTCTTATAAAACTATACTATTATAACATTCTAGAAATAATATAAAAAATGTTATAGCCTTAAAAAATACTATATTATTTCCAACTTAATCCATTCAAACATTTAAGCTTATCCAAAATACTTCTATCCAATCTCACAGTACAAAGAAAACAATTACCAGAAAGGTCATATAATAGGCATGTGAATACCATCATTTATCCCCCATATATCATAATATATATCTTTTTGGTTACATTCCAAAAATTTTAATGACTTCATCATGCATTCTCTTGAGTCATGGTAATAACCTAAATTACTATATATCCTTATTGAAAAAAAGCATGTTTCCTTATTACAAAACTTACTGGATATATTCCTTAAGTCCCAAAAAGTTGTATACTTCATCCATGATATCATAACCCTCTTGTCAAAAACTCCATAATAATTCTCCAATAAAATAGCATCATCTAATTTAATTATTCAAATCCAATATATCTTTATCCAAACATCATCATCTTAACATACATGACATATTAATGCTTATCTTTCCCTTAATCATGTGTTATCCAAGTATATCACCTTACCCTTAATTCAATTTTATTTATCCTTAGAATTATGCAAAATATCCTTTCCAATCCTTAATTAGAAACTCATTCTAGAAACACTTATATATTTCATTATCTTTGAATTCAGAAACATATACAACTCAATCATCCAAATTTATTCTTAAACCAATACTTAGGATCCATTATCTTCATCATTCATAGAATATAAATTATGTCTTAAGGTTTATAAACTTCAATATTCTTAGATTTAATGTAAACAATACCATTAGAACATCACAAACCTTTCACATGTCATTTACAATCTCTTTATCCTCAAGATTATGACCAATAATTGTACCATTGTTATGATTCTCTTCATGATATTTCCAGTTAGAAAATCAATATTCATAATTTTATTAATTTACACATCTCAAATATTCAACAGTTAACAATGTTCTATGTAGTTCTAGCTATTGATTAAGACCATAAGGAAAAGAGTTAGAAATACATATAAGATATTAGAAACATATAAGTAAGGTAAATTACTTATAATATTTCAATCTATGATATCTTTGGTTTAACAATAGGCTAGTAATGTTTATCACAAAAACCATATTATTGTAACATATACTTAGACTTATCCTTAGGATATCCCTAGACATATCCTTAGAAGTATATCTAGGGATATCACTAAATTTTTCGTATCCTAGTTTCCAAAGTTTAAATAAACCTTCCCTCTGATACCAAATGTAGTGACCCTAGCTTGAAGTACATGGACATTACATTTCTTTTTCAGAATACATAATAGAAGACACAAACAGATTCCCAAAGATCATATTAGTTTAGAGTCTTTGAAAAATCAGAACATAATCTTCTAATCATGGTGAAAGATATCCAAAATCTCCCATAAAGATATTCCCCTTCTGTTTTCCTACCTAAAACCTTTCTTTATATCCTGGGGAAAAGAAATAATAAAAAGAGTGAGCACAAATGCTCAGTAATGGTAAACATGGAGAACATAAAACAAACCATAAACATTTGAACGTAAAAACATGAACATAAAGTTTAAACATCAAAATCTTGAGTTATGAAATAAATCTTGGCAGTTTTTAAGGCATAGATAATAAAGGAACATTAACCATGGTATAATAGCATTGGAATTAAACATGTAATTATGGAAAAATAACAATAACATAATATGATTTCCATAGTATCCAAGGCACTGCTGCCAAGACCATTGTAGTGGACAAAGTCCAAAACTGAACCAGGTTTACTTGCTGTCCTAGCCATGTATTATTGAACCAGATTTACTTGACATTCTAGAGATGTATATCTAATGAGATATAAATCTTTACCCAATTCATTGGAGGGATATATAGGTCCCACCCATCTCATAATTAAATAATTCTTGCATATGCCACAAAAACATAAATCATTCTTCATAGCATAACCCAAGAAATAAAATGGGTTTTCTTAAACATTATTCTAACATAAAATAATCTATATAAAATACTATTCCATCATTAATACAATAAAATCATAGTAATAATAGGGATAGAAACATAACCCTATTTAAAGAGTGTCATCTTAGATGGAAAATAATTTTGATAAAACACTTGAACTCAGTTCTTGAGGAAAATATCCTTTCTTCTTCAAAAATGTTTTCTTTTCTCAAAATGCCGCACAAATTTAAAAGAAAATAATTTATTTGAAAATGAACATGAGATAATTTAGAGAAAAATTCATGGAAATAAATCATCATGAAACCATACAAATACATTTATGTTGTATAAGTTAAAAAAACATTCTTCTTATACTTTTTCTGGAAAAATAAAAAAGCCCCTTGTATGGTAAACGCAAGAAAGATTCCTTCCAAACCATGTAGTAAAAGTAAATATGGGTAAAAATGAATTTAAAAATACATAGAATAATATTAAAAAATTTATGAAAACATTTTTAGAAAACATATACATGGATGATAAATATATTCCCAGTAAATACTTATGAATAAATAATCTCGGATAAAAATGAGATTGGAAAAGTTATCCCTTACCTTAGGTCCGATTTCTCCCGTATGTGTCCAAAACTCCAGTATAGTGGGTTTGAACATATTATTAACTTGTAATACAAACATAATAATATTTATGAGATCATATATGATTTACTTATGACTTTATATTACCTGTTCATTTTTCAATTCAATGTTAAAGCAACGTTTTGGGTAATAATTGTTTTATTTATCGTACGTGTTTGGACTTGTTATTCTTGATATTATTAAAAAGATAATGATTGAATTATTTAAAGAATGTAAAACAAGATTTATATATATCATATATATATATATATATTATATAAATATATATATTATAGATAGATAAATGAAATGGAATACACTGTTCATGGAGACGGTAGGTCGTACGTACGCATGAACGCTGTTTTCGTTTCCTTATTAAATTGAATAGAAGTAAGTAAATGAAATATATATATATATATATATATATACACACACATAAATATAGTAGAATTATTATGTCATATATTTTATTATTATTTATTATATATACTTTATAATCATTATTTAATGGTTAACGTGGAGAATGAATCTCATCGTGTCGTGGAGACAGTAAGCCATACGTACGTACAAGTGACAGTATCGTTCCCATAATTGTTGAATGGTTTTGAAGTGGATGGTGTATAATATATCAAAATTATTATCATGTTATAATAATAATATATAGTAATTATTCACACCATTATACCTATCCAAGTAAGATGGTGGTGAAAAAATAGATTACACCACAGTGTGGAGATGGTAAGACGTACGTACGCATGCGCGATGATTTTGTTTTTTGTAGGATGGATAAAAGGTGAAATAGTGTTGTTTAATATTTATAATAACATATCAGTATATTATTTATACTTATGTTATTTATTTATAATGAAACAACTAATGAAGAGTAAGTATAAGAAGAAAGAAATTTGAAAGAATCGTTAGAAGAGATTACCTCTCCCTCGACATGCCTCCTTTAAATTTCCTCTTAGGGAACTAGAGTTGGTCTTATTAGAACACCAAAACCTCTAAAATGTTAATAGGAAATTTGAGAAGAGAAATGGGTAGGGGTTAGATGAGATTTAAGGCTCAAAATGAAGTGAATAGGAGAGGGAGGAGGTTCCCTTTTATAAGAGAGGAGAGCGTCACTTTAAGAAACTCTCAAAATATTAATTTATTATAAATTAAATTTTGATTAAAAATAGTCAAAAACTTATTTAATTAAATTATAATATGATTTTGGTTCTAATACTCATAATATTATAATTTTTAGACAAGTTTTGTATATTTGTTTTATCCTTATCATTTTGGTTTAACCCTTATTTTATCCTTTTTAATCTTACCGTAATATCATGTTATTTACATATTGTGGGTTAATGTAATTACCATATCATGTCAAATGACACAAAAAAAGTTATTTATAAAATATTTGGACTTATATTAACCATTTTTACAAATATAATATTTTTATTAATTTAATACCATTTAATAAACTATTTTATGTTTTAAGTTACGAGTTATGTCAATTTTGGACACTATTCATACTCAACTTTAAAAAAAATCATAACAACCTGATTCCTTCGAAAAGAAGGAATTAAATCATATATAGTATGTTAATTGAATCCATAAAATTCATGTATGGATTATAAATGTTCAAATTAAATTTATTTTAATATTTATATATTCATTTATTTGAATCTTTCATTAATGTTGTAATCACTACATCATAATTGTACCATAAATAAATATATTTATCTAATTTATAAAAACTATAAATAAAACAACATGATGTAGGAAATATTTTTATATTTCTAATAACTATTTATATACATATATATAAGTTATATAACCCTATATTAAAATCTATTTAGTAAAAGATATATGTTTAGGTTATAATTATTTTTACTTTAAATTAATTCTTATAAAATGTCATTTTCACATCCAAGTGAACCCATGGGGTACCAAAATAGACCCAAGTATACAAATTTTTGGAAATATCTCATCCAATATGATTAGGAAATGTGTTAGGGTAGTTTAATATTATTATAATATTATTTTGTTTACCCTTATTTTCCAGATTTACCCTTTAACCATGATAAATAAAATAATTACTGAATTACTATTCATAATGTACAAAAATAAAAGGCACCTATTTGAAAAATTTTAGCCTTCTAATTCCAAATATGGAATCAATTTTTTCAAATTCAAAACACAGAATTTTAAGTAATTAATTTAAAATTAATTTCCGTTGTCAAAACCAAAAACGGGTTTTTAAGAAATAATAACTATCAATAGATTGACATGTGTTTTTATCCAATTTAAAAGTGAAATTACATACAATGACCGAAATTAGATTAAATGATAAAAATATAATTCAATTAAAATTTAAAACCAATTAAAATTACAATCTAGAAATATAAATAAATTAGATGAAAATGCAGTTTTGACTTAAAATGCGGCATTTTTCACTATTTATTAAAAAATTAACTATATCAAAAAATTACCAAAAATTAAACATAAGTAAATTTTTATGTCTCTCTTAAAAATAAAAAGTTTATTTTGTAAAATTTAACTTATAAAATTATCAAAAACTTGATTTGAAATGGGTGCGCCATCAAAAGGTGGTAAAACTGCATTTTTTGAAAAATACTTCTTTTATCCAAAAAATGATTTTGTTCTGATATAATGTTCTAGAAAATGTGTAAGATAAATGATAATATTATATAAAATAAAAAATTTGTTTAATAAATTTCATAATGGCTACTTTATATCCCATTAAATAATAATATTTTAATAATATATTGTTGTTTAGTGAAACTCGGTATCGCGTACAACCCAAGCTATTGAGGAAGGTTGATCTTATGTGTAATGAAAGACAAGTTAGTGTTGTGTGTAGTGAAATATTCCTTTGGTGTTGCATATAGAATAATCCAAACTTATTTCATTTATACACTGAACAAAATCTATACTCAGTGTTGCATGAAATTGATTCTATCAAAATAAATTGAAATTGTGTGTAACACAAGCCAAGAATAGTGTTGCGTATACTGCAAGCTAATATGGTGTTGCGTATAGTGCAAGCTAATCTTTGGTGTAGTGTAAAAAAATACATCAAATAAAATAAAGAGAATCAATCTCATAAAATATCGGGGTGTTACATAGACACAATAGGAGAAAGATAGGATGTGTAAGATCCCATACGCTTCGGCTATAGGATCCATCATGTATGCCATGTTATGTATCAGGCTTGATGTTTCCTATGCAATGAGAATGGTAGGAAGATATCAAGAAGATCTAGGATAATAACATTGTATTTCCATTAAGACTATCCTTAAGTATCTAAGAATAACTAAAGATATGTTCCTGGTGTATGGAGGAGACGAGGAACTTTTCATCAAAGGGTATGTTGATGCTAGTTTTTAGACATATTAGAATGATATGAAGTCACAATTAGGATATGTTTTTTTCTCAATGGAGGAGCTATGAGATATAAAATTTCAAAGCATCTAGTTTTCGTCAATTCTACTACAAATTCTGAATATATAGCAGCTTTTGATGCAACCAAAGAAGCCATATGGATTTAGAACTTTTTCAAGGAGCTTGATGTGGTGCCTAGTAGTAAAGATCATATAAAATTGTATTGTGATAATAATGTAGTGGTGGATCTTGCAAAATAACCAAGGTCACATCAATAGATAAAGAACATTCTCTGGAAGTATCACCTTTTGATGGATTTATATCAAAGGGGTGAATTTGCAGTGAGTAGAGTGTCCACAGAAGAGAACGCAATGGACCACATGACTAAAGGCCTATCTTAATAGAAGCATAAATATCATGTAAGAGCTAGCGGGTTAAAGGTTGTTAGCAGTTGGCTCTAGTCCTAGTGTAAGTCTGTTGGAGTTGGTGGCTTAGAACCAACTACTTTTTACTTTATGATAAACTTATATTCATAGATTTGAATATTAATAAATACCTTATCACATATTAATTGTTATTCTGCATGAAAATTCATGTGATAATGTTCTAAGGATAACTATTTCACTAAAGGGTCAGAGTGGATCCCTACTATGATTAGAACCCGGAAGTTCCATAACACTATTCTTGAATATATGTTATATGTCCAGATGATGTTATTTGAGGGACACAAATAATACAATCCATTAGGGGTGAGGAATCATAAAACTTTTAGGCACCTTCTCATGGTGTGCACCCTTGGTAATATCCATGAGGATATTATGAGAACAAGACCCACCAGTAGGAAATCCACATTTCATAGTGTCATTGGATGTTCCTATATGTGGACATGTGTATTGGTCCTTAGACTTTAAAATTATTATTAATGATTGTTAAAACTCATGCACGTAGATGTATTGACGAAAACTTTGACGACACACTATTCACAATGAGGTAGGATATGTTGGGTGTGTCACGAGTAATACTGCATTAATAGATAATGTGAGAAAGGATTTCCCCCTTCTTTTCCATAATAGAAAAACTATAAAAAAGGCCTATTTCCATGGTTCAAAATCATGGAAATAGGCCCCAAAACTGTGGTTGTAGCCTACGACCACGGTTTTGGCCAACCGTGGCCTCTATTTCCATGGCAGTAGGTCCTGGCCTATTGCCACAGTTTTGAAAACTGTGGAAATAAGCCTAAAAAATTCACCACCTTGGTGGTTAACATATAACCACAGTTTAAACTGTGGCTATAGGTATCTATTTACATGGTTTTAACCATGGCTATAGCCTTAGTAAACTATGTCAATAGACTAAATAAAAAATTTTCCCACTAAGTTTCGATCCCTAAACATCTCATTTTCTAACCTTCGACACTCACCACTAAACTTACGAATGCTTCTCATATATATATGTATATATTATGATATATATATATTAATAGAAACCATGGAAATAACCACAAAACCATGGCAGTAGGCCTTCTTACCAATGTTTTGGTGGGATTTTTTTCTCGTGGAAGCGCAAGAACCCTATAGCCATAGTTTTGGAAAACCATGGCTATGGGCCTTCGAAAAAAATGACCCATAGGCACGGTTTTGAAAACCATGGCTATAGGCCATAGAAAATATATCTATAGCCATAATTTTAAAACTGTGTCTATAGGCTATAAAACCGTGGTAATATATTCATTTTATAGTAGTGTGGAAGTTGATATCTCAAGCCCTTTGATGAAATTGATATAGCCTAAATAAATCCATGTCCATGGTGAGGAATGTAAAAGTTCAATTATGGGAAGTCAAAGAAAGAATAATAGAGCACATGGGTTGATGGCACTAGTTTTCAACCCACTATATTCGAGATATCGAGACAAAGAGATTACATTACATAGTAAGTATTCGTAGGAGGTGACACATCATTGCGACATTAAATTATTTCTTTATGGGTACCTTGGCATGTTTCTAGATTCTAACCTTGGACTTTAGGCATGATTTGACTAATTCCACTAAGAAAGAGGCCTAAAGGGTCACACACTAAGTGTGTCCACATATCTCAGTTAAATATTCATTTAACAAGATGAATAAAGATTATTACCTATTGTGGTTTAATAATTATTCAAGGATGCCTGATCACATTTATTTCGAAACTAGTTATTTGATAGAATATATTGTGGGTAGAATAATATATATTTATTAGCAAGTAATGAAGTGATATTTATTTAAGAAATAAATATTCATCTTTCAAGGTCTAATAAATGTGGTGGAGGAAATAAATAAAAAGGAAAAACAAAAGTACACACTATGTATATTAATATACATGCTGTGTATTTTTTCTGGGGATTTATGAGAAATAATATTATTTATTTAATTAAATAATATTATTTTTAATTTATTGGGCGTATGTCAAGTGATAATAATAATAGTCAAATGATATTATTAGACATGGGGTATTACTAAGAATTATATTAAATAAATAAATGCCTTTGAGTAATTAATTCATTTTATTATTCTAAATAATATAAATACCAATTACATTATTCTCATTTGAGATCTATCCATTATTTGTGGTTGTACACAATAGATCTTGATAAATCACTCAATATAAGAGATAATTCCTTTCCTATAATAATGCTCTCAAGATATGAGAGAGATCCTCCTCTATCGGATCAAGTAGAACACTTTGGAAGCATCTCTCAAGGTGATCGAAGCCGAACACCGTAAGCAAAGTCTCTTCCACGCCAGTAACTAGAGATTTCTCCAGTGACATCCAGAGATATGTGGAGCATGTGTGGATCACCGCTAGAGGAATCCTACACTTGGATTATGCGATCTAATGTCAGATCACATCAGATCATGATCGGAAACATCAACATAGTGATAATTCTATCAAGGTAATTTTTTTATTCTAATTAAATTAATTATAACCAACATATGATGATCCTCTCTTTGGTTTTGGGACTCCCCTATTTTCTTTCATTATTCGTTCTATTATGAAGATCCATCATTTTATCATCATGAAAGATCTCAGATTGATCATTGTTAATGGAAAAATTTAAGTTGGGTGCACCCATCCATGCGCTTTTTCTACATCCGAAACCTACAATTATAGCATACCCTATGTAACCAGTGAGCCCACACTATCTTGATGTTGATGTCAAGGACCCATGTGAGGGAACCTCTACTATAATGGGACCAAGGAGGACCCCAATGGGTGCCCCATCGACCAATCAACCCTGATCAGGTGTATGTGTGATTGTAGTAGATGTCACCAAAGAACTTGTATGAAACATGTGAGCCTAAAGGGTTGTGGATAATGGCATTGGGTGTGGTCATTAATATAACACCTGTATTTATTTTATTTATTATGAGTTATATAATGTGACCTTAGGGAAGTTGTGTAATAGGTGGGATACCATGGATTAAATCCAATATACAGATAGGATCTTCCATGAACTTGGAGCTCTATGATTGGAGCTTCCATGGATCTAGAGCTCAGATGTTTGTACTATCATGGGATGGGTCCCCAGAGTTATGAGGATATAGTTATGCTATAGAGACCAGATATCTAGTTGGAGGAAATATTTTATAAAGGGGTAAAAGTGTATTATATGGGGGGTATGGGGGAATAAACAAGTCTATTTTTATGGGGCCCCAAGGGGGAGTTGTTAAATGGGGCAGGCTGGATCAAGAGAAGGGGAGGAGAAAATGTTTTGGAATTGGCCAAGAGGCTTGGGAATCATATTTGGCTTGCATAGGGAGTAGTTGTGATTTACCAAAGAGTCTTAACTCACTTATTCTTCATTATTATTATACTCAAATATAATTCTCTAGTTTGGTTTACACACACACACACACACATAGACACACACACACACACACAATTAGTCCTCTGTATCTATCATTGGTCCAATCTGACAGATGATATGGTTATGGATTCCATTATTTAGAGATGAAAACATGGAGTATTGTGGGATAGGTCCCCAAATATGTGAGGATATGGTTATGGATGACATGATTTGGAGTCAAATGCACAGACTACCATGGGATGGGTCCCAAGATCCATGAGGATATTTTTATGGCTTCCATGATTTGAATCCAAACACACAATTGAGGTTCCATGGATTTGGAGCTCATATGTTTGGATTTTCATAGGACAGGTCCCCAAAGTCATGAGAAAATGATTGGGGATTCCATGGATTTGAAGTTTTCATGTTACTTGGGAGGTACAATCATCTAGATGTGCTAAAAGATACTTCAGCATTGACCGTAGTAGGTATGGTCGATTGAGATCACATACCAAAGGATCAATGATGGTTTATTTAATTATTTTTCTATAGTACCCTTATTTTTTATCTAATAATATCACATGCACATATCACCACATATAATGGTTAGTATGAGACTGTGTTGGTGATTCCCTACTAAGTTTTGTACTCACATCCTACTCGGGCCGCCACTACACATAGGTACTCAAGTAGATGTTCACTTGGTTGTAAGTGCAGGTTAGGTTGAGTCTTATGGCTTAGATTTTGGATATTAAATTGGATAACTTGGAAAAATTCTATAGAATGAGGTGTGATATGGATTGAGATTGTTGTAGATCCATCGTCTTATTTTCTTTTATTCTAGTCTATATATGTAACTGCCCTAGTAGGCAGTGAGTTGTATGTGTGACATGGTTGTTTGTGCCTTAGTGTGTTTCACTTATTATTAGTTATGTTTATATTTATTTCTTTTGATTTAGATTATTTTTGATGTATGATACTTGGTTATTTTATCTATTACTGCACACTCCAATACAGGGGGTATAGTCTCCAAATATTACCACCTTATACCTCCGTTACCATTCAACAGCCTCTGGTGTACAGGGAGGCATGCCTGAGGTCACATGATGAACTAGCCCGGTTTCTATCAATAGAGTGAACTAGGTCGAGGCATTACAAACCCTTAGGTTTGTGGCCCCGATTGACCATACTTTCTTCAAACAACTTTAGAGTAAAATTGATCACATTGTATAGAGCATGCCAAACATAGTACCATAACCACCCTTATTTTTTTTTCATTAGTAAACTAAGACCACCTATGATGGAGTTTTCAGTACAAGGTATCACATACTGCCTTATAGGACGTTTTTTGTATCAAGTATCAGAACCTCATTAAAGTGAGTATTCATAACCTCCTCATAGAAAGCATTTAAAACCTCCCATAATAGTATTTCTATTTTTTAAATTAACATGATCTTCTCCATGGGAGTTTTCCATATCCTTATTTCAATACCGCCTCAAGGGCATATACATGAAAATCACACCACCCCTAAGGGTGTTTTCCATTCAAAGCATCAAGACCTCCCCAAGGTCATTTTCATTTCCTTTTAATATAACTCAAAACACATTTTAAAATTTCTAGAAATAGACTACAGTCATCATTTCATTTTATAAATACAATTTATATCTCATTCTCTAGCCATTCAAGGCCCATTATCACCCATTAGCATTTCAACATAAAAAAATGTTTGATTTTCCATTTGTAATTTATCACTTCTTACCATGTCATAATCCATCACTTCAAAATTCATCGATTTCCTAAACCCAACACCAAATTATAATATATCACTTAATTTTATAGGAATCTATATCAATATTAAAATTATATTTCACAATCATCGATGATTATGAAATTTCATTTCACAATCATCGATTAAAATCATAATTCTCTTTAAACGTTTAAACCATGGTTCACCAATTAAAAATTTCAAAACAAACAATTTCATGATTTTAGCTTCCATTTTACAAGAACACTATTAAAATATTTATCATTAAATTGGGATTTATAATTTTTTTAAAGTATTCATTTTAAGTAAAATATGACACATTTAATTTATATAATTTAAACTAGGTCAATGCGTGGTAAGGTCCTAATGACCGCACAACACACCACTTGAGAAAAGGGGAGAGACTACAAGTTAAAGTTTAGGGACCACCCTCCTTAACCTTATAGGATCCCATATGTCTGGTACCAAGATTTGGGTTGGCCTAAAATGAAATAAAATGAAGTAGACAAAATATCTAAAAATAGGGCATATTATACATAAATGGTGAGAGATCTTTTGACAGTGAGAGAAAAAAAGGAGAGGAGACCGAGTCATATCCTTACTTCTAGCTCTGATTCACTATTTATGGCACTCCAAAAAACCAAGGATCCAAGGATATCCTCCATAGAGAAGAGAAGAGAGGGAGGGGAGTCCAAGGAAGCTACTAGGTGTTTGAGGGAGAAAAAACCTGAGTGTGGTGTTAAAGGGGTGGCCTCAGTGAAATTATAGGGGTGAAACTAATTTAAAAATCCTCTTGGAGGCCACTCTCTTGCCAGTGGCAGTATATCTACCTTATTTTAGGAAATGATTTTGGACCCACTGAACACTTGAGATAATTATATTTTTAAGAAAACACACCCAATAAAGGGCCTTACACATAACTTAATAAAAAAATTAAATGGAACCATACCTTTATAAAGGTTCAGGGTCTTACATTCACTGGATAACCCGCCAAGTATATCACATGAAGTGTCATACACTATGTATTTGGTATGATAGGGGTACACGTTTCATATTTGGATTTCCCTAATACCTGAAGTTGGATTGATACCATCTTGAAGACCTTCTTAATTTGATACTTTTTTTTGTAATATTTGAGGCTTAGATTATCAAGGGATGGTTGGTATGTTTTTGATCATGTCATTGTTCGAGGCTTAAACAAGATGAGATTTATCTTATCATATGGTGAGTATAAAATTTGAGCTCTTGATTGAGATGGAATGAAGAAGTGTATGCTCATACCTAGATAATCCATTTTATGTTCTTATTTATTTTGGTGTTGGGTATGTGATTTTATCATCTACTTTGATGAATGGAATGTGAAATATTCATCAGCCTTGTTAGTTGATTGAAGAATCGATAACATATGAGTAACCATACAGTATTGAAATAAATTGTGTCATGCGATTACTCAATGTATTAGACAAAAGAACCATATAAAATTCATTCTTGTATACGATACGACAGGTGGACACAAGTATAGAGATACATGTGTTTGATGGAGATCACATCAAATCCATTTATATCTTGAGTACCACTGATGCTTTTCTATAAGCCTCTATTTGTTTTTAAAATGCCTAAAAGGAGTTTTGGATATGATTTCACAAGTTCTTGTATATGATACAATATAATGTGAAGTGGAACAAAGTCTATAAGGCTTTAGTACAAGTGGTCTATTAAAGGAGATATGTCCTAATTACTAATATATATGTTAGCCTACATCATAATTAACAATATATGGATGATGTATGGTATGAAATACTTATTGTAAAATGAATGTTCTCATCTTTATGGGTATATCACACCTTACGGTATGATGATATCATAAATAACTCTTTATTAATCCAATCATAGTGTCTAATTGGGTTATACCTTATAGAAGTGATGTATAAAAAAATCATATTGTATGATTTATAGAAACACACTATGATTTATACGGGAATATGAATGTAAGTATTAACATTCAAGATCTTCTGTGTATGTCTATCATCGACTATATGTGTTTCATATGATTAAATTTTGGAAGAATATATTTGGATTAAGGAGTTATAAGAAGTGTAACTATAATATTATTCAAACATTTCATCTCATTAAAGTAAAAGATACAGATTCTATAAGAGTGTCCCTGTGGGCTATATAAATAGGTCAATGACATTGTGATAGTGGTTTGAGTTTTACCTTACCTCCTATCGATCCCCCCACCCAAACTATCTGATTCTATATTCTTTATTACATGAGGTACTTACATATAATGGTTGTAAGGAGGGTCTTATATGATCATTGGAAGATTTAGATCATTCGATTGATACATGATCAAGTACTGATTTTCCATTTCAAATGGGTTGACAACATGAATGTAGTGAAAGTTGATAAAATGGGCTTTGTGAAGGTGAATTTCAATGTTAAAGGGAAAATGTCAATCTATTTATAATGGAATCACAATTAGTGAAATTATTTTATGTCTCAGATTCATCAAACAAGAATTGGTCAATTTTCCTACTGGAGACTAAAAAATTGTAGTGTCAAATAAAAATTCAATCTAGGAAGACCCTTTCATTGGGAGATCATAATCAGTTCCTGGTGATCCCAATTTAAATAATTTATTATAAATTATAGGGGACCACAAAGAGAGGATTTTGATTCTTGATAGATGATCCAAATCCCTTAAACCTTAAAAAAAGAGAGTTCAATGAGAAGTTTAAAATGTTTTTAATATACTATGCTTTTCCTCATAATATTATGTGTTCTCTAATTTATTAACATAATATAAATTAAATGTTTGACTACTCATGTATAAAATGTCTTATAAACATGTTTATGTTACCAATCTCAAGGAAGAATGGGAAGTTGATGTGAAAATTATATAATTATTAGGGGATCACAAACATGTTGATGAAAAAAACAAAAATGATGAAGCATCATAGTGTTGAATAAAACTATCAAGGTAAGAAGTAGGGGGTATAAAATTTGAGGTTGGATGGAATCATTTTGGCCAACCTTTTGACCCAAAAAATTCAATGTTCATTAGTTATGTTGGGGTTACAATAATGATGAATGTGTCAATTGATATAGATTTGGGGTTCTATGTCTAACCTATAATGAAGGAAAAACTTTGGGAAGATATAACAGTAATATATGATATACTTTCTCTATTTTACCAAAAAATTATATAGTGAAACATTGTTTTAATTTTTATTATTCCATATAGATTTTATTTATTTTAAATGATTTCCATAATAAATATGTCTTAATGGATACTGTAAAATCCCAGAGATGATTCTAGACTCTTTTTACCAAGTTTCATCTTAGGGATGCTAAGGGGAAAGTAAATACCCGCCCACCAATTACTTATGCACACATTATAAAGTAGGAAATAAGGAATGATTTCACCAGTTTTCAAATTGAGAAATAATTTTAGGTGCATTTTAGTTGATAATATATTATTTTAAATTGTTTATTTTATCCAATTTGATTCAAAATTGTTAATTTATGAAACAAAAAAGGAGTTATGAAAATAAATATTGTTCATCAAAACCAATGTACTCCTATCGAAAAGTAGGGATGGGGTATGCTTCACTAGAGAAGAAATTGATATGTATTTTAAATCAAAAATAAAAGTTTTATGATATATAAAACAACATATGTTCCTTTTTTATATGTATATTGATGAATAAAAATTTGAATCCACTTCGATTCCATGTCATGTGATATGGAAGAAGGTCTATATAAATAAGGAGGGTAAAATAGTTGATAAAAACACAAAATTATTATGAGAAACATGTGTAAGTATGAAATAATAGTATTTTTTATGATTTATAATAATATTACATAAAAATATCTATGTATGTTCATATGTTTTTTATATAGTTTAGACATAAGAATCAACAGTAACTATACCGAAAGAAAAACTACTTTTAGTACCTTTGAAGAGGCCTAAACAATATAGTTGTGTTAGAGGTGTAGGTTTTGGAGTGTATCATTGAACATATTTCGAGAAGAAAAAACCACAAGAAAATGCATATTATATAATGAAATGATTTTAGGCACAAATAGATGCTTTGAAAGATATTATTGTCTATTTTGGTTTGGAAGACCAATATACTTGAAAGGATCAAAGTGAATAGGTGGTGGAACAATGATCAACACATAAACAAATAAATAATCCCACTACCTTTGAGGATAGTAATTCCCATAAACCACAGACCTTACCCAAGGTAATCAATTTTTCATTACTCTTTCTCTTAAATGTGATTCAAATAACTTCTAATAACTTTATATTACTACAATTCTGCTAAGTAAAGTTGTATGTGATTTCTATCTATCAATACCCATGTACTGACTTGTTGTCAGGGGTATTATGTATAATATATCAAGAGACATTCTACAAAAAAAATAACTCTGAAAAGATCCTATGAGATTGGGGATTTTGGTAGCTCAAGATCCAACCACTGAGTTGCCTATTCCACTTGATGATTCAGATATTACAATGGTCAATGATGCTATTGGAACTTTTGTCACATGGACATATAATCTTATAAAGACACATGAGGTGTGTATTTAACAATTTTTTTTCAAATTAAAAACCTATAATAATTGATGAAAAAATATTTTAATTGAGTTATGGTATTACAGACAAATAAAGTGATGGGGAAACAGAAGGTTATAATCGACCAAGAAAACAAAATGACCTTCCAGGAGTACCTTCTCCTAGCCAGTTCCACCATGACATATATTATCATTATAAATTCATGCAGAGAATACATTCAAATATGGATATTTTTCCTAAATTGTATATGAAGAATAAATATTTGGATCTGTCATTATAGACGTGGTTAGTCTTGAGAGTATAAATGAGATTCTCAAGTTTGAATGGTTTTGAGTCTCAGTTGTGAATACATACATAAGGTACATTTTCATAATATGTATATACACCAAATGATATTATATGTTCATTAATGTTAATAAATATTCATATTTTCTATAGGAAATTATATTATTACTACATAAAGCGAAAACCCTGCAAATCATGATTTTGATTCATTAATCATTGTATCATTTCTATAGATGAAATTAAATTAGAGTTGAAAGAAATTGATAAGAAAAATTATGTGATAAATGAGGAGTTTGAGAAGAAAATAATGGATGATAGACTCTTTTTTATTCCTATAATTCATGGGTAAAACTCTGTGATCTAATCATATAAAATATATTTTTATTTTTTTCATTACTTATTTGTTTTTATTTTTTTAGGAAGCACCGAAAGTTTATTGTAATAAATTTGGATACAACAAATATTTATTTCTTGGATACAATGAATATATATATATATATATATATATCAAACCTACCACACATGATGCATATTATGAATTTGTAATGCACTAAAATCAAAATTTTATAGATAAATTTTGAATTATATGTTTCAGTGTATGTTTTAATAAGAATTTTGGCATGATATGGTGATCACTAAATATAGGCTAAATCATGGTATAAAATTGGTGACTTAATATTAGAAACCTATTAATTACTTAAAATGGAAAAAATTAAGGTATATATAGAAATATTTAACTATCAAAAAATATTTCAAAATAATTTACTTATTTTGTTCAATGTTTTTGCAATATCCAAAGAAAGATAACAATAATGATTATGGATATTATGTTTGTAAATTTATGGAAGATATAATAAACCATCAGAAGAATAGCATCACCAAAGGTAATTTTGGAAGGTAATTATAATTTCATTAAAAATATTTTTTAATCATTTTTATCTGTATTTTCTCAATACTACCTAGATTGCTGACAATCTAAGTACTCAAAAGAAGAAGTAAATTTGTTTAGAGATGAGTGGGTAGAATACATGGCATTGGAATGTTTTATAATATCAAATTTAGGATATTAACTAATATATTTGTGATATAGTATGGCCTATAACCTTATAAATATATTTGAGGTGTGAAGAATTAGTATCATAATGCTTATATATTATTTTTGATCAGTTTATCAAAGGATAAGTATAATGGAGGAAATAAATTTGTTTAGAAATGAATGGACATAATATATAGTGTCATAATGTACACAAACATCATAAAGAGGTGAATTCATGCCAACTATTTAGTTAATTTTATCATCATTTCATATACTTTTTTTATTTAATTCTCTTATCATTTTTATCTGATACTTCTTTTGTTAAATTAACACATTAGTTAAAAACACATGTAACATGATCAAAACCAATAAAACGAGCTTAGATTGTTTTTAAAATTTAATAAAAAAATCCATAATTCAGTATAAAATGTAGGAATTGACCACCTATCAATCTGACACCTGATGTGGTTGTCATGACTCAAAGTATGTGTTTTCAATACAAAAGTTCCATTTTAGTTTAAAACATACATCAAATAGTCAAAACTGAGAAAACAAGATTATATTGTCTTCAAACATTATGAAAATTATCCTTAAATAATTTTTCATTTGTAGGAATTTATCTAACATCAATCTGAAACCTGATGTGGTCGGTATGACTCAAAGTATGTGTTTTCAATAAAAAGTGTCATTTTAGTTAAAAAATACATCAAATAGTCAAAAATAAGAAAACAATCTCATATTGTTTTCAAACTTTAGAAAAACCATCTATAATTTAGTTTTCATGTGTAGGAATTGACCACACATAAATACAACACTTGATGTGGTTAGTATGAATCAAAGTACTTGTTTTTAATACTAAAGTGTTATTTTAGTTTAAAGCATAGATCAAATAGTCAAAACTGACCAAACGAGCTTATATTGTTTTCAAACTTTAAGAAAACAATCCATAATTCATTTTTCATGTGTAGGAATTGACCGCACATAAATCTAAGACACTATTTGATTAATTTTACATGAAGTGAACTTTTTCAATAGAATGATTCTATTTTGGTTTGAAACATGTTTCAAATAGCCAAACTGATCAAAAGAGATCATTTTGTTTTCAAACTTTATAAAAAGGATCCATAATTTATTTTTCACATGTAGGAATTTACCTCAAATAAATATGACACAAGATGTGGTTAATATGACCCAAATTATTTGTTTTTAATAGAAATGTGTCATTTTAGTTTAAAACACACATCAAATAGAAAAAACCAAGAAAAAAATATCAAATTATTTTCAAAATTTAGGAAAATGATCCATAATTCATTTTTCATGTGTAGAAATTGATCGTACATTAATATAAGACATGATATGGTTGATATGAGCTGAAGTGTGTGTTTTTAATAGAAAGGTGTCATTTTATTTTAAAATTCACAAAAAATAGGAAAAACCAAGAAAAATATCTTAGGTTGTTTTCAAAATTTATAAAAACGATCCATAATTCATTTTCATGTGTAGGAATTTACCACACATCAATATAACACACAATTTAGTTGATATGACATGAAGTGTGTGTTTGCAATAAAAAGTGCCATTTTAGTCTAAAACACACATCAAATAGGAAAAACCAAGAAAACGAGTTTGGATTATTTTCAAACTTTAGAAAAATCATCCATAATTCATTTCTCAGATGTAGGAGTTAAATACATATGAATTCGAGACACGATGTGGTTGATATGACCCTAAATGCATGTTTTCAATAGATAGGTTTCATTTTAGTTTAAAACACACATCAAATATCCAAAACTAAGAAAAAAAGTTCACATTGTTTTCAAAATTTAGGAAAATGATTCATAATTCATTTTTCATATGTAGGAATTGACCGCACATTAATCCGACACATGATGTGGTTGATATGACCTGAAGTTCAAGTTTTCAATACAAAAGTGCCTCTTTATTTTAAAACACATATCAAATATCCAAAACTAAGAAAATAAGCTCTTATTGTTTTCAAAATTTATAAAAAATATCCACAATTCATTTTTCATGGGTAGGAATTTACCGCACATCAATCAAAGAAATGATGTGGTCGATATGACATGAAATACATGTTTTCAATATAAAGGTGCTGTTTTAGTTTAAAACACACATCAAATATCCAAAACTAAGAAAAAAAGATCAAATTATATTCAAACATTAATAAAATGATCCAAAATTCATTTTTACATGTAGGAATTGACCATACATCAATCTGACACAAGATGTGGTTGGTATGACTCAAAGTGCGTGTTTTTAATATAAAAGTTCCATTTTAGTTCAAAACACGTATCACCTAGCAAAAAACAAGATCAAATTGTTTTAAAATTTTATAAAAATGATCCATAATATATTTTTGATGTGTAGGAATTGATTTCACATTAATCTGACACATGATATGGCTGGTATGACCCAAAGCACGCGTTTTCAATATAGAAGTGTCATTTTAGTTTAAAACGTATACCACACAGCTAAAACCAATAAAATGAGCTCATATTATATTCAAACTTTATAAAAATGATCCATAATATATTACTTATGTGTATTAATCAACTCCATGTTAATCTGACATACGATGTGGTCGGTATGACTCAAAGTGCATGTTTTCAATATAAGTGTCATTTTAGTTTAAAATGCACCACACATAGTCAAAACTTGAAAATGAAATCATATTGTTTATAGAATTTGTTAAAATTATCAATAATTCATTTTTGACATATAGGAATTGATCTCTTCTCAATCCGATAGATGATGTGGTCAGTGTGATTCGAAGTACGTGTTTTCAATATTAAATTGTTATTTTAGTTTAAAACACATAAAACCTAGCCAAAATCAATAAAATAATTTCCAATTATTTTCAAACTTTTTTAAAATGATCCATAATTCATTTTTATGTGTAGGAATTGACCACACGTCAATCTAACACATGATGTGGTCACTATAACTCAAAGTGCATGTTTTCAATATAAGTGTAATTTTAGTTTAAAACGCACCTCACATAGCCAAAATCGAGAAAATAATCTCAGATTGTTTTCAAAATTTAGTAAAATGATCCATAATATATCTTTGACACGTAGGAATAAACCGTACCTCAATCAAACACATGATTAAATAATAATATCATTAATATATACATTAATTAACAATAGAAATTATAATATGTGGATTATATAACATTAAAATTATGATTTGTTAATTTTTTTAATTAATTTTATTAAAATAAACTTTGGTTTTATTGTAGGTAAATACTATTATATAATTGCTGATCATTGAAAAAAGTCTTTCATTTTTGACTTTGTATATAATTTTTAATTTTTTTGGTTAATTTTAAATATGACATTAATATAAATATTTTGTATGTAAATTTTGAATTGAAATGATATCACAATGTTTTATTTTTATTTCAATTCGATTTAATGTATATTTATATTCCTTTTTTATGTATTTTGATTTGGTTTGATTTTATAGGGCTGCTGCATGGATGCAACTATGTAGTAGTTGAAATGGACTTTATTAGAACTTCATCTAACACCAATAAAGGATGACTTTATTAGCACTTCATATAGAGATAATAAAGGGTCTCTTTATCAGTTATTTATTTAGAACTGATAAAGGTACCTTTTATCAGTGCTTGATCTAGCATTGATAATGATACACTTTATCAGTGCTTCTAAAAAGCGATGATAAAGGTACCATTTATCAGTGTTTTAAAAAGGGATGATAAAGGTACCATTTATTAGTACTTTATGAAATTGAGGACAATGAGTACCTTTATCAGTGCTTTTCCTCATGCTGATAAAGGCCATGGGCTTTTAATATCGCATATATTTTTAGCGCTTTTAAGCATTAATAATGATCATTTATAACACTGTTAAAAGAGCGTTTTAGTAGTGAATGATTATATTTCTAAACAATATTGGTTTGAAAGTTTATTTTAAGGATATAAAGCCATATTAAATCCTAAAGGATGAAGAAAACAAATGGTATGATACCAAATAAAGTGAATATGATCTAAATTATAGACTTTTGAATGTTATTATTTTCAAACTTGGCCTAAATGAGTTTAATAATGTTTCTCAATATGTTAACGCTTATGAAATGTGAAAAACAATAGTTGTTACCTATTAAGGAATTGATAATGTTAGAAAATTGAGGTACAATACTGCTAAATTTAAATTTGATACCTTCAAAATGTATGAAGGTGAATGCATTACTCAAAAGGTTAATTGATATATTTAATGGTGATTCTACTATCATAACACTCGTTACTAAACTCGATCAAGCATTGAAAGTTCCTAGAGTTTTTTATTCCAAGTGGAATGAAATATATTCTTCTATAAATCAATCTACACATGTTAAAAATTTAGAAATGAAGGAATTTATTGGTACTCTAATGATGTATAAATTTAAGATGTATGCAAAGGTTGAGGATTAAAAAATGATCAAGAAAGAATATATAACTTTTAAAGTTTCTATTAACAAAGTTGAAAAGAAGTTAAATGAGGATATAATATTCTCTAATGATTCAATATATTCAAATTTAGGAGAAGTGATTGAAAAGTTGGAAAAAATATTCAATAATTCATATAAAAGGAAGAAAGGTTATAAGAATTCATTTAATGACGACAAGAAAAGTAGTCATTATCTAAAATAAGTCGGATATTGTGAATACAAGAATTTGAGGGATATTAAACCTAATTAACATCATCTTAATGAAATAATAAACATAGAGAATAAAGAAAAAAGTTTCAAATGAATCATGATTATGATAAAAAATGGATGAAACCCATGAAGGCTACCTAGTGTGTATCTGAAGATTCCAACAGTTCTTTAAGTTCCAAATATGATAATGAGAAATAAAATTATAAATAAAATATATTCTTTATGGATAAATAATATTAGGTAAAAATATATAGTAATATAAAAGTTATATGATATCTGGATAGTGTCTTTTTAAGATATATGAGTGGATACTTTTCCAAATTTCATGCACTATACAAAGTTGATGGAGGTTTGATTAACTTTGGTGACAATTATAAAATGAAAATCATTAAAATTGGTTTATTTTAAGATCTTAAATATATCATGATAAACATGCTTCTCTATGTTCAAGGTTTGAGGAATTATATGATAAGTATTTTTCAACTTTGTGATGATGGTTTTACTATTGATTTTTTTAATAATGCACATTATGTGTTTAGAGATAAATTACTTAATTTTAGAGGACCTAAAATATAAAATGTTTATACTTTGTACCTTAGTTCCATGTGTAAAGAAAATTGGAACCATTTAAATATTTAAATTAATTAATTTTGGATATGACACATAAGGATTGGTCATTGTAATATATTTTCCCTATCTATGTTATCTAAGAAGAATTTAGTTTCGAATCTACCTTATCTTAAGTTTAATGAGAAAAAATGTTGTGATGCATGCTAAATAGACAAGAATCCTTAGTAATATTTCAAATCAATCAATAAAGAATCTATATATAAACCTTCAGAACGTATCTATACAGATTTTTCTATTCCTTTTAGAGTAGAAAGATTAGATAGAAAATTCTTTGTTTTTGTATTAGTCTATGATTTTTTCATAATTACTTGAGTTTACTTTTTAAAGTTTAAAAGTAAATATTTTTCAGTTTTTATGAGTTTTTGTAAGTTTTTTTAAAATGAAAAATATTTAAAAATAATTTTGTTGATCAGTGATCATGGAAGAGAATTTGAGAATCAATAATTTAATTCTTTTTACTCAAATTTGTTTATTAAATATATTTGTTCTTCTCTAAAACCACTCAAAAAAATTAAATTGTTGAAAGAAGAAATATAACTATTCAAAAAATGACTATAACTAAGTTAAATGATATCATTATACCTAATTATTTTTGGGAATAAGTTATTAATAAAACATTTCATATTATGAATTGAGGTTTAATTCGGATAATTCTTAAAAAGACACCTTATGATTTATATAATAATAGAGAACTTAATGTTGGATACTTCCAAGTTTTTATATTAAATGTGTTTATATCTTGAATACTAAGAAAAATCATGGAAACTTTGATGCAAAATATGATAAATGAATATTTCTTAGGCATGTTTCCACTTTTAAGGCTTATAGAGTGCTTAATAAAAATTCAAGGATAATTGAAGAATCTGTTCATGTGAAGTTTGATGAAAGTTATTCATTTGATCAAAATAAAATAAAAATAGATGAAGTTATTGATTATTTAAACAACTCAAGGCTTTATTATTCTAATGATAAGTTTGAAAGTAAATTAGAACACAATCATGATCAATCCAATTCTGAAGAAAATGAAACTGAGGAACCTGAAAGTGTCTTACCTAAACAAAATAGGAATTTGAAGGGCCATCCTTTAGAGAATTTTATAGGAGACCAAGATGAAGGAGTTAGGATTATGAGGAATTTGGGAAACTAAGTTTATTTCTCTACCTTTTTATCCCCGTTTGAACCTAATTCTGTAGAAAAATCCTTTGATAATAAAATTTGGGCTTTGGTTATGCAGGAATAGCTAAATCAGTTTAAGAGAAATAAAATTTGGGAATTAGTTGATCAAAACTTAGACTATCCTTTAATATAAAATAAATGTGTTTTTAGGAATAATCAATATGAACAAGGTATAATTACTAGGAATAATGCTAGGCTAGTTGTTAAGGCTTATAATTATAAGGAAGGTATAGATTACAATGAAACCTTTTCCCATGTTTCTAGGCTTAAATCCATTAGGTTCTTTTTAGCCTAGGAATCTAATATAAATTTTAAATTATACATTATGGATATTAAATCTATTTTTTAAATGGGTATTTAATGAAGTGAGTTTATGTTGAACAACTTCTAGGTTTTGAAAATCCTTATTTTCTAAATTATGTTTTTAAACTTAAAAAAGATTTATATAGTCTTAAACAAGCACCAAAAGCTTGGTATGATAGGTTGAGTTTTTTTCTTTTAGAAAATAGTTTTTCTATAGGTCTGTGTAATCCTACTATTTTTAATAAATTATCTCTATTTGATATTTTTTAGTTCAAATTTATATGTATGATGTTATTTCTTTTTTCTATTAATCAAAAACTTTGTAATGACTTTTCAAAACTTATACAAAAAGAGTTTGAAAGGAGTATGATGGGAGAATTGAATTTATTTCATGGATTTAAAATATTTAAAAATTATTTTGGAATTTTTTTAAATCAAATTAAATATATTATTGATTTTTTAAAAAAGTTTATCCTTGAAAATAATAATCCATATACAACTCTTATGTAAACTAATATAAAAATTGATTTGGATGAAGTTGATAAACTAGTTGATAACAAGTTATATAGAGGTATTATAGGTAGTTTTTTATCTTAATACTAGTATAATATTTTTGGAAAACATACCTTTGGAGTGTTCATGAGTTTTTTTTGTTGACAAGGTGAAGAAGGCATATGAATAGGAGGCAACGCTGTAGCCCATGCTCTATGACTATGGAGGAATTTATTGTGTGTGACTACACCAAATTCATTAAAAATACATCATAATTTAAACCATATAAAGAAGGCTTCACTTTAGTTATAAAAACCATGATGTAGATTCTCCTCAAGGGGATTTCAATGCCTCTAGAAATTTTCAGGTACCCACACCACAACGAAGATGGCTATGCCGTAGACCGTTTGGGTGTGAAGTCATCCATTCCACTGCTAAGAATTATGACGTCGAGGTTATGAAATTGGAAGAAGTATAGAGATTCAATTTATCATTATTATAGGGGTCCACACCATAATCATTTGGGCCATTCTGCAGAGCTGTTGACCATTCCACAGTCGACAATGTTTCACAAGCAGTTAAGAGTAGGAGTTAAAGATGAGTTATTTCTATGGGAGAAGTAGATATAGTTAACCGTGAGACTCTACACTATAACAACTGATTAAAAACCATATGAAGAGATGGATTGACCTTATTTAGGAGTTAAAAACTATAGTATATGTTAAATTATTGATTCTATTCCATATAATTTATCACCGTGCTGTAACTAGGGAATTTTCAGTCCGCTGACTATTTTTATTCAGGGAAGTTATGGGTTTTCATGGATTCTGATTAATTTGGGTTTTATGGTGAATGAAAGACCCAATAAACACTAGGGATACTTGGAATAATCCCATAAATATAATAATGAATCCTATCTATTGTATTGATATGAAAATAGGAAGAATTATACTATACAATTATATAGAGAGAGAAAAAGAGAGGTGATTTTCTAGGAGTAGGAGTTCAAAGGATTTTATCTATATCTCATCTAGAAGTTAAAAGATCAAAGAAGGAATTATTCTAGGAGTTTCATCCTTGATAGAAATAAAATTTTTTGTGATGATGATAAACACCATCAAGGTATATGTTTATATCATCTTCATGTGAATAAGAAAGATTCAACAAGTGGGGTAGTGAGTTCCTTGTTGAGGGAGAGTAATGATTTACCCAAATGTTCATTGTAGTGAACTTAAAGGGATAATGAGTCCAATAAAAATAATATTTTAATTAGTGGTATTTTAGTGAATTTAGTGCATAGGTTCATTATTGTGCACTCCCCTTGGATTTAGCCCAGTGTGGGTGAACCAAGTAAAACCCCTTATGTTGTTTACTATTTTCATCACTCATTGAGGGGAAAGGTTGATAGAAATCAAAGTGTTTATCAAGTTGAGATAAAAAATACTCATTTAAAAGAATAATTAAACTTAAATACCCTAATTCACTCCCTCTTAGGGTAAGTTTATCCAAAATAAACCAAATGGTATCGTGTTATCTTGATGATCATGGGAGACTCATTATGCATTTTTTAGAGATATGATATCACTTCCACTTTTCACCTCAATGGGTTGATCTAAACTCAATAAAACCTAGTGCTAAACCTTTTCCCATTGAAAATTTAGGCATAAAGAGACAAACTCTTCTATACAATTATTCATTTCTAGCCATAAGAACTGACATTGAAGGTCCAAGTACATATTCAACACAACTGAATATATCTCCAATAGGATATATGAAACTCTCCCAAACATCCTCTCACAACATCACTGGTACTATGGTATGCCCTTGAAAAAGGAAGATATACTCCCCACCTTCATAAACTTTATTAGGAGTATATCCAATGGACATCTAAACACATATGGTATCATAGTAGGTATCTCTAATCTAAGAATACCTGACATGCTGTAGAAGAAAATGGGTATCAACTATTGATTGAAGGTAAGCTTCACCATCCCCATCCACTAAGGAAAAATGTAACAAGGAAAATTTCTCTAATGCATCACTCAATAATTTCAAACTAAATCTTCTGCTGAGATAATCTACCACCACATTCCCCTTATTATAAGTATAGACTATTTGAAAGTTATAATCCTAGAGTAACTCTAGACACAACATCTATCTCAAGTTTATATCCTTCTATGAAAAGATATAATTGAGAATATTATGGTCAGAATAAATGATAAACCACTCACCTATAATATAGTGTCGCCACATCTTCAGGGAGAATACTAATGCTGCTAGCTTTAGATCATGGTTCATGTAGTTTTTCTCATAGGGTCTCAAATGTTGGGACCCATAGGAAATTACTACATGAATCTACATTAAAACATATCCAAGACCAGTCCCAAAGTCATCATAAAACACCACATACTTAACATGCTCCTTTGATAGTCTCAAGATGGGGGAACTCATCAACCTATACTGAAAATCCTAAAAAGTTTGTTGACACCACTCTGTCCATACAAAAGGCTACCCATTTTGGGTCAAATTAGTCAAGGGAACTAATATCCTAGATAAACCAGGTATGAATATTTGATAGTATCCAACCAACCTAAGGAAGATACGCACCCTAGTCACACTCATGGGTGGCTCCCAAGCTAGTACTACCTCAACCTTCACCGAATCCACTGTTAAACCCTCTATTGAGATGAAATGTCCTAGGAAGTAGAACTATCGAATATAGAATGAACACTTCGATAAATTTTTAAAAATATTGTGCTATTGGAGTGTTCAAGTACCATTTTCAAGTGTATCAAGTGATTCTACTTAGACTTCGAGTATAATAGGATGTCATTAATGAAGATTACCATGAACTAGTCTAAGAAGGGATGAAAGATCTGGTTCATAAGTCCCATAAACACTACTGGGGAATTATTCATGTTGAAAGGAATTACAAATTACTAAAAATGATCACATCAACATAAAAATTTGGACTTTGGTATATCCTCATCTCAAAATCATAGCTGGTGATAGGTGGACCTCGGTTTAATCTTTGAGAACCATCTCACTCCTTACAACTAGTTGAAGAGGTCTTTGATTCTTAGTAGTGTATTATTATTCTTAATGGTCACCTGATTTAGGTGATGGTAGTATACATATAACCTCAAGATCCCATCTGACTTCTTAGTGAACAACATTGGGTCCAACAAGGGAGAAATACTGGGTTTGAAAAATCCCTTCATTTGTAACTCATCCAACTACACCTTCAACTCATAAATATCTATGGTAGAGATCTGATATGATGAAGTAGATATTGTTTCCATCATTGTGATTATGTATTTTCATAATTCAATCTCTTGGTGGGGAGGTAAACCCAACATGTCCTTAGGAAATAATTCTTCATTTACACCATCGCTGCAGGAAGCTAAAATACCATACCATATGCTTCTCCAAGAGTAATACTAACTAATTGATGAGTAATTAGCTGGACCCTACTGCATATAATCCCATCCTAATATTTTTGAGTTTCTTTCTTATAGATTAAGGAAAACCTCATCCCATCAATGTTGACACACCACATCCTCCACCTGAAATAGTCAATCTATGCATGAATTGTGGATAGCCAGTCCATACATAATATGAAATTGTAAGGCCTCATCACTAGTACAAATATACCCCATAAGAATATATCTCCTAAAATATTTAGGTCACACTATCGATATAAGTGTGTGATCACTGAATTTACTTCGGTAAGAGTCTCCAAGAATAAGGGTTGAGTCAAAGGCTCCATCAGAATCTATAGATCTCAAACAAGGGATGTGGAAAGAAAATAACGGCTCACACCTATGTTTATTAATACTACATATATGGTAGAAAAAACATAGATCATACCTTTAATCATCCTTATAGCCTCTGGGTAATAAGTCTCTACTACCTACAATTATCTTCATCCCTAACCACCAGCTCCCTAACCTTGGCATTGATCACATAGGGGTGGTGGTGGCAACAGATCAAACCGTTGACCATCACCTCAATATTTCCCAAATCCTATTCCTTATCCACCACCCTTTGGAACTCCCTTATCAAGTTATATCCTATACTTAGATTTTCTAAAAACCATCTCCCTATCATCCACATGGTGGGTTATAAAATCCTAAATGATATTCCCTCGCCAACTATAAGAGAAACACCGCCTCTCTCTTGGATGAATAGACCCATTCAAAGAACCTTTATATGATGACCCTTGTTCCTAATACTATATTTATAATAATCTAAAATTCTTGGAAACCTAAGTCTAACATCAGATTCCAACTACTAAAGTATCATCACTAGAGTTCCCACTGATTACACCAACTGTCAGTGGCTACTCTACCAAGAAGCTCTCTACTACCAAAAATCACCCAAGAAATCCAACATAAGTAGGAATATAAATATATATCACTCCATCCATGATATATCTACAGAGCTAAACTCAAAGGTCTATGCTCAGAAGAACATATCACAAACCATATCTATGGAGTATCACGAGAGGTTAGTTAACCTCGATGAATACTCTACAATAGACATTTTCCCCCATCAAAGCTCCAAAAGCTCCTGAATAAATACTAATTTCAATGTGGTTGAATAGAAATCCTCCCTAAATAAATTCTAAAACTCAGTCTAAGTGAGATCTACCTCATCATGAGTTTGAGTCACCATACTTCCGTATCACCTTGTGGAGGCATAAAAATGCTCACTTCTGGGACCACCATCTAATTTGGAGGGGTCCTGACCTGGAGGAAAACTCACGTAACTACCTCAAGCTATTCCTCAGATACCTAGGGATTTGGATCACTATAAAACCCAAGAGGTCACTATATATAAAACTCATGAAGTATATTAAGCCTATGAACATCCTCATCCAGTACTCTTGGTGCAATATACTACTCAACGAGTGGTGGTAAGACTCTAAAACCACTTGGAGGCACCATCTTCTTGATAATACCTTGTATCAAAGCCTCATCACTAGGATCATACTCACAATAATTTTTTGGAAACCTAGATAGCTGTCATCATGTAGATTTATTGAAATATACAAGACACACAATAATTAAGGTGTATATCTAGGAGTTGACTCAATAAGGACATGGAAAAAACAACCCATTCCTTTATAGAGAATGCACCAATGTTTTCCCTAAAACCAGTTCCTATATGTAACAAGTCAATAAGTAGGTTATCATAATCATGGTGAATAGATAATCCAGTCGCCACACTAACATTGGATTCTTTATCCTAAGATCCGAACTCAAAACACTTTAACATCATTTCCCTAGTTCCCAAAATAAACCTCACAACTTGAAAAAATTTTAAGTATAGTCCCATGAAAACTAATCTAATACCAATTTGTCATGTCCATACATGCCAGGGCCAACCTGGTTGGTGAAAAGATGAATGTGACACCCCAATAATACCTTCAATAGGCCAAGGTATGACAACCGGCACTAAGTAGGCATATCACACACATGTGAGGCCTTAGAATAAAGTAACTATATGCACACACACACACACATCTCTAAATACCCACACAATGATTAAAGGTAAAGTAAAACTAATAAAAAAATGCATACATGTATCTATATCCCACATCAGAGTATGAAACAAGTACTGAAAACCATAAAGGCTAAATACAATCCCAAAAAATCTATAAAAAGTGTCCATCATTCTTGGAAGGAGGGGTTTTCTATCAAATTTAATGCCTGGTAAGAACCATATTATATCTAGCCCAACTATGATTCACCTACTCTTGGTCCACCTAGGACTCTGCTGAAAGTCCTAGCATCTTCATAAGACACAACATATGTGGGCATAACCCATAAAAGGGTGAGCATAAACATACCCAGTATGACACCCCAAAATCACCAAATATAAAGAATTAATAGATTAGTAATTTAATCAACATAAAATAATGTCAATCAAGATGAGAGACATATAAAAAATGAGATCAACCTAGAAATAATCAAGTAGAATCCAAGTATCATGGTAAATGTCACAACCATATAAATATCCTAGGATCCTTCTTGTGACTTTAAAGTAACACTCGTTTGGAAGAACTCACTCCACAAGTTTGATAACATTGATGACACTCTTTCAAGAAGTCATTCCTATCAGGCCTCTCTATGAAGCAATACAAAATAGATCTCAGGAGATACTGATACATAGATAGAGTATCTCAACTAAGACCTATGGGGGATTCCTAACCCTACTCAAAGTAAACCCATTAGGATAGGGATCACTGGTCCTAGAATCCGGTAAGGGATTATTGATTCCAAATAGATAAGAAAGATGATAGAGGATCACACCCTAAGCTACATGGAGGGGGTTCTTAAACTCTATCCAAGACTAATCCCATAGAGGAGATCACATCCTATTCTTAGGATGTGATGCCTAACTATATCCTCATAGGGATTGACCAAGGGAACACACCCTAGATATACTAGTCTACATTTTAGAGAATGAGGGCCTCAACCTACCCTGGGAAAAGAAAAAATCATGTATATGTGTATAAATATAATTTATTGGTTTCCCCAGATCTACCTATGTACTCCGACCCATGCCCATGTACTTTGGTATGTTCCCATGTATTCTGGATGTGACTATGTACTTGGCTGTGTCTGGGTACCCTAGCCATGTATGTGCTCATGTACTAGGCCTTGACCATGTACTATAGCCATGACCATTTACCTAGATATATACATGACTATTTACCCTAGGAGTACATATTGAGTTGCTCGTCATGGGTCACATGACATGTGGTAAGTCCCACACAATGTGTGATATTTAACTCTGCACATAAACCCTAGATGCTGCTGTCAGGGGACTATACTATGTGTGTTATTTGGATTACATGCCATATTATCAAGATTTTCTATAACCCACTAGTTCTTACATGGTACCGCTCACACCACTTCCTCATTTGATCTAGACATGGATCTCACCCATGAATCATGGATCTGGGTTAGCTGAACCTTGATGTCATCGATGGACAGATTCAAACTACCCATTCCATTTGAGAATAAACTATCATTGCATCATGTTTCTGCCACAACTCCAAACCACATTTAAAGAACATCGATCTGATCCTGATCACTCATAGTCATCATAACACCTCATTATTTCCATAAATTCCAAACTTAAACCCATGGTAAAAATCCATTGTTCCAAATAATGATTGTGCAATGATCATTCACTGAGTATTTTTTAAACCACAAACCAAAATAAATGACAATGATGAACATGTAAATAATTATAGGAGAAATAAACAAAAGAACAATATGAATAATGAACCTCGACCATTTTTTAGGTCGGACTCAACCCGTTTTTATTATATTGATGAATTAAGAAGAAATAAAGAATCATGCCAACTTGTATCCAAGCGGAAACAATTAACAACTTCAATCCAAAAATCAACATGTGAATTAATTTGTTAGGGGATTAATTCATGTTCAAGTTGGAAAAAAATAAAGAATTAAACCAACATAAACAAACACACTACCTTGAGTTTGGATCAATAACTTGTGAAGAAAGTTTCCTCATCATTAGTCATTGGTGATATCCACAAAATTCTTTTGCACTCTGATATCCAATCTATGATCCATTGTCATTTGTTCAAGAATTCACATCTAAAATAATTTTTCCAATAATTAGGATTATTAAGATAAATCTAGTTAATTTCCATAGTATATATTAAATAGAAGATATTAGGTTAGTCTATCAGACAAACAAACAAACAAACAAACAATTTTATTTATTTATTAACACACCCATGATTTCACTTAAGAAAAATACCCAAGCTGAATAAATGTTATATCATGACTAGGGTAAAAACCACACTCTAGATTTAATGTAAATATTAGATTTCAAATTTGATACTAAATTCAGGATTTATTACATTATTTTATAAAAACTATGTATGTGTGATATAATATATTTAGTATTTTTATTATATCAATACCAAGCCTCTCCGGGCCTCGGAATCCCACACTGAATCATCACTTAGCCTTAAAAATATTATTTACAATATTATAAAGTTTTATAAGGAAAGAAAATAATCATTACATGATATCTCTTATAATTTATAAGATAAGTATTATTGTTGAAATTAGGATTGGTTTTATATGTCATCAACACAATGTAATTTTTACTAGAACCCTAAGAAAATTTGGTTTCTTCATGAAAATGACATGGGGTAATCTTATTCCAGTTTGTAAAAAAGTTGATAAACCATATAGTACTCATGTTGAGGGGGAGAACAGAAGTTTCAAGTATGCTAGATCTTCATGGATTAGTGTAAAAGAAGTCGGTGAGTCTATAGTGGAAGGTGTTTCTACTAGGTTGTGAGTTACTGGAGAACCATATGTGAGGATTGATAATGAGTCTTCAGAATCTAAAGAAGAGTCAAGTTTTAAGAATCACACTCAAAAATTTACAGTTGATATGGTTTTTATGTTTAATATTTTGAAATATGACACTATCAAGCTATAAGGAGAGATTAAAAGTTCAAGGAATTATTTTGGGGACTTAAGACATGTATTATTTTCCAAAACAGAATATAAGTTTCTATAAATTCAGTATCAAAGTTTGAAGGAGAGTGTAATTTATAAAAAATATTTTGATGATTTAAGAAGTGATTTTTCTAACCAGTTGATAAAATTAAAATGGAAGATGGTTTCTTAATCATATTTTAGTGATATGAAGACGTTTTTGGAAAATCAGTTTGAGGATGTGAAAGTTTCAAGTTAAAGATAGAGAATAACTTCTAATTTTGGTAGAGTAGGATCTAGAGATATATTATAAAGGATATAAATGTTATGTACTTAAATTTTAGTTATTGATGAGAATATTCAGAATGCCCAGTGTGATAGTGTTCCACCAAAAACTCTATTATAGAATCAAAAAGAGATGGTTTAAATGTTAGATTCTGCAAAACCACGGGTTAGAGATTTTCTCAATTGGTTTGGAAGCATGATAAAAAAAATTGTTTAGTATTCTAAGGCTGTTCATAGTTTTATAAAGGTGAATCTCGTTGAAGTGATGAAGGTGAGTCAGAATTCGAGGAATCTATTTGGAGAGTGGGATACAACATTGAACTAGAAGTTCATGGGTTTAATGGTTGAGCCTATCATCATGTACACAATTCTTTCATCTTCTTTAATCTTCGAATCTTCCTCTAAATAATATCAATCAGTTTCCAATCCTTCCTATCATCTTAAACATTAGTCTTTTCTGTAACAAATCTAATTTTTGTAGTTTTATCCTTTAAATATTTCTATATATACATGTCTATATTTTTCCTTAGAGTTGAAATTGTGTTTTGGATGCCACATGTCCCCAAGATTAATATATTAAGGCTATTAATATATATTAAAAACATGCAAGAATATTTTTTAAATAAATTATTTTTTTATTGATAAGGACCTCATATAGAAAATTTGAGACCACAGTTGTGTTCGAAAGGCAGGGTTTACCTTAGGGGTGATATATGGTTGGTCAGAATCTATAATGTCATAGTTTGTAATGTCTTGGGTTTTTGAATCGGGATAAAAATCTCTCATGTTTTGAATTTCTGATTTAGTAAGGGTGCTATTTTTCTTTTCATTAATTATAACCAAATTCTGAGAGTTACATCAGCCTTATATCATATTTTTAGATGGGTTTAGATTCTTTTAGAGTTCCTTGGGAGTTCAGAAGGGTTTTAAGAGCATTGGAGGCCCGACGACCTATTTTTGGAGTTGTAGGTCAAAGAACATGGTTTAGGGTAAACAGTACAACCTCTTCCAGCTAACTGTGTGCCCTATTTTTGAATTGACCCAAAATTTGGGTAAACTGTATGGGGGAGGCGTATGGCTGTGTAGCCTTGTCTATAGTTTTTGCAGAGACTTCTGCATGGTTTGCACACAATTAGAGAAAACGGTGTAGTACGTCGCATGGGTAGTGCCACTTTGGGAGTACCAACACACTATAGCACACGTGGTTTGTGCACGATTTGGAAAAACATGCAAGCTAACCATAATACCCTTTAAAGAGGTAAAATTATGATTTCCACTCCCTCTTTATTAGTTTTTTTCTTCTTCTTTTCACCTCCTGGATCGAGTACAACAAGGGGAGCTCACCCCTTTCCTTTATCCCTTGTATTTTCTTCCCCTCCTTCACCAGTCATCCATTTTTAGATCCATTAGGTGGATTGAAATCATATCATCAAGGCTCTCCTCACACTTGAATTTCTTATTATTTACATTTTTCCTTATGGAGTGCTAAATTTGTTTGAGCTATTTTACCCTATTTTCAGGGCGTTTTATGGAATCGTTGATTTCTTCCAAAAATATTTGAGTCAGAGGATAATACTGGAGGATCCTATGTCTATGCATCCATGGTAGGTTGTTCATACCTTCCTTTGTGTTTTTTCAGACCTTTGGGGGGGGTGTCTTTTATCATGCCTATGGGTAGTTGAGAGAGACCCTATTTATTGATATTAAATTGATCATATGACCTTATGGGATTCCATTGGGAATTCCCTCACATTGTTTATATGAGCAAGGCTGGGTTAGAGGCTGATTCTCTTTGGTTGGTTTGACGAGGGAGATATATTCATTTAAATTTGACTATTTAAATTAAAATGGTGTGTTCATTTGAATTTGAGATATTCAATATTATTATATTGAAATGATTCTTTGGGGGTTGAGTTAGTCAATTTAATTGAATTGAATTGTTGTGTTTCTTTAAATTACTCAATTAAATTGTATTAAATTGAATTTATTATTTAAAGTGAATTGATCGAATTATATATATATATATATATATATATATATATATATATATATATGAAATGATTGAGTTGCATGTGATGTGATCAATGTGATCATGGTGGGATCACCCTAAGATAGTGGGATGGTATTTCCATTGGGATTGAGGTGATTTGGTTGTATGGTTGGGCTTGGCCTGAATTACTTGGGTGGTGTTGACAATCGGTTGGGGTTCATGGATGCTGATTTGAGGTGGCAAGACTATCAGGTTGGGTAAAGGACCGTGATATTGGATGGCATGACTATAATATTTGAGCAACATGGTCACATGGGAATGAGGTACTGGTTGGATGTATATTAGGTACTAATTTGGTTGAGGGACCAGATTTTTTCGTTTGGGAATGTCTTCGAGACATTGATGATTTTTTTTGTGACATGAGGTGTTAGGAGGCATGAGTTGTTGGGTTACTTATTTGAGGTGGAACCTGAGGGTTCACCTAGGCTATTCTACTTCATGGGATGCCTTGGGCCATGGGACAAGGATCCTCTTCTCTTCAATGATTCCGGCATTGGTCGAGGTAGGTGATGGCTTCCTGATGGCTGTTGAGCACTAGGGAAGTCCATGTTTATTTTTCACATAATCTATTTTATTTACTATACTTCACAATTTCTTAAAAACCTATATTGGGTATGAAAATTTTGGTGGTATCCTACTGAGACACATTCTCACACCCTACACAGGCCCTTTAGGATGCGTGTAGACTTTATGTGGTTGCATTCAGGTAAGGGATCGAATTCAGGAGCTGGACCTTAGTAGTTGTTTGGAATGGATGTTGGAATGGGACCTTGAGGTCTTGCCTTAGTTGGATTTTTTTAGTTTTCCTTTTTGTATCAACATGATTATATGTATATAGCTACTATGGTCTGTCATGGTTGACTCCCTTTCTGTATATTGACATGTATGACCTGTACTATTACACATGCTCTATTTTAGTGATACAAGTGAAATGTTTATTTATTTCCACAGCTTTTGTTCAGTTATTATTCTACTATTTATTGGTATTGATTGTGATTCTGCCATTGGTGGGACTAATTCGAGTCTTCTGAGTATTTAATTCCGCTTCTTAGTTATATATATGTACTCATTACTAGTATTATATCTTTTACCTAAGGGTATAGTCTCCCAACTATTTCTCATTACACCCTTACTACTAGTTGGAAGAATTTGGTATATGGGGATACTTTCCTAAGGCTTGTGGCACCCAGCATGATATCACTGTTCAGGTGGCTAATCAGGTTGAGTATTCTACAAGTGGAATTAGAGAAGTTATTGACTGGGATTTATTAGATGTGTAAGGATGGATACTAATGAGATTGATATTTATTCTATTTTTTTTCTTTCTAATATTATTACTATTTGGGTTATGGTAAACCATAGATTAGGTGTGTTCAGAACTGTGTTTATAGCTTGTTTTTGGGTGCTTATAGCCCCATGTACGAGGGATGGACAAAATTACCATGGGTGGAAATTATAGTTCTATTTTCTCATTTTAAAGATGGTTTTATTTCCACCTAGAGTGGTATTATTTGAATGTGATTTTATTCTGTTATGATATGTGACCTTGTACTAGAATAGAAAGGGATGGGGTCTTAGACCCTTGGCTTGGTCTGGAAAATGGTGTATTCATGCTTATGATTTTGATTAGGCACATGTTAGGATGTTTAATTATGTATCATCATGTTCCTATGAAAATTTCATGTGAAATGCTTTGTAAATTTGATATTACATGTGGTGTGATATATATATATATATATATGTGTGCTTGAAATATATAAATTTCTTATTCTATGTGATATGGTCCTAGATATTATAGGAGCAGACAAGTATTATGAAATGGGGGGATGTTGATCACTAGGTTAGACGATGAGGTCGTCAGTTTGAGGTGATGTGATTGTCAAGATGGTCATAGACTGAGGAACATTGATACTTGGCTCTGTTGAGGGTGGTTTAGGAGGTCATGAGGTTAGAATTCCATGTGGCATGGTTATGATAGGAAAGGTTAAGGGTAGTGAGGATGTGCTACCTATTACCACTTTCCCTATCTGAGTTATATATATATATATATGTTATATATGGGTTTTTAGGGCATGTTGATGGTATTCAGTGAGTTATTACTAGAAGGATCAGATGGATCATTATGAGAGAGATGATTGGGTGCTGCTAAATCAAGAATAGGTTCAGACCCCTTAGGGTTAGGCAGAGCAGGTACAGGCTGAGGGCCAGGATCAACCATAGGTATAGGCTCAAGAATAGGTTCTAGTGAATGTGGGGAATATTCCAGATCTTATAGAATTTAGTCCATGGATTGATGAAAAATTAAAATTTAACATTGTACCTGTGATACATGGGATCAATAGGGGTGCTCAGAGAGTAGATCCATTAATGGAATATCTCACCCAGGAGTTCCAGTCACAACACCCACCACTTTTTTAGGGTGACGGTGGTCCATAGGCAGTTGAGAACTGGATCGATTCGATGTAGATGATCTTTGATCACTTAGAGGTGCCTCAAGGGTAGAGGGTCAATCTGGAAATGTACATGCATAGAGGGTTAGCCAATAACTGGTGGGACATGCAGGTTTAAGCGAGAAGACACAAGGGACTGGCCTAGAAGGATTTTGAGGCTAGGTTCTTCAAGAATTTATTTATGGAGATACTGAGGTAGGAAAGGTATTTGGAGTTATTAAGACTTCAAAAGGGGGAAATTTCTTCCATGGACTATGCATTGATGTTCACTGAGATGTATCACTTTGCAACCGACATGGTGAGCGATGACACCTCGAGGGTGAGGCGCTATGAGGATGGATTCTAATACGCAATTTAGGGGCAGGTAAACATATTTGGGTTAGAATAATTATCAAAGGTGATGAACCATGCAATCAAATACTAGGAAAATATGAGGGATAAGTTGTACTCGAGTTGAGAAGCAGCTTTAGGTAATTTTAGTGGTGATGATTCAGATGGAAGGAACCAAGGTAGAGATGAGTTCCAATAAAGAAGTTGGGGTAAGGACTCAACTTGTCCTCTCCATAGTGGATCGTCTATGGATTTATTTTAGTTTGGGTAGAAAAAACATGTTTGGACTTAGTGTGAGTGGTCTCTAAAGGAGTGCCAAGAATTTGGAAAGGTCAAGTATCTTGATAGTTTCTGCAGGAAGCCTTCTCGGATAGTTGAAAGTCAGGGACTGGGGCAGACTTAGGATTCTGAGTTCAGTTCAGGATCAGTTCCAGGTGAGGGTATCTGAGCTTTAGATACATGAAAAGGTCATGGAAGAGACATCAATACCCAATTGTGGTGTTAGTGGCTGGTGGCTAGTGAAGTAACATAGGGAGGTCAGGATTTAGGTAGTTGGGATTTAGGCCAGGTTCACTCTTTAGAGATGCCATGGGATGAGCAGGTTGGTGATACGATGATGGTTAGAGGTACTTCATGGGATTAACCTAGTTCCTTTTTGTTTTATTTTGGAATTTCTTGTTGAGTCGTGTCCATTTTGGGTGCACAAGATGCACAAGATTTGTATATGGACTAACTAGGTGCTGGTTAGTAGGTTAGCACCAGTTAGGGTGCATGATACACGTGTGTGTGTATGTGTGTTTATGTGTGAGAGGTGCATGGTTATAGGTTTTGTATGTGAGAACCATTGGGTTCATGATTTACTGAGGTTCTTGGCATCAGGTAATCAAGGAGATGTGGTTATGTGAGGTGTAAAGGCATCTCAACACCATTGCAATGCAATAATTGATTGAGTTGTGGGGAATAAAAGTTTTATTTGAGCATATATTGAGATTCATGGACTTATATGTTCCATGTGATCCATGAGAACGAGGCAGTCACTGATGTGGTGTGATACTTTGATGGGTTTTGGAAACAACTTGGGAGCACCTGATGAGGTCATAAGTGACGATGCATCATGGGAGGACTTTTGAGTCTGGGAAAGGTCATTGGACATGTTATTTGATTTGCTTTTTGATCAAATATTTGAGACTGGGGTAGGTCACTCCTAAGGTGGGGAGACTCCCCTTGAGGTGATTTACCTATACCCTTTGACTGGGGTAGTCCAGGGTGTTTTTACCTAGATGGGTATGTTCGATACCATCTACGGGTTTTGTTTGACAGTTCATGGATGAACTATATTAATGTTGGGAGATTATAACATCTTGAGTTTTTGAATTAGGTTGAAAACCTCTCCTGTTTTGAATTTTTGATTTAGTGAGGGTTCCACTATCCTTTTCGTTGATCAAAACTAGGGGTTTCCATGGGTCGGGTCAGGTTGGCTTGAGGATGTTTCAGGACCCAACCTAGCCAAAAAGGCCGGGTTGGGTCAGGTTGGGTCACATGATTTGTGAGCAGCTAACCCAACCCAACCCAACCCATTAGGGTTGAGTTACCCTATGCATATCCAAAGGACCCAACCTAACCCAACCCAATATGGGTCTATTTATATGTGTAAAAGATAATCCAATCTGACCCAACTCGATGGAACCATTCTCAGACCCAAACCCAACCCCCAAACCAATCCCCCCACACCCAGACCCAGCCCCTGTAGTCCCCCCTCCCCACCTGCAACATCCTCCCCTCCCCCTAACCCCTTGAAGCACCCCTCCACCTAAAATAGTATACCCTATCTCCCCAGCCCCTAATAGCCCCCTCCCCCAACCCCCTACAACAACCCCCTCTCCCCATCCCCCCTCTAGTAGCCCCTTCCCCCCTTTAGCATCCTCCTTTCCCTCCCCCCAGCCCCCAGCATCCCCCTACCCCCTAAAGAAGCCTCCCCTCCCCCAACCCCAACAACCCCATTTCCTATGAAGCAAACTACCCTCCCTCCCCACCCTCCTACAAAATCCACCTCCCCCTAAACCAGTATTCCCTCCCTCACCACAACCCCCAATAACCCCTCCCCCTCTCCCACCTACATCTGTCCCCCTCCCCTCCAACCAACCCCCTATTGCCCCCTGTAGCAGCCCCCTCCCCCTACAACAACCTCCCCCCAACATCATACCCCTGTAGTATCTAGTCCCCCGTCCTTGATATAGCCCCCTCCCCCTATAGAACCCCCAGTCCTTGTAGAAACTCCCCACCCCCACCCCTAGTATCCCCCCTACAGTGGGTTATATTATATGCATCCAGACCCAAACCCAAAAGAACATTTTTAAAAATTTATATAAACCAGTTTAAGAAATGGGAATCATAAGACTCATGTCTATAAGCATAAAAAACAACCAAAATTACATAGAAACTGGTCACGTCAACATCTATAGTAAATCCCCATCCTTTCACAAAACTAAAAGTTTAAAATGTGCACACATGCACTCTGACTCACATAGGTGCATGAAGAAATTACCTGAGACTCTATCATTTATTTTGAAAATTAACCATTGAAGTATTCATATATAATTACAATCAAATTATAGTAATATTTTAAATAAAACTATGACCCTACAAAAACTACTATGAAAAACTGAATTCAAATGTTAATAGTGATGTTACACTAGATAACATCATTATAAACAAATAAATGATTAAGCAGATTCGATTAACAAAAAAAATACCTACCATAAACAAAATTACTTGTAAAAAATTAAAGGTAATGAAATAATAATTTGAACATACCAAAATTCATTTTATTCTTCAGGCATCAAAAGTAACAACAATCTCACAACAAAATTCATGGTCTGCAAAAATAATTCATCACAATAGTAAAATCATAACTTATGTCAATCAACCTAATTTAAACAATAAATTATATATACATGTTAATCAAACTAATTTAATTTATTTTCCATAAAATAGTATAATCATAACTTATGAGAAAATAATTCATCACCAATAAGGACAATGGGTGAAAATGATGAACATGAAATATTATGTGCACAAAAGTCCCAAATTCCATGGAATGATTCCAAACCTCATTAAATTTACAATTAATTATTTAAAAAGGCCTATTTTACCCTATGGGGTCTATATTATCCTTATAAATCATATATATACTATTTTGAATTATAATTTTCCCTTAGTCAGACCATCTACCTCTACCAAGATCAACTACGAAACATAGAAACCTAAAATAATTTTATATAATACCCACTCTAATTCTTTGAATGACTTATCCATCCTGTCACTAGTTACTACTTGTTATTCCTAGGACACAATCTAAGAAACATTTATATAAGGTAAAATCATGAAATATTTCTTGTTGGTACTTACAACTCACTATAAAACTCCCACTAATTACAACCTATTTAGGAACTAGTTTCGTTACTTAGAATAAGTAAAAATTTATCCCACTGGTTCCTACCACTTATGTGTCTGGTATTTTTTCCCTTTTCCATATTTCATGGGAATGAATTATACTACCATTTTAGTGTAATAAAGGCAAATTAACTGAATCCTTATAAATAATCAATATTCTAGTGAATCTAACAAAGAAAAATCCCCACCCTAAGAGACACAATCTCACCTAGTTTATCCATTATACTGATATAAACTTTTATGGTTTCAAATGTATAAGCCACACAATATTTATATTTCTAGGACAGTTTTTCTAGATTTTACAAGACATATGAGCCTAAAATAAATTACATGATGGTATTATTCATATGATCATAATCTATAAGATACATGTCCTAGTTCCTTGACCATAAAAGTCATAACACTAGTATTTATCACATGACCTTATAAGGTATGATACATCCAACACATATGGAAATAAAATTCAATTTATTTCTTTTTTATAGGTTATAATTATAAATCCAAATTTATAAAGATAATCACCCCAAATTTTTATATTTATTTAAACCATTAAGTGAAACTATATGAGTTATGAATCCCCTGCATGGGACTTGTAGGAATCCCTCTTACAACCCAATCCAAAAACTATGTCACCATTAAATTCTATCTATCTTATCATTAATCTATCATGGATAACACTTAACTATAGTTTACAATTAATCATTCATAGATGACCATAATTCCTAATATATTCTTGTTTCTTCTAGGATAATAACAACTATATCATATATTTAAGTCCACCTAGGAGACCATAAATCCCAAAGTACTATTAGTTTATCTTTAATAGTATGAAAAATCCAACATATCATTATTTCCACTTGTGAGACCATAAATAAAAATCTACAATTCAAACTTTTAGTTTTTGGATGAAATAAATCTTTACTGTTCCATTATTTTCTCATAGGAGATCTTAAATAATAGAATACCCTTAGATCCTCCATAAATTTCATGAAATCCAAGTGTACCTTTAAATTCTCCATGGAGACCATAAATATATACACCATACAAAGAGGGTATTATTAATATTAATTTTAGAATTAATATTAGGTGTAATTCTAAATGGATGCACCTATATTTCTATAAAACATTTTTTAATAAGAAAATGAACAAATATATTGGAAAAAACCCAATAAATTTGAAAATTATTTTGGTGATGAGATAATGAAAAATTTCATTGGTGATTTAATGATAAAACGAACCATGTTCTTAGCTATAATATATTGTTTTTAGTGATATTTTAATTGAGTATGTTCATTGGTAATAATCCAATAAACCATGGATCCATGTACATTTTGACTTCACATCAACATACCCCTATAGTGATACCACCTCAATGAATGCATTAAAACATACCTAGATATAAATGAACTCTAAAATGATCTTTAAGTTTTACTAGGGGATATTAAATCCAATATAAACTATATTTTATTTGGGGTGATCTATGTATGTGATAAAATTATATTTTAAACCACTTTACAAATATCATAAAGGAATTTCATTCTAGAGAAAATTACAAAACATCGTTAAAATATAGCATAACAACAAGAATGCACATCCTCATGACATAAGAATGATATGAACTAAAATATTAAAGCATGAAAATTTAATTTAATATAGTTTCCATTAAAAGTATTACATTTAAATCTATCACAATTATAATGGGTTTTCTCTTTGATTAGGTGGAAATAAATTTATGACAAGTTATAATACCATCAATCATAGTATTATGAAAAGAATTTTTAAAACACTCATAAATTTATACCTTAATGAAGGGTACTCCATCATCCTTACTTATTCTATTTTATATAGTGAAACTTTTATCATGAATTGTGTTGGATGATGGAATATCTTAAAAAAACACAATAGAAGAAATAAAAAGTTAGTATTTTTTCTTTTTCAAACAAATGTTTATAATAGATAAATGTAAAATGATAAAAAATCATTATATTTTTAATGGTACCTGATTCAATCACTTACACATGCTCTAGTTTATTTAGATTGTAAATTGGTTTAGAATTTCTAAACCAATTTTGTGAGAAAATTAATGCCTCAATGGTGTTGGGATTCAAACAACTATGAAACGGATTAAGGACTCATCCTCATATACTAAAACTAGACTCTAAAGATACTATAATTAAAGGAATTGCTATAATATTTATGGTAATTCATGAGAGAACATGATACTTACTTTCCTTTCCTTTACACCAACTTAAAATATCAAATCCATCAAAATCATCACCACAATCATCAATCTCTAGATATCTTTATAGTTCATTCCTATTTTGTGTCAATTAAATTTTCCATTTCTTTAATCTTATGGATATTTCCATTTCTCATCATCCTCACTATAGGTACTATCAATATGAATATGTGACTCTTTATGAGAACTTGAATCACATTTATCAAAAACATGAATGTGATATTTGCATTTGTAAAACTCATAGAGATTATTCAGAACCTCTATTAATTTACTGATCAAATCAGTCTTGTCTTCATCATCAGACATCATTTCAAAACTATACCGAACATATTATAATTTATATAAAGGATCAATAAAAACTTCCACAATTAAGATAGAATTAAAATTGGAACCAATACCTCAATACTTTTCCAACTTAACTTTTATTACAATATTCATTTCACTCACAATAATATCCCAAGTCTTCATCAATTTCTTGATTTTTCTATATATGTCCCAAAGAGTATGAAATAAAGTGTGACATGTCACATGAATACAACAAAAAACTCTATATTTATATCATAAAATATTTTAAGAAACTTGAAAAATACACGAGCACGCTCCCAATCATATGCTGTAGAAGCACCACCTTCACAAAGAAGAGCACTCCTAAAACTTTCATCCCACTAAAGGTGAATAAATACTTTATCATACTTCTCTCCAACATCCAACATAAAGTAACAAGAATTACACCTAGTAGGAACATCAATAATTATGGCCTGTTTACTAGTAAATTTTAACTCCTCCGAGATGCTCTTGAAAAGAGACAATATTGAAGGTTAAATTCTATAAAAATTATAGGAAACTATAGTTCTATCAATTTATGTGGATATTTCCTTTATCCCATTACTAAAAATAAGGTTTAAAATATGTGCATAACATCTCATATGCATATACTATCCATTAATAATAGACCCATTCCAATAATTAACCCTACTCACCAAATAACTGATTGTTGTGTTATTAGAACTAGTATTGTCCATGGTAACAATATTAATCCTTTTAATCCCCCATTGTTTCAATGTCTGTTATAATACTTGTCCAATTGTTTCCCCTTTATGATTTACAATAAGAAAAAAATATATTATTTTTTTATTCAAGATCAAATTATCATCAATAAAATGTGCAGTCGCACACATATAATTCATATTATTAATTGAAGTCTATGTGTTGGTGGTAATACATACCATAAAAGAGAAAATATCAAAATTAGAATTCAATTTTTCTTTCTTAGTCAAATATAACTGTAAGTAATCCCTAAGAACTATTTGTCTAGATGGAACTTGAAATTGAGGTTGAAAAACTTCAATAAATTCTCTCAAACCTTGATTATTAATATATTTAAATGATAAATAATCAATTATTATCATTTTAGCGAGATCTATTATACACTTTTCTTGGTTACAATGTGATATGAAAATTTTATCTATCCCATCATTCTCATCTTCACACTTCTTTCTAAGACCAAAAGTGGTTTGACTTTTGTCAAGATTTTTGTGAGGATTTTTATTGTACCTTGTCAAATGCCTATTCAAAATTACTAGTTCCATGTTTTCCAGATGTTCAAGAATAATATTTTCTATAATAACTAAAAACAATCCTTCCATTTTTCTTATGAAAATAATCCTAAGATTGAGAAACTCTTGAACCAGTAGGAGATTTAAGAATTGTTACCTTTTTAGTAGACCTCTTACTCTCAATTTCTTTAACTGGTATGATACTAATTCTTCCTCCTATTTCTGTAATTGAATGTTTATTTGGATCATACCCCATCTAACTTTGAGTTCTTGGGGAAATTGAAGGATTAAAATCACTTATTGTAACACCTTATATGTGAATGGAAATCTACTGTGCCATCTGTAAAATCTGCAACCCATAACCCACTGTCAATCAATTCTATCTGTTGTGGTGTATGTAACAGCCCGAGATTTTATGAAAAATATTATTTTTAATTTCATTAATGTATTGTGTTGTACGCTACACCAAAAGTATCTTTCACAACATGAATCCTTGACTTGCCTTGCATTACTCGCAATCGTGACCTTCCTTGATAGTGTGTGTAGTACGCAATAACGAGTTTCACTAAACAACAATATGCTATTAAAATGTTATTAAAACTAGCCGTTATGAATAGTAATAACCACTTTTTGAAATTTTGTAAATTTTATTTTTCAAAATGGAATTAATTTTTGGATTCGTAATATCGAAATTAGCTTAGGGTAAAATTTTGGTACTTTTCGGATAACTTTCATTTTCTGATGAATAGTGAAAATTACTAAATTTTAATTAAAAACAACCTTTTTAATCGAAATAATTAATAGTGATAAATTATTAATTTGAGTGGTTTTAAAGTATATTTAGAATATTTTTTTACAATTTAATACAATGTTGTTCATTGGATGTAATTTCATATTTAAACCAGACATAAACAAGTGTCAATCTTTTGATAGTTATTATCTCTTAAGAACACGCTATTTGTTTTGACGACGGGAATTAATTTTTAAATTAATTAATGCAACTGATATGTTTTGAATTTGGTAAAATAAACATAATTTTTGAGTTCATAATATCAAATATAGCTTAGGCCTAATTTTTGATATTTTTCTGGAAACTTTCATTTTTTGATGAATAGTGAAACCACTAAGTGGTAGTTAAGAAAAATGAATTTTTCATAAAACTTAATTTTACCGCTTCTGTGAGTGGAATTTCAAAAATCTAAGAGACACGGTTGATGTCAGTAAGTAAAATGTGGTTCAATGAGATGAAAATAATTTTTTGTGAATAGTAACTTTTTACTTTTTTTACCACGGTTAAAAGTAAATAGGGTAATTAAGGGTAAAAATGATATTATTATTACCCTAACACATGTTCTAATTCTATTGGACAAGTTTAATTCGACCAAAAACAACTTTAGGAATAAAATATGACCATTTAGGCCCACTTGGATTAGATTAGGACATTTATTATTAATTTATTTAAAGAAGGGTTAAAATAGTTAAAATCAAAGTCTAATAAGTAAATTATTTTTAATATGGGGTTATACATAAGATATATTCGACTATAAATATTCATTAGAAAGATAGAAAGATTTAATACATAATGTTATTTTATTTGTAATTTTTAGACATTAAATAATTTAATTTATTTATGACACAAAGATGATGCAGTAATTATCTTATTAATGAAATATTGACACAATTGATGTTATAAACACCAAAATAAATGTAATTTGAGACTTTTTATGAATTAAACTAATTTTATAGATTAATATGACATGTTAGTATTGATTTAATTAACTTTGTTTGAACTAATTATTCTGTTATGATTTTCACAAAAATTAATTACTAAATAGTGTCAAAATTGACATAAAATAGTTTTTAAAACAAATATTATATTATTAATTGTTATTTTATTCCTAAAAATATAAGGTCTGGACAAATGACTTATATAGGATTATATATATTAATAATAAACAACTTGGGGTTCGTTTGGCTTCTTATAGTATGTTTATTAACCATATAGTATAAGAACACAAGAAGACATGGTAAAAGTAAAATTATTTTACTTAATGTTAAATCTAAATGATATGGTTAAAATAGGAACCTAAACTTGTCTAAATTCTATTGGATGAGAGTATTTCGACCCATCCCCACCTTATCTTCGAAATAAATCAATTTGGAGCTATTTAAAACCGAATTTGACTTTATAATAAAATAATAGTTTTAGTTATTCCAAAGGTGCCCCTCTCCTCCCTTATAAAAGGGAACCTCCTCCCTCTCTTCCTCACACCACTTTGAGCATTATAGCTCGGACAAACCCTTCCAAATTCCCTTCTACACTTCCCTAGAAACACCCTAGAGGTTCTGGTCTTCCTCAAAGACCAATTTTAGTGCCCTAAAAGGAGATCTCAAAGAGGCGCTTCAAAGAAGAGGTAATGTCCGTTACCGATTCTTTCATCTCTATTTCTTCTTCCACTTCTTCTTCTTAGGTTGTTTCATTATGAAGTAATAACATCAGTATCACTTATATACTGATATTTCATTATATTTATTAAACAACCTTATTTCACCATCTATCCATCCTACGGAAAATGAAATCACCGCGCGTGCGTACGTACGGAATACCGTCTCCACACCGTGGTGTAATCTATTTTCCACCACCACCTTACTTGGATGGGTATAATGGTGTACATAATAACTATATATGATTATTGTAAAGTGATATTGATTCTGAAATAGTATACATACACTCCAATACAATTCCACGATCATGAGAATGATATCATCGCTCGTGCGTACGTACGGACTACCGTCTCCACGACGCGATGGGATTCATTCTCCATGTTAGCCATTCATGAATGATTATAAAGTATATATAATAATTAATAATGAAATATATGACATAATAATGATTCTGGATTTATGTGTATATATATGTATGTCATCTACTTAATTCCATCCAACTCAATAAGGAAAAGAAAATAGCGTTCATGCGTACGTACGGTCTACCGTCTCCATGAACGGTGTATTTCTTTCCATTTACTGATCTATTGTATATATATTATAAATATATATTATATATAAATCATGTTTTATATTCTGGAATTAATTAATCATGATCTAAGTAATCATATGAATAATTACAAGTCAAAACACGAATGACAAATGAAACTATTTTACCCAAAATGCTCTTTAACATGGAATTTACAAAAGAACGGGTAATATAAAGCCATAAGTGAACCATATATGATATCATAACAATGAGTATGATTCTGGAATAAGTCAATGACATTATTTAAATCATTATACAGGAGGATTGGACACATACGAAGCAAATCGGACCTAAGGTAAGGGAAATATCACAATCTCATTTTTATCCGAGATTGTTTATACTTTAGTATTTACTGGGGTTTATTTTATCTTCCAAATCCATGTTTCCTCAATATGTAATATTATTTCCATCCACCTATAATTGTTTAAATCCAATTTTACCCTTCGGTGAGTTTTTAGTAAAGGATATTAAAGGAATCTTTTTTCGTTTTTCATACGAGGTAATTTTTGACTTTTCCGACAAAAGTACGAAGAATGTTTTTTTAACTTATACGACATGAATAGATTTTTAAAACATTATTTACAAGAAGCTTCCTTTACAAGTTTTCAAGTTTATTTTTAATCAAATTCTTTAGTTTAAAATTGTATGACATGATAAAAAAAAGAAAATGTTTTTTTGAATTTGAAAGGATATTTTCCTCAAGAATGGAGTTCAAGTGTTTTATCAAAATTATTTTCCATATAAGATAATATAGGGTTATGTTTATATCCCTATTATTACATTGATTTGATTATGTTTTGATGGAATTATTTTTATGAATTACTTTATCTTATATGAATTGTTTGATGATGTCACGATGTTTAAGATTCCCATTTTTATTACATGGGTTATGCAATGATGTATGATTTATGATTTTGTGGCACACATAAGAATGGTATCATTATGAGATGGGTGGGACCTATATCTCCCTCCAATACATTGGTTAAAGATTTTATATCTCATGAGATAGACATGGCTGGAATGGTAGGTTATACCGGTTCAGTGAAATAGGACTGAAACGAGGAGTGAACTCGGTTCAGAAATGGAATTTGTCCACTAAGATAGTCTTGGAAATGAGTCTTGACTAACAAGAAATGATTCTATATGATTATGTGTGTATGCCAAAAAGTTTCATGTTTTATGTTACGATTATTGGGATTACATTTCACTACTATGATTTATCCCATGTTATGATATTATGATCTCTTTTGCAGGTTAAGATTTCCAAAAAGTTATGTTCTTATGAATATGATGTGTTTGATATTTCTTTTGTTTACCCTTACTGAGCATTTGAACTCACCCTTTTATGTTTTCTTTTTCCCAGGATATAAAGAAAGGTTTTAGGTATAAAAAAAGGAATATGTTTATGGGAGATGTTGAAGATCTTTCACCATGATTAGAAGATTATATTCCGAGTTTCCAAAGACACTAAACTATTACGGTCCTTGCGTGTGTGTTTTTGTTATGTACTAAGTATTCCGCAAAAGTAATGTAATGTCAATGTACGTCAGGCTTCGGGTCTCTATAGTTGGTATCAGAGGAAAGGTTTAGTCAACCTTTGGAAACTAGGATGTGAAAACGTTAGTAAGATCTCTAGAGATATTTCTAAGGTATGTCTAGGGATGTCCCTAAGGATAAATATACGTATAGGATACAGTCCTAGAACTATGGTAATGATCATATAATTTAACCTAAGATGTTAGATATTGAGGATACTCCCCCTTTATTATGTTGTTTTCCCTAGCATGATTTTTGCCTCTCACACTATTCTTTTTGGGTTTTAGACAATGGCTGGTACCCGAAGGAACCGTGCTGATCAATGCAATGGACAATGCAATGATTGTCCTCCTGAACAAACAAATTTTATGGGAGATGGAGTGAAAAATATTATTGCTATACTTACACAAGCTATGAATCATTCTAGACTTCCAAATGACCAGAGAAGGGAACAATATTCTATTGAGTCCTTCATGAGGCAACGTCCACCTTCTTTCAGTGGGTCTTCTGATCCACTTGTTGCTGAACAATGGATCAGTACTACTGAAAAGATATTTTCAGTTCTTCAATGTTCTGAACATGATAAATTCATCTTAGCAGTATATCATTTGGAAGTTGAAGCTGATCAATGGTGGAATCTTATCAAGAATACGAGGCAAAGAGATGAAATTGAGTCCATGGAATGAGACGAGTTCAAGAACTTATTTTTCAATAAGTACTTCCCCCGTATTCTTCGAACAAAGATGGAGAAGGAGTTTCTTGAACTAAAGCAAAAGGATGATGAATCTGTTGGTATATACGAAGTGAATTTTACAAGGCTTGCATGGTATGCATCTGGATTTATCATCCAACCTGAAAGTAAACTTGATCGATTATTCAGTGGCTTAAAACCAAATATTCGAAAGGCATTAGCTATAAGAGACTTCAGTAGCTATGAAGAAATTGTGCGTTGTGCTATCAAGGTAGAAATGGAAGTTGGTGTTACTTATCCATCTCATAGTTTTGATAAGAAACGAAAGATGGAGTTTAAGGAGAAATCTCAGAATAATGGTGAAAAGAAGATGAATGTTTCCTTATGCTCAAAGTGTGGAAAGAAGCATGGTGAAGATTGTCTTAAAGGGACTAGAAAATTTTTTAAGTGTGGAAAAGATGGTCATCGAGCAGCTTAGTGTCGAAGTAATGGAAAAAGGTTTTCTAATGATGTGAATAAAGAAAAGACTGTAGAGAACGCACCAACAACACTTCAATGCTTCAAGTGCAAGGAAATGGGGCATTATGCTAATAAATGCCCTAATCCAAGGGTTAGTGATGATCGATGTGAGAAACCACTTAAGGAAAAGGACAAAGGGAAGTCACATGTGATCACCATTGGTGATGTTGAATATAACAATGATGTGGTGGAATGATTAAGTGTTTAGGTAATGGGATTCCAGAATAATGTTGTATATAGTATCGTGGAATATTGGAATATTTATGTTTTAGTCTATTGTGGTTTTCAATAATTTTATGGCATCAGTAACCATGAAAAGTGATTGAAATATTTTTGGAAAGCAGATGATATGCACATAATGAAGGGATAAAGAGAATCTAATATGTTTGATAGTATTCATGATCTCATGATTGATATAAGGACTAAGTGATATCATGGTTTGAGGATATAGAATTTTGAGGATTTTGGTATGTGGAAAGTGTTAACTATTAACTGCATTCATGTTTTCACTAAGGTTCAATGGATATTCATTCTTCAAGATAATACATGATTAAGGTATTCACATATTTGTAATTTGACCAACAAGATATATCTTATGATATATGGGGGATAAATGATGGCATTCACATGATCATTTTCTTTATACTATGAGCTTGGACCGAAGTATTTTAGATAAGCCTAAAGATTGGAATGGATTATGTTGGACATAAGTTAGTATTGTCTAAGGATAAAACTTTTTTGATATTTTTGATGGGATGTTATAGTAATATAGATTTAGAAAAAGGACAACCTGCAGGACGGGCGACAACCCATCGCTTTGGACAAGGCTGTGGGAATCGAACCCACAACCGAAGTGAGACTGGCCTTTATCGCCTGCTACTGGCCTACAGGAAGTCCCTGTTTAGTAGAAACTAGTTTTATTATATTAAGTAGTATGATATATGAAGTATAAGTCCATTTTTGGAACCATATATGATTAATCTCACTATAAATGGACTTATGTATTTTTTGATAACTTTTCTAACCTTTTGTTTGAGACAGATGGAATGACCCATCATTCTATCACATGATCTGCTAACACATCACGAATGAAAAATTCAACTTCATTTATTTAAGATATGAAGTGGAAATTGTCCAAAGAACAACAAACGGTGAGACTATACCAAAATCACGAAAGTATTTCTTCTAATTCCAATTTCATCAACTTTAAGAAAATGATCTTGAAAACCAAAAATGTTTTCCTAGTGCTCTTATATCTGATGAAGTAGATGGTACCTTAGATCGTCACAAATTTATGGCTTTGTGATTGCTGGATTTTCCATAGCCATGTTCTCTACCACTCTCCATCAGAACATGATGGTTAGATTTCTCTTCCATATCCATATTTTCACCTATGTGGAAACCCAGTGATTAGTTTATTTGGGTAACCGTTACGTTTCATACTTTTGTTTTTAAATATTGGTTTTGGTATTCCTTTTTACGATGTGGGTTTCTATTAAAGAAACTTTCGAATAGTAAACAATTTATAACCCCGAAGAATTTCGAGGGCGAAATTCATTTTAAGGGGGGTAGAATGTAACAGCCCGAGATTTTATGAAAAATATTCTTTTTAATTTCATTAATTTCTTGTGTTGTACGCCACACCAAAAGGAGATTTCAAAAAACGCATCCTTGACTTGCCTTGCATTACACGCAATCGCGACCTTCCTCGATAGCGTGTGTAGTACGCAATAACGAGTTTCACTAAACAACAATATGATATTAAAATATTATTAAAACTAGCCATTATGAATAGTAATAACCACTTTTTGAAATTTTGTAAATTTTATTTTTCAAAATGGAATTCATTTTTGGATTCATAATATCAAAATTATCTTAGGGTGAAATTTTGGTACTTTTCGGATAACTTTCATTTTCTGATGAATAGTGAAAATTACTAAATTTTAATTAAAAACAACCTTTTTAATCAAAATAATTAATAGTGATAAATTATTAATTTGAGTGGTTTTAAAGTATATTTATAATATATTTTTACAATTTAATACAATGTTGTTCATTGGATGTAATTTCACATTTAAACCAGACATAAAAAAGTGTCAATCTTTTGATAGTTATTATCTCTTAAGAACACGATATTTGTTTTGACGATGAGAATTAATTTTTAAATTAATTAATGCAACTGATATGTTTTTAATTTGGTAAAATAGAAATCATTTTTGAGTTCATAATATCAAATATATCTTAGGCCTAATTTTGGATATTTTTCTGGAAACTTTCATTTTTTGATGAATAGTGAAACCACTAAGTGGTAGTTAAGAAAAATGAATTTTTCATAAAACTTAATTTTACCACTTCTGTGAGTGGAATTTCAAAAACCAGAGAGACACGGTTGATGTCAGTAAGTAAAATGTGGTTCAATGAGATGAAAATAATTTTTGGTGAATAGTAAGTTTTTACTTTTTTTACCACGGTTAAAAGTAAATAGGGAAATTAAGGGTAAAAATGATATTATTATTACCCTAACACTTGTTCTAATTCTATTGGACAAGTTTAATTCGAGCAAAACAACCTTAGGAATAAAATATGACCATTTAGACCAACTTGGATTAGATTAGGACATTTATTATTAATTTATTTAAAGAAGGGTTAAAATAGTTAAAATCAAAGTCTAATAAGTAAATCATTTTTAATATGGGGTTATACATAAGATAAATTCGACTATAAATATTCATTAGAAAGATAAAAAGATTTCATACATAATGGTATTTTATTTTTAATTTTTAGACATTAAATAATTTAATTTATTTATGACACAAAGATGATGCAGTAATTATCTTATTAATGAAATATTGACATAATTGATGTCATAAACACCAAAATAAATGTAATTTGAGACTTTTTATGAATTCCACTAATTTTTTAGATTAATATAACATGTTAGTATTGATTTAATTACCTTTATTCGAACTAATCATTCTGTTATGATTTTCACAAAAATTAATTACTAAATAGTGTCAAAATTGACATAAAATAGTTTTTAAAACAAATATTATATTATTAATTGTTATTTTATTCCTAAAAATCTAAGGTTCGGCAAAATGACTTAGCTAAGGTTATATATATTAATAATAAACAACTTGGGGTTCTTTTGGCTTCTTATAGTAAGTTTATTAACCATATAGTATAAGAACACAAGAAGACACAGTAAAAGTAAAATTATTTTACTTAATGTTAAATATAAATGATAAGGTTAAAATAGGAACCTAAACTTGTCAAAATTATATTGGATGAGAGTATTTCGACCCATCCCCACCTTAGCTTCTAAATAAATCAATTTGGAGCTATTTAAAACCGAATTTGACTTTATAATAAAATAATAGTTTTAGTTATTCCAAAGGTGCCCCTCTCCTCCCTTATAAAAGGGCACCTCCTGCCTCTCTTCCTCACACCACTTTGAGCCTTCACGCTCGGCCAAACCCTGCCAAATTCCCTTATCCACTTCTCTAGAAACATCCTAGAGGTTCTGGTCTTCCTCAAAGACCAATTTTAGTGCCCTAAAAGGAGATCTCAAAGAGGCGCTTCAAAGAAGAGGTAATGTCCGTTACCGATTCTTTCATCTCTATTTCTTCTTCCAATTCTTCTTCTTAGGTTGTTTCATTATGATGTAATAACATCAATATCACTTATATACTGATATGTTATTATAATTATTAAACAACCTTATTTCACCATCTATCCATCCTACGGAAAACGAAATCACCGCGCGTGCGTACGTACGGAATACCGTCTCCATGCCGTGGTGTAATCTATTTTCCACCACCACCTTACTTGTATGGGTATAATGGTGTAAATAATAACTATATATGATTATTGTAAAGTGATATTGATTCAGAAATAGTATACATACACTCCAATACAATTCCACTATCATGAGAACGATATCATCGCTCATGCGTACGTACGGACTACCGTCTCCACGACGCGATGAGATTCATTCTCCACGTTAACCATTCATGAATGATTATAAAGTATATATAATAATGAATAATGAAATATATGACATAATAATGATTCTGGATTTATGTTTATATATATGTATGTCATCTACTTAATTACATTCAACTCAATAAGGAAAAGAAAACAGCGTTCATGCGTACGTACGGTCTACTGTCTCCATGAACGGTGTATTTCTTTCCATTTACTGATCTATTATATATATATATTCTGAATATATATTATATATAAATCATGTTTTATATTCTGGAATTAAGTAATCATGATCTAAGTAATCATATGAATAATTACAAGTCAAAACACGGACGACAAATGAAACGATTTTACCCAAAACGCTCTTTAACATGGAATTTACAAAAGAATGGGTAATATAAAGACATAAGTGAACCATATATGATATAATAACAATGAGTATGATTCTGGAATAAGTCAATGACATTTTTTAAATCATTATACAGGAGTTTCAGACACATACGAAGCAAATCAGACCTAAGGTAAGGGAAATATCACAATCTCATTTTTATCCGAGATTGTTTATACTTTAGTATTTACTGGGGTGTATTTTATCATCCAAATCCATGTTTCCTCAATATGTAATATTATTTCCATCCACCTACAATTGTTTAAATCCAATTTTACCCTTCGGTGAGTTTTTAGTAAAGGATATGAAAGGAATCTTTTTTCGTTTTTCGTACGAGGTACTTTTTGACTTTTCCGACAAAAGTACGAAGAATGTTTTTTTTAACTTATACGGCATGAATAGATTTTTAAAACATTATTTCCAAGAAGCTTCCTTTACAAGTTTTAAAGTTTATTTTTAATCAACTTCTTTAGTTTAAAATTGTATGACATGATAAAAAAAGAAAATGTTTTTTTGAATTTGAAAGGATATTTTCCTCAAGAATGGAGTTCAAGTGTTTTATCAAAAATTATTTTCCATCTAAGATAATATAGGGTTCTGTTTATATCCCTATTATTACATTGATTTTATTATGTTGTGATGGAATTATTTTTATGAATTATTTTATCTTATATGAATTGTTTGATGATGTCATGATGTTTAAGATTCCCATTTTTATTACATGGGTTATGCAATGATGTATGATTTATGATTTTGTGGCACACATAAGAATGGTATCATTATGAGATGGGTGGGACCTATATCTACCTCCAATGCATTGGGTAAAGATTTTATATCTCATGATATAGACATGGCTAGAACGGTAGGTTATACCGGTTCAGTGAAACAGGACTGAAACAAGGAGTGAACTCGGTTCAGAAATGGACTTTGTCCACTAAGATAGTCTTGGAAATGAGTCTTGACTAACAAGAAATGATTCTCTATGATTATGTGTGTATGTCACAAAGTTTCATGTTTTAAGTTATGATTATTGGGATTACATTTCACTACTATGATTTATCCCATGTTATGATATTATGATCTCTTTTGTAGGTTAAGATTTCTAAAAGTTATGTTCTTATGAATATGATGTGTTTGATATTTCTTTTGTTTACCCTTACTGTGCATTTGAGCTCACCCTTTTATGTTTTCTTTTCCCCAAGATATAAAGAAAGGTTTTAGGTATAAAAAAAGGAAGATCTTTATGGTAGATGTTGAAGATCTTTCACCATGATTAGAAGATTATATTCCGAGTTTCCAAAGACACCAAACTATTACGGTCCTTGCGTGTGTGTTTTTGTTACGTACTAAGTATTCCGCAAAAGTAATGTAATGTCAGTGTACGTCAGGATTCGGGTCTCTACAGTCTACCCCTGGAAGAGGTATAATAAATGATTTTGAGTTATGTTCGTATTTTTCATCAGCAAAACAACATAATGGGGAAGATAATTTTTATAACATGATAAAAAAATAAATAACTACTTACCAGTGCCGCAAAACCACACACATGAAAGGGAGGAGTAGAGGAGGTGAGTGAGGAAAGATTTCTCCTAATTGCTCATGAGGGAATATTTCCAGGGAGGAGGGAGTCCATTATCTTGCGAGGGAAGGAGGAATGAAGGATGAAAATTAGGGTTTCTCTATTCATAAGGGAAGGTCGGGGTCAGGGGGAGCAGGTAAGTGTGAGAGAGGGAGTGGGAGGGAATGACTGGGATGGGACTTCTTGAGGGGGAATTTTTTTTCATACACCCATTGGGTATAAATTTCTCTAGTCTAAGACCTAACCCAACCCATGTATGATTCGACCTGATATAAACCCAACCCTAGTTTTTTTCTACGCAACCTGATCCAACCTGTTTGGGTTGGGTCAAACCTGTTGGGTTTGGTCAGGTCTAGACACCCCTAATAAAAACCAAATTATGAGAGTTACATCAGACTTATTTCATGTTTTAGATGGGTTTATAGGCTTGGAGAGTTCCTTACATTATCTGAAGGGTTTAAGGAGCATCAGAGGCCTGAAGGCATAGTTTTGGAGTTACAGGTTAAGGTGCACGGTTTAGGGTAAACTATGAGAACTCTTTTAGCTAACCATGAAACCTATTTTTGAACTTCTGTATGGTTTGGGTAAACCACAAGGGGGAGGCACATGAACATGTGAAATTGTCTCTATTTATTATAGAGGCTTCCGCATGGTTAGAGAAAATCATATGGTAAGCTGCATAGGTAGTGTCACTTAGGAAGTACGTAGACACTATATCATGTGAAATTTGCACACAATTTGGAAAACCATGGGAGATAATTGTGTGGCCCTTTAAAGAGGAAAAATTATGATTTTACTCCTCCCTCCTTATTAGGTTTTTCTTTTTTATTTTCTTCTCCTAGGTCATGTATAGCAAGGGGAGATCCCCCCTTTCCTTCCTCCCTTGGATTTTCTTCCCCTCTTTCACCAGTCATCCATTTTTAGATTCATCCGGCATGTTGGAAATGTAGTGGTAAGTATCTACTCAACTTTGCATCTATTATTCTTTAATTTAACCTCATAGAGTGCTAAATATGTTTGAGCCATTTTACCCTATTTTTAGGGTGTTTTATGGAATCATCAATTTCTTAGAAACCCCTTCGAGTTAGAGGCTAATAATTAACGAGCCTACATATATGATTACAAGGTAGGTGGTGCATATCATTATTTATGTTTTTGTATAACTTTGGGGGTGTTTATTTCATCATGTATATGGGTAGTTGAGAGAGACCCTATTGCTTGATATTAAATTTATCGTATGACCTTATGGGATATCGTTTGGAATTACCTCACCTTTTTTATATGATAGAGGTCAGGTTAGAGGTTGTTTCTCTTTGGGTGGTTTAGACAAGGTGATATAGTCATTTAAATTGAACTGTTTAAATTAAATTGGTGATTTTTTTTGAATCTGATATATTAAATTCTATTATATTAAATTTATTCTTTGGGGGCTGAGTTAGTCAATTTAATTTAATTTAATTGTTTTATTTCTTTAAATTTCTCAATTCAATCGCATTAAATTGAATTTCTTATTTAAAGTGAATTGATTGAATTATATATATATATATATATGAGATTCTTGAGTTTCATGTGATGTTATCTATGGGATCATGTTGGGATTGAACCAGGATAATGGGATGAAATGTCTATTAGAATTGAGGTGACATGGTCATCTGGTTGGGATTGGCCTGTATTACTTGGGTGGAATTGACCATCAGTTGGGAATTATCGATGTCGATTTGAGGCATAGAGACCACTAGGTTTGGGAAATGTTCATGATATTGGATGAAATGACCATCAGATTTGAGATACATGGTCGTAGAAGCATAAGGTGCCATTTTTTTGTGGCTTAGGTACTAATTTGGTGATTTCTACTCACCCATAATGGCCAAAGCACCAAGATGAGTCTTTTTTACACAAGTTGACTCAGTGATGAGGTAGTTTTGACCAATCATGTGGGTAGAAGAACTTGGTATCATGACTTAGGTGAATATGTTGGGGGAGTTTGCTGTATAAATCCACGAGGAAGGTGAGGATCCTTCGATTGATAGTGATGAGGCTATTAGTCAGGGGCTGAGGCTCACCGTATTGAGGCTATGGGCTTGGATTACTTTGGGAGGATGGAGATCTCTATTCCCCAGGATATCGTTCTATGGTTTTATGGTGATGTTTATTTGAGGATAGATATCACAGTGTCTTCGAATGTCAGGCTTCAAGCCAATGTGTACTTTTAAGCAGGGGTACGAGGGACCAGATTATTAGAGGAGTATGAGGACATTATTTTTGAGGATGTGTCAGGTTTACCTCCCATATATAGTTTTTTTCTATATATAATTTCACTAGAGATGACCTGATATTTTTACCAACATATCAGATTACCTCATAGAGTTGTGAGAGCTAATGGTATAGTTGGAGGATTAGTAGAGGAGGGGATTTATAAGTCCTTGTGTGTTTTACTGGGCAACCCAGTACTATTTTCCTAGGATACAGATGAGATCTTGAGGTTAGGTGTGGATTGAATTTATCTAAAGTAGGTGATTTTCAAATAGGTGTATTCACCTCCAATGATCAAGGATTTATTCAAACAGTGGTTAGGGGTTAATTAGTTCTCATATTTTTACTTCAGGATGGGTAATCATCAGCTCTAGTTTTGTGAGGAGGTTATACTGAAGGTGGATTTCCAAAATCACTATGGATTCTTTAATTTCATGGTGATACCCTTTAGTGTGTTGAGTAACCTAGTATATACTGTGAGGTCTTTCATGACTAAATATCAATTGGACATGTTATTGATGGATTTTTTGAAGGTGGGGAGCACATCATCCTTGTTTAAGTATGGATGGTGATACCAATCATATTGTGAGAGGAGGTGTTATGGAGATTTATATCCTTTAGAAAGACATCCAGGAGGGATGAGGATGTATCAAGATACATTGGTATTGGGTTTTGTGATAATGGATGAAGTAAATTATTGCTGAGTTTAACTCTTTATGTCTCACCTATTAGTAGGTGAAGACATACAGAGTTTAGTGGAGAGTTTATAATGCCTGTGCATGCATGAGGTAGTTTGGATTCATGGAATTACCTCAATGATCATATCAAACTGGGATGCTCACTTCATGTCATGATTAGGGAGAGGATGTATGAGGCTTTGGGATTTAGTTGTGGTTGAGAATAACCTTTATACCCCAGATAATTGGCTAGGTAATGTGAACCATTCAGGTTCTAGAAAACATGATTCGAGGTTGCATGATATCTTTGGGCCATAGTTGGTAGGATATTCTATCATAAATGGAGTTTGTGTATCATAAAAACTACCACTCCTCTATAGGTGTATCACCATTTTTATCCATATATGGGAGACCATGTAAGTCACTATTATACTAGTTGGAGCTGGTGGGAGATAATGATTGTGAAACTAGAGTTGGTGCTAGTGATGATTATAAAGGGCCTAGTTCATCTAGTGGTGGATGAGGATTTCCCAGTAATGTTAATAGTTTCTTATGGATAAAAAAAGTAACCTTTGGGTTAGAGATGTGGTGTACCAATTGATGCTGTGAGCATAGTTAGACTAGATGTTTGGTGTTATCCATGTGTCATAGCTAGGGAGACATGCGCATTACCCATTGCATGATTTAAACTAGGATGAGCTAGATGTTATGGGTGGAGTTTCCTTTTTTAAGGTGCCTATTGGATTTGAGAACTATAAAGATAAGACCCTTCATGGTCATGTGTTTTCCTTGTGTGTGTGTTTTTTTGATAACACGATAACCTTCAGGAGATCTCATGGGAGTGGAAATCCCTATTTAGAGCTCAATATCCTCCCTTATGAGTAGCCTTTTTGATTTTAGGGATGAAAATCCCTAAGGCGAGGAGAATTTAATCTCTCTTTTCTTGCTAGGAAACACTTTTTAATATTCAAATGAATGTTTTCAGAGCTAGGTGTTGATACGGTGTAATATTTTGAGGCCCAGTGAGCTCGAAAGTGATATTATAAAAATATTAAATATATTATTATCACACACACATTGTTATTCTAAAAAAGTGGAATGAATCCCAAATAGAGTGTTATATCAGAAATCTGAGGCCACTGTTGAGTTCAAAATATAGGGTTTTCCCTAGGAATGACATAAATTTAGTTTGTGTCAGACATACGATTGAGGTGGCCATTAGTGGGTACATTAAGAAAATTAATTAATTAATTCATTTAAATAACTCTAAATCTATAAAACCCATTTAAATAACATATTATGGAAAATATATAGGGTTATTCACATAACCCTGAGATATTTAGAGGAGATCCTCATTGTCATTGGCGGATCATGACTGAGGATTGACAACGAATGAACCAAGGTGAACTGTGAGACGAACAATGAATGCTATGTATCCTCTTCTCCATAGATGGAAGAAACATTCTTCACCAAAGTTAGATCTATAATCAAGGTTGGATGTCTGATTTTTTTGATTTAGTCACCATTTATAATTTGAGATGAACACAAATTAATTCCTACTAAATTAATTCATGATTCTCTCTTTGTTGGGTTATCAACGATTGATTTTCTCTTCATAGATCTATTAATTTGATATTTATTTATTATCATTTATTCTTGTTTATTTATAAACCAATTCAGTGGATTAAAACAATATTAACTAAACAAACACATCCATTGATCGAGGATCACTTTATGTTATGTGACTTTCTCCATCTGTTCTTGGAATTCATCACCGATAATCAGTTGACCAGTGATTCGATGATATCCAAGAATACCAATAATTTTATGTTTATTATTTTGGAATAATGGATCATAGTCACAATTTTGTATTTGGGTTTCAGAGATGTGAATAAGGCATGGTGATGATGATGGAAGCCTGACTTTGGATCAAGTATTGGTGGTTTTTGATCTGGATTGAGCATATATCTTCAAAGGAGCAACAATTAATGTTTCTGAGTTATGGGTGGTCAGAATTTGGCCACTGATGATGATGGAATCTTTTTTGGTGTAGACGGTAGGGTTCCTATGACCTAGGACATGTGGTTAATAATAATAATAATAAAACTATAAAAAATGGGGGAAAATGAAATTAAAAAGGGATGTTTTCCCTGGGGGTGCGTGTTATATGCATTATGGAGAGGCGTTATCATGACTTGGTACTGCGTGAGGTGACCTCTTCACTTCATGTGATGATTATATATTATTATTATTATTATAAACAATAATAAAAATAATATAAAATTAATCAAATGAAAAAGGATTTAAATGGGAGCCTAGTGTGTTGTAGACGTGAAGAGTGGGGGGGGGGGAACAAAGTGGACCCTTAATTTTTTAATAAGTTTAATAATAATAATAATATAAAATAATAATATTATTATTTATTTGTTAAGGAATCTTGATTCTGATGTAACTTCTCCATAAGGTGTCGTATTGATAAACCATCCATGAATCTATGACCCTGAAATTGAGGCGGATAATTCAATACCAATTTTGGATATTTAATTCTGACCTATGTCTTGGGACCATGAAGTGTCATTCATGCGTTATGTGGTGAAATTCATTTTTCACTGGGTGTCCATTTTAGGCAATTAAATAGCATATCCTAGGTTTTTTTTCCACAAGGATCACAATGAAATGATATTTTTGGCCATTTATGTCTATTTTAATCTACATAATGGATGATTTATGTTTTTAGACCATCAAGCTGACAATAAGACTCGTGCACTAATTTAACTTTTTCTAGGCTTAGATTTTGGCCTGCGAGTAGCCTATATTGAGTATTTTTCCATCTAAAACATGATGGTGGACTTACTTTTAGTATCTAAGATATTAAATGAGTTAATAAAAGTGGGACACTTCTTTCAGTGACTCTTGGCTAGTATTAGTCATGTATCATCCCGCCCCTCCTCATTGGCGTGAGAGGTGGTGGGGGAGCTACTAGGCCTTAGGTGAAATCCTATAGACACCAAAGTCTGACAATAAATTCCAAGGGACTAAATAATATTTGGGTGAGAATTTTTTCTTTTAAAGATAAAACATCCAAACTACATAAACAATTACCAACAAAAACTCTATATGATGCATGGGTAAAAAATATAACTCAAAACATAAAAAAAACACTAAACTATATCACAGTATAAAAATAAACCAAAACACATAATCCAAGAGGGCCAAAATTCCAAAACAATACAAACTCTAAAGTGACATCAACCAAAAAGACCCGACCTTCTCAAATCTCCAAATCCACTTTCCAAGCCCATGGTATCAAGAATCATCACTAAATAACTAGGATACCTTACCTTACCCATGTATCGATAGATGAAATATGCAAATGAACAATAGTTCCAAGTAGGGGGTGAGTCTAAACTTAGTAGTATTTCCCCAATTACTTCCCAAATCACCCCACTAGGACCAAACTTGTTAGAATAATTTATATAAAACTGCTTTAAGCAGTAAAAATTGTTTATATCAAATTCATAAATAAGTTTTCCAAGGAAAGCATAAACAAAGACTTTGAACCATTTATCATTTGATTTGGCATATTAATTTCCATGTCCATACACACAACCATAAACACACACATGAAATATTGGTTTTACCATTGAAAGTGGGAATTCACGTCCATACTCCATCCCATTTTGATAGTGGTACTTCATGACCATTATCTATACCATTAAACTCATTCCCAACCACATATGCCAAAATCATGATAATTTATTTCAATCAAAACATTTCATTCTTTAAATAATTTTAAAAAATACTTTACATGCATCCAAACAAACTATAATTTTAAAACCATCATTATAAAATTACAAAATAAATGGGGTTTTTGGAAAAACCAATAAACTTTCCACAATTTCCAAGAGAATACCAAAATTATATTTATATCAAGAATTAAATAAGGATTTACGATCCTTTTAAATAAAATAATTTAATTAGAATTAGGCCTTCAAATTATAAATCATGTGGGGTTAAGAGAGAAGCCACTTATCTCACAACGGTTGGAGAAAATGAATAATGACATAACATAACTTCAAGATTTGATCACAACCCACATTTTATTCACTAAATCCAATAATATTTCTTCATAAAACCATTTTAACACATTGATATATCCATAACAGACTATATATATGGTTTTAAGAGAGAGAAGAACCTTGTATCTAAGAATAAAGAGGAATAATTGGTACTCACTAATGAATACAGGCTCTAACACATTTTGATTCACCTAAGGTCTTATCCCTAATAGAAGGGGACCATCTCTCATGCCATGGGAGAAAAAAGAATTCAGGTTATGATGGAATTAGGGAAAAAAGAGTGTCAAAAGTCTTAATTCAGATTAGATCCAAAATTTAAGGAGGTCCAACTATATGACACATGGTTAAGCTGAATGGTTTGAAAAACCATGCACCAACCATGTGATTCTACTATCTTAAGGCCACACCTCACATGGTTGGATTGCATGGTTAAAAACAATGCGCACCAATTGTGATTTTACATCTATTTAAAGATGCACGGTTTCTCCTAGGAATTCACACTATTTGACCAAACTATGTGCCAATTATGTGATTGCCTAGTGGCCATTAAATTACCTTGAATGGTTTCTTAGTGATGATGTACAGTTTATATTAACCATGTACAAACTGTACACCTACATAAAATCCTTCAAAACATGAAAAACCCCCCTCAAAACCTCCTAAAACATAACCCAAAAATTATATAGACTCAAAATACATGAATAAAGGGTCATGTAACTTAAACTGGTGGTGTTACATTATACTCACCATTATCCTTTCCATCCATAGAAAGTAGAAAACCCCTATTCACTTGGAAGATTTTGAGTCATTTCTCCACTATTTCCTTCTCATGCTCCCATATTACTTAGTGAATTTGACCATGTTTCCATAAAATCCACACTAGACTGATGATTTTCCCATGTATGATCTTCTATTTCCTAAAAAATATCCATACCGACACCTGAATCAATATAGAATCTAATTCTAGGTCAATATGATTCAATCTAATCAAATAGTTAGGATTAGTTTGATACTTCTTTAACTAAGATACACGAAACACATTGTGCATTGAACTGGACCTTTATGGTAAATCCAACTACCTGAATAGACTGAATGACTTCATTTTTATTGATTTTGATAACACCCCTTTCAAGGGATGATGGGGAACCCTTACAAGGCCTGTAGGCTTAAAGATTACATATCCCATAGACTTAAGAAGCATTACATGACCCTAAGGTCTTAGGGAATTCAACCAGACTATAAATACACGGAACTACCCCTCCCCAACATCTACATCATGATGGTAGCTCTCCTCATTTTCATGGTCGTATGGATAAGCTTCCCATAAAACCACGATCTAGTTCTGATGGAATAGCCATACCCTCTCATTCTTCTAAATCCATTGGTTCTTCTCTGGTGAGTGCACCAACTCTAAATCCTCCCCTAGGGCTGCTTCATTCTTGTAGAGTTTGTATGGGGGAACTGTATGTGGCCCGAAGGCCTTGAGGTGTCCCAAAGGCCTTAAAGGTGGTCCAAAAACCCTATTGACGCGAAGCCCTTAAGGACTCCAAGTCCAAACCGGTGGCCTAAGGTGAATAGTTCTAGATGATACAGTACCAAACAATACCTACTACAGTTGCTACTACAGTACTGCTAAAATACTGCTACAATACCACTACACTACTACTACCACGCCTGATATAGTATAAGAAAATCTAACTGATATTCTACCTCACCAACTCATTCAATTATCTCAAAAGGTCCTATATATAAAGGAGATAACTTTCCCCTTCTTACCAAAATGATGATGCCCAAGCCTTGGATAAATTTTCAAAAACACATGGGCACTCAACTCAAATGGAAATGGTTGTTGGTGATGATCCACATATGATTTTTGATGACTCTAATCTATATACATTCTCTTTCTGATAAAATTAATCTTCTCTATTATCATTTTCACAAGAATGGATCTAATTAGTGAAGTTTCACCTATTTCCACCCAACAAAGTAGAGAACAAAAATGATTCCCAAATAATGATTTAAAAGGAGCCATATATATCAAGGTCTAATAACTGTTATTTTAAAAAACTTCACTAATGGTAAATGCTCCTCTCACGAACTACCAAAATCCATTACATAATCCCAAACCATGTCTTACAAAATTTGGATTGTCTATATGTTTGAGGATGATAAGTCATACTCATAGTCAACTGTGTTTTAGGGGATTTTTATAAGGATCTACAAAATCTATATGTAAAACTAGGATCTACGTTTAATATAATTAATACTACAACACCATGAATCTTTAAAATTTACTGATTATAGATTTTTGGACAAGTATTCCACTAAATTGATTTTATGAATAGTGATGAAATGAACTAAATTTTTGAGTCGATCCAAAATCACCCATATAGAATCTTGTTTATTAACTATCCTAGTTATAAATATTACAAAATTCATGAATATTTACTCCATTTTCCACATGAGAATCAATAAATACGGCAACATAGCCACTGGCCATTGAATCTCTAACTTAACCTGCTGATAGGTAAGGTATCTCGATACATAATCTTCCATATATATTTTCATGATAAACCACCAAAACAATGATTTCAATGATTTATACATTTTATAAATCCCATGGTAAATATACCATCTCGAATGGTGGTAGGTACTAAGAAGTTTTTCCAAAAAATTCAAAGGTACAACCATATGATCTCTAAAACAGAACACTGAATTCTCATCTAGTTTCCATCCCTCAATGGTATTTCAATCATTGAGTTTTTAACTCATAGAAACACATTTAGTATCAGATGTTTGATCCTTTATAACTTGATCACACAAATAAGTAATAACATAAACTAGAAATCAAATGACCACATCACCTTAGTCTAATCAATCTAGATGTATATCTTATATAATTTACATTAGTTTCAACTAGTTTGAAGCCTGTTTATCCAACTGATCATATGAATTCCTGCCCATTATATCTACCATGGAGTTCCCTTTACCCAGTGTATGAATCATGTAGAAGTAAAAAATTTGAAAATACTCCATACATATGTGATACCTTAAATTCAAATCTATTTGTGATAAAATTTGTTTCGAACTCTTATGATTTGTAAAAACTACGAATTTATCACTAAATAGGTAATGAAACCAAGTCTTCAAATCATAGACCAAAACAACCAATTCAAAATCACATGTTAGTTATTTGTTTTCATGTAATCTCAACTGCTATAAACCATATGCAACAACAAGATCTCCATGCATGAGAATACATTCCAACCCATATCCCGATGAATTAAAATAGACCACATAGCCTTGTCTAGACTCTGGAAATGTGAGAATATGAGGTGATGTAATTCTATCCTTAAGTTATTGAAAGGATTTACAACATTTATCTTTGAATTGAAAAGGAAAAACTTTCTTTGTAAAAGCTATTATTGGTGTTTCTGAACATGAAAAATCATATACAAAGAATCTACAGTATCCTATTAAGCCAAGAGAACTACCTATCTCAAAGGAATTACTTAGTGGTTTCCAAGAGAAAACAACATCTATCTTTTCCAGATCTGTAGAAGAACCTTTTTCCAAAATAACATGGCCAAGGAAACATACCTCTTGTATCCATAAATCACACTTTGATAACTTGTCATACAACCGATGCTCTGACAAGATACCCAAAACAATATCCAGGTGCTTCTCATACTCTGATTTTGCCTTAGAATGCATCAGTATATCATAAAAAATACCACGATTAAGGAATCCAGATATCTATGAAATATTCGATTCACCAGTGCCATAAAGATGATTGGTTAATTCATAAGACCAAAAGGCATAATGACATATTAATAATGGACATATCTACTTCTAAAATAAGTTTTTGAAATATCCTCCTTCCAAACTTTCATTTTATGATACCCTACACATAAGTCAATTTTAGTGAACAACTAGGCACCCATCAATTCATCAAAAAAATCATAAATTCATGGAAGAGGATACCAATTATTTATCGTAACTTGGTTAATCTTATGATAATATAAAAAATTCTAATAGTTTCATCTACCTTTTTCACAAGTAGAAATGGTTCTTCCCATGGAGACGTTTATGGTCAAATGAACACTTTTCTTTACAACTATTCCAAATAAAACTTCAACTCTCTTAATTTTATTGGTTCCATTCTATAAGATAATAGTTAGATCAGACTGGTCCTTATCATGAGATTAATCACAAACCCCACTCCTCTTTTTAGTATTAACCTTGAGAAATTGTAAGGAAAAAAATCTGGAAATTAGTCAACAATATTTGGAAAATCTCTACTCCCAATCTCATCCACAAATTCTAGTGCTAGTGTTTCTAACTGATATGTATTTATCCTATAAAGTTTTCCCTAATTCTTTATTATGAACCTATTATTGATTCCCTTTGAGGTTAGAAAGGTTACAAGGGGTGTACGGGGCTTGTTCAGATCTTGGAACCCTGACTAGTGGAGAAAAGAACTGAGCCACATAGTTAGTAGAAACCATGCAACCCAGCCCACATAGTTTCTTCTAAATATGTGAGGCTGGATAGAGGAGAAAGAATGGTGCACAATTTTCCCTAACTTTGTGCCAGGGGCCACACACTCATGCGAGATGTCTACAATTTTTAATATATCTAAATCACATAGTTGATGTATAGTTTCCCTAACTGTGTGGCCTAACCATATGGGTCCCTTTCCAAAGTAGTGATCCTTACATGATTGGTTCATAGTTTGTCCAACCATGTGGGAAAACCATGTGCCCCTATTTTTCTTGTGTAAAATTATAAGTATGCCCTTAATGAACCTTATGTTTAACCTCCTTCCTCCTTGGATCATTCCAGTGGAAAATCCACCTATCCATCTCCATTTTTGAAGTTATCAAGCCCTCTTTTATAGGTTTTCTCCCATTATCTAATCCAAATTCTGATTTTATCCCTATTCATCACATTTCATGAACACCAGTAAGTACGAAATTTGTATTTAACCGTTCATTGTTATTCTTTACCCCAACGATGCTATTTAGATATAGAATCATATGATCTATTTTCAGGGAATTGATCGATTCTTCATATCTCTTATGATCTAGGACAAACTAAAATCTAATACTGAATGAGGAGAGCACTATATCCTTGAGTTAGGTGGTCTATGACTCATCTTCCAATTATCACATTTCTATAAATTTTCGTAGTTGTGCGCATGCCAATTTCATTAGTAGTGTCCTATTAAATTCATATTACTTGCTTATAATCATCATGATCATATTCTAGATCCCTTGATATATAATATTATCACACTATTGGAGGTTTCTACCTCATTATGTTCCACCCAAAGTAGGGTGTTTTTATACTTATGCCTTTAATGGTTGGTTATGTTCATTTATGACACCATTCGAGTGTACAATGGATTGAACCTATTAATGTAAATCCATTAATAAAATGAATTATTAATTTTAATGGTTATATCTTGTATATGATAATGTCACTTGACCATTCTAAGTTAAGTGATTCAATTTATTCATGAATCTTAAAAAGGTTAAATTAGAAAGTATAATATATGTATCACTTAGCCTGATTGAATGTAATTGGTCGACTTGGTTGAATGTCCACATCACACCTTTCCATGATTATAAAAGGTAACATAGTAAACCTAATTAATGATTAAGTAACTTAAGTACTAAATGGTTGCACGTTTAGTCATGCCTTGTCACACTAGTGAAAGGAAATTGATTGAACCAAATGACTTATTAAATGGCATTAGTAATATATGGCCTAATTTATTAATGAATAAATTATAAGGTTTCTATTTAATATGAACCTATTCAATATTATAGGGGTGGTTAGACTCATGTCAGCCTTGGATTCCTAAGGTAATTCCTTAAGCACTCACAAATACCTTTTCGATTCAAGGGTTCCAGTTTCCAAGGGAGATACCCACCTTAGAACCTGATCCTCATCTAGTAGTTGATGCTAGAAATGACACTATAGGATCCCTCTACTATTATTCAGATATTAGGATGCCTTGGATACACTCCTTTGATCTAAAATGTCATCATAGGCACATGGAACCATGGATACACCCATTGAGCCTAGTCATTGTTTATCCCATTTTACATTAGATGAATTCCTTAGAATCGGTTAGAATCATAGTATGATGGAATGCCTTGGGTGATTCTCCTTGGATTACAATCACACCCCCTTATATATAGGTTTCAATTATTATTGAGTTGGATTGACCCATGAGGTCAAGAATGACTTGGTTATTACCTTGGATCCTTTTCATTATTATGATCATTGTAGGATACCTTGTTATATCTTGGATCCTTTACTATTATTATAATGTCATGATGTCAGTGCTAGTTATACCTCATGTGACTTACTTATATAAAATGGAAAATTATTAATTAATGTAATGATTACATTTTTAGACACTAGTTGAGGCTGAAGCAAGTAATGTGGTATTTAAATTACCATACTAATTTACTTTTATATATGCATGCCTGCACACTATTTCAGTTTATATTACACGGACTGGATGTTATAGATTCCATTGGTGGTGGTATATTGAGATTTATCTCACACCCTATATAAAATTCCATTAGTACCCATGAAAAATACATGTATGAATGTATTAAAAAAGGTAAGTGTCCCGCCATGGACACATGATATTGCTTGATTGTATTAGGATGGATCTTGGTAGTAGATAACTGAGATGGAGGTCGAGATTCTTGGATAGTTTTTGGTTTCTTTTTTGTTTCCTTGTATAGAATGTATTACCTAATACCATGTATACCTATTTTCCAGTTTTTTTAGACTCATTAAATACACTATCATAAAATATTGAGCATTATTATCAATTTCATTTATTATTTATTATTCCCATCTATTTCTGCTATGGTGGGTTACTAGACCAATGTTATAGTGTTTGTTATCTTCTGTTCCATATGTTTATATTATGATCCCTCTATGATTTCCCATACATATTTATATTTGTAATAATAACATTTTGTTAGTTATTATGATTAATAGTATTGTTATTGTTTTTTTTAATATTGGTGTCATCTAAAACAAATGCTTGCAGAATGAAACAAGACACATTTTATTCAATAGAAACAATGAAACGTTACATTGTAATAAGGTCAAAAGACCATAAATATCCTAGAATACCTACTACAAGCCCTATAAGGATAACCGGAAGACCACCAAGCATAACAATTAGACCAAGTAAGTAGTGATCATCCTTTGAGTCTGTCATAATGAAAAAAATTATGGAAAGTACTAGGGAAAAATTACTAAGCATCAAGAGAATGTAGAGAACCATCCTTATTATCCAAAAATTGTTTGAAGTTTTGAAATACCCTAAGCATTAATTTATAAGGACTTTGTAATCATTAAAGATAAATATTACCATTATTTTATCCTAACAGCTGTTGGAGTTTAGAAACATGTGACTGTTGGTATTTTTATAAAACCTTTAAAATGTCATTAAGTATTTAAAATGTTTTAAAAATTATTTAAATATTTTAAAGTAATTTATTGGTTAAGAGATGACATGGTTTTAATTGAAGTTGTATTTGATTTTTAGATCTTGAAATTATAATGTTTTAAAACAAAAAATGAATAAAAAATTATGAAAATAATTACATTTATATTTCTTTTAACGATGAGAAAGAATATTTTTATATAAGGAAAATAATATATATGTTCTATTTTTCTTAAATTATTATGTTTAATAATTTTTTTGATAAACGTTTGGCGAATACCCCATATGAATGAGGACATCATTGAAGTCCAAGCCCTCAAGGTCAGTGGGCATCTCACAAAGGCAACTGAAGTCAGGATGAGCACATACATGGTGCATGCTGAGTCGTACACGAGCCGTGCATGGTGTGGGATAAGTGCATGAATGGTCCCATGTATAGGGCCTGGTCAGGTGTGAGTAGAGTGTGAGCCAGGTCGCACACTGGCATGGGTGAGGGTGGGCCAAGGCCCATGGATGGGGTCCCATGTATAAGGACCCCGACGTGTGTGCTTGTGTTATCGGTAGATGGAAGATGTGTCAAAACTTATAAGGAAGACATGGATTATTCTCTGTTTTGATATGGGAGGGGAATTTTCCCAGGGCGTGTGATCTCAGCTGCCTGATCTCACCACACTAGATCACATCCGTCCATGCCAGTTTCTGATTGAACCCCCACCATTGTATCTTTTTTACTACAGATTTCCTTGACCATCTGATATAGAAACATTAGATCTATACCATTAATAAGTTTTTTAAAAACCCAAAATCCACTGTAGACATCCAATCAACCCAGATCTAATCTCATCTGTTCATAGTTTTTTAAAATGAGTGAAGTTACCGCAACCGTCCGATCAGACTATGATGATCACAACCATCCACTCCTTTTCCATTCTTCTTCCTCACACCACACCATTTGACGTCACAATCTCCTCCACTGCTCCTCTTTAACCCGTGAGTCCTCCTATCACTCTCTACATCCCAGTTGTCTAGTTTCATTTTTCCACAAGTCTACATAGGCAATTTAGTTTAATGCAAACCCATTTGGTTTCCCATGTAAGTTTTCCATTATATATATATATATTATCAAACAAATTATTTATTCAAGGTCTACATTGATTACAGTTTTTGTTCTTGTCTGAAATAGTTAGATTCAGGTTTCTTAAATTAGATTTTATGTTTGAACCGTGGTGTATACAATATATATAAACAGCTTATATAAACATATGTTTGCACACAAATCTACTCATTTTCTTCTCCCCAACCTTCCATTATCCTATTCTCAACTCGACCTTACCCTTTAAGTTAATTAATGGTTTATTTAGCTTTGTTTTTTATATAAAAAACCCATATATACACTTATGTGTATATATAACTTTTCACAAATTCCAATTCTAATCTGTTTTAGATTTTTTAGATGGTGATTATCAGTATTTAATAGATGTTTTGATGCATATAATACTTGTAAAATTTTACTAAGAGTTTGTTTTGAGTTTTCTAAACTCATACATACATACATACATATATATATACACAGTTATATATATATATATATTTTAATCCTAATATGATTTAGGTTTTCATATAATTTATATTAGTGATTAACTAATGTTTTTGAAGTATATAATGCTTGTAAGGATTTATTAAACCTTATTTTAGTTATTCAAATCCCATATATACACTTTGTGTATATACAATTTTATATAACTTTCAATCCTAAACTATTTTAGGTTACCAGTATTTAACTAATGTTTATGATGCGTATAACACTTGTAAAGGTTTTCTAAGTGATGTGTTTGGAATTTTTTAAACTCATATATTTACATTTGTATACAAGATTTTGTATAAATGGAACACTCAACCTATTTTAAGGATGAAAAATTATTTTAAAAAGGGTGTTTCCCTACCCACATATTTTACATAAAGACTCTTTTGATTCTCTATTTATTTATGAAAAACCAATATATATATATATATATATAATTATATACAATTTCATAAATATGTGTCAATATTGTTTTCATGTAAATAAGTTTTAAAGGTGTTATCTTTTCTATGATTTTATGTTTTGAAAACTTTACAATTGATTAGATTAAAAAATATTTATGTTTAGGGAATAAATATATATGTATAAACATATTTATGCTCACCTTTTTACACATTTTACATTTTAAGTTAGTCCATAAATTTAATGTTTTCCATTACATGGCCTAATAGTATTGGTGATCATGAATACTAATTTTTAATGGAAAATAATAACAAAACCTTATTTTGTTATTGTGTGCCAAAATTTTTAAAAGGGGTCATAACCTTGTTATCATTACACTCATACATCCCAATTTATAATTTTAGGATTAAAGGTTGGAATTATCTTTTGTTTAATACATATATATATACATGCATTAACACATATAGTGAAGTGTGTTTAATTATTTTCTTATGCATCAATATCTCGCATGAAATAAATGTTTTACACTTATAAATATTATAATTTAATTCATGATGAATCTACCACAATGAATAATATTAATTATTAGAGTTTATGATTGACACCACCATTTATTAGTGTATGGTTTAAACATGAATTATAAGTATCTTAAATTCAATAAAATGTATTTTTGTATATAAAATGTTTACTTTCATGAAATAAGGGTTTTGGATTTAATAGTTATTATTTTATGTGCACCAGTTATTATCACATGTGAAAAATTGTGTATGTTTTTCCATGCATGTCATTGATAAACTTGATATAGCCAAAGCCTAAAGTACAATTGACAAACATGAAATTTGTTTAGATTAAATTTTACATTTATGGAATGATTCACTTTATTTATGAATATAGACAATTATTGAAAAAATGAGATTTATCTCTTATGATAACTTATGGTTTAAGTATTTAATTATTCAAAGTGGTATGAGACACTTTGAATAAGAGACATTTAATTATTCAAAGTGGTATGGGACACTTTGAATAAGATACATTTAATTATTCAAAGTGGTATGGAACACTTTGAATAAGTGACATTTAATTATTCAAGGTGGTATGGAACACTTTGAATATAAGACATTCCATACATATGAGGAATTCATAGGACTTATTATGTGATGGGTGAGGCCCGCTATATCCGCTCGATGAATCGACAAGTCTCATGAGACAAACTAGTTCTTGGCATGAGGCCTTGAAAAATGTTTATGTATGGTCTTGGCATGAGACCTTGATAGAATGATTATGTATGGTCTTGGCACAAGACATTGATAGAATGTTTATGATTTTCCTACATTATGAATTCCCTCATTATGTGATTAGTATTTAACCAACCATGTTATTATTATACTAATAGAATATCCTTGGTTAAGAATCTTTTAATTATGATTATGGTAATAAATTCACATGACATAATTATGTGTATACTTAGAAAATCATTTATAAATAAATTTTAACATCGATTTTAAAAACTTTAATACATAAGTTAGAAATTCATCTATCATTTCATGAATTGAATCTTATGTGATAAGTGATTTACGATATTGTTTCTTGTGAAATTCTCAGCAAGTATTATTTCATGTGATAATTTCTACCTGTACCCTTGCATGTCACCCTTAAATTAGTTTGATCAACTCTTGACTTATATAAAAAATTCCAGGCATTTTTGTACAAGTATGCATATTTTGAAATGTGTTTTATTATTATACTTTAAATAATTATACATATTCTTGTGTATGATATTTTCTTAAAAACGATTTCAAGTAACCTTTGAAAAAATGATGATGATGTACTATAATAAATATTGTTTCCTTTTATGAAAATGTTTTATATATGTATAATTATTTTAAATGTATGTTTATAAAAAGGATTTTATTAATTATTTTTAAAACACATTACTGAGAATTTTAAATTCTAAACCTATGTATTTAATTTATTTTTATAGTATTAGTAGATTTTTCAGCTTTGGGTTATTCTATGTGGTAGCAGCACTATAGAGTTTATCTCGTACAGTTTTGAAGAAAAATATTAGTTGCATCTGGTTTTCCAGAACCTAGACTAGGAAGATCCTCTGTGATGAGATAGGATGTGTAATTTTATCATCATTTTTATAAAAAAAATTACACACCATGTTTTAGGAACTGACTCTAGTCTTATGAGGTCAGGGTGTTACAGTTGGTATCATAAAAATGGTCTAGATAATTCTGGAAAATTTAAACAAAACTAAAAAATATTAACTATGCTTTTCTGAGTAAAACATTTTCTAACTAAAATTTATCTATGATTTACTGAGTAGAAATTTTATTAAAATTTTCAGATGGAAGATGAGAGAACACCAACCAATGTATTGTCTCTTCCTACTGAGATACTAGAGACCATAATTTTGAAATAATTTTTGGATGAATTTGAGCCCTTTGGAAACCTTAATTTTACATGAAAATATATTTACCACATATCTAAAACTCAAAGTATTATTCATCTCCATCGAGGATTGGGATTTATTTATTTCCTCATGGTGCATGCTTAATTCCCATTCTATGCACTTTGGGGAAAGTACTTTGATGGTATATTAAATGTTTTACCTTAGACAAATGTTTTCTATCTCTTAGGGATTTCTAAGAAGTTGCAAGAGAGGGTGACCTTTGTGCAACATACCTATGTCAAATCTTGTCCTACAATTTATATGGTCGAATTATTGACTTTGAAATTCTTGAGGTCGAGCCTTTTAATTTGATTTATATACATCAATTCCATGTCAATTTCTCACAAATTTACATCCCTCATTCCTTTCTCTCGGGATACTATAGTTGTGTACATGAGTTTGACCCAAGTTTATCATGCTAAATTTAGGCCAAATAAATCGAGGAATTTAAAAATGTACTGGGGATTCGTTTAACTGGAAGAAATTGAGAAAATCACAGACACTGGTGGAGATGGTGAAGGTATGAATTAAATACTATTTTTCATTCAAATTTTGTTAGTTAATAATGATTAAAAAAACGTTTTATAGGGACATCAAGAGTGATGTATGTGGGTTGGTACTATAGAAGCATAAGAGTACAATAGAATTGCGAGGGGGAAATTCCATTAATGGGGGATAATGTGATGCCCCAAACATATTTATATTTTTAATAATAATATTTTGTTATTTATTATGATTAATATTACTGTTATTGTTTTGTTTAATATTGGTTCCATCTAAAAAAATGCTTGCAGAATGAAATAAGACACATTTTATTCAATAGAAACACTGAAACATTACATTGCAATAATACTGAAAGACCATAACTATCCTAGAATACCTACTAAAAGGCCTATTAGGATCATCATAAGACCACCAAGCATAACAACTAGACCAAGTAAGTAGTGAACATCCTTCGAGTTTGTCATAATGAAAAACATTATGGAAAGTACTATGAAAAAAGTACTAGGCGTCAAGGGAATGTAGAAGACCATCCTTATTATCCAAAATGGTTTGAAGTTTTAAAGTACCCTAAATTTTTTTATAAGTACTTTGTAACCATTGAAGATAAATATAACCTTTATTTTCTTCTAATATCCATTGGAGTTCAGAAACATGTGACCGTTGGTATTTTTATAAAACCGTTATAATTTCATTAAGTATTTTAAATGTTTTAAAAATGATTTAAATATTTTAAAATTATATCTTGGTTAAGTGATGACATGGTTTGAATTAAATTTGTATTTTATTTTTATATTTTGAAATTATAATGTTTTAAAACTCAAAATTAATACAAACTTATGAAAATAATGACATTTAGAATTTTTTTTAACTATGAGAAATTTTTTTTATATAAGGTAAATAATATATATATTATGGTTTTCTTAACTTCTTGTGTTTAATAATTTTTTTGATAAAAATTTGGTGAATATCCCATTTGACTGAAGACATCCTTGAAGGAAAATCCCTCAAGGTCGGTGGATATCTCACAAAGGCAATCGAAGCCAGTCTGAGGGCATGCAGGGGGCATGATGAGTCGCACACGAGTCGTGCATGGTGTGGTCTAAGCACATGAACATTCTCGTGTTAGGTCCTAGTCAGGCGTAAGCAGAGTGTGAGCTAGGTTGCATACTAGTGCGGGTGAGGGTGGGTCAAGGCCCGTAGATGGGGTCCCGTGTATAAGGACCCTGACATGTGTGATTGTGTTATTGGTAGATGGTAGCAGCATCGAGACTTATAAGGAAGCCATAAATTATTCCACGTTTCAATGTGGGATAGGAATTATCCTAGGGCACACAATCTCATCCACCCAATCTCGTCGTGCGAGATCACAACCGTCTGCGCTAGTTTCTGATCGAACCCCCACTGTTGCATCTTTTTGCTGTAGATTTATTCAATTTTCTAATCCATACGCATTAGATATAGACTGTTATTATGTTTTTTAAAACCCCAAAATCCACTTTAGCCATCTGATCAACCCAGCTCTAACATCATCCATTCATCTTTTTTTTAAATGAGTGGAGTTACCGCAATTATCTGATTGGACTGGGATAATCACAGCTATTTGATCAGACTGTGATGATCGCAATCATCCACTCCTTTTACCTTATTATTTTTCTTCTTCCTCGTGCCGCACTAGTCGATGTCGCACTATCCTCCACTAATCCTCTTTAACCCGTGAGTCCTTATATCACTCTCTATGGACCATTTTTCCAGTTTAATTTTTCCAAAAGTCTACATAGGTGATTTAGTTTAATGAAAACCCCTTTGGTTTCCCATATAATTTTTCCATAATATATATATATTATCAAATGAACAATTTATTCAAGGAATACATTGATTATAGGTTTTTTTCTTATCTGAAATAGTTAGATTCGGGTTTCTTAAGTTAGATTTTATGTTTGAACCATGGTGTATAAAATATATATAAATAGCTTATATAAACACCTATTTTCACACAACCCTACCCGTTTTATTCTCCCCAACCTTTCATCATCCTATTCTCAGTTTAACCTCACCCTTGAAGTCATGTAAGGGTTTATTATTTTTTGATATTCATAACCCATATATACACTTATGTGTATATACAAATTTTCACAACTTCCAATTCTAATATTTTTTAGATTTTTCAAATGGTGATTATCTTCATTTAACTGATGTTTTGATGCATATAATACTTTTAAAAGGTTACTAAGAGTTGTTTTTGAGTTTTCTAAACTCATATATATAAATATAATTATATGAAAACCTAAATCAAAATAGGATTAATATATATATATATATACATATATATAAAATTATATGAAAACCTAAATCATATATATACATGCATAAACACATTTAGTGAAGTGTGTTTAATTATTTTATTATACATCAATATCTCACATGACATGAATGTAATACATTTATAAATATTATAATTTAATTCATGATGAATCTACTAGAATGAATACTATTAATTATTAAATTTTATGATCAACACCCTGATTTATCAGTGTATGGTTGAAACATGAATGATAAGTATCTTAAATTCAAAAACATGTATTTTTTTATATGAAATGTTTACTTTTATTAAACAAGGGTTTTTGAATTTAAGAGTTATTATTTTATGTGACAAACCTAAAAAATCTATTGTTTATGTGCACCAGTTATTATCACATGTGCAAAAGTTTGTTTGTTTGTCCATGCATGTCATTTATAAACTTGATATACCCATAGCCTAAATTATAACTAAAAAACCATGAAATTATTTTTATATTAATGTTTACATTTATTGAATTATTCACTTTATTTATGAATATAGACTGTTATTGAAAAAATGAGATTTATCTCTTATGATAACTTATGGATTAAGAATTTAATTATTCAAAGTGGTATGGGACACTTTTAATAGGAGACATTTAATTATTCAAAGTGGTATGGAACACTTTGAAAAAGAGACATTTAATTATTCAAAGTGGTATGAGATGCTTTGAATAAGAGACATTTAATTATGCAATGTGGTATGAAACACATTGAATATAAGACATACTCGACATATGAGGAATGCATATGACTCATTATGTGATAGGAGAGGCCTGCTATAGCCTTTAGATGCATTGGTAGGTATCATGAGACAAACTAAGTCTTGACATGAGGCCTTAACAAAATGTTTATGTATGGTCTTGGCATGAGGCCTTGAAAAAATGATTATGTATGGTATTGGAATGAGGCCTTGACAGAATGTTTATGATTGTAATGAATTATGAATTCCCTCATTGTGTGATTAATATTTAACCAAAAATGTGATTATTAGACTAGTAGAATATCCTTGGTTAAGAATATTTTACTTATGATTATGGTAATAAATTCACATGACATAATGATGTATGTACTTAGTGAATCATTTATAAAGAAATTTTAGCATCGATTTTCAGAAATTTTATAGAGAAGTTAAAATTCATATGTCATTTCATGAATTGAATCTTATGTGATAAGTGATTTACAATATCATTTCTTGTGCAATTCTCAACAAGTACTATTTCATGTGCTAATTTGTACCTGCCCCCTTTTATTTCACCCTTAAATTAGTTTGGTCAACTCCTGACTTATATGATGAATTCCATGCATTTTTATTCAAGTATTCATATATTGAAATTTGTTTTATTCATAGTTTTTAAATAAATATATAAATTTTTTTGTATGATATTTCCCTAAAAATGATTTCATGTATCCTTTGAAAAAATGATGATGATGTACTATAAGAAATTTTGTTTCCTTTTAAGAAAATTTTTTATGTATGTATAATTATTTTAAAGGGATGTATATAAAAAATATTTTATTAATTATTTTTAAAACCTGTTACTAAGAATTTTAAATGTTCACCCTAAGTCTTTAATTTATTTTTATAGGATTAATAGATTTTTCAGATTTGAGTTATTCTATGTGGTGGAAACACTGTAGATTTTATCCCCTAAATTTTTGAAGAAAAGTATCAGTTTGTTTTGGTTTTCCAAAACTTAGACTGGGAAGATCCTCTATGATGAGATGTGATATGTAATTTTATCAGCATTTTTATAAAAAATATTACACACTATATTTTAGGAACTGACTCCAGGCTTCTGGGGTTTGGGCGTTACACCCTCTATTTAGCTATTTTATTATGTATTAACTATGCTACACTCTAGGAATGAGGGCATAGCCTCCCAACAGACACACCCAAGGCCATCGCTGCTAGTCAATAGTCTCTGGCGTATGGGGAGGTATGCTTGAGGTCATGCAACTAACTAGTTTTGGGGAACCCTTGAGTGGCACCGAAGTCAAGACATCACCAAGTGGTATTAGAGTAGTTCCTTTATTGATTTACTATTTTGAGATAATATAAAGGAGATTAGGAATAAATTTTAACTTGGTTATAAGCCATTCTTGGGTGTAGCTAACCCATGTTTGGGGTAAATACTGGGTTGTCTAGATAAGAATTATTATTCTATTTTTGTTTATTATAGTTGATAAACCTTCACCATTGGGTGATGCACATGTTGTGTAATGATGATGATTATTTTATTTTGATTGTGGTTTACATTTTATCCTTGTCCTGATGAGACAAAAGTCAAGTAGCATCAATCATGCATCATTCTAGGAAACTATAATTCATATTCCATGTATATTCCATTCCATATAGGTTCATTTCACTACTTTCATTTTCTTGTATTTATTTTGATTGTTGAGTGAACTTATATATATATATATATATATATTCTTGTGATTCTCTTTGGCTGTGATTAAGTGATTTCCAGTTTCAATTCATGAGGTGTATAGATCCTCATGGATTGGAATGGGTATTTTACCAAGTCATGCCATCGTATATTACCCATTACATTCTTAGAATGAATATAGATATGGTTAAATAGAAATTAAATGGGTGTCAATTTCAGTGATAAGGTGTATGAGCCCTGATTCACTGGGAATGAGAACCCATTTTAAATGAACCTTTGTACATGTACATAAGAAAATAAAAACTTAAATGTAACACATGATTTAAAAATGAAATGGTTACCAGTAAATGAAGAGGAAAAATATAATTGTCCCTTATCCTTTGAGAACCCCTATAATTTAAACTTGAACACTTACCAACACCCTAGCCGTATAAGCAGGTAGTTGGAGTAATATATATGGCGGTGAACCCTTCTTCTGATGTCCTGCTTATACTAGTGCTTCTATATGATTAGAGATTGTTATTGGGAATATTCTAGAAATTTTTAGAGCTATGCCACTATGATGACCTCGTGTCATGCACCGGGAGGGTGGTGATGACCTCACTCTAGAGATGGTGGGCCCTAAGATGCCAATCTGACCTCTTATAGTTCCACCTAAGGCACCACCTACTATACCCAATCTGAGAACTGAAACTCAGCTTCGTGAGAGTTTCCTATGTATGATGTAGTCCATGAAAGGTTCTCCACAACCTACACCTACAATGGATGATCTAACATGTGAGTTCCAGTAGCAATATCCTCCCACCTTCCTGGGGAATGGTTGTTCATAGGCTACTGAGTCTTAGCTAAAATCGAATCTATCTATCTTTGAGCATATAAAGATGACTCCATAATGGAGGGTCAATATTTATACCTATATGCTGCAAGATTCTTCCAATTCCTGGTGGTATGTGATTACCTAGGCTGGTTTTCATTAGGGTATGACTTGAGATGATTTCCATACTACCTTTTATGATCACTTAATTCCTTATATGATAAGAGCTAACCGAGCCAGAGAGTTCATGTATCTATAGAAAAGTTCTATATTAGTTATGGATTATTCAACATTTTTTATTGAGTTACAATACTTTGCATGGATTCTAGCTGGTGATGAGCTATCACATGATAGACATTTCGAGGATGGGATCTAGTATTCCATCTATACTTGGGTGAACATTTTTTTCCTGCATAATTTCTCTGATATTGTTAATCAGGATCTTATCACTAATCACAACATGAGGGATGGTGATAGTATCGATCATAGAGGATTAGTGCCAAGGAAGACCAATAATTCTTTCAGCAGTAGAAAGTGATCCCTTGAAGCTTCTCAATAGAGTAGTGATGGTTAGAGTAACCATACTGGAAGCTCCGTTGTATGCCATCAGTGTGGAAATCGAGGGAATCTAAATCCTCAGTGTGATAGAGACCCAATGGAGTGTTGTTATTGTCGTCATATGGGTCATCTTCAGAGATTTTGTTGGATATTTCCATTTTTTTCTAGTGGAATCAGATCCTCTCAAGATTCTCTTTCAGGGGCAGTGTCTTTTACACCACATCAGGTGGGGGAGTCGGAGTATCATCGAATGGAATAGATGAGGAGGTAGTTGTGGACATGGTAGCCTGAATTTGGATTATCATCATTGACAGAGCAGTCATACTTAGGGTAGTCCAGCTATAGCACAAGTCCACAAATCAAGCTAGATGCAATCATTACAACTGATACATGAGGATCATAGTACATGGCCATCTATAGTATGAGGTACTATACTAGTAGCCTCCACTATTGTATCTTACTTATTTGAAATAGGTTCTTTACACTCCATTGTTTCCTTATCCACCATGGAAAGTCTCGGGTTGGAAATTCAATATTACTATGGTGTAATGGCCCTAGATACACTTTTGGGTGTATGTTCTAAGGGAATATGTCAGTTAAAGGACTTCCCCCTTGAGGTAGATAGTTATCCTTTCTCATGGGACCTCTTCATCCTTAAGGTGACTGGCTTCGATGTCATTCTAGGGTTGGATTGGTTGATTCCATATCATGCCTTTGTAGATTTCTATCACCCCAAGATATAGTTTACATCACCATAGGGTAGTAGTTATCTACATAAGGCTGAGTGAGATTTCCAGACTGGTATAACTAGATAATAGCATCATGGTCTAGGTGGAGTGACCACCTAGATTTCTAGTCTTTATATGGAAGATAAGGGTTTGCCTTAGATTGGTTATCCTACTATAGTAGATCATTTTAGGGATATATTTCCTGATGATTTTTCTATCTTAACTCCTCAGAGAGAGGTAGAGTTTATGATCAAGATTATTCTAGGAGTAGCTGTAATGTCCATTTCTCCATACAGGATGGAACCTACTGAGCTCCAAGAGCTCATGAAATAGTTGGAGGATTTAGAGTCCAAGTATTTTATCCAACCAGGAACCTCTTCTTCGGGTTCACCTATGTTTTTCACTAATAAGGCAGATGGGACCCTTCATCTATGCATGTATTACCGACATTTGAAACAAATTATGGTTAAGAATTGATATCCACTTCCTTGAATAGATGATATCTTTGAACAACTCTGAGAAGCTAGAGTATTCTCAAAGATAGACCTGAGATTAGGCTATTATCAGGTGTGAGTCAGACCTTTAGAAATACCTCATACATCTTTTTGTAGTATGTATGGTATGTATGATTATCTCATTATGACATTCGGTCTTATGAACTTGCCTAAAATTTTCATGGATTTGATGAATAGGTTTTTCCACCCATATTTATATTATTTTGTTGTAGTCTTTGTGGATGGCATCTTGGTGTATTATCATGCTTGTAGCGACCATGATTGACATTTTGAGATCATTCTAAGTACACTAAGAGAGTACCATATTTATTCTTGGATTTATAAGTTCCACTTTTGGATCGACAAAGTTCACTTCTTAGGTCATATTATCTCAGAATCCGGATTATTAATTGACCCAAAGAAGGTGAGTGTCGTGGTTTCCTAGAAGCATCCCAAGAATGTGTTTGATATATGGAGTTTCTTAGGGATGGATGGATATTACATACATTTCATACAAGTCTTATAATTCCTTGTGTCACCTCTTACTAGTCTTGAAAATAAGGGTGTTAAGTTCCCATGGTTAGAAGCATTCAATAAATCCTTTTAGGAGCCAAATGGAAGTATTATTTTGACACCTATTCTAATTATGTTGGAGTTTGGAAGAGGCTATACATTGTTTTTTGATTCTATAGGAATTGACCCGGGAGTAGTGTTGATGTAGGAGAATAGAGTCATTACATATAGATCTCGTAAGTTGATCCCCATTAAAGGAATTACCCAATGCATGACCTTAAGTTCGAAGTAGATGTCCATGCCTTACGTTACTGGAGACACTATCCAATGGATAAAAAATTTGTGGTGTTTACAGAAAAAAATAGCCTCAAATATATATTTATGAAACATGAATTAAATATAAGATAGTAAATATGGTTTGGATATTCTCATTACTTTGATTTTGAGCTTTCCTATATGTCTGGAAAAGTCAATATGGTAGTGAATACACTGAGTCAGAAAACTCAAGAACAAGTCATACAAGAAGCCAATGATGAATGGAAATTGATGGACCTATTTTTTGAGCTACATATATATTTTCATGATAGTCATGAGTAGTTTGATCTCTCAACCTTGATAGTTACCTCTTCCCTCATTGATAAGGTGAACAATAGGAAATTTTCAGATCTTGAAGGCTTGGTTCTTCGGGAGAGTATCTCAAGAGATTACCCACCTCTGAATTGGTCTGTGGATGGAGATGAAATCCTACATATAGATAGATGTGTCTAGGTTTCTACATTTATTAGAAAGGAACTGAAGTAATAGTACCACACTTATTGGGATAATCATATCCATCTCATCGAGTTCTACTATAATAATATCTTACAGAAGATTATCTGAATGTATCCTTTTGAGGCCTTGTATGGTAGGTCATTCCATTCACCCCTATGGTGAATAGAGGTAGAAGAGGTAGCCTTACTAGGTCCTCATCTCATGTAGGATACTTCAAAGTAGGTTTATTTTATTAGGAATCATATTTCTATTTCTTAGTCTAGACATAAATCTTATATCGATCATTGTCGAAGATCTCTAGAGTTCTAGGTTGAGGGTCATTTTTTTCTATGGGTATCACCTAGGCTTGTGAATAGATGGATATAGAGGCAAGGAAAGATATTAACTCATTTTTAGGGATGCTTGAGATTATGGAGAGAGTCGAGATGGTATCCTATCATTTTTTACTACCTTATAGGTACCGTTCTATCCATGACATCTTCCATGTTTCACAAATTCACCATTATCACGCCGTCCTGTCTCATAATTTTGATCTTGAGGAGGTTGAGTTAGATGCCGATACTTTATTTGAGGAGTATCCTATATGCATCATTTAATGGAGCATAAAGGCTCTCCAAGTCTAGTATTTTCCTTTAGTATGGGTGCTATGGAAACACCACTATGTACAAGATGAGACTTGGGAGTGGGAGGCTAATGCACGTGCTCAGTGGATGGAGTTATTCTCAGATAGTGTTTCACTTCCCTTGGAAGGTAAACCCAAGGAAGAGTTCCTTTAAGGGGGGTAGACTATAAAAACCTAATTTTTAACTTAGGTATATATCCTCTAAAGTTTGGTCTAATTATTTATTATGGACATATTATGGATTCCCTTTGAGGTTAGAAAGATTATGGCGGTGTTCAGGGCTTTTTTGGAGCTTAGAACCCCAAAGAGTGGAGAAAAGAACTGAGCCACATATTTAGTGGAAATCATGTGACCCAACCTATATGGTCTCCCCTAACTGTGCAAGGTTGGACAAAGGAGTAAGTAGAGTTCATGATTTTTCCTAAACATATGCCAGGGGCTGCACACCCATGCGAGATGTCTGTAGTTTTTTGTAGAGATGAATCACATGGTCAGAACATGGTTTCCCAAATCATACAAACTAACTATGAAGATCCCCTTCTAAATCAGTAACCCTTGCATGGTTGGTGCACGGTTTTTCTAATCGTGTGGACAAACCATGAGCCTCTCTTTTTCTTGAGTAAAATTATGATTATGACCTTAATGACCATCATGTTTAACCTATTTACTAATTAGCTCATTCAAGTAGACAAAACACCTCTCCCTCTACCTTTTTGAATCTATTAGGAAATCTTTGATAGGATTTTATCCTATTATCTAATCTAAAGTCTGATTTGATATCTTTTCATCATGTTGGATGAAAATTAGTAAGTACTCAATTCAACCTGAGTCATTCATCATTCTTCTTTCCCTCAACAATGCTATTTAGATTAGGCTCATATTCCCTATTTTTAGGGCATTGATACATTATTTAGATCTATTCCAATCCAGGATAAAATAAATGCTAATACTAGATGAATAGAGTTCTATAGCCATGAGTTTGGTGGTATATAACTCATCCCTTAAGTCTCGCCTTTCTGTAAACTACTATAGTTGTGCGCATGCCGATTTCATCAGGTGTAGACTATTAAATTAATATGAATTTATTATAATCATCATGCTCATATTTGATAGACCTTTCTATATAGTATTATCACACCATTGGAGGTTGAGACCTCAACACATCCCCCCAAGTAGGGTGTTTCCATACTTATTCCTTTAGTGGTTGTTTATGTTCATCTATGCCACCATTAAGGTGTGAAATGGATTGACCTTATTAATGGTAATCCCTTTATTAATAATATTAATTCTGAATTGTAATGGTTATTTATTGTATACGGTAATGTCACTTGACCCTTCTAAAGTAAGTGCTTAAATTAATTCATGAATCTTCAAAAGGTTAAATTTGAAAGTATAGTATATGTATCACTTGGACCACTTGAATGTAATTGGTTGACTTGGTTGCACATACATAGAACACCTTTCAATAATTATGGAAGATATTGAAGTGAAACTAATTAATTATTAAGTAACTTAAGCACTAAATGGTTTCATTCCTAGTTATGCTTTGTCACACTAATGAAAGGAAAAAACTTGAACCACTTGACTTGTTAAATGGCATGATTAATACATGGAATAATTTATAAATGAATCAATTATAAGGTGCCTATTTCATATGGAACTATTCACTATTATAGGAGTGGGTAGACTCATGCCATCCTTGAATTCCCAAGGAAATAACTTGAGCACTCATGGATGCCTTTCTGATTCAAGGGTTCCAGTTTCCAAGGGACATACCCAACTTAGAACCTGATACTTGTCTACTAGTGGATTCTTGACATGATGACATAGGATCCCTCCATTATTATTTAGATATTAGGATGACTTGGGTACACTCCTTGGATATTGAACGATGTCTTAGACACATGGAATCATGTATACACCCACTGGGCCCAGTCATTGCTTATCTCGTTTTATCGATGGAATACCTTGGGTGATTCTCATTGGAATACACTCCAACACCCCTTATAGTTAGGCTACAATTAAAGCAGAGTTGGCTGAACTCCTAAGGTCAAGGATAACTTAATTATTATCCTAGATCCTATTTATTATTATCATCATTGCAAGATGTCTTGTTATATCTTGGATCTTTTATTATTATGATCATGTCAGGATGTTAGTGCTGGTTATACCTCACATGACTTACTTATATAAACTGGAACATAATAAATTAATGAAATGATTACATGTTTAGACACCAGATGAGGTTTAAGAAGGTATTGAGGTATTTTCATCAATTTATTTCTTTACTTTTATATATGTATACCTACACACTATTTCATTTTATATTACACAGACTGGATATTATAGATGCCCTTGGTAGCGGCCTACTGAGATTTATCTCACACACTATCTGGGCATCCATTGGTACCTAGGAGAATTACATGTATGAAGGTTTTGAAAAAGAAAAGCATACCACCTTGGACACCCGATATTGATAATTTTAATTAAGATAAAGATTTTTAGTAGATGACCAAGTTAGAGACTGAGATGCTTGTATAGTTTTTGGTTTCATTTTGATTCATTGTATAGAATATATTGCATAATACCATGTATACATGTTTTCTAGTTTTGTAGACTCATGAAAAACACTATCATCATATTTTTAGTATTATTATCATTTTATTATGTTATTTATTATTCCTTTCTATTTCTTCTATGGCGGGTTACTGGTCCAATGTTATAGTGTCCATTATCTGCTATGCCATTTTTTATATTATACTTACACTATTTACCTATTTTATTATTTATCCACTATACTAGACTCTAGTAATGAGGGAATAGTCTCTCCATAGACACACCCTAGGCCCTCACTAATAGTCGGTAGCCTCTGGAGTACGGGGAGGCATGCTTGAGGCCATGTAGACAATCAAATTCGGGTCAACCTTGAGTGGAAACCGAGTTAGGACATCACATATATAGTTCCAAAGACCAATTAAAAAATTTCCGTTCTACTAGACTTTACATAGGAAACTTATTTAAAGAGGTGATTGACTCCATACAGAGATTTAAACTAACCTTTCAAGCATAACATTCAACCTGGGTCTTAAAGAATGTTTACCAATCCCTACCCACAATCAAGTTATAGAAATTCATACCAAGCATAGAGAAATTCCAAAGTATCTCATCCCCATAAATATTTATAGAACAATATGTACACATAAAGGCTTGATGCTCTCTTTGGCCAAGAGGACTTTGAACTTTTAAAACTGAATTCATCATATCAACATGAAAACCCATATTATCAATAACACAATAAGTAATAAATGAATAGGATACACTCATATCAAAAAAATATTTCATAAGTGTATAATTTAAAAGAATCACACATATCACCATCAAAGTTTAAATTTGATCATCCATGATCACTTACTCATCTACATAAAATTGATTACTTATTGAACTTTTATCTTTGTTACCCTATTGATATTGCACTGGTTGTGGAGTCATGGTGTTCCTAGAATCACCTTGGCTAACTCAATTCTAATTATGAGAGTTATTCTGCTTCACTCATCCCATAAGATCATAAGATTCATAAGAAATATGATATGTGTCTCTAGCACTTGAAATTGGAGCACCATGTCAATAAAACTAAAGATATCCCATCTTGTTTCAATTATGACATGCTCTAGGTGGTGTTATACAATCTCACTTAATGTGATCAAGTGAACCACACTAAAAACATCCCAGATTACTTTTGGGTCGAGGAGGAATGTTTAATGATCCCATAGTTTTATTCTAAGGTGTACCACCACTATAGAAGTAGGTGTACCTCTTCTACTTATTCCTAGCATTATAGTTCCCATATATTCCTATAGGAATAAACATAATCCCCACAACCATATTTCAACAAATATCCCTTTATTCCACCATAACTCTATTAACTATTTCTATATAGTCCATTATACACAGAATGATTATCTTTGAACAAATTTATAGTCTAAACCCTGAGTAAAAAATAAATGCCTTCAAGGATTCACTTATAGAAACTTCCAGTGAAAACTAGACTAAATTCATAAATTTAGCCATATACTCTATCACTGATAGATTCTATTGATTTAAACTGAAACGTACATTTTTATATAAATCTAAAAGGTGTGAGGATATAATTTCTTGTTAAAAAATTCTTCAAAATAATCCCATGTCATGCCTTGGTTCAATTTAGCATGAACTACTAATTTACACCATTGGCATGCTAACTTCTCTTACATATAAATTAAAAATTTACTTTCATATCTACTGGTTTACTAAGGAAGTCAAATATTTGATTCATCCTCTTCAACCAAATTTCTACTTTTTACAGCTCATAATCCCCCCAAAAGATGGATGGATTATGATTTTGGAGATGAGGTAAATAGTACACTTTCTGAGGTTCATCATTCTTATTACCATTACTATAGCCTGAAAATCCTATAAAATACTTTGAACCATCTATTGATTAACCTTTGTCTTAGGTGCAACCACATTCTTAGCAGCCTCTTCTGGTTCATTTCTATGATGCCTACCTAGTTCCATTCACTATAACCAAAAAAAGATCCATTTAATCTCACTCATTAGTAGTTAAAGTCTTAGAAATTCCAATTCACTGCATCAATAATTTTCACAAAATAGATTTCAAAAATTCAATCATTAATAACATTTCAAACATTTTTGAAAATATTACAACCATTTTTTTTTTCAAAATTAACTATTTTCACTATTTTCAAAACTCAACAGTTTTTGTCCATTTTATAAAATATCAACTTAGATTGAACAATTATTTCTTATTGGGAAGTCTTTCCATAAATTCATGTCATGTGAAACTCATTGGGTAAACCCATGATGATGTGGTGACAAATCACCAAGAGGTTCCTGTTTCCGACGCTTTCGCCGGGGCGCGCGCGCATCCGTCCGTCAGGGGGGGGGGGACGCGCGGCTTTTTTGCCCCGCATTCCCGCTTTCCAAAGGCGGGCGACATTCGTTCCTTGTTCAGGTACGTCTGCTCCTTGATCGAAACGGGATGATGGGATGTCGGTTCTTCCTTCCGTGGATTCCTCCTCAGAACTCGTCACCTAGTCCGGGTCTCCCTCATAGATTTAATACGTAGTTCGTGAGACTCTTCCCAGTGCCATGTTTCCATGGGCGCCGGTTAATTACGCTGCTTCTGTCGGGACATTCCAAAGGGTCCAGTCAGGGCAGCAATGTAACACCCCAAGATTTCATAGTGCGTTATTTCTTCAAAATAATTCAATAACTTGCACTACACGCAACACCGAGTTCAATTGCACCATGACTTACCAAAAAAAATCCATTAAAAGAGGTCATGAATAGCATTAACTACATTTTTAACTTTATATAATCCTTATAATTTTAGAATCCATATTATGAGTTTCTTAGTCATAATGCAAGAACAGATTCATTTTCAGTATTGCACTTTTATCAACTTTTGATAGTGAAACATTTTTAAATACAATATTTTAAACTTTTTGACTAAATGGAAACATCAAAAAATTTAAAATGAAACATCCCAATCTTCCACGGTACGCTTTCCTTTGAATAAAACAGTAGCGTGTGTTGTACGCAACGTCGAGTTTTAACACACACCACAACCGATCAAACTAGCCATTATGAATAGTAATACCTAAATTTTGAAATTATATATATTTTATATTTTTAAATGGACTTCATTTTTGGATTCGGAATATCGAATTTAGCCTAAGGTGAAATTTTGGTACTTTTCGGATAACTTTCATATTTTGATGAATAGTGAAAATTACTAAATTTTAATTAAAAAAAACTTTTTTAATCAAAATAATTAATAGTGATAAATTATGAATTTTAGTAATTTTAAAGTATATTTAGAATATATTTTTACCATTTAATATAATGTTGGTCATTTGAAATAATTTTACAATTAAACCAAACATAAACAAGTGTCAATCTTTTGATAGTTATTATCTCTTAAAACACGCTTTTTGTTTTGACAGCGGGAATTAATTTTAAATTAATTTCTGCCACTTCTGTGTTTTGAATTTAGGAAAATGGATTCCATATTTGGAATCAGGATGTTCAAATTGTGTAAATAGGTAAGTTTTATTTTTAGACATTTTGAATAATTACTGCGGTAAATATTTTATTTACCATGGTTAAGGGTAAATCCGGTAAATAAGGGTTAAAAAATAATATTATAATAATACTAAATTACCCTAAAACGTGTCTTAACCCTATTGGTTGATACATGGTCGACCATGGGAATCTTTGGGTCTATTTTGGGACCCCATGGATCCACTTGTAAGTGATAATGACACTTTATTTTAATTAAGTTAAAATGAATACAAAAATGACACAATCATATATCTTTTAGAAAAACAATTGTTACATAGGGTTATATATGTTGGATTTTAGATTATAAATATTCATTAGAAAGATAAATAGATTTCCTACATAATTATATTTTATTTATAATTTTTAGACATTAAATAATTTATTTTATTTATGACACAATGATGATGCAGTAATTACTATAATAGTGAAAAATTAAAATAATTGATATTATAAATACCCAAATAAATATAATATGAAACTTTTAATGAATTAAACTAATTTTCTAGGATAATATGATATATTAGGATTTATTTAATTGACTTTTTTCTAAGTAATCAATCTGTTATGAGTTTCACAAAAATCAACTATTGAATAGTGTCAAAATTGACATAAAAGAGTTCTTAAAACAAATATTATATTATTAATTGATATTAAATTCCTAAAAATCTAAGGTTCGGCCAAGAGACTTATATCATGATATATTCATCATTAATGTACCACTTTGGGGTCGCTTGGATGTATATAGTAAGTTTATTAACCATATTATATAAAAATACAAAGAGACATTGTAAAAGTGAAACTAATTAACTTAGAGTTAATACTTAAAGATAAGGTTAATATAAGTACCCAAACCTGTCTAAATTCTATTGTTTGAGTGGTTTTCGACCTATCCCCACCTTAACCTTTGAATAATAATCTTTGGAGCCATTATAAACTGAATATGAATTTATTATAAATTAATATTTCTAGCTTTTCCAAAGGTTCCCCTCACCCCTCTTATTAAAGGGAACTCCTCCTTCTCATTTATTCACACCTTCAAAGCCTTTTGGTTCGGCCAAACTCTGCCCAAATACTCTCCCAACATCCCTCACTACAACCTAGAGGCCTTAGTTCGATCAGAAAGCCAACCTAAGGAGCCATTTTGATCAAATCAAAAGGAAGAACCCGAAGAAGAGGTAATGATTTCACCACCCTTCTCCAAGTTCATTTCTTCTTCCACTTCTTCTTCCTTTGTTCTTACCATTCTAAAATAATAACTCCAGTACCTCACATATACTGTGATGTTATTATAAATATGGTACAACCATATTCAGTATTCTATCCACCCTTTGAATAACATGTCACCATACGTGCGTACGTACGGACTACTGTCTCCACGTCGTGGTGTAATTGTTATTCAATATAATATTATTTGGATGGGTATAATAATGATGTGTAACTCATGTAAATAATAAATATAACATGTTAATGATTATTTATATATGATATACCATCCATTTATATATTATTTTAATATCAAAAGGATGATATTGTCGCTCGTGCGTACGTACGGGCTACCGTCTCCACGAACGCGATAAGATTCATTCTCCATCGTATCCATTCAAGTATAATTATCATTTGATGATTTAAAAATTATGTTTAAGGACTTGATATCATTCTGGATATGAATAAGATACAACAAACATGACTTATGTAACAAAACATATAAAAGAAAATGAGTAAGTTAACACCCGAAACGACGATAATTCTAAGATATTATTAACAAATCAATGTTAAAAGATCATATATGATATCATATTAATATATATGATTCTTGTATAATTTAATAACAATTATTTCACCATTATACAGGAGGTTAACCTACCCCAACCAAGGAAAAGTACAAGGTAAGGGTTATTTCACAATCTCTTCATTATCCGAGGTTGTTTATACGTAATAATCTACTGGGATATCTCTTATCATCCACATCCATTTTTCTTCAAAATGTATTTCAAAACATTTTTACTATTTACAAGAATATGGGTTAAAGTCATTTATACCCTTGTTTGACTTTTTATAAGAGGTTTATAAAGGAATCTTTCCGTCGTTTTCAAAACAAGGTCCTTTTTAACCTTTTCGACAGAATTGAGGTAAGAATGTTTTTTTAACTTATACGGCGGGTGCGGTTATTTTCCGCCGTTATAAAATCGTCGAAGCTTTCCATACAAGCTTATAAGAATATTTTCAAAGAAAATGTTTTATTTTATATGGACCTTAAATGATTTCAAAATAAAAGGAGATACTTCTTTAAAAAGAATTTTGATTTCATCTATGTCAACATCCTTTGATGGATTTTAAGATTATTTGAAGTTGATTTATTATGATACAAAACTTCTATATTGTATTGAAGGTTTTGTGATATGTTTGACTGTGGATGTGCTATTTTTATACCATTCATAGTTTATGGTGAAATTATTGACACTTCGTATGCTAGTTTTAATACGAATGTTTATGTTATGATTAAACCTTTTCATATGGGAATGCATTGGACTTAATAAGTGACGGGTGGAGCCCGCTATAGCTCCTCGATGCATCGGTAGGTCTCATGAGACAAACTAGTGTCTTGGCACAAGGCCTTGACAAAATCTTATTTGTAGTCTTGGCACGAGGCCTTGGCTATGTGGTTATGATAGTCTGGCATTATGCATTCCAACATTATGAAAGTGGTTATTGATTTTTTCATGTGATTATTCGATTAGTAGAATATCCATGTGAATAAGTAAATGGAATTATTTCATTTTATTTATGCCATACCATGTTGAAAGTTCATATTTAAAAGGCTTTTGTTTTAGTTATACATTGCCTTAAATGTTTATTCTTATTTATGAAAGTTTCCGCTATATTGTTATCCTTACTGGGCATTTGATCTCACCCCTTTTCTATGTTTTATTTTTCCCAGGATGTGAAGAAGTAAGTTATGAATGACCTGCAGGGATTTTATGAGGGGTTAATAGTGTGGATTGTGGAAACATTATGTTGTTGTAGTAGTTTTTCATTTTATGATGTAATGTAAAACTTATGAATATATCTAGTGTTTCCAAGGCTACTAAACCAATCGGTCTTTCGAGATTTGATCTTTCTTGTGATCATGCCAATGTTATGTAATAATGCACCGACTCTGGGTAACTGGGGTCGAGGCGTTACAGTTGGTATCAGAGGAAGTTTAGTACAAACCTTGGAATCTAGATTTAGATAAACTCTGATTAGAGCACGTAGACCTAAGATGAGCTTTGAGGATTAGTATAGAAGAACTTCCTAGAATTTTGGTATTGTAGAGATTTTGTGAGTTTTCCAAGCAATACATCCCTGTCTGGATACGAGCAGGTAGAGGCGGCTCTGGCACAGATGTACCTAGGGGTAAAACCCGAAAACACCGCTTTGAGCTAGACTCGAACGGGAACTGGTGCACGACAACGGGCCTTGCTGCACTCTTGGTTACGACACTCCCGGGGGATATGCTTAGGATAATTATCATTTTCTTTACAAACCATTATGAAGGGTTTATGAGTATATACATCCTCAAATGAGACATTTTTATGATTATGGATTATATCCATAAATAGTTCAATTTATGTTAAGTGTTTTATAAGTATGGGATTATGTATTTTGATTCATAAACTGATCTAGTGTATTCCATTGTTTAGAAATGGCGCCCAGTAGAAGGAATGAGAACTCCAGAAATGCACATGATCCAAAGAGAAGGAAGGATCATATCTTTCATGGTCTTAAGCTATAATTTATAAGAGAAATAGTCTCCCATGTATTATCATCATATGAAGAAATAATATCATGTGTTGATAAGATAAGTAAAGAGTTTACTGAGTCCTATGGCTTTGAAGGGAAGCAAGAGAAGAAAAGGATAGAAGAGAGAAAGATAGATAAAGGGAAGAGGGAAAAGAAGAATTTTCCCATATGTGGTAACTGTGGAAAGAAACACCCTGGAACTTGCCTGAAAGGAATGGGAGTTTGTTATAAGTGTGGAGGAAAAGGGCACAAAGTACATGACTGCAAGGGTAAGAAAATGGTTTCAAATGTACAATGCTTCATTTGCAAGGAGTTTGGACACTACGCGAACCTATGTCCCAGTCATCAGACTATGCCACAAATGATGTTATTGGATAATAATCAAGTTATGATACTACCACAGATGAAGAGGAATGATTAGAGTTCTTATGTTGATTATGTCAATTGAGTGTTGTATCAACAATGTACTTGTTACAATAATTATGGAGTATATAAGGATTGTACTGCATTACTATTTCATTAAGGACTTGAGATTGTGTGGAACAAAGAAAAGTGACTCAATAGAAGGTTAAATTTTTGGAAAATATATGGTTGAGAGAAAGATAAACCATAATATGGTTCTGATACCGAGGTAGTGATTTTAGAATAATACATGATTGATTTGGATAAATTATATTGGATATTCTTGACTACCTTGAAACTGATTAATGATTTTTCTATTCCATCATTGTTAGGGTTTAAAATATTTTTGGATTGATGAAGTATATCCAACATTCTATATGGAATAAGGGAGCATGAATGTAATCAACAAAGATTATGGTAAATCAGGATGTTTCAGTGTATTAAAAGAATACATGATGAAGGTATTCATATGCTATTACGGGGTAAAAAGGATCTACATTATGTTTACCTTCCTTATAAATGTTGGACTGTGAGTTTGGATAGAATTATTTTGGATAGTTCTAGTTTGGATTATTTTGGATTGCCATAAAAGGACAACCCAGAGGTCGGGCGGCAACTCGTCGCGTCCGGCAAGACCGCAAGACTTGAACCCGCAACCAAAGGGCAGAAATGGTGTATCACCTACCACTGGCCCATGAGATGTCCTGGATTAAATAATGTAGTTTTTATTAAAATATCATGTAGATGAATTATAAATTCGTTTATTTTGGAACCCTATACGAATAGTGTAAATAGAATTCTTTTACATTCTATTATCTTTTAGAGTGAAAGATGAGTTTGTGGTAGAAATTTATTAATGGATAAAACTCTAATTATAAAGTAAGTATGTCTCCTTATGATCTTAGCCAATCTCATAAATAAATTCCTCAACATTAAGAAAAGCAACTTAGAACAAAAATGTTTTCCTAGATGGTACCTTAAATCATCACTAATTTATGGCTTTGGGATTGTTGGCCTTTTCATAGCCATGTTCTCTACCACTCTCCATCAGATAATTGATGGTTAGATTTTTCTTCCATATCCATATTTTCCTACATGGAACCCTAGTATGTGTTATTTTCAGTAATCTTCATACTTTCCACTTTTTGTTTTAAATAGAGGCCTCATTAATTCATTTTTCGATGTGGGATTTCAACTAAGATATTTTGAAACGTCAAAAATGTGTTATCCCAATACCCTATGTGTTGTTGAACCGATGGTATTTCAAATAATCATAGATTGATGAGTTTAAGGACCTCAATTTTATACTTGTTTGTGATTGATGACCTCAATCACTACCTATAAATATTTACGTTTTTCCTCCGATTATATGTCTCTAATTGCCACCAATGTTCTCCTAATCAAGATCATAATTTGGTGGTGACCTTTTCATTTCTCTTTTCCTCATATTAAGACTAAATTTTAGTAACCCAATTTCTGATGTGTGTTTTCCCACAAATATATTATCTATTTTCAACCTTTTATTTTCGAAGAACAATTTCAAATTGCGAGGACGCAATTTATTGAAGGAGGGGAGAATGTAACACCCCAAGATTTCATAGTGTGTTATTTCTTCAAAATAATTCAATAACTTGCACTACACGCAACACCGAGTTCAATTGCACCATGACTTACCAAAAAAAAATCCATTAAAAGAGGTCATGAATAGAATTAACTACATTTTTAACTTTATATAATCCTTATAATTTTAGAATCCATATTATGAGTTTCTTAGTCATAATGCAAGAACAGATTCATTTTCAGTATTGCACTTTTATCAACTTTTGATAGTGAAACATTTTTAAATACAATATTTTAAACTTTTTGACTAAATGGAGACATCAAAAAATTTAAAATGAAACATCCCAAGCTTCCACGGTACGCTTTCCTTTGAATAAAACAGTAGCGTGTGTTGTACGCAACGTCGAGTTTTAACACACACCACAACCGATCAAACTAGCCGTTATGAATAGTAATACCTAAATTTTGAAATTATATATATTTTATATTTTTAAATGGACTTCATTTTTGGATTCGGAATATCGAATTTAGCCTAAGGTGAAATTTTGGTACTTTTCGGATAACTTTCATATTTTGATGAATAGTGAAAATTACTAAATTTTAATTAAAAACAACTTTTTTAATCAAAATAATTAATAGTGATAAATTATGAATTTTAGTAATTTTAAAGTATATTTAGAATATATTTTTACCATTTAATATAATGTTGGTAATTGGAAATAGTTTTACAATTAAACCAAACATAAACAAGTGTCAATCTTTTGATAGTTATTATCTCTTAAAACACGCTTTTTGTTTTGACAGCGGGAATTAATTTTAAATTAATTTCTGCCACTTCTGTGTTTTGAATTTAGGAAAATGGATTCCATATTTGGAATCAGGATGTTCAAATTGTGTAAATAGGTAAGTTTTATTTTTAGACATTTTGAATAATTACTGCGGTAAATATTTTATTTACCATGGTTAAGGGTAAATCCGGTAAATAAGGGTTAAAAAATAATATTATAATAATACTAAATTACCCTAAAACGTGTCTTAACCCTATTGGTTGATACATGGTCGACCATGAGAATCTTTGGGTCTATTTTGGGACCCCATGGATCCACTTGTAACTGATAATGACACTTTATTTTAATTAAGTTAAAATGAATACAAAAATGACACAATCATATATCTTTTAGAAAAACAATTGTTACATAGGGTTATATATGTTTGATTTTAGATTATAAATATTCATTAGAAATATAAATAGATTTCCTACATAATGATATTTTATTTATAATTTTTAGACATTAAATAATTTATTTTATTTATGACACAATGATGATGCAGTAATTACTATAATAGTGAAAAATTAAAATAATTGATATTATAAATACCCAAATAAATATAATATGAAACTCTTAATGAATTAAACTAATTTTCTAGGATAATATGATATATTAGTATTGATGTAATTGACTTTTTTAGAAGTAATCAATCTGTTATGAGTTTCACAAAAATCAACTATTGAATAGTGTCAAAATTGACATAAAAGAGTTCTTAAAACAAATATTATATTATTAATTGATATTAAATTCCTAAAAATCTAAGGTTCGGCCAAGAGACTTATATCATGATAGATTCATCATTAATGTACCACTTGGGGGTCTCTTGGATGTATATAGTAAGTTTATTAACCATATTATATAAAAATACAAAGAGACATTGTAAAAGTGAAACTAATTAACTTAGAGTTAATACTTAAAGATAATGTTAATATAAGTACCCAAACCTGTCTAAATTCTATTGGTTGAGTGGTTTTCGACCTATCCCCACCTTAACCTTTGAATAATAAGATTTGGAGCCATTATAAACCGAATATGAATTTATTATAAATTAATATTTCTAGCTTTTCCAAAGGTGCCCCTCACCCCTCTTATAAAAGGGCACTCCTCCTTCTCATTTCTTCACACCTTCAAAGCCTTTTGGTTCGGCCAAACTCTGCCCAAATACTCTCCCAACATCCATCACTACAACCTAGAGGCCTTAGTTTGATCATAAAGCCAACCTAAGGAGCCCTTTTGATCAAATCAAAAGGAAGAACCCGAAGAAGAGGTAATGATTTCACCACCCTTCTCCAAGTTCATTTCTTCTTCCACTTCTTCTTCCTTTGTTCTTACCATTCTAAAATAATAACTCCAGTACCTCACATATACTGTGATGTTATTATAAATATGGTACAACCATATTCAGTATTCTATCCACCCTTTGAATAACATGTCACCATACGTGCGTACGTACGGACTACCGTCTCCACGTCGTGGTGTAATTGTTATTCAATATAATATTATTTGGATGGGTATAATAATGATGTGTAACTCATGTAAATAATAAATATAACATGTTAATGATTCTTTATATATGATATACCATCCATTTATATATTATTTTAATATCAAAAGGATGATATTGTCGCTCGTGCGTACGTACGGACTACCGTCTCCACGAACGCGATAAGATTCATTCTCCATCGTATCCATTCAAGTATAATTATCATTTGATGATTTAAAAATTACGGTTAAGGACTTGATATCATTCTGGATATGAATAAGATACAACAAACATGACTTATGTAACAAAACATATAAAATAAAATGAGTAAGTTAACACCCGAAACGACGATAATTCTAAGATATTATTAACAAATCAATGTTAAAAGATCATATATGATATCATATTAATATATATGATTCTTGTATAATTTAATAACAATTATTTCACCATTATACAGGAGGTTAACCTACCCCAACCAAGGAAAAGTACAAGGTAAGGGTTATTTCACAATCTCTTCATTATCCGAGGTTGTTTATACGTAATAATCTACTGGGATATCTCTTATCATCCACATCCATTTTTCTTCGAAATGTATTTCAAAACATTTTTACTATTTACAAAAATATGGGTTAAAGTCATTTATACCCTTGTTTGACTTTTTATAAGAGGTTTATAAAGGAATCTTTCCGTCGTTTTCAAAACAAGGTCCTTTTTAACCTTTTCGACAGAATTGAGGTAAGAATGTTTTTTTAACTTATACGGCGGGTGCGGTTATTTTCCGCCGTTATAAAATCGTCGAAGCTTTCCATACAAGCTTATAAGAATATTTTCAAAGAAAATGTTTTATTTTATATAGACCTTAAATGATTTCAAAATAAAAGGAGATACTTCTTTAAAAAGAATTTTGATTTCATCTATGTCAACATCCTTTGATGGATTTTAAGATTATTTGAAGTTGATTTATTATGATACAAAACTTCTATATTGTATTAAAGGTTTTGTGATATGTTTGACTGTGGATGTGCTATTTTTATACCATTCATAGTTTATGGTGAAATTATTGACATTTCGTATGCTAGTTTTAATACGAATGTTTATGTTATGATTAAACCTTTTCATATGGGAATGCATTGGACTTAATAAGTGACGGGTGGAGCCCGCTATAGCTCCTCGATGCATCGGTAGGTCTCATGAGACAAACTAGTGTCTTGGCACAAGGTCTTGACAAAATCTTATTTGTAGTCTTGGCACGAGGCCTTGGCTATGTGGTTATGATAGTCTGGCATTATGCATTCCAACATTATGAAAGTGGTTATTGATTTTTGCATGTGATTATTAGATTAGTAGAATATCCATGTGAATAAGTAAATGGAATTATTTCATTTTATTTATGCCATACCATGTTGAAAGTTCATATTTAAAAGGCTTTTGTTTTAGTTATACATTGCCTTAAATGTTTATTCTTATTTATGAAAGTTTCCGCTATATTGTTATCCTTACTGGGCATTTGAGCTCACCCCTTTTCTATGTTTTATTTTTCCCAGGATGTGAAGAAGTATGTTATGAATGACCTACAGGGATTTTATGAGGGGTTAATAGTGTGGATTGTGGAAACATTATGTTGTTGTAGTAGTTTTTCATTTTATGATGTAATGTAAAACTTATGAATATATCTAGTGTTTCCAAGGCTACTAAACCAATCGGTCTTTCGAGATTTGATCTTTCTTGTGATCATGCCAATGTTATGTAATAATGCACCGACTCTGGGTAACTGGGGTCAGGGCGTTACAAGCAACCTTCGGTCAGGGGAGTAGTCACGTTGAGGCATCAGTAGCGTGTCTGGATGCTGGGGTACCTGGCATGTCTGTCTGTTATCCTTGACCACAAGGCTTCTCGAGGGCGTGGAAGCCCGAGGCATCCCACATCGAGCGCGGGGAATTACATGTCATAGACACGTATCTAAGGTTTTCCTCAGCTTCCCGTGTTCAACACAGGGTATGCCGCGAGTTTAACGTCTAGCGGAGACGGATGAGAGTGAAATGGGACCATCGCAGGGGGCGACAGTGAAGTTGGGCTTGAGCCTTGACGAGGCTTCCTACGTATCCCCGTGGCAGGGAATCAAAGTCCGCGTAGTTCGGGATGGTGCCGGTAAACCGACGTGAAGCTGGACCTTGGTCCGAGGGGAGTTGGGCTTGAACCTCTGGGAGGATTCCTACGTACCATTCCTTGACATGGATCAAAGACCTCGTAGTTCAAATGGTGGGTCGCAATGGCTTACCACTGGACCAGAATGGGACCCGATGTGAATGAGCGATGGGTGGGCTTGAACCTCGTAGAGGCTTCCTACGTACCATGCCTTGACATGGATCAAAGACCTCGTAGTTCAAATGGGGTTTCGCCGGTGAACCGACGTGAAAGCAGACCTTGGTCCACTAGTGGTGGGATTGAACCTTGTGGAGGCTTCCTACGTACCATGCCTTGACATGGATCAAAGACCTCGTAGTTCAGGTGGTTGGGTCACAATGGCTTACCACTGGACCAGAGTGCAGTTTAACGTCATGATGGACGTAGGTAGAACACGACGTGAATTGGGTGATGGGTGGGCTTGAACCTCGTGGAGGCTTCCTACGTACCATGCCTTGACATGGATCAAAGACCTCGTAGTTCAAAGGGGAATGTAGTTTAACGTCATGCCGGACGAAGATGGGACCCGGCGTGAAGAAACGACGGGTGGGTGTGTCGGTGAACCGACGTGAAAGTAGACCTTGGTCCACTATTGGTGGGCTTGAACCTCGTGGAGGCTTCCTACGTACCATTCCTTGGCACGGATCAAAGTCCCCGTAGTTCGTTAGGATGGATGGGTCGCAATGGCTTACCACTGGACCGGGGTGCAGTTTAACGTCGTGCTGGACGGGGGTGAAACTCGACGTGAATGAACGACCGAGCAATGTGGCTTGAACCTCGTAGAGGCTTCCTACGTACCATGCCTTGACATGGATCAAAGACCTCGTAGTTTAGGTGGTGGGTCGCAATGGCTTACCACTGGACCAGAATGGGACCCGACGTGAATGAGCGACGGGTGGGATTGAACCTCGTAGAGGCTTCCTACGTACCATGCCTTGACATGGATCAAAGACCTCGTAGTTCAAATGGGGTGGTTTTTTCAGGGTCGGTGCTCACTCTAATCCCACGTGAGTCATGCTCGGTGTGAGAAACAAGAGGTTACATGGACCTGACGATCACGTCGCGAAGGGTGCGTCCGTGAGAAGCGAAGAGGGGCTTACGCGTTGGGCGGCCCATGGTGTTGGGACTTACTCCAGGATGGAGGCCCATGGCGCGACAGAGCGCGGGGAAGATGGACCTTGGTCCGACGATGGGAGGTGCCTCGTTCCCTATCACGTCCTCCACTGACCTTGGTAGTGGGGAAGTACCGAGATGCACGGGTGCAATCATCCGTACCAAAGGTTAGGGACTTACGCTCTGAGGCGACCCTTCCCCTGCGAACATACACCACTCCGACAAGGAGGATCTCATTCCATGTGCGGAAGAGTTCCATTCCCGTGGAGACGAGTGGTGTAATGATTGTTCGAGCTGGGGGGACCCTTCGTGAGGGAGACGAGGTTGGGTCACAGTTTAACGTCATGTGTTGAGGACGTGGTGCTTGGCAGTTTAACGTTTTGCAGCTCGGACGAGGTAGGTTCACTCCACACCCCTAGGGCTTACATAACCGGTACCCTATGGTCCTTGGGGAAGGGAAGGTGTTGGTAAGGCCATGGTAAAGGGGGGTCGTGGGAGGAACCACCGAGGGGTCCACGTTAGCGTGGCTATGCGAAGAAGCAATAGCCGTTAGCGTGCCTATGCGAAGAAGCATTAGGCGAAGCAACGCTACGGGAGGTGTTGTCCATGGGACTTTGAAATCACATCGTGCAAACCTGGAGGGTCGCACGGAAAGAGGAATCGCTAAGCAGAGGAGTGTGCTTCGCGAAGTAGGGTGCCTTGGCCTTAGCATGGGGCATAGGTGGGAGTGGGAGGTGCTTCGCGAAGTGGAACAGTGTTCGCGGAGCACTGCCTCGCGAAGAAAGAGTGGTTCGCGAAGCAGGGTCCTGCGAAGCAGTGTACTTCGTGAAGTGGAGCGATCCTGCCTTAGCATAAGGATTACTCGTATGGGTTGGGTGTTTCGCGAAGCACAAGTGCTCCGCGGCTTCCCGGGTTCCCTTGGGAATCCCCTTCCTTTGCGAACGCCCTTGAGCTTCGCGAAGGGCATCCCTCTCGGAAGAGGGGCTCAAAACGAAACAAATCAGAGTCGTCTCGCGAAGTAGAAATACCTCGCGGAGCTCATGATTCCCGGGGCAAAGCGTGCTTCACGATTCGGGAGAGGAGAAGCCGAAAGGTCGGATTTTCCGTCCCCGGGACTCAGGGGGAGTCGAGTATTTATAGGGAAGGGGCGCCGCGAAGCAGGGCTCGCGCGCCGCCTTCGGGGCTTCGCGGCGGCTCGCGAACGTCAAACGGGTTCGCGGAGGATTACCGCCTCTGGAGCTTCGCAGTGGATCGCGAACGTCAAACCGGTTCGCGGAGGCTTACCGCCTCTGGAGCTTCACGGGGCCGCCAAGGTTGGGATGCTTCGCGGCGGGGCTTCGCGGCTGTGCTTCGCGGCTGTGCTTCGCGAGGCAGCGCGCCAGCTGTCTTTTTCGTTCCTTCCTTTCGGGCCACATTTTTGGAGCCAACAAATGCCCCCCCTCAGACTTGGAGCCGCGGAGGGCGAAGGGTCGAAGTCTGAGGGAAAAAATCGCCAAAATTGTCGGTGGTTCGCGATGCAGCATCGCAGAGGGGGGCCCGCGCTGCTCGCCGGGGCCGCGGATCCGGACGCGCCGCGATGCTTCGCGCGGGTGAGGCGCACCGCGATGCTCTGGGGTCGTCGCCTATAAATAGGGGGTCCGCCCTCTTTTGTCCTCACATGCCTTGTCTTTTTGTGCACTCTCGATTTTTCGAAGCTCCACGTACTCCGCGACAGCACTCCGCGAATCGAGCTTCGCGGCGAACCGCGGGTCTCCGACTCCGCGTCCGCGCTAGGCGAACTTCTTGTCGGGCTTGGCCAGACTTCGCGACTTGGTCTTGCGACCGATCTTCGCGATTCAACTTCGCGGCCGTGTTTCGCGATCCAGGGGAAAAACTTTTCTGAGGGTCGACATTAAAAATGGCCCATCAGGAGGCTGTGCTGGGAGTGCTTGCAGATGCCGCTCGCCGGGATGAGATGGCCAACCGTCCAGGCTTAGGGGAAATGGTTCGCAGCCATTCGGACCACACTTCCTTGAGAGACCTGCTGTCGGAAGGTCAGAGGGAGTACCCACAGTGCAAGAAACTGCCGTTGTACGGCTTCGGGCTGAGGGATGACGTCTTCATCCCTGAGGAAAGAAGGGATGAACCAGCTTGCTGGTTCAGGAGCACACCATGCCAGCACCAATGGTTCAGGGCGGACGATGGTCACGCACAAGAGGATTTCACACCTGTCACCGCTGATTGCCTCTACAATCATGTGAACGATATTGACGGGAGGCCACTGCAACCGGAGACGTCCCCTCCTCTCTACCGCACCATGCTGAAGGCGGCTCTGCAGGATCCAAAGAAGGGATGGTCCGATGAGTGGGACCTGTGCCAGGGCAGCAACTTCACCGATGACTGGGCCTGGGCCTACTGGGTAGGCGCCTCCTGCGAGGAGTTCGAGGCCGAGCTGAGGAGACTGGGATTGTATGAGGCGGCATGGGCCTCCCAGTTCCACATTTATCAACCAAAGTAACTGATGCCGGAACTGTTGAGTAGATGGTCGTCCAGAACCAACACTTTTCACCTGCATCACGGGGAGGTGGGAATCAGCCTGTGGGATGTCCACCAGATTTCCGGGGTCCCGATCTTGGGGGCCATGTATGACGAGTTCCTCCCCGTTGCCAGCGTGTGGGGAGATGCTGAGAAAATGCCACGGCTGGCGTCAGCGCTGGTGGCGCTTGTCCCTGGAGAGGACAAGGAAGCAGTGAGGGATGTCCACTTCAGAAGATGGTTCAAATGCTTCCTGAACTTCCCAGAAGATCGAGAGTTCCCTCCAAGGCCTCGAACTTGTCCGAGGGCAGCCCAGCGGGGCAAGGGACACTTGTACTGGCGTGTCTTGGAGGACAGCCAATGGAAGACTTGGGGTTTCAGCGTCAGCACCGAACAACAGCCAATAGTCAGGCTGGCGGCGTTCATCGCGGCTCTCATCTGTGGGTGGATCCTACTGGTGAGAGATACAAGCATGGGGGTGCGGCCCAGCTCGTTCATCATGGCATCGATGTTGGCCATGGGGCAGCGGATCAACCTGGGGATCCTGATGCTCGCCAAACTATACAGAATGCTACGGCGTATTAGCGAGGGCAAGAAGCCGCCAAGAATATGCGGGCCATTCCACCTCCTGTATGGGTGGATCGCGGCGCATATCAGGGGGATTTACGAGTATCCAAACCCCATTTCGCCGCTGGGATCAGACTTTCGCCCCTCCATTCTGAACGCAGTTGGGAGCTTCCCATTCAAACTGGCCGTTCCGATGGTGCTGAATAGGGTGTGGAGGGCGGACGAGTTCAACTTCCATCCCTTCCCACTGCCGACGGGGAGGCTTACTGATGATGGACGGGGGACAGAAGAACATCGGGCTTACCTCCTGGCCTTCCGAGGTGGGGTTTTGGTGGCTCAGATAGACCGTGAGCCAATCTGTGAACCGTACACCCCGTATCGTTTTGCGAGGCAGTTCCGGTGCCTCCAGCGGCTGACCCCGCAGGTATACTGGGAGGTGCGTCACGAGGAGCACCCGTGTGTGATGAGGCAGCTATGACTCATGTTCACACGTGAGGATGGAAGGATGCAGATCGCATTGCCTCCGTCCACCGCCACTTTTGGCTTAGTGAAGGAGTACGCCATCAGCTGGGAGGCCGCTTACCCCGGGGAGATGCTGACGCAGCCAACGATCCGGGTTGGTGACGGTGGGCCTCCTTTATCTCAAGGTCGGGGTCGGAGGGCAGCTAGGGCCGCTCGCAGCAGCGGGGCTGCCATGGCAGAGAGACCCGCACCGGCCGAGGGTATGGCAGCAGCGGCGGATCCGGTGGTTCCGGGAGATCAGGGTCATCCGGAGGGGCGGCCACCGAGGGGATTCCGTCGGATATATGCTCAGGCTCCGGGGAAGCGGCTGCGTCACATCGACATGGCAGAAGATGCCGTCTTTCCGGAAGCTTGGGATATTTGGGATGTCAACCGGCAATTCCTCAGCCCACCCGAGATGTGGGCCCACTTGAATTGCCTCGGGATGAAACTGCCGGGCATAGGCCCAGTTCGGGCTGGATTCATGGTGTCTCCGGCGGAGGCGGAGCAATACTTGAACGAGCTGGAGGATTACGTCCACTCCAGCGGTGTTCCTCGCCCAATGACAGATCGGATGAGGGTAATGTTGAATCAAACGGTGCCCCCACAGTTATCGGCTGCCGATCTGAGGGAGCGCTTCCCCTTGCCGGAGGAATCAGGGGACTCTTCTCAGGGGGACGAGGCTGGAGGAGGGAGCCCGTTGGAGGAGGGCGAGGTCGGAGACCGAAGCTCAGAATCCGACGACTTCGCGGAGGCTCTCGAGGTAGCATTCCGAACTTCTCTTCTTACGATCCGTTCTTGAATCCCTATGGACTTCTCACCAATGCTCGAGCCATGCAGGAAGAACTTGTTCGTAGGCCTCGTTCTCGCTCCTTGGCGGGTGATGTCGCGGGACCTTCAGAACCCGTGCCTATGGCTGCGTCTAGTTCTGCATCTGGTGGGACCAGGGGGTCTGAGGTGGCTCCTCTGGACTCTCCAGGCCTTCCAACAGTATACGAGGGGCCTCGTCTCGGAGTCCCATCAGTACCGGCCCAGGAGCAGCGCTCGGAGGTCGATCTTCGTAAGTCTCCTCCATCGGTCTCCTCGTTGTCACATGTGGGCCATGCCAACTAACGTTTATGTCTCTTTCTGTCATACAGTTCTCCGACTGGCGTGGGCTGCTGCAGCGAGGCTGGTCGGGATGTCTGGCGGCGTCCCTCCCAGGGGCATGCCGGTGATGGTGACGATAGTCCCTTCACCTTCTCAAGCTGTGGCGCACACCATCACTGGCGGGACCACCAGCAGGGCCATACCTGAAGTCATCGAGGTGGACTCTGAGGAAGAGGATCAACCGGTCAGTCCCAGTCCTGTCGTGCCTGCGCCGGCGTCAGGTGTCGTACCAGACTCAACACCAGATGCAGATCCCGCTGAGGAATTCCTGCAGGCATATCCTGCGTACGAGCCTGCCGACCGCGCGGATTGGGACGAAACGGCCTCTGATGAGGAAGACAGCAGCATAGTCCGCCGCCGGTCGTGGAAGCTGATCACGCGCTTTATCAAGGACACTCCCCAAGCGCAATGGCTGGCTGAAATGGATAGACTCCGCTCGCGGTTGCGCGAACTGTGTGCCGGGGGAGTGGATGCCCAACGCCCTCACGCGCTCATCCGAGACCTCATGGCTGAGAAGATCCGAGAGCATGATCGTGGGCTGAGCGTGGGATGGCAGCGGAGGAAGGCGACCAGCATTAGGAAGCTCCAGGAGGCTGAAGGCGAGGTCCAACAGATGCAGATCCGGGCCAACGAGCTTTCAACCACTCTCGATGCGCAGTCTGAGCTGGTCTCACGATTGAAGACCGAGCTGGCAGAGGCTGAGGAGCACATGGGGCAGACCTCTGGAAGGATGGCTGCCGTTCGAGCCGAGGTAGAAAGGACCAGGGCCAGGGTTGACGAATTACGCCCCGCCGCTGCTGAAGAGGAGCGAGAGTTGAATCAGCGGCAACAGGCTTTGGACGCCGCAAGTCAACGGGTGGCGGAGCTGCAACGCTCCTTTGACGGGGTCAACCCGTCCATGGGGGAAGTCGACCCCCGAGTATTGTAACAAACCCGAAAGAAGTTTTTATTAACACTTTTGTGCTTAAACTCTTTCTTTCTCCTTTGTTTTGAGTTCCGTAGCACGCACGATTTCCACTGTTGAATTGCCTTGTTACATCCCTACAATGTTTGCGGGACGTTTGACGACAATTCCTCAAGCCAGTCCAGATTCCCGAAAGATGGGGAAGGCTTGATCGGAGGAGGAACTTCCAGGATAGCCGAATTACCGTTTCTCCAACGTGCTCTTATGCACGAATGGGGCAGCACCGGGGGCGCTGAAATCGGTTCAAACAGGTGAAAATGGGAAGTGTGAATCACGATGCCCAAATTCGGAACACTGTGGGGATGGCGTGACAATAAAGGAAAACCGCTAACCGTGGCGGACAAACGGTATCCTTGCTGCGTTAGCCTGAAATGGGGACAACAAATGAGCATCGACTGCTGACCATATTCGCAACGTGGGATTTTATCAATTTGTTGTCGATCAATCTTCCAGGACGTTGGCCCAGGACAGTTGGTGGACCATAGGTCAGACATCCATACTGTTAGGGGGTCCTTCCAGACATGACCAGTCTTCCGGAACGTTGGCCCAGGACAGTTGGTGGACCGATGCGGCATAAGACCAGGCCGTTAGGGGGTTCCTTCAGACATGAAAGAGGACGAGGGTCCGAATAAGGGACACGCAAAGTGTGGAACATGGAGTGGTGGTTTGTTCAAACAGAATCCAACACCTTGGTAGTTGCACCACCGTGGTGGGAGTACGCCAAATTGGCACATCGGCCTGATCACGGATCATTCTTTCTTCCAGACAGGGCCTTTGGCGAGGGCTGGAAATGGGGAGGAACAAGATTTCGTGATTCCAGGGGCTGAACCCTAGGTGAAATGCCTGGGTGTCTCTACGTATCCCACGTGATGATGGGAATCAAGCCGCACGTAGTTCTGGAAGTGCAGTTTAACGTCATACTGGACGAGGAGCAGCCTGACCGTGTTGGTACACATCCATCCAAAACTACTAAGCCCACATGAGTCGTGCTCGGTGTGGGAAACAAGCAGCAGTGGCGGGAATTTCCTGACGCAGAGAGGGGCAGGTTAGGGCAAAGGGATGCTCGGTGACTACCGGCCCGATGACACTAACACGATCATTCAGCGCACCTAGATGCGCGAAGAGAAAGAGCCGAGTATGATGGAGTTTCACTTGAACATGAGGGAGTGGAAATGTGTGAATCATGACGCTCGAGATTCGGATCACGATGATGGCGGCGTGGCGATAGAGGATTATTGCTGACCATGTTCGCAACACAGCATCCTATCGCGTTAGCCTAAAATGGGGACAAACAAATGAGGGTCGACCGTTGACCATGTTAGAAACACGGGACCATGTCACAAATGTTGTCGGATATCCGTAGGGACGTTGGCCCGAAGCGATTGAAGGGCCCTTAGGTCCAGCATTCATGGAGAGCCCTTAAGCTTAGTATCCACGTCGTCCGAGGGTCCTTTTGGATGTGGAAGAGGATGGGGATCCAAATAGCGAGCTCACGAAGCCTGGTCATGAGGTGAGGGAAATGTCCCTGTGAAAATCCCATGCTTCGGGCTTTTTGTCAAAACACATCTGAATACGTCAACGAAACGTATTAGAGAGGGGGAGCAGATTCCTTTCCCTTGGGGAGATCTTAGTTTAGGGTCATAGAATTCGGACCATGGATGGGAAAAAGGGATCATGGGACGCATGACATCAAAACCTGACGTGAATGAGGACATAGTCCTGCATACCATGCGTTCTCCGAGGAGATTCTCGAGTCGAGGGACCGAACACAAGGGTTAGGCTGGGCCCGCGGGGAAGTACCCGGGCGCTCCTACGTATCTCATAAGGATGAGAATCAAGCCAAACGTAGTTCTGGAAGGTGGCACGGTAAGGTACAAGTGCCAGGGGAAAAGGGAAGTGTGGGCATAGCCCTTGCACTAAAGAAGCGGAATTTGATGTATTTGTTTGTTCTTTAAGGTGAACGGTTTTTTTTTGTGAAGCGACAGGCCTAAAACGGTAGGTCGTGATGTCGCCACAAGAATCAAGCCGTGATGGGCGTTGACAAACAGTATGGCACATGACCAATACCCAACGTGATGTCCTCTACAGCGAGGTCACCACAATGTGGTGCCGTTTTTCGTCATGCGGCCAGGACGATAATGTCACAGTTTAGGGTCGTATGATAGGACCAAGCATGCATTTTATCGTCATGCAGCGCAGACGTAGAAGATACGATGCTAGGCGGGAAATGTGCGCAGTGTTATAAAACACAATTGACGGAGACATGATCCCACATCATATTGTACGCCATTTGGAGGGGGAAACCTTAGGCCGAGGGGCCTATATGGAGGGGAAACAGGGGGAGAGACTGGCTTCCTGAATGGGTTGTACCTGGAGACAGGGCGTCTGGGCGGTCCTACGTATCCCATGAGGATGGGAATCAAGTTGAACGTAGTCCCGATTGGATCTTAGTTTATGGTCTTAGAGCTCGGACCACGGGAGCCCCAAAGGACGCCAGATTGCAGCTTTGTCCCCCTAGCATGCAAAGGTGCACTGAGGGATAGCGCCAAAAGTGTCGAGATTCCACCTGGACATGATGGGGTGGAAAATGATGTGAATCATGCAACCAACATTCAAGGACTGAAGGGGCTGGCGTGACGACAAAGGATTACTGCTGACCATGTTCGCAACACAGCATCCTGTCGCGTTAGCCTGAAATGAGGACTAACAAAACGAGCATCGACCGCTGACCATATTCGCAACGCGGGATTTTATCGATTTGTTGTCCGAAACCCTGGAGGGCGTTGGCCCGTATCGGTAGGAGAGCCCTTGGGCGTAGTATCCAGGCCGTTCTTGGGAGTCCCTCCGGGTGTGAAAGATGATGGAAGTCCGAATAGAGGGGAACAAGAAGCTTGACAAGTGGAAGGAACTTGATCAAGTTGAATCTGACACTCTTGGTCCTAGACTAGAGTGCTCTTAATACATGGGTGAACCACTGCAGGGAGCCAAGGGACTCAACCTTGAGGGTGATCGAGAGATGGAAGATTCCCAGGGGAAGGGGGCATGGTGCCCAAAACCTTGTATTATACCTATACACCCCCCGCTGGAGAGGGATGGACCAAGTGGCCTAGGTGACCGGGAAATCAGGAGATCTCCCAGAGGTGGGGCTGGACCCGAATCTTAGACATTCAGGTGGTCCTACGTATCCCATGGAGATGGGAATCAAGCCACACGTAGTTCTAAAGGGTGCCTTTTAACGTCATGCATGACAGAGAACAGGAGGACTGAACCTCAGAATGGGGCGTGCGTGGTGCAGCTATTGCAAACCCGTCGTGAATGAGGACGTAGTCCTACACTACGCCACGCAGCCCTGTGATCAGGGTCCTGAAGGCAGGATTAGAGAGGTAAATTTGCTGAACTCAAGCTGGGTCCGAAGACAAGGGGTCTTGAACGTAGTTCCAGATGAGAGTCTTAGTTTATGGTCTTAGAGCTCGGACCATGGGTGGTGACAGCTCCCGAGTAAGCACAGATGTTAACCCAATCCCTAAGCCCACGTGAGATAAACTCGGTGTGGGAAACAAGGGGGGTATCCTCATTGTAATACTTGGGGTGTCCATCAAAGGGGAGTCAGCAGAGAGTTTCGAAGGACACCTTTGATGTAGCTTGTTCCTCGAACGTGCAGACGTGCACGGGGGAAAAGTCCCAAGAGTCCCAAGACTCTACTTGGACATGATGAAGTGATGAAGGGTGTGAATTGTGTACCCGACATTTGGGCTTAATGGGTTGGCGTGACGACAGAGGAAAACTGTTATCCATGACGGAAACACAGCGTCTGTATCGCGTTAGCCTGAGGTGGGAACAACAAACGAGCATCGACCGCTGACCAAATTCGCAACGCGGGATTTTATCGATTTGTTGTCTGAAACCCTGGAGGGCGTTGGCCCGTATCGGTAGGAGAGCCCTTGGGCATTGTATCCAGGCCGTTCTTGGGGGTCCCTCCGGGTGTGAAAGATGATGAAAGCCCTGATGCGAGGATACGCAAAGCCTGGAAAGCGAGTGCGGACGTGTCCGAGTAAAGCTTGGCATTCCAGGTAATAAACCAGAGTACTCTTAAGCACATTGGTGAACCGCCGAAGAAGAGGGATCGATGAAACAACTCAGTAGGGGGGTGGGAGCATGGCGTGGTCATCACGAGACCGTCGTGAATGAGGACATAATCCCACACTGCACCATATGATCCCCTCATGGAGGAAGGATGGGCCAAGGGGCCAAGATGGGATGGGGATTCCCGAGAGATGGGGCTGGACCCGAAGCCTAGATGTTCAGGTGATCCTACGTATCCCATGGAGATGGGAATCAAGCCACACGTAGTTCTTGAAGTGCAGTTTAACGTCATACAGGACGAGGAGGGGAGTAATATACTCCGAAACAAGGGAGGTGTGCGGTATGGCGAAGAAGCCGAAGTGAATGAGGACGTAGTCCTACACTGTGCCACGCACCCTGGGTAAGGGGGGAACCTGGGCCGTGGCCTGGAAAGGCCAAGGGGCCTAAGGTCAGGCATCAGTCTGGAAGACCTGACTGGTTTGTAGTTTAACTTCTTACATGAGGACGTGGGGCCAGGGGCCCAAGGAGGCCAAAGGGCCTGAGGCTGGGCCTCGTAAGAGGAGTTGTACGGCATGGTACATGATCCTGACGTGAATGAGGACGTAGTCCCACACCACACCGTACACTCCGGGTGAGGAATCCTGGACCGTGGCCCGAAGAAAAGGGGAAGTTATCAGTCAGAAAGGTCTGACTGGTTTGTAGTTTAACGTCTTACATGAGGACGGGGGGCCAGGGGCCCAAGGAGGCCAAGGGGCCTGAGGCTGAGCCTCGTAAAGGGAGGGCGTACGGAATGGTACATGATCCTGACGTGAATGAGGACGCAGTCCTACATCACACCGTACACCCTTATGAAGAATCCTGGGCCGTGGCCCGAATCGCTAGCACCACCTGGGGAAAGTTTTTCACCTTGGGACAGAATCCCAGTCAAGGAGCAGGTGAAGCTCAGTTGCGTTCATCCACGAAAGGGGCAAACACCTCCAGGGGGAATATGCAGCCGGGTCGAGGCTTGCTCGACGTGGTTCGGGGCAAAAGTGTGCGCCCTGCCATGTCTTGACCCAAGGGGAAGATTTTGGCTTTTGGGCTGGGCCAACGGACGAAATGTCCGGGCGTTCCTACGTATCTCATAAGAGTGAGAATCAAGCCATACGTAGTTCTTGAAGGCCATGCAGTTTAGCGTCATGCGGTGAGGACGTAGGAGGGTAGAAGAACGGGAGTGGGCGCATGGTGCGACCTTTACAATATTTGCGCGAGTGGGGTTGCATGAGCGGGGCCAAGAAAGCCTACTCCCTGCTACACAAAGATCCTCCAAGGAGACTATCCCCAGGGGGAATAGTGGAAGAGAAAAGCTTGGGGCTGGGCTCAAGACGAGGCGTCCGAGCGTTCCTACGTATCTCATAAAGATGGGAATCAAGCCGTACGTAGTTCTTGACATGCAGTTTAACGTCATGCGGGACGAGGGGCATCTCATTCGGGGATGTGTACGGTATGGTACATGATCCCAACGTGAGGACGTAGTCCTACACCGTACCGTACGATCCTGTAAGAGGGTAAGTCGGAGAGAAACGAGGGGGCCTGGGGCCAGACCGCGGTGGAGACGGGGCCAGGGGCCCAAAGAGGCCGAGGGGCCTGAGGCTGGGCCTCGGTCAGGAAGACCTGACTGGCTTGCAGTTTAACGTCTTGCAGTGAGGACGGAGAGGCAGTTTAAGGTCATGCGGGACCAAGTCGCAGTTTAGGGTCGTGCAGGACCACTACCGTTTAATGTCGTGCGGGACCCTCTCGCAGTTTAGGGTCTTGCAGGACCACTTTTTTTCCCTAGGCGAAGTATTGCTTGAGGAATTTGGCGTTGGTGGGAGGGGTTACACGCTCTCCATCTGTGGTCACCAAGGAGTATGCTCCATTAGGGTAAACCTTATGGATGATATAAGGCCCTTCCCATTTGGGTTCTAACTTGGGTGGTTTCCTACCGGGAATCATTGGCGCTCGAAGGGACAATACCAGGTCACCCTGTAGAAAAGAGCGGAGACGAACCTTCTTGTCAAAAGCTCTCGCTATCTTGTCCTGATGCCTTTCCAGATTGTGCAGGGCACGAAGCCGGTTCTCGTCCAGTGCCTCTAATTCAGCTAGACGGATCTCGGCTACCTCATCTGATGTCTGGTGATCATAAACTGCAGTGCGTAGCGACGACAGCTGGATCTCAATGGGTAGGACGGCCTCAGCTCCATACACCAGGGAATATGGGGTCACCTGGGTAGAGTTGCGAGTCGTCGTCCGGTAAGCCCAGAGGGCGTTGGGGAGCTTGTCCGGCCAACTCTTCTTGTTCTGACCAACCATCTTCTGCAGAATGTTAGAGATGGTCTTGTTGAACGCCTCGATCTGCCCATTCGCCTGTGCGTGGTAGCGGGAGGTATGGTTCGACCGGATGTCATACTTAGCGTACAATTTCTTCAATTCAGCTGCCCGGAAGTTGGTGCCGTTATCAGTGAGGACAGCGTGAGGGACTCCAAACCGGTGGATAATGTTGGAGCCCACAAAGTCAACGATGGAACGGGCCTTGACCTCGTTGAGCGGAACTGCTTCTGCCCACTTGGAGAAGAAATCTGTAGCGGTCAGGATGAACCTGCACTGGCGGGCTGTTTCCGGCGGATACGGTCCCACTACATCAAGTCCCCATACCACAAATGGCCAAGAGTACTTGGTGGGGTGGAGGGGTTCTGGCGGCCGATGCAAGAAGTTGGCGTGTACTTGGCACGCGTGGCATCTCTTGGCGTATCCAATACAATCGTGGATCATGGAGGGCCAGAAGTACCCTAACCTCCGGATTTGCTGGGACAGCTTCGGCCCAGCTTGATGGGAGCCACAGGAACCGGCGTGAACCTCTTGCATAACTTGAGGTATCTCTACTCCTTGGATGCAACGGAGGAGGACACCATCGAAACTCCGCTTATAGAGGATCTGCTCAAGACTGGGGCCGCTCTGGAGGGTAAATTGCAGCGCGCGGCGTCGGATTCGCTCGCGTTCGGCCCGGTCGTCCGGGAGCTGACCATTTTGGAGATACTCGACAAAAGGTGCTCTCCAGTCGGGGGTGGTTTCAACCACTGCGTCTGACGAACCCGGGACTCCCGATATGGGGGGTCCGGCAGTGAGATGACTTACCCGCAGGCTATCACGGTCCTCTTGGGTGACGGGAGCAATGACTCTCTGGTGGGCCACGTGTATGACCAAATCATCTTGCTCGGGTTCTGCGAGCGACGCGGCTAAGCCAGCCAGGGTGTCCGCTTGTCCGTTCTACGATCTTGGGACATGGGTAACCTCTGGCCGAGGAGAGAACTGGGCCATTAGGAGGAGGGTGTACTCCAGTAACGGTGCAAGCTCTGGCTTCCTGATGACGTAGTCGCCATTAACCTGTCTGATTACCAGCTCGGAATCTCCCTTCACATGTAGATGGGGAACATGGATCTCAAGGGCCAACTCGAGGCCGGTGATGAGAGCTTGGTACTCTGCCTCGTTGTTCGTACAACCTTCTGACAGCAGGAACGAGTACGGAAGGACGGCTTGCACCGGGGTAATGAAAACAATGCCCAGACCCACTCTATTGAGCTTGGGGTCGTTGAGCCTTCTACCGGTGGGGCTCCGGGAGGCACCGTCGAAATGCATTTGCCAACATGGGGCAGCATGATCGACTGAGAGGATCGTCTCGTCGGGGAAATCCAGGTCTAGGGATTGATCCGTGGAGGTTGGATGAGCAGCTAAAAAGTCTGCCAACGCCTGTCCCTTAACGGCCTTCTGAGGCACGAACCTGATATCAAATTGCTGGAGAATCACCGCCCACCGTGCTAGTCGGCCAGTCAGCATGGGGCGGTTCAGGATGTACTTCAGCGGATCTACCCGAGAGATCAATTGTACCTCGTGGTGTTGCAGGTAGTGCCGCAACTTCTGCACAACGAAGACGAGCGCAAGGCAGCTCTTTTCGATAGGGGAGTATCTGACCTCCATATCGAGAAGCATGCGACTGAGATAGTAGAGACTGTTCTCAGTGCCCTCGTTATTCTTCTGGGCGAGCAGCGCACCGAGGGATCTCTCCAGGGCGGTCACATAAAGGACCAGCGGCTTTCCGGAGACGGGTGGCATCAAGACCGGAGGTTGGAGCAGATACTGCTTGATTTCCTCAAAGGCGGCCCGACACTCCTCATCCCATTCGTAGGCAGCGTCTTTCTTCATGAGCCGGGAAAAGGGCTTACACTTGCCAGCCAAATTCGCAATGAATCGGCGTATATAGGCTAAGTGGCCTTGCAGGCCTCGAAGCTCCCGAATGTTGCTCGGGGGAGGCATTTGGCTGATGGCCTTGATCTTCTCCGGGTCGATCTTGATACCTCGGTATCTGACAACGAAGCCCAGAAACTTCCCGGAGGTGACTCCGAAGGCACACTTCAGCGGGTTCATCTTCAGGTGACGGGAACGGAGGAAACCGAACACTTTCTCAAGGTCTTTGAGATGGTCCTGGCGCTGGCGTGATTTGACTACAAGGTCATCCACGTAGCATTCCACCAACGTCCCGAGGATCGGTTTGAATATGCGATGCATGGCCCTTTGATAAGTGGAACCTGCATTTTTCAAACCGAATGGCATTACCCGGTAGAAAAAGGTACCCTGGGGGGCCCTGAAGGCAGTGGACTCCTCGTCTTCGGGGGCCATCCGGATCTGATTATACCCGGAATACCCATCCATGAAAGAGAGGGCTTGGAACCCGGCCGTGGCGTCAATCAACAGCTCCATCACTGGGAGTGGGAAGTCATCCTTTGGGCAGTGGCGATTGAGATCGCGGAAGTCGATGCAGACTCTGATCTTCCCATTATTCTTCCTGACCGACACAATGTTGGCGAGCCATTTGGGGTATTGGACCTCTTTGACGAAGTTGGCTTTGATTAGCTTATCAACTTCGGCCTCAACCATAGTGCCATGGGAAGGGTGAATTTTCCTGGGAGGCTGCTTGAACCCACGATGTTTTGGTGGGAGGCCCAGACGGTGGACGACCACTTGGGGATCTAGCCCTGGCATCTCATCGTAACTCCAGGCAAACACATCGCGGTGCTGTTTGAGGAAGTCTACATACTGCTGCCGCTCCTCGAGGGACATGGACGCACTGATCAATGTGGGTCTTGGATCTGCCTCGCTACCAAGGTTCACCTGTACCAGTTCATCGACCGTGGTAGAGACGCCTTCTTCAAAGGCTGGGGGAGCATCCTCCAAGTCTTCCTCCCCAGCCGTGGGGGGACTTCCCGCGGCGGAAGATACTTCTGGGCTCTCGAAACCCGAGGGGAAGCTGGTGCTGGCTTGGGCAGCAGTGGTCATCAAATCAGGAGACTCACTTGTCGTTGAGACCATAGCAATGAATGCATTTGATCCGATCCCATCTGGCCTTCGGCCTAAGGGGCCACGCTTGATGATATCAAAGCAGTGGTGACGTGTCGGCCTGAGTCGGTTAATTCCAGCCCGGCGAAAGAGACACGTATGGCGCACCGCCGTTGTCATCAGCTTGACGTCCCGGTACCGTACAGGGGTAGGAGGTTCCGGGATGACCCGAGCCTGGTTGATGTAGGAGTACAAGGTGATTTTCCGTCGTCGCTTGGACACGGGAACATGCCTTCCCTGCGTACCCGAAACAACGAAACATTGTCCCATGTCGGGGGTCGTGGCCTCCAACCGGTGGATCGGGAGGATGTAGGCGTCGTCCATGCTTTCCCAGGGATCACTTGTGATCGGGGCGGGCTCATCCTCGCTGACTAGGATTTGCTTGTCCTTACTTTTGTAATAACCCGCATCCAGATAGCGGGCCTCACAAGAAGAGAAAGGGGACGCGTCTCCTTGGAGCACGCCTACTCGACCGTTGAGCGAGTACTTAAGGCACTGGTGATACGACGAGGGGACCGATGCATGAAGATGGAGCCATGGCCTTCCCATCAATGCATTGTAGGCGGTGTCCTGAGAAACAACCATGAACTCGGTGCTGGCAATTAAGCCACCGAACTGGGTCTTCAGGCGGATCTTGCCGACCGGGGTTTGCTCTGTCCTGTCGTACCCCTGGATCCTGAGGTCAGAGGGAGTTAAATCACCTTCGGACAGACCCAGCTTTCGCAGCGTCCGGGTCGGAATCAGGTTGATTCCAGAACCCGTATCAACGAGGCATCGACGGACTTCCACACCGTTGAAGTGGCCAGTGATATACAGTGGGCGAATGTTCCCCTGTATAGGGGGGTCCTCATCTTCGCCGGAGAACGAGATAACCTCCTGGCATTCGGCGTTTTCAATCGTCTCGGTATGGAAGGCTTCCGCAGCTGCCACTTCCGTCTCGAACTGGAGGGGGCTCCTTAGGGCCTCAGCAAGTGCCTCGCGCATTTCAGATGATAGGTGAAGGGCCTCGAGGATGGAAAGACTCGCCGGGATGCCGGCCAGATGCTTCAGAACATCGTACTTTCGTGCCAAACCCAAACCTCTGCTTACAGGAGGTCGTTCGACATTTGGATGCACAGCGGGTCCGGCTGGCTGAACCGGCGAGTAACTAGTACTGGGAACATCTTGCTGCCTACCAGTAGAAGCCTTAAGAGTAGTCGCCGGGATAGGATCGGACAACAGAGGCTGGCCTGTCGCCGGGCAAGACTGGCTGTGATATGAACGAGACGGCTCTCCCTGATCCAGCAACACGAACGGCGGTGGAGGTAGAGCCGAGGGTGCCGGATGGGTCTGCGCGTGCTGAGATCTGCGCTGAGCCTGCTGCCTAGTCTCAGTAGCGTGCACGGCTTGGCCGCAAATGCCGGCTGACGTACCTCGATGACCGGCGCAGTTGCGATTCTGCTGACGTTGACGTCGGCTGGAAACATTGGGGAGGTCTGCCTGGGGTTCCCCCTCGTCGGGGGTCATATAGGGCTTTACCAGCTCCACGGTGTTAACCGAAGCGTACCCTTGACTGTCGCTCGAAGAGTCATCCACCGCTGGGCGGATTCTGGGAGGAATGCCCATTTCGGGAGGCATAAAGTTGCCAAGAGTGCGGGATGACAACGGCACTGGCGGTGCACGTTGCTTCTTCTTGCGTCGCCGCTGCTTGCCCTTTTGGGCAGAGGTCGACTGGGAAGACGATGCTGAGGCACCGACTACTTCTTCTGAAGGTTCCGACTGCTTCAGGCACGCCCGGATGATACCCTGGGCATGGATGACGGTTTTTCGAGCCATCCAGTTGTCGTATTTCTGGGACCCGCGGCTAGGGACCTGCTGCCACTCACCTTCACCGTCACTGCCGATTTCCGATCCCGCAAAGACGCCTGCCACTTGTGCTGGCGCTGGGCCCAACTTGACTATGTTGTTGTTGACCTGGTCCTGAAGCCAGTCTTTAAACACATAGCATCGCTTGAGGGTGTGCCCCAGGATCCGATGATAAGGGCAGTAGTTGGGGTGATCGGTGAGATGCGCCTCTGCCGGCCTTCTGCACTCAGGCAGACGCACGATCCCTTGCTCTAGAGCACTTCGGAAGTAACCAGGGACCTGATTTTCGTTGAACGAATAGGTATGGTACTTTCTTTCCGGGTACGGAGCCCTGGGGGCCTGGTCCTGTCGAGGGACCGGAGGGGCCTGCCGAGGAGGCGGCGCCTGGTTGTCTCGCCTAGGTGGCGGTGGCGCATTGCGCGGGGGAACCTGTCGGTTCTGAGGAGGTCGCTGCTGGACAGGAGCCTGCGCTTGAGGTGGAGGACCTCTGCAGGGTTGTGGGGGTGGTGCCGCCGGTAGCAATTCCAGCTGCCTCGGGGCTTCTATTTGAGCCACCGCGGTGGGTTCAGCCCTGGAGGCCCTCCTGGCTGGGATCATAGGGGGCAGCAAACGTGCCTGACTAGCCTGTTGCAGGGCCTCCTCGAGGCGCTGGGCCTTATCCGAGAAATCTCTGAACCCTCCAGGGTAGTTCTGGGTAATCAAGGAGGGTACCAGCTCTGTCTTGACGTTCCCCACACAAATTGTCAGTAATTGCTCCTGAGTCAGTGGCATGTCGAGGGAATACGTAAGTCCTTTCCACCGGGCGATGAAGTCTGCAACCCGCTCATCAGGCCTCTGTTTGCACTTGAAGAGGTCCGCAATGCTGGTCTTTCGCGTGGTGGAGCTGAACTGGAATAAGAACTGCCGGCAAAGATCCTCCCAACCGGTCACTGATCTGATAGGGAGCTGGCTGTACCAGACGAATGCCGGACCTTCCAATGTCTGTACAAAACATCGGAGCTTAGCGGCTTCTTGCTGAGCCAGGGTCCCCAGCATGGGGCCACACCTGGACGAGAAATGAGCCAAGTGCTGGGGTGGGTCCCCTGTCCCGTTAAACGGCGAGAAGGTGGGGTTCCCAAAACCCGGAGGCGCGGGCAAATCATCCACCCACGCGGGATAAGGCTTGCCATCCGGTGGGACCGCCACCTGCCGTGTTTCCAACGCCTCGAGGCGGGCTGTGAGTTCCGCAATAAGGTCCTCCGGGTGGGGGTCCCTTTCTTGACGGGGATCCCTAACCACAAGCGCATTTCCAGGTTCTTCAACACGGTAGACGGCTTCGGCCGCTCGCGGGTCAACTGGCTGGACGACCTGCTGGGCGACCGGGGGAACCCGGGTTGGATTCTTCAGATTGCCCCGTCGCTCAGGGGGGTTTGGCGAGACATATCGCGCCCTCTTACCGTATGTTCCGGCTTCCGCCCTGTCCGTGGCAGTAGCATGATCAAGGTTGCCCGGAGGCATCTCACCGGGGGGAAGTTGTTCCTGCCCCTGCTGCCCCGGCCTGGGATTACCATAGTCGGGTCGTCGCTCCGCGGCGCATTCAGCCAAGAGTTTGTCAACCAGCCTCTTCTGTTCAGCGAGCTTCTGGCGCAACGTGGCCTTATCAGGATCCTCGTCTGTTTTCTGCACAGAGGCGGACAGGTCAGAGTGCTTGACGGTTCCGACGTGCTCTTTACCTTTGCCGGTGTTTCGACTGAGTACCAGCGACTCGGTGGGTACGGGCAGGCCTAGCAGGTTCCTCTGCTGACGGGTGACTCTCCCTGATGGGTCGAGTAGTGGCGGTGCACCGTCTGGGGGGAAGTCTCCATCAAGGAGTTCCAGTTCGTCTTCCCTGTCCACAATGTCGGCCATGTGGACCGCGATTCCTCTCGAGGGCATGTCCTCGATGTCGCAGAGCGAATCGGGTTGTCGTCGAATAGGATCGAACAGAAGGGCAGCATAGTGTCCCCATCCACGGACTTGCACATGGGGGGTGGCTTCCCCGACGATTCTGCGGAGTGCTTTAAGACTCTGAACGCATTTTCGTTGAAGGGCGCTCGGGTGGCCTGGTGACTCAGGGTGCTGGAATGCAAGAAGTGCGGCTGCATCGATCAGGCGGCATTGCTCGCCGATTTCTTCGAAGTGCTCACGACTTCTGGGGTACTCCACCCGTTCAAAACGGAGGCGATAGTGTGTCGCCCGCAGGGTTCGACAAAGGCATCCCACTTCTTCAGGGGTAAGCGACTCGGGTACGCAGAAATTCAGCGCCGCCGTGGGCCAGAACTTCTCCGGGAAATAGTCCGCTGCAAGAATACTCCAGAAGCTCCTGGGTTCGTCCTCGGGGTTCGGCCCTACATTACCCCACTCATCAACCGGGGGCGGCTGAGGGACCGGTAGCGGTACCGAGGCGGACCTCTGGGATAGCAAACTCGGCGGTGGAGAATACGGCGAGCGAGCAGACTGGCCACCGAATTTTGGGCCTTCCTCTGAAGAGCGAGGTGACCTGACCACAATGTCGCGATAGGACGGGCTAAAATCCACTGCTTCGGGTACGGGAATCGCCGTTACCGGTGTCCGGTCATGTCGTGGCTCTACCGTCGTTGACCCCCAAAATAGCTCCTCGTGATCCCGAGTGGAGGTAGAGGGCGCTTCGGGTGACGATGGCGGTGGCCGCACGGTCGAAACCTGCGGAATTCCCAGGATTTCTTCCTCCTGGATGTACCTGCGGAGAGAGACGGGAATCCGGTGGACCTCAAATTCTGGGAGAACGAGGCAGACGCGTCTGGTTCCTGCCCCAGTCCTTGATACGGAGGAGCTGGGAGAAGGTTCCATCGCTGAATCGCATTCCGCTTCCGAATCGGAGAAGCGGGCAGGTTTGATCTCCGCCTGGGCCTTCCCAGGATTCTTCTTGTGGCGGCGACGACCCGCTCTTCTGCCTCTGGGTGGCTCTTCGGGATAGGGTTGACCCCTATCAGGCAGCCTTGGGGCGGTGCTGGCGCCGTGGCGGAGAGGGCCCCCACTCGAGACAGCCGAGGTGCGAGGGGCACCGGGGCAAATGTCAAAGGGTACATGGGGAGGACCTCCATGAACAATACCCATGTGGGAGGGGCCTCTGTTGGAACTGGCAGGAGCATGGGGAAGACCTCCATGGTCGATGCGAGTGGAGCGAGGCTGACCTTCACTCCTTGAGTTGCTGGGGCGAGGAGGACCTTCACCAGTTGCAAAAAGGATATAGGGGGGACCCCCACGTGGGAGAAGGACCGGATGGACGGTGCCTTCAGAAGGATGGGCTCCATACCCTGTACAGCGGGCGCGGGAAATGTTTTCGCACTGAGCATCACTGCCAGGGGGCAGGTCTTCCTGCAGGATGGGGGCAGCACGAGGCATGCCTCCATGACGAACCTCGGAGCGGGGAAGGCCCACGCTCTGTGGAGTAGTGGTACGGGGAGGACCTCCGTACGGGGTGGCATCACCGCGGGTTAGCTCGCGGCGATCACTACTTGGGCCTGCAACCCGGAGAGTCAACCCAGCCTGCCCGCGGGGCGGTTGGGGTCTCGATCCTGGTTGGGCGAAGGGGTGCCCCTACTCAATGTACGCGGGGGCTTCATAATGTACGTCGGCGGTGGCTCGGGCCACTGTAGCTGTCGACGTGGACGCACCTAGGCGAGCGTCCTCAGCCCGGGCCCGGCGCTGACGTCGGGTCAGGCGGGCCGGTGCAGGTGTTGCAGGGACGTAGTCTGCCTGCTCTTCCTGCGGGGCCGGACGACGGCGCTGACGTGGCCGGACGGGAGCTCTCGCCTGGGGGCCCTGGGTCAGGGCCCTGAGCGGACTGAGCCGAACAGCGCCCGCCTCTTCAGCGTAAGGCGAAGAGTCGTCAAGGCGTTCCAGAGATAGGCTCCCGAAACGGTTGAATGTCTGGGTGGGGAGCAGGGGCTCCCTGCGCGGCCTGTTAGGGCGACGTTGATGGCGGGGCCTGGAGGCCTCCAGGTCCAGGCGGGCCATATCCCTAGTCGGGATGACCCCTTCCTCCTCGTACCTGCGCACGAGGCTGTTGATCACCCTTCGTTGGATGACCTCTGATGGGGAAAGGGGACGTGGACGTCCCGTATTCCATGATGTGGCAGCCGTCGTGGCGGTGGTGGCACCATGTGGAGTGGCCGTCGTGGTGTTGCCCCTGCCCTTGCGCGGGCGAGGAACGGATGGTGACCGCATCTCTGAAATAGCAACCTGGTTCCTGGCAAGCGAAGGGATCAACTCATCAGTACTGAGAGGAAAAGGATTGACAGCCAGTGCCCCAACGTTCTTCCATCCTCCACTTCTGTGAGAAGGATCCACGCCAACGCACTGCGGAGCGGAGTTCCCCACGTTCTACTACCCCGACTGCCGGTGGGTTTCATGACAGGCCCGCCATTTGCGCGGCGGGACCAGGCAACGGATATCTGGATCCGGTGACACGTCAATCTACTGGTGTCTCGAACGCTACTAATCTCCATGCTGAGGAGAAGAAATTCACGTCGGGTTCACCATTTCTGTTTCCAACGCTTTCGCCGGGGCGCGCGCACATCCGTCCATCAGGGGGGGGGGGACGCGCGGCTTTGTTGCCCCGCATTCCCGCTTTCCAAAGGCGGGCGACATTCGTTCCTTTTTCAGGTACGTCTGCTCCTTGATTGAAACGGGATGATGGGATGTCGGTTCTTCCTTCCGTGGATTCCTCCTCAGAACTCGTCACCTAGTCCGGGTCTCCCTCATAGATTTAATACGTAGTTCGTGAAACTCTTCCCAGTGCCATGTTTCCATGGGCGCCGGTTAATTACGCTGCTTCTGTCAGGACATTCCAAAGGGTCCAGTCAGGGCAGAAACCTTCGGTCAGGGGAGTAGTCACGTTGAGGCATCAGTAGCGTGTCTGGATGCTGGGGTACCTGGCATGTCTGTCTGTTATCCTTGACCACAAGGCTTCTCGAGGGCGTGGAAGCCCGAGGCATCCCACATCGAGCGCGGGGAATTACATGTCATAGACACGTATCTGAGGTTTTCCTCAGCTTCCCGTGTTCAACACAGGGTATGCCGCGAGTTTAACGTCTAGCGGAGACGAATGAGAGTGAAATGGGACCATCGCAGGGGGCGACAGTGAAGTTGGGATTGAGCCTTGACGAGGCTTCCTACGTATCCCCGTGGCAGGGAATCAAAGTCCGCGTAGTTCGGGATGGTGCCGGTAAACCGACGTGAAGCTGGACCTTGGTCCGAGGGGAGTTGGGCTTGAACCTCTGGGAGGATTCCTATGTACCATGCCTTGACATGGATCAAAGACCTCGTAGTTCAAATGGTGGGTCGCAATGGCTTACCACTGGACCAGAATGGGACCCGACGCGAATGAGCGACGAGTGGGCTTGAACCTCGTAGAGGCTTCCTACGTACCATGCCTTGACATGGATCAAAGACCTCATAGTTCAAATGGGGTTTCGCCGGTGAACCGACATGAAAGCAGACCTTGGTCCACTAGTGGTGGGCTTGAACCTCGTGGAGGCTTCCTACATACCATGCCTTGACATGGATCAAAGACCTCGTAGTTCAGGTGGTTGGGTCGCAATGGCTTACCACTGGACCAGAGTGCAGTTTAACGTCATGCTGGACGTAGGTAGAACACGACGTGAATTGGGTGATGGGTGGGATTGAACCTCGTGGAGGCTTCCTACGTACCATGCCTTGACATGGATCAAAGACCTCGTAGTTCAAAGGGGAATGTAGTTTAACGTCATGCCGGACGAAGATGGGACCCGGCGTGAAGAAACGACGGGTGGGTGTGTCGGTGAACCGACGTGAAAGTAGACCTTGGTCCACTATTGGTGGGCTTGAACCTCGTGGAGGCTTCCTACGTACCATGCCTTGGCATGGATCAAAGTCCCCGTAGTTCGTTAGGATGGATGGGTCGCAATGGATTACCACTGGACCGGGGTGTAGTTTAACGTCGTGCTGGACGGGGGTGAAACTCGACGTGAATGAACGACCGAGCAATGTGTCTTGAACCTCGTAGAGGCTTCCTACGTACCATGCCTTGACATGGATCAAAGACCTCGTAGTTCAGGTGGTGGGTCGCAATGGCTTACCACTGGACCAGAATGGGACCCGACGTGAATGAGCGACGGGTGGGCTTGAACCTCGTAGAGGCTTCCTACGTACCATGCCTTGACATGGATCAAAGACCTCGTAGTTCAAATGGGGTGGTTTTTTCAGGGTCGGTGCTCACTCTAAGCCCACGTGAGTCATGCTCGGTGTGAGAAACAAGAGGTTGCATGGACCTGACGATCACGTCGCGAAGGGTGCGTCTGTGAGAAGCGAAGAGGGGCTTACGCGTTGGGCGGCCCATGGTGTTGGGACTTACTCCAGGATGGAGGCCCATGGCACGACAAAGCGCGGGGAAGATGGACCTTGGTCCGACGATGGGAGGTGCCTCGTTCCCTATCACGTCCTCCACTGACCTTGGTAGTGGGGAAGTACCGAGATGCACGGGTGCAATCATCCGTACCAAAGGTTAGGGACTTACGCTCTGAGGCGACCCTTCCCCTGCGAACATACACCACTCCGACAAGGAGGATCTCATTCCATGTGCGGAAGAGTTCCATTCCCGTGGAGACGAGTGGTGTAATGATTGTTCGAGCTGGGGGGACCCTTCGTGAGGGAGACGAGGTTGGGTCACAGTTTAACGTCATGTGTTGAGGACGTGGTGCTTGGCAGTTTAACGTCCTGTAGCTCGGACGAGGTAGGTTCACTCCACACCCCTAGGGCTTACATAACCGGTACCCTCTGGTCCTTGGGGAAGGGAAGGTGTCGGTAAGGCCATGGTAAAGGGGGGTCGTGGGAGGAACCACCGAGGGGTCCACGTTAGCATGGCTATGCGAAGAAGCAATATCCGTTAGTGTGCCTATGCGAAGAAGCATTAGGCGAAGCAACGCTACGGGAGGTGTTGTCCATGGGACTTTGAAATCACATCGTGCAAACCTGTAGGGTCGCACGGAAAGAGGAATCGCTAAGCAGAGGAGTGTGCTTCGCGAAGTGGGGTGCCTTGGCCTTAGCATGGGGCATAGGTGGGAGTGGGAGGTTCTTCGCGAAGTGGAACAGTGTTCGCGGAGCACTGCCTCGCGAAGAAAGAGTGGTTCACGAAGCAGGGTCCTGCGAAGTAGTGTACTTCGCGAAGTGGAGCGATCCTTCCTTAGCATAAGGATTACTCGTATGGGTTGGGTGTTTCGCGAAGCACAAGTGCTCCGCGGCTGCCCGAGTTCCCTTGGGAATCCCCTTCCTTTGCGAACGCCCTTGAGCTTCGCGAAGGGCATCCCTCTCGGAAGAGGGGCTCAAAACGAAACAAATCAGAGTCGTCTCGCGAAGTAGAAATACCTCGCGGAGCTCATGATTCCCGGGGCAAAGCGTGCTTCGCGATTCGGGAGAGGAGAAGCCGAAAGGTAGGATTGTCCGTCCCCGGGACTCAGGGGGAGTCGAGTATTTATAGGGAAGGGGCGCCGCGAAGCAGGGCTCGCGCGCCGCCTTCGGGGCTTCGCGGCGGCTCGCGAACGTCAAACGGGTTCGCGGAGGATTACCGCCTCTGGAGCTTCGCGGCGGCTCGCGAACGTCAAACCGGTTCACGGAGGCTTACCGCCTCTGGAGCTTCGCGGGGCCGCCAAGGTTGGGACGCTTCGCGGCGGGGCTTCGCGGCTGTGCTTCGCGGCTGTGCTTCGCGAGGCAGCGCGCCGACTGTCTTTTTCGTTCCTTCCTTTCGGGCCACATTTTTGGCGCCAACAGTTCCTTAAAACACTCATGTACCCAAACATCATGGTAACATGAAGTTTAGAATAAAGAGGTTAACCATGCATTTTTATGCTCTACATTTCAAGTTATGACAATCCTATATCCATAATACTGTTTTAATGTAGAGAAAAATACTATTTTTAACTCTAGGACCAAACAAAACTAACACTATTTGTCCCAAAAGGAAAGAAATACCAATAATGACTGATACCATTTACTATGTCAAGGACTGAACAAACTGATACCATTTGTAACATCTCGCCCCTACTCATTGGATTCAGAAGTGGTGGGGGAGATAATAGGCCTTAGGTGACGTCCCCAAGAAACTAAAGGTGTAAAATAAATCCCAAGGGCCTAAAAAAGATTTGTGGGATGATTTTAACTTGTAAATATAAAACATCCAAACTACATAAACAATTACCAACCAAACCTCTATATGATGCATGAGAGTAAAATATAACTCAAAAAATAACCAAAACACTAAACCATGTTAGAGTATAATTGTAAACAAAAATAAATACTAAAAGAGGGACAAAAGACCAAAAAACTCAAAACTCCAAAGTGAAATTAACCAGAAACACCCAACCCACTCAAAGCTCTAACTCTACATGCCAATCCCATGGTATCTAGAAGAGTCACTAAATAACTAAGATACCTTTCCCTTATATGTTTTTTGATAGATGAAATATAAAAATTCACAACATTACCCATGTAAGGGGTGAGTTGAAACTCAGTAGGACTTCCCCAATGACTTCTTAACTCATGCCACTAGTATCAAACTTATTAGAATAATTTATATAAAATAGTTTTAAATATTAAAAACAGTTTATATCAAATCCATAAACAAGTTTTACAAGGAAATAATCAACAAATACTTTCAAATATTTCTCATTTGATTTGGCATATTCCTTTCCAAGTCTACACACACAACCATAGACACTCATAAGCTTGGTGTTACCATTGATGGTGGAACTTCACATCCATAATCTGTCTCATTTTGATGGTGGTACTTAATAACCATTATCCATCACATTTAACTCATTCCAAAACATTTATTCAAAAACCATTCCAAGTAATTTCAATAAAAAAATTTCTTTATTTAAATAATTTCAATAAATAATTTACACGCATCAAACCAAACCATAATTTTGAAATCATAATTTTAAAAACTATAACCAAAGGGGTTTTCCAAAAACCAATAAACTTCCCAAAATTTACAAGACAATACCAAAATGGGATTTCTATTGAGAACCACATAAGGATTTAATAACCATCCTAAGAAAATCATTTAATTAAAAATAATAATTCAAGTTATAAATAAAGTGGAGTTGATAGAGAAGCCACCTAACTCACAATGGTTAGTTAAAATGAAGAACAATATAACAAAAATTCAAGATTCGATCACAAACCACACCCCATTCACTATATCAAACAATATTTCATCATAAAACCATTCATAACACATCGATATATCCATAACGGACTAGATATATGGTTTTGAGAGAGCTAATTACCTTATATCTAATAAGAATGAGGAATAACAGGCACTTAATGATGAATTTAGGCCTCCAATGAACTTTGATCCACTTAAGGGTCACTCCCAGTTTGAAGGGGATTACATATCACCCCTTGGGATAAAAAGGAATTCAGGGTATAGTGATATTATTTAAAAAACAAGTTTCAAAAGTATTAATTTGGATTAGATCCAAAATTTAAGGAAGGACAACTATATGTCACATAATTAGGCCAAAGAGTTTGGAAAATCATGTTCCAACCATGTTATAATACTATATTAATGCCACACCTTACATGGTTGGCTCACATGGTTAGAAAAACTATACGCTAATCATGATTTTACCTCTATTTCATGATTTATGTTTTCTCATGGGTATTCACATGGGTTTTCCAAACCGTTCGCCTACCCAGTTCCCACATTCTTCCTTTGCGCAATTTCCTAGAGATTCTACATAGTTCTACTAACCATTAACAAATTGAGAACCTCAATAAAATCATAAAAAACATGCAAAAACCCCTAGAACTCTCTATAAAATTAATCCAAACAATATATAGACTCAAAATACATGAATAAAAGGTCATGTACCCGAAACTGGGGGTGATACAAGTTAAGTAGTTTCCCTCAAATAGTTTTAATGTGGACCAGTGTTGGTGAAGTTTGTTATCTTAGTACATCCTACAAAGGTATTCTACACCATCACTTCCCCAACATAGAATTATGACCCCTCTAAGGTATTATTCTCATATAGAGTTTTTAGGATCCCTCTATGAGGCCCAAGGTGGAATACTCTATCATCTTTTTCCCTAAGTTTTGTTCCCAGAATTTGCGTGCCCAACTTTACCTAGACATAGATCCCCTACATAGCATGTTACTCTAGATTGGGGTTTTGGTATACCACATGGACTTGGGTATGATCCCCATCTATGTATCAATATTTACTCTTTTCGATGAAAATAATTCCATTCGAGTGTATTTCTTAGATGAGTCCTCTCAGTTTACTTCATGCTTCTACATGGATAGACCTGACAAGCATGACCTATCAGATGAGATCCATAAATATAGTGAGGCACAATAAGAACAAACATTCATTAGAGTTTCATCAATGAAAGCATGTCTTGTGAAGTGATTTCTCCTAGATGAGCACTCCCTTGGAGCCTCTAGTAGAATCTTATTATGGATTTGTGGTTGCAATGCTAACCTAAGACTTAGTTTCTATCATGAGTATATCTGGGTTATTCTTGTTTATCATTATATATCATATCTTTATTGAAATATCCATGTAGTGATGATATAATTACTCTTGATGTTTTATTTTTGTTGATTTCAGGGTGTCCTAATGGGGATTTTTATACCCACCACTGCATGGTATTTTACCACACATTAAATGTCTTATATATATATAAAAACCTTTTTATAGAGTCCTTGGAGGATCAGGAGTAGGTGGAGAATAGTTTGGTCTAGAAATATCAAGGTTTATACCAATGTTGCATTTGACAATAGTCCCCTCCTTCAGAGTAGGAAAAAATTTATTTCTAGTTTTGGGTGGGCTTGTATTTGGCCCCTTTTATTGATTTCTTGTACTTATGTTACACTCTTATTGAGGGATATATATGTATTCACACATTTGGTATTAGTTTTATTTTATATTTGAATATTGTATGGGATTGGAGATGTGTGCATGCATATAGGTACTTTAGGATAAGGCCTCCCATGTGTGTGACATTATAGCATCCCGTATTTTTATAACATAACTTTCATTTCATTACATGGAACTAAGGATCTTTAAGGTTTAGTGTCTTGGAAACAAGGAACATAATACATGAAAAGAACAAAAAACACTCTTATTAAACACTTGAAAGGCTTCTCCTCATGTTCATCCTAGGTTAATTACTACATCTCATAACCTAGGGACATACATCAAAAGAAAGGGTGAGAATAAGGCCCAGTAAGGAAAACAAGAGAAACATTTTACATGTGAACTTGAGATACTTCAATAAGGTCATTAAAAGAAAATTAAGGGATGAGAAAGAAATCATGAGGCATATCATAATAAAAATAACATTTTTCATAACTTGAAGATGTGGCTGCAACATTTAATATTGACAATCATTTCGTTTCACCAAGGTCCATCCCCAAGGTGTCATTAAAAATTACCAAGCTTATTCACCAAGGTATCAGTCTAAAAAGTCATCTCTAGAGATTAAGCCTTTACCCAATGCATTGGAGCGCTATCAGGGAGCACCCTTAAATTTTCCTTTATTATCATGTGAGCCACATATATCATCATCAATCATTTCATAAACAACCCATATATCATAAAATAAATGGGTTTCATTTCATAATCATAACGTTTTAAAAATTTCTTTAAAGACATGATCTTTATGTCACTTTAAAACCCACAGAAAAGGAAGGTGGGTCTCATGTATGTAAATACCAGAATTTAAAATAGAAAATTTTGTTATATATGTGAATACCCCTATAGAAATAAGAGCTTTGAGTATTCACTTAATAACATAAAATAATTTTGAGATAAAGAGGGAGGCATTTTGAGACGAAAACTATGCAACATAACGTCTATGATACATGGTTTTAGAAAAAGTTGGAAAGAGAGGGGACATGGGTCACCCACTCAAAATGATACATAAAACAGTAGGGGAAAAAATATAAAGTATTTAAGAACATGGTAATGAAATTTTAATGATATAACATTTGAAACTAAGAACTTGAAAGGAAGACAAAAAAATAAGATTTCTCTTATGAGAATTCGGCAGCCTAACGACGTCACTTAAAACTTCCAAAAATGGATTGATGAGATCAAATAGGGTCTCTCATCATATGAACATAAATGATCAGTATTATAGATATAGAGATCATACCCCAAAATATTAAAAAGGAACTTGAAAGGCTTAAATGAAAGTAGATCTTGAAAACGAGGAGGGTGAAAGAACCCCTTAGAAATTCGGCAGCCTAACGGCGCCACTTAAAACTTCAAAATACTGAATTGAAGAGATCAAATGGGGTCTCTACTCATATGATCATAAAAGATCAGTATGATAAATTTAGAGATCATACCCCAACATAATAAAAAGGAACTTCAAATAATTTACATGAAAAATAGATCTTGAAAAAAAATGAGAAGGGAGAAAGAATCCGTTTCAAAAATTTTGGCAGCCTAACGGCGCCACTTAAAACTTCATAAAACAAAATAATGGGAGTAAGAGGGGATCTTTCATTATATGAACATAAAAAGGGCAGTAATAGGAGTATAAAAGAACATCCTTTAACATAAGAACATGGAGCATAAAAGAAATTACATAAAAGAGATTTCTTGATAAGAAAGAGAGAGATCAGATCCCTTACCTTAAAACGTAACTCTTAAAACTCAAAGGTTTGGACCTTGAGGGCTTGGGGGCACCTTGGGAGGACTCCTTGGGAGGTAAGGAGACCATAAATTCGTTGGGGGAGAGTTGAGAGTGAAAACTAAAGGAGGAAAGGGTGGGTATTTATAGGGAAAGTGAGGGGACAAGGCATTAATGGCCAAGGGACACCTCAAAAGTGGTTTTCTCAAAACCATGTGCTCTCCTTTGGAATTTACCATGGAGTTAGGCCACATGGGGCCCCAAAACAATAATTCATCACCCTTGTCTGGACAACCCTTAAAATATCTCATGACATCATCATGACACAGTTATGATGTCATTAAACATACCGAAACCCTAAAACTGTATTTTTACTATTCACTGAAAATTCAACTTTCTCAGAAAGATCCCAAAATTTCACCTTAATCAAATATCAATGCTCTGATTTCAAAAATGAACTCAATTTTATAAAAATAATTTTCTAAATATTTTTAATTTATTTTTTAAATAAATACACTATTCACCAAAAATTCATTTTTTCAGAAAAATCTCCAAAAATTACCATAACATAATATCGGTGCTCTGAGTTCAAAAATGAAATCTATTTTATAAAAATAATTTTCTAATTATTTTTAATTAAATTTTTAATTAAAAAACACTATTCACTCGAAAAAACTAATACTTGAATAATAATTTATGAAACCGTTATTTAACCATTTTATGGAATCACATTACTTAATCAAGGTGCCTAGATTATATTAATACTTTCTTTAAGTGAGATTACTAATCCATTTGGACACATTACTAATCATAATCATAAAATTACTATTCATAATTTACTATTCATCAAAAATCAAGTTGATCTTATTAGACTCTAAATTTCGTACTGAACATAATTGTAGCAGACCATTTTTTGAAAATCATTACACATTTTTAATTATTTAAGGTTTACATAAACATTTTTAAAATATCCTTTTTCTAAAATTCATCAAAAATATGCATACTATATTTATCCGGTCATTTAAAAATTCATAAACATCATCATAAGAAGAAATCCCAATTTTTATTTAAAACAAAGGATTACACAAGGCGGTTACAGTCTCCTTACATAGCCCCTTATCACACCAGCATAGGACCTAAGTTTAAGGTGTGCTAAGGTGAGAGAATCCGAGGGAGGCTCGGCCAACATCGCACGAGTAGTAATTTCTATCAGTTTGAACTTCTCGCGAAGGAGATCCCGTTCTAGCTTCACACGATAAAGTTCAGCTTGGTTTTGGTCCAGGGAAAAGCCCAGTGGTGCTACCTCCTTCCCAAGTTCTGTTAGATGGGCTTCGATCGGTCAAGACTACTGGGTGAGGCCATCAAATCTTCTTTCTATATTAATTAACCAAGATTACTTGTATTTACATACAATCATCAAAACATTTAGTTTCTAGCGGTCATATTGACCAATGGTCATATAACAGTCAAAACCCATCGGTCTCATTTTAATTATACTCATGTTATCAAATGAAACAATTTTGTTGAGTATAAAAATAAAATAACACACAAAATTTGGAAACAAGTTTTATTCAAAATTTCGGGTCATTACAGACATACCTACTCTATGCTAGTATCCAACCCATGGACTATTGGATGTGGGATTGGGTTAGTCATGCTTATCTTATCACCATCCAAAAAAATCCTAGTGGGTTGGGTTGTGATAGTGTCAGAAGTTCTGTGGAAGGTGGTCATTGAAAGGTATGTTAAATAAATTAAATATTAATTTAATTTATTAAATGTTTAACCTAGAATCTCCTATATTTAATAACCATTATGGAAAATCTCCAATGTTAGTTTCATAACCCTAGGAGATTAGACATGATGAGAAGGAGAGATATGTTGGTGTTGATAACTTGGGAATGTATATTGATGATAATTAATCAAGGAGAATCATGGGATGAATGATGAACATAGTAGGATATTCACCTTTATCACTGAATGACACATTCTTCATCAACAATCATGATATGACTCGTTCTTTTATGGATTTACATCCTTTTTATTCATGTTTATGTGCATGGATAATTATCTACTAAATTTTACTTGGATCCTGATATTATCTTGATCCATTTTTAATTAGTATTGGGATTTTAGTTATTGAATTATGGTGCACCTATGTTTCATTCCTTTTTGTCTCCATAATATGTATTTTTTGTCTAGGATTTCATAATATAATGACTGTCTCACTTTATTCTTGTGTTTTCCTCACCACCGTTCTTCATCGTTGGCCCATGAGGTCAACAATTCGACATTACCGAGCCTATTAGAGCACAATCAAACCCCCCAAATCATGAAGAATACATGACTAATCTTGGGATTGAAGGTTTTAATATGGTTCAAGGAATGATTTTGGAATAAAGTAATTGTTTTCATGGATCAGGAACCTAAATGCTGATTGTAGGCACAACAGTTGATGATCAAGAGATTAGAGTTTTTAATTTCAGCCACCGTAGGTTGAGAATCAAAAATTGGAGACCTAACTCTATGAATTTGGCCATTTCAAGTGAGTCAAATGGAAACAGAAGTGGCAATAATGGTGGATATTGAAACTTCATGAAGATCAAGTTTCACTATCTTTGAAAAATGCAAACACATGTTGTGTATCCTGGAGGAACACATGTTGTGTATCTTGGCTTCTCACAACAGTTAGGGTTTCATCCTTAGTTAAGTATGAAACACCATGTATCATGGATCACATGATATGTGACCCTATATGGGTATCTAATCCATGTGCTTAGGGCACATTCCCAATCCCTCGGGTAAGTATACATGTCATGTCCTTATAGGGACACATCACACGGGTTGTGTGTGTGTTTGTGGGGGGGGGGTACATGTTTTGTTAACCTATATTCTAAGAGAAAAAACAAAAGGAATTTATTGAACATACATTCCATATACCTATAAATACATAACATGTGGATCCACATGGCTATTAGATATGTATCCAAGTAAGGACACACCCAAGCCTTTAGGTGAAGTGACACGTTATGTGGCCCCATGTGCACACTGTGTACCTTTCTAGGAGACTTATACCTTGCATATTTCCATCTTTAAGACCTAAATTTAGGCCTTTGTGTAGTCTATCCTAAGTAATTTTTGGTGTATAATATGTTGGTAGCCTTTTATTTTTCATTAGAGATATGGCACAGGGTTCTCTAAGTGTGACAATTCTTGAGTGACATTAGCAGATGGCAGTGTCACACCCTGACCCTAGAATATTTTTTATTTTTAATTATATAATTATATTTAGTTTAATTTTTAAGTTTTGGGTCAGTATAAGTTCTAAAATTATAATTTTTTGATTTTTCAGTATAGGCGCACAGTTAAAGCATGGTTATTAGAAACCATGCACAGACCATGCGAAGGTGTCTGCAATTTTTAGTAGAGTCAACCACATGGCCAACACATGGTTTCCCTAACCTTACGGCCTACCCATGTGAGGTATCTATGGAATCCAGTAGAGGTTCATGTTTTGACCAACCATGCAGCCAAACCATGCATGGTTTTATGGATTTTGAAAAATAAGACAAAATAAAGTAAAATAAAAATAATAAAAAAAATAAAAAAATAAATTTATTATTATTATATTCATTATCATTATCATTATCATTATCATTATCATTATCATTTTCTTATCTCCCCCTTTCTCCCTAGGTCATGTGATCCCACCTTCCTCTTTGTGTTGCGTGACACCCCACAACCAAAGCACCCCCTTGCGTGCCTCCCTCCTCTTCTCCGTTATGGGTTCTGGAACAACCTCTAATTTCTTAGTGTGATCTTCTCTAATGATCCCCTCTCCTCCTTCGCTTCATTTTTCTTCCATTTTCATTTCACTATTTCTCTTCCCCCCTGTGGTGAACACGAACCCTTTGAACCCTAACCCATTTTGGGTGTTTTTCTAGTTGCTTCTTATTGTCTAGTGTCATTGGGTCCTATTGGGGATAATTCTAGTCATGACTATTGAAGTAAGTGGATTTGATATCAATTTTGGGTAATTTTTCCTCTGATATCATTCTTTAAACCAATTTTAATTAGTTATTTTTTTAATTTTTGAGTATTTGGTATTTTTCTAGTGTGTTTTGGGTCACTTTTCATGAAGGATACTTACACACATATGCATGGGTAAGGCATATATATATATATTCCCTATTTGTATATATTCCCTCATATAAAGGAGAATATGTATAATGCAGGTAGGGGTAAATATATATATATATATATATAGGTTCATATCTATGTAAGTGTGAAAGGATGGTCTCTCTTACTTCTGTGGCTCTCTTTGAAGCGGATTTTGATTTCCATCATCAAGGGAAGCATATTTTGAGGCATGTTCTCTATGTCCAAGCCTTTAATTTAGAAAATATTATTGATTCCTTATTTTTATGCATGTTTAAATTATATTATGAAGTAAATATAATATAGGAAATTATCATGGTGATTAGAAAAAGTTTATTCTATGTTTTTCATGCCTTCCTATGTTTTCATCTTGGTTTCCTTTTGTTAAATCATATTTTCAAGTTTGTTTAAAATGGAAAGAACCTTGGACGTTGGTTTTATTTTCTAAAAGATTTTAAAATAAGAAAGTAATTAATAAATGTTATTTCCAAATAAAAAATTTTTATTCTAAATTATAAGGTATGTTTGGAACCTTTGAATGTTATCTTGAAAAGATGGCGCCTTTATGGATACTCTCCACTCTTAGGAGAATTTACATGAATGGTGATGGGAGGTTGGCCATAAAATTCATGATGTATTTCCTTATATTCATTCTTTCTTACTCACCTAAAACATTTTCTATAGCCATTATATCTAAGTTTTCATATTGATATTTAAGATATGGTAACTATTTAGTCCAGATTAGATGGACTAGATCCCCATGGAGTAGCCATGTGGGCTATGCCACCGGTGAGGCTAGTTGAGAGCATTTGAGCTAGTTATTGACTTTAGATTGTATTGATAGGCCAATATATGGATTCCTAACCAAGTTTATTTAGGGTCTCTTCACTTAGTGTATAGCTATATCCCATGATTACTGTTTTACATGTATTCAATTTTCCATCATTTTGTGATGTTTTTATAAAATCATTTAAACTGTTATTTTTCTTTTAGAAACTTGTACTTTAGCACTTTTGATATTTTTTTCATTAATTTTATTTTAAATGTCTCTTCACTGCATGGATATTATTTTAAAGGGGTTTTTATAAAGTCTTTTATTGTTTATAAACTATTTTTATAAAAATTAAGGAAAATGGTTCTTTGGAATTATTAACTTGTTACTTATTTTGAAAAGGGAATGAAAAACTTATTTTAAATATATTTATTTAAAACTAGAATGATTTGGATTTAAATATAAAGGTAAGGAATATGGAATAGATCATTTGGGCCCACCTACTGAGTTTTAATACTCACGCCTATATTCCTTGTCATTTTTTTTTCAGTTTTAGCTTTTACCCAGCTCTTGTTTACTCATGGAGCAAGTGTGAAACTATGGTTGTTGTTGACCCATGAGGTCATAATGACGTACGTGTGGTAGTTTATTTATTTTAACATTTCTAGTTTTACTTTATTGTTTTGTTTTTTGTTTATTTATTTATTTACCTATAATTTATGGGATAAATTATTTCAAACTGAGTTTTATCTAATTTCTGACACTAGTTTCCATCACGAGAGGACCAAGAATGCCTCTCGGGCCTTGTTATAGACTGTATTGAGTGACCAATTCATGTTTGACCTGAGTTGTTTCATGAAAAAATGGTATCAAAGCCATTATACCTCATTATTTTGGGGTTTTATGGTAGTTTAGAGCCAGGATTATAAGAATTCAAGTGGTTGGTCATGGGTAGGTTCTTTATCACCATCTATTTGAAAGGATTCTTGAACTTCTAGAGTGGTCTGGGATGTTTATGCCTCAAAATATAAGCTTGAATCTTAGTTTTTTTGAGGTTTTTGGTTTTTAATGGAGTGTTTTTTGTCTTTGAGAATTGGTGGGTTATTTTAAGAAATTCCAAGGCTTGGAGTGGTTGTTTTGAAGGAATTTAAATGGGTGCATGGTTTGTAAAACCATTCATAGACCATAAAATTGCCTCAAATGACCTCCAAGGTGATCACCCGATTGGTGCACGGTCTACCAAATCATGCATCCAATCTGTGTGTAGTAATGGTTCTTTTGTGGTTTTGAGATTTTAATTCATTGAGTAATTGGGTTTCTCTTGTTTTTTATTGGTGTTTATTTTAGTTGAATTTGGGGAATTTCCCTTGGATTTTAAATTAGTAATTGGTTTATTGAAATTTTATTTTCACAATGAAAACCTTGGGGTTCTTGAAAAATGAAATTGGTTGTTTTTTAAATGGAAAGTATTTTAGGATTTTTTTGGTATATTTGAAATGTTTTACAAAAAGATAATTGGAAATGTATTTGGAAAATGGTTTGGGATTTTAAAAATTATTTGTTTTGGGATGATAAGGGGTGGATTAAAATTGGTTTGGAATTTGAATTTGGGTCGAATGTTTTGTTTAGGAATGGAAAATATTTTGGATTGACCCTTCATATTCCTATGAATGATCATGTATATTGATGTATGCATATATAAAGTTTATATTTGGTGGTATGTTTTGAGTTGTGATTGATAGGAAAAGTATGTGTATTTATGTAAGGCTTCATGTAATACCAATGGTTGGGGTTTGGTTTTTAAGGCTTGTTTTGTTTTTTGAAAATAGTTTTCAAAAGGGGGTATTTCAATGTTTTGAAAAGTTACTGAGTAATTCTTTTATGTTTTATCATGAGTTTTGAGAATTTTATTTTTGGAATTTTTGGTTTTAGTTATTTGGGTGTGTTGGAATGATTTAAGCCCAAGAGGATTTGGAATGGATAGTGGATTCTGAAATGGTCTTTGGTGCTTGGGATGATTTTGGAAATGGAAGTTTTTAAAATAGGGCTCTTGGATTGTTTTTTAGTTTTGGTTGAGATTTTATTTGTTTTTTGATTTGTTTTTGTAATTTTTTGGTTTATAAGATTGGTGTTTTGGGAGTTTTTATGTTATTTATATTATTATTCCAATAAAGTTCTAAAGGTTTATGAGGGATCACTTATGGATTTTTGGTTTTCCCAAACTCCCAGTGGAGTGGTGGGGTTGAGTTCTTTCCATTTTATACTTATTTATCATGGTGGTTGAGGAATATTAGGGGTTATAGGATGGATGAGCTCATGGGTGTTCAACATGTCCAAAAAATGGTGAAGGAGTTGTTTGAACACTTTAAGGAGCTAGATTATTTTTCTCTATAAATAGAGTCCAGTGGTTGAAAGAACCTATCTTCCCATGTGGTCTTCATCTTGATAAGTCTCCTTCATCAGTGCATTCATCTTGTTCATCAAAACACCCATTCTTTTTCTTCTAGTGTGGTCGGTTTGAAAACTCTAATCCATTTTCCATAACCATCCTAAGGAATATCGATGGTGTGGCCATGGGAAAGTTTTGTAATATGTGTTACTAGAAGAATATTCATCCTTCAGAAGTTTTTAGTACCTAATTATAGGGTTTTATATGCTTTAAGACATCAAGGATCCATACATAGGTCTTGGAGTGAATTATTTAATATAGTTAGGGAATTTCTGGGTGTGGGGGGATATTTCTCCAACTTGTCATCTATAGTGTTGGATAGAAATCCACTTGAGTGTTTCCTATGGAATTTCTTTGATTTTGGACCTTGTTTTGTTTTTGAAGTTTTGGTGATGCCATTATTTTAGGATTTATATGAGAGTTTTAGAGATGATTAATTAACATGTTTCTATTTTTGAGATGCTCAATTCTTATGGAAATTTTGAATTATGGTTTGGTTTGGATCTCAGCTTGTGTTTTATTAGTTGGGTTCTTCTCGAGTTGGGAGTTGGTCCATGTGGGTTGGATTTTAAATGGAAGGGAGACCCACTAAGGGTCTCGTTGATATCTTATCTTAAGCTAGTTAGGTGTGACTTGGATTGTTAAGAGGTCACACTGGTGTAAATGTTTTTTTGTATTTATAGGTTATTTTGGATTGGTAAATTAGTTCCTGACCAGGGTTCTAAAATGGTGGGGATACTACCCTCGGTGAGCTTGGGGTGAGCCTAACTCTCTATTCCTTATTCTTTTCTTCTTGGGAATTTCAAATTCTAGTTTCTTGTGTGATTCTTTGACTCTACATCACTTAAACCCAACCATGTTAGTTTGGTTGGACAGGATAACAAGTCATGTGACGAGTGCTCATGGAGATCCCAGACAAACTGTGAAGTATTTACTTGGTGATTTTTATGTTAGGGGTTGGGGTGTTCCATGTTTTGAGATTATGTTTGGAGGTTTGTGTATCTTCCATTGGGTCCCTTTTTGGATGGTTCAAGTTCTTTAGTCTTTCTCATTTTCTACTATGGTGTAGGTTTATTTCTCTAAATATGACCTCTTCAGTCTCTTTTGGGGATCAAAGTTTTGCAAGAAGGGTGGGTGTTAACTCTTGGTATTTGAGTTTCGGTAACCTTATCTAGTGTAGTGTTTTTATTTTATATTTTATCTAATTTCACGACCAACTAAATCTTTGGGACTTTCTGAGGGATGAAATTGTTATGGTGGAGAGATTTGTCACACCTCAAAACTAGGATATTAATTATTTTTAATTATTTAATTATATTTATCCTCATTTTTGTGTTTTGGGTCGGGCTGCGTTCTAAAATTTTATTTTTTTGGATTTTTCAGAACATACACATGGTTATAGCATAGTTAGTAGAAACTATGTGTAGACCATGTGAAGGTGTCTGTAGTTTTTAGCCAAACTGACCACATGACCAGTGCATGGTTTCCCCAACTGTTTAGTCTACCAGTGTGAGGTGTCCATGGCCTTTAGTAGAGGTGCACAGTTGGCACATGGTTTGGAAAACCGTGCAAGAAAACCATTTGTGTTTTACAATATTTTAAAAAATAAAATAAAATAAAATAAAATAAAATAAAATAAAATAAAATAAAATAAAATAAAATAAAATAAAATAAAATAGAATAAAAATTAAATTTATTATTATTATTATTTTATCATCCCCATTTACCTTTAGGTCATGTGATACCCCACCTTTCCTCTCTATGTCGCGTGACACCCCACTTTTGAAGTCTCCCCTTGTGCACCTCTCTAATCTCCTGCACTGTGGGTTCCATCCGCCGCCGCCTTTGATTTCTTTGTGTGATCTTCTCTGGTGAGTCCCTCTCCTCCTCCACTTAATTTTCCTTCTATTTTCATTTCACCATTTCTATTCCCCTATGTGGTGCACATGATCCATCTAAAACCTAACCCATTTTGGGTGTTTTTATTATTTATTCTTATTATCAAGAGTCCTTTGGTCATGTTGGGGCAGATTATAGTCACAATCATTAAAGGCAATGGGTTTGACAATAGTTTTTAAGTAAGGTTTCTTATAATTTTATTCTTTGGATCAATTTTAATTAGGGATTTTGTAATTTTTTATTATATGGTATTTTTCTAGAGAATTTTGGATAGTCGTTCATGAAGGATACTTGCACACATATGAATGGGTAAGATATATATATATATATATATATAGATTCCCTCTTTGCATATATTCCCTAATGGCGAGGAGAATATGTACTATACAATTAGGGGAAATTATATATATATATATATATATAGGTGAATATATGTGTAAGTGTGAAAGGATGGTCTCTCTTGATTCCATGGGTATCTTTGAAGTGGATTCAGGTTGTTGTTGTCAAGGTAAACAAGTTTTGAGGTAGATTCCCTATGTTTAAGACTTTAATTTCTAAATTCCGATAACTTGATTATTTTTACTCATGTTTAAATTATATTATGAAGTAAATATAATATAGTAAATGATCACGGTGATTTGAACAAGGGTTTTCTATGTTTTTTATGCCTTCCCAAGTTTTCTTCTTGCTTTACTTTTATTAAAGCATGTTTACAAGTTTGTTTAAAATCGAAAGAACCTTTGATGTTGGATTTATTTTCTAAAAGGTTTTAAAATATGAAAGCTATTAAAAAATGGGATTTCCAAATAATTATTTTTTATTTTAAATTATAAGGCTCATTTGAAATATTTTAATGTTTTTTTAAAAGAGGTCACCTCTATGGATACTCTCTACTCTAGGGGGGATTCACATGAATCGTGCTGAGAAGTAGACCATAACATGAATGGTGGAATTCCTTGTGTTCATGATTGATTACTCACCACTCACATTTTCTATAGTAATGGATCCTAGGTGTCATAGTGAGAGTTGAGAGATAGTTTCTATTTATTCCTGATTGATAGACTAGATTTTTAGGGAGTATCCATGTGGTCTGTGCCACCATTGATGCTAATTAAGAGTAGCTGGGTTAGTTATTGACTTTGGATCACATTGATAAGTTGACATATGGATTTCTAAACTAGTATTTCTAGGGTATATTCACTCAGTGTTTAGGTATATCTCATGATAACTATTTCACATGTATTTTATTTTCCCTCAGTTTTTTGATGTATCTATAAAATCATTTAAACTATTATGATTCATCTAGAAACTCATACTTTATCACCTGTGATATGTTTTCACTATTTTTATTTGAAATTTCACTTCACTACATGTATCTTATTTTAACGACAGTTTTATAAAGAATTTTATTGTTTAGAAACTATTTTTAGAAAAAGAAAGGAAAATAGTTCTAAACAATAAAAGTCATTATAAAACCATAGTTATTTAGAATCATTAACTTGTTACTTGTTTTGAAAAAGGAATGAAAATCTTATTTTAAATATATGTATTTCAAACTAGCATTATTTGAATTTCAATTTAAAGGTAAGTCATAGGGAGTAGATCATCCAAGTATTCCTACCGAGTTTTAATATTCATTCTTATATTTTTTATTATTTTTCTAGTTTTAGTTTTTACCCAACTATGGTTCAATTATGGAGTGAGGGTGATCTTATAGTTAGAGGTGATCCATGAGGTCACATAGAGGTATGTGTACTAGTTTATTTATTTTTGTGCTACTACTGTTGCTTTATTATTCTTTTTTGTTCATTTATTTATTCATTTACCTCTCATTTATGAGATAAATCATTCCCAAATAAGTTTTATCTGATGCCCTACACTAGTTTACAGCCCGAGAAGATCATGAATGAATTTTAGGCCTTATCACAGGCTAAATTGGGTGACTGATTCATGGTCAAACTGAGTTTTTTCTTGATTAAAAATGATCAATTTTGATAATCAAAGAGATGTAGAGGTTAGTACACTCTTGGGTCACCAAGGAACAAGTCCCCCATACTCTTTATATAGATATAATCATCACTCCTTAAAATTATAGAGGGCGCGATTCCACTATCTACAGAGTGGTACTCTCCCATATTCAAGATCCAGAGGGGAATGTGTCCTCTAGTAGAGTTAGTTCTCCCTCTACTATGGAGTGTAGTAGCGAGGTAAATGCCTTCCAATATGATTCTTATGAGTTTTCATGTGTCACTTGAAATTGGAAATGGGACCCTTGGAGCTGTAGGTAGACTCATCATTATCCTTATTTGGCTATGGAAATTGAGACTTCTATCTTTTTTTGACTGGGGGTTTTAGTATGAGAATATTTGATGCTTGGGTTTCATTTACTCTATATGTATTCATATGGAGTTTATTTCTTTTATTTTATCTCTTGCCTCTTAGTTTGTAGGGTTTCTTACTGAGTATGTTCATACTCACCCTTCTATGGGATATTCCTACTCGTGTTGTGTCTTATACAAGAGATAAACAAATTAGTGGTGACTTTGGTGGACCTAGTATTGAAGGATTATAGTGGCACTTGGAGGGAATGACCATGTTCTATAGTCAGTTTTAGAGATTTTGGGTTTATCTCTCTTCTATTTACCTTATTCCAACTGTTTTTAGGTTGGGACCTCTTTTCTAGTTAGGCATGTATTTTACCCTTATACTTTTTTATTACTATACTATACTTTGATATTTATTATAGAGGTTCTTTAATGAATTGTTTACTCTTTAGAGGCTTATGTTTCCTTATATATCGATACTGTTGAATAGATTTGGTTATGCGAGTGTGTACCAATACATTAGTCCAATACCTCCCATTATAGTGACATGTGTTATCAACACTTTTCGCCAGCCCCTATCTTATTAAAGGTGGGATTATGGTGTTACTCTTGGAATACTTCTAACCCAGATGGGTTCTTAGTGGGTTGGGTCATGATAGAGTGATATCAATGTTGTTTTTCCCCAGTTCAGTGTTTGGGGTTGGACATATCATGAGGATTGGTTTGGGGAACTTAGGGAAATAATGTCAGAGTGTCTCAAGCTTGGATATCAGGCCAGAGAACCCAATGATGGTGCGATGACTAACATATCCATACACCAGGATTCTAATTACTTGTTTCTTTACTCGACATACCTAGATATCAGTTGCAGGAAAACTAATGGTACATGAATTGTATAGTATTGGGTATTTTTCCTTTTATATTCTTAAGTTATCTCCCTAGTTATGCTCATCTAACCTTGATATGTCTTGTTAATTTTTAGGAATCTAATACAATGACATCCATATAAGATACCTATATAGGGCTGTGAAGATGACTTGTTCAACGATGAGACCTTAGTTCACAGACATATCCATGTTGTGTTCCCTTCATGTTATCATGGAGAAATTCTTACCCCTATTAGGTAGTGCATAGATCTACCTCCAGTGGTTTAGACAGACAATTGATTACGTGTTGGGGAATCAATATCTCTAAAAGGGAAGGACAATGTTGTTCATAATATTAACATGTTATATGAGTTTTGGTGACATATAACACTGAGGTTTCTGAGTAATACAGACCCTTAAACAGTGGCGGATTGACTTGAGGTAGTAGACTGAGTTTTTTGACTTTTTCAGACCCTTGTTGATTAGGTGGTTTCACTGGAAACCAATATTCTTCATGAAGATGCATGGAACTGGTGGGATTTGACCATTAAGACCCATGATGAGATGTATCTATCATGTAATTAATTTGATCAGTTTTTATATGATGAGTATTACCCTTTGAGTTTATTCTTTGTGTGGATCCATGAGATTATTGAGTTTTAGAAGAGTGATATGTCAGTTGTTTAGTATTCCTTGAGGTTTACTGACCTCAAACACTGCTATCCCAGGAATGTAAGTTTGATTAGGTCCTTCATAGGAACATCCAATCCAGCATAGTCTCATTATAGATTCCCACTTATGATGGAGTGTTGGAGTGTAATTTGGATATAGAGAACTTTATTATAGAGGGATGCTAAGTAGATAGAGATAGTAGTGGATATCATGGGGCTAAGTCATCTGTGGAATATAGAAGGATACATTTTATAGGGTATATGTGTATGATACATACTCATTCCTAGACTTAGACATGTGGATCTACATCACAAGGTTCATACATGGGGTTCGGTCAGCCTGAGGAGGGATGATGATATGCTTGTGAAAGGAAAGGTCACATTGCTCATGATTTCCTGACCCAAAATGATGCAAATAGTGGATAGGTAGTGGATAGACCTATGAAACATATGAAACATCATGATTAGGGATATCACAATAATGGTTAAAGCATCCCTTAGGGAGGTGGTGTGGAAAGAGGGGTGGGTGGAGCCATGGAGGGAGGATGTGTAGGAGTAGAATGATGTTGCGGCCTACTCCTACCATCACCACCTGGTGTCCTACACCAGGCTCATAGGGCTAGTGGTTGAGGTAATGGATAGTTTTAGGCTATGGAGGGATATGATCAAGCTATTCATGAGATGATTTGAGGAATGATCTCTGTATTTTATACTTTATACCGAGTACTTATAAATACAGGCACAAGTCATTCCTTCATCTCTATATCCCTTGTATGAGAGTTAAATATTTTAGTACAATCATTGGACCATCATCTATGGATAGAGTTTCTTATATAGAGTAATTCTTAAATATTTCAAATCTATCATAAATGTGAGTTAGCAATCATTGGAGAGAGTTTCTCATGGGATATATTGGGTTTTGTGATGAAACCTTATGATATCATTCTAGTTATAGACTAGCTATTTACAGTGCATGATCATATAGTTTGTCATCATAGGAGAGTTAGATTATTATGTGCTCAGGAGATGAGATTATCTTTCATGGTTGATAAATATATTATGGATGAGAAAGTGGGTATCATGTGTAATAAGCTATAACCTATCACCCATTAGCTGGAGAATTTATCCCTTAGTTTAGTAGGATCTTCAGGAATTTAGCTTCCAAAAGTGCTGGATGAATATATGGATATCTTTACCAATGATGTTTTAGGACTACATACAAGGTGGGATATGAAGATTTTCATTGACTTGCACCCTGATACTACATCAATATCTTATACAGAGCATCTAATGGCTCCCACCAAGCTCCAGGCATTGAGGGTGCAGTTGGAAGACCTTAAAGAGAAAGGTTTAATTAAAACCAGTGTGTCCCTCATGAAATATTTAGTGTTGTTTGTGAAAAGATGAATGGTGGCTTGAGGATTTTCATTGACTACCATCGCCTAAATTAGGTTAATATTAAGAACAATTAACCATTTTTAAGGATTGAAGACCTTTTTAACCAGTTGAATGGTGTGTGTTGGTTTTAGAAGATTGATCTCTTGCCTGGCTACCATTAGTTGAGGGTTCAGGAGGATAACATTTCGAAGATGATATTCTAATGTTTCTATAGACATTATGAGTTCTACTGATGCCTTTTGGAGTGATGATTCCATTGTTGTGTTTATGTAACTTATGAACCAGATATTCCCACCATGCTTGGACTATCTATTACATCCTTTTATAATATTTATATGAGGAGGATCATAATAAGAATTTGAAGATGGTCCTAGACTTACTCTAGGAGTGCCGATTATATGGTAAGATCTCAAAGGGTCAGTTAGAGATTTTAGAGTTTCATTTTTTGGGGGCATGTCATCACTGAGTATGATGTAGCTATAGATTTAGTGAAGATTGATGTAATGATTTCTTAGGAACCACCTAAGAGCATGTTGGAGGTAAATAATTTTCTTTGTTTTTTAGGGTACTATTGAAGGTTCATGGAATAATTTTATAGGATTACAACCTCTTTTACTATCTGATGTGGAAAGGGCAGTTGTTTACCAAGGATGAGAAGCGTTAAAGATCCTTTAAGGAAACTTAGAAAAGGATAACCAATGATCCTATAGTGAGACTAACAGATGAGGGCATCGAGTACATGGTATTTTTTTATGCCTCTAGAGCTAGGATCAGATGCATTTTAGTGGAGGGGTAGGTAGTGATCACTTATGGGTTGAAGTAGTTGAGACCCCATGAGAAGAACTATACAACCCATGAATTGGAGTTGGTAGTAATAGTATTCACCTTTAAGATGTGAAGGTATTATCTTATAGGTGGTAAATTTCTTGTTTACTCAAATAACTAGAGTCTCAAGTACATCGTCACCTAGATAGGTATCAACATGAGATAGAGGCATTGGTTGGAATTCCTAAAGGACTAGACCTTCGAGATAGTCTACACTATAGGGAAGGGAAACGTATTGGAAAATCCCCTTAGTAAGAAATCCTATTCTCATTTGGTAGATGAGGTGTAAGAGTATTTGAACTCATTGCACCTTATTATGGTGGAGGATAGGTGTGAAAATTACCTTCAGTTGATGGCAGTGACTCCAATGCTTTTTCAGTGTGTGAGAGAGTGTAACGTATCGGATCCATATGCCACTCAAAGGTGCCTCATACCCAGTTGGCCACATAGCCACAAGTGCATTTCCCAAAATTCAAGAGGTAGCCGAGTAGCAGCGAGGGTATAGGTGTGATATTGGGTAAACTATGCCCTCATTGGAAAAGTGTAAAACATTATAAAAAATAAAAATACAATAGCAAAAGCAATAATACCAGGCAAAAAAAGTAAACAATAGATGGCTGACAACATAACAACCAGATGTCATAGCATACAAAAGATGATGTTTCATGTCACATGTTCTAGGAAAACATCCAAAATAAGTCACACTACAGTATTACATGATAAAATTAACTACAATACAAAAGGAGAAAAGAAACTCAAAATCATATCAAGCCTCATCTTAGTACCATTCTCTCCTGCTCCTAAGCAGAAAATAAAGTACTCGGAGAGGGGAAATTGTCCTTATCAACACTTGAAAAAATATATTCTATTTAGGAACAAAATCATGACCCAAAAAGGGTGTGAGACTAAATCTCAAAAGGCTACCAACCAAGATCTATGCCCATATGTCAGTGAATATATATAACAAGCCGTGTACAATAGTGAAAGCAGAAAGTTAGGAAGTACTCAAAAGTAAAAAACACTACAATCACTAGTTTCCATTTATAATCATTTCATGTTCTTGAATAGTTCAAATACATTGAATTATATAAGTCTTAGAATCCAGCCTAAGCCTAACAATTTTTGTATAAAATTGAGCACAACAGATGTCCCAAAAAACCATCTAAATAATTATAAGAGAAGACCAAATCCAAACTAGTGATTTGGCCTGGTAGACGCATCATAAGTCATTTAATTTAATTGTTCAAATTAAATATTATTCTATACTTGAAATTCTTAAGTTGAAATTCAAGTATTACTCATGGTGTAAAACCACCTACATCCTACAATCCCATTCGTACGATCCTTTTAGGAACTCAGACTCACTCTAGGTGTGGTGAGAGTATATATCTACTGGGATATCCTTGGATACTATAAATAATACCCTAGTATCTCCCAATACATATAAAAATTTCTATTAGAACCCTTCTATGGTATATCGCATTCCATGACTCATTTTTCCTTTCAACATAGTCTCCATGAGCCTGACCACTACATATGTGGCTCGCTCATGACTTAAAATTACAATAGCCTATTTGAGTATGTTTGTGCCATCCCTCAATGGATCCATGGGTCACCTGAGGTATAAGATAAAATAGTCACATGAACCTGTTCATGGAATTATAATCATAATTCATGATTCTCCCATTAATATTTACCCTTTTATCATTTAAGATTCAATTATAATTTCATTAGGCATTCAATGGTCAAAACAAAAAATCATCCAATATAATCTCAAGTAAGGACCAACCTCATAAGGCTTAGCTTATCAATTACCCACATGGGAAAAAATTCTCATAACAAGCAATGCATGTAAATTAAACTATTACATGGATTTGAAAATAATAAACTCACATAAAAAGATTCACATAATAATCTACACATATAAATTAAACTATTAAATGGATTTAATAATAATAAACCCATGTGGTCACATATCATATAACAAGACTATCATGTAATTTAAACTATCACAAGTCTCAACAATCAATTATCTCACGTGGGAACATTTTGTATAAGAAGAAATACATGTAAATTAAAATATTACATGTCTATAACAATAATAAATCACATGGTCACATATCATATATCAAGCCTGTCATGTAATTTAAAATATCACAAGGCTTAAGAATAAATTATCTCACATAGTAAAATCACTTATTCAACCAACTTCATTTTAAACAACCCAAGAAGGGATAAAAAGGCATGCCTCATAGGAATCCTAGTCCAAATGTCCTTAAATGGTCATTCAAAGGAAACACACCCATGAGGTGGCCCTTAATCAAGGTAAAAACCTAATTCATAATTTAAAACACTTATTCAACTACCTAAACAATAATAGTAAATACAAAGGGTTAATTATAAATCAAGAAATACCCAAAAAATGGGCACACAATACTTCAATATATATAAACATCTTGACAATTAACAAAAGGCACGAGACCAACTCCCTCATACTTGTATAACTTTCCTCGTCCAACTTTTGCCTCGAATTAAACCTAGAATAGAGTAGATCTAAAAAAACATAAATGATGAAGGTTAAAAAACTAGATTGAGAGAAGAAATCATGAATAACGAATCAAGAGGAACTAAGAACTCATTGAGGGGATTCCAACACATCTGATGGTGTTTGAATCGGATTTTGGATGACGAATCAGGAAGAAAATATTCCTCTATCACTGCTATTCAAGAAACAGATGGTGAACCCTATGTGCGGTTTGAGAAGACAAGGATACTTCCCATTTTAACAAATTTAAAAAAAGTACATGCTGTGTATTTTCAAATACACAATGTGTATATGCCAAATTTTCCCTCTTCTTACGAATTCCCTTCCATGTCATTAAAAGCTCATGCTGACATCAATACATGACGTGTACTGGGAATACTTAGTGTGTATCCCTCCAGTCACATTGTGTAACATTCCTGTAGCCATCAATCAGCCTATTTTTCCTCAGTTTTCTTAAGTACAAACAAAAAAGAAAAGATCTGTACCTTAGAAGAAGAACCATGTTCTTACAAACTTTCCCCTCTAAAACAAATTTTCCCAAATTTCCCTTCCAAGGGTGGTAAAGGAAAATCTGAGAATAACTCTAACCATTATGATTTTACATTGGCCTCCCTATCCCGGGTCTCATCCTACACTTGACTTTGCTTCCATGGAACCCATACTAATGGAACAGACCAACCATGGAGAACCTTTGAGCTACGATCCAAAATTCATATAGAATTACTCTCAAAGGATGGATCCACCTACAAATCAACTTCCTCAGGATGAAAAGCATGAGATGAGTTTGAAAAATAATGTTGCAACTAGGAAATGTGGAAAATTTCGTGCATATCTCAGTACCTATCAGGTAACTACAACTGATAGGAAACTGACCCAACTCTTTCTAGAATCTCAAACTGCCTAACGTATCTCGGTGAAGGCTTACCCTATCTCCTGATCCTTTTGTGTCCCAACCTCGGTGCAACACGTAGGAAAAATTTACCCCTGACCATAAACTCTAGAGGTCATCTGCAGCGATCAACATAAGATTTATGATGAGACTACATAGTAGCCATTCACTTAAGAATCAACTGAACCTATTCAGTGGTCTTCTAGACAAGAAGAGGTCCCAACATAGCTGCCTCTCCTACCTCTAACCAACACAAGGGTGATCAAAATAGTCTACCATACAAAGCCTCATATGGAACCATCTGAATAGTATCTTGGAAACTATTATTATAGGTGAACTCAACCAGGGGTATCTATCTATCCCAAGAACCCCGTAAATCCAAGACACGTGCCTATAGCATGTCCTCCAAGACTTGAATTGTGCACTTTGACTGGAATTATATCTGAGGGTGGTAAGCTATGCTCAGAAGAACCTGTGTACCTAGCACCCTCTCTAGCCCTTTCCAGAAATGAGAAGTAAATCTAGAATCCCTATCTGAAATGATAGAATGTGGGACCCTGTGCAGTCGTACAATCTCTTGGATTTAAAAACTCTGAATCTCATTAACTCTGAAGGTTTACTTGATCAACAGTAAATGTGTGACCTTCATGATATTTTCAAGAGAAAATCAGACAACATAGTTACCATGACACCTCCTATGTCAAAAAACCCCACAAAGAATGCCCCTGAGTATTCTAATGATGCTATCAGTGTGTTTTCCTTTAACTGGATGAACCCAAACACAACTGAGGTCATATCAGCGACCTCACAACAAAGAATGGTCGAACCCCAATCGACCTCATCAAAACTGGTCACATAATCTTTCCTCAAAAGACATTTCAAACTTTCACACCACACCCAACTTAAACTTTTAGAGTGTTCAAACTGGTTCACTTGAAATATACACGAGGAAAAAGAAGGATAACGATTCAAACCATCATTGGATGACTTATCTATGAAATGTCCAGCTTAGGAGTCCGATATGTTACAATAGAAACACAAAAATTATCCCATGGCACTACACATCCACAACAATACCATTCACCGAATCCCATACCAGTCTCTCGATGACACTCCTTTATCAAACCATCCAATGACCATTTAAAAAGGGTCTTTCCATAGCACGAGCAAAAGCATAAACTAGATCCATCCTACTGGAATCATTATCCCTTCTTAATGAATAACATCTAAACCTGACTACAAGTCCGAGATAACCTCATATTCATCAACTAAAAGTCCAAGGAACTCACCAAGGTTTTCCATACTCCCTGTTACAAGTGAGATATTGGTACAAGGCCAAAATTCCACATAAGAACACTAACTGAACCCAGAGCATCATTCACCTGGTGGCCACATTAAGGAAAACAAAAAGCATCTAGAGTCTATCCAAGGTGTTCCTACATGGGAACCCAAGTATCACTTAGGATTAACCAAGCCTCATCTAAAACCTTGCATCCAGGGCACAACATAGAAAGAGATCACGAACTAGCCCAACGACTTTCAATTATAGCGCGACGTATAACTGACGCTCTCTTAGTGTATCTGGGATGATGTAAATATAGGGGACATGCTTGTCTATTAAGGAAGATCACACTAAGAGTATTTCAAGGATTACTAGAAAAAGGATAGATGAACCACTACTAGATGACCTCTTGAAAGAAACTCAACTTCACTTGCTGACACATCATCATTTAACAAAAAACAATGCATTTATCCCAAGGAATTTTCGTGATAGCTCATGATTAACCACTGAGGTCTATCCATGATCATCAGTACTGAAAAAGGGATTCACACACAGCCAACCACAACAATGTTGTGCTTCTAAGAAAGTATCAACATGAAACAAGACACCAAGACTCAATGGAATTCAAGTAGAATTGACCATTTCTGAATGGTCCTTGATTGTGATCCTTATACCTAGAAGGACACATTTGAACAGAACCGATGTGAAATTCCCCACCTAGGAGTGTCTTAGATGCTGAGAAGAAAGAAAAAATGCTCTCAAATGAGCTTGTTCAGAACCAACTTAAACACCTGAGTGTTGTTCCATGATCCACAATCACCACATAATATTACTTGGCATGAAAGATGAAATTAAACTGATTGGCATGTCAAAATACCCATGTCCCAAAAAATCCTCCTAAGTAGTGGGGTTAATGTGGTTCCATAATGCCCAGATCACTCTACTCTAGAGATAACCTGAGAACATACACAATAGCTCAAATCTCAACGATTTAACCGAACTCAACGATTCATTTTAACATTTAATACTCAAAGGGTACCACATATGCCAACATATACTACCCTAAGTTTACAAGAACTAAAGGACCATTATGGTTAATATTCATAGGTTGTGAACCCTATCCATCCTAGTACCAAATGGATCACACATGAAATTTCTAAAAATAACATCATATACCCGACCATTTATATGGATGACGATGTACTAAGTCACCCACCACTTAATGAAAAAGTGGTTCACACAACCTTCTAAGTAGCTGTCCATGCCTGAGGAATGTCTATCCTACTGAGCTGAGCATTCCTTAACGATCATTCTCATATTAAGTGTCATGATACAACCAAGCTCACAGATCAAAAGCATGGATATCAAAATAGGACAGGTCAAAATCTTCCTCTAAGAAATCACCCATATTCTTTCCCGATGGATTAGGTTTAGGTTTCAAAAAATGACAGATAATAAAAAAATCCCACTACTAAAGTTAGTTCTAGTCAAGTAAAACACTGAGAGGCATCCTACACAGAATCCTCAAATGATAAACAAAAAAGGAATCCTACAACATGGATCCTCTAAATGATACACAAGCGAGGGATCCTACATGGGACTCCCTATAATATCATAGGTCAAGAGAGATAGATCACAACTCATATTAGATTAAAATCATCAACTAGGTTGGTCCAAACACCCAACCCATCATTCACACCCAATTTCACTCTTAGATGACAAATTAATATGATAATTATAGGAAGAACCTATCAATTTAGATAGAATCCCCAAAACACCCATTAGGATTCCTAGAAATGCTCCATGGGTTTCACCATAATGATCTACGTGGAAAACTACCCATAAAGGACTACTCATATGTCCAAAACTGAAAAAGGGGGCTAAAATAGGAAAAGAACCTCAAAGGGTACCAAAAGAAAAGTACATGACATGTTGAAACAATACAAGACATATATCCTCAAGCTATCACATGGTCGTGTACTCCCACCAACCTGGGTGTTTAAACACACCAGGTACATAACCTATAAGACCGGTACATAGCGTGTACCTGACATAGGGTACATGCTAGTGTCCCTCAACCAGCTTGGTCATTTACCTAGTCAAGCCATGTACGTATACACGACATGCTACCTACATAGGACCTGGCTATGTAAAACTACATGGTGTGTACCTAATGTACATGGTCATATACTTGTCCCAAACCAAAATTCCATGTTCTAACTCACACTTCTGGACACACAGTGTGTACACATAGTACATGGTGTGTACTTAAGAAATTTTTTTATTCCTGAACATAAGAACACAAGGCATGTGTTCATAGAACCACACATAGTGTTGTTTGAGTTTCTGAATAGAAGGTCCCTGGAAATTCCTTGAAACCCCCATTTTTGAAAGGTAAACCAAAGGTATGCCAAATTACGATCTGTGGGGGCCTATACTCACCATGAATCAAACCTTGGAATCCATCTACCTCATATTGTAACACAATTCAATTTAACGCATCAATATGATCCACCAAATTCCGATCCAAGAGGGCCCACACACCTCAGAGACTAAATTTTGGAATCCATCCAATTTGAACCATTTCATGTACCAATATACCTATCACAACAGTAGTCATATCTATCATAGTACACATCAAAATAACATGCAATCAACAATTATTTTTAAATGTCATGGATAGAATGCATGAAATGAAATTTCTAACAAGTTCCTATATGATGAATGAGATGGAATACCCTCATACTATCAGGTTTCAAAAAAAATAGAACCACAATAATATCATTAATAAAAATACAATACAATTGTGTCATCCAATGGTGAAATCGAATCAACTGTAACAGCTCAAAATCCAAAAATCACAATTCAATCAAGGTAATTTAGATTTTCCCTGTACACAGGGTAGCTAATCTCAGGCATAGTTTATTACCAAACTCCATTGAATTTCTATCCCTATCTAATGTAAACAAATAGTAAGACAAAAAAAAAATATTCCTCTAATACCACTTTGTAACATCCCATATCCGGATGCCACTCAAAGGTGCCCTATACCTGGTTGGCCACATGGCCTCAAGAACATTTCCCCAAATTCCAAAGGCTTCCTACTAGTAGCGATGGACTAAGTGTGATAGTGGGGAAACCATGAACTCAGTGTAAGAGTGTAACACAATGGAAAGAATAACAATATGATAGTGGATCTAGTAATACTATACAATAGAAGTAAACAATATAAGACTAACAACATAACATCCAGATGTCATAACATATAAAGGATGATACTGCATGTCACATGTTCTAGGAAAATATCCAAAATAGGTCACACTATAGTAATACATGATATAAGTACCAAAAATACAGAATTAAAAAAGAAACTCAAAAGCATCACAAGTCTCAACTTCATCTCATGCTCTCTTGCTCCTAAGATGAAAATCAAGTACCTGAAGAAGGGAACTTTCCCTTATCAACACCTGCAACCATATAATCTATTTGGTTCCAAAATCATGACCTAAACATGGTTTGAGACTAAATCCTATTAGGCAACCACCCAAGATCTATGTCAATATGTTAATGAATATATATAATAGGAAGTGTACAATAGTGAAAGCAGTAAGCTAGGAAGTACTCAAAAGTAAACAGTCCTACAAGAATTGGTTTTAATTTACAATGATTTCATATTCTTTAATAGTTCAAATAAATTTAATTATATAATTCTCTAAATCTATCCTAAGCCTGAAAATCCCTATATAAAAATGAGCACAATAGATATCTCAACAGACCATTTAAACAAGTATAAGAGAAGACCAAATCCAAGGTTTTACTTTGTCCTGGTAGACGTGTCATAAGTCATTTCATTTAATTATTCGAATTAAATCTGATTATGTCCTTGACATTATTAATTTTGAATTCATGTATTAATCTTGGTGTAAAAAAACTTACATCCTACAAGCATGTTCGAACGATCCTCTCAAGAACTTGGTCTCACTTTAAGTTTGGTGTGAGTATACGTCAATTAGGGCATCCTTGGATCCCATAAATAAGACCCAAGTATCTCCCAAGACATACAAACATTTCCAATAGAACCCGTCCATGGTATCCCTCATGTTGGAACCTTGGATGTTTTGTGCATGAATTGGAGTATAGTTTGTGTTTGTTGTCAATCCTCAGTGGAAGTTTAGAACGTGTACCATCAAGGTGATCATACAGTTCAAGCAGAAAATAGTATTAAAGATGGCGCCGTTTCCCAGTGTTTGCCAAATTTTTGGGCCTCAAAACTTGAAATATAGAGAAATGTGTTTTTGGAAAAGATACTTGTGCACCGAGGCCTTGGAGGCTTGGAAACTTGCACACCTGATGTTTTTCAGAATGAGAAAATGAAAATATGGCAAAGGAAAGAGGGTCGTGAAAGTATTGGTTTGGTCGCGCAAGTGACTTGCGTGCCAATACCTTAGTGGATTGGAAAGTTGTGTGCCATTTGAACATTTTGTTTTGATCATAAAAATATGGCAAAGTAAATAGGGGCGTCCAAGATTGGAATTTGATCGCGCAAGTGTCTAGGAGGATAGAAGGGTTGCACGCCGAGACTTGCGCGTCGAGGGAAGACTTGCGCGCCGCCGCACAGGGTATCCGAATGACTATAAATAGAGGACCAAACCTATTCATTCTACACGAACTTTGGACTTGAAGAAATTTAGAGCTCTTGTCGTGCAGGTGTTGAAGTTGCGCAAGTGTTGGTGGGTCGCGTAAGGTGGAGCAGAGCGACAGTTGTTTATTTCCCGCCCAGTAGTCATGCAAGTGATTTGGTGATACTTGTGCTCCAGAATTAAAGTTGCGCGACAGGTTTCCATTAGGTTTCAAAATCTTCTTGAGTTGAAAATAAGTTGAGTCACACAAGTTTGGATTTAAAAAAGACTGAATCACACAAGTGTTGAAGGTGGACTTACGTGACAGTTATAACTTGCGCGTCGTCCTTGAAAGCTGCATGCCACCTTGGAGTTGCGCGCCAGGTGCTGTTGAGGCTTACTGGTTGTCTTGGTGCAGCACGAAAGTTATAGATCAGTTCACTAGATATAGTTGGACTTCAACAGAGCATGCACATAATGCAGAGGATGTATTCATTAAGCAATGAGGAAGAGACCTTCACGTCTATAAACTGAGTGGGACTTCACCAATGGCAGTGAGCCAGGGGGAGTCAACGGGAGTGACCAGAGGGACGCAGTGATCTATCCCTGAACAATTTTAAAGGAAGTGAGACTGGGATAGAGTGACTGTGCCCGAACCTTTGTAATCCATAACTAGTGAAGAATAGTGGAATTTGGTATGCCCGACAACTTGTCGGCGTATGCACCTTGGTCGTAGCCCTTAGCAGTGAACCAAGTAAAATTTGCTGTGTCATCTCTTTGCTTATGAATGTTTCATTACAGATCATATTATTCATACAGGTTTAACTATTTCCTACCAATGTGGGAATAAGATCCTCAGTTTAAAAGAAAAAGTTGTCATCCTGATTCACCCCTCCCCTATCAGGGTGTCCTAGGGTCCTACACCTCATTCCATGACTCATTCGGCCTTTCTATATAGTCTCCATGATCCCGACCACTACATTCATGGCTCTCTCATGACTTAACATAACAATAAATTATTTGAGTCCTTCTATGGTATACCTCAATGAATAAATGGGTCACCCAAGGAATAAGATACAATAGTCACATGAACTCATTCATGGCATTCTAATCATAATGCATGATTTTCCCATTGCCATTTACCCTTTTATCATTTAAGATTCAATTATCATTTCACTAGGCATGAAAAGGCCAAAACCAAAAAGAGTCCAATATAATCTCAAGTAGGGACCAACCTCATAAGGCTTATCCTTTCAATTACTCACATGTAAAAAAATTATCATAATAAGAAACACATGTAAATTAAACTATTACATGTCTTTGATAATAATAAACTCACATGGGAAAATTCACATAATAAAAAACACATGTAAATTAAACTATTACATGGATTTAATAACAATAAATTCACATGGGAAAATATCATATAAAAATTCTATCATGTAATTTAAACTATCACAAGGATCAACCATAAATTATCTCACATGGGCACATTTCGTATAAGAAGATATAGATGTAAAGTAAACTATTACATGAATATAACAATAATAAATCACATGGGAACATATCATATATCAATCTTATCATATAATATAAACTATCATAAGGATTAAGAATAAATTATCTCAAATGGTAAAATCACCTATTCAACCAACTTCATTTAAAACAACCCAATATGTCATAACAAGGCATGACTCATAGGCATCTTAGGCCAAATGACTATAAACGAACATTCAAAGGAAACACACCCACGGGGTGGACCTTAATCAAGGTAAACAACTTAATTCATCATTTAAAACACTTATTCAATTACATAAATAACAATATGCAATAATAAGGGTTAATTTTAAATCAAGAGACACCCAAAAAATGGGTACGTGACACTCCAACATATATAAAAAACTTGAAAATTAAAGAAAGGCATGACATCACCTACCTCGTACTTGTACGACTCTCCTTGTCCAGCATTGACCTCTAATTCAACATAGAATGAAGTAGATATACAAAATGATCATAAAAACTCAAGTTTCTATAACTATATTGAGATAAGAAATAATGAATAACGAATCAAGAGGAATAGAGAACTCCCTGAGGGGATTCTAACGCATATGATGGTGTTCAAATCAGAGTTTGGACGATGAATTGGAAGTAAAATCTTCCTCTAGTGTTGCTGTTCAAGAACCAGGTAGTAAGCCCTATATCTGTTTTGAGAAGATGAGGCTACTGTCCATTTTAACAAATTTAAAAAAAGTACACACCATGTATTTTCAAATACAAGACATGTATATGTCAAAATTTTCCTCTTCTTATGACTACCCTTCAACATCATTAAAAGGTATTGCCGACATCAATAGATGATGTGTACTAGGATTACACAGTGTGTATCCCCCATTCACATTATGAAAAATTCATGTAGCCAACACTCAGCCTATTCTTCCTCACTTTTCTTAAGTGCAAACCAAAAGGAAAATATATGTACCTTAAAGTACGAACCAGGATCTTATAGAGAGGTTTAGTTGAGAGATGTTAATTGTGATGTTTTATGTGAACAAATATCCTCAAAAGATTAACTTGATGTTTTTTTTGAAGGTGTGGATAACACCCTCATTTTTTTGTGAAATACGATGGTTATGGTCATCTTTTGTGAGGATTTGTTGAGGGAGTTTATAGCCCCCTTTGGATGTATATCAGGGTGTGGAAAAGATGTAAAGGGGCCATTGGTGATAGTTTTTTTGGGCTAGCATGAGGTAGAGAATTACTGAGTTTTTTATTTATGCCTCACATGTCAAGAGATAATGGATGAACATCAGGTTCTAATGGGTTTATCTCAACCTATTGAGATCCCAAAATGGAAGTGGGATGATATATAAATGGATTTTATGATAGGGATTCTGTGGAAAATGAGATGCCACGAAGCTATCCAGGTGATTGTTGACCGACTTACCAAGTTGGAATAGTTCTTTCTATTAGAGAGTAGATATCAGTTGAGAGTTGGGGGTTGTCATACATATATAATATCACGAAGCTTAATGGGGTACCCATGATGTTTTTCTCCATCCACGATTCTCGATTCATGTCATGATTATGGAGAGGCTTGCAGGAGGCTTTTGGGACCCAATTATAGATTAGCACAATATTCCATTTAGAGAATATACCGAGATCTTTAATTTTCAACTCTGGAAAGAGTTGGGATGATCAATTTAAATTGGTGGTGTTCACTTATAATAACAATTATCACTCCACTATCGACAAGAAACCTTTGAGGCACTATATAAGATACCTTGCAGGCCACCCTTATACTAGACTGAGATTAGAAATACATCTATTATTGGACTAAAACTGGTGTAAGAAATGATAGTGAAGGTTCAAGTGATCTCCAAGAGCATGAGGGAAAATCTGTGTCAACATAAATATTATTGTAACCAATGTGATATACTTTTATAGTTTGAGTAGGGTGACCGTTTTTTCACAAGATTCTCCCCATGATGACGGTTGTAGATATTTGGATAGGGAAATAGGCTATTACTGAGATTCATTGGTCCATTTTAGATCTTTCAAAGGTTTGGTGAGGTTTCTTACCACTTGGCCTCCTCCCCACAGTTTTATCGAGTATATAACATTTTCTATGTGTCGTAAATGAGGATATACATCTACAACTCTAAGAACATTATTGACTAGGGCGAGTAGGACATTGAAGATGGAGCCACCTTCTCAGAGTACCCAGTGGAGATCGACAATCCGTAGGAGAAGATCTAGAATATATAGACCATTAATTTGGTTTGAGTGCTTTGGAAACATGAAAATATGTAGGAGAACTTTTGAGAACAAGATATCCAGATGTAGGCTTAGTACACCCAAATTTTTGTTTGTATTGTGCTTTTCAGGGTGAAAATCCTTGAATAAGGGGAGAATGTAACAACTCTAGTTTCTATAGTTTGATATTTTGAATATTTATATAAATATATATGGATGTTTCTTTAGAGTTGGTGCTATGTTTTGGGTGTTGTAGGACCTCATGATTAATATAGTAAAGGTATTAATATATATTAAAACATTCCCTAGCATATTTTCAGAATAAATTGTTTATCCATTGATTAGGACCTAAAATGGAAAATCCAAGAGCGTGGTTGTGTCTAGAACATGGGTTTTACCCTAATAATGACATAAGGTTGGTTATGAATAGAATATTCATGGAATGCATTCATTGGTGGGTACATTAATTAAATTAAATATTAATTTAATTTATTAAATGTTTAACCTAGCCTCTCAACTATTTAAACACCATTATGGAAAATCTATAGGGTCATCTGTGTAACTATGAGATATTAGAAAGGAGGAGAAGGATATATCTATTGGAATTTATGACTCAGGTACATGGATCAATGATAATTGATCAAGGAGAATTGTAGGATGAATGATTAACAATGAACATAGTAGGATATCCACCTTCATCATTAACAGATGATTTATTCACTAAATATCAATCTATTCTTGAGTTAAGACTCATTATTTTATAGATTTATGTCTTTTTGATTCAAGTAAACATGCATGGATTATTATTAGATTAATTTTTCTTGGATCATAATATTTTCTTGATTCATTTTTGAATTAGAATTAGGATTCTCATTATTGGATTTTGGTGTGCCTATGTTTCATGACTTTTTATCCCTAACATATATAATAATTAGCCAAGATCACATCATCCAATGCTGATTTCACTTTGTTCTCATGATTCTATTATGACCAGTCATCATGTTCTTTATCTTTGGATCATGGGATTGGTGATTTGACATTGTTTAGTTGGTTTGAGCATGATCAAACCACCAAAATCATAACAAATATGAGAATGACCTAGGAATCTATAGTTTATGGATGGTTTAAGTAATATTTATGGAATATAGGCATTTAATTCATGGATCGATACCCTGAATGATGATGAGAGGCATGACAACTACTGCTTGGGTGACCAGAGTTCCATTTTTCAGCCATTGAAGGACAATAATCAATAAAAAAACACCTTTACCTATGAATTCATCCATTTTAAGTGATTCAAACAGTAAAGTATGTGGTGGGAATGGAAGATCTAGAAACTTCATGAAGAGAATAATTCATTTTCTGTGAGAAACACAACTACACATCTTGTATCTTAGAGGAACATACACCATGTATCTTGGGATCTTACGACAACTAGGGTTTCATCTTAAGTTAAGTATCACACACCACGTGGCTTGACAGACACACCATGTGACCTAACTTGGGTATCTAGGCTATGTTCCAAGGACACACTCCCAAGGGGTGGTGATACTGGCTTTCAATGATGGCTTAGAGTGGGAGACTCTCTTATGGCAGAGGCGTATGCAATGTTGAAAGGTATCGAGCTATGCCATTCCCATAATCTTATGCTTGTGTCGGTGGAAACTGACTTAGCTATTCTTCACGGGTCGATGCGAGGGATGCTTCACATTCCATGGACCATTGCCTACATTATTCGAAAATTCAAGTGTCTTCTAGATTCATAGGTGATACTTAGTCACACATGGCGTGAGGGGAATAAGGTTGCAGATTTTTTGGCCTCCAGAATTACCATCGGCGATCAAAGTCTTTTTTTTTCTACCTTGGGATCTCTTCCACAAGCATGTGATAGTTTTTTAGGGAAAATGCCTTGTGACTTCATTATTTTATACCTCCTTAGTCTTGTTTTTTATGGGGAATTTACCATATTGAATTTTTAATTAAAAGGTAATGTTGGGTGTCCTTGTAGGTACACACTGTGAGTGTGTGTGTGTGGGTGGGTGGGGGTGAGGGTGGGGTATATGGATAGCTGAACTGTGTACTGAGAGAACACTCCCATGACCCCAGGTGAACATACATGCCATTTATCTATAGGGACACACTATGTGGAGCCACATGGAAACCCAAAACTTGTCCAAATAAGGATACTCCTAGGACTTTGGGTAAAGTCACATGTCATGTGACCCCATGTGCACACCATGCACTTTTCTAGGAAACTATTAGCTTATATATATCCTTCTTTAAGACTCATATTTGGGCCCAAAAGAAGCCTTTATTAAGTAATTTTCCGTATAAGATGTGATCATAGCCTTTATTTTGGAATTAGAGATGTGATTCTAGGTGATTTAAGAATGATACTTATTCAATGATGCTCAATAGGAGGCATTGATTAGGTTTGATCATTAGAGAGATGAAAGGGTTGGTACTCCCCTGATGTATCATGGAACAAGTCCCACATACTATTTATATAGGTAGAGTTAGTACTCCCTTTCATTAAAGATGTTATAGGTCCTATATCTACCTAATGTTACTCCCCTATCTTTTAGATCTGATAGGGAGTGAGTCCCCCTTTGGGGTTAATGCTCCCTTGATTTTGGAGCACAATAGTGAGGTGCAAGCCCTCCACTCTGATTCTTGTGAGGCTGCATGTGGAACTTGGTATCATAAATGAGACCTTTGGAGCTAAATGAGGACTCATCATTTTTCTTATCTAGCAGTGGTGATTGATACTTCTATCCTTTTTCGATTAGGGTTTTCACAATGAGCATATATGTGTTTGGGTTTCCTTTCCCATCTATGTCTTTGGAATACGTTGATTATCTTTGGGTGTTCGAGTCATCCTACTAAGTATGTTCATATTCACCCCTAAATGGGATATTCCCATAGTTTTCATGTCTTATAAAGATGACATGAATATCAGTGGTGACTTTGGTGGACCCGACACTAGTAAAAAAAGTATTTATTGCATCATCTTTTTCACATTGGTTATTTATAACCAATGTGAAAAATCAATGTTTATTACTTTATCAAATAGGTTATATAATAGACGATGTGAACAAGATAGATATTTCACTTTATCACATCATTTATATAATAATTTTTGTGATAAACCCACTTTATCTTATTGTTTATTATATAACTGACATGATAAAGAGGCCTTTTCACATTGGTTATTATATAACTGACATGAAAAAAGCCATGAAAACCACTTTTTCACATCGATTATCATATAAATGACATCAAAATTCAGATTTTTAATGTCAGTTATATAATAACCGATGCTATATACCATTTAAAATTTTATGAATCTTCATTTTTAATCATTTCAGTGTTATTCATTCTCACAAACGCAAACTTGTTTCTCTTGCATGAAATCCCTAACCCTATTTTCTTCAAATTTGTGAACTCTAATATCAAATTTATATCTTCATACATCCTCATTTTTCATTGGCTCATTATTTCGCACTTGATCTACTCGTCTCTCAAGTAAGCCTCACACATCGAACCTCTCTCTTCGCTATTCAATGGTGCAGAAGCCCAAACTCTCAATTTTTTCCGATTAAAAGGTCTCAAATATCACTTTATCATATTTATTAACCCTCAAGTTTTTTTGGAATCATAATTATGCATTTGAATATAAATGTATTCATCTCAAATCTTGTATTAGCATCTTCATTTACCTTAGGTATGTGTTGATTTAGGTATAAAGTTTCATGGAATGCATTATATATTAATGTTCTATGTTAGATAAAAAATTTACTCATTATATCTTAATGTTTTTTTGTTTCTACTATATTTAAATGCGTCGGTACTGAATTGTTTCATAAAATTTAATATTTCATCACATCTTAAATTTCTACATTAAATCTCTAAATGTTTCTTATTTGGATGATGTTTGTGAATCATTCATTGTTTATGAATACACTACCATGTATATAGATAAATTTCAATTAATGTTATGCATTTATTAGATAATTTTGTAGTCTTAAAATGTAATATACACACACATTTTAATTTTCATACAACTTAATATACAATATCATATAAGTAGTGTATATGAATATCAACACTTTACTTGTGATGTGAGCATATTCTTATCTTGAAAAATCATATATTAAATATACAGTCTGAATATTATGAGTTACTATCAATATAATGTTGACATTATTAGTGAATATAAAATAGGAACCATCAATTGGTTCATTTACACATATTTGTTATGTTTTGATATAATGGGAATTAATGGTGACTTAAAGCTTTACCTGAATCTAGTTTTCAAAAAATTAAAATTTTGTAACATAATTATATATATCATGGGTTAGTGAAATATCTAGATACTTATTTGGAATACACAAATTATTAGAACCACTTAAACAATTATTCATGAATTACTATGACTTTTTTGAATGATATCATATTATGATCGACATCCAAGTTGAGATTTGGGTCAAAGTTTAAACCTTTAGATTCTTATCTAAATAATTTTATGAAGTATATTCTAATTTTAGGAATACTTTATAAGGTTCGAGGTTATCACATGCCATAAAATTAAAAAAATTAACTTCACCATAGTCTATATAATATTGGAAAATTAATTAAAAAACATCAATAAATTCAATATTTTTTTGGGAACAATCAACTCTCATATTCTCAAGAAGAACACAAACAATTGATTCCAAACAAAATTATTCCATGACCAAGGATTCGAACTGACTGCCACTACACACATTATAACAAAGCACTAGAATTGAGAGGGTTGATAGAAGAAAATAGTACATGATTCAATATCCCCATTTAAATAACACTAATTACCTCTCCCCATTTAATATTGAAACAAATGATCATTTCATTAATAATTCACAAAAAAAAAAAAATCACTCAACCAAATCATAAGGGATAATATACCTTTATTTTAACCACTTGATGAAGTCACTATTTTTTGAATGTAGAAATGAAATTCTACTCATGTAATGGAAAACAAATTGGGGAAGTGGGACCCTTATACAAGTTATCTAAGTGGATTCGGGCCAATAATATTTAATTTCAAGTTTCAACTAATTTCATTTAGAAGAAAATAAAAAATGAGAGAATGGTCAAACTATATTTTCTTTTGTAAATAATTCCATGCATTTATTTTTATGATTTAACAATAATATTTATAATTTTATTCCATTATTGTCTAGAATTTATAATTATAAGTTTCAAATAGACAAATTTTTTTAAAATTTCAAAATTTTATTACTTTCAAATTACGACATCTTTGATCTACATTTACTTTATTTTCTATTATATTATTGTATAATAATTCCAATTAACATTAAATTTCATCTCCAATGTTATTAAAATTTTAAAAATTATATTCACTGTTATTTAAAAACATAGAAAAATTTTGTTGATGAATTCTACCACAAGTGTGTCTTCTTGATTATCATTGAAATAATCTACTATTCCCCCAACTTACTCACTTTTATCACCACTATATTACTTTGAAAAGATATTTTGTTTTTATGTTGGTTATAGATAATAATGATTCGATGTTAGATTAAAACACTTTGAATGAGTGATGAATATGAGGAAGGTGTTAATGCTTTTTTGGAATTTTCTAAATGAAATGTTCCAAACAACATGTTTTTCTATCCATGTTTGAAATGTTTAAATATAAAGAAGTTAAAAATAAGGGAAATCAGAGATAATTTAATTTTTTATAGTTTTAATCTGAGTTATATCCCTTGGATTTGGTATTGTTACACTAGGTAGAATTTCAGATCTATTGATAATGACGCTTTGGAATATGATAACTTTGATCAAATTGAAGAAATAACTTGTGATATTGAAGCAGAGGTAATTGAGAAAGAACTAAAAATTTAGAGTTTATATGGTTATTTTATAAAACCATTATATCCAAGTTGTATAGAATTTATTGTTTTATCAATGGTGTTAAGATTGATTAACTTGAAGACGAAATATGGTTAGAGTTACAAGAGTTTTACATAGTCACTACAATTGTTAAAAGACATTCATCCTAAAGACAATTATCTTCCAAATTCATATTATAAAGTGAATAAAATACTATGACCGATGGGATTAGGTTACAAAAAATAAATTTTTTCCTGAATGACTATGTTTTATATATAAAGAATATGAATTTTTATCAGGGTGTCTTAAATGTGGGACGTCATAGTATAAGTTGAAATAAAAATCACAGACTGATTTGGCAGTTATAGAGACCCCTACAAAGGTATTTTGGTATATTACTATAATTCATCATTTGAAACGTTTATTTGAAAATTAATAGGATGAAAAATTTTAAGATGGAATGAATATGAGAAGACATGTGATTGAAAATTATGACATCCAGATGATTGGACATAGTGGAAGAAAATTGATTAGTAGTTCCCTACATTCATAAATGAAGTTAGAAATCTTAGACTTAGACTGTTCATGGATAGAATTAATCCATATGTAAGCCTAGTAGAACACATAGTTAATGAACTCTTTTATTGGTAATTTGCAACTTATCTCCTAAATTTTGTAGGAATTGAAAGTATGTCATGTTGAGTTTAATTATCTATTGAACAAAGCATCTTGGAAATGACATTGATGTTTTCTTGTCACCATTATTTGATGATTTGAAAATTTTATAAGAGGATGGTATTAGGGTGTTTGATTCTTATAAAATGGAATATCTTCATCTACATGCAATGATTATGTTCACTATAAATGACTTCCCAACATATGGATTTTTTTTGAATATGGTGTTAAGGGGTATAATGCTTGTCCAATTTATGAAAAATAGACTTCATATTATCAACTATATCATGGGAGAAAATAGTATACATGGTTCATAAAAAGTTTTTTTTCTATGGATAAATCTTATAAAAGATTAAAAAATATATTCAATGGCTCAAAATAATTTTATATTTCTCAAAAACCTTTATCCACTGATCAATATTTTAAGAGGGTGAAAAACATTGATGTAACATTCAGAAAGACACATAAATATGTAAATGATAGAAATATTTAGAATAAATGCTCAATATTTCTTGAGCTACCATATTAAAGATATCACTAGGTCAAACATAACATTTATTTCATGCACTTGGAGAAGAATATATGTGACAACTTGACTAGAACACTGCTAGATATTAAAGGAAATAATAAAGATAGGTTGAATGCAAGATTGGAATTACTATAAATGGGAATACATTTGGAACTAACTCCCACTCTTGATGAAATGTGAATAATACTTCCCTCATATTGTTATACATTATCCAATAGGGAAAAAATTATCCTTTTTAGTGTCTTCATGATATCAAAGTGTTATAGTTGTATTCTTAAAATGTAAAAAAATTTGTGTCTTTAAAGTATTTGAAGTTGATAGGTATGAAATATCATGATTGTCAAATCATGATGAAATAGGTCCTACTAGTTTCATTGCATGGAATATTTCCCATATATGTTTGAATGACTATCATGAAGGTATGTTTTTTTTTCAATTCAATTTTTAATAAGGTGATTGATCTAAATTCTTTAAACAATTTTAATGAATAAGTGGATTTTAAATTTTTTCAATTGTAAATGTAATTTCCTCCATCTTTTTTTGATATTATGGTGTTTTTAATAGTTCATTTTGTGTAATAAATAAATCTTTGTAGACCTGTATATCTACATTAGATGTATCATTTTGAAAAGTATATGAAGATATTGAAGGGCTATGTTAAGAATCTATATTAACTTGAAGCCTCTATTGTTAAAAAGTATATTTCTTAGGAGGTTATGTATTTTTTTACAAGGTTGTTATCTACAGTGGAGCACATTGGTTTGCCTATATCTCACCATAAATGAGTTAATTATGGGGGAAAGGGGATCCATGGATTGAGATTCAAATTATTGACAGGTTAACAGATAAAGAAGTTACATTTATATATCTTGAATAAAATAGATGATTCTCATCCATATATAACAATAAATATTAATATTTTAAAACAATGTTATCCAAAGAAGAAAGATATGTGTATTTTGAATGAGTATAACAAAACCTTTTAGCCATGGTTTAGAGAGACCATTCTTGGTGGATCAGATTCAATAGAATCATTGAGATGATTAGTTGGTGGTCTAAGATTAAATTTGATAACATGGTTCAAGTATGAAATTAATGTTCATATATTTCATATGAATGATCAAGAAAATAAAAAGTGTATTTCATAATAGTAGTGTAATGTTGTTCACAAAAGAAATGAATTTTTCAAGCACCAAAGAAAAAAACCCAATTTTCACATCAAGTGAATATTATGGAGTCATTGAAGAAATATGGGAGGTTTATTACATTAGATTTCAAGTTCCAATGTTTAACTACAAATAGTTTATCAGTAAAAACAGTTCCATACATGATGAATTTGAAATGACACTAGTTATTCTAAATAGATTAGAATACAAAGTTGATCCTTTTATAATGGAAACACATGAAAAACATATTTTCTATGTTCTTGATCAATATGATATGCAATGTTTTATTGTTTTATAAGAAAAAGACATAATGTTGGTGATGATAAATTTGATAAAGATGCTTATTTATATGATATCTTTTCTTCCATGGAAATATTAATAGATAATATTGATGATCATGTCATAAAAATGATTTGTTCGATATGAAATGATCATGAAAAAAGAATTTGTAAAAATAATCCATTAGTATATTCCTAATATTATAGGTAATAAATGTTTATTTCTTATTTAAGTTTTAAAATTTCATAAAATGTTAGATATTTTAATTTTTTATTAAAACACATATTATAACTAATAAGTTTAATTTTTTTGTTTATATTAGTTTAGTTTTGTTAATTTTACCATGTTTATCCTTACAAAACTTATCTATTAATTTATTTTTTTGAAAAAAATTATTTTAAATATAATATGTTAAATAAAAAACATTGTATAAGAGTATATTAAAAAAATATTCTTTTTGGTGTAAAAAACTATTTATTAGGTTGGAGCATTTTTACTATTAACGCACCATTTTTGGATTAGTTTCCATTCATTTATATATAATTTCGTATGTCATTAATGTTGTTATCATTTTTATTAACTATAAAAAATATGAATAAAAATGTGTTAAGTTTAGTTTAGTTTACTTTTTGTTTGTTAATTTTTCATTTTTTATTTATATTAGTATGTAATAGTGGAATTTTTATATTTTTGTACTAATTTTTTGTTTCTTTGATTTATAAGATAACAATAGATCAATCAACTAATCCCCCACATACTTTTGGATATGATCATACTCATACCTCTAGGGAAGAACACATACATTCTCTTGTTGATGAGTCTCATCCTTCTTTAAAAGATACATCTACTCCCAAAGGTCTAAATAAGAGTTAGGGGGTTGGTAAACGTGGAAGCACACATTTACTAAAATTATTAGTTTCCCATAGCCAGTACAAGAGGATACTGGTAGACTTTGATAATAATGATTTTCCAGGTGGTCCAAATTCAAAACAATTCAAGACTTTTATACCAATGCAGGATAAAAGAAAAGTTTGTATTTTGATTGATGGTTGGAGAAGTATTTAAAAACTGAAAATATATCATTTATGGGAGACCATTTTGGTAATATATTTTATTATTATTTTACTTATCTTGAAATTTTTATAGTAATATATGTTTTTCCCCTTCTTATCAGATGAAATATGATATACCTAATAATAAAGGAGTCAAAAGGAAATATTTATCATTGGATGATAGGAGATGGAGAGATTTTAAATCAACCCTCAATCAGATTTCATTTATATACATAAGAAACATCATAATCCATGTGATATATATCAATTTATAGATGAAGATACATGAAAGAAATTTATTGAAAGTAGAAGAAAATAATAATTTTTTCAAAATTCAATTTTACCTTTTAGATTTTTTTTATTAATGTTCTTATTAATGATTTATTAATGATTTATTTATTCTTAAATTATATAAATCTAGGAGATCTTATCAGGATATCCAATATAGAAACATATACCCATATACTTTATCTTGGGGAGGGTGTATGTTATTGGAAGAAAAAATTATGGCTAAATTTTTTCAAAAACCTAGATTTGAGTCTTTAGGTTTTTCAAAGGTTTTCCCTCCACCCCAACTAGACATGAAAAATAGAAGAGGGCTCATATGAGAAAAGAAGAACAATATCTTACAAAAGAGTTGAGGGTTGTAGATGAGAGGATTGTAAAATGTTTACTTTATTTATTTATTAAAGTTAATTCAATTATTTATATATTGTGATTCATTACATATTTTTTAAATATTTTATATAGGATTCTCTTGAGAAGAATAAAAAACATGGGGTTTGTTATAGCTAAGGGTAGGAAGTATATTTTAGCTACAACATTGGGAAATCTTGAACACCCAAGTTGTGTATGAGGATACCCGACATGTGTATTGATGAAAAAACCATTTCCATATTCTAAAACTTCTTCAATGGAGGACGTTTATAGAAAAATAGAATCTTTGGAAGATGAAGTTCAAGATATTCATATGATGATGGAGGATATGATCAGAGATTCGGTACAATTAATGTTTGCAGACATGAAAAGAAAGTTTCAGACTGCATCTCCCACTCTTCTACCTCTTCTAATAGATCCCACTCCTCCACGTCCACCCGAAGACTCCACTCCTTCTTATCCTACTCATACACCCTCTCCTCCACAGCTTACTAGTTATTGTGAGTTATATGTTGATGATCCCCGACATCATATTATTTCATATGGTATGATATTTTATATTGAATATGCGATTAATCATAAATAGATAGAGATAGAGTATCATAAGATCACTATACATGATATTATAGATAGATAAGTAGGAGTACCATTACCTACAGATGAGGTGAGTACAGTTAAAGAAAGTATCAACCACTTTTTAGTTTTTCCATCTAGAATTGTTTGACATATTACCATATAGTTATGTGTATATTTTATCTTTTTATTTCATTTTGATATTAATTTTTTTTAACATTTTAAAGTTTATATATTTATATATTTTTATATGAATACTTTAAAGGTAAAGAAATACTGTATAGATAACAAAAAATAAAAAGTACAATAATTTCAGATACAAATTCTAGTAGTCTTGATAGATTATCAATATATTCAATTTTTTTTATGTTTATGAGATTCAAATTGAATATGGTGTTTTTGGGCATGAAATGATTGTGACTCTTTTGAAAAATGATATCATGGAGCTTGTAACTAGAGATCAGTTGGTCATTAACATGATGAAAGTTTTTCACATGTATGTCTTAACATAAATCTTTCATTACATTTTATTTGTTGATAATTTATATGTATTTTTTTCATATTAGGTATATTTATAAAAATTGTAAAGAGCATAACAAGTCATATGTTTACAGATTTATAAACCCACAATTTATTTCACCTATAGTAAAGACAATGAATGAAGAAGAAATAATAGTTTATATTGCTGAAATATTTCAAAAGAATGAAATTATTCAGTGAAGGATGTTTCATTATCTTCAAGAGTATGGAACATATATCTCAAAAATTATTATATATCTTTTAACATAATAACAAATAACATTAATTTTTATTTTATATCAGTGACCATTGGATTTTATGCATTTTTTGCCTAAGAGATAAGGCACTTTACTGGTTATGCTCTATCTATGGTTAAGTGCAATGCAATTTTAATAATGTGTTAGACATGTAATTTTGATTTTTAATACTTTTTTATATTTTAATTACTTTTAAATTTATTTCATTCATATTTTTTTCAAATAGGGAATAAAATTTCTTTTGAGACACTATAATAAAGAAGAGCGACAACATCAAATATGTAAAAGAAAATGTGAATTTCATTTAAAATTAGAAACTTTTAGAAATATTAATTAATAATTTTTTTTAATTTAAATACTAATTTAAACATCATTTTAATAAAAAATAAGTTAATAAAGAATGTGGATGTTATGTTTTAAGATTTATGCATGAAATAATTTCAACTAGGACAATTACAAAGTTACAATAAGTTAGATTTATTTATAAACTTTTCCTTAATAATTCATTCATTTTATTCATAATACATTTTAAATGATTTCATTTTAATTTTTTTCTTTTTGATGACCCCATCCTTACAGTTCAAATGATATGAAACACTTAAAAATGTAATTTAAAAATCATTTTTAAGGTGTGATTGGGTTTTAGTTTCTTTTTACAGTATATTTTAATCTTGAAAGTTTTAATTGTAAATGTGTTTTTATGGTTGTTTAGATATTATTTCTTCTTGTTTTGTGCTTGGTTTCTAATTTTGTTCTCTTCTTATCTATTATGGAGAGAAGGTTTGAAAAGATAATTATTAAAAAAATTGGTTTTTTCACATTGGTTACAAATAACCTACTTGGGAAACCATTTATCCCATCGTTTTTTCATATCGATTATCAAATAACCAATGTGAAAACCCATTTTTACATCAATTTTTTCATGTTGATTATTTCATAAACAACATGAAAAACCCATTAATATTGTATTTTTCACATTGGTTATTAAAAAAATGAGGTGAAAAACCCATTAAAATTATTTTTTCATGCCAGTTATCTTATAAATGATGTGAAAAAACAATCCAATAATTCATTTACAACATCTGTTTTTTAATCTATACTAAAAAATTATTAAAATGTCACATGAAATAATGTATCATACTAACTGAAATTAAAAAGTAAAAAAAACCAATTTGAAAACCATTTTTTTCACTAGTGTGGTATCAAAGGAGCATAGTAGTTCTTGGAGGCACTGGCCATGTTCGGTGGTCAGTTTCAGAGATTGTGCACCAGGATATCTTTAGTTTACCTTATTATAGTTTTTCTTAGGTTGGGACCTCTTTTCTGGCTGGACATATATTTCCCCTTATACTTTTTTATTATTTTTCTATACTTTGATATGTATTATAGAGATTGTTTCATACACAGTTTACTCTCTAGAGGATTCCATTTCCTTATATATTTGCACTGTTTCATAGAGTTGGGTGTGTGTGTGTGTACAAGTACTTTTGGATAAGGCCTCCCATCACAGTGACATGCCTTCTTGATGCTTGTCGCCAGCCCCTGTCCAATTGGAGGTGGTCTTGGTGTGTCACTCCTAACTTATTGCTAGCCTAGGAGGGGTCCTGATGGGTAGGGTTGTGAAATTTTCTTTCTTAAGGAAAAGTTTCTTATAATTTGGAATAATTTATTATTGAAGTTATTATTTTTTATTTTATATTATATTTATGTTTTTTCATGCTCTTAAATTTTTTTTCTACACCTATTAATTTTTAGAATACACTTATTTCTGAATTAAATTATACTCAAATTAATTTTTGTTCAACATTGAATGTGTTTTATTCTATTTTTTTACTTTATTTTTAATCTCAGAAAAAAGGGGGAGAAAAATGTATAAGAAAGAAATTTACAAACAAAATTTATCGATATCATATTTTACTAATATCCTATGTTTTTTTGCTTTATTTGATAATTAAAAACATATTATTTTTGTGTTTATTTATGTTTTGTGTTTCTTTAAATTCTATGGGTTTATTGATCATTAAAAAGGGAGATATTATTTGTAATATGGATGTTGATCCAATAATTTTTCATTGATTTTGATGCTCATAAATACTCTCATTTATTTTATTAATAAATTCACTTTGATTGGATTTTAAATTTATATTTAATTGAATAATTATTTTATTTTTCCTGGAATTATAGAAGTATTTTTATGGAAATTATATTTATATTTGGGAGAAAATTTATTATAGTTGTTTTTGAATAAGGATGGTATACCTATTTGGAAAGTGATATTGTATCCTAACATTGGTATCTAATCTCACATTTAAAACCCCACATTTTAGTTGAGCGTTATGATTGGAACCTAAATTTTGTTAAGGAAACTCATATTTGAGTACCTCACATTTGGTATATAACTCATATTGAGAACCAAAATTGGTATCATACTCTACATTCATAAGTCCTACATTTGGAATCAAATGTATGTTGTAAACTATACTTTCAGATTCATCCTCATGCAGAGTAATCCCTATGCTGGTCTATTCGTATGTGAGATTTTATTTTTTTAAAATTATTCTAATATTTCTACTATGAGTTTTTTATAGTAAATATATCATTAAAGTGATTCAAAATATGTTTTAGAGTATTTTTATCAACATATCAATTCATTTCATTTTCTAAGGGAAGTTATGTTTTTCCATAGCTGATTAAATTCAAATTTATGATGCACTATGCATTTTGAGATCACGATTTATCTGGAGAGTTTTTCAGATCTAATTTAATAGAATTAAATTGGGATAATTATTTAATTCCCAAATGGAAATATCTATAATGTTATTAATATTTTTGGTTAATGATTTGTTTCCTCTCTAGACCAAGAAAAATTTGAATCTCTTTTTAAAAAATATTTTTTATCTTTCTTATTGTATAAGAGATTATCCTTCCCACTACAACTACCACTTCTTATATATGTTACATATTTTATAGTTAATTTAAGCTCTTCATGACTACACTTTAGAGATATAAATTTCATAACTATGGTTTATTATTTATACTACTACTATGAAGATTTAATTATTCGTTACTGATTTTTTATCTGGAAACATTATTCAATAACTTTAGAGATTATTCTTGATGATATTTCTTTGAAGATATTAATATATTCCATTGGATATCTCATCATATGTTAATTGTATCTTATACATATAAATAATTTCAAATATAATTTCTATAATCAAATAAAATTTTTATTGTTTCCAAACACTTGGGTGTGGATTATTTTGAGGACTACTGATTGTCCTTCTTTAAAGCCCTATAAAATATTTTTTAAAAAGTTACATTTAGTTTCAATAAACTATAAAGACAAATTGGAAAATATTATAATAGTGAAAATAAAAAATATCATGGGGAGAGTGTTTTTAGAGTGTACTAGGAGCTGTATTAAACCCAAACCACTATAAAAATTCACTTTTTCCTCTTCTTTTATTTTCTATTATATAGTCTGTTTTAATAAAGGATAGTAATATCACTTTTAGAATCAAAGGGGATTGATTTCAAATTAATAATAATTTTTAAAAGGACACAATTCACCCATATATTGTGTCTTTATCATCTTTTTGACTCAATAATGACATCTCAAATAGTAAATACACACAATACATAAATCAAATTAGGTATATAAATACAATACTTGTCTCATTGAAGGGAAATTGAGACAAAAACACTTATAAATTTAGAAAATTTTGAACAAAAAACCATTGAAAGAGATAGATTTTAATTAAACTTAAAATTACATGAATAAAATACAATTCATGATATTATATCTTAAATAGGAAATATATACACCACATAAATGAAATTAAGTGCATAAAGACAATACTTGTATCAGTGAAGAAAAATTGAGATGAAAACCCTTACCTCTATTATTTACTTTCATGAACACACTTTGACCTCCTATATCACAAACTTAGATATCTTGATAACTTAATTTATAACCTTAATCATATCCATTTTCATTTATACATTTCTTAAATAGTCATTCTTTATATTAATTCTTCCGATTTTCAACATTGGGTGTTTACTATCTTGATTATTTATAGTAGTTTCATAATAGGAGTGTAATTGTTTATTAATCATTAAAATTTAATAAATAATAAATCATTAAATTTACTATTATTTATTATTTATAATTATATATGGTGTTTCAAATTCCAGTCATGAGTGTTTTAGTGTTTATCCCGGAATATGAAATCAATAAGTATCATTTTTCGCTTATTTTTCACGAATGAAAGGAATTTTATTAAATAATGAGTTAAATGTTTATATAAACATTTAATAATAGAAAAAATTATTATTTACATATTTATATCATATTTCACCATTAAATAAGTTTTCATATTCATTAATTATATAAATTTATAGCATTGTTCAAGTAGGTGGTTAAACCAACCCAAACATGAAACTACCATGATTAATGGATGATCATGAGATGGTTTATTTTTAATATTATTAAAATAGAAGAAAAATTATATTATTTAGTATTTATTAGTGTCATATATTATAACTTTAAATAATATTATAGATAAGATAATTTATATAAAATCATTACTTATAAAATAGAGATCATTTTCCTCTTATTCTTCTCATTTTAAAAAATCGAATTAACGATAATCATTTGTTGATCATATCATTAATAATTTATCTAAATTTTTATAAAATAATCTTCATGATATCATAAATATAATATATATAATTTAATAACATTATTATATCCAACCTTATAAGGTGGTTATAGAAAGAAAACATAATGCGTCAGGGAGGAGGTAGTCTGCACAACACACGAACAATGATTCTATTTTTATTAAAAGAATGGATATATGAATAAATAGTGATAATAAAATTAATATAATAAAATTAAAGTATATAAATTATACTAATATAATTATATTGGTTTAGTTATAATAAATTTTAAAGAATAAAATTAAGAAGAAAAACTAAATAGATGATAACACTAACACCAAAGGCTTTAATTTTCCTTTGAAGTATCCTCGAAAATAAAGGCAATATGCTAACTAATGGTAACTAGAAAATTTATAACATGTGATATGATTCTATGATGAGAAAAATGGTAGGTTTTAAAGTAAAAATTCACAGTAAAGGTGTGTATTGAAGTGGTTAAGATGTTACCATTTTATAAGTGAAGGAAATGGAAGTTTTGGGAGTAACCCTTACATTTTGAACCATGAAAGGTTTCTATTAAAGTGACAAAGGGAAAAAATATAAAAAATTGCAGAGTAAAATGTTCTTGGGTTGAAACTTTCTTCAACCTCTCTATTTTAAGACAATTTTGAGTTTTTAAGGATTTTTTGTTTTAACTTTCTATCTTTTACCCTAATTTAATTTTAACTTGGTAAATAATTTCTAACCTTAGTAATTAACTAGTACTCACCCGTGCGTACGCACAAAATTTTTAATTAATGGTTTTTATTTTAAAGATAATTATTTTAGTAAAATTAACCCACCAATAGTAATATTTAATAATTTTTGATCCCGAAGTATTGGAACTTAAAAATAGAATAGGGGTAGATAAATTATGGACACACCAACAAAATACTTGAAAAAATAAAGGATATATAAAAAGTAACTTCTAATTTTTGAGGGAGGTTACACATCATTTTCAGATGCATTAAAGTCCTACTTGATGGCCATAGTGGGTCAACACCTGCACTCCACTTCACTACACGTCATCACAGGGTTCAGAAAACCGGCATTGCGAACATGCTCCATAGAAAGAGTAATGAATGTATGGTAATTTGAACTGAAAGAAAAATATATTATAGAAGTGGTTGTAATAAAAAAAATATGAACTGGGTAGAGGATTAATTTAAATACATGATGAAAAAACCCAATCTTTAGTTGCACCAAAATTTATGAAGTTACTAATGTAGAAGTTTTCCAACTAAATGAAGTTACAAAGTCTGCAGGAACAAATTGTTGTGACAATAAGTCTTAAAGCTTCATCATTGTCCAGAGAATGCACTCTGTAAATGAAAAATAATTATATATATTAATAAATTTTAATGAATATTTAAATATGAAAATCTAATCCAGTAATTAAACAAAATAGTAGTAATAAAAATTACTATTCTGGAGTTGAACAGTATACAGAACATAGGATTGCAATACATTTTGACCAATTTCTTCACTGGATAGTATAACATACTATTAGAAATTAAAACATTAAAAAGGTGGCGTGTCTGTAAAGTATACAAATAGGGAATGGAAATGAAAATAGGTAGAGAAAATGAAGTTTATTTATAGTATACAAATGTAAAAATAAGTGGTAGAAAGATGGAAATACTTAGTAAAGGATTTCAAAAGAAAATATAATAAATAGAAGATTATATTAGGTAATTTAAATAGAAATGTGATTAGGAAATTGGATCAATTACCAAAAATTTGGCGATAATAGAAATTTTGTTTGGGAAAGGTAAATGAATGGTTCTGAAAAAAATAAAACATATTAAGGGAGGACCAACAATTAGATAAGATGATATTATATGCAGGGTTGAAGACAACGAGGAAGAGTAGAGGATACATGGTTCTATATAAATATTTTCTTTAATGATTCCAAAGAAAATGATAGTATAGTTAAGGGGATATAATCTAATAAAAATATGTTGTTCTACTTAATGTAGGGAACCATTACTATTTCTATCCAAATTTTAAACAGTATTCAAAATGATAAATTTTGAAAACACCACATTTTGAATTCAAACAAAGAGGGTTAATGTTTGTAAATTCTATAAAAAATAAATTATGAATAATACAAGTATTGATCACTTGTTTAATACAAATAAGGAATTTTTGGTTGAGTATTTGAAAACATAGGTGAAAAATAACGTTGAAAAGACTCAAACTGAAATAACATATAATTAAATGAATACAGTGTTGAAGAAAACTATTGATGAGTGAAAATAATATAGAAAAGGAAGCATTCTTTTTCTAGTTTCATTGAAATCCAAAATACCAATGAAACTACACCAAATACCTCATCAATTCCCTCATTAAGGCATGTTCTTCCTAAAAATGAAATAATGTAAACATATATTGGAGATTTAATCAGGTCACTATATAAAACACCAAGACTCTGGTATACAAGATATATGGTTCCCCTACATAGTTTTTTCATCCAAATAAGCTACATGGATTTATGCATTTATACAGTATAAAATATGCATAAAAAGGTTCTGTACATATATGCTTGTATGATAAAGTGTTTTTGTATGTTATATCTGCACATTTCAAAGTCTTAAACATTTCATATAGAAATGTGTCCATATTTCAGTGTAATATAGAAGAATATAACATATTGTAGTGCAGTGAATACTATTACATATTACAATGCATATATATACACTACCTCTATAATATGAGCATGCCATATATTTCAAAGTATATATAAATGTTTCATGGAGGAAATTTTAATGAATAATTAGAAACAAAAATAATAATAATATTTGAGATTTAATCATGTAAACATATATTGGAGATTTAATCAGGTCACTATATACAACACCAAGACTCTGGTAAACAAGATATATGGTTCCCCTACACAGTTTTTTTAGACAAATAAGTTACATGGATTTATGCATTTATACGGTATAAAATATGCATAAAAGGTTATATATATATATTTTTGTATGATAAAGTGTTTTTGTATGTAATATCTGCACATTTCAAAGTCTTAATCATTTCATATGGAAATGTATGCATATTGCAGTGTAATATTGAAGAATAGAACATATTATAGTGAAGTGAATAATATTACATATTACAATGCATATATATACACTGCCTCTATAATATGAGCATGCCATATATTGTAGAGTATATATACATGTTTCATGGAGGAAATGTTAATGAATAATTAGAAACAAATACAATAATAATATAGTAGAAGACTATACCATAAATGTTCTGGTAGGTAATGAATTATTTCTCAGTTCAACTTCTCGAGTGTTGTTGCTTGAAGCTCTGTGATAGAAATGCTCCTAGGAAAAATTTAGGATCAAAATAGTTAGAAATTAAGTGTATTTTTTATAAATAGATTATAGAGAGTTGTTGGATATTAAATATTGCATACAGTGTATTGCATATTTAAAAACATATTACATATTGAATTATTATTGTACATAACAGTGCATGTAATAGGATGAAAATGTGGAAAAAGCATAAGTCAATGATCACCAGGCCATAATAATAACTCAATATACCATTTTCTTCCACCTCAAGGTGGGTTATTGCACTATATACCAATTGTTTATATATATATATATATATATATATATTTGTGTAAATATGTAAACATATATTGTGCATGGAGTTAATGGGACCATCATGGAATTTTCAAATGAAAAAAATGAATGCTGACAGAAACAACACGACCTCAATGACATCCTCCAAGATTGTCACTATTTTGAACTATCATAGTTTATATTGACACATATTTTTTAATGAAAATTATAGATATATAAAACAGGACAGGGACACAAGTAGATGGAATTCATTACTTCCACCACATTTAAGGATTTAACACTATTTTGTGGACCTATAATAGAAGAAAACATAAAAATTTCAATATAATGGTTCATTTTTGTCTGTTACAGATATCTGAGTTTAGTAATAAACCATAGTTGAATTCATAGTAGATATAGGAATATAAAAGGAACTCCTAATTCTCTAGAATTCATCAAATAAATGAAAAGTGAGTACTTTTTTTATTTTCATTAGGAATGAGAGATATGGAAGGTGTGTAGGATTTATATAACATACCTTCTTGAGGGTATACATCAATTAAAAACCTAGTGATGTCTGATAAGAAGTGTGAAGTAAATAACTAAAAAAATAAAAATACAAGAAACATTAAAAAAACTATACAAATCACCTTAACCTAATTTATTAGTAACAATCTCAAACAATTAAACTTTATTATGCCTTAGAACCCACTATTTCACAATCATATTGTACAGATCACCTTAAATTCTATAATATTGAGAAAAAATTGTCCAGTGTAGTGGAAGACAACCATCATAATTGTAAAAGACAACATGCTTCATTCTCATATGTAACACCAAACCATCCAAAAATGTTTAAGAAGATTCAACTAAAATAGTTCACAATTAACATGTTTTATTAGAAACACACTCAAAAAGTAGACACTAATATGTCATAATTGGTCCTATAAATCGAAATTTTGCTGGGGACACAATTGCAACAATGAATTACTGCTCATGAATGACCCTCAAGAAACCAAAAATCACTGCTTGAAAAGATCCTGAACAATATACAGTGTATCTGCATGCTAAAACCTTGATTTATAGTGCAGATCAGTTTCAATTACATAAGTGTCCAAATAATTGGTATGAAAATGACTGGAAACTCACTGCAATCATTGCAGAATCAATTCCACCATCACTAAATTACTGAAGACCAATTCCATCACCTTATATTACAACCTCACTATAGTAAATATTTTTAATTGAAATAACAACATTTGAATGATACGTAGAAAAGAAATATAAATGATTAAGCATTCAAAAAATAAATCTGAATAGGTAAATGAATAAAAAATTTGACACCTATGGAAGCCTAATGCATCAAAATATAGAAATTATTATTCACTCAACACAAAAAATTAAGAGCACCAGTTTCACTTCAAAATTAATCAAATAAATTCACACAATGATCTTTAAATGAGATTGAAATAATCCATAAATTTTATGATGGTTGCACCTACAATTACAAAGAGTGTATGGACTCTAGTTAACATGAGATCATACATGATAAAAAACATGTCACATAATAATTCTCAGGCATGGCCTTTATACAGAGTAGTATATAACTCAATCAATTTGAAATCACCACTAAAAATTCAAGGATATCACTATAGGGCCATCTTCCCGTCTTTTTACCTTTTTGAACCCTTTATGAAGTAAAAAAAATTGACAGTAGGAGCCTCCTATCAATTTGTTCTATTTTTTGTATATATTATCATGTATCAAAAGACTAATGTGAGAAGAGGGGTAATTGAGATAAAGGGTTATGATCGTAGGATTAAACCATTTCATGTACGACTATAAATGACAGATAAATTTAAAAAATAAAAAAATAGTTGAAGAGAGTAAATTTATACAAAATATGGAAAACATTATTCTTATCACTACCCATATTCATTACTAGGTTGAACATAGTCCATGTTCATCAAAAAAATACAACATAACACATGTGACATTCCATCAATGGTGTTAATATTATTTCTGATACATACCATGGGAGATATAAAAAGAATCAAACTGGTTAATCATTATTGTCAAAAGAAGGTACCATGCCTTCGACACTCCTATTAAATGCTCACTCTTATAGTCTTACCACCTAAATCCGGTACAAAAATTCCAATTATAAATATATCACACCAAAAAGATCCTTTAAAAGTGTTCTTGATGCAACCATAAATTAAAAAAGGGACAATCATATCACCTGGTTATCAAGCGCACAAAAATCCTTATTTATTTCTTCCATGCTCATCATTGTTACAAAGCCAACCCCTCATGAGTGTGTAATTTTTAACCCACAAATGACCCTTTAATTAATCACCAACCTATATTTAGTGAATACATATCCAAGACAACAACCATTGACTTTACAAGGCATATAGATTTTGTGAGGAAAATAAAATACATAGGGAGAGTGTTCTTATTGTTGGGTGACTACTAGATGAGAGCAGGTAAAACCTTAGGTTTTCAAAAAATCATCTATCCAGGTATACTGAAAATCTGTAGATAAGCTAATATAAATATAGAAAAGTTTGTTAAATGACAAACACATATTCAGAAGTGATGCAATTTTTTGTAGTGAACTACCACGTAAAATATTATCTTTCCTAATGCAAAGGGACATTGGATGGTGCATTAAATAGAATCAATAAAAAAAGAATAAACTTCACCTCCCCAATGACACCTAACTTCATTAATCCACAATGGTAGTAGTTTTTTTACACCTTCAGACTTTGCTCCCGCAACATAATTCCTTTCTCCATAGCATAAGCTAATAATTTTTTATTCCCTTCTATGAAACAAAAAAGGATAGTTGTTTCATAAAATCAGGAATTGGCATGTTATCCATGATATCAAGGAGGTAAAATTAACTGAAATGTGAAAACATACCCCAATAGAACCAATTAAAATAATGAACAACTACTGCAGTAGTATGGCATTGAACTTTTTGGAGATGACAAGCCTCGTTTGCAGAACTGGATTAAATTCATTTTTTTGGTTTGGTTTCACATTTCAATATAAAAATCCTCAAAAAAAATTTCAGGGGCATGAAGTTGTAAATGAAAAATATGAACCGATACATGTAGATATGTGATGTTTTTTGGGATAGAGATGAACCTGAATCAACAGCCAAGACTTATCTCTCTATGGATACAATTTTAAACAAAGTAGAAATAAAGAAGTGAGAAAACCCAAGTATTGATGATGATATCCAAACTAAAACAATGAAAGAAGATGAAATCTAATGAAAATGTTTAGGGGAGTTGAGGAGGTAGAGGGATCTGAGAAACGAGTTACCTAGTCGAGCTGTTAGCTTATGCAGAGCTACTCTCATTTCGATTGAGGGACGTCGACACCCAAGATTTTTAGATAAACCTTATTCGATGACAATAGTAGAATCATGAATAATTTTGAGATCCACTCTGAGTTGTGGCCGCTGCTGTAGAATGAGAGGAGGCAGAGGAGACAGAGGTGGTGTAGGTGGAGAAGGTGGAGGCCGAGCAGGGTGTAGCAGCCAAATGTGGAGGTGTCGAAGGTGGATTCGGATCAAAAGAAGGTATAAAATGTGGTTTTATGCGGTAAACCTGGGTAGAGCGGAGGATCCAAAGACAGAGAAGCTGAAGGTGGAGCACATAGAGGTGGAGGTGCGGATGGAGAGGAGATTCATGCAGGGTAGTGGGAGAAGGGAGTCACGGAGGGGAGCAGGAGAGGGGAGTCGAGAAGAGCAACGAGAACCCTAATCATGAAGGTGGGTTGGGGTAATGCATACATCAAAGATGAAAATAGGGTGGAAATGTGTGGGTTCGAGTGGATAGTGGAGGGTGTAATGGTAATTGGAAATCGGAATTGGGTGACATGGTTTATTGTGGTAGTGACACATCAGTAGGGGAACACTCAGGTTTAGTAGATATAGTAGATTCAAATGAAAAAGATTAATATTGAAAACATTACTTAATTTTATACTTATAATTAAAATTTTAAAAATTATTTTATAAAATAAAATTTCTAAAGGTTTGAAACATTAATATTAAAATAAATACATTTAATCATCTAAAAACAGTTTTTAGAGAAATAATGATTTTAAGTTTTAAATTTATATATAAGATAAAATTAACATGGATACTAATTTAAATGGAATAAATGAATAAATTATAAAAAAATAAAGGGTATAAGTCTTACAAGGAAATAAAAAACTAAATCTACCCTATAAATACTTGATTCAAATAAGAACAATAATTTTTTTTATTAAAGTAAAACTTTAATTAGTTCTAAAAATGATTTACCTAGGATTCGTATACTCAAAAAATATTTTAAAATTAATTTTGTTATTACTTAAATTCATATTTTATTACTTAATTTTTTAAACATCAAGGTCATTATTATATAATGATAAATTCATAAAAATTATATGTTTTTTGAAAAACATAGTTTTCAACTAAAAAATGTGCTTTTAAAAAAATATAAAAAATTCACACTAATTCAATTTTGATATGAATAATTAAAAATAAAATTTAATTTTTATTAATTTAAAATCCCAAAATTTATAAATTCATTTTTTAAATAAAACAATAAAATATAATTGAAAAATAATTTTAATTGGAAAATGGAATTTTCAAATATAACTTTTGTTATTATTATTTCATATCACTTACCAAATAATTTGGTGTCAAAAGATTATTAATATAAAAAATATTTTATCATTAATCATTTGTTTCTTAATATAGAAATTCATATCACATAAACAACAGTATTTTAGAAAAATATTTTTCTAAATAATAAATGGTCTTATTAGTCATTTTAGGTAAACCAATTTAATTTCATTCATATTTAGAGTAGCCTTTATATATATATATATAATAAATTTGTTACTCATATTTATTCTATATAATTTAATAGATAGTATTTAAATCTCATACTTAATTATTTATATTTTTATCTAAATATATTATGGTTTTATTTTATTTCAGTGTTTCATGTGGAGAAACATATCAAACACATTGAATTATTTTAGGGTAATCATATATTAGAATTTTTGGTTTTTATAGGTAAGGTCTAGATTTCAAATTTTGACATGACATATTTTAGATTATGGAAATTGAAAATAGAAGATTATTTACTATAGAAAGACTTGGATCTTATATTAATGGACCCCAAACCAAAATAATGAAAAAGTAAGAATGATAAATACTAGATAAGAAATCATCAAGGTTGATTTTGATCTCAATGGCCTAAAATGTGGCCTATAACATCCATTAAGTGAAGATAGTACCATAAATTATAATTAATATTATTGGTATGTATGAGAAGTTAACTATAATGAACAAAGTGTTTCTATTATGAAGGCTATTCAATATTATAATGTTAGAGGGAAATTCGACATCTGATCATGTCAATTAATTCAATATGATTTGGTGTAGGTAAAGTTTTCGGATCTAAAGTGGGAATTGATTTTTATTTTATCACTTCAAAAATCTTGGGATGCAAAGGTTATCATGGTATGTAACTCTGATATGCCCCAGGAAAGGGTGAACCATTGAGGGGGGGGGGGGGGGGTGGATCTATGGTGGGTTTATTTTACAATTTATTTCAATTAAAATTAACCTCTATGATCTGTTAGGATCTAACCCACTCAAATATGAAACCCAATGTTACTAAAATGAAAATAAAATGTAAAAGATTCAAGGTACACATAATTCTTACAAGGTTCAGTCATAGTGTGGCTACTTACTCCTTATTGTGATTGAGGTGAGTTTGAGTTATATATTTTTACTAATAATAAATAACCAATTATAAGTGGTTAGAGAGGTATCATACTCTTCCTATGGTATTTACAAACATATACATAGTATCCCACTGGAGATAAATTGATCCCTTTAGGTTTTCAAGTTCTTCAGACTTGGGTGAGTAAGATAAGAGAATCTTGGTTGATTTAGAAACTGATATTAATCTACCTATTTATCATTCAAGATAATCATATTAGAGTATACTTGTAAGATCCTAATTAAGTTTGAGGTCAATCACTGGTTCCATGGATCGGTTCTCCATGTGACCTCAGATGTGCCTCCCTATACGCTATAGGATAATGACCAGTAGTGGGGGTCAAAGTTATACCATGGGTAGACTATATCCTTCTATTAGAGTGGAAATAACAATAGAAATAACCAAATAACATCCATCAGAATAACAATAGTTCATGAAATTAGTATACATAACATATCATAACAAATATAAAAGTATAAGCATATAGTTATATATACTCATAGTTATTCCATCACACATAGTTGATCATCAACTGGACTAATCACATATTAAATAAAAGTAAAAGGCTCTACTACTATGACTGAGCCATACCTCATACATATCCTGACTCTATACAAGTTATATCAATTAATGATAAAATCTTAGGCCTTTTTTCTAACCTGGACCTATGATCAGTGAAGTCTGCTCTAGTACCCAACTATCATGACCACTTAAGTAGGTTGTGAGTATAATGTTGGATTGCAATAAATGAAAAAATATACTAAGGGGGGAGTAGTCCTTTTAAAATTTAAAAATAATAATCAATAAGAGTTTATTATTGAATGAATCAATAGTGGAGTGCAGTGTTCAGAATATAATACAGTGGAAATAAAATATGAACACAATATTTTTATAGTAGTTTGCATCACTAAGATCATACTTTTCTCTTCAATATTCTATACTCAGTGAGAAGATCAATACCCACTAAGAAACATCACTTTTAAATGAGTGATAACCTATTTATAGACCTTGACTTTTATAATACCAATAGGTATAACTAACCTAACTTTTTATAGGATTCAAAACCTAATCTGACCTAAATTTTCTTTAGGAGTCACAACCCAAGAACCTTACTTTTTATTGGAAGAATAACCAATTCCATACTTTATTTTTATTGTTAAAATCATAAACTAACTCATTATAACAAACATATGAAGAAAATATTTAACAAAGAGAAAACCCAAAAGAAATTAAGAATATTAGTGGATCAGATGAATATGAATGTCAATGTAACTTAAGAACTTCAATCAATTCAATAGTAGATGATAAAAAAATAAAGTCCTTCATGATTACACTAATTAAGTAGTAGTTTCAACAGAGATTCAACACTTCACAATTATTATATGAATGCCATACTTTTCTATGTGCCTCATCATTGAATAAACTATTCTGAGTTTATTTAATCATTTTCCCCTTGATTACATTACAATAGATAATACCGCATCATTAAATCCAAGATCTTTTTGAGTAAAAATTTATTTATAAATAAACAATCATAGTATACCATGGGTTAGAGAATAATAGTACTTTGAATAATACCATTTACCTATAATTTAATTTATCAAACTCATTATCAGAGAATTTTCATGATCATTTATTTCTACACAAAATGACTCGGAAACGCTTTCAATATGATAGTTATGTATTTTAAAATTAATAAAATAATTATTAATATATAAAATAAAATTACAGTAAATAAAAAAACACTAAAATAGATCATTTTTACACAAATACTGCATGTTTGTTTGTATAAAAAATTTATCCACATAATATTTAATCAATTTAACCATTTATATTAAAAACATTAGTTTATAAATAATAATAAATTTTTTTTTGAGAGTTTCATAAATTAAAAATGAAATAGGTTGATGTTATGCTACTGTGAAACAATTACATATTTTATAACTAATGGAATTAGAAAATTTTATAACTGATGGTTGCAGATGCTTATTAATATTACCGCTGAAATAGAGGATCCATTATTGCTACTATTCTACTACTTTTTTCACTAGAAAAATTTACATTATAACATTAATTAAGGAAGAGGTGTTACCACTAGAATAAGATTCCACCATTAATATTCAAGTGATGCTACCATTACTTTTCACCATTAGTAGGGAATTACTAATATTAGAAGAATATGTTACTGGTAATGTATATTATACTAGTACTACAACCACTACATGATACCATTTGAATATATGAAGAAAATACTGTTAATAGATGATTAAGTTGACGCTACTACTATTCAAGGGAGATAAAACTCTACTACCACTATGCATGATACCACCAGAGTATCCATACTGGTTCTACCATTGATGTGAAATAAGTACTACCATCAACAGAGAGTAGTGTTGATATTGTGAAAGATCATGCTACTTTCATCAAGGTTATATCGTACCAAGGAGATGAAATGGTCAGACATGATGTAATCAATGTATCATGAAATAACATACACATATGAAGATAAATAAGATTCATGTTCTGTGAATGATACCGCCACGGTGTTAGGTGTGCTACTACCATAAATGGCAGTCCGATTGAGGAAGTGAATATGTGCTTCTCATGAGTGAGGCTATCCAATGCAGTTGTGGAGGATGGCCAGTGTCTCACTATTACTATCAGTTTCGAACCAGGAGGCACAGTTGAATGAGATGAGTTGATATAGATGAATAGTGGAGATGATCCAATACCTCAAAGAAATCAGGGTCACACTGTTGGATTTTAGAAACATCGATCAAATATTCCTTTATAAGGTTGAATATTGGAAATGAACAAGTAGATGTTATCATGCTCAGATGAAGATGGTCGATGTCGGAGCTTCTAGAGTCATTATATAAGGGTAATCCTAATAATTACATAAGGGTAATTATAATAGTTTCACAATTTTAATCCTAATAGTTGTGTGAGGGTAATCCTAATAATTATGTAAGGGTAATCCTGTGAGTTATAAAGGGTGTGTAAAGGCATGTCCAAGATTTCATGAGTTATGTAATGGTAGCTTGATAATTTACTAGTTTTTATAAAGGTTAGATCTAGTTTTGTCGAGTTGTGAAAGGTTAACTACCAAATCTCTGTAAGTTTCATATAAGTTTTCCAAACCCAATAAAAGGGTAACTAGGCTATTTAAGGGTAAAAGCACATTACCCATATGTAATTCATACTCCATGCATAATGGTATCATTTTAAATGAGGAAAAATATAATTTTCACCCAGTTTTTTATAATTATAGAAATATAATTCTTAATAATAAAGATAAAAATTTAATTATAATACAAATAAAAAATAACAATTATTAAAATAAAACAATTAAAAGAGTAAATATAATTAAACACTAACTCTTGAAATATAATTATTTTAAAAAAATAAAAATTTAATTCAAATAATAATAAATAATAATAAACAATAATAATTAAATTATTTTTAATAAAGATATATAAATTAAGGTATTTAAAATTAAAAAAAACAATACAAAAGTTAAACTCCCAATACTAATAATATTCCCATTTTTGTAAATTAAAAAAATAAATTTCATTTAAAAACTTTAATCTTTTCTCTCCCCTTTTGAAATTTATCAAAAATATATATAATTAAATCTCCAAAAAACATTCTATATTTTTATGAATAAATAAAAATATATATATACTAAAATATCCCAAAATAAATTCTTATACTATAAAAATTTAATACCAAAACTCATTAAAAAATATTAAATGTTATTCAATATATTCAAGACTATGTTAAACACCCAAAAATTGAAAAATATTGTTAGAAGAATATAGGAAAAAAATATCTATTATAGTCATTAAAAAATCAATTTAATATGATATTTATAAGAAATAAGAAATTTTATTCCAGGCTTTAAAAATAACCCCCTTGAGTTAAGAATCTAAAATATCTGATCAAATCAAATCAATTACAACTAGAATTTTTAAAAAATCAAGATTCTATTGTCAATATAATTGTAACATTTCTCCCCTTATATTAAAATTAAAGTATAAGAGATACCAATGTGTATGTTATATTAAATCAAAAATATATTTTGATCATAAAAAATACTTATACAAGTTAGATATGGTTTAAATAAATGATTCAATCTAAGGAAATTCTCTTAATTTTATGCACGAAAAAATAAGTTCACCTTTTACAGAATCAAATTAATTTGATTATAAATTGATAACATAAACCAATTTTGAATTTAAAATTTTAAATATTAATCATGATTTTAAACTAATATAATATAAATTAAAATTCATTAGAAAATTTAGAAGTTAAAGAAGACATCCCTAAACCAGGAGTGTTCAAAATTGTATTTCAAGGAACCTCTACAAAAATAAACCATTAAAGAGGTCAGAGGTTAACTAGTTTAACAATAAGAACACCCCAAAATTGATGTATAAAAGGAAGTTGATAATAAATAAAAAAACTTGATTTATTTCCTAAAACTTAAAACAGTTATTAAAAAATATTTCAAGTACGTTAATCAAGACTAAAATTTTCATAAACTAACTATTTGAAAACTAATTTAACACTTACATACAAACATTTTAATTAATTTAATAAATAAGGGGTAACTCCCACTATATTAACTATTTTATAATAATATATTAAAAAAATATTTATATTAAATAGAAATATGTAATCAATAAATATGAAACTAAAATTTTAAACTAAACAAACTACTATATGTTTACTTTCCAAAAAAACCCCCAAAAATAGAAGTTAATGTATATGATTAAAATCTAGAAATTAAAATGACCTAATAAAGGATATTATATATTATGTATACCGGTATATGAGTTTATAAAATAATAGAAAATATGCATGCTTTCCAATAGAAAAATACTTACCTGGTCATGTTAACTAGCTTAGTTCTAATAATATTTGAGTAAGATCTTTCAGAACCCATTCTATCTTAGATTCAGTTGAATTAATAGTAGAAATTTTGGCCACCCATAAGGATTTCAAAAATATATTTTTTGATATTTATCAAAATAGATTCTCAGAGAAAAATGTTTTAATATGACCAAATGATTGAGTGAATCTGAAATATAATTCATTGGCACAATTCTATTGCATTATACATTTACTACATGTTACACTAGAAATATCCCTTTTGAGATTTATAAAAAACTAGTATTACTCATCCTTGGTGAAAAGATTATATAACCAAAAACATTCTTGTTATAGTTTGGTTTTATTATAGACATAATTTTATCATATTTATATTTTCTTTGAAAAAATTTAGATAATGTTTATTTAATATTTGAAACTTCCTTATTTAAATCCATATTTTTTTGAACAAATTCTAAATTAGTAGATAATTTTTCATTAAAACTAGAAGATGTATTTCTCAATTTTTTATTTTATTAATTGAGATTCTTACACTCATTCTCAACCATATTTAATTCCTATAAGACTAAATTGAATCCTCTTCCATTATTCTTATCATTTATAACTAGAAAATATTTAATACAGTCATTTTATTATTTTAGTTTCAATATCTAAAAATGGAAATTATTTTTATATTCTTCATTTTTGGAATCATTCATATTCATATTTTCACATTCCTTTTAAGTTTCTCATTTATTTGAACAATTCATTATTTTTACATTTTAAATATCTATATTTTTTAATCATTTTGATACTATCATTTTTTAATTCCTCATTTTCTTTAAATAAATTTTTATAGAAAAATTATCAAAATCATAATCAAAACTTAAATCAGAATAAATTTATTTATCTTAATCAAAACTAGCATCATGATCAATATTTTCAGGTTTTATATAAAAAATTTATTCAAGTTCCTTATAACATTTATCCATTAAAAAATTATTAGTAGTTTTTTAAAATTGTGTGAATAATGAATTAGATACCTCACAATGTGTAGCCATAAAATAATGGACAACTATTTATTTTTCCCTTTTTGAGTTACTGCTTGAATCATATCTATCTTAGAAATCCTATCCTCCAAATAATGCTTGTTTTGGCCAACATTTCTGATGTTCTTATGCCCTGGTTCATAGTTTCTTGGACATTTCCATTGGTTTATGATGTTTTTGTGTAATGGTGAAAGTGGTTGTTTTGGAATCATGTAGTGGGGTACCGAGAACCCATAAACCGGCTTTTGAAAATGAAAAAAAATGATTAGTAGGAAATTCATTTATTCCTAAACTTATAACATGTTAGATATGAAACATCCATATTCTTACTAGTATTTATATTCTTGTATTAATTTTAATTCTCATTTCTGAACTACTTCTTAAAACCTTTTTTTATATATTTCATAAACTCTCTACTTATTTTATCCACATTCGTATTACTTTACTGGGACTCAAATTCAAAAGAGTTAGATATTAAATTTATTTTTGACTTAAAATTAATACCTTTATTATTTATAGATTCTTTATTATAATTCTTTTTTAGTTCAAGTTCATACTATATAAAATAATTTATTAGTTTTTCTAAATTATACTCTTTAAAATTCATACTTTCATTGATCACCAGTTTCTTTTCATACCATCTTTTTTGTAATGCTCTTAGTACCCTTGAAAAATTGTTGTATTATCTAGTGATTCACCAAGTGCACTCATACCATTTATAATTCATGTAAATTAGTGGAACATTTGGTTCACTGATTTATCTTCCCCATCTTAAAATCCTGGTATTCTGCTTGAAGAATTCCCATCTTGGTTCTTTTAATCTTGTATATCCCATAATGAGTAACTTGTAGAATCCTCTAAATTTCATGAGATATCTTACATAATGAAACATATATATACACACTTATATTAATAGTAAAATAAAAAATATTCTTTAAATTATAATTTAGAACATAATTTACCATATCATCACTGACACATGTCTCTGGATCAGCTTCAGGTAATTTATATGGTTTCTATATGACTGTCCAATGATCCAAACATATATGCTTCAATATGCTTCCATTAGATCTTTAAAATACCTATAATCACTTTCATTGAAAAAATGGTGGGTTTTTGAGGTATCCAACCAATATTTGATTTAATACCCCCCATCTTCAAGAACCTATGTTTATTCCTAAGATTGTTAGGTCTAGGATAAGGTTAGTAAAAAATATAAACAATAAAATCTATATCCGAAAGAATTAAACTCCCTATAATACCAATTTTTGGATCATAATAGATGATAATAATATACTATATGGGGGGAGTGAATAGTCCTATTAAATTTTAAAACAAATAATCAATTAGAGTTTGTTATTTAATAAATCAATAATATAGTGCAATGTTCAGAATATAATGCACCATAAATAAAATATGAAAACAATTTTTTTATAGTAGTTCAGAGCACCAAGATCTTACTCTACTCTTCAATATTCTCTACTCAGAAAGAAGACCAGTACCCAATAATAAACCTTACTTTTAAAGGATTTATAATCTATTTATAGACACTAACTTTTATAATACATGGAGGCATAACAAACATGGATTTTTACAAGAGTCACAACCTAATATAACTTTATTTTTCTTCAAAATTAACAACCTAAGAACCTTCCTTTTGGTTGTAAGAATAACCAATACTATAATATATCTTTATTGGGAAAATAATAAACTAACTCTTTAGAACAAAAAAAAAGAATAAAATCTTTAACAAATAGAAACCCCAAAATAAATTAAGAAAAGAAATAGAGAAAATAAAGATGAAGGTTAATTCATATCAAGAACTTTTTTCACTTCATTAGTATATGGTAAAATGATAAGTTTCTTTATGATCACTCTAATGAAACAATAGTCACAACATGGATTCAACACTTCACAATTTTCATATGAATGTTGTACTTTTTTATGTGTCTCATAATTGAATAAACTACGTCAAGTTTATTTAATCACCTTCTCCCTTGATCATATTTCAATGGATAATCATGCATCAATATCTCTAAGAACTTATTGAGTATGAAGGATTTTATAAATAAAAAATCATATAATTCCATGGATTAAAGAATAATAGCACTTAGAATAATACAATTTAGATATAATTTGAATTATCATACTGATTATCAGAGAATTATCACTCTCTTTTATTACTATATGAAATGACTCTGAAACACTTCCAATATGACCATTATTTATTTTATAATTAATAAAACAATTATAATTGTATCAAATAAAATTGCAGAAAATAAAAAAACACTAAAATAGAGCATCATTACACAAATACTGCATGTGTGTTTGTATAAAGATTTTATGAACATAATATTTAATCAATTCAACCATTTATATTTTTTAATAAATAAAATTAGTTTATAAATTATAATAAAAATATTTTTTTTAGAGTTGTATAAATTAAAAATGAATACCAGTTGACATTGTTCAACTATGAAGCAGTCACATATTTTGTAACTAATATAAGCATATAATTTTATAAATAATGGTAATGGATGCTGGATACTAATATCTTTTAAATTGAGTATCTACTTCCACTACTATTCTACTACCACTTCCGCTAGGAAAAATGTATATACTACCATTAATGAAGGAATAAGTTGTACCATTAGAAGAATATACTGTCATTAATGTTAAAGTGCTACTACCATTACTATTCAACAGAAGGAAGGGAGTTCTACCACTAGAAGAAGATTCTACCACTAATGTATATGATACCACTACTATTGCCACTACATGATACGATTAGAACAAATTATGATACTATCATTAATGGAGGATGCAGCAGATGCTGCTATAGTTCAAGGGAAACATAAATCTACTATGTTTATGCATGCAACAATCAGAGCAGCCTTGCCAGTGCTGTTATTGATGTTCATCAAGTGATACCATTGACTGAGAGTATTGTTGCTACCATAAAAGATAATAATGCCATCATCAAGGTGATACCTTGTTGAGGAGAAAAAATGGTTAAATGCGATACATTCCATGAAACACAGAATAATATACATAGATGGAGATAAAGAATACGCATGCACCATGTATGCTATCGCTGTAGTGGTAGGTGTGCTACTCCCATAGATTCTTGTCCGAGAAAAGAAGAGGATAGGTGCTTCTTAGGATGAGGATTTCCAGTGAATCCATAGAGTATGACAAGTGTCATACTACTACTACTTTTGTTGTACCATGAGTCATGGTCAAATGAGATACACACTACCAGATGAACAATAGAGATGATCCATTGTCATAAAGAAACTAGGGCCACACTTCTATATTGAAGAAACCTGGATCATGAATTCATGTATAGGGTTGAATACTAGAAACATACAGATAGATGCTATCATGCTTAGATGAATACTGTTAATGCTAAATCTATTGAAGGTCTCTATATAAGGGTAATCCCGATAGTTTTTTAGGGTAATTATAATAGTTGTGTGAGGGTAATTAGAAAAATACGATTCTTACCTAGTTTTTTATAATTCAGGAAATATAATTCTTAGTAATAAAATGGGACTTTAATTTAAATAAAAATAAACAATAAAAATTATTTAAATAAAATAATTACAAGAGTAAATATAATTAAACATTAACTTGAGGAATTTAATTATTAATAAAAAATAAACATTAATTCTAATAAAAATAAACAATAAAAATTAAAATATTTTCAATAAAGATATTTAGATGAAGGGATATTAAATTTAAAAAAATAAACTAAGAAAACTCCCAAAACTAACATATGACTCAGTAGGACACCACCAATGAGGTCTCATACATAGCCATTAAAAATTTTTTATGTGCATGCGACATGCACAAATGGATAAATAAATACCACATAAAATCATAAATATATAATCACTATCAATCCTTGGGTTATAAGGTGACACATGAGATCAACTATATCTGCTTTGACTAGTTTCATAGTGTCTTAGATCATGTCATGTAATCATGCCAACTATAACCGGACCCAATGGCCATATAATAGGAGGTTATTGAACTGATTCCTATAAGGTAATCCTAGGAAATCTATTAGTATCATGCTCAGTGGTCAGATCCTTGGTGTCCTCTTAGGCATCACATAAACATCAGGTTTAAATCCAAATACAATGAGATTTTACAAGGAAATATATATCAATAAAAATTACATCCAAATCAATGGGGATTACGAAATTAATTCTAAATAGATAAGAATCAAGATGAACATAAAGGGATTTCCCAAGGAATTTAATGATCAATAGAAAATTATTGATTCATAGGTGGTACCCTAGGAAATACATACCCAACATACAAATCTCAGATGATAGTTTGTCCCTCCCGACCATTACTCCCATCATCATAACATTGGTTGGCTAGCCACCCAAACCTATAACACATAACAAGGGCCATATCTCAAGCACATGACCTATCATCACCACTATATCCATATTAGTCTCATGTAATTGATTCAGATTCTAAAGTGACACCCAAAATAATCTATATCGGCTTGACCTCACTAACCCTCTTTGGGGTCCATATATAACCAAGTCACCCATTATAGTCCCCTAAATCTCATCATAACATGGACACCCACATGGGACATATTATCCCATTATCATCTATTGGGTCAACACACATCCCTCAAAGAGAATATCCTCCATTAAAATCATTTTAATCATAACATGGAATTATAAGACTCATATACAATCCTACATCAGTGTCACGTAAGGGATATAGACTCATGCCCATCCTCTTTCCAAGTCACTATAGGTTGGTCCTCATGCACCAAACTTATCCATAACCATCCCAGGAATCCTACCCAGGTGCTCAAGTACCAATGGAGAGAAACACTCACCTCACACTCATCTCAACTTTCCCAAAGTATATCCATCATCTCAAGGTTCTATCATGGCCCACATAGGACAACCACATCCAAACCAATGATCTCTTATGTTAGGAGGAAACAATGGAACTTTTTATAAGGGCCACCATACTCATTTAATTATCACCCATTAGGGTACATAAATCTCAAGACATACATTTATAATCATGGCGTTGACCATTGGTGGTTGAAGTATCAAGTTAGTACACAAGGTTACATCAAGGAACATATAAATTTATCCATTTAAAACTATTTTATTTTAAGGAAAAAATTAATTTTAAATAAAAGGTTTATTTCCTTCAGTAGAGAGACCACATATCACATGCATATAGATAAAATGAATTTACTATAGGGGTATAATCAAGGGACTAACTAACTCAATCAATGTTATTTCTTTTAAATCTACTCGAAAACCCTTGATTAAGACTGTCCAAGTCCAACTGAACACTGCCCATTATCAAATAAATCACTATGTTAGCTCATCCTACCAAAACCACAACCAACCACTCACAAAAGTCCATGGCACACCCTCAATATCTTTTGGGAAAAAACACATATCACGCAACATTGATTCAATGAAAAATTCAATTTAATTTAACTAAAAAATTTAGATAACTTTACACGATGATGCACCTTTAATGAAATGGTTCATAATGATGTGAGATCATTATCCTAGTATCCCCTCTTTCCATGCCAAGAATAAGACCCATAATATTGGGATAATTCCACCATGATCTAGTGTAAGAAACTCAAGAAACCGAATACAACCTGTCCAAATCATAAGGTGAAAATGAAAAAGGGATAAATTGAAGAAGGGAAAAAATAAAAAAAATTACAAATAAATTTCAACAAAACCACCTCAAACCAATAAGGATTTAAAGTAATGGGGGGTGGGGATCCTCCCTAGTTTAGTCACATGCGAGGAGGAAGAGAGTAAGGGGAGGTATTTAAATCTTAGAGGGGAAATGTAACATCCTAATATTTTAGTGATTTTTTTTCAAATAAATGTAATCTTTTCAGTATTTTTTATTAAAGAAAACACTAAGTTTATATTTAAATACATGCAACATTGAGTTTAGCTTGCATTACACACAACACTGAGTTTAAACAAAACACAACATACTATTAAAATATTATCATATGATAGTCATTTCATAGTTGTTGGAATGGAATATATGAATTGGATTAACTAAATTATGTAAATATATGGTTTACACATGTATATAAAATAAATTATTTGGATATAAATTAATTATAAATAAAAATAAAAACCATTTTAAAATAAAATAAATCTTTTTCTGAAAAACTATTTCTATGCGCACAAATGTGATTTAACTCAATAAATTAAAAAAAATTACTTTTGGTGAATGATTTTAATGAAATGTATATATTATATATTCAACTAAATGTTTAAAACAGATTATTCCTATTTTATAGACAAGATAAAATAATAAAACCAATTTTATGATTTAAAACTATATTTTTCTAAAAAATAGTTTTCTCGCCTTTTGTGCATTTATTTTAAAATTAAAATGTTACAATTTTAGAAAATTTAAATGGAAAAATAAAATTAATTTTTTATATAATAATTTAAAAATTATATTGAAGTGAATTTTTGATAATTTTATAAAAATATAATTTTTTGATGAATAGTGAAAAATATTGGTTTTTATGAAGAATTACCATTTCCTTTGAATCATTTAGAAACATAAAAATTATTTTAATATGGATTTAAAGGAAAAATTAGTTAAATTATATGCATATTAAACCAATTTATGTAATTTTAATAATTTTAATATTTAATTTTTTATATATATTTTTTTAAACTTTTGAACATTTTATCTTTGGAAAACTGCTTTCTCATCACGAATATGATATTAATTTTAAATCATTTTTCCCAATTTTATGAATTGAATTTATAGAAATGGAAATTTTTTAATCATAATAATTTATATTATCTAATAAGGTAAACAAATTTTTTTACCATAATTATTAGTAAAAACAAAGGAAATTATTTACCACAGTTAAGGTAAAAATGGTTTTACCGAGGGGTTAAACTATAATGGTTAAAAATGACCCAAAAATTGTCAAACATCCATTTTTTGGACATATTTAGACTTAATATATTATATTTTCTATAATTTACCATTTTTGAGCCTTTTCTCATGTGAAAAACATGGTCAATCCTTTTTCTTTTAAAAATTTACAAGTGTTTCACTCACCTCACTTATAAAAGGCCACAACTTCTCCTCTTTTATTCACACTTCCAAAAACAATTGGTTAGACCATGACCTAAAAAAATCACTTAATTAATTTCTTCATCTCATCATATAATCATTATTTTATTCATAAATCAAACCTAATAGTCCTTTTGGTACATACCAAAATAAGTTGTCTAAAGAAGTGGTAACATCCCTAACCAAGCATTTTATTTTATTTATTCCTTTGCATCATGAAATTTTTATTAAACCATGATGATATAATAAAATAAGTATATTAAATATAATTAAATTCTATTATTACATTGTAATAACCTAAATAGATCTCCACTTTTATCAAATGGGATATGAAATCATCGTTTGTGTGTGCGGTGGACTACCGCCATGCGAATCGATGTTATTAATTTTCCCTCACCACCTCTCACAGATAGATATAATGATGTATTTATTATTTATATATGATATTTATTGTATTATTATTCTTATAAAATCAAGTTATCATATATAACTTCTTACTTTCTATTCCTTGGGAATATGATAATATTGTTCGTGTGTACGAAAGACTACCACCTCACGATGTTATGTGATCTGTTATTCACATAAATTTTTCATGGAATGTAATAAGGATAGTTTTAAATAAAAACATGTGATATAAATGAAATAAAAATAATTTTGTAAATAAAATATATTATTTAACTTTATTTTATTTCACCCTTCGAGAAAATGAAAATAATGTTCTTGTGTATGTATGACCTACCGTCTCCATGAACAATGTATTTCATAATCTATCTCTAAATTTTATGGATTACTATAAATACATATATAATGAATATATATGATATTTATATCAGGGTTAAATTTTATTATATTATTTAACCATGATCAAATTAAGAGGACTAAAAATACCAAATCAAAATATACAAGAAAAATAAAGCAGTTATTACCCAAAACAAGACTTTAACATAGAATTGTTAATAAATGGGTAATTAAAGGAAATAATTAAATAATATATGGAATGGTATATATAATTATATTTCTATAATATATTATTAATAAACTTATATTTATTAAATAGTAGATTTTAATATATACAGAGTAAGTCGCGACTTATGGTAAGGGATTTTTGTCTCACTTTTTACTTCTGTGAGATATATGCCATATTCACCACCTATTTATTTTATTTTATATATATACTACCCATGAATGTATTTTATTATTATGATTATAAAAATTATTTTGATTTACATATCCATTTTATAATGTCTATTTCATGGTATTTATGGTTCAAAAGATACCATAATGATAATTTTTAGTCAATTTCTCTTATTTAGGACATGCATTATATTATGAATCTATATTATTTTATGAGGAGCATATACAGACCCTTTTTAATTTTATATCATGAATATAATTCTATTAATGGTTTTTAAATTTAATTTAATGTTATTATTTGATGGGGCTTATAATTCAATGTTACCAAAGTGGTAATGGTTTTATGATATAATTTCTATATTTATCAGGATTGTTTTTTATTATATTTAAAATAATGAAATATTATGATATATCCCTCAATAAATTCATGAATTTTATTATACTATGGTTATTTTATGATAATATATGTTTTCCCTTCATTTTCCTCTATTTATGCACTCAAGAGTTCAAAATAATGTTTTTTATGAAAAAATCATTATTTATATCTTTAATAAAAAACCCTTTTTCTTCCAAAACCATGTTTTCTAAAATTGTTTTCATAATTTTTTTAACATTATTAAAATATTTTGTTAAATACATTTTTACCCATGTTTTATTTTTTACAAAATGTTTTGAAAGGAATCTTCATGTTGGTTTCCAAATAATGTTTGTTTGGATTTTACTAAAAATATGAGAGGATTATTTGTTTTAATGTGTAAAAATGAATGGAATTTACCTCCATAAGTTTTCAAGGATATTTTTAAAGAAATGGATTTTAAAAAATTTTTAATGCTTTAAAAAGTTTTTTTTCAAATTATAAAGAATTTTTTCCTCCATAAGTGTTTTAAATTATTTTTAAATATTCCTTTATAGGTTTCATGGTTTTTTCAATGAAAAGGATTTCCAAAAATATTTTATGAATTTTCTGTTTTAAAAAATTATTTTCAAATAAAAGTTATTTTACTTAAGAAACATTCTAAGTGATATTTCAAAAATCTTTGTTCCATTTAAGATGACATCCTTTGATGTTACTTTTTATTTATTGGGGATATGATCCAAGGATACCATTATTATTCTTTATCTTTATAGTTTTATGTTTATCTTTAAAATATGTTTATGAAACCCATTTTTATAACATGGTATATACAATGATAAAATGCTTATGAATCTCACTTATTTTTCTATGGGTTATTAATTTATGAATTGATGAAATTATTTTGAAACCTTTTTCTTTTATATAGGTTATGTTATGATAGAATATTTATGAAACCAATTTCTTTTCATGTATTCTGATATGATGAATGTTTTATGGTCTTGTAGCATAAATATGTGTGATTTTCATTATGCGATGGTGGTTATGTTATAACCAAGGATGGTGGTTATGTTATAACCAAGGATGGTGGTTATGTTATAACCAAGGATGGTGGTTACATTATAACCCAATACGGGTGATACTTATATATCACTCCAATGTATTGGGTAAAGAGTAATATATCATGAGATAAATATGACTGGAATGGGGAGTGAAACCAGTTCAACAAGGGGAACTATCCACTATGATAGTCTTGGGAGTGAACCTTGAATACTATGATGGTCTGGGAAGCAAACCCATTCCACTATGATAGTTTTGGTAATGATCCTTGACTACTAAGGAAATGATTTTATATGATTATTTATATGCCACAAATCGATGTCTTATGCCAATATTTTGTTTTCATGTATCATGTTCTTTGATTCCATTATGATTCATGTCTTATCAACTATCATGATTTATACCATGAATTAAGTTTAAGATATATGATATGCAGGTTATAGTTTTCAAATGTTAATATCATGTTCTCATACCCTTATTCTCATGTCATTCTTATATAATCATTTATATCTACCATTTTTATTCTTATTGATAATTTGATCTCACCCTTTCTTTTGTTTCCTTTCCCCAGGATATGAAGAAAGGTATTATGTATTATTTTTCTAATAAGGGTTTTAGTTTTGTAGAACTTAGTCGGAGATAATGTATCTTACTTATGGACCCGTTGTTTATGTTTACAAGTTTCCAAAATCACTAGAACTAAATGATTCTAGAATGGATCATTATATCATGTAAATAATATTCATTTACTAAGATGTAATATTTATGTATGAAAAGTTTGGTTCTTTATAGTTTTTATTAGAGAAAAGGTTTAGTTAAACTTTGTAAATTAGGATGAGAAAAATTTATTGAGACCCATTGCGATATTTATAAATATATGTACAAGGATAAGTCTAAGGATAATTCTAAGGAAGGGTCAAAGTATAGGGAAATGTCCTAGAATTTTGGTAAAGTATAGGGTGATTGGTTTCCATATAATTATATCCCTTTTTGGATACTAAAAGTGGATATGTATATGGTATAGAGGTACCTAGGGGTAATAACTCTAAAAAAGGTTCATTAGGATTGAATCGAGCATTACCTAGTACACAAAAACATGCCTTTATTCACAATTTGTTTTACACTCTTTGGGTATATACTTTGGAAATTTGTGAAGTCTTTACAAACCAACATGAAGGATTTAAATAATGTCCATGAATGAAATAGGTTAAGCCTAAGGTTCTATATATTTAAAATAATGTGTTATTATTTAGACATCTTATAAATAATTTTTCATGATTATTTGGTTTCCCACTTTGATTATTGTTGCTAACACTATGTTTTTTGGATTTACTCAATGAATGGAACTATAAGAAATCCCATTAACACTAAATCTAATGGAAAATTCAGTGACTATGAGAAAAAAAATTATATTATGAATGGATAGATAGACATTATGATAATGTATAATCAACTATAATGATATATGATTAACAATGTGAACTTTTGTGAGATTTCTAAAGCTTCAAATAAGAGGAAGACAAACTTTTATGAAATTTAATGTGGTGAATAACATAGAGGAAAGAAGATTTAGCTTTATACATGTCAAGAAGGTGGGAATAAGAACCTAAAAGAATATCTCAAATAGAGGGAAGATGTTATCTATGTGGAAAGGAAGTTCATAGAGTGAAAATTTTTCAAGTAGTTAAAAGTATTATATATAGGGACATGGGAATTATCTAAGTCCATGCTCTGACCAAAGAATTAACTTAAAGAACATAGAAGGATCTATTCAATTTTAATAATTAAAGTTGAAGGATTGAATTATTTATGTATTTGGATTCAAGGATTATGTTTTAGTATTATTTTTTTCAATGGTATTTGGGTTATAAGAATCATAAAACATGTAAATATTGTGTCTATTCTGGAAGAATATATATATCCACATAGCATTAACTTAATAATTATACATTCCATCATGGGTTTATGAGTTTAATATTATTCACAAGTTAAAATTATTAGACACATATTTTTAGGTATTATCAGATGCTAGTTTGTCAAGATTAATGATTTTTTGAGATACATCTATAGCAATTTAACCCTTTGGTTTTGTGGACCAATGCCTTTTTATGGACATAAGATTAAAGGTATTGGTAAAATTCAGGGTTTATATTATCTTTGATTTTAAGTTAATTATGATTTATTGAAATTTTTGACTATTTTTATTAAAATATTTTTGGAAAAAGGATAACATACATTATGGGAAATAACCTGTTGCATTCGGCAAGGTCATGGGGCTTGAACCCACAACTAAAGGAAGAAAAGGGTATAACAGCTACCACTGGACTACATGAAATAATATTTCTAGTGGGAAAATATAAATAGATATATTTATTATTATGTATCTTTATGCATAGTATTTCAGAAAGTCAATACTGAGAGATAAATGTCTAAAAGGATTCTATGACCATTATAATTACTCGAAAGGAAATGAGAATACATCATTATGGGTTTTTTTTCAAACTCCCCAAAAATCTAAATATAATAATGCTAAATGGGTTATAGTTTATCACCTTATGAAGTCAGCACACTTTATCTCCATCAGATAATATTTCTATTTGTATAAACTTTCTAGGATATACATTAAGAAATTTTTGAGGATTTCATGGTGTACAACATTATATTTTAGTTGATCAGGACCCGAGGTTTACCTCAAAGTTCTTAATAAGTCTTTAGTAGTCCCTAGATACAAAGATAAGTTTTAGCACCATGTATAATCCCCTAATAAATTGTAATTTTGAGAGAATAATTTATAAACTATAGAATATTTTAAGATATTATTTTTTGTATTTCAAATGTGTTTGAGATCGACACCTTCCTCTAGTTGAATTTACATACAATAATAGCTTTCACTTGAGTATTCATATGGATTCTTATGAATACCTCTATGGAAAGTAGTGTAGAAATCCAATGTAATGGAATAAATTTATATAAATAATTCTATTAGGACCTAAGATAGCTAATGAAATGATATAGAAGATTAGAACCATTCAAAAATACACACAAGTGACATAAAGTTGACTAAAAGGTTATGCTAATAATCATTGATGATATCTAGAATTTAATGTTAGTGAGAAAGTGTTTATATTAATTTCTCCATATAATAAAGAAGGGAAAATTACACCCTAGGTAGATTGGTCCCTTTGAAATAATTTATCATATCTAGATAGTATCTTATCATTTTGAGCTTCCACCGAACCTCTCTCAGGGTCACTATGTGTTCCATGCATCTCTCCCAAGGATATACACACCTGATCTATCACATGTATTGAACTTAGAGGTCATATTGCTATATCATGGTCTTTCTTATATGGAATAACTAATGAAATTGTGGATTTCACATAGAAAGTTCTATGAAACAAGACCATTCACTTGGTAAAAGTTTTTTTTTCAAAAACACTATCTCGAGGAAGCTATGCGAGAATCTGCGGAAGTAATGAGGAAGAAATATCCTCATTTTTTATCAAGGTGAAGAATTTGGAGGGATAAATTCATTTTAAGTGGGATAGAATGTAACATCCCAAGATTTTGGTGAAATATTTTTTTCAAATAAATTTAATCTTTTCAATATTTTTCATTACATAAAACACCGAGTTTATCTTACATTATAAAAAAAACCTAGTTTAGCTTTCTTTATATATGACAATGAGTATAAATTAAACTTGTAATAATATTAAAATATTATTATCAGATAGCTATCCCATACCTATTGGAATGATGGGTATGGATAAGATTAAATAAATTAAAAAAATATATGGTTTAAACATGTATATAAAATAAATTCTTTAGTAACCAATTAATTAGAAATTAAAATAAAAACCATTTGAAAACAAAGTAAATATTTTTATGAAAAACTATTTTTATGTGCACAAACACATTTTACCTCAAGAAATTAAAAAATCATTTTTGTAGAATCATTTTAATGATATATATATATATTTATTTATTATTAGATAAATTTTTTAAAATAAATCTTAAGTGTTTTCTAGATAAGAGATAAAAATAAAACCAATTTTACACTTAAAAAATGTATTTTTTCTAAAAAGTAGTTTTTCCGCCTTTTGCACACTTATTTTGAAATGAATTTTTTCCAATTGTAGAAAATTTATTTGAAAAATAAAATTTATTTTTGAAATAATAATTTCATAATTTTATTGCAGTTATTTTTTGAGAATTTTCTGAAAAGATAAAATTTTCGATGAATAGTAAAAAATACTGGTTTTTATTAAGAATCATCATTTTATTAAAGAATTAAAAAAAATTATTTTAATATGGTTTTAAATGTAAAATTAATTAAATTATATATATATTATTCCAATTTAGGTCATTCGAATAAATTTTATATTAAATTTTTATATAAAATCTTTTTTTAAAATATTAAGCATTTTCTCTTTGGAAAACTGTTTTCTCATCGCGTTTGTGGGATTAATTTTTAATTAAAATTTTCCAATTATATGAATGTAAATTGAAAAAATAGATTCAATATTTTTAATCATATTAATTTATATTATATAATAATTTCTAATTATTTTTTTGACCATAATTATTAATAAAAATAGTAAATATTTTTTATAGTGGTTAAGGTAAAAATGGTTTTACTATAGAGTTAAACTAAAAGGATATGGTTGAAAAATGACCCAAAACTTATTATAATACCATTTTAGGTCTATATTTTCAAATTTTATCTTCTTGGTTCTATAATGGATCATTTTTTAGCCTTTCATCGTGCGAAAAATGTGGGAACATCTTCTTCTTTTCAATAATTATAAGTGTGCCACTCAACTCACTTATAAAGGCCACCCCATCTACTATCATCTTCACACATAAAAGAAAATTGGTTTTGAACATAACTAACCAAATAACATAATTAATTTCCTACTATAATTCTATAAGACTTATATTTTTCATAAATTAAACCTAAAGATCCTTGTGGTGCTAACCAAAAGAAGTTTTCCAAAGAAGAGGTAACATCCCTAATCGAGTGTTTTATTTTATTTCCACATCCATATACTTAAATTATTATTAAAACATGATGATATAATAACCTAAATATATTAAATATAATGATATATTATTACATTAATGGAATAACCAAAATACTTCTCCATTATCATTAAATGGGATACACAATTATCATTCATGTGTATTGTGGACTACTGCCTCTCGAACCCATATTTTTTCTTTTCCATCACCACCTCTCATAGCTAGATATAATGATATATTTATTATTTATATATTATATATATGATATTATTATATTTCTGGAATAATTATTTCACATATACCTTCTTACGTTCCATTCCTCGGAAAACTATAACACCATTCGTGTGTACGACAGACTACCACCTCATGAAGCGATGCGATTCATTCTTCACATACAATTTTCCTAGAAGGTAATAAGTAAATTTTTAAATAAAAAATGTGATATATATGACATAAAAATTATTCTTTAAAGTTAATATATCATTTACCTTTTTTTCATTTCATCTGTCGAGAAAATGGTAACAATGTTCATGTGTATATACGACCTACCATCTCCATGAACAATGTATTTCATTTTTATCTATAAATTTTATGTATTAATATAAATAAATATGTAATGAATATATATTATATTTAAATCATTTTTAAAATTAAAAATATTATGTAACCAGGATCAAAATAAGATGACTGAAAATAAAAAATTAAAACTTATGCAAAAAACAAAGTAGTTATTACCCAAAAAGTGACTTTAACAAGGAATTGTTAATAAAAAAGGTAATAAAAGGTCATAAGTAAACCATATATGGTTGGATATATATAATTATGTTTCTATAATATATATATATATATATAATAAAATTATATTTATCATATAAGAGGTTTGAATGTGTATGAGGGAAGTCAATACTTATGGTAAGGGATTTCCGTCTCACCTATTACTTATGTAAGACACACACCATATTTACCGCATATTTATTTTATATGATGTATATACTAAACATTAATGTATTTTATGATTATTATTATGAAAATTATATGTATTTACATATCAATATGTGTATTTCTCTTTCATGGGGTTTACGGTTCAAAAGTTACCAAATTGGTAAGGGATTTTTTGTCTCAAGTTATCTTCTTTAGAACATATGTTATGTTATGAACCTATATTATTTTATGAGGTGAATATAAATCAAAATTTTCATGTCATATAATGAATCTACTTATATTAATGATATTTTAAGTTTAATTTAATTTTATTCTTTCATGGGGATTACGATTCAATGTTACCAAAGTGGTAAGGGTTTTATGATACAATATCATCATTTATCATAATTTTTTATGATTATATTTCCAATTATGAAATCTTATGATATATCCCTAAATAAACTCATTATTTTTTTATCCTGTGATTATATCATAAGAATATATATTTCCCTTAATTTTCCTCTCTTCATGTACTCAAGAGTTTAAAATAATTTTTTTATGAAAGAATATCTTTATTTCACTCTTCAATTGAAACCCCTTTTCATCCAAAACAATGTTTTCTAAAAAATTTTAAAAAAAATATTTTAAAATTATTAAAATGATTTGTTTATAAAATTTTTACCCAAGTTTTAATTTTTACAAATTTTTTTAAAGGAATCTTTTTGTTATTTTACAAACAATGTTCATTTGGATTTTACTGAAAATGTGAAAGGAATCCTTATTTTAATGTGTATGAACTAAATGGAATTTTACACCATCAATTGATTTAAAGATTCCTTTATATGTTTTCAAGGTTATTTTCAAAGAAATATATTTTGAAAATGTTTTATATTTTAAAAAGTTTTTTTTTTCAAATAGGAAATGATATTTTCCTTAAGTAATGTTTTAAATGATTTTTAAAGTTTCCTTTATAAGTTTTTAAGGTTATTTTCAAATAAAACAATTTCCAAAATATTTTATGAATTTTTAGTTTTAAAAATAAATTTTCAAAAAAATATTATTTTCATCAGGAAAATGTTCCAAATTCTATTTCAAAATTATTTTCCATCTAAGACGACATCATTTGATGTTACTTATGATTTACTAGGGATATTATCCAAGGATACCATTATTATTATTATTTCTGATGATTTTATGTTTATGATGAAAAATGTTTATGAATCCTATTTCTCTTTAATGGGTTATACTGTGATAAAATTCTTATGAAATCCACTTCTTTTTCCATGGGTTATTCCTTGATGAAATGGTAAAATTATTATGAAACCCATTTCATTTATATAGGTTTTCTTTTGATGAAATGTTTATGAAACCCATTTATTTTCATGGAATATGATATAATGATAGTTTTATGATCTCATGGCACAAATATTTATGATTTTCATTATGTGATGGTGGTTACATAATAAGGAAATATGGTGGTTACATTTTAACTGAGGAAAGTGGTTATTTTATAACCAAAAGTGGGTGAGACCTATATCTACCTCCAATGAATTGGGTAAATATTGACATATTTGGATATGAAAAGGACTGGATTGAGAAGTGAACCTAGTTCAGTAAGGGACTCTGTCCACTATGATAGTATTGGGAGTGAAAATTGAATACTATGATGGTTTGGGGAGTAAACCCATTCCACTATAATAGTTTTGGAAATATTAATTGACTACTAAAGTAATGTTTTTCTATAGTTATGTGTATGCCAAAGATCTATGTCTTTTTCCAATGTTATGTTCTCATGGATCATGTTATTTTATTCCATTATGATTCATGGCTTATGAATTTCCAAGATTTATTCCATTACTTAAGTTTATGATCTAGATATGATGGGTATGATTTTCAAATGTCAATATCTTGTTCTCATACACTTATGATCATGTTATTATTTTGTAATCATTGATATCTCCCTTTTTTACCCTCACTGAGCATATGAGATCACCCTTTCTTATGTTTCATTTCCCTAGGATATGAAAAAAGGTATTATGTATGATATGTTTGAGAAGGTTTCTAGTTATGAATAAATCAGTGGGAGATGATGTAGCTCACTTATGGATCAGTTGTTTATGTTTCTAAGTTTCTAAAGGAACTAAACCTAATGATTCTGGCATGGATCATTATATCATGTAATGAATATTTATATACTAATACATAATATTTATTTATGAGAAGTTCGGGTCTTTATAGGAAAAGTGGACAGTCCTACACTTTTTATAAAATAAAGGTTCATCACAACATGCACTACACTATGGTGCACCTCTAGGAACCCCCTGAGGGCCCCCATTACACCAAACACTATGGTGAATCCTCAAACCCCTCACTATTTCAATACCCACCACTATAGTATGCACCATGTACTGGTGTTTCCCACTATTTTTCATGAGGAAAACCTCCGAGTAAAAATTATTAGGGAAACAAAAAACTTGGGCATTTCATCCATCGCCATTTCCTACAAGGAAACACCCACAAATATGATCAAATATAGGAAACTATGACATGGAGGGGTTTCCCAAAAACCAAACCCAAAAAATTCTTGATCATCATTACCACTAGGGTGATAGTGATTTAAAAATTCTTAAAACCAAAGGCTCTAGGTGAGTTAAAATCACTGACACTATGAGCATGGTCTACTTGATAATTTCCCATTGGAAAAATTACTAGACACCACACCTAACCTAGGGTAAAATACCATATACTCAGGTGTTTCTACCTCAAACATGATTTGATCCATTTCACAGTTCTCTCCATGGTAGAGCACTTACAACTAAAATTCTTGGAAATTCATCTGACCTTTCCCAGACATCCACTTGAGCACCCAATGATCCAACAACTTACACACCATGGTTTCCAACTCACTGTCCCAATCTCACATAAAAACATTGGTCAAACCTTCCTTGGACTATTCTAAAAACTCATGGACACTATAATCGATGCACTATCTCATTACTTGATTCCAATTCCTTAACACCAAATGAAATCACTTGATTTTTCAAACTCCCTCACAAAAGTTAGAGCCTGACTCTTGGTGTAATTACATAATTGGATCCTCAACCAACCAAACTAGTCATCATGCTCACACCTTGAGCATCAACACACCTCTAATTTGAATTACCCTATGATCACATAAAAACCATCTCAATCCTAATTATAATGCATAAACTCTATCCAATACCACATTCATGTCTCAAATATAGTGTTCATCAAGGAACTAGATAAAATTAAATCAATATATGCTCAACATCCTACTGTATCCTTTAACATCCAACTACCAATCTCATCACACCCATGACCCTACCAACATGAATGTTGTTCCTCCATAGCCTCTACTCCATCAATCACCACACATAATGACTAGATGTGTTTGTCCCACTCATATCTAAGAACCAAAATGAATAATCAACTATTTCTTGTGTTTGAATCATGGTATTGTCACCCAAGGTAGCCATTAAAATTTATCTATAATGAGTCTTATACCCTCTAATATCCAATAGTGATCTCCCCAATATATTATTTTTCTTACACCGTTCCTTGAGAACAACCTCAAAAGGTTCCATAAACAAACCTTCCAGACAATCCATGTCAAGGCACACACCTGTGTTGACTGTACCATGACAATTGATCTATCTTCAGGGACACCTATATTTATAAAGGTACACCCTCACCCTCATCAAAACATTTGGAAATAATACCCACACCGGAACATCCCTAAAGCACCATCTCTATGATCCATTTCAAGTGAAACTGACTTATAAACCCATTTTATGCACATATGAGTTCTCATATTATCAATCATAGGAATATCTATTGATTTACTCATTCAAACATGCCTCTCGCATGTCAATCACATGTACCCGAAATCACCCTTGACACTCCACTTCAAAATCAATCATTTCTCTTATGACATGGTCTATCAAATGACCACCTATTGACCTGCGAATCTTCCTAAAACCACAAGAATTTACCTATACTCCATCCACCCTAGATCCAACCATATATGACCATGATCAGTTATCTCGTTGGGGACCATGCAAAAAAAAAACACATGTGTTAGGAATCCTACTAATCCTACCCTCAAAATCCAGCCTTATTATCTAGATACTATAACTTAAGGTTCATTATACATGAAAATTAAAGGCATTTAATGTGCCTATATCACATACCTAGTAGCTCCCCACATGCATTGATCTCATTACCTGATGTATCTACACATACATCCACCTTAAAGGCACTCACGAGCTTGACAAAAGCCTTACTCAAGTTACCATCATATAACAAAACTCATATCATCCATAAAACCTAGGTAACCAATATACTAATCTATATCTCAAAAGCATGAGGCTCTCCCATTTATCCCATAGGTCATCTCACACAGGAAATAACTCCTAAGGTAACACCTATGCTCCTATCTCATTATCATAAAGAAAATCACATTCCAAACACCCACTCAATGTTCCTCACATATATGTATTAGGCATAACATTCCAAGTCATCATTCTACTAGTGAACTGGTCCTCACTGGGAATCCATGTACAAGACTACCCCCTCGAGGACCATGATATATATATATATATGACAACATCATATCATGGATATTACTATCAAGTATTCCTTAATTATATGGTTTTGTTAAGTAGGATGTCACCAAAAAGATATATGAGAAAAAACTATATAGTTTGTGTTGGAAATTTAAGTAACTGAACCTGTTTTCTATTTAGAACCAATACCATAATCACTCATAAGAGGTTAGTTAATAAGGCATCCAATTCTTATATTGATTTAATAAGGGTCAATATATACTCCTTACAAGTGGGACTATATAATTTTCATTATCAAGGATCATTCCTCCATAGAATCCACATGACATTTCATTAAATAAAATATATGATGGTCCAATCGAGTAGAATACTACTAAGATGTTTGATGGGAAACACTATATTAGTTTTTGTTGAAACTTTAAAAAGTAAAACCCTCATCATCAGTGATATCAATCACACACAAGATCATACATGTCATTTGAACCCTACCTACCAAATATAATGTAAATCCTCTTATTAATGTTCTAAGAGATAAAAATTATAAATTATAAATCCAAAAACCTAATAATGTTACACAAGGTGAAATTATATAATTGTAAAAATGAAAACCAAGAATAAGAATCCCAAATAATAGGTAATTTAGACTTTCCATCGAAAAAGGTGTTCACAATTTACCAATATGAGGTCCATATCAAGTGCTAATACATTACTATATCACCTATCTATAATATCCCAAATAGTAAGACAAGAAAAACTCTGATACCAATTTTTAGCATCCCAAGTTGAAGGAAACTCATTAGTGCCCTAGTCTAGTTCACTACATAACCTCGGACATTACTCCCCATAAACTAGAGGCTACTGACTAGCAGTGGAGGTCTAGGGAAGTACCATGGGGAGACTTAACCTTATAAAAAAGTATAAATAATAATGAAGATAACCAAACATCATCCATAAAAATGACCAGAGTACATGGAAACAATATATATATCATGATATAAAAATTGTAAATGTTTAAGAATATGATAATAAAAACTCATGATCATGCCAACACATAAAATATTATCACCCACTAGGCCGATCACATATACAAAAAACAATAACATTACACTAATTTTATACTATCCCTAATTCATACATCATCTATATATTGACTCCATCTAAGCTATCTAGTTAAAAAATCAAATACGATGCCTCTTCCCAACCCAAACCTATGATCAGTGAAGTCTTCTCAGGTACACAATAGTCTTGAACACTGGAGTAGGGTTTTAGTGAAACTTAGTAGGGAACCACCAATTCTATCCCATATATAGCCATTAAATATAGTGCATGGTCATGAAAAATGATCAAATGAATAAATAAATATTGTATAAAATCATAAATAGATATCCTCCATCGATCCTTGGGTATGAATGTGACACCTAGAATCGATTATTCCTACATTATATAGTATTAGAGTGTCTCTGAGCACATCACATAATTGTCCAATTAGTTATAGGCCCAATGGACATGTAATAGAAGTTGTAATAACTAATTCCTTGGAGTAAATCCTAGGTAATATAATAATATCTACCTCAGTGGATGGATCCTAGGTAGAATCCTAGGAATCACATAAACATCTGGAATAAATATGAATCAAAGGGGTTTCCCAAGGAATTATACATCAATAGACATCACAACTAAATTCAAGGGGATTTTATAAGTAATTATATATCAATATTCATCATAATAGAATCCAAGGGGATTTACCAATAAATTCTAAATAGATACACATCGATCCAAATATATTTGGAGTACTCAAGGCATTCCATATATATAAGCATCAATCTAAATACAAGGGTATTTTCCAATAAATTCGATGATTAACTGATAACTGATGATTAATATGTGATTACATAGGGAATCCATAAACAATATAAACATCTTATAAGGAAGTGAATCCCACCTAATAATAAGTTCTAAAGTCATAATATGAGTTGGATAACCAACCAAACCCATCACACATATAGGGGTTGGCATCTCAAGTACATGACCTATCATCATCACTATAGCCATATCAGACTTATGCAATTGATTCAAATTCTAAAGCGAAACCCACAATCATCTATATTAGATTCACTAAACTATCCCCCTAGGATCCAAATATAATTGGGGACCCATTAGAGTCCCATAACTCTCATAATTTCACATGCACCCACATGGGATCCATTATCCCATTATCATATCTCAGGTCAGCACCCATCACTCAAAGGGTATAACACCCCTCATCATCATTATAATCACAACTTGGCCTTATAGGCCTCACTTACAATCTCAAATCAGTTTCACACAATAGATATGGACTCATTCCTATCCACTTTCCAAGTCACCATAGTTTGGTCATAACATGCCCAATATATCTATAACCCATACAAGGCATACTACCCATGTGATCAAGTACCCTGGGGGGGGGGGGGGGTTCTCCACTCTCATATAAAATTTCCCTAATTCTATACAACATATCATGGTTATCTCATGGATTACTTGGGCTAACCATTTCCAAACCAAATATCTCATCCATAAGGAGGTATCAAGGAACTTTTCATAATGAACTCTATTCTCATTTACTCCATTTTAGACAAAACCCTAAATGTTTATAAACCTCAAGGTATAAATTTATAATCAATTCCTCATTTATAGGTGATTGATGTATTATGCTAGTTTATAAGGGTAAACCATAGACCTTGTAATTTTTTCTATTTCAAGGAATTTCATGTTAAATAAACAATTAATTTTAAATAAAAGTCCAATCAACCTTAGTGGTGAGACCATATATCATATTCATATAAATAAAATTTACTTACAATAGGGGTATAGTAAAGGGACTACCTATAGAAACCCCAGCCTTTTACATATAACATTACATGATTTTAAGCATTCTTATACATTAGAGTATAAGCCAAGGATCATTAAGTCTAGTGTCTTAGAAGACTAGGTACATAAAACATAAAACATAAAACATAAAGCATGGGGATAAAAAAATATTTCATTATTTAATCTATATAAAGAGATACTAACATTTTTTGAACCCTTACATCTGTATAGGGTACCCTGGGGAACACATGAACAAAGGGATGAGCTGAAAATCCTAGTAAGGGAATGGACATAAGTATACATCCTAAGCACATGAGTTAGGAGGCATGACATAATGATATCCAAAGCATGACACATATAAAATCGTATCATATAAGCATGGAATCATAGAAACATGGAATCATATAAATGTAGAAGAATCATAAAACATGTCTTTATTATGGGTCAAGGCTAACCAACAATCCCATTTCCCATTCTAGTATGGGTCAAGGATAACCGCCAATCCCGTTTCCCATTTTAGTACGGGTCAAGGCTAACTACCAATCCTATTTCACATAGCATCTCATGAGACTTAACTTTACCAAATGCATTGGAGAACTATATGGGTGCACCTATCTCAAAGTTTTCATGAATATTCTTTCCAAATAAATAATCATACATGATAAACTATACATAAACATAAGGATACCCATGGAAAGAATTGGGTACCACAATCATGACATAAAGCATAACCAATGAGTGTGTCTTGAAAGTGTCCATGAAAGAAATGGATTAGAAAATACATGGAAATTCATAAGGTAAAATAGGAATATAACATGTTATGTGGTTTCAAATAAAAGTGAAAAAATATAAGAAATGTATTTTAGAAACATTAGCATTAAAACATTTTTGTGCGGTTTTAAGGAAAATACTATAGAGCTTTTAAAATAGAAAAGATGACAATATTTTATATAAAACCATAATTGAACCAAGAAGGTTTTAATTATAAAAATACTTATTTTATTAATAAAATTTTGGCTTAAAACATAGGATATAGTTAACTTTAAATTGTGTAAAAAAATTTGGGGAAGTTCCCTTAAAACAGGTTTTCTTATGAGAAAGTTCCGAGGGAATCTTTTAAAAAAATGTATATCCCAGAAAGAGAGAGATGAAAGGGTTTTCATAGATAAATTTTGTAAAAATAAATAGAATTTTTAATATTTAAATAAATAAATAAGATAAATTCACATTGATATAAAGAAATATAAGGCAATCCGAATGAACAAAAAGGGTTCAGGTAGAATTCATTTCGGTTTATTGGCATGGTGTCGGGTGTACCTAAGAGGGATTGATGAGAGATAAAATGGGTTTATCATCACTTATAAATCATTAGGGAATTATGTTGGAGGTGTGAAAACATACCCCATCATTTGGTATTACACATAAAAAGGCATAGCATAGAAGAAAATCTTGATTAAGAAAGAAAAGGAGAGGATCCCTTACCTTAAATCCATTGGTGTTCTCCACTTGTTATTAAAGACCTGAATAAAAAAATTAGGTTTATTAATTAATAATTATGGAACCTGTTATATATTTAATTAGTTTAGTATAATAATTTTAAGTTCATTTATAACCATTTTGATTGGTTATGAGGTTCAATTTCATTGTTCGAGTTTGTTTGTTCACTTGGTTTTAATGACCAGTTCGCTTATATTCATGTTTGCATAAACATGTAAGATAAAAAGTGTTTGTCCAGAATTGAAGTTATATGCTATTAGTGAACATAAATGAGATTAAATGGTTTTAAATTTAATTTTGTTACATATATTTTAGTTGAATTATTATATATATAACCTTAGTGACAGCCGTTTTGGTTAATCGATGAGTTTGATTACAATGAACATGTTTTTCTTTATAACTTAATACCATTAGTACAAAAGGATTACCGAACCAAAACAAGGATATATAAAATATATAATAATATTTTCAACCATAAAACAAATGGTTTCTTGACCAGAATTAAATATGATAATAGAAATTGATAAATAGTTGTCCCTGAATGTGCTAAATTAGAACATCTCAAATGGTGCTTTCATTTCTTTCAAATAAAAGGTGGGGAAATGAGAGAAGATAATAAAGTATCCCATTAGAATAATAAAATTCCAATACATGTATGTTACTGGAGTTATCATACCATTTGGGTGAAGGGAGTTGAGGAAAGAAACAAAAAGAAAAGAACTTAAAAGAAATAAAGGAATTGGAAAGAGGAATTTACCTCTTGAGACTTCCTCCTTTGAGAACCTATTAAGGGGATAGGTTTAGGTATTTTGAAGAGTCTAGAGGATTTTGGACGTGGGTTAGGAGGTTGGGGAGAGATTTGTGAAAAATATTATCAAGGAAAAAGCTTGAGAGTAGTGAAGAGAAGAGGGAGTGGGGGGGGGGGGTTAAAGTGGAGGAGAGGAGGGATTTCATAATATTATAATAATTAATTTATTATTTCCTCAGAAGACAAGGAATAGTAAGAATTACATGACCAAGAATAGTAATAAGTGAATGTGAGTTCTAGATTTGAGTTCTTACATCACTTGTGATGTCAGGAACAGTGGATTTGAACTATAATGTATTTATACAGTAAATTAATGTATCTTACTATTCACTAAAAGTTCAAGTATTTCAGAAAAATATCAAAAATTCACCCTAACCATTTTTCTACATGTAGAATCCAAAAATGAAATCCATTTTTCAAAAATAATTTTCTAAATATGATTATTTTAATATTTAATTAAAATCATAATTTATTATCAAAAACCAGTTTTAAAACATTCATTTACTTATTCTAAATTATAGGTATATCATAGTTTCAACTTGAATATTATTTATCTATTATCACAGGTAATGTTACTATTCATTAGGGTATATCCGTATTCATAAGGTTATGTTACTATTCATAAGGGAAGGTTACTATTCACCAAAAAATTAAGTTTTCTTTATCGGACTACAAATAACTTACTGATCGCAATTGTGTATGTTAGATTTTTGAAATTCCAAACACAGAAGTGACAAACATAAGTTTAAAGGTCACATAACACTTATTAGTTCATTATATTGTGATTTCACGTGTTCATATGAAATATTTATAAGAAAATAATTTCCGTTTACAAAACATTGGTTCGTTACATTCTTCTCACCTTATGAAATTTCACCCTCAAAATTTCATTTTACATTCTAAGACAAAAATAGGTGTGGGTACTTTTCCTTTATGGCTTCCTCAAGTTCCCATGTTGCCTCTTCGTACATATGGTTTTTTCATAGTACCTTGATCGAATTAATAGTATTGTTGTGTATAACTTTGTCTCTATGATCCAAGATCTTCACCAGCTTCTCCTCATAGGAAAGATCATCCTCAAACAGTACCACCTATGAAGAGAGTACATGTGAAGGGTCCGATATGTACTTCCTTAAGAGGGATACATGAAAGAAATCAAGTACTTTTGACATGGTAGGTGGAAGTGCCAGTCGATAGGCCCCAGCTCCGACTCAATCAAGGATCTTGAAGGGGCCAATGTACCTGGGACTTAACTTCCCTTTCTTTCCAAACCTCATGACCTTCTACTATGGAGATATGCGTAAAAATACCATGTATCCAACTTTAAACTCAAAGTCTCATTGAAAATTTTCTACGTAACTTTTCTGTCGACTTTGGACTACCTTGATATGCTGATGAATGGTTTTCACCTTCTCCACCATTTCTTAAACCTTTTCAAGTCCTAGTAGCTTATGCTCACCGACTTCATCCCAACACGCTGATGTTCTGCACCTTTTCCCATAAACGGATTCATATGGCGCCATTCAGATGCTCGAGTGGAAACTGTTGTTGTATGAGAATTCAACCAGTGGAAGATGTTGGTCCCATCATCCTTTTAATTCCATAGAACATGCTCTCAATATGTCTTATAGTATCTGAATAGTTCGCTCATATTGGCCATCAGTTTGAGGATAATAGGCTGTACTGAAGTTCATTTCAGTGCTTAGAGCATGTTAGAGACTTTTCTAGAACTTTGAGGTGAATCTTGAATCATGATCGGGTAAAATAGATAGTGGTAATCTATTCATTATTACCACTTCTTTGATGTAAATGCATGAAATTTGATCCAATGATAAGTCCTATCGAATCACAATAAAGTGAGTACTCTTTTTAAGACGATCCACAATGACCCATATAGGATTGTTTCCTCTAGATATTGTTGGATGTCTAGTGACAAAGTCCATGGTAATGTTCTTCCACTTTCATGATGGTATGGGTAGTGGTTGCATCATCCCCTTAGACTTTTGCCTCTCAGCCTTCACTTGCTGACATACCAGACACTTTGATGTATATTTAACAATATCTCTTTTCATATTTTCCCACTAAAAGTTTTCTCAGAGATCTCAATACATATTTTTTCTCCTTGGGTGGATAAATAAGGTCGATCTATGTGAATCATTAAATATCTCCTTCTTTATCTATGGATCAGATGGTACACATAATCATGTCCCAAATATTACAACTACTTCCACATAAATTTTGAAATTTTAGGATTTCCCATTTCTGATAGCTTCCACCCTTTTCTGAATTTCCACATCTTTTATATGAGCATCCTTTATTTTCTCTAAGAGGGATGGTTGAGAAATCATTTGAGAAATCATTGATGATGTTCCTCCCTTAATGATTCCCATGTCCATTATTTGCAAATCTAATATGATCAGATACATTTCAATTCTTATCAGTGATAGAGATGTAGGATATTTTCTACTTAGAGCATCCATCACCTTGTTTGCCTTACCGAGATTGTAGTGGATTAAGAAGTTATAATCCTTGATGATCTATATCCATCTTCATTGGTGTATATTAAGCTCTTTCTGTGTGAATATATATTTTAGACTCTTGTGATCAGTATATATCTCACACTTCTCCCCATAGAGATAATGCTTCTATATTTTCAACACAAAGATCACATCTACCAACTCCAGATCATGTGTGGGATAGTTTTTCTCATTGATTTTTAGTTTACTTAAGGCATAGGCTATCACTTTATCATTTTTCATTATCACACAACATAAGACCTTCTTGAAAGCATCACTATAAACCACAAATAGTTATCCACTTGTAGGGAGTGTGAGTATTGGTGCAATGATAAGCCTCCCTCCTTGAAACAATCTTCACATTCCTATGTCTAAACAAAATTTACTCCATTCTGTGTCAGCATAGTCATTGGGTTTGAAAATCATGAAAAGTTCTTCACAAATAATCGATAATACCCATCTAGACCCAGAAAGCTTTATATCTCCCTTACAGAAGTTGGCCTAGGGCACTCTTCAATTGCCTTAGTCTTGGAAGGGTCCATAGATATCCCTTTTCTGGTGATAACATTCCCCAAGAGTGATACATCCTCCATCTAGACTCACATTTACTATAATTTTCATACAAAATTTTCCCTTCGCATAGTATTTAACACAGTATTCAAATGCCCCTCATGTTCCTCCTTACTCTTGAAGTATATCAGAATATCATCAATAAAGCCTACCACAAATTTATCGAGGTAATATTTAAAGACTATATTCATTAAATCCATTAAAATTTGTAGAGAATTAGTGATTCCTAAGGGAATAACTATGAACTCATAGTGTTCATACCTCGTTCAAAAGGCAGTCTTGGGAATATATTCTTTCCTCACCATTAATTTGGGATATCCCAACCAAAGTTCCACCTTAGAGAAATAACTGGCCCCATGAAGCTGATCGAACAAGTAATCTATCAGTGGTAAGTGACACTTGTTCTTTATAGATATTTTATTGAGTTCATGATAATAAATGCAGAGGCACATTGATCTATCCTTCTTCTCGATGAAGAGGACTGGTGCACCCCATGGTGAAGCACTCAGGCGTATAAAAACATTCTCCATATTCTCTTGTAACTTCTTCTTCAGCTCTTCCAGCTCTATGGTGGCTATTCGATAAGGTGTCTTTGAGAGAGGTAGAGATCCTAGGATAAGTTTAATTGAGAACTCAACCTCTCGGTTAGAAGGAAGACTAGAAAACTCATCAGGGAATACATCAGTGTAATCCCTCATGATGGGCATGTCTTCAAGCATGATTCTCTCCTTTGTCTCAATCATTTGAGCTAGATATACCTGGTCACAAGGCAACAATATCTATACTTGAGATGATGATTCTAAAAGAGATTCATCTTCCTCCTTAAACATGTATATAATCATAGGATTATTTGGGATGTGAAAAGTGATATCCCTTTTCTGAAATTTGATCTTGGATTTGTATAAAGATAGCCAATCCATGCCCAAGATAGCATCGAACTCCACTAAAAGAAGTATGGTAAGATTTTCTGGGAGGTTCAGTCCACAAATGTTAACTATGGAAGAGTTATAAATTATGGATGCAATAATTTCCCCATTTTCTGTTCTCATAGATAAAATTTCCCCCAAATTTTTATGTGGTGTTTTAATAGTTCTACTAAACTTGAAAGATATGAAATAATGCATAGAACCAGAATCAAATAGTATGTTCACTATTCACTGAATGAATAACTAGCATACCTGTCACCATATATTTGTCTGGATCCACCTCAGAAGTAGTGAAATCATAAGCCCTTCCTTGTTTCCTTGGAGGTTGTTGATGATTTCCTCCAACAACCCTTAGATTGGGGAAATTTCTTGCATAATGCCCATGCTACTTGCAGCTATAACGCTATACTACAAGCTAAGTGTTTCTCTGAACCTTCCTTTATTCTTCAAAATTAGTGGGATTTTTCATTACCCTTCGGTAGTTCTTGGATAGATGAACAAACATTCCACATTTGAAGAAATTCTTCGTTCCCTTCTGTCAGTTACCTGGATACATATTCCCAAAACTTTTACAAGGGGAAAATTCAGGCTTCTTTCCACCACGGGATTTTTTTGAGAAACAACCCATGTTGTTCTCTATTTTCCACTTCTTGTCACTGAGCCCACCATACCACTGAGAGTCTCTAATCTCCATTTCAACCTTGAGGGAACAACAAACAATATCCTCATAACTGTCAAAGTATCGAATCGCCAATGCTTTTCTTAGACTTGACTTTAGTCTGCTAAAGAATAGATCAACCTTGCTTTCAGTTTTCATGACAAATATAGAGTACTACCTTGAAAACCTTGTAAATTTTGATTCATATGCCTCGATAGACTCATCTTTCTTTTTCTTGAGTCTAAGGAACTCTATTTCCATCTTGAGATGGAGGGTTCGGGGAAAAATTTGTTAAAAACATCTTATTTAATTCCTCCCAATCCATGGTATCAATTTTTTCTTCGGACTTTGTATTCTTGATCAGTGTCCACCACTGATCAGCTTCCCCATAAAAATGATAGACCTTCAGAACAACCTTTTCTTCTTCAAATCACTAGAGAACGGAGAATATCTTTTCAATGGAGTTAATCCATTAATCCACGAGGAGTTAATCAGAATATCCACGAAACTTGGGAGGCCTTTTCCACATGAATGATTTTATAAAAAATTTCTCTTTCCTTATAGGAGCAGGGTGTTCCACATGATTCAAGTTATTATTCACAACTCGAGCTAATTGAGAAAGTACTATCATGAAGTTTTGAGCACCCGCTCCCGCAATATCAAGCATATCAATTGATAAATCTTCACACTACCTATCACATTGGTTTTTGGAATATGTTCTTATATTTCTTATGATTAACTAAGAAAAATAATGTATAATTAGAGGTCTTGAATACTTAGCTATTGAGGATAAAAAAGGAAACTTTGAACATAAAAGGATAAAATTATAAAGAAGAAGTATATCCTAAATTGTGATTCCTTAGGTTTATATTTAGGTTATGCTCGATCTATTTCTTAACTTATATTATTATTGGATTTTTTGTCCCTTAATAATGGTTTGTGATATGATTGTGAATCTACCAAAGTATATCCCCTAGGAGTGTCATAACCAAGAGTGAAGCAAGACCTGTTGTCATGTACCAGGATACCCTGGGTCAAGACCAAAACTCCTTGTCAGAGTTTTCACTCTTAGGTATATCTATGCTAGATATTCCTCTACCTGCTCGTATCCAGACATGGATGTATTTTCTTGATAAACCACTTACTCAATAGTCACCAAAATTTAGGACTGTTTTCTTATACTTAGTATTATCCTTAAGGTTCTCACTAAGGGGCTCTATTCCTAATCTCTAAAAATAACTAAACCATCCTATAATAACAACTACAGTTACCCAAGCCTTTTACATATAACATTACATGATTTTAAGCATTATTATACATTAGAGTAGAATCCAAGGATCATTAAGTCTAGTGTCTTGGAAGACTAGGTACATAAAACATAAAACATAAAACATGGGGCTAAAAAAAATTCTTTATTTAATCTCCATAAAGAGATCCTAACTTTTTTTGAAACCTTACATCTACATAGGGTACCTCGGGGAACACATGAACAAAGGGATGAGCTGAAAATCCTAGTAAGGGAATGAACATAAGTATACATCTTAAGCACATGAGTTAGGAGTCATGAAATAATGATATCCAAAGCATGAAACATATAAAATTGTATCATATAAGCATGGAATCATAGAAATATGGAATCATATAAATGTGGTAGAATCATAAAACATGTCTTTATTATGGTTCAAGGATAACCGAAAATCCCATTTCCCATTCTAGTACGGGTCAAGGCTAACCGCCAATCCTAGTTCCAATTTTAGTACGGGTCAAAGCTAACTGCCAATCCTGTTTCACATCGCATCTCATGAGACTTAACTTTACCCAATGCATTGGATCACTATATGGGCTCACCCATATCAATGTTTTCATGAATATTCTTTCCACATAAATAATCATACATAATCAACTATACATAAACATAAGGATACCCATGGAATGAATTGGATACCACAATCATGACATAAAGCATAACCAGTGAGCGTGTCATGAAAGTGTCCATGAAAGAAAGGGATTAGAACATAAATGGAAATTCATAAGGTAAAATAGGCATATAAGATGGTAGGTGGTGTCAAATATAAGTGATAACATATAAGAAATGTATTTGAGAAACATTATCATTAAAACATTTTAGTGTGGTTTTAAGGAAAATACTATAGAGATTTTAAAATAAAATAGAGGAAAATATTTCATATAAAACCATAATTGAACCAAGAAGGTTTTAATAATAAAAATAATGATTTTATAAAGAAAATTTTGGCTTAAAACATAGGATATAGTGCACTTGAAATTGTGTAAAAAAAATTCAGGAAGTTCCCTTAAAACAGGTTTGCTTATCAGAAAGTTCTAAGGAGGGAATCATTTAAAAAAATGTATATCTCTGAAAGAGAGTGATGAAAGGGTTTTCATAGATTAATTTTGTAAAAATAAATAGAATTTATAATATTTACTTAAATAGATAAGATAACTCCACTTTGATATACAAAAATATAAGGCAATCTGAATGAACAAAAAGGGTTCAGATAGAATACGTTATAGTTTATTGGCATGGTGTCGGGTGTACCTAAGAGGGATTGATGAGAGACAAAAGGAGTTTCTCATCACTTATAAATCACGAGGGAAGTATTTTGGAGGTGTGAAAACATATCCCATCATTTGGGATTACACATAAAAAGGCATATCATAGAGGACATTCTTGATTAAGAGAGAAAAGGAGAGGATCCCTTACCTTAAATCTGTTGGGGTTCTCCACATGTTATTAAAGACCTGAATAAAAAAAATAGGTTTATTAATTAATAATTCCAGAACATATTCTATATGTAATTGGTTTAGTATAATCATTTTACGTTCATTTATAACTTTTCTGATTGGTTATGAGGTTCAATTTCATTGTTCGGGCTTGTTTGTTTACTTGGTTTTAATGACCAGTTTGCTTATATTCATGTTTCGATAAACATGTAAGATAAAAAGTGTTTGTCTATAATTGAAGTTATATGATATTAGTGAAAATAAATGAGATTAAATGGTTTTAAATTTAATTTGGTTACATAGAGTGAAGTTTAATTTTTATATATATAACCTTAGTGACAACCGTTTTGGTTAATCGATGGGTTTGATTACAATGAACATGCTTTTCTTTATAACATAATACCATTTGTACAAAAGGATTACAGAACCAAAATAAGGATATATTAAATATATAATAATCTTGTTCAACCATAAAGTAATTGGTTTATTGAACAGAATTAAATATGATAATAGAAATTGATAAAATGTTGTCCCTGAATGTGCTAAATTAACACATCTCAAACGGTGCTCTCATTTCTTTTAAATAAAAGGTGGGGAAAGGAGAGAAGAAAATGAATTATCCCATTAGCATAATAAAATTTCAGTAAATGTATGTTACTGGAGTTATCGTACCATTTTGGGGAAGGGAGGTGAGAAAAGAAACAAAAAGAAAAGAACTTAAAAGAAATGAAGGAATTGGAAAGAGCAATTTACCTCTTGAGACTTCCTCCTTTGAGAACCTCTTATGGGGAGAGGTTTAGGTATTTTTAAGAGGATAGGGGATTTTGGATGTGGAGTAGGATATTGGGGAGTGATTTGGGCAGAATATTGGCAAGGCACAAGGCTTGAGAGTAGTGAAGAGAAGATGGAGTGAGGGGGGGGGGGGTTATAGTGGAGGAGAGGAGGGATTTCATAATATTATAATCATTAATTTATTATTTCCTCACAAGAAAAGTAATAGTACATATTCCATCACCAAGAATAGTAATAAGTTAATGTGAGTTCAAGATTTGGGTTCTTACATCACTTGTGATGTCAGGAATAGTGGATTTGAACTATATTATATTTATACGATAAATTAATGTATTTTACTATTTAGTAAAAATTCAAGTATTTCCAGAAAATATAAAAAATTCACCCTAACCATTTTTTGACATGGAGAATACAAAAATTAAATCCATTTTTCAAAAATAATTTTCTAAATATGATTATTTTAATATTTAATTAAAATCATAATTTATTATCAAAAACCAGTTTTAAAGCATTCATTTACTTGTTCTAAAATATAGGTATATCATAGTTTCAACATGAATATTATTTATATATTATCACAGGTAAGGTCACTATTCATTAGGGTATGTCACTATACATAAGGCCGTGTTAATATTCAAAAGGATAGGTTACTATTCACCAAAAAATTATGTTTTTCTTATCGAACTACAAATAACTTACTGATCGCAACCGTGTATGTCAATGTTTTGAAATTCCAAGCACAAAAGAGCCAAACATAAGTTTAAAGGTCACATAACACTTATTAGTTCATTATATTGTGATTTCATGTGTTTATATGAAATATTTATAATAAAATAATTTCCATTTACAAAACATTGGGTCGTTACATTCTTCCCACCTTATGAAATTTCACCCCAGAAATTTCGTTTTACATTCTAAGACAAAAATAGGTGCGGGTAATTTTCCTTCATTTCTTCCTCAAGTTCCCATGTTTCCTATTTTTACTTATAGTTTTGCCATATTACCTTGACCGGTTGAATTGTCTTGTTGCATAGAACTTTGTCTCTATGATCCAAGATCTTCACCAGCTACTACTCATAGGAAAGATCATCCTCAATTTGTACCACCTCTAAAGAGTGTACATGTGAAGGGTCCAATATGTACTTCCTTAAAAGGTTTACATGAAAGACATCATGTAATTTCAACATGGTAGGTGGAAGTGCTAGTCGATAGGCCCTGGCTCCAACTCGATCTAGGATCTCTAAGGGGCCGATGTACCTAGGACTTAACTTCCCTTTCTTTCCAAACCTCATGAACTTCTTTCATAGAGATATGTGTAAAAATACCATGTCTCCAACTTTAAACTCAAGGTCTCATCGATGATTGTTTGCATAACTTTTTTGTATACTTTGGGGAACCTTGATATGCTGCTGAATGGTTTTCATCTTCTCCACCATTTATTCAACCATTTCAAGTCCTAGCAGCTTATGATCACCAAATTCATCCCAACACGCTGATTTTCTGAACCTTTTCCCATAAATGGAGTTATATGGAACCATTCAGATGCTCGAGTGGAAGCTGTTGTTATATGAGAATTCATCTAGTGGAAGATGTTCGTCCCATCCTCATTTTAATTACATATAAAATGCTCTGAATATATCTTCCTGTATCTGAATAGTTCACTCATATTATCCATTAGTTTGAGGATGATAAGTTGTACTGAAGTTTAGTTCAATTCCTAGAGAATGTTAGAGACTTTTCCAGAACTTTGAGGTGAATCTTGGATCACGATCAGATAAAATAGAGAGTAATACTCCATGAATTCTTACCACTTCTTTGATGTAAATCCATGCAAGTTGATCCAATGAGAAGTCCTCTCGAATCGCGATAAAGTGAGTTGTCTTTGTAAGATGATCCACAATGACCCATATAGCATTGTTTTCTTTGGATTTCCTTGGATGTCCCGTGAAAAATTCCATGGTAATGTTCTCCCACTTCCATGATGGTATGGGTAGTGGTTTCATCATCCCCTTATACTTTTACCTCTCATCCTTCACTTTATGACATACGAGACACTTTAATGTATATTTAACAATCTCCCTTTTCATATTGTCCCACCAAAAGTTTTCTCAGAGATCTCAATACATCTTTGTGCTCCTTGTTTGGATAAAGAAGTTTGATCTATGTGAATCATTAAATATCTCCTTCTTTATCTCTGGATCAGATGGTACACATAATTGTGTCCCAAATATTACAACTCCTTCCACATCAATTTTGGAATTTGAGGATTTCCCATTTCTGATAGCTTCCACCCTTTTCTGAATTTCCATATCTTTTATTTGAGCATCCTTTATTTTCACCAAGAGGGATGGTTGAGAAATCATTTGAGAAAGGATTGATGACGTTCCTCCCTTAATGATTCCCATGTCCATTCTTTGCAAATCTAAGATGATCATATCCTTTTCAATTATTGTCATTGATAAAGATGTAGGATCCTTTCTACTTAGAGCATCCACCACCTTGTTTGACTTACCGAGATGGTAGTGGATTGAGCAGTTATAATCCTTAATGAGATCTATCCATCTTTGTTGGTGTATATTAAGCTCTTTCTATGTGAATATATATTTTAGACTCTTGTGGTTAGTATATATCTCACACTTCTCCCCATAGAGATAATGTTGCCAGATTTTCTACATAAAGATAAAATCCGACAACTCCAGATCATGTGTGGGATAGTTTTTCTCATGGATTTTTAGTTTCCTTGATGCATAAGCTATCACTTTATCATTTTGCATTATCACACAACTTAAGACCTTTTTGCAAGCATCACTATACACCACAAATGGTTCTCCACTTGTAGGGAGTGTGAGTATTTTCATAGTGATAAGCCTCCCTCCTTGAAACAATCTTCAAATTCCTATGTCCAAACAAACTTTACTCCCTTATGTGTCATCTTAGTCATTTAGTTTGAAAATTGTGAGAAGTTCTTCAAAAATAATTGATAATACCCAGATAGACCCTGAAAGATGTTGATCTCCGTTACAGAAGTTGTCCTGGGCCACTATTCAATTTCCTTCATCTTAGAATGGTCCATAGATATCTCTTTGCTGGTGATAACATGTCCCAAGAATGATACTTCCTCCATCCAGACTCAAATTTACTATACTTTTCATACAAATTTTCCCGTTGCAAAGTATTTAACACAGTATTTAAATTCTCTTCATGTTCCTCCTTACTCTTGAAGTATATTAGAATATCATCAATAAAGACTACCACAAATTTGTAGAGGTAATATCTAAAGACTCTATTCATTTAATCCATGAAAATTGTTAGATCATTAGTGAGTCCTATGGGCATCACTATGAACTCATAGTGTGCATACCTCGTTCAAAAGGCAATCTTGAGAATATATTCCTTCTTCACCTTTAATTTGTGATATCCTGACTGAAGGTCCACCTTAGAGAAATAACTGGCCCCATGAAGCTGATCGAACAAGTAATCTATCTGTTGCAGGTGATACTTGTTCTTTATAGTGATTTTATTGATTTCATGATAATCAATGAAGAGACACATTGATTTGTCCTTCTTCTTGATTAATAGGAATGGTGCACCCCATGGTGAAGCACTGAGGTGTATAAAACCCTTCTCCATATTCTCTTATAACTGCTTCTTCAGATCTTCCAGCTCTACGATGGCCATTTTGTAAGGTGTCTTTGAGATAGGTAGAGATCCCAAGATAAGTTTAATTGATAACCCAACCTATAGGTTAGAAGAAAGACTAGAAAACTCTTCATAGAATACATCAATGTAATCCCTCATGATGGGAATGTCTTCAAGCATGATTCTCTTATTTTCTCAATCATTTGAGCTAGATATTCCTGGTCACAAGGCAGAAATATCCACACTTGAGATGATGATTCTAAAAGAGATTCATCTTCCTCCTTACACTTGTAAAGAATCAGAGGATGCTTTGGGATGTGAAAAGTGATATCCCTTTTCTGACAGTTGATGTTGGCTTTGTATAAAGATAGCCAATCCATGCACGAGATAACATCAAACTCCACTAAAGGAAGTATGATGATATTTTCTGGGAGGTTCAGTCCACAAATGTTAACCATGGAGGAGTTATAAATTATGGATGCAATAATAGCCCCTTTTTCTGTTCTCACAGATAACTTTTTCCCCAAATTTGGAGGTGGTGTTTGAATAGTTCTACTAATCTTTCAAGATATTAAAGAATGCATAGAACCAGAATCAAATAGTATGTTCACTATTCTTGAATGAATAACTAGTGTACATGTCATCATATCTTTTTCTAGATCCACGTCAGTAGTAGTGATAACATAAGACCTTCCTTGTTTCCTTGGTGGTTATTGATGATTGCCTCCAACAACCCTTAGATTGGGGAAATTGATTGCATAATTCCCATGCTCCTTGCAGTTTTAACACTGTACTACAAGATAATTGTTTCTCTGAACCTTCCTTTCTTCTTCAACATTAGCGGTATTTTTCAAATCCCTTCGGCAGTTCTTGGCCAGATGACCAAACTTTCCACATTTGAAGCAATTATTAGTTCCCTTAAGTTAGTTACCAGGACACTTCTTCCCAAAACTTGTACAAGGGGAAAAGTCAGGGTTATTTCCATCATGGGATTTTTTTGATAAACCACCCATGTTGTTCTCTATTTTCCACTTCTTGTCACTGAGCCCACGAGACCACTGAGAGTCTCTAATCTCCATTTCAACCTTAAGGGCACAAAAGACAATATCCTCATAACTGTCGAAGTATCGAATCTCCAATTCTTTTCATAGACTCGAATTTAGTCTGCTAAAGAATAAATTGACCTTTCTTTCAGTGTTTATGACAAATCTAGAGGAGTACCTTGAAAACCTTATAAAGTTTGCTTCATACTCCCCGATGGACTCATCTTTATTTTTCTTGAGTCTAAGGAACTCTCTTTCCATCTTGAGATGGAGGGTTCGAGGAAAATATTTGTTAAAAACATCCTCTTTAATTCCTCCCAATCCATGGTATCAATTTTTTCTTGGGACTTTTTATTCTTGAACATTGTCCACCACTGATCAGCTTCCCCATCAAAACGATATACCTCATGTACAACCTTGTCTTCTTTTGAGCACTAGATAATGGAGAATATCATTTCAATGGAGTCAGCCCATTGATCTACGAGGAGGTGATCAGAAGATCTAGTAAACATGGGAGGCATTTTCCACATGAATGATTCTATAACAAACTGATCTTTCCTTAGAGGAGGAGGGTGTTCCGCATGATTTAATTTATTATTCAAAGCTCTATCCAATTAAGCAAGTACCATCATGAAGTTTTGAGCACCCACTCTCGTAATATCAGGAATATCAATTGGGAAATCTTCACACTACCTATCATATTGGTTTTTGGAATATGTTCTTATATTTCTCGCCATTAACTAAGAAAAATAATGTATAATTAGAGGTCTTGAATACTTATCTATTGAGCATAAAAAAGGAAACTTTGAACATAAAAGGATAAACTTATAAATAATAAGTATATCCTAACTTTTGATTCCTTAGGTTTATATCTAGGTTATTCTCGATCAATTTCTTAACTTATATTCTTATGGGATTTTTTTGTCCCTTAATAATGGTTTGTGCTATGCTTGTGAATATACCAAAGTATATCCCCTAGGAGTGTCATAACCAAGAGTGAAGCAAGGCTTGTTGTTGTGTACCTGGATACCCTGGGTTAAGACCGAAACTCCTTGTCAGAGTTTTCACTCCTAGGTACATTCATGCTAGAGCTTCCTCTACCTACTCGTATCCAGACAGGGATGCATTTTCTTGATAAACCACTTACTGAATACTCACCAAAATTTAGGACTATTTTCTTATACTTAGTCTCATCCTTAAGGTTCTCACTAAGGTGATATATTCCTAATCTCCAAAAATAACTAAACCATCATCTAATACCAACTACAGTGACCCAAATATTTTACATATAACATTACATGATTTTAAGCCTTATTATACATCAGAGTACAATCCAAGGATCATTAAGTCTAGTGTCTTGGAAGACTAGGAACATAAAACATAAAACATGGGGTTAAAAAAACATTTCTTTATTTAATATCTATAAAGAGATCCTAATTTTTTTTGAACCCTTACATATGCATAGGGTACCCTAGGGAACACATGAACAAAGGGATGAGATAAAAAGCCTAGTAAGGGAATGAACATAAGGATAAATATTAAGCACATGAGTTATGAGGCATGACATAATGATATCCAAAGCATGGAACATATAAAATCGTATCATATAAGCATGGAATCATATAAACATGGAATCATATAAATCTGGAAGAATCATAAAACATGTCTCTAGTATGGGTCAAGGCTAACTGCCAATCCCATTTCCCATTCTAGTACGGGTCAAGGCTAACCACCAATACCATTTCCCATTTTAGTACGGGTCAAGGCTAACCACCAATCCCATTTCACATCGCATCTCATGAGACTTAACTTTAACAAATACATTGGAGCACTATCTGGGTTCCCCCATCTCAACATTTTCATGAATATTCTTTCTGCATAAATAAGCATACATAATCAACTATACATAAACATAAGGATACCCATGTAAAGAATTGGGTACCACAATCTTGACATAAAGCATAACCAATGAGCGTTTAATTAAAGTGTCCATGAAAGAAAGGGATTAGAACATACATGGGCATTCATAAGTTAAAATAGGAATATAAAATGGTAGGTGGTGTCAAATAGAAGTGACAACATATAAGAGATGTATTTAATAAAAATTAGCATTATAACTTTTTTTATGGTTTTAATGAAAATACTATATGGATTTTAAAATAGAAAAGAGGAAAATATTTTATATAAAACCATAATTTAACCAAGAAGGTTTTAAAAATAAAAATACTAATTTTATAAATATAATTCTGTCTTAAAATAGAAGATATAGTTCAGTTGAAATTGGGTAAAAAAAATCGGGAAGTTCCCTTAAAACTGGTTTGCTTATCAGAAATTTCTAAGGAGGGAATCTTTTAAAAACACGTATATCCCTGAAAGAGAGTGATGAAAGGGTCTTAATAGATGAATTTTTTAAAACTAAATATAATTTAGAATATGTACATAAATAGATAATATAAATCCACTTTGATATAAAGAAAGATAAGGCAACCCAAATGAACAAAAAGGGTTCAGGTAGAATTCATTACGGTTTATTGGCATGGTGTTGGGTGTACCTAAGAGGGCTTGATGAGAGATAAAAGGAGTTTCTAATCACTTATAAATCATGAGGGAAGTATGGGGGAGGTGTGAAAACCTACCACATCATTTGGGATTACACATAAAAAGGAATATCATAGAGGATAATCTTGATTAAGAGAGAAAAGGAGATGATCCCTTACCTTAAATCCGTTGGTGTTCTCCACTTGTTATTAAAGACCTGAAAAAATTAGGTTTATTAATTAATTATTAAATAACCTATTATATATTTAATTGGATTATTATAATCATTTTATGTTCATTTATAACCTTTTTTAATGGTTATGAGGTTCAATTTCATTGTTCGGCCTCATTTGTTTACTTGGTTTTAATGACTGGTTCGCTTATATTCATGTTTGGATAAACATGTAAGATGAAAGTGGTTGTAAAGAATTTAAGTTATATGATATTAGTGAACATATATGAGATTAAGTGGTTTTAAATTTAATTTGGTTACTTAGAGTGAAGTTTAATTATTATATATATAACATTAGTGGCAACCGTCTTGGTTAATCGGTGGGTTTGATTACAATGAACATATTTTGATTTATAACTTAATGCCATTAGTACAAAAGGATTACAGAACCAAAACTAGGATATATTACATATATAATAATCTGGTTCAACCATAACACAAATTACTTCATGACCATAATTAAATATGATAAATGAAATTGAAAAATCGTTGTCCTTTAATGTGCTAAATTATCACATCTCAAACGGTGCTTTCATTTCTTTCCAATAAAAGGTGGGGAAAGGATAGAAGATAATTAATTATACCATTATTGTAATAAAATTACACTACATGTATTTTATTGGAGTAATCATACCATATGGGTGATTGGAGGTGAGGAAAGAAACCAAAAGAAAAGAACTTAAAAGAAATGAAGGAATTGGAAAGAGGAATTTACCTCTTGAGACTTTCTCCTTTGAGAACCTCTTAAGGTGATAGGTTTAAGTATTTTGAAGATGATAGGGGATTTTGGATGTGGGGGAGGAGATTGGGGAGAGATTTGGGCAGAACATTGTCAAGGCACAAGGCTTGAGAGTAGTGAAGAAAAGAGGGAGTGAGGAGAGGTTTTTATAGTGGCAGAGAGGAGGGATTTTATAATATTATAATCATTAATTTATTATTTCCTCAAAAGACAAAGAATAGTAAGTTTTACATGACCAATAATAGTAATAAGTGAATGTGAGTTCTATATTTGGGTGCTTATATCACTTGGGATGTTAGGAATAGTGTATTTGAACTATAATGTATTTATACGGTAAATTAATGTATTTTACTATTCACTAAAAAATCATGTATTTCAGAAAAATATCAAAAAATCACCCTAACCATTTTTCAATGTGTAGAATCCAAAAATGAAATCCATTTTTTCAAAATAATTTTCTAAATATGATTATTTTAATATTTAATTAAAATCATAATTTATTATCCAAAACCAGTTTTAAATCATTCATTTACTTATTCTTAAATATAGGTATATTGTAGTTTGAACTTGAATATTATTTATATATTATCATAGTAAAGTTTACTATTCATTAGGGTATATCACTATTCATAAGGGTATGTTACTATTCACCAAAAAATTAAGTTTTTTTATCGGACTACAAATAACTTACTGATCGCAACCGTGTATGTCAGATTTTCCAAATTCCAAACACAGAAGTGAAAAAATTAAGTTTAAAGGTCACATAGCACTTATTAGTTCATTATCTTGTTATTTCATGTGTTTATATGAAATATTTATAGGAGAGGAATTTCTATTTACAAAAAATTGAGTCGTTACACTACCTACCTCAATCAAATCCATTCCCTTTAAAGAAACAATATAACCCACACCCGAGCTCATCCAAGTCCAATCGATCATCACCCATTATCAAAAGGACCCATTTCATGCTAAAACATCCAAATTAATTAATGATAATCATTTATAATTAACTAAACATATTATTATTATTATTATTAAATTTAAAGTGTTTAGTTATAATCACCTAATAATCCACCAAGAAACCTCATCACACTAAAACAACAACCAAACACTCATAGAAAGTACATGGAATAACCTTGAAACCATTTTAGTAAACATTACTCTTATGAGAAATTGATTCAATGGAAAATTTAATTTAATTTAACTAAAAAACTAAAATAAAATCCAAGGAAAATATAACTTCAATGAAATGACACACAATGATGTGTGATCATCCTCTTAGGATGCCCTCTATCCGTATTAAGCATAATCCCTATCATATCAAGGTGATTTCAACATGATTTGATAAAATCATCTCATGAAACCTAATCCAACTCATCCACATATAAAGGATAACAAAGGAAGGGAAGAATGGAAGGAGGAGGAAAAACTCACTAAGAATCGCTGAAGAAATCACATAAAAAACTACATAAAACCATGGCGGAATCGAAGGATAAAGTAGGGGGGGCTCTTTCTTGGTTTGGCCACACATGAGGTGGAGGAGAGAAAGTGGAGGTGTTTAAAATATCTAAGGAGGAAAGTGTCCACTCCACTCCTTTTTAGAAAATAGAGGTGTACCATGACATGCACTACATCATGGCACACCTCCAGGAAGCCCCCCCAAACCCTTAATACACTATCCACCATAAAAAATCCATACACACGTATCTATTTTAAAATCCACCATGGAATGCACCATGACATGGTGATTCCTAAAATTTTTCTTGAGTGAAACCTCCCATCCAACATAATCAGTCAAACGCCCAACCCATGCATTTTTTTCTATCACCATTTCCCATAGGGAAATGCCTATGAAACAATTCCCACTAAAACGTCCAACTGTATGGTACTATGATGTGGTGAGTTTTCCCAAGTACCATACCCAACCAAAATTCTTGGGAAAAGTGCCCACCAGGGCACTGAATTCTCTAAAATTCATGGGCCCCATGGTTCCAAGTGATCCAAAATGCCTGCCACCATTCCCAATCTAGGAAAAAAACTTATTTACTTAGCTTTTTTTCCCTCCACCATAGTGAGAATCATGTTGTGATTCTCCTCATGGTGGAGCACCAACACCTAAAATGACTATTGGTCCACCTGACCTTTCCTGAACATCCACTTGAGCACCTAAAACACCTTTCAGGCCTTATTATACATCCATAAAATTTCCTAGAGGTGGTCCAAAGATTAAAATCTCAATTCAAGTCCCAATTCCTAAAAAAACCCCTCATTAAAATAACAATTAAAATTTCCTCCAAAATTCATAAATTAGAAGAGGTTTAGGTATTTACAATGCTGACCTATTCAAGAACTTTGACCTTTGATATTCAATATTAAACTTAGATATAAGTTGATATATGATAAGATGAACTTACTCACTCCATAAAGAATAATTTGATGATCTTCTTCTCAATATAAAATCATTAACTACTCAATATATTGAAGTTAACTTCTCTCTCTAGATCTCTTAGCTTCACTCTCTACTTCTTTATTGTTCCCAGTTTTGATACATTCTCACACCATACATCAGTTTTTTCAATTTCTCCCCTTAACCAATCGTTTCTCAATATTTAATAATTAATATAATTCTAAAAATAATACTACGTCACATTATTGAGAATCCTCAGAATATATTGTTACACTATAATCCTATGTGAATTTCCTTAATCAATTTTTCATGTAGGAATGCTCCCATGATATCTGAATATTTATTTCTCATTTAATGGTTTGTCTCTAGTGATATTTCAATATTAATCTCGTTATTTCAATTAATAAATTAAATTTTAGGTATTATTTTAGCAGTGATCACTATTTAAAATAATTCATAAATAAATGAATTTTTGAATTATATAATGTTATAATAATGGTCTTCTCACTTTAATTAATTGAAATAGCTTCAGTTAGATTCTCCCTTAATTTTGATTCATGGTGTAACACATATTCTCATGGAAAAAAACTTTTAATGATCAACTTGAACCACAACATATTCCATTGAATGTGATTTATGAATTTTAGAACAACACAAAATCATCCCATTTATTAAACATATCATGTATTATGATATGGGGATATCATATTATGTGATTCTCAAGTATTTAAAAATACACTAAGTAATTTACACATACAATATCAGGAAATGAAATATACAGTCTTTGAAAATGACCCATATGATATCAATGTTGTGTTTATACATTTTTCATAATTTCAATATCATATACAACAAATAACCTTCCATATGAAATTAAAATAACCCTTTTGGTTTTCTTAAGGCCCATATAGAAGTTCAAATAATCCTTATGGTTTTCTCAATGATGCATACAATGTTCAAATGACCCTTATGATTTTCTCAATGACCCTTATAGATGTTATGAATGACTCTTATGATGTTCATATTACCCTTTTGAAAATCCTAATGACCCATAAAAATTTAAAACAACCCTTAAAAAAGGAAAAATAACCCTTGTGATCTAGTTATTCCTATACCAATTCTCCACTCCAGAGTTAAAATAACTCATACAGAGTTTGTTCTGGATGTAATTTATGGATGTTCCATGACAAAGCAATTTTTCCATCTCCAATCATATAATTCCATAATTTATTCAAATAAGTTCAAAGTCACTTTAATTAATCTTAGGGACTTATAAATCATATAAAAAAACTCTAAAAAAATCAAGATTATCCATAATAACTTCAAACCATTCTCATTCAATATTGAAAACAAATATAATCATTATTTAATAATTCCATTAGGTTATTCAGTCTTCCCCTTTATATTTTTTAGAAACTTCAGTCAACTCTTTCTAAATCTCACTAATTTATAGAATCATCAAATAAAATCTTTTATCATGTGATAATATTCTTGATAGAATATTATTGTATAAGGCAATGTTTTAGAAAAAAATTGCATCTCTTGGTGACAAGAAATATTTGTTCTAGGGACTTAGATGTTTTCCCCCTCTATCCATTCACTCATTTAAATTTTCTCCATTTTTTTATAATAACCAAAAAACTTATATTAAAGTATAAAGAGTTATATCTACTTTATTTGGTAAAGAAGAGTACACTATCTCCCCCCTTTGTTAACATAATCCAAAGTATAGTGGGGGTATCTCCCATACATCTTCAAGTGAGAGGGGAAGTTTGAACATGTTTTTTACCTTAATTCCTTAAATTTACCTTTTGGATAAATCAATAGTACTCTTATTTCCACAACAAATCCTTAGTAGATTATTAAATTATACCTTCATATCTTATATTTTATCTTTCATCCATAACATTTGTGTATAGGAATGAGTTGTTGCAACATATTTTACCTCAACTCTACTCAAATTGACTAAACCCTATTTGTATTATGCACACTGACACAATATTTACCTAAAAATAAAGTTCCACTAGATGTGGTTTTTTATATATGAAATCACCAACCTAGTATTCATCTTTGAAACATAGTAGATTCAATTTTATACTAATTTTATACAATAGATCATGACTCAAAGTTCCTTTAACATAAATTAGAATTCTTTTTTTCATCCATCATATGAGACTCATTAGAACCACTTTTATATTTAGTAGAAGGATCCATTTCATAAAATATATTTAAAATTGATTTTTTTAGATAAATTAGGCTTCCAATTATTTTTCTGAATTATTTGTTATTAACACTAATTATAACTTTATCTTTGCTCAAATTATTTAAAAAAGGGTGTTTTAACTTATTTAGATTCCTCAAAACCAATTTTTTTAAATAATTATATATTATCTTTCCCTTGGGATAGAAAGATATAATCATCTTTTTATAAAATCAATAATCCTATAAAATAGTTCATTTCACCCATCATGTACATCTCAAAATACATCTTAACTTTCGTTGAAAATTCCTCATAGATATACTCCATGACACCTTCAAATATTATGCCATTAATATAAACTATGGTAATTAGAGTAACTATAGACATATCCTTCATCTAAAGGCTTTTTTCAAACTTCTATTTGGTAAATTCAATTTGCCTCATGAAACCATCCAATTTAGAATACTAGGATCTAGGGGCATGTTTTAGGCCATATAAAGACATATTTAATTTACACACCATGCTTCCATATCTATTCAGAATAAACCCTTTATGTTTATTAATGAAAAAATTTTCTACTAGGTATCTATTTAGAAAGGAAGACTTCACATCCATATAGAATACCATATAATGATTATGTGTTACCATTATAAGAAATGTCTTAATAGCATATGACCTTGTAATAGGTGAAAAAGTATCTTCAAAGACTATCCATTACATTTGATAATATTCTTTGTATACATTTATTGCTTTATTTCTAGACACCTCACCTTTTTTTAGTTTGTTTGTGAAATCCACTTGGTATCTGCCATGACCCGTCCCAGTGTGGCCCGTGCTGCGACTCCCCAAGCCCGCCTCCAATAGGTCAGGGGCTGGTGACTAGCATCAAGTAGGCATATCACTAACATGGGAGGCATTGCCTAAGTCCCTGTACACACACACACATATCCAAGCCCACAAATAATGAAATGTAAAAACCACAAAGGAACAAAACTCATGCATACAACTAAACCCGACCAACAGAGTACAATGGAAGTAAAGTGCAGAAAGTAAATCTGGGCCAGAATACAAGCCCATGAAAACAAGAGTCTGCAAATTACAAATTCCAGCCTATAAGAACAAATAGGTTCTAGGACTTCTGCTCGTAGCCATAGGAACACCTCGGCCTATAGGGAACTCAAAAATCTTGGTCTGGTCCTGGCCCACCCTGGACTCCGTTAAAAGGCCGATCGTCTGTAAAAGACAGAACACATGCGGGAAAATCCCGTGCAGGGGTGAGTATAACAATACTTATCATAGGACACCAAAAACCACAAATAAATACACAAAAGAAAGGTATGGTTCGATCTACACAGTATATGTCTACTGAACATATAATAGAAGAAACACAATCCAGATATACTCAAAACTTAGACCCTTAGTCTAGAGACAATTCACCCAACTGCATACCGCCCCTAGGGATTCAATTCGAAGGTTCCACGAAACAATCATCTGGGAGAAATCACTCCATGAGTCTGATAGATCTGATCACATTTGTATGAGAAATACTATTCATCTGAAAAATCCATGATAGATAGATACACTCATTTTGGGAGAACACACTCCTAAGTGGTGAAAGATCACGATACATAGATGATGATCACTTCTAGGTCCTTGAGGGATACCGAGACTCATCCAGATTCACATACTATGTAGAGAATAAGAATCCTTTAGGATTAGTCACGTCGATACCTAACTCTACCTAGGTTCAGGAATGGATAGAGGATCTCTCTTCGGGCCTCTCGGAGGGATACCCGACTCTATCTCAAAAAGTCCTACTAATAGGATTATACTCCTGTGGATGTAAACAATACCTGACCTTCAGAGGAGTGAGAAAAAAGTGGCACTAACCCAAATAGAACCTATCCAAGGAATGGTGGACAAGAATATCAAGTCATGTATTGAGAAGTACACGACGTGTAGAAGTGTCACACACTGTGTCTTCTGACCTTGGGTACTACTCGTGTACAATGGCCCATGTCATAAGGCTTGTCGTGTAAAATGAAACTACACGATGTGTAGGAAGGATCACATGTCGTGTCAAGGTATCTGAGGCCCACTCCATGTATGATGGCCATGTGCTCATACATGGCCTCAATCCATGTATGAAAACCCGTTGAATCAGCACACAGGGTGACCTGCATTACTGGCCTTGTATAGCCGTGTGGTGGAGTACATGGTGTGTACTCCACCCCATGTCTGCGTATCGTCTGAGATACACATCGATCCCCATGTAAGGACCCACATGTTGTGTGATAGTGGTCACACACTATGTCAATACTTCCCATCGCATGGGACTCTAGATGCTATTGGGTGGGGCCCACACATCCTGTCTTCCCAAAGGCACATCATGTTCCTCATCGCGTGCCATGTGCAAACCCTATCCGTCACCGCTGGTACCACATGGTGTGTTCTTCGGGGTACACGCCATGTGTTTTGGAAGCTTCCAAAAACGTGAACCTACTCCGACACGCCTTGGTGTTGCTCCAATCTTTGATCCGAAGATCTGATTGCCATGAAATTTGAAATTTAAGGTTGCTCCGACATACCAAAGTTTTCTCCGTTGTTTTTGGGCCTTCGATCATCCCCAAAAATACGTATCGATCCACTTGCACAAATAACACTTGAAGAATGATATCTCCCAATCTCAGTTGATTGATCATCTTCCATCATCGTTGCACCTCTACTAGGTCCTCATGATGTTAGATCTACAATTTGGGATCATCTCATTGTGAAGAAAACATGCAATGATCCATTGTTCACAACCCTACGAAGAATGTGAAGAACATAGAGTTAAAAGGAGGAAGAAAATCAATAAATAAAAGAGGAACGCACCTCCATCTTCATTCATCATGACGTTGATATACTCCTATTAGTAGGACCGAATTGATCAAAATCAAACAACATAAAAATATAGCATGGATTAATTAACCAAAGAAAATAGAAAATAATAACCCTTCTGTAAGAACGTACGATCCATGGATCAACCTGTTCATGGGTTAATCCGTGTTTATCGTTTAATCAAATAACAAGTGAGAACTAAATCAAAAATAACAAAACCCTGCCTCAATTTGGTTAAAGAATGATTGCAACGTCACGTTCGTTGGCAGGGTTCATCGAATCCAAGATGTGTCGATCGACCGTGCTATCATCTTCTTCCAACGATTTATCCTCCAAAGCTCCAATGGTAAATTCTAAATTCATACGCTTATGTGGATAACCCTGAAAAAATACCATAATATTGTATTTAAATGGGAGGATTTAGGTAATTGCGCAAAAATGAAGCATTTAAAATAAATTAATTTCCAATTTATTTTATTTTCTTTAAAAAAGTCCAAAACTAAATTTTGTAGTTGACCTGTACTAGTCGATGTTAGTCCCCGCCAAAGGTAAATTCACAAATTTGAACAAAACAATGCCCTCAGATTTTTTATCTGGGAACCTGTTTAAAAGTAATTCCACCTTTTTAGGAAAAACACCCGCACACGGTGTTTAAAAGTTTAATTTATTTCAAACATTTATTCTGGGAAATTAAGGCCTCATAATCGCACGCCGTCGAAAAGTATGGTCTCAAAATAATTACATATAATATTGAAAAACAATACAGTAAAAATTTGCGACATTACATTCTCCCCACCTTAGGGTTTTTCATCCTTGAAAATATAAAACAAGAGGCTATTCAAAAAGATGTGGGTACTGGGAATAGATCTGAGCCTCCTGCTCCCACGTTATCTCCTGAAGATTCTCATGTTTCCACCAGAAACACACCAAGGGAGTCAATCACCCATGAAATATACTCTCCTCCTAATCCTCAATCTACACCAGGTACTTAGAAAAGGTTGCTCCATCCTCGAAGTCTAGCTCGCCCCAGTCGATGAATTGTGATGGGTCATGCACGTACCTCTTCAGCTGTGACACGAAGAAGACATCATGTACCTAGTGAAATTTTGGTAGTAGATCTAGGTGGTACGCCACCTCTCCAACTCTGTTTAGTATCTATAAAGGTTCGATGAACCTCAGAGATATCTTTCCACCTAGACAAATCTTCGTAACCCTTGTTTTGGTGAGACCTGAAGGAAGACATGTTCTCCCTCATCGAACACCAGAGGTCTTCATCTCCTATCATCATAAAACTTCTACTAACCCTGTGTAGTCTTCACCCACTCCTGGATGATCTACACCTTTTTTGTGGTAGCTTGAACTAACTCTGGACCCATGATTGAAGACTCTTTGGGGTCAATCCATTAAAGCGGTGATCGACAGGGTCTCCCATATAAAGCCTCTAACGGTGCCATACCAATGTTGGAGTGGTAACTATTATTATATGAAAACTCTACCAGTGGTAGGTGGTCCTCCCAACCGTTACCAAAGTACAAGATATAGACCCACAACATATCCTCCAGAACCCGAATGGTCCTCTCTGTCTAATCATCTGTCTGGGGATGGAACGTTGTGATCAAGCATAGATGATTCGCAAAAGTATCATGAAATCCCTTCCACAACTGGGATGCGAAGAGAAAATATCGATCTAAGACTATTGTTTAATGAATTCCATGAATCCAAACTATCTTCTACATGTAGAGGCATCCCAAGCTCTCTACGGAACTCTGCTCCCTAATAGATAAGAAGTGGGCTGACTTGGTGAGTCAGTCAACGATCACCCAGATGGAATCATGCCCATAGGATGTATGTGGTAAGCCCATCATGAAGTCCATAGATATTCCATCCCACTTCCACTCTAGAAATTACAGGGGTGAACTAACCCTACTGAAACCTGGTGCTCATCCTTCACCTACAGGCACGTAAGGCATCGAGAAATAAACTCTGCTACTGCCTTCTTCATACCTGACCACCAGAACTGACATCGGAGGTCCTAATACATTTTTTCCACTCTAGGATGCACCAACAAGGGGGATGTATGAAACTCTATCAGGACCTCCTCCCACAACACCACTGGTACAATAGTGCATCCTCTTAACAGAACAATTTGCTCCCCACCTTGCAAATATCCATCTAGATCATGTCTTGTGGATAATTGAGCACGTAAAGCCTCATAGTATACATCCCCTACGTGTGCCTACCTAACTCACTATAAGAGTATATGGGTGAAAAGAATCGACTAAAGGTGACCTACATCCTCTCTATCCACAAAGGATAACTGTAACGAGTTCAAATGTTCTGTCACCTCACTCAATAGCTATGATCTCAATCTCCTGCTAAGAGAATCTGCCACCTTATTTCCTTTCCTAGAAGTATAGATGATCTCTAAATCATAGTACTAGAGGAACTCTAGCCAACACCTCTATCTCAGATTCAGATCCTTCTATGAGAATATGTATTTGAGTCTCTTGTGGTTATAGTAGATGATAAACCACTCACCCATAAAGTAGTGTCGCCACATGTTCAACGTGAAGCCCATCACTGCCAACTAAAGATCATGGGTTGCATAGTTCTGCTCATGTGGCCTAAGCTGGGGTGAACCATAAGCAATCAATTTCTATATCTGCATCAGGACACAGCCAATCCCGGTCTCTGATGTTTTATAGAAAACTATGTACCCGACACCCTACTCCGAAAATCTCAAAATCGGGGCGCTCGTCAAACTCTATCTCAACTGCTCAAAAGACTTCTGGAACTTCTGCATCTACAAGAAGGGTTTAACTTTCTTGGTCAAGGCTATCATTGGTGCTGATATCTGGGAGAAATCAGGAATGAATCTCTGGTAGTATCCTGCCAACCAAAGGAAGCTCCGTACATCCATCACGTTTCGAGGTGGTTCCCATGATAACACTACCTCCACCTTGGATGGGTCCACAACTACTCTATATGTTGAGATAACATGTCCCAGAAAGTGGAAAACTAGAATCCACAATTGGAACTTAGAAATATTCCCATAAAGATGGTTCTCTCAGAGTATGTCTAGAACCATTTGCATGTGTCTCACGTGCTCCTCCTATGGCGCCGAATACACAATGATGTCATCGATGAAGACCACTAATAACTGGTCTAAATATGACAGGAAGATCCAATTCATAAGTCCCATGAACACTGTGGGGGAATTTTTCATGTCAAAAGGAATAACCAAGTACTCATAGTGACCGTAGCAGAATCTGAAAGCCATCTTCTGTATATCCTTATCCCGTACTTGTAACTGGTGGTAACGTAATTGAGGGTCAAACTTCGAGAACCACTGTGCCCCTCTTAGCTAATCAAAGAGGTCTTCGATCCTTGACAGTGGATACTTATTCTTCACCATCACCTGGTTGAAGCACTGATAATCCATGCACAACCTCAAACTCCCATATGCCTTCTTGGAAAACAAAACTGGGGCCACCCAGGGAAAAATGTTGGGTCTTGCGAAACCCTAGCTTTGCCAATCCTCCAACTACACCCTCATCTCGCAAAGCTTTGCGGGAGCTATCCGATATGCTAGTGAGGAAATCAGTGCCATCCCAGGGTGTAAGTAGATACAGAAGTCGATCTCCCAGTGGGGAGGTAGTCCTAGAACATCCTTAGGAAATATGTCCTCGTACTCCACCACTGCTAATGGGAACTAGAAGTTCACAACATATAATACTCCAAGGGTAAGGCTGTCCAACTCATGAGTGATCAGATATACCCTCCTATGCATGAGCCCATTCTATACTACTTGGGTCTCCTTTTCACTGACAAAGGGAAACTTCATCCCATCACTGCGGACACACCGCACTCTTCGCCAAAAGCAGTCAATCTGGGCATGGACCGAAGATAGCCAATCCATATCGAGAATGATGTCGTAAGGCCTCGACACTACAACCAAGAGGTTCCAACTGAAACTCTCACCTCCAAGGGTAAGACCACACTATTTGTAAAATCATGTGATCATCGAGTCTCCTCCCATAGGTGTCTCCAAGCATAAGGTTCGAGTTAATGGCTCTGCTATAATCTCAAGGTTTCACACAAGACATGTGGAGAGGGAGGAATTATTGGAACCTCTATCTATAAGTATGATAGCTAAGGTAGAGAAGACACATATTATACTTCAGATCATCCCTGTAGTCCTTGGGTCTTATGCCTCAACCACATGCAGTTGTCCCCGCCCTTGTCCCCCAGCTCCCTGAGCTTGGTGTGGACCTCCTGGGGGTGGTGTTGGAAGTAGGTCGAAGCATATTACACCAAATATAACTCTCCCTAATCATATGCCACATCTGTCGCCTGGAGGGTTTGTCTGCTCTACTCTCTGCCTCTTCCTCGGTGGTCCATCCACCGCTTCCCTATCTGCAACTCGACGGGTTGGACAGTCTCTAGCGAGATGTCCCCTACCGTCGCACGAGTAACATCGACTCTCCCTAGGCTAACTGGATCCATCCTGAGAGCCCTGGAATTTTGATTCCTTGTCCTGGGCCTCTTGTGACGTCTCCTACATCCTGATCCCTATTCCAGATGTTGGATCCCTACTGATGAGGTCTCCACACCTATATGCATGCTGTTGACTATCGCCGACTATCTCTACCCTGCCAAGAATCTCTCGATCACTAAGGCCCACTCAAGCACTCCATCATAAGTTGAAATTAATAGATGCACGACACTAGATTGGATGTCCCATCGCAGACCTTTCTCAAAGGTCTGATCTCTAAAGTACTAATCCCTGACCATATCCATCGAGTACCTAGTGAGGTTGGTGAACCTCAATGAATAGTCTACTACTATTATAATACCCTATTGGAGCTGAATAAGCTCCTGGATATGCACTGCTCTTAGTGTAACTAGAGAGATATCCACCTTTAAGAGTCACTCGAACTCCATCTACAAAGGAGTCTCCTCATCATAAGTCTGTGTGGTCATACTCCACCATTTTCCCATTGAACCCTGAAGAAGGCTTGCTCTTAGGATCACCATCTGGTCTAGTAGTTTCCTCACTAGATGGAAAACTCTATTCACCCCCTCAAGACAGTCCTTCTACACCTGAGGGTCAGGCTCACCTCTAAACCTGAGGGGTCTCTGTCTCTGGAACTCATGGAGCACCCTCAGCCTACACCCCTCGTATATCGGTACTGCAGGTTCCACATGCCGCTCCACTAGTGTTGGGATAGCAGGTGAACCACTTAGAGGTAACCCCTAGGGAACTGGTACCTATATCGAAGCCTCATCACTGATGGGTTCATCCTCCTGATCAAGATGCTGAATCCTAGTGAGTATGCATCATGGAGGCATCCTGTAAGGAAACAAGATGTACCATGGTTAATGAGTATATCTGGATAGCTGACACAAAGGACATGAAAAACCCAACCCATTCCTATATTATGCATGTACCATTCTTTTACTTCCCCACAACTAGTGTTTTCATGTACTGTGTTGAAAATCAGGTTATCAGAATCCTGTTGTGTGGATACGTCATCCACCTGCCCCAACACTAGAGTCTCTGGCCTGAAATCCGAGCTCAAAACACTTAACACTATTTCCCAAAACTGATCTCATAGAATCTTAGTCCTAAGGTAGAACCGAACACCTATGATACCACTCTATCATGACCCATCCCAGTGGGGCCCATGACACGAGTCCCCAAGCCTGCCTATAATAGGTCAGGGGCTAGTGACTAGCAACGAGTAGGCATATCACTAACATGGGAGGCATTGCCTAAGTCCCTCTACACACAAACACATATCCAAGACCACAAATACTGAAATGTAAAAACCAAAAAGGAACAAAATGAATGCATAAAAATAAACCCAACCAACAAAGTACAATGAAAGTTAAGTGTAGAAAGTAAAACTAGGCCAGAATACAAGCCCACAAAAATAAGAGTCTGCAAACTACAAAGTCTAACCTGTAAGTATAAAGAGGTACTAGGACTACTTCTTATATCCGTAGGAACACCTAGGCCTGTAGGGAACTCAAAAAGCTCGATATGGTCCTGGTATGCCCTATAATCTATCAAAAGGCCGGTCGTTTTCACAAGACATGACACGTGTGAGAAAAGCCCGTGCATGGGTGAGTATAACAATACTCATTAGAGGACCCCAAAAACCATAAAGCAATACACAAAGTAAATGTACAATAATCTCTATATAGTATATGTATACTGAACATATAATATGATAATACCAATCCATATATACTCAAAACTCAGACCCGTAGTCTAGAGACAAGTCACACAACCACATACCACCCCTAGGGATTCAGTTCCAAGGTTCCATGAAGCAATAATCTAGGAGAAATAACTCCATAAGAATTATGTCTCTGATCATGTCCGTCTGAGAAATACTGTACTTAGGAAAAATCCATGAGATATAGATACACTCATTTTGGGAGAACACACTCCTGAGTGAGGAAATATCATGATACATAGATGAGGATCCATTCCAGGGCATTGGAAGATACCATGACTCATCTAGATTCACCTAAAAAGTAGAGGATCAACATCCTGTAGGATTATTTACATTGATACTTGACTCTAACTAGGGTCAATAATGGATAGAGGATATCGCGTAGGGCCTCTCAAAGGGATACCTAACTCTATCTTGGAAAGTCCTACTGAAGGGCTCATAATCATGTGGATGGAAATGATACATGACCTACATAAGAGTGAGAAAAAAGGGGCACTAACCTAAATGAGGCTTGTCCAAGGAATGGTGGACAAGAAGATTAGTCCATGTACTAAGAATTACATGGTGTGTAGAAGTGTCACACGCCATGACTTCTGAACCTGGGTACTGCCCGTGTACAACGACCCATGTCATAAGGCTTGTCATGTAAAACGCAACTACATAGCATGTAGGAAGGATCACACACCGTGTCAAGGTATCTGAGGTCTGCTCCTTGTATGTTGGCCATGTGCCCATACACAACCTCAACCCATGTATTCCAACTTGTGTAATTGGCACACGGGGTGACCCACGTTACTGGCCTCGTATGGCCGTGTGGTGGAGTACATGTTGTGTACTACACCCCATGTCATTGTATCGTCCGAGATACATGTCGAGCCCCATGTAAGGACCCACACTCCATGTGACAGTGGTTATACACTATGTCTATGCTTCCTGTCTCTCAAGACTCTAGCCACCACTGGGTGGGGCCCACACACCGTGTATTCTTGGAGGCACCTCATGTTCTTCATCGCATGCTGCACGCAAACCCTAGCCTCTGCCACCGGTACCACACATCGTGTTCATCGAGGTACATGCCGTGTGTTCTGGAAAATTCCAGAAAGGCAAACCTGCTCCACCGCACCTCAGTGCAACTCCGATCTTCGATCCGAAAATCAGTTTTCCACAAAACATGAAATTTAAGGTCTCCCCGATGTCCTGAAGTCATATCTGTTGTTTTTGGACCTCTAATAGGCCCCAAAATTCCTATCGATCCACCCACATGAAGAATTCTCAAAGAAAGATCTCTCCCGATCCGAGCCGATTAGTCTTCCACCATCATCATATTACCTCCGCTAGGTCGTTGTGATGTTGGATCTCTTATTTGGGATTGTTGTGTTGTGAAGCGGACGTGAAATGATCCATTGTTCATAACCCCATAAAGAACTATAAGAACGCGAAGTTAAAAGGAGGAAGAAAATAAATAAACAAAATAGGAACGCACCTCTACTGTCATTTGTCATGAAGTTGATGCACTCCCATTAGTATTATCAAACAGAGGAAAATAAAACTACCGAAAAATCTAGCATGGATTAATTCCTCGAAGAAAATATAAAATAATAACACTTTTGCAAGAACGTATGATCCACAGATCAACCTGTTCATGGGTTCATCCACATTCATCATTTAATCAAAGAACAAGTAATAACTAAATCAAAAATAAAAAAAAACCTACCTCGATTCGGTTGACGAAGGATCATCGCATCATGTTTGTTAGCGAGGTTCGTTGAATCCGAGATGCATCGATCGATCACGTCATCGTCGTCCACCAATGGGTTCTCATCCAAAGCTCCAATGGAAAATTCTAAATTTGCAAGGTTATGTGGCTAACCCTGTGAACTTTCCACAAGCATGTATTTAAATGGGAAGAATTAGGTCATTGTGAAAAAGGAAACATTTAAAATAAATTAATTGCCAGTTTATTTTATTTCCTTTAAAAAAGTCCAAAAACTTACTTTTGTAGCCGACCCGCGTTGGTCGATGTTAGGCCCCACCTTTGGTAATGCCGCTGCTCTGAACACAACAGTGCCCTCAGATTTTTCATCTGAGAACCTGTTTAAAAGTAATTCCACTTTTTAATGACAACCGCTCACGTGTGGTGTTTAAAATTTTAATTTATTTCAAACATTTATTCTGGGCACTCTGGGTCTTGGAATCACATGTTGTCAAAATGTATGGTCTCGAAATAATTACATATAATAATTAAAATTAATAAACTGAAAATCCGAGACATTATAGTATCAATAAAATTTTTTAGGTCTTGATGATTGTTCCTAGGTAGAGTTCATCTCAATATGATCAAGTTCTTCATTCATTGCATGAATCCACTCCTTATATTTAACTTCCTCAAAAAATATTTGTAAAGGTTTTGGGTTATAGGAGAAGCAGTCACACCCATTCCCAATAGGGGGTTTTCATCAAATTTTTTGTATTTATGCTCATAAAATGATGAATAAAAACCCCAGAATCCTAAGAGACAAGATCTTTCACATATAATTCAAAATTAATTTATAAATAATAATTACCTATTGCCTTGTAATTAGTTGACCAATTTCATTTCATCATCATTGTAATGAAGCATTCAAGGCTAGAATACTTCTAGTAGTAATTAACATGTTTTCCATGAACCTTGTAACACCAAAAATTGATCTTTTCATACTATAATTGAAGGAATATCCTCTTACATTAATCTCATTGATCATAATAATAATCCATTCCAAGTTTAAAGGATTATATCGAGTTCTCTCACATTCTTGAGAGGGAGGTGAATGAGATAATCTCTTAGTTCTAGAGATCATTTTAGAGAAAAGGTTATCTCTAGGGTTTTGAGAATTCTATAGAGATTATTTTTTGTGCACAACAATCACATATTATAGAAATTATATAACCAAGTTATTGTAACTATAGGGATATGTTGGATTTTTTGACAATATATGTTAAAGAATTCTTATATTTTGAATGGATTTATGGTGATATGATGTCAAGAAGTTACATAAAGTATTTCATGGAGTTATTTATATGTTTTTATAATATGAGATATTATAGAATAATCATTGGATATCATGTTTTGGAGATTACTATAGATTGATTTTGAATCCATCATTATTTTGAATTACATGAAGAGAGTGTTAAATATGTATAGACATTTGTACTTGGTGATAATCTTAGATAGTCATGGGAATAATGTGAATTGTTGTGATTTTGATGGAGTATGATTGATATCATTGAAGATATTATGATGCTGGAGGTTCATGGAATATTTTAAGAAGAGGTTATTAGTCAAGGAAATGTTATTGTAGACATGATGATTTTAATGGAAATATTTCCCAATTTTTTCATATTTTTAGGTGAAAAATTGGATAATGATTTGTGATGTTTTTTTAGAGATCATTCCATAAGTTTAGATAGTATTGGAGCAGATTTTTTGAGGAAACATAAAAATTCTACGACATATAAAATGAGTTTACAATGTACTACTAACCCGAAGAATTCCAGCTACATTGTAAATTTTGTGCTACTCTTGCTATAGTCTATGGCTATGTCATAACATGAATATCTTGGATTTTTCCACACCACATAAACCTATTACATCACCGATAATTTGGATTTAATATAAAGAAGTAAAATTATGAAGATATTTGTTTTAGAATGTCTACAAATGTCCATTTTTTAGAATCATATTACACTGTGGAGGGTCTGAATTGAACATATTGAAGAAAAACCTGGAGATTGTTAATTTTGTATGGATAAAGGTGTCCACACCATGGAAGAGAAGATTGAGTTATAAGAAATTTATATTTTAGTTTTTGGAGGAGTTATTAACCACAATGTGATACTCCATGCTGAAAAGGATGATTAGATAAAATTTGACTAATTTGGAATATTTGGGACTCCCACACCATAATGTATTATCTATACTATAAGGCTTCAAGAAGTTTGAAAATAACAGTTGGAAACCAATGGGATATGACATAGAGAATGTATCATGCTATAAAATCTTGGGAATTGGGTTATTAAAACAAAAGTGATAATATGGATTTATATGGAAACTTTGGTAGTTAATATAACTTATGAAAACTACCATTTTAAATTTAAGAGGTTAAGATTAAGTAGAGGATGGTCAAAATCATGAGATTTAAGAAAGATGGGTTAGATGATGTTTAAATTTTAAATTCAAACACATTTATAGATATATGAAAATATTTTGTGTATATTTTAAATATAGAGTATGTATAAATGTTGAAGAACTAGATTAGTGAGAAGAAGAACTAATTGTTCTAAGTAAATAAGATGAATTGCATGTTCTAGAAGAATGTGTGGAACAATGTATTCAAATTTAAAGTATTTAGAAACATTAAAGATCATAATTGATGTTTGAAAGTTATGAAGTTATGTGTTTATATATATATTTCTAATTTGGAAATTGATGAGCATATTTTTGATGGCAAGGTTTGATGTAGATGAATATGAGTGTCATGTGCATATTAAGGAAGATTCATATTTTTTGAATATTACTATAGAATATGGTTTTCTAAATTAGGAAATCATATACATATCAATGATAAATTTGGTTTATTGTAGTGAAGAATTAATAACTCACTAAAGAATAATTAATTTTCTAGAATTATTATTTGGTGGAATAATTTACTATTATATGAAGTTAGATTTAAGATCAACGACACAACTCTAGTTATAAATAATTTTTTACATCTAAAATAGGAAGAGTGCAACACTAGAATTAATTGGATCATCAAAACATAGAATTTATGATATTTATTTAAAGTATAATTCTTGAAGGTAAATTCATGTCCTTAAATAGAGATGTTTCCTATGAGTATATAAACTGACACCTTCACTGAAGTAATGAATATAGGAGATGAAAAGGAAGCGGTACTTGGGAAGTAATATGCTATCCTAAAACATGTGACCCTCTTTAAAGTAGTGAGTGGAATAGAGGAAGAGAGAATGAACCTTGGTGAGTAGTTACCTTAACTAAACATTATATCCACACAAATAGTGAGTTACAATGGATTTGGTACACCAACACAATGCCAACTATATGCTCCTTGGAGCAGTCTATTATAGGTGAACTAAGTAAAACCTTTGTGTGCCATGTATTTTTATTTTTTCATATGTGTGATAGTGATGAAAATTAATCAAAGGTTTTATATAGTTCCCTCCAATTAGGTAAAAATATCCTGATGTAAAAAACCAGAAATGGATAAAGTTAAAAGATGTTAAATTCTATTATCACCCCAATTCAACCTCATTTGAGGTTGTCCTGAGTCCCTATATGGGTGTATATATCTTGGTTAGAGAATAAGTTATTTAATATATATACTCATATAATATTTTAATCCCAAAAACCCCCACTTATAATAATAATAATAATAATATTTTAATTACATGCACAAAACTCATGGATAATATTTATATCATTACTTAAATACATAAAATAATAGTTATTTAAATGATAATAACTACATTTTAACACAATGAGTTTTTATGAACCTTTTATTTTTACAAATAAATTTAATTTATTTGATGTCTTGCGTTATATGCTATACCAAGTTAAACTTGGGCTATATGCAATACCGACTTAGATTTCTTTACATGCAACACTTAGTTTCTACAAAACATCATTTTATTATTATAATTATTTAAAAGAGAAAATTATAACCTCACCATTAGAATAAAAGGTATTAACATGATTAAATGAATTATTAAATTATGGGTTATATATAATCATTTGACCAATTAATTATAAATTAATGTAAAAATCTTTTTAAAATAAAAGGAAACTTTTTTGAAAAATTATTTAAATGAATACAAGTTTATTTTATACTAAAAAATAAACAAAGAACTGTTATTGGATTATATTAATGAATTATATATATAATATATTCAATAAAATTTTTAACATTTGTCTTATGTTTTTTATAGACATGATATAAGAAAAAATATAATTTTACGAATAAAAGAAGTATTTTTCTAAAAAGGACATTTTTCCATCTTTTGATGGAGAACTTGTTTCAAATTTAGTTTTTGGAACTTTTATAAAATTTATTTGAAAAAATAAACTTATTATTTGACTGTTGTATTTAAAATTTACATTGGGTGAACTTTTAATATTTTTATGAGAAGTTTCATGTTTTAATGAATAGTGAAAAATACTGAATTTTAATTCAAAACTACTTTTTATTATAACTTATTTATATATGTAAATTATGTTTTGAATTTATTTTAATGTATAATTAAATAACTTTTTATCATTTAATCTAATTTAGGTCATTTTAATCAATTTCACATTGAATTTGTTTATAAAAACATTTCAATATTTTGAATGTTTTTACGTTAAAAACCCATTTTCTCATTCCGTCAATGAGATAAATTTTAAATTAATTTCGTCCAATTATGATTTTAGAATTTTTTAAAATGGATTAAAAATTGGTAATCAAAATATACAAATTTAATAATCATGTGCCTTTAATTTTTTGACAATATAAATAGTAACTTTATTAATTTTTATTACCACGATTAAGGGTAAATCAGGTGAATTGAGAGTAAAAATAATATTATAAACTACTATATCACTTGAAAAAATATTAATGGACGAATTTTATAATATCATTAACAAATAAGGTTCAAAATTGAATAATTTAATGGACACTTGTCCAAGATAATGACTTGGATATTATTAAAATCAAAGAGAGTGAATAAATATCACTCTCCTACTTTTAATAAGTATAATATTTTAAATATGTGGTTAAACTAAAGATATGATTTAATATTTATATTATTATAAAAATAATAGGTTTAAATACATAATGTATTTTTTTAAAAAAAATAGTGAATTAATAATTATCATAAATAATTACACAATGATAATGGAGTAATTATTCAATTAATGAAATAATCAATAAAATGATATTATAAATATTAAAATAAATATAATATGACTTAATTAAGGTTATAAAAAAATTTATAGGTTAATATGACATATTATTATTATATTAAATTAAATTTTTCTTTGCTATCTTTTTATATTATATATTTTTAAAGTTAATGTTATTAATAGTGTCAAAATTAACACTTATGATATTTTATGACAATAATAAATTATTAAATTTTTTTAAAACAAAAAATATTAAATAAGGACAATGGGATTATATATGGTCTAAAATATCTTAAATTTTCTATTTATTTTCCAATTTACACTTTATATGTAAAAATTACATCCTATTAATATTAAAAACATTGTTACCATAGTCTATTTATTTCTAGAAATGCCAGTATAATATTGTGAAATCCCTTTCACATGTCAACTTGATTAGGAAAGACCCATTTAATTGGACAAAAATCAATAAACAGATCACTGAAGGGAAGGTCTTGAGTTTGCTGAAAATAACGTGACACCAACAACATGATTTCATGAAGCACGTGACACCAAATTCCTCCAGCTCCACCACCCTTTATTTTCGATATACGCATTGCACAAGTCGATATATAATTAGGGTGGATAGGATTATACCCCCCATAAACTCAAAAAACAATATTTGGATCATTTCACAGGTGCATCCAAGCATTAGAGTGAACTTTTCAGAGTGGCCAATCTCATTATTGTAATGGGTTTCCACCAGGTAAAATCTGGGGAACAACCTAAGTGATCAAAAAGTATGCATGGTGACTTCTAATGATCGATTAAGAACACAAGAAAGACTTATAGAGGATTATGAAAAGGACATACCACACATCTGTTGAATCTTTTAAAACCTAAAACAATCTAACATTGAAAAAATATAAGAAAAATATTCATTAAAAACTTGAATAAAGATCAAATATGAGAGACTTACATGAATATTGATTTGATGATCCTCATTAACTTCACATGACTCATCCAGATCATGAGACTACACTAATAAATATGATTTAAAGTTATGTGATGTCTCCTCAACTTATCATTTGAATCATGCAATGTCCTTTAGAAATATCAAGCAAGTCACGCAACTACCTCAATACATGTCACCCATGTCTTATGAAGCCCTCTAGGCTCACCATCTAGATCTTTTTATTTCCTATAGAAATGTAGGACAAGTTATGTGATGACACCAATGTGTGTTAGATGGGTCTCTAAAATCCCTCTAGGCTCACAAAAAAAGATCTCATGGAACCCTTCAAGAATGTCATCTAGTTCTCAAGATGACACTAGGATATGTCATCCATGTTGCATGATTCTATCCAAACATGCTACTCAAGTCTCTTGAAGCCACCTGGGTCTTGCGATGGCACTAGGTTGTGCCAACATAGATCATGTAGTGACCCCCAAACAAGTCATCCAAGATCAAGTAGTCTCCCTTAGATGTGTCATACTAGATCTTTTGATATCTTTTGGAAAATTCATCCAAGTCATGTGACACCCTATGGAAAAGTTAGTTGAGATCATGCGATGGACTCTAGGAAAAGTTATCAAAATCTTGCGATATACTATGGACATGTTATCTTTGATCATGTGATTGTCTCCATCCATCCTTAGAAAGGTCTTACAAAATCCTCCAGACATGTCAATGTGGATCATGCGATTGTCATTAGAACATTTCTATAAGACAACCAGACATGTTGGGTAAATAACTAGAGATGTTAGGTAGACAACTAGGCTCTATCAAGAAGACATATTAGGACATGATAGCCTTGTCCTGTGGTAATATTTGGGAAGAATTAGTGTGTAAGCCCTGATCAACCGAACTACGATGAATCTGATTCCTACCATTACTAGGATACACAGGACACCTTCTTAAGGACTGATATCTATATTAAACATCCAAAGGTATATCCTAACTCATAAGTCCCAAATTTGTAAGTAGTGATACTGATTACTTATTATCCCTGGTTTCTCACACCAAGCATTGATCATGAGTTCTTAGGGAGTTTCAATGATCATATCATTCACACAAGGGAAACACCAATGTGTAAGCCCCGATCAATGATATAATATGATATTCCCACCCAATATAATGGAATACTTAGTGTATAATCCCTGATCAAATTAAGTATAAAAACCTTAATTCATGCCATAACCAGGATACGTAAGATGCCATCCTGAGGTCTGAGCTCCATATTAATGACCCAAAGGGCTTCCCCAACACCAAACTCCCACATCCAGAAGTAGTGAGATTGATCACTTACTATCCATTTTTTATTAAACTAAGCATAGATCACTTGGTCTTACAGAGTTACAATTATCATATCCTTAACATCATAAGTCTCTACCAAGATAGGGAAACCTCAGCGTGTAAGTGTCAATTAGTGGAATAACATGATATGTCCCCAATGCTAGGGAAACCTCACTGTGTAATACCTAATTAGGGGCATAATATGATTTGTACACCTAATACAAGGGTAGCCTCAGTGTGGTAGACCCAATTAATTAAACTATGAGAAATCTGATTCATTCCATAACCAGAATACATTGGATGCCTTTTTAAGGACCAAGCTCAAATGGGTATCCATCTCAGTGCAAGTCCTACCATGTCTCCAATATTCTGACCACCAGGACCCAGTCACTCCCATAAACTGATTATCCTTACCCAACCTCTATTGTATTGAGAATTCAAACAAACTATGATGAATTTGATTCCTTCCATAACCAGGATACCTAGGATTCTTTTCTAAGGCTTGATCTCCATATGAAAATCAAAGGGTTTTCCCTACATGTAAGCCCTATATTCATATACAATGGGACTGATTACTTTGTATACCTAGTTTCTCATAGAGATCATAGCTCAGATGGGCTAAGGGAGTTGAAATGATCACATCATTGTCATCATGACTCTCCACCAGGTAGGGAAACCTCATCTTGTATACCCTGATCAGTGGCATGATATAACTACCCCCATATAAGGGTATCTACCCAGGGCATGAGAAATCTAATTCCTAATATACGCACTATACATAGGATGCCTCCTCAAAGTTTGAGCTAAAATTTATAATTCCCAAGTTTAACCATATATTTCCTTTCCATATTATATTAAACTTCATGGGTTTAACAAACTACATGGGTTTTGATTCTTGTTATAATATAGGATACATAAGATGCCTCATAATGTCTCAATCCCACCCTCAAGATATTAACCACCTCCCTTGATGACAAAAAACCCTAGAGTTCCTAGTTATACAAATTCAACATATAAGTAGGTGATAACTAGTGGTAAAAGGATGAATAACCTTAGATACATATATATGGATTCACTAATAAGATTCCCCTTTTACATATAAAAGGATTTAACCTATTAACATTTTGTTATAGTAAACATTCCCATATATTGATTAGGAAGATATTCTTGAACATATCTTAAATATATTCGAGAGTCCCAGAGTAGGAAACAATTCCCCCAAAAGGGTGTGATGAGCTTGAACTCCCATCCTATTGACTAATGTGAGTTCCTAAGCATTGTTGGATTTGAAATCCCAAAGTACCACTAACATTTGAAAAGTAAGTCTGTACCCAGTTATGGATGTGGGAGCCATTGAGAGTTTCCATTAGAGATAAAAAAATGGTAAGAAAGACTTGAATGATTGTAATAAAATCATCAAGAATATCCAGAAACATCATTTTCATGAAAAAAGGGTGAATCCAATGTGAATGGATGTCATTTAAGTGAAAAATATCCTCCATATGTTAAAGTGTATTGACTACCCAGCTCCCGTCAGAACATTTTGTTCCTACCAAGTTGTGTGAGTTCTCATTAACGTGAAACCAAAATGGTGAAACCAATGTGAATAATCAAATAAAAAAATTATTAGTTTACCTAAAATGGATCTTATAACTGATCCTCTATAGCTGGGGTTCTCATGAAATAAGTCTGTCCTCTCTTTGACAAGTCCACATGAGTAAAATGGCTAGATCAGAAATAATAAAGGACAAATGTTTTACCCATGTTATCTAATTGAGAATGAATCATGCCTATTATAATGCACTAATAGGTGCAATTATTCCTTGTTTTATATGTGATTGTAGATAATAATATCACAAAAAACATCCCGAACCAAGATAAATACTTCATCCAGTGACTGTTCTAGAAAATTAGCTATAGTAGTAACCCCTACAGGTCGTCGAATGAACTCACCTTCCAGAAATCTTCAATGTCAGGTGGAGGATGTAGTGGTCTAAGAAAACCATCATCCTATACAATACCAACCTTTGATTCTACAAAAAAGGGTCTCAAAAATATAAAACCTATGAGTCCACATAATCCAAGGAAAGTTTCAATAAATATAGTGTCCCTCATTTCCAAAACCAACCGCTTTAAAATTTTATCCCCGAAGTTTGATAATCACCACCTTCAGTATTTGATAAAGGTAAACCAAGGAGACAAATATGGATACCTTCTAGTTCAAGAGTCATTGATGAGGGATCTAGTAAACCACCTTATCTAGCACCATCCTATAGGTACCCTTCAGTCACCTGTAGAAGGTACCACTCGACACACTACCAACTTTGATCCCCATGCATGGGAAACAAAAAAGAGACATTGGGCATGGAAAGTTATAGATAATCATGAGTGATATCATATCCCCACCACCATTTATGAATCCTACTAGTATATTATAGCAGTAGTCAATGAGAAGGATCATATCCCTGCTCACTCAGAACAATTTTGTGGGCATATTATTTCAAAAAGCTTGGGGTCACACATATCCCTACCCCAGTGCATGAAATCCATCAACATATTCCGATGGAACGGGAGGATAGAAGTGGGAACATATCCCTAATTCAATAAAAGATATATTACAATATATAGTGGAGAAAAAAATGTGTAGGCTTACATTCCTTCACACACTTTTCTAAAATTCCATTATGTCTTAGAAATAATTGAAGAGCTCCACTGACATGTTTTGGAACTATAAAAGATATAGGGACATGCACATATTCTTACCCCTATAATCAGGGTAGCACAAAACTCTAATCATTATAAACAAGTGGTTTCTATTGATCTAGAACATATTATTACTCCCTTCTAGGATGATGATTGGAATATTAAAGTAAAGGTTGAGGTTCCAGACTAAGAAAATATTCCCTTTCCAATAGGGTCTCACCATGTAAGAGAAAATCATGCCTTAGAACAGGATCATATCCCTATTGAAAAATCCTCGAGGCATATTCTAAAGGCACAAGATCAAGATCATATCGTTTTTCTATTCAGGGCTCACCAAGTGAGAGTGTAACATGCCTCGGGATAAGCTCATATTCATTTTGAAAAAGACTGGCGACATGCTCCAAAGGCTTAATATTGGTCTCATATCTCCATTTTTACTAAGTATCACTAAGTGAGTCTATAATATTCCTCAAGATAGGCTCATATTATTATAAGTGAATCTACCTATCACATACCAGTAGATCACGAAATCTAGGTTCATATTCCTACTTCCACCGATGAACAACTATACCAACATATTTCTGAGGCCATACAGGAGGTGGATCATATTATTTATCCCATTTCATAGATCCATCAACATATTTAGAATGGAAATACATATTTATACCAGAATCATATTCCTATTCCATTTGAGGCTCACAAAATGAGAGCAACATATGCCTTGGGATAAGCTCATATACCTTTCACGAAAGACCAATGACATATTCTAATGGCCCATGATCAGACTTATAATCCCTTTTTGACCGAGGCTCACCACATGATAATGAAACATATCTTGGAACAGAATAATATTCCTATAAATAATGAATAAGTTCATTGGAATTTTCCAACAACTTCTCAGTAGTAGGATCATACTCTTATAGAACCAGACAGTTATCAATAAGGTCTAAAAACCATTATATAGCAGATACATATCCATACATAATTCCAGAAGGCAGGTCAGAAAATCCCAACCATGATTAAGAATGAGGCTAATATCTCTAATATGTTCAATTCAAGTATCCTTGAGGTTGTTTGAGACACATTCTCAACACCCGAAGGGTCCATCAAATATTCAACCAAATTAAAATCTGATTATTACCAAGATATTCCTCCTCATGGTAGTGTGGAGATGGATCACATGGGTCCTAATCCTAACATCCACTGAGGTCACCCCCCCAAAATGATATCTCCCACACAGACAAGAAAATCCCACCCTTTCCTAGACACATATGTATAGAGAGGGGTTACAAACTCTGATACCATCATATAAAGAGGTTCTTGAAAAGCCAGGGTCAACCATATATAGTTCCCTATCAAATTCTAGAAACACTCCATTTTAGTTAAAAGGAAACCCTAAGAAACAAATTCTATGGTCTAATCTGATGGTGGAATGTAAGTCTGATGAAAAATAATTTTACATTGAAATATGGAGAGATTTATCTAGATAAAACCTCCCCACCATGTTTTGGACCCTTTCCAATTATAACTATGAGGTCCTAGATGATCTAAAGAAGGAGTGCATGCCTTATCTACAACAAAATATGTGGGAAAATCATCATTGAATAATGTATAGACATCTCCCTTATCCAGGATATGAGGGTCACCTTATGGACATCAAGATAATCTATTTTCAGCTAAACATGGATTCTATCTCCATGGACCAAGATACAACACTGGATAAGTATAGTAAAAATATGCAACATGATTTCATTTATTTTATCATAGCTCTTTGACAATTGATATCTATTGCCACGTCATGTATCCATATTTGAGGATGTGGAAATTATGGAGTGTTACACTTCATCACACCCCTTTAATAGTAGATCCCATCTAATATGACATACTGTAAGGTCATAACCTCTAGAAAAATCAGGGGACTAAGTAACACATGAACCTGTTGGTCACTATAACAAAATGATCCCACTTCAATGGTGCCAAGACATCAAGAATGGATGAAGAGGATAAACAATAGATATTTGAATCAGGACCCTTGAAACAATGGTAACACATTCTAGACATGGAAGCTAAAGTTACGATCAACCTAATTGTTGCCCATAGAAAATGAATCCTATTATGGGCTTCCATTGAACCCAAATCCTACACGATCACATATGACCTACATCAAATATGGAATAGTATTAGTTTCCATAGCATCCATACAGGATAAAAACCAATCCACTTGGTTGGGAGAATATCTACCACTGCCTCCACCCCTTAGATTTTCATTTATTGAAAGGATTCAGGACATGATGGAAGTAGCTGCAAACAAACCATAGCCCACTGGGCTGGGGGAATTTACATCTCAATCACCATCACCAGGTTTATCATCCATCAAGAGGGTCTTGGGGAAGTAAACAGAGGTTCCAAATCAACCCCATCCCACTGGGTTAGGGGCATTTATATCTCAATTCCCATCCCAAGAATCATAAAATCCTCGATTAGAAGCATTAGATCTTCAACAATAAGATCAACCAATTCCAGTTGTGGCCCTAGATAGTTTCTATACTTTAGATATGGTGTAATTTTAATCATCATCATCATCATAACCATAGAGATAATAAGTATTCTCTATGCTAGGAGGTAAATATCGATGGTTGGTATCCCATCCATTCTTCCCACCACAAGAAAAACCTTTGCAGTTTAGGGACCATTCAACAATAATGAACAGAAACTCTCTCAAGTCTACTACTCATAGATTGATACAAAAGGATTATATAGAGAAGGAAATCAAACCCCATTGGGTTTTCAAGACAAAATGGCCCAAAATGGAGAAGGGTTTGAGAAAAAAACCTAATAAATGAAGTACAAAATCATCCTATTGTGCTGAAAGTAATGGGACAACTACCATTGACTGATACACCTCTTTGAATGTCATTACCATTAACAGAATAGATAATGCGAGTCAAGATCTAGATTCAGAGGGACATAATGTGGAAAATATTCCCTGATAGGAGGATTGAGATTCTATTTCTAAGGATGAACATACCCAAAACCAAATGATAATCCAAATCTTGGAACTTCTAAATATTGAGTTTCCACCTTTACGGAGGAACACTACCAAAGATAAAGGGAAGAGTGTGGATACATCCTAATCAACAACCTGAAGATTCAATGTTCCTTACATGGAGAAATGAATGGAACAATTTGAGAATAAGATTCAAAATCTCAGTGAAGTCAATGAGGATCTACTCAGGAAATATTCCTACTGTGTTGTTTCTTCAGATAGAGGTGAATATTCCTCCTCCCATACTTAGAAAGATCCAATAAACCTATAAGAGTGGAATATATGCATCAGAATGGATATGTATCTAGGCATCAAATCTATATAATTGAGGGAGTTGAAAATGATCATGACTTCCCCCCATTATGGTGAAAACCTCTCTTTATACAAGGAAATCATTTAGTGTTTTTAATAAGGAAGAATCAATAGGATATAAAAATAGGTCCACCACATTAGGCCATGCCCACTCTTTATAGACTGGAGATCTCTCAGATAACAATACCTCTAGAATTAAACAACAATATCAAGTCATTGGATACTCAAATGGAAGCCATGGAAGGGAGATCCACACCTATGAAACCTGAGAAAAATGAAATTCCTAAATGGGTGGATGAAACTTTTCCCCCACCTAATTTCTATAATCCTACCTTATCTACCTTTTATAGAATAGGAGACACCAAACAACATCTCACTCAATTCGTATCCTAATTTGGTCTGATGATGGGACCTCAAGAGCAATAGGAGGTGACCACGATGAGGTGTTTCTTAAAGACTTTGATAGGGATAACCTTTGTTTGGTACAAAAACCTTCCAGCAGGATCCATTGTAGGATGGGAAGACCTTCATTATCAATTACTTTACCAATTCAGCTCCATGTAGAGGAAAACAATAATCATAAACTTAAAGAACTACAAATAATGTAAAAATGAGAGGGTGTATGGCTTAATAGATATATTGAAGGATTTAACACATTCACTCAGAATACCTATTTCATAAGAAAAATTACTATAAATATGTGTTGAAAATATCTGAGATGATTTTCAAATACCTTTAATCCTAATGAAGTATCCAGGTGGGTTCTGTGAGTTCATAAAAATGAAAAAAATTGGAAGACGCCATTTAGCGAACCTGAGATAAATCTCATATATTTCCTTCAACAAAAGGGAAAATTATCAGTAAGGTAAAGACCACAGTTTTTACTCTCAAATCAATAGTAGTACCCATATAATAACCTACACAAGTCTCTAACCACCCATCACCTCTTATCAAGCTGCAACAACCCCAAAATCTCCCTCATCCAGAAGAAAAAGTGACTAGAGTCCCCCAAGATTATAGGAATGGATGAATAAAGTATACTCCTTCTAAAATGAAAAAGTCCCTAGTTATTTACTTATATCCATAGACAATAACCTACTCAAAATACCATAGAATTGTAATCCCAATGAGGTAAACCTCACCAATCATCCAGAATAATTCCATTTTCATAGAAGGATGGGTCATAACATCTAGGACTACTTCATATTCAAAGAAATTATCCAAATCATGGTTGATTTTGGATAAGTGATGTTGGATAACTATCTAGAATATGTAACTTTCATAACCATTGCCCATTTAGAATAAAAGCGTGATTTAAAGAAAGCTCCATCCAGGCATGGACAAAAAGTTCAACTGGATGAATCACAAATAATTTGACTGGGATCTTGAAACCCTAAGAGAATAGCTTGTAAAACCCACAATACATCCTCCAAACAATGAGGTAACATCAGATATTTATCCCAAATGTGGATAAAACCATCATACACAGGAAGAGAGATAAGAGGAAGAGTCATATCTACTTCTATGCAAGCTATGATGCTTGCAGATTTATTTCCTATGATATATGAATCATGGCCACCACCCTACCAAATGGAACCCCCATCAAATGAAGATTTCATATTTGGTTCTATTAATGTGATACACTTAGCATACCTCATATTTTATGATGAATATACCTACAAGTATGAGTTCCCTAAACCTAACTGGGTAACAAGAGGCCACATGTGCAGGAACTAAGGATACAAGGGACAACATGGGCATGGTCGAACCAAATATTTTAGTCATGTCACCACATAGAAAATATATATAGCTGAGATCCATAGTAAATCACTCTAATAAGACCAACATAGATATAGAGGTGCCTCAGAACCCTCCAAAAGTTGTTCACGCTTAGTCATTTTATATGACTATCTAGTGGGGACGTGATTACCTAATCAAGCCAGGAAATGAGGATGGCGGGCATGCCCCACACCGCTAGTAGTAGATTATCCATTGACTTATGAATTAGCACCAAGACTAACTACTTCAAATTCTATAGCTCCTAAACCACATAATGAGGAGAAACCCAACCTCAGGAAGTGTCGACCTTTGGCACAAAAGTATGAAATTTTGAAATATTTGGTGGTTGTTTCTACCAATATCTCAATATTGGATGCATTTAATATTTCAAAATAACTTAGGGAGGAACTTGTTTAAGCCCTCAAAATCCCATAGGAGTTTGAGTTAGAAGTCACTACAACTGAGAGCTATCAATTGGATACAATGCCACCAGAATTCTATATCTCCATCTCATTCATAGAGCATGATCTAGAAGAGGTAATCTAGGGACACATCATACCCCTATATGTTTCAGGTAAACCCAATAAAATCAATATCCAAATGAATCTTATTGATAATGGTTTCAGGATCAAACTCATCCTGATTCGAAACCTCTGACGTTTAGGGTATAGAAACTGAGATTTGTCTCCCAAAAATTTGACCATTCAAGGGTATGATAATCATGAGAAAGGATATATCAGGAATATCAAGATCAAAGACCAATTTAAGGATGTCACATATAATGCTGATTTTATGTTTATCAATCAAGAAAATACATACAATGTCTTTCTTGGAAGGACCTAGATCCATATCCACATGGTGGTACCCTTAACATTACATTAGTGTTTGAAATACCCCATCAATGGAATGGTCAACATAATACATGCTGATAGTTCCCCATTTGAGAATGTGAAGCCACATATGTTGAATCAGGATTCTAAAAAAGGAAAGGAAAATAACTAATGATGGATGAAAATATACAGGTTGCATCCCCCAAATAGCTTGGGGACTACCTCTACAAATCCCTGGAGTATGCTCAATAGCAACTATGTGCTCCCCATAAATCTATTTGAAGAAATTGATTCCATCCCAAATATCCAAGACCCCTTTTACCCCTAATGGCAGTGTAAAATAAAATAAGATTTTGAATCTATCTATAATGACTCTAACAGTAGGGGATGATAATATCTTTTCTCATGGCCTATCTCACCTCGAAAGCGATAGAGATGTCCCTATATTACTGAATTCATCTGAAAATTCCTCCATAGAATTAGAGGTGCATAAGAATTGAATGGCCTCAATAACACCCCTACCACATTCGATGAAGGAAACTCCAACACCATTGATGATATCAAGAAGGAAAATCCAGGAATATATGAAGCCCCACAAACTACACTGATTAGTGCCACCATGCCACTTGAGGATAAAGATATGTACATAAAATTGATAAATAATCAATGATATGTGTTCACTTGGAATTGTATAAAAATTCCTCAAATAAATATAGATGTGTCTATGCACCAACTCGGTTTACCCAATGACCATCGAGACTTCAAGCAGGTAACTAGTAGGATGCACCCATCTTATGCAACCAATGTAGAGGTAGAAGTTGACAAATTGAGAAAAAAAACTTTTTCTGAGAATTGAAATACCCAATATGGATCAATAATTTTGTTCCCATTAAGAAATAGAATGGGAAGATTAGAGTCTACATCGATTTTATATGCCTTAATTGATACTGCCCAAAGGAAAATTGCCCATTTCCAATCACAAAACTCTTGATCAATGCAACTATTGGATTCCAAGACCTTTTCTTCACAAATGGGTATTCATGGTATAATTAGATAAATATTTCCCTTGAATATGAAGAAAAAACTTCCTTTATAGTGCCCCAATAGATATTTTTCTACCAGGTCATTCCCTTTAGCATAAAGAACACTAAATCCACTTATTAATGTGCCATGAATCTTATATTTAATCCATTTTTATTATGAATATATGAATGTTTTGACGACGAACTAGCAGTCAAATCCTAATAGTGAGGTGATCACTTCATGTATATTAAAACAGTCTTCGAAAATCACTGACAATATAGTCTAAATATGAATTCACGAAAATGTGATTTTTGGGTAATATCAGTGAAGTTACTTGTCTTCCTAGTATTCCATCGTGGCATTGAGGTCAAATAAAAAAAGAATAGTTCTATTTTAGCAATGTCACCCCCTAAAAATCTTAAATAGATGAGGGGAATCTAAGGGAACCTCATGAACATTTGAAATTTCATAGACTACAATCGAAAAATATCTCCCTTTAACCAGGAAGATGAAGAATGGATTTTTCTATCAATGGGATGGGTACTACCAAGAATCCTTCAAAAGTCTCAAGAAGTACTTGATGCACCCATTGGTCATGATTCCACCGATGTAAGTAAAGCCAATCATCTTATATTTGGCCTTTATGGAATGTTCAATTGGTTCCCTCCTTGAATTAAAGAATGATGTGGAGAGTGAGAATAGTCTCTACTACCTTAGCCGAATGATTCTAGGTACTAAGACCTGATACTTATATGTTGAGAAGAACAACCTCACACTTATCTTTACTGTGTAGAAGATGAGACATTACATGAAATTCAACAAAGTCTATCTAGTATCTATTATTGATCATCTAAAGTATATCCTTGGTCGTCTCATTCTAACTGGGGGTTTTTCCAAATGGAAAATCATTCTATAATAGTATGACTTCTATTTCATCTCATAAAAGGTGGAGAAAGGGAAAGAACTGTTTATTTTTCTCACGGCACATCCCACCCTAGAAATTACACTAGTGTACATAGAACTCCCATATGAGAAGGTTTTCTATGCCCATGACACTCCCTGAACATGGTAGATGTATTTTGATTGTGCCTCCACAATTCCTATTAGAAAAATAATGGAAAATCCAAAGGTCAATCACATTGGATTAGGGATTTTATTTGTTTCTTTGAACAAATAAATTTTACCCTACTCGTTCTCATTATCAAATGGTTTCATGAATAACAAGGTAGAATACCAAGCCATCATCACCAGCTTAGAATTATCCCTATAACTATAGATATCCTACCTAAATATCAAAGGGGATTTAGATCTAGTGATAAATCAAATCAATGGTTAATATGTCATCAAAAAGGTAGATCTGACCCCTCTCACTGTATATGTTATGGGACTAATGTCAAAGTTCCATTTTGATCCCATGTTTCATCATGTTACCTAATCACAAAATTCTCACAATGACACATTGTCAAATACAAACATAGTCCTTGATGACCCTGATTAGGAGTAAGAAATATTCAATATCATGAACTGAATAATGGTCTCATCGATCATCATATGCAATATGGAAGAGATGAATCAGTTCAACACCACCCTATAGAATGATGAAAAATATCCATCCCTAGATGGATAGAGACCATATTCAGTTATCTCTAAAATGGGACTCTCCTGAAATACTTAGTCAACAGGGAATATATCTGATGTTGAGTAATGAAATTTACCACGTGGGATTTTCCAAATAAGAAGAGATCCCTATAAAAGAGAGGTTTTGATGGAATCCTCATCAGATTTATAGTAGAAAGAGAGATTCCTACCATAATGGAAGAAGTCCATGTAAACTCCTATGAGGCTCATCAATCTGAAACCAGTCTCTCCCACCAAATTAGAAGGTTGAGTTACTAATGGAAAACCATTATATAGGATTGTGTGTAATTCACCAATAAATTTGATGCATTCCATATCCATGAAAACTTCTTCCAAAAACCCCCATTTTTTCTACATAGAACTAAATATTCCTATCCATTTTTTGTATGGGGAATGGATGTTATAGGGCCATATCCCCCAGCCACAACTAAGAAGTTTAAGTACATACTTACTACTGCAAACTTATTTTTTAAATGGTCTAAGGAAATACCCCTCAAGAAAGTCCGAATGAAAGAATATCATTAGCTTTGTAAAGTCCCATATCATCACCAAGTTTGGGGCCCCTCACACAATATTGAGGGATAATGACACCAAATTCTATTCTACAGAGTTGAATAAATTTTACTAGGAGAAAAATATCGATTCCAATCACTCATACCAATATCATACAGAAAAATGGACTGATAGAGGCCTTCAATATGACTCAGTTAAATATGCAACAAAAGATGGTAAATAAGGATAATAAGTACTATCCAGAAAAGCTCCTACATGATTTATGGGCCTACCATACCACCACATGTACTACTACACAAGTGACACCATATTCATTGGTGTATATAACTGAGAGGTTATTTCCCATAGAAGTCCAATTTCATTCACTTTGAATAACCATTTGTGGACAACTTTTGGATGATGAGAAATTGAAAAAGTGTATGGTTGATTTGGAATGGCTCGATGGGAATAGGTTTCATACACTACACAACCTTGAAGTCCATCAGAATCATATCACTCAAACGTTCAATAAAAAGGTCCACCTCCATTCATTTCTATAAGGAGAAATGGTGTTGTCTCTCAGATCCCTAATGATACTAAGAAAGAATCCTCCAAAACTAGATCCCAAATGAAATGGGCCTTATATCACACATAAGGTCTATCAAAATTGAGCCTATTCATTGTTCAAAATGGATGGTTAATGTGTCAAACCCTCAAATAATCCAATATTTCATAAGAAATAATTTGCATAAGCTACCATCAAGCATCTCATATCCTAACCACATGATGTTACATTATGCATAGATTGTCCTAACCACATGAAGTTAAACTGTATAGAAGAGTCCTTGAAAACAAGACTTTAAACTACACAAAATCTCTCTTATTGACTACATGATATTAAACTATATGAAGTTTATCATTACCACATGATGTTAAACTACACAACATATATCCTTACCACATGAAACTAAACTACACATGTTTCTAAGAACTATGTATGAATTGATTACTGTCATCACTGGATATGTAGTGATGCCCAAACCTACAATCTCAAACCCATCTACAACATTCCTCCTCTTTTACATCAATTCACCTTCATCCTCACCATATGATGTTAAACTACATGATTAATGTACTTTCCACACGACACTAAAACACACGAGTTTCTAGAACTACATACGACTTGATTGTTATTTTAATGAGATATATAGGGATTCCTTGATCCTATATCTTGGTCTAGCCACTACATGATACAAAATTCCCCTATCCTACTCCTTAATCAACTTTTCATTGTAATAGGAATTCTTTTTCATCCTTGTTTCTCACACCGATCATAGCACACATGAGCTTAGGAATTTAGGTAAGGGATTACATGCATGAACAAGGCATATAATATCACAATAGGTTTATCAGGGTCTTGAATGTAATACCATAAGAGGAACACCATGAGTCCTCACCACATGATGTTAAAAAACATGGATGATATCCTTTCCGCATGACACTAATATGCATGGGTTCTTATAACTACATAGGACTTGATTATAATTTTAATGAAATACATTGGGATGCCTCAATTTGATATCTTGGTCCAACAACCACATGATATAAAATTCCCTTGTCCTTCTCCTTAATAACCTCTTCATGGTAGTAGGAGTCCTTTCCAATATTTGTTTCTCACACAGAGTATATATTACGTGATATTATAAATTTCAATAAGGGATTCATCACAAGAAAAAGGCATATCAAATCACAAGAGGGTTGTCCTAATCCTGAATGAAAGACCATAAAATTCACACCATGATTCCTTGCTGCATGATGTTAAACTGCATGGTTGATGTCTCTTGTATGACTTAAAACTACACATTCCTATAGACCTCACCCAAGGGGACCACTATTATTGGGAACAATTACCCCTCTATGTATAGGTCAAAACTGTATAGAGAGTTTCCCATTCAAGAACTACATGTGGCTTGATTCCTACCATCACAAGATATGTAGTGATTCCAAGATCTCCAATCTCGGGTCCATCTATAATAACCAATGAAAAGATGCACCCAACTAAAAAAATCCAATTTATACAAGAACATTTCACCTACCTATAAGTCAAATATGCATATGTATTTCTTGTGAATGTAATACATATTTCACAGTTTTTCACATCAGTTCCCACGTCCTTACCGCATGATGTTAAACTAAAAGGAAAAAAATATGTCCTTACTTCATGATGTTAAACTGGAAGAAAAATGTATTAGTGGAATGACATTAAAATCAAATAAAAAATACATCCCAATTACATAACATTAAAATGAATAGTCCATCAACAATTATCTCCCCTTAACAGAGGACCACAAGAGCCTTACCCTAGTCAACTAGAGTATGGGGTACTTCTATCATCTTTTAAGAACATCAATTCATAAAATAAACTTAATTTATTAAGAAACTAAAGTTTCTGAAACCATTCATGAACCTTGGTAAGGAGAATATATCTCTCTGGTTAACCATTCTATTGATGCATAAGATCTCATACCTACCAACCAAACATATCTTAGCTCTGTAAGGAGTGATTTCCATCCTTGTGTTCCCTGACATCACCATAGACCTAAGGGTGTTTTGGGCCATCCTCAGTATGATTTTCCTATATCATTACTCATGACTTGAGAACCTCAAGCCCTGATTTAAAGTATTTTCATCACCTTATCCTAAGGATTTTGGAGTTCTCTTGATCAATGGTATCCTAATTTGGATTTTTTGTAACATCCCCCTCATGATAGGTGTGAGTCATGACCTTAAACCATCTTCACTTTGGTCAAAGTTGTACGACCTTAAAGTCTATCCTTTGATGGTACAAATCGCAAGACCATAAACTATTAGTGAAAGAGACGCAACTTGTTAGGTTGAAACTTGGAAAATGGTGTTCTATGTAAATGTCATGTCTTCGATAATTGAACTCTTTATCTCTTGAGTTTAGGAAAAAATTAGGGTGTGAATAAATAATACATAAATCTCATAGGGCCTACTTTATAACCCTAGTAAAATCTAATGTTTTCTTGCTAGACACCCTAGTCTAGAAAAAATTTAGATTAATGACTTGTCACATCTCTTCACTGGGAGAAAAAAATTGGTATGAAACAATTCAACTTTTAGGGTTCTCAAACCCTTCTTGGATATTACACTTTCCATCAATAATACTTCATGATTTGAGTGTCTTGGATTTCCATAAAATTTCAATGGCCATTGGAAAAAGATACCCAAATTCAAGAGACCCTTTGTTTTACTATGAAAGTATGACTATGGATTCTTTATATGCTCTTATAGTCATCAACCAAATGTGCTACTTTGAAAAAATTGATTTCCAATCCTTGTGAACCCTGAAGTCACCATAACAGAACTCAACACCTCAATGTGTTCTGGGACATTCCCATCATTATTGTCCCATATCATCCTCATGAACTAAAAAATTTAGTCCATGAATTAATATCCCCATAAACAAACTATCTAGGTAGATTTTACATCCTTGACAGTACTTTATCATGTTTTGTACCCTTTCTCAAAGCAGGAATGTGACACTCTATTCATGAACCTTTTGATCACACCTCATGACTTGAGACCATTGGGACTAGGGCCCGTGCTTTACAATTTAATAGAAGAATTTCCCTAGGGTGTAAGAACCCTTTGTAGATATATTTTCCCCCATACCCAACTTCATATTCTAGACACTTTATGTAACATCACAAGTTTTTGGAATGGGTCAAAAACCTATACCATTTTGAACTTTTGAAATAGTGGCTATTCCATTTTCTTTTTAGTTGATTGGAGCTCAATTCTGAGAGTTTTGTTAGCTTTATATCATTTTTTAGTTGGGTTTAGAGGCTTGAAGAGTGATTCAGGAGTTTCAAAAATGTTTTGGGAGAATTAGAGTCCTGAAGGCCTATTTTGGAATTACAGATAGGGCACATGGTTTGAGGTAAACCATGTGGCCCCTTCAAGGTAATCGTGAAACTTGTTTTTTAATTGCCACACGGTTTGGGTAAAACATGTGAGTGAGGTGCATGTATGTTCAAGGTTATATATAATAGTTTTAGAGGTATTTTTCACAGTTTATACACGGTTAGGGAAAAACATGCACAAACTATGTGGGGGAGGCCTTTTAGGAAGTACCACTACACTGTAGCACGCACAATTTTTGCATGGTTTGGAAAACTGTGCAAGCTAAACCATGAATCCCATTAACTATAGGAAATTAAATTACCACCACTTATTTATTTTTATTTTTCTCCCCTATTAATCCTCTATTATCCCATGGGTTGTGTACACATACAAAGGAAGTCCTCCTCCTCCTCCTCTCCTCATAGGGTGTGTCCTAGATCCTCTATCAATGCTCCATTTTTGTCATTTTTGGATGAAATAGAACTGTATAAGGATAACCTCACCCTAGAATCTCTTTCATTTACCATTCTCATAAAGGATCACTAAATCCATTTGATATATTTTCCCTATTTTAAGGTGCTATACATAAACTTAGATCTATTTAATCATCATGGAGTTAGATCTTGATATCAGACACACCTGCATCTATGAGTCGAAGGTAGGTGGTGAATACCTTAATTTCTGTTTTTGCAGACATTTGGGTGGCGTAGATTTTTCACATATTTGGGTAATCGAGCTAAAACCCCATTGAATGATATTAAATTAATTGTATGACTATATGGAATGCCTCTAGGTATTCCCTAACCTTTTCTATGGGTGTGAGTTTGGGTTAGAGGATGTTGACCATCTGGGATGTTTAGGACATGGTGCATTTTTTATTTTATTTGATATGTTTGTTTAAATTTTAATTTTTCAGTTCAATTTCATTGAATTAGTGGTTGATATAGATTGAGTTGATTATATGTAATTGATTTAGAAAATTCTAAAGGGCTGAATTTTATGTTTATTTAGACTGTATAATTCAATAATTATAAATTTAATTGTTTATTTGAATTGGTATATATATATATATATATGAAATTCTTGAGATGCATGAGATGGATCCATGGAATCACGACAGATATGGCCCTAGAGATTGAGGTGGCTTGGAGGCTAGGATTGAAGCGATGATGATCATATGTTTGGAATTGAACTATATTGCTTGAGTGATATTGATCATAGGATTGGGCATCATAGACATTGGTTCAAGTGGTGAGGCCATCAGGTTTTGGGAATATACTGTGATATTGGATGAAATGGCCACCAGTTTTGAGAGACATGGTTGTAGGGGAATGAGGTTCCATAGATGGTGTGGATTAAGAATTTTATTTAGTGATTTCTTCTCACCCATAATGGACAAAGCTCTGATTTGATTCATGTTCACACAAGTTTACTCTATGATGAGGTGGTTTTGACCACTTGTGTGGGTAGAGGCCCCCAATAGTGCAGTTTATTGAATTTTTTTGGGGTTATTTCCATAGAAATACATGTGTAAGGTGGGGAACCTTTGGTTGATGATGATGAGTCTATCAGTTGGGGGATGATTCTCGTCGTATTGAGGTCATGGGTCTGGACTATTTTTAGGAGAACATTTATCGCAATTTCTCAGGATGTCGTGCTATTATCCAATGATGATTTTATTTGAGGGAAAATATTGTTTTGCCTCTAGATATCAATCATAATTTAATGATTGATTTTGATCAGGGGTCTGATGGACCCGTTATTATTGGTTTCAGCGTGCCTTTGTGATGTCGATGATTCATTTGAGACACAATGTATCATAAGGCATGTGGTTCTTGGTTAATTTACTTGATGTAGAACCTAAGGTTTCACCTATGATATGAGAGGTTAGGGGATACCATGGGCTATGGTCCAAGGATCCTTTCCTATTCAGAATTTCAACATTGTCCAAAACAGGTGACATCTCTCTAGTGGCTATTGAGTACCAGTGGAGTTTGTATTTATTTTAAATGATGGATATGTTGCTTTATTTTATTCCATATTACACAAATATTTAAACACACATGTTGGTTATACAAACTTGGGTGGTATCCTTATGATAATCATTCTCATATCATACACGGGCCCTTTGGGACACATGTAGACTTTATGTTCTTATGTTTGGGTAAGGATTTAGGCTCTGATGATGGATCTTAGTAGTACTTTTACATGGGATGATGGAAATGACCTTGGGGTATTCCCTCAACTAGAGTTTCTATTTTAGTATCTTCTGTTGTATTAGCATGATTATATGTGTATAGCTACAGTTGTTAGACTTTGGGAGACCCTTATTTTGTATAATGATATGTAATAATTGTTTTTTTTATACATGATTTTTTTAGATCTACAAGTGGTTTTATTGGAATGTTTATTTATTTTGGATAATTTATTTACTTATGATTCTACTTTTTGATATGATTGATTGTGCTTCCACCTTTAGAGGGTATGGTTTGAGTCTGTTGAGTCTTTAATTTCCATTGCATGTTATATATTATTACTCAGACTAGTATTATATCATCCCATGATGGTATAGGCTCCCCACTATACCCATTTTTACACCCTCTCTTCTAGTCAACAACCTTTGGTGTTTGGGGAGAGGCACCTAAGGGAAATATCACCTCATCTGATAACACTTTTTAGGTGGATAATTATATCTAGGATTCTACAAGTGGTATCTGAGGAGGTCTTGACTAGGATTTAGTAACATAGTATGGTTGGATACTAATGAGATTGATAATGAATTTTATTTTCTACTAGTCTTACTATTTCGGTTATGGTAGACTGGAGACTATGTGTTGTCATAACTAGATTCTATGCTTGTGCATGGGTGATTACAACCCCATGTATGAGGGACAGATTAAGTTACCATGGGTAAGAATTACTATTCTGCTATGCTCATTTTAGAGTTTGTTTGATTTTCACCTTGAGTGGTATTCTTGAAATGTGATTTTATTATTTTATGATATGTGTCCCTTGACCTGGTGAGGTAAGGGAGAACTTAGGACCTTGGACTGGTATGGAAAGGTCTGATTGAAATGCATGTTTATTCTTGGTTAGGCACATATTATGATGTCTCAATTTTAAATATGCTTGTTCCATGATATGTAATTATCTGAAAATGTAAAGTGCCATGTAATATAAATAAAAATTTCATGTGATGTGTAAAATGGGCCTACGAGAAGGCATGTATGATTAAATGGGATGATATTGATCATTGGGTTGGGCGACGAGGTCGTTAGATTGAGGTAATGTTGTTTTTGAGGACATGCATGGCCTGAGAAACTTTTGATACTCAGTTCTTTTGATAGAGGGTAAGGATGCCATGAGGATGGAATTCGATAGGGAATGGTTACAATAGGAAAGGGTAAGGGTAGTGAGGATGCACTTCATTTTACTATTCCCTATCTTTATTATATATATATATGCTTTGGGATGTATGACCATGCCAATGGTATTCACTGGGTTCCTCCTAGACAACTTGGATGAAGAGTTAGGAGGGTGATAGATTGGTGCTAAAAAAGCATGATAAGGTTGAGGCCCATAAGTGTGAGGAAAATCATGATCCATAAGTATAGAGATAGTTACACGCTCAGGTGCATGTTCTAGGTTAGTAAGGGAAATTTCCAGATTTGACAATGTTTGGGCCCTGGCTGTAACGACCCGAAATTTTTAAATAAATTTTGTTCCCTAATTTTATGTGTTATTGTTATACTCAACAAAAATGTTTTATTTGATAAACATGATTATAATTAAAATGAGATCAGTGGGTTTTGACTATTATATAACCATCGGTCAACATGACCGCTATGAACAAAATGTTTTGATTATTGTCTCTAAATATAAGTAATCTTGGTTAATTATTATAGAAAGAAGATTCGATGGCCTCACCTAGTAGTCTTGGACCGATCGAAGCCCATCTAACAGAGCTTGGGAAGGAGGTAGCACCACTTGGCTTTGCTCTGGATCAAATCCAAGCCGAACTTCATCATGTGAAGCTGGAACGAAATCGCCTTCGTGAGAAGTTCAAACTGATAGAAATTACTACTCGGGCAATGTTGACTGAGCCGCCCCAAGCTTCTATCACCCTAGCACACCTTACTCTTAGGTCCTATGCTGGTATTATAAGGGGTTATGTAACGAGACCATAACTACCTTGTGTAATCCTTGTTTTAAATAAAAATTGGGATTTCTTCTTATGATGAAGTTTATGAATTTTGAAATGACCGGATAAATATAGTATGCATATTTTTGATGAATTTTAGAAAAAGGATATTTTAAATATGTTTATGTAAACCCTAAATAATTAAAAATGTGTAATGATTTTCGAAAAATGGTCTTCTGCAATTATGTTCAGTACTAAATTTAGAGTCTAATAAGATCAACTTGATTTTTGATGAATAGTAAATTATGAATAGTGATTTTATTATTAGGATTAGTAATATGACCAAATGGATTAGTAATCTCACTTAAAGAAAGTTTTAAAATAATCTAGGCACCTTGATTAAGTAATGTGATTCAATAAAATAGTTAAATAACGGTTTCATTAATTATTATTCGAGTATTAGTTTTTTCGGGTGAATTGTGTTTTTTAATTAAAAATTTAATTAAAAATAATTAGAAAATTATTTTTATCAAAATGACTTTATTTTTGAACTTAGAGCATCGATATTATGTTATGGTAATTTTTGGGGTTTTTTCTGAAAAAAATGAATTTTCGATGAATAGTGTTTTTATTTAAAAATTAAATTAAAAATATTTAGAAAATTATTTTTATAAAATGGATTTCATTTTTGAAATCAGAGCATTGATATTTGGTTAATGTTAAATTTTGGGATTTTTCTGAGAAAGTTGAATTTTCAGTGAATAGTAAAAATACAGTTTTAGGGTTTCGGTATGTTTAAATGACATCATAACGGTGTCATGATGATGTCATGAGATCTTTTGAGGGTTGGCCGACCAAGGGTGATGAATTATTGTTTTGGGGGGCCCATGTGGCCTAACTCCATGATAAATGACAAGGGAGAGCACATGGGTTTGAGAAAAGCACATGTGAGGTGTCCCTTGGCCATTAATGCCTTGTCCCCTCACTTTCCCTATAAATACCAAGCCCTCCTCTCATCCATTCGACTCCCCACTCATTCCCAACGAATTTCTGGTCTCATTACCTCCCAAGGAGTCCTCCCAAGGTGCCCCCAAGCCCTCAAGGTCCCACCCTTTGAGGTGTAAGAGTTACATTTTAAGGTAAGGGATCCGACCTCTCTCTTTCTTTTCAAGTAATCTATTTTATGTCTTTTCTTTTATACTCCATGTTCTTATGTTGGAGGATGTTATTTTATATTCATCCTACTGCCTATTTCATGTTCATATGATGAGAGACCTCCTTGCTCTCATCAATTCGTTTTAAGAATGTTTAAGTGGCGTCGTTAGGCTGCCGAATTTTTAAGGGATTCTTTCACCTTCCTCGTTTTCAAGTTCTATTTTCATTCAAGTCTTTAATGTTACTTTTTGTTATATTGGGGTATGATCTCTATATATATCATACTGGAATCTTATGTTCATATGATGAGAGACCCCATTTGATCTCTTCAATTCAGTATTTTGATGTTTTAAGTGGCGCCGTTAGGCTGCCGAATTTTTAAGTGGTTCTTCACCCTTCTCGTTTTGAAGTTCTACTTTCATGTCAATTATTTCAAGTTCCTTTTTGTTATATTGGTGTATGATCTCTATATATATCATACTGGACTCTTATGTTCATATGATGAGAGACCCAATTTGATCTCTTCAATTCAGTATTTTGATGTTTTAAGTGGCGCCGTTAGGCTGCCGAATTTTTAAGTGGTTCTTCACCCTTCTCGTTTTGAAGTTCTACTTTCATGTCAATTATTTAAAGTTCCTTTTTGTTATATTGGGGTATGATCTCTATATATATCATACTGTACTCTTATGTTCATATGATGAGAGACCCCATTTGATCTCTTCAATTCAGTATTTTGATGTTTTAAGTGGCGCCGTTAGGCTGCCGAATTTTTAAGTGGTTCTTCACCCTTCTCGTTTTGAAGTTCTACTTTCATGTCAATTCATTCAAGTTCCTTTTTGTTATGTTGGGGAATTATCTCTATATCTATCATACTGAACTCTTATATTCACATTATGAGAGATCATATTTTATCTTTTCAAATCATTGTTTGTTGAGGTTTAAGTAACGCCATTAGGCTGCCGAACTTTCATAAGAGAAATCTAATTTTTTTTTCTTCCTTCCATGTTTTCATTTCAAATGGTATGTCCTTGAAATCTCATTACCATGATCATGTATCCTTCTTATTCTGTCCATGTACTATTTTATGGGTCATTTATGAATGTTTGACCCATTTTACCTCTCTTTTAATGTCTTCTAAAACCTCGGAACATTGTCGTTATGCTGCAGAATTTCTGTCTCAAAATGTCAATCTCTTTTTCTAAAGTCCTTTTATTTTATTAAGTGAATACTCAAAGCTCTTTCTTCTGAAGGGTTATTCACATATATACCAAAATTTTCTATTTTAAATTCTGGGATTTACATACATGAGACCCACCTTCCTTTTCTGTGGGTTTTAAAGTGACGTAAAGATCATGTCTTTAAAGCAGTTTTTAAAACGTTATGATTATGAAATGAAACCCATTTATTTTATGCTATATGGGTTATTTATGAAATGTTTGATGATGATATATGTGGCTCACATGATAATAAAGGCAAATTTAAGGGTGCGCCCTGATAGCGCTCCAATGCATTGGGTAAAGACTTAATCTCTAGAGATGACCATTTTAACGACGCCTTGGTGAATAACCTTGGTAATTTTTAACGACACCTTGGGGATGGACCTTGGTGAAACGAAACGATTGTCAATATTAAATGTTGCAGCCACATTTTCATGTTATGAAAAAGTTTTATTTTTATTATGATATGCCTCATGATTTTATTTTCATGCATTAAAGTTATTTTCATGACTTTATTGATGTATCTCAAGTTCATATGTAAAATGTTTCACTTGTTTCCCTTGCTGGGCCTTATGCTCACCCTTCCTTTTGATGTATGTCCTCAGGTTATGAGATGCAGTAATGAGCCTAGGGTGAACATGAGGAGAAGCCTTTCAAGTGTTTAAGAAGAATGTTTTTTTTTTGTTTCATGTTTTATGTTCCTTGTTTCCAAGACACTAAACCTTAAAGATCCTCAGTTCCATGTAATGGAATGAAAAGTTATGTTATAAAAAGACGGGATGCTATAGTTGGTATCAAAGGATGGTTTAGTTATTTGTGGAAATTAGGATATGAAAACTCTAGGAGGAACCCTATAGAAAAGTTTAATATAGGAAATCTTCCTGGTATTTTGGTGAGTATTGAGTAAGGGGTTGCCAAGCAAATACATCCCTGTCTGGATACGAGCAGGTAGAGGTGGCTCTGGCACAGATGTACATAGGGGTAAAACCCGAAAACACCGCTTTGAGCTAGACTCGAACGGGAACTGGTACACGACAACGGGCCTTGCTGCACTCTTGGTTACGACACTCCCGGGGGATATGCTTTGGTAAATTCATAAGCTTGGTATGAACCATTGTTAAAGGAACAATGATAAAATAAAATAAAGGTTCACATAATAATATATGATCATTCATAACCTAGATGGGAACCTAGGAGATCACAACTTAGGGTATACCTTTCATATACAAGTTATCCTTATATGCTTTCAGTTCCTTTTCATGATTATTAGCTAAGTACTTAAGCCCCTAATTATGCTTTCTCTTCTTAGTTAATGGTGGGAAATGGAAGAACATGTTCCGACAACCAATGTGATAGGAAATGCGACGATTTTCGTATTAATATGACAGGGATGATTAGGGGATTAAAATATGATTATTATTTTGGAAGACATTCATTATTTTGGGAACCATATTTGATCGAGGTAAATAGATTACTACGGTATTTTCATTGAGGAGTAAGGTTGACTTATATTTTGAAGAATCGATGAATTTAAGGTGAACTTATAGTAATTTAGGTTACTTATGGGAATGACTAACCTATCTTGGGTAAAATATGTTTAGGTTAGCTACTTTTTTATAAGATGTTAGGAGTGGTTGATCTTGTATGGAGATGAACAATGAAGTTGTTTTGGAAGACTATGTTATCAAATCCTTATTGTATTTGGGTTTCAATCTTAGTTTGGTTTGTTTTGAGGAATTTTAAGGACCGTTATTTATGGAATGGTCTATGATGAACTTTGGGTAGTACCATGGAACTTTGATGATTTAAAAGTAGTTTCCATTCCTATGGGATTCTTTCTTTTTGAAGAGTTGTTTTACCTTAACCTTTCTGTTTTTGGGATAATGTTTAAAGATAGAAGAAATAGATAGTTAATCTTTTGTAGATTATGTGATTCTATAGAAGATGATTCTTGTGCTTTTATGAGACCAAGTGTTTTTGAATTCTCATCATTTGGAGAAAAGATTAGTGTTGGTAGGGACTTGTTAAAGGATGAAAATCTACTTGGAGGTAGGTATATTTTATTATGTTTTTGTTCTATGTAGTAAATGAAATCCTCAAAATTATGAAAAGAAACGTAAAACAAAAATGTTGTTGGTTTACGTTTCCTACTAGGTAATCAAAGACCGTTTACACACATCATAAGTTTGGGATTTTCTCATGGTTAACTTTCTCCTAATCATGTTCTCTATCACTCTCCCTCAGAACTTGACCCTTTGTTTTTTTCCTCCATGTCCATGTTTTCCTACATGGAACCCTAGTGTGGGTTAACTCGGGTGACCATTGTACTTCCCTTTCTTTATTTTAAAGTAATAGTTTTACTGACTCCTTTTCCGATGTGGGACTTTCAATGAAATTTCAAAACCCAGTTTTAAAATTGCGAGGACGCAATTTCCTAAGGGGGGAAGATTGTAACGACCCGAAATTTTTAAATAAATTTTGTTTCCTAATTTTATGTGTTATTGTTATACTCAACAAAAATGTTTTATTTGATAAACATGATTATAATTAAAATGAGATCAGTGGGTTTTGACTATTATATAACCATCGGTCAACATGACCGCTGTGAACAAAATGTTTTGATTATTGTCTCTAAATATAAGTAATCTTGGTTAATTATTATAGAAAGAAGATTCGATGGCCTCACCTAGTAGTCTTGGACCGATCGAAGCCCATCTAACAGAGCTTGGGAAGGAGGTAGCAACACTTGGCTTTGCTCTGGATCAAATCCAAGCCGAACTTCATCATGTGAAGCTGGAACGAAATCGCCTTCGTGAGAAGTTCAAACTGATAGAAATTACTACTCGGGCAATGTTGACTGAGCCGCCCCAAGCTTCTATCACCCTAGCACACCTTACTCTTAGGTCCTATGCTGGTATTATAAGGGGTTATGTAACGAGACCATAACTACCTTGTGTAATCCTTGTTTTAAATAAAAATTGGGATTTCTTCTTATGATGAAGTTTATGAATTTTGAAATGACCGGATAAATATAGTATGCATATTTTTGATGAATTTTAGAAAAAGGATATTTTAAATATGTTTATGTAAACCCTAAATAATTAAAAATGTGTAATGATTTTCAAAAAATGGTCTTCTGCAATTATGTTCAGTACTAAATTTAGAGTCTAATAAGATCAACTTGATTTTTGATGAATAGTAAATTATGAATAGTGATTTTATGATTAGGATTAGTAATATGACCAAATGGATTAGTAATCTCACTTAAAGAAAGTTTTAAAATAATCTAGGCACCTTGATTAAGTAATGTGATTCAATAAAATAGTTAAATAACGGTTTCATTAATTATTATTCGAGTATTAGTTTTTTCGGGTGAATAGTGTTTTTTAATTAAAAATTTAATTAAAAATAATTAGAAAATTATTTTTATCAAAATGACTTTATTTTTGAACTCAGAGCATCGATATTATGTTATGGTAATTTTTGGGGTTTTTTCTGAAAAAAATGAATTTTCGATGAATAGTGTTTTTATTTAAAAATTAAATTAAAAATATTTAGAAAATTATTTTTATAAAATGGATTTCATTTTTGAAATCAGAGCATTGATATTTGGTTAATGTTAAATTTTGGGATTTTTCTGAGAAAGTTGAATTTTCAGTGAATAGTAAAAATACAGTTTTAGGGTTTCGGTATGTTTAAATGACATCATAACGGTGTCATGATGATGTCATGAGATCTTTTGAGGGTTTTCCGACCAAGGGTGATGAATTATTGTTTTGGGGGCCCCATGTGGCCTAACTCCATGATAAATGACAAGGGAGAGCACATGGGTTTGAGAAAAGCACATGTGAGGTGTCCCTTGGCCATTAATGCCTTGTCCCCTCACTTTCCCTATAAATACCAAGCCCTCCTCTCATCCATTCGACTCCCCACTCATTCCCAACGAATTTCTGGTCTCATTACCTCCCAAGGAGTCCTCCCAAGGTGCCCCCAAGCCCTCAAGGTCCCACCCTTTGAGGTTTAAGAGTTACATTTTAAGGTAAGGGATCTGACCTCTCTCTTTCTTTTCAAGTAATCTCTTTTATGTCTTTTCTTTTATACTCCATGTTCTTATGTTGGAGGATGTTATTTTATATTCATCCTACTGCCTATTTCATGTTCATATGATGAGAGACCCCCTTGCTCTCATCAATTCGTTTTAAGAATGTTTAAGTGGCGTCGTTAGGCTGCCGAATTTTTAAGGGATTCTTTCACCTTCCTCGTTTTCAAGTTCTATTTTCATTCAAGTCTTTAATGTTACTTTTTGTTATATTGGGGTATGATCTCTATATATATCATACTGGACTCTTATGTTCATATGATGAGAGACCCCATTTGATCTCTTCAATTCAGTATTTTGATGTTTTAAGTGGCGCCGTTAGGCTGCCGAATTTTTAAGTGGTTCTTCACCCTTCTCGTTTTGAAGTTCTACTTTCATGTCAATTATTTCAAGTTCCTTTTTGTTATATTGGGGTATGATCTCTATATATATCATACTGGACTCTTATGTTCATGTGATGAGAGACCCAATTTGATCTCTTCAATTCAGTATTTTGATGTTTTAAGTGGCGCCGTTAGGCTGCCGAATTTTTAAGTGGTTCTTCACCCTTCTCGTTTTGAAGTTCTACTTTCATGTCAATTATTTCAAGTTCCTTTTTGTTATATTGGGGTATGATCTCTATATATATCATACTGGACTCTTATGTTCATATGATGAGAGACCCCATTTGATCTCTTCAATTCAGTATTTTGATGTTTTAAGTGGCGCCGTTAGGCTGCCGAATTTTTAAGTGGTTCTTCACCCTTCTCGTTTTGAAGTTCTACTTTCATGTCAATTCATTCAAGTTACTTTTTGTTATGTTGGGGAATTATCTCTATATCTATCATACTGAACTCTTATGTTCACATGATTAGAGATCCTATTTTATCTTTTCAAATCATTGTTTGTTGAGGTTTAAGTAACGCCGTTAGGCTGCCGAACTTTCATAAGAGAAATCTAATTTTTTTTCTTCCTTCCATGTTTTCATTTCAAATGGTATGTCCTTGAAATCTCATTACCATGATCATGTATCCTTCTTATTCTGTCCATTTACTATTTTATGGGTCATTTATGAATGTTTGACCCATTTTACCTCTCTTTTAATGTCTTCTAAAACCTCGGAACATTGCCGTTATGCTGCAGAATTTCTGTCTCAAAATGTCTATCTCTTTTTCTAAAGTCCTTTTATTTTATTAAGTGAATACTCAATGCTCTTTCTTCTGAAGGGGTATTCACATATATACCAAAATGTTCTATTTTAAATTCTGGGATTTACATACATGAGACCCACCTTCCTTTTCTGTGGGTTTTAAAGTGACGTAAAGATCATGTCTTTAAAGCAGTTTTTAAAACGTTATGATTATGAAATGAAACCCATTTATTTTATGCTATATGGGTTATTTATGAAATGTTTGATGATGATATATGTGGCTCACATGATAATAAAGGCAAATTTAAGGGTGCGCCCTGATAGCGCTCCAATGCATTGGGTAAAGACTTAATCTCTAGAGATGACAATTTTAACGACGCCTTGGTGAATAACCTTGGTAATTTTTAACGACACCTTGGGGATGGACCTTGGTGAAACGAAACGATTGTCAATATTAAATGTTGCAGCCACATCTTCATGTTATGAAAAAGTTTTATTTTTATTATGATATGCCTCATGATTTCATTTTCATGCATTAAAGTTATTTTCATGACTTTATTGATGTATCTCAAGTTCATATGTAAAATGTTTCACTTGTTTCCCTTGCTGGGCCTTATGCTCACCCTTCCTTTTGATGTATGTCCCCAGGTTATGAGATGCAGTAATGAGCCTAGGGTGAACATGAGGAGAAGCCTTTCAAGTGTTTAAGAAGAATGTTTTTTTTTGTTTCATGTTTTATGTTCCTTGTTTCCAAGACACTAAACATTAAAGATCCTCAGTTCCATGTAATGGAATGAAAAGTTATGTTATAAAAAGACGGGATGCTATACTGGCTCGACGAGAAGCTCCAAGAGAGCCTAGTAAATTTGTTAAAGTAGATTAATAGGGGTGATCAGGGAGAAGATCTATCTATGGATTATCTTATGTGAGAGTTTCAATCACACAACCCATCAGTGTTTTAGGATGAGGGTGGCCCGTAGGTGGCTGAGAACTGGATTGAGAGCATGAAAATGATCTTTTATCATCTAGAGATGCCTCCAGGGCGGAGGGTCAAGTTGGCCACCTATATACTCCGAGGACCAGTGAAGTTCTACTGGGATGTGCAGGTTTAGGAAGGAAGACATGAGGGACTAACCTAGAAGGATTTTGAGTATTTGTTCTTATATATGCTGAGGGAAGAAAGAGCTCATGAGTTCTTGAGCCTTCAGTATGGTGACATATCTATCATGGAATATGTAGCGATGTTCACTAAACTGTCTTTATTTTCACCCATTATGGTGAGCGATGACACCTCAAGGGTGTGGCGCTTCGAGGATGAATTAAGACACACCATTCAAGTTTAAGTAAACATCTTTAGGTTGAAATCATTCTCAAATGTAGTGAACCACGTACTCATAGATGAGGGAAACTTGAAAAATAAGTCTTACTCAAGCCATGAAGTGGAGTCATGTGACTTTAGTGGTGACACTTAAAATGGTAAGAAGTAAGGTAGGGATGAGTTCTAGAAGGGACGTCTGGACAAGGACTCATCTAGACCACATCATAGTGGATCTTATACAATTTTATTTTAGTGTGGGAAGCCAGGACATATACAAACTTAGTTTGAGTGGCCTCCAAAGAAGTGTCGAGTATGTGGATAGGTCGGGCGCCATAAGAGGTTCAACAAGAAGACTTCTTGGATAGCTAGAAATCAAGGACCAAGGCTGAATCAAGGCTCTGAGATCAATACCATGTGAGGGCATTCGAGGTTCAGTTTCACGCATATGTCATGACAGAGATAGAAGAACCCAGCCACATGGTCTATGGATGGTGGTTGGTGCTGCACGATAGGGAGGTCAGACATCAGACAGTTGGTCTTCAAGATCGATGCATGCCATGGAGCTACCAGGTTCTGAGTAGGATGGGGAGACGATAATGGTTAGAGGTATGTTGTGGGTGTAGCCTGGTTTTTTTCTTTGGAATGACCTATTGAGGCTTGTCTATTTTTGGTGTTCACTAGGTGCATGAGCTATGCATATGGACTGAATAGACATTGGTTAGTGGGTTGGAATTGTATCAAATGCATTATATCTGTATATATGAGGTGCATGGAACCTGGTTTTATGTTTGAGCATCAATGGATGCATGGGAGTTTAGATGAGTTGGCATAGTGCGTCAAGGAGATACAACTACTTGAGGTGCGCAGGAATCTAGGAACCGTTGTGGTGTGGTACTTGATTAAGGTGTGAAGAACCAAGGTTTTAATTGAGTATCTATTGAGATATAGGACCTCATAGGTACTATATGAGCCATGGACATGAGGTAGACAGTGATGCAGTGCAGGATGATGATGGGTGTCTAGTATGAAAAAGAAGCACCTGATGAGGTTCAATAGTGATGAGGCATCATAGGAGGAAGTTGAGTCTAGGAATTGTTCAATGTACGATTGATTGATTTAATTTTTGGTAAGGTTGGAATGGGGTAGGTCACTCCTATGTCGGGGAGCCCCCCTTAAGGTATGTTGACCTACACCCTTGAGACCTGAGTAGTTTGGGTTGTTTTTACTAGGATGGGTATGTTTGGTACCATTTATAGGTTTTTTCTTATAGATTGGGGAAGATCTATGTTAATGTGTGGATATTGTAACATCTCGGGTTTTTAGAATGGGTCAAAAAACTCTCCCATTTTTTAACTTTTGAAAAAATGGATATGATATTTTCTTTTTATTTGATCAAAACTCAATTAAGAGAGTTCTATTAGCCTTATATCATGTTATTAGATGGGTTTAAAGGCTTAGAGAGTTCCTCAAGTTTTTAGAAAAGGTTTTAGGAGCATCGAAGGCTTGACGGACTATTTTGGAATTACAGGTTAGGGTGCACAATTTAGGATAAACTGTGAGGCCCCTTCTAGGTAACCATGCGACCCCTTCTAGGTAACCATGCAACTCATTTTTGAACTGCCACATGGTTTGGGTAAACCATGTGAGTCTGTTTCATGGTTCTTAGAGGTTATTTTTAGTATTTTCAGAGGTATTCCACATGATTTTCACAAGGTTAGGAGAAAATGTGCACAAGCCATGCAGGGGAGGCCTTTTCGGTAGTACATTTACACTGTAGCACACACAGTTTGTGCATGGTTTGGAAGACCATGATAGATAAATTGTGTAGCGTGATAATTGTGGAAAATTAAATTTATACCCCTTATTTATTTTTATTTTTCTCCACTCTTACTCTTATCTTCTCTCGTGGGCCACATGCACATTAGGAGGAAGACCCCATTCTCCTCTCAACCTAGGGTGTGGCCTAGATCCTCTATCAGTGATCTGTTTTCATCACCATTAGGTGCAATAGAATTGTCTCTGTAAGTCTAACCTCATCCTAGATTCTCTTTAATCTATATTTCATCTCATGGATCACTAAATATGTTTGATATGTTTTACCATATTTTAGGGTGTTTTATGGAAACTCAGATCTCTTCCAATATTCTTGGATTTAGAGTTCAATATAAAACATAACTATGTCTATGAGTCCAAGGTAAGTGGTGTATACATTACTTTGTGTCTTTGAAGAAGTTTGGGTGGTGCGTAATTTAGGGAATCTTTGGTTAATTAAGATAAACCCACATTACTTGATATTAAATTGATTATATGACTATATGGTATGCCTCTAGGCATTCCCTAACCTTTTACATGGGTGCAAGTTTGGGTTAGAGTCCATCAACCATCTTGGGTGTTTAGTATGAGGTGTGTTTTTGGTTTTATTTGTTTTATTTGTTTAAAATGGAAGTTTTTAATTCAATTACATTGAATTGGTGGTTGATATAGATTGAGTTGAATATATGGAATTGAGTCAGAAAATTATAACGGGTTGAATTATATGTTTATTAAGACTATAAAATTCAATAGTTTTAATTTGAATTGTTTATTTGAATTGGGTTATATATATGAAATGATTGAGAAGTGTGAGATGGATACATAGGATTTTGACAGGAATGGACCAAGGGAATGAGGTGGTTTGAACATTAGGATTGAGGTTATGATTATTGTTTGGTTGGGTTTGGCCCGAATTTCTTGAGTGATATTGATCATAGGATTGGGAATCATGGATGTCGGTTGAGGCGGTGCGGATGTCAAGTTTTGGGCATGGACCATGATGTTGGATGGCATGACCATTGGTTTTGAGTGACATGGTTGCAAGGGAACGAGGTGCCAGAGATGGTGTGGATTAGGTATTTTATTTGGTTATTACCACTCACCCGTGATGTCTAATGTGAAAATTTAAGTCATGTGTACATAGGTTGACTCCATGATGAGGTGGTTTTGATCATTCATGTGGGTAGAGGCCCCCGTTAGTGAAATTTATGAAAGGAGTCTGCAGGTGATTTACATAGAAATCCTTATGGAAGTTGAGGATACATTAGTTGTTAATGATGATGCTATCAATTAGGGGTTGAGGTTTTCTATATTAAGGTTGTGGGCCTGGAATATTTTGGGGAGAATGGATATCACTATTTCTCAGGAAATCACACTGTGAGACAAAAATGATTTTATTTGAGGGAAGATATCATTGTGCCTTAAAATGTTGGGAATGAGAGGAAAGGTTCTTTTGAGCAGGGGTCTGTTGGATTAGTTATTATTAGTTTGGTTGTGCCTTTGGGACATCTATGATTCATTTGAGACACGAGGTTTCGGAAGGCACATGATTCTGGGTTACTTTTCTTGAGGTGGAACCTAAGGGTTTGCCTAAGATATGAGACATCAAGGGATAATTTGATCAGTGGGACAAGGGTCCTTTCTTATTCAGACTTCCAGTGCTGGCCAAAGTAGGTTACATCTACCTAGTGGCTGTTGAGAACCAATGGAGTTTTTAGTTATTTTAAATGATTGATATGTTTCTTTATTTAATTCCATATTACAAAACTATTTTAAACACACACTTTGGGTCCAAACACTTTGGTGGTATCATACTAAGACTCATTCTCACACCCTACACAGGACCTTCAAGACGCGTGTAGGCTTTATGTTCTTATATTCAGGTAAGGGTTTAGGCTCTGGATCTGGATCATAGTAGTAGTTTTATATGGGATAATGGAAAGGAACTTAAGGTCTTGCCTCTTCTAGAGTTTCTATTTTAGTTTCTTTTATTTTATTAGCATGCTTATATGAGTATAACTATAGTGGCTAGCCTTTGGGTGACCCTTATTTTGTACACTAATATGTAATACCTATTTTGTTATGCAATCTTAGTTTTAGTGCTACAAGTGGTTTTCTTGGAATGTTTATTTATTTCCTTTTCTTTATTCAGATATGATTCTACTATTTAATATGATTTATTGTGCTTCCTCTATTAGATGGTATGGTTCGATTTTTTTGAGTCTTCAATTTACATTTCATGTTATATATTATTACTTAGACCAGTATTATATCATCTCATGAGGGTATAAACTCCCCACTATACCCATTTTTACACCCTCACTGCAAGTCATTAGCCTTTTTCATTCTGGGAGGTGTGCCTAAGGCTAGTGAAAACCAATCCAATAGTGTTGTTTGAGTGGTTAATTGGATTGGAGACACTATACTTGAGTATTCAAAAATCTTTCATGGCACTTGGAAAAGGGTGGGGACACCCCCTCTTAACAATTCTATCGACATATAAGGTCATTTTACTATTAACCAGTGGTGTTTTGTAATGACCCAAAGTTTTTCAATGGAAATTACATTCTTATAAATATGTCATAAAATCACATGAAAACACAACATAATGAACTAATAAGTTCTAAGAAACCTTTAAACATAATTTTGTCACATCTATGTTTGGAATTTCTAAAATTCGACATACACGATTGTGTTCAAGATGATTTTTGGAGTCTAATAAAACCAACATAAATTTTTGGTGAATAGTAACATACCCTTATGAATAGTAACCTACCCTTATTAATAGTAATATGACACTTATGAATAGTAAATCGCCCAAAATAATAGTAACCTCAACCATGAATAATTAAATAAAATTTAGGAATCTTATAAGCAATGGTATTTTTGTAATCCATAAATAAATAATTATATTTAATTAATTAATTTAAAAGAAAATGTATTTTCTAAAAAAGTTTTCATAAATCAACATATCTATGTATTATTGATTTAAGATAATCTTATAAGACCTCAAGTAATTTATAAAAGCATTATAAAATTAGTTAAATTTTTAAAACTGTTTTTTTCAAGTAAATTATGATTTTAATTAAATATTGAATTAATAATATTTAGAAATTTATTTTTGAAAAATGGAAATCATTTTTTTATTCTACACATCAGAAAATGGTTGGGGTGAATTTTTTGGATTTTTTTGAAATACTTGATTTTTTATGAATAGTGAAATACCATAATTTACAAAATAAGATAAATAAGCTAATTATAGAGTTATGTATGATGTTATACTAATGTAAACCAATTTTATTTGGTATCACATGATAAAATTATTATTCTTGGTCATGGAAGGCTCACTATTCCTTTTCTTGTGGGGAAATAATAAACTTATGAATTTTATATTGAGAAAACCCCTCTCCCCTCCACTATAAATACCACCCTTCACACCCTTCACACCCTCATTTCCTCACACCTCTCAACCTTTAATCCTTGTCCAAACTCTACCCAAGAAACTTCCCTAGCCCCTCCCCCACGTCATAGATCTTCTGGTCTCATCAAAAGACCAAGCCTTGGCCCTTTAAGAAGGATCTCTAGAGGAGGATTCAAGAGGTAATTTCTCTCCCACTTCTCCTTTAATTCCCTTCCAATTTCAAGTTCTTTTGTTATTCTATCCTCACCTATATTTGTCCAAATGGTATGGTAACTCAAGTATCATACATATAATATAATGTTTTGATAATAATGGGATATTATACCATCCAACCCCCTTCTCCTCTTCCTTTTATTTTATAAAAGAAAACGTTGTTCGTGAGGTGTTAATCTATCACCTTCAAGAAAGACATGTTTTATTTTTTTCATTTCTACCTTCAGATATGTTCATGAAACCATTTTTATGTTTGAACCAGAATATGTTATAGGAATTAATTCCTATTTAAAGTTATGGAACAAACTTATGTATATATTACTAAATTATTAATCAAAACAAGTTCGTTATGGTCGAAAAACCACCCAAATTAACTCAAACAATCATCATTTAACTCTTATCTAATGATTCATCCACATTGAATACAATGTAATTCATTATAAGATCATTTTAACTTCTGTAATATCATTAATAACATGAAATATATGTTCTGAATTTTTATCCATGTTCTAAACAAACTTCAATTCATGAATACATGTGAAACGCTCAAGAAGACCATAAAAACGAACATTCCTGAACAATGTTTTTAAACTCTATAACTCATAAAAAGGCACATAAAATAACATAATGAAACCAAAATGACCCATATTAATTTATAAAAGGATTTTTAATTTCTAATTAATGAATACAATGTCATTATACTGGACATTAAAGCAAAGGAAGTGTTCAGATATAAGGTATGGGGAAATTCTCGAACCCAACGTTCATCCTTCGGGTTCTCCCTCTTTCACTCTTTTTTGATATGGTTACTCCTTAAAAATATTTTTTTTCATCATTTTATTTCCTTTTATAGGATATAATTTTTTTCCACTAGTATTTATATCAAACCAAATGTTTTCCAAAAAGAACTCTTCTTTTAAGAACACACCTTTTACTTCTCATTCAAGATTGATGGATCTTGTAACATGTATGTTATTCCCTCTTTCTTTTGGGAACCAAATTTTTTAGAATGTGTTCATATGATATGAAACCAATTACTTTTCATGGGTTAGTTTATGTTCATTTTTTTATATTCATTGTGGAAATCATGATAAATACTAATGTTATGATGTGACATGTGCGCCCAGAATTATATAGCGCACTATGAATGTTTCAATGTGATGGGTGCGATTAAAATTATAAAGCACTCCAATTCACTGGGTAAAGTGATGACTCTCATGAGTAAATGTTAAATTATGTGTGAACAAGATTCTATATTTTTTCATAAGTATGTGTGGTAGTTAACCACTAAGACATCATGTTTCATTTTTATGCATTGCCACATTTCAAGTCTTTTATTAATGATTCACCTCATTTTCATGATATTTTTACTATGTTATGATTATTCTCACCCATTTTTATACTGTTATTATATATCCTCTTACTGGGATATTAGCTCACCCCTTTTGATGTATACCCTCAGGTGACTACATGTACTAAGGAGGGGTCAAGTGCCAATAAGAATCTAGAGAAGAAGAAATAAAAAAATGTGTTTTTGCTAGATGTTGTAATTTGTTATGAATGGTCTTAGTTTTCTGAAGACACTAAACCATTGAATCCTCTATGTGTAATAATATTATTTTTTTTATCTTTAAAATGAGGTAATAGTAATAAAAGGATGGGTCTCTATAGTTGGCATTAGAGGAAAGGTTTAGTTAATTTGGGAATTAGGATTAGTGAACCCTAAAGAAAACCTCTAGCATGAGACTTAGTACAAATTTGCACACAATAATCTTTACATAGGGATCCCATAAGACATGATTTTAGTAAAAATTGTTCAAATTAATAAGTTATTCATGACTTGTTGACTTATGTTTTGTTCTAACCTTTTCTATTTTAGAAAATAGTGGGAACCAGGAGAAACCAGGCCAACAACTCATGTGAGGGCCAATGCAACGATTGCCCGAATGACATCCCCAATGATTTGGGAGGTGGAGTTCAAAACTTCATGGTAATGATTACCCAATTATCTCAGGTTATGAGAAATAATCATAATAATGGGTAACTTCCTCCTTCACCAAAGAGGGAGAAACTGTCTATCGAATGTTTTATACGTCAACGACCACTGAAGTTTAATGGATCTTCTGATATAAAAGTTGTGGAAAAGTGGGTCAACTCCATGGAGAAGATCTTTTCTATTATTCACTGCTCTGAGACGGAGAAGGTGACACTATCCATTTATCATCTAGATGGAGAGGCCGATCAATGGTGGGATTTTATTAAGAACAGCAATCCAAGTGAGGAAATTGAAGAGATGACATGTGAAGACCTTAAGATAATGTTTCTTAACAATTATTTCCCAAGAAATTTTCACCTGAAGATGGAAAGTGGATTCATAGAGTTGAAGCAAAAAGAAGGAGAATCTGTCACAACCTAAGAAGTTAATTGCACGAGGCTTTCAAGTTATGCTTCAGGTTTTGTTATCAACAATGATAGCAAAATTGATAGATTATTTAGTGGATTAAAACCACACCTTTGAAAGACTCTTGCAATTAGAGACTTTGGGAGTTATGAAGAAGTTGTTCGATGTGATCTCAAAGTAGATATGGAGTTTGGAGAATGTTCCCATGGATATGGCGATAAGAAATGAAAGATGGAGTTTTAAACTAGTGGATCTAATGACAAAGGTTGGAAGAAAACTCAATGACACACATGCAAAAAATGTGGGAATTTGCACCATGGGAACTACCTCAAAGGGATGGGGAAATGCTTCAAGTGTGGGAAAGAAGGACACCATGTTCAAGAGTGTCAAAAAACATAAAATGGAAGGAGAATGTGGTGGAAGAAAGGAGAGAACCAACCATGGTTCAATGCTACAACTATAGGAAGCTAAGGCACTATGCAAGCCAGTGCACTAAACCTCGAGTTCTAGAGGGTAATCAACATCATCAACCACCAAATCCAAAGGAACAAGGGAAGGCTTATGCCATCACTACTGTTGAATTATAGCAAGATAATGAAGTCATAAAAGGTACACTTCCTATTCACTCAAGAATGGAAAAAGTCTTATTTGATTCTAAATCTATGCATTCCTTTATATCTTGAAAGTTTTCTAGAACTATAGAATCAAAGCCCCAAAACCTTGAAGTAGGGATATTTGTAAAAAAACCAAGTGGTCCAATCATTGAAACTCCAATTTTTGACTCTTCTCATATAGGCGTATGTGGTAAGACTCTTCTAGTGAATCTTATAATACTTCCCTTGGTGGAATTCGACTCTATAATGGGAATGGATTGGCTCTCGTTATATGGAGCACATATCAACTGTCAGGGAAAATAAATATCTTTTCATATTCTGAACCATTCCATTCTCATATACAAATGTAAGGAAGATCATGAATATCCTTTGAAAAATCCTTCCATGGTGTGGGTGTTGATAACATATGAAGAATCATACCTCTCCCAAATGGTTGGGTTAAAGTAAAGTTCCAACCTTGAGGAAATTCCCATTGTGAGGGAATAAAATGATGTATTTCCTAAAGAGTTACCCAGAATTCCCTTGGATCGTGAGGTAAAGTTATCAATTGAACTCATACCCAGAGCTACGCCTATCTCAAAGTGTCCCTATAGGATGGATCCTATCGAACGGGAGGAGTTGAAGAAGCTGTTGTAAGAGCATCTAGACAAAGGGTTCATACTCCCTAGTGCATCACCATGGGGTGAACCAGTTCTATTTTTAAAGAAGAAGGATGAAACAATGCAGATTTGTATCTAGTATTAGGAACTCAATAAGATCACCATAAATAACATGTATCCTCTTCCAAGGATTGATGAATTGTCTGATCAGTTAAGAGGAGTTCAATAATTATCAAAGGTGGATCTTCATTCTTGATATCATCAACTAAAGGTGAAGAATGAATATATTCATAAGACTGGCTTCCGTACAAGGTATGGGCACAACGAGTTTCAGGTTATGCCCTTTGGACTTACTAATTACCCTGTAATCTTCATGGATTTAATGAATAGAGTCTTTAGACATTACCTCGACAAATTTGTGGTAGTGTTTATTGATGATATTCTCATATACCCCAAGAGAAAGGAGGAACATGAATAACATATAAGAATTTTATTGGAAAAATTGAGAAAGGAGAAGTTGTACTCCAAATTCAGAATGTATGACTTTTGGATAAAGCAATTCACTTTCTTGGGACATGTGATCACAAGTGAGGGAATTTTTGTGGATCCTTAAAAAAGGTGATTGAGGAATGGCCTAGGCCCTATAGGGTCATAAAAATTCATAGTTTTCTTGGATTAGGTGGGTAGTACCAATGTTTTGTGAGAAACTTCTCACGATTGTCAAGCCCACAAACTAAGTTAACAAGGAAAGTGGTAAAGTATGTCTAGATGGAAGAATGTGAGGGAAGCTTCAAGGAGATAAAGAGAAGTCTGATCACTACACCTGTACTCACACTACCAAAAAGAGGAGATTTTTTTTTTGATATACAGTGATGCTTTAAAGAAAGGCTTGGGATGTGTACTCATGAAAAATGATAATGTGATAGCCTACGCCTCACAACAGTTGAAGATCGATGATCAGAACTACCCATCACATGATCTAGAGATGGTAGCCGTGATTTTTTACTTGAAAATATGGCAGCACTAACTTTATGTTGAGAAGTGTGACATATACACTGACCAAAAGAGCCTAAATTATATATTCACACAAAAGAATCTCAACATGCATCAAAAGAGATGGTTAGAGCTAATCAAGGATTACGATTGCTCTATTCACTATCATCCTAGAAAGGTGAACAAGGTAGCTGATACTCTAAGCAGAAAAGAACCAACTACTCTATTCATGTTACAGATTGAGAAAGACCCTATATTCTTGGATTTGAAAAGTATGAATTTTGAAATCATAAGGATATGGGATACATCCTACCATGCCCAAATTATTGCGCAAACATCCATCCAAGAGAAGATTAAGGAAGCACAAAGGGATGATGTGAAGATACAAAAGAGGGTGAATGCAGTAAAGGAAGGGATGCTGCAAGAGTTCCATATTGAAGATGATGGTGTGATTTGGTTTGGAACGCCACTTTGTGTGCCTTCATCACCCAGGATAAAGAAGGAGCTATTGGATAATGCACATAACTCAACATTCTCTATCCATCCTCGGAGTACCAATATGTACCATGATCTCCAATAACACTTCTAGTGGGATAACATGAAAAAGGAGATCGTGAAATATATATCAAGGTTCTTGGTATGTCAGTAAGTTAAAATAGAGTGACAAAAGTCCAAAGTGTTCATGAAAACATTACCTATACCCATGTGGAAATGGGAGAATGTTACTATGGACATTGTCACGGGTCTCCTGAATATGTTGAAGGGAAATAATGTGATATGGTTTGTGGTTAACCAACTCACCAATACTTCCCATTTTATTTCTATTTGGGAAGACCTCTCACTTGAACAATTTGAAAAGATATATGTGAATGAAGTGGTGAGAATGAATGGAGTTCCACTATTGATTTTCTCTGATCTTGATCCAAGGTTTACATCTAAATTCTAGAGCATCTTTCAACATGCTTTGAGTACTGAATTAAATTTCAGCATGGCTTATCACCCCAAAACTAATGGCCAATCTGAAAAGACTATTCAAACACTTGAAGATATGCTAAGATCCAGATCTCTAGAATTCTAAGGTGGATGGGATTAGTATCTCCCATTGGTTGAGTTATCATATAACAATAGCTTTACTAGTACAAGAATGACCTTTAGTGGCCTCCAAAAGCCGTCGCTAAAAGCCTATAGTGGCCGCCAAACGGCGGCCGCTTTTGCCCCGTCGCTGTTACTATCAGCGGCCTCCATTTGGTGGACGCTGTAGGCAAGTCGAGATAGGCTTTAGCGGCCACCAATTGGTGGCTGCTATAGCCCAGACAAATAGCGGCCGCCAAATGGAGGCCGCTATAGGTCTCCTTGAAAAACCTATAGCGGCCGCCAAATGGCGGCCGCTATTAAATTTTAATTTTTTTTAAAAAAAAATTCAATTATACATTAATATAAAAAATAAATCCCGGCTGTCATCTTCCAAGCTCCGCATCCATCATCACATATAACTGCATAACAAAATTTAATAACAAACTTAGTACCAAATAAAACCTAGAAAACAAATATTTAACTTCAAACTTACTGTAACAGATCTAAAGTATTTTATTTTCAAAATAATATTCATAAATTTGATTACCATTTTATAAATTTAAAATCATTAATTCTATTTTTCTAATTGTATTGTTGTCCTGTGATTTCATGTCAATCCGATGTCGTCCGCTATGAGTTTGACCGTTAGACGCCAGTTTTGGCCGTTTATGACACCAGAAAGGCTATCCCGGTCACTGCGGGCACACGACACGTCCGATTGACATGTCGTCTGCTTGACCACATCACAACTCACTCACCCTTTAATGTCGTCCGATTTCGGGCCATTCAGACATCGTTCGGCAGTTTGGGACGCCCCCTCACGTGCGTTTATCAAGCGCGCGCAACGCTTAAAGAACACATAATGAGCCCTACCGCGCAGACCGCACATCCGATTGATGTGATGTCTACGCGTGCACGTCGCGAATAATAATTGTATTGTTGTCCTGTGATTTCAGGTCAATCCGATGTTATTCGCTAAGAGTTTGACCATTAGATGACAGTTTTGGCTGTTTATGACTCTAGAACGGCGTTCCCGGTCACCGCGGGCACACGACACGTCCGATTGACTTTCCGTCTACTCGACCACATAAAAATTCACTCACCCTTTGATGTCATCCGATTTCGGGCTATTCGGACATCGTTCGGCCAGTTTGGGACCCCCCCCCCACGTGCGTTTATCAAGCGCATACAACGCTTAAAGAACGCATAATGAGCCCTACCGCGCAGACCGCACGTCCTATTGACGTGCCGTCTATGCGTGCACATCGCGAATAATAATTGTATTGTTGTACTGTGATTTCAGGTCAATCCGATGTCGTCCGCTATGAGTTTGACCGTTAGACACCAGTTTTGGCCGTTTATGACTCCAGAACGGCGTTCCCGGTCACCGCGGGCACACGACACGTCCGATTGATGTGCCGTCTACTCGACCACATCAAAATTCACTCACCCTTTGATGTCGTCCAATTTCGGCCCATTCGGACATCGTTCGGCCAGTTTGGGACCCCCCACGCGCGTTTATCAAGCGCGCGCAACACTTAAAGAACGCATAATGAGCCTTACCACGCAGACCGCACGTCCGATTGACATGCCGTCTGCGCGTGCACGTCGTGAATAATAATTCTATTTTTTTCCTATGATTTCAGGTCAATCTGATGTCGTCCTCTATGAGTTTGACCTTTAGACGCCAGTTTTGGCCGTTTATGACTCTAGAACGGCGTTCCCGGTCACCGCGGGCACACAGAACGTCCGATTGATGTGCTGTCTACTCGAACACATCAAAATTCACTCACCCTTTGATGTCGTCAGCTTTCGGGCCATTCGGACATCATTCGGCCAGTTTGGGACCCCCCTCGCGCGTTTATCAAGCGCGCACAACGCTTAAAGAACGCATAATGAGCCCTACCGCGCAGACCGCACGTCCGATTGACGTTCCGTCTACGCGTGCACGTCGCGAATAATAATTTTATTGTTTTCCTATGATTTCAGGTCAATCCGATGTCGTCTGCTATGAGTTTGACCGTTAGAAGCGAGTTTTGGCAGTTTATGACACCAGAACGGCGTTCCCGGTCACCGCGGGCACACATCACATCCGATTGATGTGCCATCTAATCGAACACATCAAAATTCACTCACCCTTTGATTTCTTCCGATTTCGGGCCATTCGGACATCGTTCGGCCAGCTTGGGACCCCCCCACGCACGTTTATCAAGCGCGCCAACGCTTAAAGAACGCATAATGAGCCCTACCGCGCAAACCACATGTCCGATTGACGTGTCGTCTGCGCGTGCACGTAGAGAATAATAATTGTATTGTTTTCCTGTGATTTTAGGTCAATCCGATGTCGTCTGCTATGAGTTTGACCATTAGATGCCAGTTTTGGCCGTTTATGACTCCAGAACGGCATTCCCGGTCACCGCGGGCACACGACACATCCGATTGACGTGTTGTCTACTCGACCACATTGAAATTCACTCACCCTTTGATGTCGTCCGATTTCGGGCCATTCGGACATCGTTTGGCCAGTTTGGGACCCCCCAACGCGCGTTTATCAAGCGCGTGCAACGCTTAAAGAATGCATAATGAGCCCTACTGCACAGACCGCACGTCTGATTGACATTCCGTCTGTGTGTGCACGTCGCGAATAATAATTGTATTGTTTTTCTGTGATTGCAGGTCAATCCGATGTCGTCTGCTATGCGTTTGACCGTTAGACGCCAGTTTTGGCCGTTTATGACACCAGAACGGCGTTCCCGGTCACCGCGGGCACACGGCACGTCCTATTGACGTGCCGTCTACTCGAACACATCAAAATTCACTCACCCTTTGATGTTGTTCGATTTCGGGCCATTCAGACATCGTTCGGCCAGTTTGGTACCCCCCCACGTGCGTTTATCAAGCGCGCGCAATGCTTAAAGAACGCATAATGAGCCTTACCGCGCAAACCGCATGCCCGATTGACGTTCCGTCTGTGCGTGCACATCGCGAATAATAATTGTATTGTTGTTCTGTGATTTTAGGTTAATCCGATGTCGTCCGCTATGAGTTTGACCGTTAGACGCCAGTTTTGGCTGTTTATGACACCAGAACGGCGTTCCCGATCACCGCGGGCACATGACACCTCTGATTGACGTGCTGTCTGCTCAACCACATCAAAATTCACTCACCCTTTGATGTCTTCCCATTTAGGGCCATTTGGACATCGTTCGGCCAGTTTGGGACCCCCCCACGTGCGTTTATCAAGCGCGCGCAACGCTTAAAGAACGCATAATGCGCCCTAACACGCAGACCGTACGTCCTATTGATGTGCCGTCTATGCGTGCACGTCACGAATAATAATTGTATTGTTGTCCTGTGATTTCAGGTCAATCAGATGTCATCCGCTATGAGTTTGACCGTTAGATGCCAGTTTTGGCCGTTTATGACTCCAGAACGGCGTTCCTGGTCACCACGGGCACACGGCACGTTCGATTGACGTGCCGTCTGCTCGACCACATCACAATTCACTCACCCTTTGATTTCGTCCGATTTCGGGCCATTCAGACATCGTTCGGCCAGTTTGGGACCCCCCCACGCGCGTTTATCAAGCGCGCACAACGCTTAAAGAATGCATAATGAGCCATACCGCGCAGACCGCACGTCTGATTGACGTGCCGTCTGCACGTGCACGTCGAAAATAATAATTTTATTATTGTCCTGTGATTTCAAGTCAATCCGATGTCGTCCGCTATGAGTTTGACCGTTAGACGCCAGTTTTGGCCGTTTGTGACACCATAACGGCGTTCCCAGCCACCGCGGGCACACGGTATGTCCGATTGACGTGACTTATACTCGACCACATCACAATTCACTCACCCTTTGATTTCGTCTGATTTCGGGCCATTCAGACATCGTTCGGCCAGTTTGAGACCCCCCCACGCGCGTTTATCAAGCGCGCACAACGCTTAAAGAACGCATAATGAGCCCTACCGTGCAGACCGCACGTCCGATTGACGTGTTGTCTACGCGTGCACATCGCGAATAATAATTGTATTTTTTTCCTGTGATTTCTGGTCAATCCGATGTCGTCCGCTATGAGTTTGACCATTAGACGCCAGTTTTGGCCGTTTATGACTCCAAAACGGCGTTCCCGGTCATCGCGGGCACACGACACGTCCAATTGACGTTCCATCTACTCTACCACATCAAAATTCACTCATCCTTTGATGTCGTCCGATTTCGGGCCATTCGGACATCATTCGGCCAGTTTGGGACCCCCCACGCGCATTTATCAAGCGCGCGCAACGCTTAAAGAACACATAATGAGCCCTACCGCACAGACCGCACGTCCGATTGATGTGCCGTCTATGCGTGCATGTCGCAAATAATAATTGTATTGTTTTCCTATGATTTCAGGTCAATCCGATGTCTTCCGCTATGAGTTTGACCGTTAGACGCCAGTTTTGGCCGTTTATGACACCAGAACGGCGTTCCCGGTCACCGCGGGCACACGGCACATCCGATTGATGTGCCGTCTACTCGACCACATCACAATTCACTCACCCTTTGATGTCGTCTGATTTCGGGCCATTCGGACATCGTTCGACCAATTTGGGACCCCCCACGCGCGTTTATCAAGCGCACGCAACGCTTAAAGAACGCATAATGAGCCCTACCGTGCAGAACACACGTCCAATTGATGTGCCGTCTACGTGTGCACGTTTATAATAATAATAATTTTATTGTTGTCCTGTGATTTCAGGTCAATCCGATGTCGTCCGCTAAGAGTTTGACCGTTAGACGCCAGTTTTGGCCGTTTATGACTCCAGAACGGCGTTCCCGGTCACCACGGGCACACGGTATGTCCGATTGACGTACCGTCTTCTCGACCACATCAAAATTCACTCACCCTTTGATTTCGTCTGATTTAGGGCCATTCAAACTTCGTTCGGCCAGTTTGGGACCCCCCCACGCGCGTTTATCAAGCGCGCACAATGCTTAAAGAACGCATAATGAGCCCTACCGCGCAGACCGCACGTCCGATTGATGTACCGTTTGCGCGTGCACGTCACAAATAATAATTTTATTGTTTTCCTATGATTTCAGGTCAATCCGATGTTGTCTGCTATGGGTTTGACCGTTAGACGCCAGTTTTGGCCGTTTATGACACCAGAACGGCGTTCCCGGTCACCGCGGGCACACAGCATGCCCGATTGATGTGTCGTCTGCTCGACCACATCACAATTCACTCACCCTTTGATGTCGTCCGATTTCGGTCCATTCAGACATCATTCGGACAGTTTGGGACCCCCCAAGCGCGTTTATCAAGCGCGCTCAACGCTTAAAGAACGCATAATGAGCCCTACCGCACAGACCGCACGTCCGATTGACGTGCCGTCTTTGCGTGCACGTCTCTAATAATAATTTTATTGTTGTCCTATGATTTCAGGTCAATCCGATGTCGTCCGCTATGAGTTTGACCGTTAGACGCCAGTTTTGGCCGTTTATGACACCAGAACGGCGTTCCCGGTCACCGCGGGCACACGGCACGTACGATTGACGTGCCGTCTGCTCGACCACATCACAATTCACTCAACCTTTGATTTTGTCCGATTTTGGGCCATTCAGACATCGTTCGGCCAGTTTGGGACCCCCCCCACGCGCGTTTATCAAGCGCGCGCAACGCTTAAAGAACGCATAATGAGCCCTACCGCGCAGACCGCACGTCCGATTGACGTGCCGTCTGCACGTGCACGTCGCGAATAATAATTTTATTATTTTCCTGTGATTTCAGGTCAATCCGATGTTTTCCACTATGATTTTGACCGTTAGACGCCAGTTTTGGCCGTTTATGACACCAGAACGGCGTTCCCGGTCACCGCGGGTACACGACACGTCCGATTGGCGTGTCGTCTTCTCGACCACATCAAAATTCACCCACCCTTTTATGTCATCCGATTTCAGGCCATTAAGACATCGTTTGGCCAGTTTGGGACCCCCCATGCACGTTTATCAAGCGCGCGCAACGCTTAAAGAATGCATAATGAGCCCTACCGTGCAGACCGCACGTCCGATTGACATGCCCTCTGCGCGACCACATCACAATTTACTCACCCTAAAAAGATACAAATATTGAAATAGTTCTTGGTCTTCTCCCAAGAACCAACTGTCTGGAGTTTCTCTCCATCCACTGACACACCTTCCTCTGAAATTATTTGACCCAATAACTATACCTATATAATCAATACAAAACTGACATATATATAGCTTGACGTATAGTCAATAAGTGTAATCCGTATGATGTCAAGATGTTGGGTATGATCATAATCACTCTTGGAGTGCACGAAGATGTCATCCACAAATATTAAAACAAACTAATCTAGGTAAGAAGGAAAATTATATTCATCAAGGATATAAAAAATTATAAAGAATTCATCAAGACAAATGAAATTACCTCATGCATGGGGTTCATTCCCATCTGGATCACCAATATCACTGTGATGCCCACCAGATGTATTCGGAGCCTACAATATATATCAATATTATGTATCTTAAGCATATCAATAAAATTCAATCTGAGTATGGTTTGTTTTATTGTTTACCTGTGGCGCCACTTATTGCGTCGTCATTTCATGGATACGTGATGACATCTGTGATAACCTCTCCTCATACTCTGCACGTAACTACTGAAATTGTGAATCAAAATTGCGCTGCATATCCTACATGGAAGCATCTATCTCAGCCTGTGTGCGCATCCCTGACTCTCTGCATGCACTCATCACATCTGCTCTAACAACTGCACGTCGTGGGACACCGCCGCCATAAGTCAAAGAATAACCATGACCTTCACGCCCCACGACACGATGAAATATTTCATCTCTACGCACAGTACTACGACGTTGCTCCTCTGGAAACTCTGCTAACTGAGCGTCAAACTGAGCCTATAGCATATAATGAATCAATGAACAAATATACATAATTTATATAAAATAAAAAATACATTTATTAATTAGTAAATAATTTTCATACTATAACACCGGCAACATTGGGATCACCCGCCCTACGAGTCCTCATTCATATGGACATCCGATCGATTGGCTCGCCGTGTTGGTGTAACTATAATAAAAGGGTTCACCATGTTATACTACAATATTTTTGAAATATGAATGAAATAGTGAATTCTGAACTTACATCATGTCTGAGCTGTGACACATGTCGAGTGCCAAGTCTGGAAGGCGTGGCCTGCATCGCCCGATTATGTGAATGACGAGCAGACTTGGTCTACATTCAACATATTTACTTAATAGACATTTGAAAAATTAGTCATTTATAGATTAAAAGTAATAAATCTTACCATCGCTGCCTCACTCGACCAAAACGCAACCAAATCCTGCCACTGCGCAGGAAGAATGCCCGGAGGGACTCGCTGTAGAATGTCTGGCACACCCGCAAATGGTGTCCAGTGATCTCTCTTCACCCTTGACTTGTAATCCTTCCATAATTTTCTGCATTTCGACATAAAAATAGCCCAAAACTCATTTGGACAGGATGTCAAATTATCCTGTTAAAAATTTTGTCAGTAGATGGGACAATAATAATAACAATATCATGAAAAATTAAACATTGAATTTACCCGAACCTCCCTCCATAATCTGTCCATCGTATCCTGAGAGAAAAAACTCCAGTCACGAGTCGTCAGAGGGAATCTATGTGAGTCTCGTATCATATGCCCAAACTGACAACTCAATGCAGTATCACCATCTCCAACTGGATGAAATGTGTCATCAAATAACACATCCAATTGGGCTCCAGAGTTCCAGGATCGAACCCCTCTACCAGGACCCCTGCGTCTGCTGGAAGAAGCAGTAGATCCTGATAAACATAAATTCATAATTCAATTATAATATAAATTAATGATTAGAAACAGTTAGGGAAATATAAATAGAAAATTGCAATCAATTAATTTAGAAAAATGAAAACATACATACCAACAACATCAGGTGAACCACTGTGACCACCCTGTGACATACCTGCATGAAAAGAAATTATAGTTAAATCAATCAATTTTTTTTATATATAACTGATAAATATTTTTACAATTAATAACTAGGAATATAATTACAATTTCCACTAATCATGCAAGTCTATCGTATCTCCTTCAACCGTCTCTCTGGTCCATTGTATATCTTCATCTCGTACAGCTACTGTTGTTTGGTCAAGTGTTTGATCAGGAAATGCGACAACTTCAGGTTCCTCTTAGTAAATCAGAAAAACCCCTCTTCTATACATTTTCACCGCAACTTTCCAATCAGAATCAATGCTGACAAAGTAAACTTGTTCTGCCTGCGATGTCAGTATGAAGGGCTCATTGCTAACCCGGTCATATTTATATAGAATATTGTTAAAGTTTACTAATGTAAATTGTAAGTTATCAACTTTCATTCCACGAACTGGATCGACCCAATCACACCTTAACAATATGTGTTTTAAGCCACGATCATAAATAACCTCAATAATATCTCTCAACAATCTATAATAATAACCCGCACCAACAAAAGAATAACCAACGCCACTATTTTGTGTGGATCGGTTCATGTCAACATCGCTAATACGAAATCAGAATCCATTATCATCCAAAGACTTGTAGCGACGAGCTGTAATAAATGGACCATAAGCTAGTTGGTTGAGTTCTTCGCTCACATGCTGGGTTAAATCACGTAACTTTTGAATCTGCAAATTTCACATATATAGTTTAATCGATAAAGGATTGTGAAAATAAAACTTAGTTGCGCTATAAAAATATTAAATCAATTATACATACATGAGTCTTGAACCACTCATGAAATGTGTTGAAATGTTTTTTTTTGGATTTGATACTCAGTTGCACGGGGCCTTTCACGTTTTAACTCAGTGATATGCATCCTAAATCACAACACAATATAAGGTAAACAATAAAATAAATATATAAACAAAATACACATCAACTATGAAACTTACTGCATCAATGGCATAACTGATGGAGTGTTGAACAACACATATCGATGAGCTTGAACCCACTCGTTGTTCCGCATATCAAATGTTATTCCTTCTCCAATTGGACCCTCGTCAGTCTGGGATGGTTTATCTATCTTTGTTTCAACCTCATCAATATATGAAGCACAGAAATTAGTACACTCATCCATTAAATATCCCTTCGCAATTGATGCTTCTGGATGAGCTTTGTTGCGCACATAGCGTTTCAATGTATTTAAGTATCGCTCTATTGGATACATCCACCTGAATTTCACGGGACCGCCATCAATGACTTCACCAGTTAAATGCACGGTCAAGTGAACCATGAAATCAAAAAAAGACGGTGGAAAGAGTTTTTCTAGGTGACATAGTGCAAGTACAATCTTATCCTGTAGCTTTTTCAAATCACTCATGCGATGATTCCTAGAACAGAGCTGTCTGAAAAAATTAGAAACTCCAATCAACGGCTCAACAACCTGGGAAGGTAAGCAATCACGAATTGCTATAGGAATTAACTGTTGAAGCATAATATGATTATCGTGACTTTTCAAACCCTGTAATGTCATGCTCGTCATATTTGCACACTTCGAAATATTAGAGAAATAACCATCTGGCACCTTAACAGTCTTCAAAATTGATAGAAGAGTTTGTTTCTCTTTTTTACTCATTGTCTACTGTGCAGCAGGCATGTATGCCCGATTACCTTCACCCAGCTGTAAATGTAAAGGTTTTCTCAATCCCATTTCTTGCAAATCACGTCGAGCATTAGCACTGTCCTTTGATTTCCCCTTGAAGCCTAAAATGGTGCACAAAATATTATCACATACATTTTTTTCAATGTGCATCACATCTAAATTATGCCTTAAAATATTATATTTCCAATAAGGCAATTCAAAAAAAATACTTCGTTTCTTCCATTTATGACTTCGCTGTCTATTTGCAGTAGGAATAGAAGGTAATGCAGGAACCAATAAATATTGAAAATCATACATTGTACGGATGTTTTCTTCATCAAGTTGTGCACAAATTTCAACCCCAGACAGTATTTGTGGTGATGGGTCAAACTCTCTATTCCCATCAAACGATACACGGTCTTTTCTGAACCTGTACAATGGAGGAAGAAAGCGTCTATGACCAATATATGACCACTTTCTACAGTGCTTAAGCCATATAGATTTCTTACTCTTATTACAACAAGGGAAAGCAAATTCTCCTTTTGTACTCCAACCCGATAAGTTAGCATACGCTGGGAAATCATTAATTTTCCATAACGAAGCGGCTTGAAGTCTAAACATTTCATTTGCTGCCGAGTCAAAAGTCATTACACCATCGGCCCAAAATTCTTGAAGCTCATCAATCAAAGGTTGCATATAAATATTGATTTTATCACCAGGTCCTCTCGGTCCATCAATTAGAATTGACAGTAACAAAAAAGGTTGCTTCATACATACCCATGGGGGAATGTTGTATAGAACCAACAGCACTGGCCATGTACTATGTGTCACACCAACCATGGACCTAAATGAGTTAAAACCATCTGCTGCCAAACCTAGTCGAATATTACGATCATCTCGGTAAAAGTCTCGGTGTCTCTAATCAAACTCTTTCCATGCCAATGAATCTTCCGGGTGAGTTAATTTATCAACCACTTTCTTTATCTTTGAATTCCAAGTCATCAATTTAGAAATTTTAGCAGGCAAGAAGAATCAATTGAGTCTCGGTTTCAGTGGGAAATAACACATCTGTTTAGCGGCAAATTTTTTCCCTTGATTCAAGACTCTCCCAGGAAGAATCTGACTACCTTGATTAATCTCATTGGTCTTCCACCTGGATGTATAGCAAACAGTACAATTATTTAATTGTGCATTCTCTTTTCTGAACAACATATAATTATTGCAACCTGCATCAATTGTATCATATGTAAAACCAAGATCATCGATTAACTTGTGAGCTTGGTAGAATGACTCAGGAATCTTTGCTCCAGCAGGGAGTACCTTCTTCAATAATACCAACAACATGTCGAATGAGGTGTCTGACCACTGGTTCAAGGCCTTCAGGTGTAACAATTCAACGATGAACGAATGTTTACTAAATTTAGTGCATCCAGGATATAATTCAATACGCGCATCGTCAATAATTTCAACGAATTTCAATGCTTCTCCATCTGCAGAAAAACGAGGATTACTCAATCCAACGTCGTCATTTACGACATTACTGTCTTCAGATTGAAGCTGACGCATCATATCATTCAACATTATGTTCATTGGATCAACTATTCCCAAATCAACATTCATATGAATATTTTCTGAGTGATGACATGAAACAAAATCTTCTCCATGACGCGTCCATGTCTTATAGTTTTTCAAAAATCCATTCAAAGACAAATGTTCTCTAACACTATCTCGTTTGAAGAGATATCTATTTGAACATTTTCTGCATGGACAACTAATCATATCGCTTGTAAATTTGTTGGTAAAATCCATAAATCGCTTAATCCCCTCATAATATTCAGCTGAAAATCTATCTTGCATATCAATCCAACTTTTATCCATATCTGTATTTAATAGAAAGAAAAAGTGAAATATATTATTTAAATTCTAAAAAAACACATATCATTAGAATTTAAAAACCAAATTTGGATAAAAAACATTACCTGCGGAGGACTCGACCGCGGGTAACGGGGTCTGACTCGATTGTGGATCCATGAGGGCGCAGTGAATTGACGATAGAGGTTCGACGACTGGACTCAAAAGGAGCGGAACCGTTGGACCGCGTGGAGGGTTCTACATGGCGGGGCACAATGGACCGGAAGTTCAACAGAGGTAGGAGGACTTGACGGAGGGATGCAACGGGGCCGCGAGGGAACGGCAGCAGCGGGGCTGTCCAAAGGTGCAGCGCGGGAAGAGGTGGGGGTTGCTGGGTCACGGGGGTGTCGGGGTCACGGGGGCACAACGCGGAGGCAAGGCAGTGGGGGTCGCCGGGGTGCAGCGCGGGCATGGGGTGTCAGGGTCACGGGGGAGCACCGTGGAGGCAAGGCAGTGGGGGTTGCCGGTGGCGTAGCACGGAGGCAAGGGGGTGGGGATCGCCGGGAGGTTGCCGGGAGGTCGGGGGCGCACGGAGGTCGCTGGGAGGTCACCGGGAGGTTGGGGTCGCCAGGAGGTCGCCGGGAGGTCAGGGGTGGGGGTCTCCGGGAGGTCACTGGCAGCACAGAGGCAAGGGGGTGGGGTCACGGGGGCGCACCGGGGGTTGCCGAGGTCACCGGGAGGTCGGGGGTCGGGGTCGACGGGGGTCGGGGTCGCCGGTGGGGTCAGGGTCGCCGGGGTCGGGGAGGGTCGCCGGGGGTCGTGGAGGGTCACCGGGGGTCGAGGAGGGTGGCCGGAGGTCGGGGTCAGGGAGGGTCGCCGGGGGTCGGGGTCGGGGTCGCGGGGTCGGGGAAGGGGGGGTCGCGGGGTCGGGGAGCGGAGGGAGGGGAGGGAGGGGAAATTAGGGGTTTTTTTAGGAAAACTTGCAGCGGCCGCCATTTGGCGGCCGCTGTTGATGGTATTAGTGGCCACCCAATGGTGGTCGCTATAGATGCCCCACCTCCAAAACCAGATTTTCTAGTAGTGCTTCCACTCGAGTATTTAGATGGATCCATATGAAGCTTTGTATGGAAAGCAATGTAGAACTCCAACCTGTTGGGATGAAGTTGGAGAAATAAAGCAACTTGGACCCGATCTTGTGGAAGGGATGACAAAGAAGGTTCGAGTCATCCAGAAACACATCAAAGCTGCACAGAGTCAGAAAAAGAGCTACACTAACAACCGTCAAAGGGTCTTGGAGTTCGACGTTGGAGGTAAAGTATTCATTTTAATATCACAAGGGAAGAGAGTCATGCGGTTTGGAAAGAAAAGGGAAGTTAAGCCCAAGGAACATTGGACCCTTTGAGATCCTTGATCGCATAAGAGATGTGGCCTATCGACTTGAACTTCCACCAAATATAGCTCAATTTCATGATGTGTTTCACATATCACTCCTAATAAAGTACATATCTGATCCCTCACATGTACTGAACTTAAAGGTTATACGGCTGGAAGATGATCTCTCCTAGGAGGAGTAGCCAGTAGAGATTTTGGACCGCAGAGATAAGGTTCTACACAAAAAGAAAACCCACCTTTTCAATGTGTTTTGGGGGAACCATAAGTTTTAAGAAGATACATGGGAACTGGAGGAGGTGATGAAGGAGAAGTACCCTCACCTGTTTGTGTGAAACAAAATTTCGAGGGTAAAATTTCATAAGGGGGGAAGAATGTAACAACCCAAAGTTTTTCAATGGAAATTACCTTCTCAAAAATATGACATAAAATCACATGAAAACACAACATAATGAACTACTAAGTCCTAATTTACCTTTAAACATAAGTTTTTCACTTCTGTGTTAGGAATTTTGAAAATCTGACATACACAATTGTGTTCAAGATGATTTTTGGAGTATAATAAAACCAACATAATTTTTTGGTGAAGAGTAACATACCCTTATGAAAAGTAACCTACCCTAATGAATAGTAATACGACCCTTATGAATATTAAATTTCCCAAAATAATAGTAACCTCACCCATGAATAATTAAATAAAATTTATGCATCTTATATGCAATGGTGTTTTTGTAAGCCATAAATAAATAATTATAATTAATTAGTTAATTTAAAAGAAAATTTGTTTTCTTAAAAAGTGTTCATAAATCAACATATTTATGTATTTTTTATTTAAGATAATTTTATAAGACCTCAATTAATTTTTAAAAGCATTATAAAATCAATTTTAATTTTAAAAAATTATTTTTATCAAGTAAATTATGATTTTAATTAAATATTAAATTAATAATATTTAGAAATTTATTTTTTAAAAATGGAAATCATTTTTGGATTCTACACGTTGAAAAATGGTGGGGGGGATTTTTGGGATTTTTCTGAAATACTTGAATTTTTGATGAATAGTGGAATACCATAATTTACAAAATAAGCTAAATAAGATAATTATAGAGTCATGTATGATGTTCTGATGATGTAAGCCCAATTTTTTTATGGATCACATGATAAAATTAATATTATTGGTCATATAATACTCACTATTCCTTGTCTTTTGAGGAAATAATAAACAAATGAATTTTATATTGAGAAAACCCCTCTCCCCTCCACTATAAATACCACCCTTCACAGCCTCATTTACTCACACATATAAAGCTTCAATCCTTGTCTAAACTCTGCCCAAAAATCTTCCCTATCCCCTCCCCCATTTCCAAGATCATCTGGTCACATCAAAATACTAAGCCTATTCCCTTTAAGGAGGATCTCTAGAGGAGGATTCAAGAGGTAATTTCTCTCCCTCTTCTCCTTTAATTCCCTTTCAATTTCAAGTTATTTTTTTATTCTCTACTCATATATATTTGTCCAAATGGTATGGTAACTCTAGTATCATAAATATAATATAATGTTTTGATACTAATGGGATATTATACAATCCAACACCCTTATCATCTTTCTTTTATTTTATAAAAGAAAACGTTGTTCGTGAGGTGTTAATCTATCACCTTCAAGAAAGACATGTTTTATTTTTTTCCTTTCTACCTTCAGATCTGCTCATGAAACCATTTTTATGGTTGAAACAGAATATTTTATATGAATTAAGTCCTATTTATTGTTCTGGAACTAACTTATGTATATATTACTAAATTATTAATCAAAACAAGTTCGTTATGGTTGAAAAACTGCCCAAATTAACTCAAACAATCATCATTTAATTCTTATCTAATAATTCATCCACATGGAATACAATTTAATTCATTATAATATCTTTTTAAATTATCAAATATCATTAATAACATGAAATATATGTTCTGGATGTTTATCCATGTTCTACACGAACTTCAATTCATTAATACATGTGAAACGCTCAAGAAAACCATAAAAACAAACATTCCTAAGCAATGTTTTTAAACTCTATAACTCATCAAAAGGCCCATTAAATAACATAATGAAACTAAAATGACCCCTGTTCATGTATAAAAGGTTCTATAATTTCTAATTAATGAATATAATGTCATTATACAAGACATTAAAGCGAAGGAAGCATTCAAATATAAGGTAAGGAGAAATTCTCAAACCCAACTATCATCCTTCAGGTTCTCCCTCTTTCACTCATTTTTGATATGGTTACTCCGTAAAAATATTTTGTTCATAATTTTATTTCCTTTTCTCTGATGTACATGTTTCTCACTGATATTTATTTCAAACCAAATGTTTTCCAAAATAACTCTTCTTTTAGGAACACACCTTTTACTTCTCATTCAAGATTGACAGTTCTGGTAACATGTATGTTATTCCGTCTTTCTTTTGGGAACCCAATGTTTAAGAATGTGTTATTATGATATGGAACCCATTATTTTTCATAGGTTAGTTATGTTAATTTTTTATATATTCATTGTGGCATGCATGATAATCGGAATTATATAGCGCAATATGAATGTTTCAATGTGACGGGTGTGACTGGAATTATACAGTGCTCCAATGCATTGGGTAAAGTGATGAATGTCATGAGTAAATGTGAAATGATGTGTGAAAAATATTATAGCTTTTTTCATAGATATTTTTGGTAGTTAACCACTAAGACATGATGTTTTATTTTTATGCATTGCCACATTTCAAGTCTTTTATTAATGATTCCCCTCACGTTCATGATATTTTGCCTATGATATGATTATTCTCACCAATTGTTATATTTTTCTTATATATCCTCTTACCAGGATTTTAGATCACCCCTTTTTATGTATACCCTCAGGTGAATATATGTACTAAGGAGGGGTCAAGTGCCAATAAGAAGCTAGAGAAGAAGAAATAAAAAAATGTGTTTTTTCTCAATGTTGTAATTTGTTATGTATATTCCTAGTTTTCCCAAGACACTAATACATTGGATCATCTATGTATAATAATATTAAGTTGTTTATCTTTAAAATTATGTAATAGTAATAAAAGTATGGGTCACTATATGTTTCCTCCTTGAAGGAAATGAACCCCAATCCTTGTTAGCCCTGGTAACACCGTGGTAAAACCCAATGCCTCAGGGTGATAAGGGACATTCTTGTAATTTTTAACCTATCCCATACTCACAAACTCAAAACTTTGGGCTATTAATTCCATCATCCACATTATAACAATCTAGGTAGACTTGAAATCTATAGTATTTTACCCTCAAACAATATTTACCCATAAATATTCCATGGAATTTGGAAAAGAGTGGGGAAACCTTTATTTGACAATGTAATTAACACATAAGGGATTTAAACTTCTAGCTAGAGGCATATCCTCCTTTCCATAAAGGATATATTACCCTTGTGATCCCCCAACAACACCACAACAAAACTCAGAACCTTAGGGTGTCTTGGGACTTCCCTATCATGTTTGGACCATATTCCATATTCAATAATAGAAGTTCTGAGCTGAATGAACCTAAAAAAATTGATATAATTTCTTAGATAAAAGACCCTAAACTACAATAATAGAAGGTACAATATAAAAGATCATAAAATACAAAATAGAAGGTATGTGCTAAAAGTCCCTAAACTACATCCATTTAATGTATGATCTAAAATCACCTATACTACAACCATAAAAGGTTTGAGCTAAAATACCATAATATAAAACAATAGAAGGATTCAGCCAAAAGACCCTAAACTACAATGATATTAGGTCCGAGCTAGAATACCCAAAACTACAATGATATAAGGTCCGAGTTAAAAGACCCTAAACCATAATGAAATAAGGCCAGATATATAAGACCCTAAACTAAAGTAGAATAATGATTCAGTCTACAATAATGGAAAATATACAATGATTGAGAGGCCCACAATATGACCTTAGATAAAAAAATCAATATACTCTCTCCTAGTCCATCGACTTCAGAAATAGATAGAGTAATATTCCTTTAAGACATATCTTATAACCAAATTATTGTTTTTTTAATCACATAATCTCAAGATAAATAGAGTAGATATGTCAATAAGGAATCTCATGTTTGTGGGAAAACATAATCATTTATTGAAAATAATTTGATAGAATTTAAACAATAAAATTTATGAATTTAGGTTTAATTGATATTATGAAAATGATGGGCATCCTTGAAGATTGTTACAACATCAAATCAATGAAATTTTATGCACATCATGAACGGAAGGGAACTAAACAACAACATATAAATTTCATCATATCCATTCATTAATATAATATGAGAGGAGTAATCTCCACATATTGATGTTTATGCCATGAATATACGATCCAAGGAAAATATTCAAAATTACAATTCCATCATATCATGTTCTTAGAGGATTCATTGAGATTTTTAAGCCTCTTTACAAGGAGGTAATAGATTAGTGTAATTGATCAACAGATTTGGTCTCTACCTTTTCAATCTGCTACAACTACTCCACCATGTAAACAATGTCATGTTTGGAATTTTATGCCATGTAAAGGAGTCCATATTGCTATAACAATAATTTATTTGATATATGAAGAGAATTATGAAACTGGGATAGATCTTCTTGAAGATTAACAATCACATTTTGGAGATGATTAATTTCAATCTTCCTAACACTAACCACATCCTAGGGAGTTTTCACCTCCACTACACACTAAGAATATTCATTTAAGGATTTATCACATATTTTCTTCACTGAAGAGGATGCCTTAGTGTCTAGCACCCTTAATTAGAGGGCCTCTTCTTATATATTTGATAGAACACTTCTTTCACCCATGCATTAAGTAAATTATAGTCAAAACCCTCATAACCAAGGATGGTAAACAAAAATCAAAGGTGACACAACTGGTCCTTTATCCCTTCTGGAGGGGTCTATGAAACTAAGTTCCATATATCTCTCCACATTTGTTGTCGAATCAACTCATAAAATGATATAGAACCGAGACTTGATATATTCCCATATTGGGAATGTGAATATATTCCAGGAATAGGTCACTCAAAGAAAAAGTCATGATCCCAGTCTTAGATGATGTAGGAAAGAAGCCAAAATCTACGTTGGTCAACTAAGTCAGAGGAACCCCTAAGAGAGAAAGGGCTGGAACCTCAAAGATTTGGGATGAATACAATATAATAAGGGGGAAATGGGTTTATCATTCAAAGGATATATGATATGATATCACCAGGTAACCAAAATATATGGCTGACGTTAGAAACATACATTTCTCAGTTGCTTCACTAGTGACTTTAGTTGGCCTGATACCATCCTTGGGTGAAGATGAAACACCCTCTTATGAAAATATGATTTGTGTAACTTCTAGTGATTTCCCCAAAGATTTTAGTTTATCTCCAACCTTAAGGGATGAAGGAACATAAGATAATTCTAGACGATATGACATAAAGTGAAAAAAGCATCCAGTTTTTGAAGAAGTATTCAGATTATCCAAAACTCACCTCCATCAAGGATAACTCAGTAAAATAATACATACCCATATCATTATCCTCCAAAAGAATATTTTCCCATGTCAGATCAAATGGAATGACCATTTAAACATTTGTAGTAGGAAATGAGCATGACTAAGTTGGCACCTCATCCATCTACGGTTTTTGATGGGCAGAGCCTAATAACAAAGAGTCCACTAAGGAAACTGAATTCCTGCCCACATCCCTAGGAGTGGATATATAATCCACTAAGTGGCCTCAATAGAGGAATGTAAATTTTTGAGAAATTAGGATGTAGTATTGAAATAATCCAAAATAAGAGAAGAGTGAAATTACACTTACTTGAAGATTCTGGAGAAGAGGGATCTGAAAATTCAGAGTGCTTCCTTTTTCCCTTTCTTTCTAGGGAAGGTTCTCTAGAAGGTTCCAAAGTTCAAGTAATTGATCTAAAAATTAAAATAAATACCCTCATTTATACTATTTTACCTGAGGATCCCTCATCACTGGTCCCCCGATCATTTCCAAATTTATCTTCAACAAACATACCCTGGGGAAAATATATGGGGGATTATAGGATTGGAAAATATTATGTAGCCTCCCACTGTTTCAAAAAAAAACACAAAGGATTTTAGTATAATTAAAATGAAACCAAAAACCTTTAAACATATTAGTAAGTTCAGCCTTACCTATGCCTCTATAATGGGATAGCCATGTTCACCCACAACTATTTACCGTATTCCCTGAACAACAATTTGTAAACTATAGGTGAGTAGAAAAATTGTACTTTGATACTATCCAACATTACATCAATGTCTCAGAAGAATTACCTAACCTCATGTTCATCTTTGAAAGTGATACCCAGAGGGGCGGTGACCTGAGTAAAACCATCAGAAGGAAAATTTGATTTGTGTAGAGTGCCATAGATCTTAGCCTCTGAGTTTAGCATCCTCCAAGACATCAACTATTGAGATGCTATAAGAAATAATAACTCTAAAATGGATTTACACTCTAAAAAATCACTCACTATGGATGAATTCATTGGAAATTCTACCAGCAATGATGGTAATGGTAAATGCCTTACTTCCTTGTGATGTGATTTTGGGGATGTTTTTCATCTCAAAGCTAGTTATTTTCTAGAACTCATATTTTATTCGGAAACCAATGGTAATTAGGTATATTCTTACATTAGTGTGTATGATTTCGCATTGGAAAATGAGTGAATCCAAATATCAACATAATTTTGAGATAATCCAATTTTTCATCCTAGAGTGGAAGGTCTATCTTGGAATGATTTTCCTCCTTGGTGAATGTCAACTAAAATTGGCACGCCACCATTAGATACTCCTCAGATTAGACATGGATGAGGGGAGGAAATATTGACTGAACTCACCAAAATTGATGGCTAAACCGGTAGAGTGCATACCATTCATAGAAGTGGTAACCGTCATTGTGAGTAGAAAAAATTCCCTCACAAGTGACATTATATAGGCATGATCCTCATGGATAGACCCAACATCATAAACCATATTACCTATTGGGAATCGTCTATATGTTTTGACTAAGAAATGGTCATAAAAACCCATAAAGGACCTGACCTCCCAATCATTTAGTGTAATGGGATTTACCCCACTAATACAATAAAAAAATGGTTTCAAACATACATTGGGTATGCTCTGGATGTTCAAATATTCATATCCCCCTAGATGAACCCCCATCCAACCCCATAACTCTTGAAAGGTCCCCAATATTCTATGAGGGTACTTTCTTGCAATGACCCAAACTTTTATCATTGAAATTTCTCACTTCTTATAGTAATGTAATATAATAGAATCACATGAAATCACATTAGGAAACACAATGCCACATCATGCTTAAATGTACTACTAAATTCTATGTGACCTTTAAATATAATGTTTCCACTTCTGTGATTTTAATTTCAAAAGTCTGACAAACATGGTTGCGATTAGTAAGATGTTTGGAGTCTAATAGAAAAAACTTAATTTTTGGTGAATAGCAACATACCCCTTTGAATAGTAATTTTACCCTTATGAATAGTAATATTACCCTTATGAATATTAAATATCCGAGTGAATGGGAACCTTACCAATGATCATATAAATAACATTTATCCATCCTATAAGTGACAATATGATATAATTATATTATAGTGTTGGTATTTTTATAAGTCATGAATATTTAATGATTAATTTAATAATTTAAAAGAAAATTTATTTTCATAAAATGTATTCATAAAAAATTAGTTTTTATGTCTTATGATTAAATGATAATTTTATGATACCTTAATTACTTTTTCAAAGTGTTAGAAAAGCAGTTTTAATTTTAAAATTTGTATTTTTCAAGTAAATTATGATTTTAATTAAAAATTAATCTACTCATATTTAGAAAATTATTTTCATAAAATGGAGTTCATTTTTGAATTATACACATAAAAAAAATTTAGGGTGATTTTTTGGTATTTTTCTGAAATACTTTAATTTTTGGTGAATAGTGAAATTTGATGATTTACGAAATATGCTAAATAAATGAATTTATGCATCATGATTGAGTAAAGGATGTTATAAATGGAAAATGGTGCAAAATAACATGCATTAATTAGTTTATTTAGACACAATAATCATCACTATTTCTTGTCTTGTGGAGAAATAATAAATTAATGAATAAAATATTGAGAAAGCCCCTCTCCCCTCCATTATAAATACCACCCCTCACAACCTCATTTCCTCACACCTATATATCCTTTTTAGTACTCCAAATTCTGCTCAAAAATCTTACCAAGATTCTCCCCCACGTCCCTCGTCCCTTTGTGTCATAAAAATACCAAAACTTCTCCCCTAAAGAGGCTATCAAAAAAGATATATTCAAGAGGTAATTTCTTTCTCTTTTCTTTCAATTTCCTTTCGAATTTCATTTCATTTCTTCTCTTATCGTCAACTTATCTTATCCAAATGTGTTGATAAACCCAGTATTATTGATATAATACTATTATATCATGTTAATGTAATATTATTCATTTTAATCCTCCCCCCCCCCTCTCTTTTTTAAATGAAATCATTGCATGTGATGTGTCAATTTACCATCAGTGTAGGCGATGCACCTTCATTTTCCTTAAACACATTCAAAGATATCGATAAAACCATTAAATGGTTGAAAAAATATTATAATATTTATTTTTTAACCTCTTTTATGTTTTGGAAACAAATTTTAAACATAATAATAAATGATAAAATAAAACATGTTCGCCGTGATCCAAAAACCGCCCAAATTAACCTAAAATGATCATCATTAAATTTTAACTAATGATTCATCCAAATGGTATATAAAATAATTCATTATAAGATCATTTAAACTACTGTAATATTATTAATAACATTTAATAACCTTTATTTATATTTATCTATGTTCTACAAGAACTACCATTCATGTGTACAAGTGAACCATTCATAAAAACTAAGAAAAATAACACCCATGAACAATGAATTTAAACTCCATAACTCATCAAAAGTACCATAAAAGAACTTAATAAAACCATAATTATTCATATTAATTTATAAAATTTTCTAAAATTATTAATTAATGAATCTAATTTCATCATACTGGACATTAAAGTGACAAAAGCGTTTGGATACAAGGTAAGAGGAATTCTTGAACTCAACTATCTTCCTTTGTGTTTTCCTTCTTCCACTCCAGTTTCAGTATGGTTATTTCGGAAAAATAATTTATTCATAATTATATATATTTTTATAGGATATATATGTTTTCTAATTGAGTTTATGAAAAACATAATATTTTCCCAAATAATGCTTCTTTTAAAATAAAACACACCTTTTACTTCTCAGGATTTTCTTCACTAAATTTTGATGATCAAGTATAATATTCCCTATTTATTTTGGGAACCAAAAGTTTATGAATGAATGATTTAAAAAATTTAACCCACTCATTTACATGTTTTATTTTATGTTCAATATTGATATATTTTCCATGGTACATGAATGATAATTTAATTATTATGATGTGATGGGTTCACCCAGAATTATATAACGCAATAAAGATGTTATGATGTGACAGGTGCACCTAGAATTATTTAGCACTCTAATGTATTGGGTAATGTGAAAAAAATCATGAGTAAAGTGAAATATACGCAAACATGATGCTCTCTTTTTTCACAACTATGTGTGGTAGTTGACCACTAAGACACGATGTTTTATTTTTATAAATTTCCACATTCCAAGTCTTTTATTAATGATTCCTCTTATGATTATGATCCTATGCCTATGTTATGATGATAATGGTTATTATCATCCCATGTTATATTTTTTAAATTTATCATCTATCCTATTACTAGGCTTTTATCTCACCCCCTTTTTATGTATATCCTCAGGTGAATGCTTGTAATAAGTGGAATTCAAGGGATAATAAGAAGCTATAGAAAAAGGAATTAAATAAATGTTTGTGTTTTATTTTGTAAATGTTATGTATGGTATTAGTTTTTCCATGACACTAAACCTCTGTATCCTCTTTATGTAATGCTTTTATATTGTTTATCTTTAAAATGATGTAAGATTAATGTAAGCAAATAAGGGTCTCTATAGTTGGTATCAGAGGATGGTTTAGTTAATTTGGGAATTAGGATTCGAGAACCTAAGTGAAAATTTGTAGTATGAGATTAAGTATATGTAAGCACACAAGAATATTTTATAAAAAATAGGGATCCCATAAGATATGATTTTAGTGTTAATTTCACAAAGTAATAAATTATTTATTCATGACTTGTTGACTTATGTTTTCTTATAACCTTTTCTATTTTATAAAATGCTGGGATCCAAGAGAAACCATGCCAATAACACATGTGAGGGAAAATGTAGTGATTTCTTGAATGACATCCCTAATGATTTGGGATCTGGAGTTAAAAACATCATGGCGATACTTACTCAACTATTTTAGGTTATAAAAAATAACCTGAATAATATTGAATGCACTCCTTCACCTAAGAGGGAGTAACTGACTATCAACTATTTTATGTAGCAAAGACCACTGATGTTTAGGGGGTCTTCCGATCCACTAGTTTTGGAACAGTGGGTCAACTCCATGGAGAAGATATTTTCTGTGCTTCACTATTCTGAGATGGAGAAGGTGACTCTGGCCATTTATCATCTAGATGGAGAGGCTGACCAATGGTGGGAGTTGATTAAGAACACCAAGCCAAGGGAATAAATTTAAGATATGTAGTGGGAAGACTTTAAGATAATTTTTTTTACAAGTATTTCCCATGAACTCTTCATATGAAGATAGAGAGATAATTCATAGAGCTAAAAAAATATGGACAATCTATCACAGCCTAAGAAGTGAATTTCACAATGCTTTCAAGGTACACTTCGAGTTTTGTTATCAAAAATGATAAAAAATTGATAGATTCTTTAGTAGATTAAAAATAAAACTTTGAAAGGATCTTTCAATTTGAGACATTGGGAGTTATGAATATGTTTTTCGATGTTATCTCAAAGTGGAAATGGATTTTGGAGAATGGTCTGATGACTATGGTGATCAGTAATGAAAGATAGAGTTTCATGCCAGAGGATCTAATGAGAAAGGTGGAAAGAAAACTCAACCACCTAAATGTCAAAAATTTGGGAAGAAGCATCATGTTAATTGAATGAAATGGACATTGAAAAGCTTTAAGTTTGAGAAATAAGTTCCCCTGATCTTGAATGTCGAAAATACATGAAAATTAAGGAGAATGTGGTGGAGGAAAGGAGAGAACCACCCATGGTCCAATGCTACAACTATAGGGAGAAGGGGCACAATGCAAGCTAGTGCATTAAACCTCTAGACCTTGAGGGTAATCAGTGTCAGAAGCCACCAAATCCAAAAAAATAAGTGAAGTATTATACCATAACTACTGCAAAAGTGGATCATGAAAATGAATTTTTACAAGGTATACTTCCTATTCACTCAATAATGAAAAAGTTTTTATTTGATTTTGGTTCTACACATTCCTTTATATCCCGCAAGTTTGATAGAACTATTTAATAAAAGCCTCAAAACATTGATTTAGAAATATCTATAAAAACATGTAGTGGTTCAATCATTTCAACACAAGTATTGGACTATTCTTCTGTTGGCGTATATGGGAAGATTCTTCAAGCGAATCTCATAATATTTCCCTTGGTGGAATTAAATGCTATAATGGGGATGGATTGGATCTCGTTATATAGAGAACACATAAACTATTGGGTTCATATTCTAAACCATCTCATGCTCCTCTTCAAATACAAGGAAGATCATGAATCTCCTTTGAAAAATCCTTCAATGGTGTGGGTGTTGGTTCCTTGTGAAGAGGCATACCTTGCTCAAATGGTCGAGTCAAAGGAAGTTATACACCTAGGGGAAATTCCCATTGTGAGGGACTACAATGATGTATTTCCTGAAGAGTTTCCCAGACTACCCCTGGATCGTGAGGTAGAGTTCTCAATAGAACTCATACCTAAATCTAATCCTATATCAAAGTACCCCTATAGGATGGATCCTTTTGAACTAGACGAGTTAAATAAGCATCTAATAGAGAATTTGGACAAAGGGTTTATAAGCCCTAGTGCATCACCTTAGGGTGCACCAGTGCTCTTTGTGAAGAAGAAGGATTGATAAATGCAGTTGTGTATCGATTATTGGGAACTCAATAAGATCAGTATAAATAACAAGTATCCTCTCACAAGGATTGAAGAATTGTTCGATCAGATATGAGGAGATAAATACTTCTCAAAGGTGGATCTTCATTATAGATATTGTCAGTTAAAGGTGAAGAAGGAAGATATTCAGAAGAATGCCTTCTGTACAAGGTATGGACACTATGAGTTTATGGTTATGCCCTTCAGACTTACTAATGCCCCTATAATATTCATGTATTTGATGAATAGATTCTTTAGAAATTACCTCGACAAATTCATGGTAGTGTTTATCGATGATATTCTAATCAAATCCAATAGAATGGAGGAACATGAAGAAAATCTAAGGCTTGTGTTGGTGGAACTGAGAAAGGAGAAGTTATACGCCAAGTTCAGAAATTTTGAATTTTGGATGAATCAAGTCATGTTATTAGGAAATGTGATCATAAGTGAATGAATTTCTATGGACTCTTAAAAAACCAAGGTGATTAAGGAATGACCCGAACCATTTAGTTTTATATAAATCTACAGTTTTATTGGATTATCTAGGTACTACGAACATTTTGTGAGAAATTTCTCACAATTTTCAAGTATGCTAACTAATTTAACAAGGAAAGTGGCAATGTATGTCGGGATGGAACAGTGTGAGGAAAGATTCAAGGAGATAAAGATAATGCTGATCATTTCACTTGTACTAACATTACAAAAAAGTAGAGAAAGGTTTTGTGATATATAGTGATGATTCTAAGAAAGGCGTGGGTTTTTTACTCATGAAAAATTATAAATTGATAGACTATTCATCATGATAGTTGAAGATACATGATCAAAACTACCCAACACAATATATGAAGCTAAAAGATGTGATTTTTTCTTGAAAATATGGAGACATTACCTCTATGGTGAGAAGTGTGACATCTATACTAATCACAAGGGTCTCAATTATATATTCAAACAGAAGGAGCTCAACATGCATCAAAGGAGATGGTAATAACTAATTAAAGACTATGATTTCTCTATTCACTATAATCTTGGAAAGTAAAACAAGGCAGCTGATACTCTAAGAAGAAAATAACCTGCTGCTCTATCCATGTTACGAATTGAGAAAGATCCTCTCTTAATGGATATGAAAAGGATTGATTTGGAAATAATGAATACAAGGAATATATCCTACCTCACCCAAATGATTTCCCAACCATCTATCCAAGATCAGCTTAAGGGGGCACAAAGGGATGATCTGAAGTTACAAAATAAGTTTAATGAAGTAAAGGAAGGTAAGATTCATGATTTACATATTGACAATGATGGTGTGATTCAGTTTGGAACGTGGATTTTTGTTCCTTAATCACCTAGGATAAAGAAAGAGTTGTTGGAAAATACACATAGCTCAATATTCTCTATCCATCCTAGTTGCACCAAGATGTACCTTGATCTCCAAGAAAACATTTGGTGGGATAGCATGGAGAAAGTGGTTAAGGAATATATCTCAAGGTTCTGGATATGTAATCATGTTAAGGAAGAGTGAAAAAATTATAAAGGTATGATGAAAAAATTTTCTATACCCATGTGGAAATAGAAGAATGTCACTCTAGAATTTGTCATAGGTCTCTAGAAGACATCCAAAGGAAATAATTTGATATGGGTTGTGGTGAATTGACTCACTAAGAGTGCCCAATTCATCGTTAGTTGGGAATAGCTCTCAATTGAAAAACTTACAAAGATATATGTGAAGGAAGTGGTGAGAATACATGGGGTTTCACTCTCAATTGTCTTTGATTATGACCCCAAGTTCACATCTAAATTTTAGAGGAGTCATTAACATGCCTTGAGTACCGAATTGATTTTCAGCATGGCCTATCACCCCCAAAGTGATGGCCAATCTGAAAATAATATTCAAACACTCAAAGATATGCTAAGAGCTAGCTCACTAGAATTCAAGGGTGGGTGGTATTAGCATCTCCCACTAGTTGAGTTCTCATACAACAATAGATTCCACTCAAGTATTCATATGGCTCCATATGAAGCTCTATATGAAAACTGATGTATAAATCCAACATGTTAGGATGAAGTTAGAGAAAGAAAGATACTTGGACCTAATATTGTACAAGATATGATATAGAAGATTTAATTCATCCATCAAAATATCAAAGATGCTCAGAGTTGAAAAAAGAGCTATGCTAACAACCATTAAAGAGACTTAGAGTTCAATATTAGAGATAAAGTCTTCCTTCTAATATCACAATGAAAGAGAGTCATGCGATTTCGAAATAAAGGGAAGTTAAGACAAATGTACATTGGCCCCTTTTAGATCAATGACCACATAAGATCCCTCGCCTATTGACTTGCACATCCACTGAATATGTCTCATGTTCATGATGTATTCCACATATCACTCCTGAGGAAGTTTATACCAGATCCCTCACATGTAGTGAAATCATAAGTGGTATAGCTGGAAGATGATATCTCTTATGGGGAGCAACCAATAAAGATTCTGGACTGGTGAGATAAGTTTCTAGGCAATAAGACAACCCTCCTTGTCAAAGTGTTGTGGAGGAACCATAAGTATGAAGAAGCAACTTGGGAACCATTGGAGGTGATAAAGGATAAGTACCCTCACCTGTTTATGTAAAACGAAATTTTGAGGGAGAAATTTCAAAAGGGGGGAAGAATGTAACAATCAAAAATTTTATCAATGCAATTTCTCCCTTCTTATAGTAATGTCATATAGTATAATCACATAAAATAACATTAGGAAACACAATGAAACATCATGCTTAAAATGAACTACTAAATTCTATGTGACCTTTAAACATAACATTTTCACTTTTGTGGTTTGAATTTCAAAAATCTGACATACATGGTTACGATCAGTAATATATTTGGAGTCCGATAAAACAAACTTAATTTTTGGTGAATAGTAACATACCCTTATAAATTTTAATGTTACCCTTATAAATAGTAATGTTACCATTATGAATAGTAATATGAACCTTATGAATAATAAAACATCTAAGTGAATATGAACCTTAGAAATGATAGTATAAATAAAATTTATCCATCCTATAAGTGACAATATGATATAATTATATTATAGTGTTGGTATTTTTGTAAGTCATGAATATTTACTGATTAATTTAATAATTTAAAAGAAAATTTATTTTCATAAAATGTATTCATAAAAAATTATTTCTATTTCTTATAATTATATGACAATTTTACGAGACGTTAATTAATTTTTCAAAGTGTTAGAAAAGTGGTTTTAATTTTAAAATTAATATTTTTCATGTAAATTATGATTTTTATTAAAAATTAAATTAGTCATATTTAAAAAATTGTTTTAATAAAATGGATTTCATTTCTGAATTATATTCATCAAGAAAAGGTTAGGGTAATTTTTTGTGATTTTTCTGAAATACATTAATTTTTGGTGAATAGTGAAATTTGATAATTTATGAAATATGCTAAATAAATGAATTTTTGCATCATTCTTGAGTCATTGATGATGTAAATGACCATTTTTTAGAAATACAATTCACTAATTAATGTATTTAGTCACAATAACATCACTATTTCTTGACTTATGTAGAAATAATAAATTAATGAATATGATATTCAGAAAACCCCTCTCCCCTCCACTATAAATACCACCCCTCACAACCTCATTTCCTCACACATCTCAAGCCCTTTTCCTACTCCAAAATCTTCTCAAATCTCTTAAGAAGATCCTCACTAAAGTATATAATCCCTTGGTATCATAAAAAGAACAAACCTACCCCCTAAATAGGCTCTCAAAGAAGATATATTCACGAGGTAATTTCTCTCTTTATTTTCTTTCAATTTCCTTTAAAATTTCCTTTAATTTATTCTCTTATCATAAAATTATCTTATACAAATGTCATTATAACTACATTATGATTGATATACTCATATTATATCATTTTAATGTAGGATTATTTATTATACTCCTCCCTCTCTTTTTTTAAATGAAACCATTACACGTAATGTGTCAATTCCCCATCATCGCATGCGATGCACCTTCATTTTACTTAAATGACTTCAATAATTTCAATAGAACCATTAAATTTTTTGAAAAAAGATTTTAATATTTATTTTTAAAACCCTATTATTTTTTTAAACAACTTCTATACATAATACTAAATTATAAAAAAAACATGTTCATCTTGATCCAAAAACCACCCAAATTATCCTAAAATGGTCATCATTAAATTTTAACTAATGATTCATCCACATAGTATATAAAATAATTCATTATAAGATCATTTAAACTTTTTTGAGATCATTAATATCATTTAATATCATTTTCTGATGTTTATCCATGTTCTACATGAACTTCCATTCATTCGTACAAGTGAACCGTTCATGAAAACTAAGAAAAAGAACACCACTGGACAATGAATTTAAACTCTATAACTCATCAAATGATCATTAAAATAACTTAATGAAACCATAATAAACCATATTAATGTATAAAATGTTATTCAATTATTAATTAATTAATCTAATGTTGTTATAGCGGACATTAAAGTGAAGAAAACATTTGGATACAAGGTATGGGGAATTCTTGAACCCAACTCTCTTTCTTGGGGTTATCCCTCTTTCACTCCATTTTTAGTATGGTTATTAATTAAAAATAATTTATCTCTAATTATATTTAATTTTATGGGATATAAATTTTTTATAATCTAGTTTATAAAAAACATAATGTTTTCCAAAATAACTCTTCTCTAAAAAGAAAACACATATTTTACTTCTCGAGATTCTTTTCACTAAAGTTTGATGATCAAGAATACTATTCCTTATTTATTTTGGGAACCAAAAGTTTATTAATGAATTCTTTATGTAATTTAAACCATTACTTTCCAAGGGTTATTTTATGATCAATATTTATATATGTTCTATGGGGTATTAATGATATTGTAAATGTTATTACGTGACAGGTGTGACCAGAATTATATAGCGTAATGAAGATGTTATGATGTGATGGGTGTGCTCTGAATTATATAACACTCCAATTAATTGGGTAATGTGAAAAAACTCATGAGTAAAGTTAAATATGAGTGAAAATGATGAAATATTTGTTCACACCTATGTGTGTTAGTTGACCACTAAGACATGATGTATAACGACCCATACTTTACATAAATTGTTATTACATCAGAATTGAAGCATAATTATTACAACATATAACAAAACCATGAAAGGACCGTATAGGTATAGTGTCTTTAGAAACTGGGAAGCATAAACAACTGGTTCATAAAACATCTACATTGTCTCCCATTTATTTCATCATATCAAGAGTCCCTTTTGGAATATCCTACTTAATAACCTTCTTCCTGACCTGGGGGAAAGAAAACATACAAAAGGGTGAGCTCAAATGCTCAGTAATGTTAAACAATAGAAATATCAATCACATCATATTCATAAGAACATAACATTTTTGAAATCTTAACCTGCAAAAGAAATCTTAATTTCATAAAATGGGATAAATCATGGAAATGAAATGTAATCACTATAATCGTAACATAAAACATGAAACTTTGTGGAATACACACATAATCATAGAGAATCATTTATTATTAGTGAAGACTCATTGCTAAGACTATCTTAGTGGACAACGTCCATTTCTGAACCGAGTTCACTCCTCGTTTCAGTCTTGTTTCACTGAACCGGTATAACCTACCGTTCCAGCCATGTCTATCTCATGAGATTTAAAATCTTTACCCAATGCATTGGAGGGAGATATAGGTCCCACCCATCTCATAATGATACCATTATTATGTGTGCCACAAAATCACAAATCATACATCATCGCATAACCCATGTAGTAAAAATGGGATTCTTAAACAACATGACATCATAAAACAATTCATATAAAATAAAGGAATTCATAAAAATAATTCCATCACAACATAATCAAATAAATGTAATAATAGGGATAGAAACAGAACCCTATATTATCTTAGATGGAAAATAATTTTGATAAAGCACTTGAACTACATTCTTGAGGAAAATATCCTTTCTACTTCAAAAACACTTTTCCTTTCTTAACATGTCATACAATTATAAACTAAAAGAAGTTCATTAAAAATGAACTTGAAAACTTGTAAAGGAATCTTCTAGGAAATAATGTTTTAAAAATCCATTCATGCCGTATAAGTTAAAAAAACATTCTTCTCGTACTTTTTTCGGAAAAGTCAAAAAGTACCTCGTACGAAAAATGACAAAAGATTCCTTTCATATCTTTTACTATAAACTCAAAAAAGGATAAAAATGGATTTAAAAATTTTTAGGTGGATGGAAATAATATTACATATTGAGGAAATATGGACTTGGATGATAAAATACACCCTAGTAAATACCAAAGTTTAAACAATCTCGGATAAAAATGAGATTGTGATATTTCCCTTACCTTAGGTCCGATTTGCTTCGTAAGTGTCCGAACCTACTGTATAATGATTTAAATAATGCTATTACTTATTAAATAATCAAAATTATTGTTATGATATCATATATGGTCATATTCTTAGCTTCTTATTAGTAATATTTCATTACTACTTGTTATTCGGGTGTTTATTACTTTTTGTTCTTATGCATGTTTGTCGAATAAATTCTTATTCTTATCTTTAGGTTATAGATACCTCATTTACATAATGGTATTAGTGTAATATATATCATATTAATTCATTCAATTCATTTTTATAATCATTATGCAATGAATATCATGTAGAACGAATCACATCACATCGTGGAGACGGTATTCCGTACGTACGCACGAGCGATGATATCGTTCCCATGATCGTGCAATTGTATTGGAGTGTATGTATACTATTTAAGAATCAATATAACTTTACAATAATCATATATAGCCATTATTTACACCATTATACCCATACAAGTAAGGTGGTGGTGGAAAATAGATTACACCACGGCGTGGAGACGGTATTCCATACGTACGCACACGCGGTGATTTCATTTTCCATAGGATGGATAAGAGGTGAAATAGGGTTGATTCATATTTATAATAAAATATCAGTATATAAGTGATACTGATGTTATTACCTCATAATGAAACAACTAAAGAAGAGGTATTAGAAGAAGAATGGAACTTGAAGAAAACGGTAGAAGGTATTACCTCTTTCTCGAAGTGCCTCCTTTAAACTTTCTCTTAAGGCACTAGAGTTGGTCTTTTGATAAGACCAGTACCTCTAGTAGGTTTATAAGGAAGTACGGAAGTGAAATGGGCAGGGTTTGGCCGAGATTGAAGGCTCAAATTGGTGTGAGGAAGAGAGGGAGGAGGTGCCCTTTTATAAGGGAGGAGAGAGGCACCTTTGGAAATATAAGAAATATTAGTTTATATTAAATCCCAAACCCACATAAAAACTTCCAAAATGACTCATATACAAAGCTTCGATGATATAGGGTTGTAATATCGTCAACCAATAAAATTTAGATATGTTAGGAATTTATTTTAAACATTATCAACTTGATTTATCCTTATTTATCAATTTAATTTTATTTGTGGTAATAATATTCTAAATTTTAAATTATTATAAATAATTACATATGTGTTGTGAATTTTCCATAATTTGACACTTTATGACATTTTATACCATATAAATTTTAATTTATAATTTTTAAATATTTTTGTGATTTTTAAACTATTTTATAATATGTTATTTTTATAAAATAACAATAGTGTCAATTTTGACACTATTCATTTATTTGAATTTAAATAAAATATATACAGAAGATATGTTCTAAATAAAAGCTTTAATAGATTCATAAAATGTCATATGTATCTATAAAATTAGTGTAGCACATTAAATAGTTCATATAATATTTATTTTAATATTTTTAAAACAATTTATTTGATATTTTAATTAATAAAATAATTTCAGCATCACTATTGTGTCATAATTAATGATAATTATTTAATACCTAAAAATTATAAATAAATTTATATGATTTAGATAATTGTATTATCTTTCTGGATACTATTCATGTTCTAAGTTTCATTAATTTTATCACCAAAATAAAATTATTGTACTTATAAGATTTAAGAAAGTGACATGTTGTCACATTCTTTGGTTTTAATAATAATTAAATTATTTTCATGGACAAAAGTCCATTAAATGAATCTAATCCGACCCTTAGGTGATATGGGTCGACTTTTAGTCATCCAATAAGATTTTTGCAGGTGTTAGGGTAATTTTATAATCTTATATTTACCCTTAATTACCCGATTTACCTTTAACTATGGTAAATAAAATTTACCGTAGTTACTATTTATAATGCCCAAAAATAAAAAGTATTCTATTAACATAATTTGGACCCAATGATTCTGAATATGGAATCCATTTTTCAAAATTCAAAACATATAAGTTGCAGTAATTAATTTAAAATAAATCTCGTTGTTAAGAAAACGGGTTTTAGAAGTTAAAACATTTCCAAAGATTGAAATGTTTTTACCTATGAATTCAATGTGAAATTAATGCTAATGACATACATTATATTAAATGGTAAAAATATATTCTATTTATACTTTAAAACCATTAAATATTATAATTTATCAATATAAAGTATCTCAATTAAAAAAGTTGTTTTTAATTAAAAATTAACGTATTTTTACTATTCATCAAAATATGAAAGTTATCAGAAAAATATCAAAAATTTATCCAAAGTAAATTTTTATACCCTGATTCAAAAGAAGATTTTTATTTTGTCAAATTGAACTTATAAACATGTCAAAAACTAGATTTAATGTGGGTGCGCCATCAAAAGGAGGCAAAACTGTATTTTTTTTAAAAATATTTCTTTTATCCAAAAAAACTGATTTTGCTTTTATACCTCACTCTAGAAAATGTATAAGTTGAATTAAAATGTTATAAAATTCAAAATTCAGTTAGTACTATTCATAACGGCTAGTTTTAATAATATTTTAATAGCATATCGTTGTTTAGTGAAACTCGGTATTGCGTACGACACAAGCTATCGAGGAAGGCCGCGGTTGCGTGTAAAGCAAGCCAAGCTAGTGTTGTGTGTAGTGAAAGATTCCTTTGATGATTTATATAACATAAAAACAAAATATTTCTCATAAAAGTCTCGTGTGTTACATTCTACCCCCCTTAAAATGAATTTCGCCCTCGAAATTCGTCACTTTGTAACAAACAGATGAGGATACCTCTCCCTCATCATATCCTCAAGCTCCCATGTAGCTTCTTCTATTTGGTGGTTACTCTATAAAACTTTCACCAAGTGAGTGGTCTTGTTTCGTAGGACTTTTTCACTACGATCTAGAATCTCTATCGGCTGTTCTTCATAAGAAAGATATTGCTCCAGCGGTACAACTTTTGAGCTGAGTACATGTGAAGGATCAGGTATGTACTTTTTCAGGAGAGATACATGGAACACATCGTGTACTTGATAGAGATTTGGTGGAAGCGCCAATCGGTAAGCTACCTTCCCGACACGATCCAGTATTTCGAAAGGACTGATATATCTAGGGCTCAACTTCCCCTTCTTTCCAAATCTCATGACCCTCTTCCAGGGAGATATTCGTAAGAACACTTTATCACCAACTTCAAACTCTAGGTCTTTTCTTCGGTTGTCGGCATAACTTTTCTGTCGACTCTGAGCTTCTCTTATGTGTTGTTGAATAGATATGACCTTTTCTACCATTTCATCAATGAGATCAGGTCCTAATAGATTTCTTTCCCTAACTTCATCCTAGCAAGTTGGAGTCCTGCATTTCTTTCCATAGAGAGCTTCATAAAGAGCCATCTGAATACTAGAGTAAAAGCTATTATTATAAGAAAATTCCACCAAAGGTAGGTGTTGATCCCAACCACCTTTGAAATCCATATAGAAATCTCTCAATATATCTTCTAGAGTTTGAATTGTTCTCTCAGACTGACCGTCTGTCTGAGGATGATAAGCAGTGCTGAAACTCAAATCGGTATCTAGAGTATGCTGAAGACTTCGCCAGAACTTCGAGGTAAATCTCGGATCCCAATCAGATATAATAGAAAGTGGTACTCCATGCAATCTTACCACTTCCTTTACATATATCCTGGAAAGATGATCTAGAGAGAAATCCTCTCTAATAGCAATGAAGTGTGCAGACTTTGTAAGACGATCAACTATGACCCAGATAGCATTATTGCCTTTGGATGTTTTAGGAAGTCCTGTGACAAAGTCTATAGTGATGTTTTCCCATTTCCATTCGGGTATGGGTAATGGTTGTAACATCCCCTTAGACTTCTGTCTCTCAGCTTTAACTTGCTGGAAAACCAAGCATCGAGATACATATTCAGCAACATCTCTTTTCATGCCATCCCACCAGAAGTACTCTTTCAGGTCCCTATACATCTTCGTGCTTCCACGATGAATAGAGAATGAAGAACTATGAGACTCATCCATTAGCTCCTTCTTTAATTCGGGGATGGGAGGAACACAAACCCGATTCCTGAACTTTATTATCCCATCACAATCAAGGTTGAATTCAGGAACATTTCTCACCTTCTTTTGTAACTCTACATCTTCTTTCTGTGCCTCTTTAATCTTCACATGTATAGATGGTTGAACATTCATTTGAGAAAGATATGATTTTCCCCCTTCCATTATAATTCCAAGATCCATCCTTTGTAAATCCATAAATATTGGATCTTTTGTAATCCTCATCATGGATAAACTGACATGGTCTTGTCAACTAAATGCATCTTCCACCTTGTTTGCTTTCCCAGGGTGGTAATGAATTGAGCAGTCGTAATCCTTAATCAGCTCCAACCATCTTCATTGACACATATTCGGCTCCTTTTGTGTGAAAATATACTTTAAACTTTTATGATCAGTATAAATATCACACCTTTCACCATAAAGGTAATGCCTCCAAATCTTTAGTGCAAAGATTAACGCAGCTAACTCCAAATCATGAGTTGGGTAATTTTGCTCATGGATTTTCAGCTGTCGTGAGGCATAAGCTATCACCATATCATTTTTCATGAGAACACATCCCAGTCCCTTCTTGGATGCATCACTATAGATGACAAACCTTTCTCCACTACAAGAAAGTGTGAGTATAGGTACACTGGATAACCTTATTTTCAACTCCTTGAAATTCTCTTCACATTCGTCCGTCCACACGAACTTAACTCCTTTTCGAGTCAACCTGGTGAGTGGATTAGATAATCGTGAAAAATCTATCACAAAACATCGATAATATCCAGCCAAACCATGAAAACTTCAGATCTCAATTACTGTTGTTGGTCTCGACCATCTTTCGATAACCTCTGTTTTTACTGGATCCACAAATATCCCCTCTTTTGAGATTATGTGACCCAAAAATGCAACTTTTTGAAGCCAAAATTCACACTTGGTAAATTTGGCATAAAGCTTCTCCTTTCTCAGGGTCTTCAATATAATTCTCAAGTGATCTTCATGTTCTTCCTTGCTCTTTGAATAGACAAGAATATCGTCTATAAAGACTACCACAAATTGATCAAGGTAGTCTCTAAAGACTCTATTAATCAGATCCATGATGATAGCAGGGGAATAAGTAAGACCAAATGGCATCACTATAAATTCATAGTGTCCATACATTGTACGGAAAGCCGTCTTTGGTATATCCTCCCTTTTGACCCTTAATTAATGATACCTTGAATGAAGATCAATCATGGAAAAGTATTGAGGTCCGCGTAGTTGGTCAAATAGGTCATCAATGCGTGGGAGAGGATATTTGTTCTTGATAGTGATCTTGTTAAGTTCTCGATAATCAATGCAGAGTCTCATTGATCCATCTTTCTTCTTAACAAACAGAACAGGTGCTCCCCAAGGTGACGCACTAGGGCGTATGAATCCCTTATCAATATTCTCTTGGATTTGCTTCTTCAATTCCTGCAACTCAATTGGGTCCATTCTATAAGGTGTCTTTGAAATAGGCAAATCACCCGGTACGAGTTCTATTGAAAACTCAACTTCACGATTTGGTGGAAGACTCGGAAATTCCTCCGGAAAGACATCATCAAACTCCCGTACAATGGGAATATTCTTAATCGTGAGTTCCTCACCAACCATTTGAGATAAATAACCCTCATTTAGTGGAATCAAGACCCATAAGATGGAAGAAATTTCTACTGGAAGGTTATGTTCATCCTTGCATCGATAGATGATCATAGATTGATCTGGAATATGAAATGTGACTTCTCTTATTTGGAAATTGATATGAGATCCATATAAAGAAAGCCAATCCATGCCAAGAATCACATCAAATTCCACTATAGGAAGGATCACAAGATTTGCAGGAAGCACTTTCCAACAAACTTCAATCGGGGAAGAATTATAAACTTTTGATGCGACTGTTGGGCCATTAGGTGTTGTCACAGCTAAATAAACATCTAATTGTTGAGTTAATATGGTGATATCCTTAGAAAAATATTCAGAAATAAAAGAGTGGGTGGATACAGAATCAAATAAAACATTTTCTACTTTAGAGTGGATGGTAAGTGTACCTTTCACCACATCGTTATCGTACTCCACATCGCTAATAGAAATTGCATGTGACTTTCCTTTGTATTTAGCCTTAATATTTTGTTGATGTAGATCATCATAAACAACCCTTGGATTAGGGAATTTATTGGCATAATTCCCCATCTCCTTCCACTTGAAACATTGAAGTGTAGTAAGTTCATTCTCTGTGTCCCCTCCTTTGTTTTCATCATTAGACATCTTCTTCCCATCATTTCAGCATTCAAATGCCTGATGACCTTCCTTTCCACATTTGAAACATTTACTTGTCCCTTTAAGACAACTCCCTCCATGTTTCTTTCCAAACTTTGAGCATAAGGGAAAGCTCAACTTCTTTTCAGTGTGCTCTTTATATTTTCCTTTGAATTCCATTTTCCTCTTCTTATCAAACCCATATGACTGATGGGTTACTCCAATCTCCATCTCGACTTTGAGAGCACATTGAACGATTTCCTCGTAGCTATTGAATTCCCTTATGGATAATGCCCTTTGAAGACTTGGTTTTAAGCCACTAAAGCATCGATCGATCTTACTCTCAGGTTGGATAATAATACCAGAAGCGTACCATGCAAGTCTTGTAAAATTTGCTTCATAGGTACCAACAGATTCATCATCCTTTTTCTTTAGTTCAAGAAACTCTTTCTCCATCCTTTTTAGGAGAATACGTGGGAAGTACTTATTGAAAAATAAGCTCTTGAACATGTCCCATTCCATGGACTCAATTTCATCCCTTTGCCTCGTAGTATTAATATGATTACACCATTGATCAGCATCTCCTTCCAAACGATACACTACTAGGATGACTTTATCATGTTCAGAACATTGAAGAACTGAAAATATCTTTTCAGTAGTACTAATCCATTGTTCAGCAACTAATGGATTAGTGGACCTGCTGAAAGAAGGTGGACGCTGCCTCATGAAGGATTAAACAGAATGTTGCTCCTTCCTTTTCTCGTTTGGAAGTCCTGCATGATTCATAGCTTGAGAAAGTTGTGTGAGCATGGCTACAATATTTTTCATTCCATCTCCAATAACGTTTGGTTGCTCAGGGGGACAATCATTGCATTGCCCGTCGCATTCCGCATTAACACGGTTCCTTCGAGTTCCAGCCATTGACTAAAACCAAGAAGAATAGTGTGAGCAACACTAATTATAATAGGAAAACAACACAATCAAGAATAAAATTTCACACTTAAGGTCTTATCCTAGGTTATTCATGGTCATTTCTAAAACAATAAGATTGTGTTCTATGCTTAGACTTTTCCTTGGGGTTATTACTAAGGATTTTACATCCTAGTTTCCAAAGGTTGACTATACCTTTCCTCTGATACCAACTATAACGACCCATACTTTACATACATTGTTATTACATCAGAATTGAAGCATACTTATTGCAACATATAAAAAAACCACAAAAGGACCGTATAGGTATAATTTCTTTAGAAACTGGGAAGCATAAACAACTGGTTCATAAAACATCTACATTGTCTCCCATTTATTTCATCATATCAAGAGTCCCTTTTGGCATATCCTACTTAATAACCTTATTCCTGACCTGGGGAAAAGAAAACATACAAAAGGGTGAGATGAAATGCTCAGTAAGGTTAAACAAAAGAAATATCAATCACATCATATTCATAAGAACATAACATTTTTGAAATCTTAACCTGCAAAAGAAATCTTAATTTCATAAAATGGGATAAATCATGGCAGTGAAACGTAATCACTATAATCGTAACTTAAAACATGAAACTTTGTGGCATACACACATAATCATAGAGAATCATTTCTTATTAGTCAAGACTCATTTCCAAGACTTTTTTAGTGGACAAAGTCCATTTCTGAACCGAGTTCACTCCTCGTTTCAGTCCTGTTTCACTGAACCGGTATAACCTACCATTCCATCCATGTCTATCTCATGAGATATAAAATCTTTACCCAATTCATCGGAGGGAGATATAGGTCCCACCCATCTCATAATGATACCATTCTTATGTGTTCCACAAAATCATAAATCATACATCATCGCATAACCCATATAGTAAAAATGGGATTCTTAAACAACATGACATCATAAAACAATTCATATAAAATAAAGGAATTGATAAAAATAATTCCATCACAACATAATCAAATCAATGTAATAATAGGGATAGAAACAGAACCCTATATTATCTTAAATGGAAAATAATTTTGATAAAGCACTTGAACTCCATTCTTGAGGAAAATATCCTTTCTACTTCAAAAACACTTTTCCTTTCTTAATATGTCATACAATTCTAAACTAAAAGAATTTGATTAAAAATACACTTGAAAACTTGTAAAGTAATCTTCTTGGAAATAATGTTTTAAAAACTCATTCATGTCGTATAAGTTAAAAAAACATTCTTCTCGTACTTTTGTCGGAAAAGTCAAAAAGTACCTCGTATGAAAAACGACAAAAGATTCATTTCATATAATTTACTATAAACTCAACAAAGGATAAAAATGGATTTAAACAATTGTAGGTGGATGTAAATAATATTACATATTGAGGATACATGGATTTGGATGATAAAATACACCTCAGTAAATACCAATGTTTAAACAATCTCGGATAAAAATGAGATTGTGATATTTCCCTTACCTTAGGTCCGATTTGCTTCGTAAGTATCCAAACCTCCTGTATAATGATTTAAATAATGTTATTGACTTATTATATAATCATAGTTATTGTTATTATATCATATATGGTCATATTATTAGCTTCTTATTAGTAATATTTCATTACTACTTGTTATTCGGGTGTTTATTACTTTTTGTTCTTATGCGTGTTTGTCGAATAAATTCTTATTATTCTCTTTAGGTTATAGATACCTCATTTACAGAATGTTATTAGTGTAATATATATCTTATTAATTCATTCAATTCGTTTATATAATCATTATGCAATGAAGATCATGTAGAACGAATCACATCACATCGTGGAGACGGTATTCTGTACGTATGCACGAGCGATGATATCGTTCCCATGATCGTGGAATTTTATTGGAGTGTATGTATACTATTTCAAAATCAATATCACTTTACAATAATCATATATAGTCATTATTTACACCATTATACCCATACAAGTAAGGTGGTGGTGGAAAATAGATAACACCACGGCGTGGAGACGATATTCCGTATATACGCACGCGCGGTGATTTCATTTTCCGTAGGATGGATAAGAGGTGAAATAGGGTTGTTTCATATTTATAATAACATATCAGTATATAAGTGATAATTATTTTATTACCTCATAATGAAACAACTAAAGAATAGGTAGTAGAAGAAGAATGGAACTTGAAGAAAACGGTAGAAGGTATTACCTCTTTCTCCAAGTGCCTCCTTTAAACTTTCTCTTAAGGCACTAGAGTTGGTCTTTTGATAAGACCAGTACCTCTAGTAGGTTTCTAAGGAAGTGGGGAAGTGAAATGGGCAGGGGTTGTCCAATCTTGAAGGCTCAAATTGGTGTGAGGAAGAGAGGGAGGAGGTGCCCTTTTATAAGGGAGGAGAGGGGCACCTTTGGAAATATAAGAAATATTAGTTTATATTAAATCCCAAACCCACTTAAAAACTTCCAAAATGACTCATATCGGAATTGTAGATGAGATAGGGTTTTAATATCATCAACCAATAAAATTTAGACATGTTAGGAATTTATTTTAAACATTATCAACTTGATTTATCCTTATTTATCAATTTAATTTTATTTGTGATAATAATATTATAAATTTTAAATTATTATAAATAACTACATATGTGTTGTGAATTTTCCATAATTTGACACTTCATGACATTTTAGACCATATAAATTTTAATTTATAATTTTTAAATATTTTTGTGATTTTTAAACAAATTTATAATATGTTATTTTTATAAAATAACAATAGTGTCAATTTTGACACTATTCATTTATTTGAATTTAAATAAAATATATACAGAAGATATTTTCGAAATAAAAGCTTTAATAGATTCATAAAATGTCATATGTGTCTATAAAATTAGTGTATCACATTAAATAGTTCATATAATATTTATTTTAAAATTTTTAAAACAATTTATTTGATATTTTAATTATTAAAATAATTTCAACATCACTATTGTGTCATAATTAATGATAATTATTTAATCTCTAAAAATTATAAATAAATTCTTATGATGTAGATAATTGTATTATATTTCTGGAGACTATTCATGTTTGAAGTTTCATTAAGTTTATTACCAAATTAAAATTATTATACTTATAAGATTTAAGAAAGTGACATGTTGTCACATTCTTTGGTTTTAATAATAATTAAATTATTTTCATGGAAAAAAGTCCATTAAATGAATCTAATCAGACCCTTAGGTGATATGGGTCGACTTTTAGTCATCCAATAGGATTGTGTCAGGTGTTAGGGTAATTTTATAATCTTATATTTACCCTTAATTACCCGATTTACCTTTAACTATGGTAAATAAAATTTACCGTAGTTACTATTCATAATGCCCAAAAATAAAAAGTAGTATATTAACATAATTTTGACCCACTGATTCTGAATATAGAATCTATTTTTCAAAATTCAAAACATATAAGTTGCAGTAATTAATTTAAAATAAATCCCGTTGTTAAGAAAACGAGTTTTAGAAGTTAAAACATTGCCAAAGATTGAAATGTTTTTACCTATGAATTCAATGTGAAATTAATGATAATGACATACATTATATTAAATGGTAAAAATATATTTTATTTATACTTTAAAACCATTCAATATTATAATTTATCCATATAAATTATCTCAATGAAAAAATGTTGTTTTTAATTAAAATTAGCGTATTTTTACTATTCATCCAAATATGAAAGTTATCATAAAAATATCAAAAATTTATCCAAAGTAAATTTTTATACCCTGATTCAAATTAAGATTTTTATTTTGTCAAATTGAACTTATAAACATGTCAAAAAGTAGATTTAATGTGGGTGCGCCATCAAAAGGCGGCAAAACTGTATTTTTTGAAAAATATTTCTTTTATCCAAAAAACTGATTTTTCTTTTATACCTCATTATAGAAAATGTATAAGTTGAATTAAAATGTTATAAAATTAAAAATTCAGTTAGTACTATTTATGACGGCTAGTTTTAATAATATTTTAATAGCATATCGTTGTTTAGTGAAACTCGGTATTGCGTACGACGCAAGCTATCGAGGAAGGCCGCGGTTGCATGTAAAGCAAGCCAAGCTAGTGTTTTGTGTAGTGAAAGATTCCTTTGATGATTTATATAACATAAAAACAAAATATTTCTCATAAAAGTCTCAGGTGTTACATGATGTTTCATTTTTATGAATTTCCACATTCCAAGTCTTTTTTTAATGCTTCTTCTCATGATTATAATACTATGCCTATGTTTTGATGATATTGATTATTCTAACCCCATGTTGTATTATTTCATTTTCTTATATATCATCTTACTAGGCTTTTATATCACCAATTTTTGTTGTATATCCCCAGGTGACTAGTTGTACTAAAGAGAATTCAAGGGCCAATAAGAAGATAGAGAAGAAGAAATTAAATAAATGTTTTTGTTTTATGTTGTAAATGTTATGTATGGTCATAGTTTTCCAAATACAATAAACTTTTTTATCCTAATTGTGTAATGTTTTTATGTTTTTATCTTTAAAATGATGTAAGAGTAATGTAAGAAAAGCAGGGTTGCTATATTTCCCCTATAAATATGCCAAAAAAGGTGGTAAAGATTGGTCAACATAGGGATGACTAACCCAACATGATTACCTCCTACCGGGGAAGTCTCCATCATGAAAGTGGAGACCCTAACTACAACATTTTACTTTACCAGGAGTAAGAACCTAGTTAGGTATATTATAAGGAATCCCGCCAGCTGAATGACCAGATCAACCCAAGGGATAACCTCCCATCCCCATTATTTAAATTTCTCTTCATTAACCATAAGATAGTAAGTGAACTCTACACTGTGGGAGTCCATAGTAGGATATCACTTTGTATTCATGTATTTCATATCAGAATGATCCTTCTTGAGGATGTATCCCACCCACATCTCGAACAAGATGCCCACCCCAAGAAGTGGTGCATTCAAGAGGGCCTCTTCATCTAGCCTGATCAGTGCTTAGGATAGTGGATGAGTCCTATCTAAATCATCCCACATGCATAATGGGGAAGAAAAAATCATAAATATCTCCTAATATGGGGGAACTGTAGATCTACTCGACATCCTAGATATCGATACCCACCTCACCATGTGTTAAGTGAAATATGTTGGTGTTAGGGATCTAGCAACTGAAAAAGTCTAAAATCAGGCTCTTATTGCAATATGATTTTTTTTGAAAGATCTAGATGGCCTCATACATCCTTGTATTATTTATCTTTGTGTAAAAATCCTAATAAATATATTTTACCTTGAAGGGCCGACCCCAATCCATCCAACCACAATCTCTTGGTCAAAATTCCCAATTGGAAACCCACCCAAACTTTTGATAGGAGGTGAACTTACTCATTATAGAATATATGTATGAACATAAGAATAAGGTTTGTAACTATTCTCATAAAATTTTGTGGGAATTAACATCAGTATATGCCCACCACATGCTCCTTATCGGTGAAAAAATGTCCCACATGAGAGATATTCTCCCAAAAGGTGTTATGGGTTTTTAGGACCCAAGTGGACGGTATGTATGTTGAATTTTGTGAGGGAATGTGAGTGTCATTGGTAATACCAAACCAATAGAAGGGAAAAAGTAAGAAATGGGTTATTCCCCAAGTTTTTCTCCTATAAGGTCTACTAGGATCATCTGAAATGACCCAACAACATGGAAAAATTCAGTATCCATGCTTACCACAATAGCATCTGAGTGAGACATCACTACCTTAGCCTATTTATTTAAAGGATTGTGGGAATTACTACGAGTTTCCGAATCCATCTGAACAAAAGTATGTGGAATATGTAAAACAAATGAAAGTAAATTCTTGTCAAAATAAATGCATAATTTTTGAAGCGTCATGTGCATCACATGAATCATCAAAGAGATTCGCAATCAAATAAAGGAATCAAAAATCACAAGGATAATAAAGATCTCATAGTCCATAAAAACCTATAATAGATCTCACAACTACTCAAATAGTCATATGACCTTAACATGGTCACGTGATTCACATAATAGTCGAGTGGTCATGCGGACGAGCCATTAGATACTATGAAACCTTCAATGAAAACTGTTAAAGACCATACCCAAGGTTTTACCAACTAATGAAGATATATTCATTGTTTTTTTGAATAAATTTCTAGAAAAAACAATTCCAGTGAAGAAATTATCAAAAAAATAGTCTTGCATATGGATCTTGTGATCAGTTATTACGGGAGGGTCACATGATGAAGGTAGATCACAAGAGATATGAGAGTTGGATAGATGGTGAATGTTCTTCCCTCTTCTCCCCTATTTATAGGGAATTATGTGGAATAACAAACATATCCTAGATGACTAAGTGTCACATAGGACACCAATTTATGATAGTGCCAAAACCTCAGAAATGCATATACATTCCTCAAAACCAAGCCCTTTTCCCCACAGATGTCACTATTAATGGGGCAATCTATTGGATTCCACTAATTGAGAATCAAAAAAAAAAACAAATATATGGATATGAGTTTTATTTTCCTAGTAAATAAAAAGAATAAAAGGTAGCTAAGACATGATGATCTCATAACCTATAAAAAGGCCACACGATCACATGACCTTTAGAAGGCCCTGAAGACACTTCATTCCCAGTGTATAACCTACAAGGAGATCACAAAAATCCCCTTTGACAAGCCCAATGTTTTCTTGTGAAGGTGTAAAAGGCATTCACTAGTCATAATATGGCTTATGGATGAGTTCCTACAAATCACACAACTTTTCAATCGGTTTAAACCTAACAAACCATCCAAATATACTTGTAAAAGAAGGAGAAAAATATCCATAAGATGAGATACTTTTTTTGTTGTAAAACTTCATGTGATGCACCCATGTGATTAACTAGAGGCCATAGAATCCCTAGAGAAATTTCCTCCCTATCATGCAAGATCCCACTAGCACATCACCCTTATCATGTGAAGGGACTCAGACATGTCCAAGTGATCCTACGCTCCCCCTTGGTCTCTAAATACTAACAGAAGAGTTATCTATGTTAATGCTCGTGCATCACCAAATGACCCTTTATTGGTCACACAATGCATCACGAATAGGGATAGTGATTTTATTTGAAAAAATTAATACAAACTCATGATATACCCATCTATTATAAGATAAAAAAGGAAATAAAAAGGAAATTATGAGATATTATTATATAGGGAATATATGTTGATCTTATGTGAATGGGTTCATACAACCCGAGCGATCATTCTTGATCATGCGAAGTATCCCTTGACAAGTCATATCAATCTTGAGAAGACCCCCTAGTAATCCACTTTTCTCTCATAAAAAGTATCAGACAAAGCATATCAGATCCTAAAAAACCCTTTCAATAGGTGTTAGAATCTCATGAATGTCACTAGACATATCAGCCTGACATTGTGAAATCCCTTTGGAATGTACACATGATTAGAAAATACCCCTTTTATTGGATAAAAACCAATAAAAAATCATTAATGGGACAATATTACAGTCACTAAAAATCATACAATGCCTAAAATAGGATTTCAAAGAGTACATGACACAAAATAGATTTACCAACTCCATCCTAGATTTATGAGATGTGCACCGCACAAGGAATTGTATAGTTAGGGTATTGAGGCCTATAACCCCCCCCCCCCCCCCGAACAAAAAATATATTTGGACCCATGTATCGGCAAACCCAGGCATCAGAGAAGTCTTTTTGAAGCGGCCAATCTCATGATCACAATGGTTTTGTGCCAGGTAAAATATAAGGAATGTCCTAAGTGATATTGATGTATTCATGGTCACATCATGTGATCGCTTAAGATCATGAAAAGGACTTCTAGAAGATTATGAAAATTACATCTCACACATATTCTAAATCACACAAAACATAAAACAAGCTAACACTAAACAAATATAACAAACATATGTAATAAAAAATAGAATAAAGATAAAAAATGAGAGACTTACATGAAGACAAATTCAATTATCCTCATTTTATTCACATGAATAATATAGATCATACAAAAACACTATGACATGTTGACAAAGTTATGAGATGTTTCCTCAACAGACCATTTGGATCATTCAATTTCCTTCAAACATTTCAAGAAGGTCACACGGAACCCTTCGGGAATGTCACCCAAGTCTCACGAATCCATTCGGGCTTGACATTTAGATATTGAGACATCTCTAGACATGTTTCACAAGTTTTGTGGTGATACAAGTGTGTGTTATATAGGTCTCACAAAACCCTTTGAGATCACCATATTGATCTCATGAAACCCTTCAATCATGTCATCTAGGTCTCATGATAATACTAGGACATTTCATCCAGGTTGCACGACGCCCTCCAGACATACCATCTGAGTCTCGTGAAGTCACCTAGGTCTTAGGACGACACCAGGACATGCCAAAATAGATCATGTGATCTCCCCCATACAATTTATCCAAGATAATTCATTGTCTCTCATATGTATCAACATAGATCATGAAACATCCACCTGAAAAGTTAGATAGGTCATGCAACACCCTCTAGACAGGTTAGCAGAGATCATGCGATAGCCTCTAGGATAATCTAGAAAGGTCTCATGATGCCTTATAGACATTTCATATATGATTATGTGATTGTATCCATATATCATTGGTAAGGTCTTTCTAAATACTCTAGATATGTCAACTTGGATCATGTGATTTTCAGTAGGACATGTCTGGTAGACAACTAGACAGATCTGGCAGACAACCAGAGATGTTAAGAAGATAACCAGGCAATGTCAAGAAGACATCCTGGGACACGATGGCCTTATCCAGTGGGAATATTTGGGAAGACTCAGTGTCTAATCCCAAATATACTAAATTATGATGACACTAATTCCTACTATAACCAAGATATGTAGGATGCCTTTCTAAGGCCTAATATCCTTATTAAACTTCCAAAAGGCTGTTGCAGCACATAAGTAATACTTCTATAATTAGTGATACTGATTACTTTCTATACCTTGTTTCTCAATCCAAGAATAGATCATGTGGGATTAGGGAGTTACAATGATAATATAATTCAAATAAGGGAAACCTCACTATGTAATCCCTAATTACCAGCATAATATGATATATCTTCCCCATACAAGGTAAGCCTCAACATGTATGCCCCAATCAACTGAACTATGTTAACTCTAATTATTTCCATAACCAAGATACATAGAATGACTTCTATAGGCCTAAGTTACATATTATAGATCTAAAGGGTTATCCTAGCACATAATTTTGGCATCCATAAGTAGTGATATTGACAACTTGTTATCCCTTATTTCTCACACCGATCATAGTTCACATCAGTTTATGAAGTTTTAATGATTATATAATTTACATCATAATGTTGTAAAAAGATAGGTAAACTTTAGTATGTAATCCTCGATCAGTAGCATAATATGATATGTACCTAATTATAGGGAAAACTTAGTGTGTAATCCTTGATCAATGACATAATATGATATTTCCACCTAATACAAGGGAAGCCTCAGTGTGTAATCCCTGATCAACTGAACTATGAGAACTCTGCTTGATTCCATAACCAAGATACACCAAATTCCTTCCTAAAGACTGATCTCAAATGGGCATCCAACTTAGTGTAAGTCCCACCATGCATCTGAAATTCTGACCATCAAGACCCAATCACTCCCATGGACTGATCATCCTTCCTTACCCACTAATGGATTGAGAAGTCAACTGAACTATGCTGACTCTGATTCCTACCATAACCAAGATATATAGAATGCCTTCCTATGGAATAAGCTCCATTTGAACGTCCAAAGGGATATCCCATCATGTAATCACATTATCCATATGTACTCGGACTAATTAATTTCCATCCCTTGTTTCTCACACTGATCATAGCTCACATGAGATTAGGGATTTGCAATGATCACATCATTTTCATCATGAATCTCCACCAACTAGGGTAACCTCAATGTGTAAAACCCAATCAATAGTATGAAATAACAGCACCCATATAAGGGTATATACCTAGGGGACAGTTCCAAGGGTGTGATTGTAATATGAAAAATATGATTTCTACTATACCTTGAATACGTAGGACACCTCTTTGAGGTTTGATCTCAAATATCTGATACTAATGTACCCCCATATATTTCCTTTATGTATGATGTTATATACACATGTTTAACAAACTATGTGGGTTTTGATTCCTATTATAAGACAAGATACACAAGACTCCTCATAATAGATCAATCCCATCCTTGAGATATTAGAAACCTCCCTAGATGAAAACAAAATCTTGAGTGCCTGGTTATATGGGTTCAACATATAAGTCGCTGATCACTAGTGAGAAATGGATGAAGAACCTCAGATACATACATATGAATTCATTAATAAGATTACCATTTTTCATATATAATTATTTAACCTATGATCATTTTGTTAGGGTAACTGATCCCATATTGGGATTGGGAAGATATTCTTAAACATCTCTTACAATATTGGAAAAATACCCTATACCCATGGTTTTGGAAAAAAACGTGGGTATAGATACCCCTATACCCATAGTTTTGGAATACCGTGGGTATAGGTGCCCCTATACCAATGGTTCTAGGAGAACCATGAGTATAGGTTGTTTTTAAATACCCATACACATGTTTTTTTCCTAAACCATGGGTATAATGTAATTTCTTAGGACCTATACCCACAGTTTTCCAAAACTATGGGTATATCTTTCCCACGTTATGGTGGGAGAAAAAATTTCGTGGGAAATGTTTTTTTTCACAGGAACACCTATTCCCATGGTTTTATTCCTACAACCACTATTTATATAAATCTATATAATTTAATATATATATTTATATACCAATAAGTGAAATAGTGTAGTGGTTACGTGCTAGAAGAGTAAAGAGGTGGTCTAGGGATTGAATCCCATGACCGCATGTTTTTTCAAATCTATACCCATGGTTTTATAAACCAAGGGAATAGGTTAGTGACACAGTGGAGTGAACCTATACCTAGAGTTTCCAAAACTGTGGATATAGCTCGAGGCTATACTGATGCCTCAGTTGCCCATGATTCCTTGAAACCGTGGGTATAGGGCAGTTTTCCAATAGTGTTAAATATATAAGAGAGTCCTGGAGAAGGAAAAAATTCCCCCCAAAACTATGTGATGAGCCCATACTCCCACCTCTTGACCAATGTGAGTTCCTAAGTGTTGTTGGGTCTAGAACCGCAAAGTACCACCTACCTTTGAAAAGATGGTCCATACCCAGTTATGAATGTGGGAGTTGTTGGTAGTTTACAGTCAATATAATCAAATGGTAAGCCTAAATTGAATGATTATATAATACATTGACCCCCCATAATCAAATTTTTGGGCCTAACTACCCACATCAATGACATGAAACAAAAATGGAGAACCTGATGTGAATAAATATCATTTAACTGCGACATCTCCTCCACATGTTAAGTAGGATAGACTGCCTAGTTCTCATCAAAACATTTTATTCCTATTGAGGAAGACGATATATCATTCACATGATATATATATACTTCCATTAACTATAAAAGGATAATTCATTTTATTGAATTATTCATTAATATCATATCACTCATGATGCACCCAACATATCGTACATCTCCATGAACATATTTCAATATAGTTTTCATCTATACATCAAATTATGTGACACATGATATTCAATAGTAATAATCTCAAGTCTAGGGACCAATACACACATCAATAAATAATAATATACAACGACACATACAACATGTGGAATTCTTATGGGTGGGTCTATTATCATACTCTCCTCTCTTAGAGATTTCTAAAGGTGAAATTCATGAGAAGAAATATAAATGAATTATGTTCCCCTTAACACAGATAAACTATATTATCTATTTATAATCATATGATTTCATTTGATCGTAGAGAATTTATTTAATAATCTCATTATATCACTTTAAAGTTCTTATCATAACAGGGAATTGCTATGACCTTTTAATGTGACATATATTCCAAGGAAATTACCATATTAAATGTTACATAAAATAATAATAGACATGTGATAGGATATTTATTAGTATTAAATATCTTGAATATTATATAATAAAAATCATAAAGTATTTAGTTATAGATGACAACCATTAAAAGACTCTAACTTTCACTAGATCCAACTTATAACTGGTTATTTTCTCATGATAAACATTCTTATTCTAGTGTATGGATATAGATTCTACTCCAACCATGTTCTCAAGAATGTTAAGCTTAATGAAACTTCATCTATTTGATAAAATCCCTCAAGAGATGTGTTAGTCCTAGTGTATTATTCATACAAACCAGAGATGGGGGCTGAATTAGGTGTAGAACAGTTTTACCAAATTATGATTTTCTCTATTACCATTTTAACAAATTTGGACATGAAACTTTGATGATGGTTAAATAAGATGTATATTTTTTCAAATTAACCTACAATACACATAATAAAATACATATACTGTAAGTAAAGTTGCATACATATTTTTATAAGCTACATCCCTTCCTGAGAATCCTACTCCTTACCATTTTTGGGATGTCCAATTCATGGATTCTCCACTAATATATTATTATAAATACAAGTGGAGTTATGGATTATTTTTACCCTAAAAATATATTACCATATTAAAAAGTTGAGTGTGTTCATAATATGACACACATGATAAAATCTACAAAAATACTATAAATTTGAAGGGATCTTTATACGAAATCCCACAGTCTTCAAACTGGAATCACACCAGCTATATATCTAGCTTCTTTACTCTTATTGAATTAGATATATTATTCTTCTGAATGATTTAACTACACCCATATAGATGATCTATTTCATCAAACCATAGAGTCTTCTATTGCCTTAATATCTTCAAACACATCTCATGAAACTCAGCCTATGAAAAACTCACCAAATGAAAAACACTTTGATGGTCTAACTATACTCTTCTATCAAACATTTCACTATAAGTTAAGGTATAAAAAAATAATCACAACACACACAACCTCAACATCAGGCACTATTACCTTTTCTTTCTTCTTCCTCAACTGTAATTGTATAGCTATAAAAATAAACCACATATTCTTCCTCACTTTCTTCAAATAATTATTGATGTATAACTTCAACAAAGATATAAATTCTTATATCTTACTCATTACAACATGTAATAACTCTTTTTATTATTGTCACTTGAGGGTTTATTCTTCAACCAATTACTTCTTTAAGTAACTATGGTTTTCTTCCCTATAGCACATATCTCTCAGTAGTCACACAGGACATTAGAAATGAATCTTCAAATTTCTTTTTTTTCTTTCTCATTGATATCTTTAATCTTATCACATGAATGAGAGGCAATATTAAATTCAATATTTAATTTTTAATTACCAAAAACGAATACAGAGTTTACTTTCTCACCAACATCCAAAAGAACCACTATAGAATACCATTTTGGGTTCCCATGTTTTTTCATGTGTAACACTTTTAATTCAAAGAGTATTTTAGGAATACACTTAATTAAATTGTCATCACTTTTGAAACACTACCTAATGAGTATTTGTAAAACCCCAGACTCTAAAAACCTAGATCTAATATTTATATTACATTATTGGTATGGAATAAAAGAGTTCCCAAAGGATCTAAAAAATTATCATTCTTGGAAGACAATATATATACATATTTTCACATTACACTTGATAACAAAAAGTACAACATAAAAACTCCACGATAAAATTATTATATCTTCTAACAGATCGTTGAAAATTACACATAGTTATCTTCTAGGTTTCCTGGGGAAAGGGAAACAAAATAATGGTGTGATTTAATGATCAGTAAAGATTAGTGTACAACATAAGCTACCACAACCTAAAAATGGAATAAATAGTATAAAAAAGGTAAATGATCAGAATAATTTCATAATTAAATGAAACCGAGGGCATACTATGTCCATAGAAATAAATAAAAAAATGGATAATAATTATTGATATCATACCAATGGAATGAATAATTCTAGACAACATAAACATACTATCAGGGCTATATTCTATGGCATCATACATAAACAGGTAAGGAATATGCCAATACCCTAGATAGTTTTTCATAGGATAACTATCAATGCAATGAGGGAATATTTATATTAGGCACCACTATTTTCTAATTAAGTCCAATTCATTCATCACATGAGTCAATAAGATATTTTAGAAAATTCTATAAGGAACATATTACCTAACAAAGAAAAAATAGAACAATGTCTATCCATGTGATGGAAACCACAAAAACAAATATTCCCCCATTCAATGTAATAATGGTTCTATCTAGGAGAATATTCCAAAAATCAGCATGGAAACTATGGTTAATTATAAATGTAATAGGAAAATAAATAAATATAAAGTGTTGGTGAGGGTAATTTCTGGGTGATGGGTTATTAATAGAAGACAGTAATTGAGTTCAGTAGTGTGAAATGGAAGGATGCCAAAGCAATGGTGGAAACATCATTCATTAGGGTTTGTAAAGGTCATTTGAATTATCAAAATTCATTTTTAGGGTTGTTAATCATAGGTTAATTTGTTCTATATCCACATCCAATTTCCAATATCTAGATAAGAATATAATTTCTTGAAAAACCACACAAACTTTACTTTCCAAAATGTATGATTTTTTGGGATTTAAAACGGCTTCAGTAACATATCAATCAAAATAAAATTAAGGATATAATTTAAAATTGAACATTAAATAATAATAATAATGAGATAATAATGATAAAATAATATCAAAATGATATTAACTGCACTATATAATAGAAAACATGGAGAAAAACATAATCATGTCTTCAAGAATTAAAATTTGGGATAAAGTATCCTTAAAATTAACCCAACTTAGAAGAATTTTATCTAATATCATGTATAATAAAAATAACCATCATAATCACCTATTTCAGAATTTTATTCATACCTATAACCATTTTTAAATTCATTTATAATTATTTTATACATTTATATTAGTTATTTGTTATTTATTTTAAAAATCATGTGTGAGTAATCTTGATGATTTTGAACTAGTTTCATAATAGTGGTGTTGTTATTTAATATTATTCAAAATTTAATCATTCAAAAATAAGAAAAGGAACTATACATGATGATTTATAATTAATTATAATTTTATAATTTAAGTTGATGGTAATTTTGGTTATAATCCTTAATTATGAAATTGACAATGAGCATGTTCAATGTTTTTTAACAAACATACATTGGTATCTTAACTAATTATTTTAATATTAATATTACCATTATAGAACTAAAATAAAATCATTACTTACTTATTTATATTATATATTAGAAAAAATTAAATTCCAATAGTCATCTATGATAGAAATTTTATCATTGTTCAAGTAGATGGTTAAACTAGCCCAAACACGAACACACCATAATTAATGGATGATTATGAAGTGATTTAGTTGTAATATTATTATTAAAAAAGAATAATTACATTATTTAGTGATTATTAGTATGAAATATAACCTTTTTATATAATTATAATAATAATATAACCTATATGGAACTATTAAATAGTATGAGTAAATTAATTTTCCTCTTAGAACACACTTTTGGATGGTTGAATTTACCACGATTGTTTATTGATCATATTATTAATAGGTTATCCAATTGAATTTTATAAAAACATAATAATTTCATAAAAATTTTACTTATACATTAAACCCATTCTTACTATCAATTTTTAAAGTCACTGATGAAGAGAAAAAAATAAAAAATTAATTGTTCTATGGAGGCAGTGGTCCACACGTACTCATGGTTGATGATTTCATTTTCCATAGAAAGGGAGAAATATATCATGTGTTTTATAATTTATGAATCTAAAATATTTTTTTAAATAACATAGTTTTATTAAATTAAATATTAGTAATATCCATGTATGGTGTTTAGGTAAAACAAAACATGCTGCTTTGCCAAGGTGGTAGTCCTCACACACACAAACACACACAAATGCCAAATTTGTTTTCCTTAAAAGAAAAGAATCAAGGTGGTTAATAGATATTACCTTATAATAAAAAAAATTCAATATAAAATCAATACTAATTTCTTTATATAGTAATTAGAGAAATATATTTGGAAAATATATAAATTAAAGGAAATAAATTAGAGAAAATTAGTACTCACGTTGAGGACTCAGACTTTCCCTTGAAGGACTCCTTTTAAAGGGAGGAATTAGGATAATATATTGTGACTAGAAGATTAATATGGTGAAATGGGATTATAGGGTAATTAATAAGGGATTATTTTCAATAAGAAACCAATTTTTTTGTGGTATTTTAGGGGTGGTGAGAGGCTCCTTTGACAAGTGGTGAGAATGACATTTTTGTAAATATTTAAACTTGATATAAAGAGACCACAAGTTTAACATGTAAAGTGGATCTAAAAAAGGAAAATAATTTTTTGGATGATTATATAAGGCTGAAAATATAACAAAAACTCTATTATAAACATATTTTTAACATGTTTTAATCTCTTTACCCCTAAATTTATTATTTTAATCATTTTTGGCTTTATTATGGTGATTAGTTTTTTTCCCAAGTAAATAATTTTTAAGGATAAAAATAAAATGAAAATTATTAAATAATTATTAAATAATGTTTCCAAATTTTAAATTCATTTTATCAGATACAATTTCTATATGTAATAAAAATAAATTTTATCATTAAATCATGTAATGCGTAAAAACTTGTTTTTGGAAAATCTATATTTTCAAGCTTAAAATTTATGTGTAGGGTAAAATAATTAATGAATCTGATTTTGAATATGTAAATTAGTTTATTATAACGTTTATGTGGCTTTAAAAAAACTATAAAACAAAATTTTACCAAAAAAATGTTAATTAAAATAAAAGACAAAAATAGTTTTTGTTGGAAAATATTACTTAAGTCCTTAAAATGATAATCATTGGTTTTTTAAATTAAAAGTAGTATTTTTAAAATATATAGTTTTAAATATTAAATAAAAATTTTACTAATTTAAATTTTTATACAGTTATATGTCTTTCATATACATTTATAAAATTCACAGTTTTCTAAAAACTCTATTTGTCATTATTTACCTAAAAATCAATTATTTTATAAAAAATAATCTTAAGCTAATATTGACATTAAAAATAAAAAAATGATGTTAATTTTGTAAAATTAAAATTAAAATTTATATTTTAAATAAATTCAGGAATAAAATCTCTTTAGAGTGCGTGTTATATAATAGTTTTGGGATGTAGTGTTTTCCTACTATTGTGGGGTCTCTGGTATTACATTATCCCCCTTGAATAATTTTGTCCAAAAGTTTGTTTGCAAATAAACTAATAAATAATATGGTTATTCATTCCTCATAGCTTCCTCAGTATCCCTTTTTCCTCCTTTAGTTTATTATTTATACAAAGGAATTTCACCAGCCAAGTTGTCCAATTTTACAACAATTTTAATCTAGTGTCAGGAATATATACAAGCAATTCATTATAAAATAAGATAGGATCCATCTTTATTACCTTATATGTGAGTATATGAATTGGATCCAACATGTATTTACTTAATACGAAAATAAGGAATAAATTATATACTTTAGAAAAGTTGGGTGACATAGCCAATTGGTAATCCATAAATCCAATTCTCTCTAGAATTTTAAAAGGCCCAATGTACATAGGGATTAAATTACCCTTTTTCCCCAATCTCACAACTCCTTTACATAGGAAACCTTTAAGAATAAATTACCCACACTTAAAATTCCAATACTTTACTTATATTTTTAGCATAAAAGATTTGTATACTTTGATATGATTTTTCATAGTTTGAACATTCACAACTGTATCCTCTATAAGTTCTAAGCCTACTGAAAATCCTTTCGCTAAATTATTCCCAACAATTTTTAGTTTTTAATATCTTACAATACAATTCATCACATGGTTCCATCTAGACACTCCAATGGAAACTTTTAATGTATGAAAATCTCACCAGAGGTAGATATTGATCACAAGCTCCTTGGAAAACTATAGAACATGATCTCTGTAGAATCCTAAATTTCTAATGAATTTTTTTACCTAAAATATAAATATAATTTACAATTTTATTTATTTATTTTAATAAAAAAAATTACAAAAATCTGTATCACCAATGTTATTTGCTTACATAATTTTCAAGGAAAATAGAAATTAATTTATTAAAATAGTCTTAGAAAAAGTGTATCTCACAAGATAAGTGAAAACATGTCATATATGGAAAGGCCACAAGGATCAAAACCATGAACAAAGGGTAAAATAGGTGAAACACCTACCGCAATCCTACATGATTCCCCAGTTCCTTCTTATATCCTTTATATATATACTTCTCTTTTATTATATACATAATTATTTTTAAATATAGATTTTTTTTTGATAAATACATACCCTTTACTAATAGTTTTATTTTAACATCCTCTTGGTAATTAATTAATTGTAATTTAATTATTGACCAAGTGATAATACATAAGTACCCTCTCTTATCTTACTATATGGTACAAAAATAAATTTCAAGGATGAAATTTCATAAGGGGAGAAAAAAATAACATACCCGAAATTTATTTCTAATAAATATATACTCTTATGAAATTATTATTAATATAGTATAACATAATACACATAATAGAAGATGAAAATTTATTTAATCATTTTATGATGTTATAATAATACCTGATAAAATGCCCAATATTACAATAGAAAGGATTTTATGTAACAAAAATACAAATCATGTGTAAATATGAACTAGTAAAACTAAAAATACAAAATGAAAATACCCTTATAATAATAGTTAATTTACTAAAACAAACATCATAGGCTTAAATTACCCTAAAAATATTTTTCATTCCATAAAGATTGTAAAAATAAAGATAAGTGTCAAGAAGATAATTGACATTATCCAAGGATGTGTAAAAACCATTATAAGTGAACTAGTGAATGATGAAGAAAGAATGATGTGTATTTATAGGAAAAAAAATATGTTCATTCTTAGTAACATTGTCTAATATATCCAATGGTAAATATGACCAGTAATCAATTAAAAAGTTGTCCATTATTAGTATTGGTGCAATAATACGACCATTGGGATTATTTTCTGATTTTATTTTTATAAATTATAAAATTATTTAATTTAAATTAAAAGTATATTTTATGGTGAATTTATATGTTTAAATAAATTTTAATTTCATGAAATTATAGTACAAAACACTTTTATATGATGATATAAATTAGCGAAGTCCTAAGTAATTTCTATAATGGTTGGAAAGTTCATTATGTCATAAAAGATGTTAATTTTAACTAAAGAATGATTTTATTTAAAATGTAAAATTATCATATTTATATTATTATTTATATAAAATAAATATGATTTTAGATCTATCACATATAAATTATCTAAGAATAAAGTTATGGTAATTTTCTAAAATAGTGGATTTTTGTGGTAAAAAGTTGAAATATCATTTTATTACTAAATACTATAAATATTATGATATAATAATGATATGATATTGTTTTAATTTTTTTAATAATTAATATTTATAAAAATTTACTTAATTAATAACATAATAACTAATTAATTTTATATAGAAAAAAATGCTTAACATTTGAAAACCATGATTTTATCTTTTCTAAAAACAAAATTTATGAGTTATATAGAAATCATATTAGATTTAATTTTTATCACTCTTATAAATTGAATAAATAAAAATGGATTTCATATTTTTAGTTATAGGTTGAAAATTTTATAATAATTTAAATTTTATTTTTAGGAATAAAAAAGTGACCGTAGTAAAAATGGGTTATCACGGTATAGGTAAAATAATGTAAAATGTTAAAATTAAAAGGTAAAAGCATGAGACAACTAAAAATGACATCCTTAAATGGATTTATGATATTTATAACATCCTTAAATAAATACTAAAACTATAACTGTCAACAAAATTCATTGAAATTAATGCCACTCAATAGTAGTTAGCCTTAAATACAAAATAATCATTATTAAATCACTTAAAATGACCCATACTCAAGTATATATTCCCCCATTACCTCCATAATCTAAAAAAATCTTTTGAGAAAAATTTATATCCAAATTAACCTCTCAATATTCTCTCTAAGGTGTTTTTAAGGTTCTAAGGGGGTTCTATCTAGCTTTAAGAAGCATCCTCCCAAGGTAAGGGTCCTTAATCATCCTCTTTCCTTTTCAAGTTCATTACCTTTATTATATTGTAATATTAAAATTTATTTTATTATAATAATTTTTTTTATTACATGGTATTATCTTCCATTTGATATTTTTTAAATGAGATTTTATTTATTACCTCTCATTATATCATTTTCCTAAGCCGTTATCATGTCGAAGTAACGGTTTCCTCAATATTTCTATTTCCATTTTAAGTACATTAATTTGTTATATTGTAATTATAAATTCATTTTCATATAATAGAACTAATATTATTCCATGGTATATTTTTTTTTGATATATATTAAATGATATTTTATTTATTCCCTCTCATTATATCCTTTATCTAAGATGTTATAATCCCATAGCCATAAAACCATCCTAAATTTAGTAATGAAAAGTGTGTGCGATTTTCCTAACAATGAAACCTCTGTATGGTTACTACAAGTGTATATGGTTTTGATATATTTTAAACTAGGGGTAATAACCCTTAAAATTTCACATTGGTATTTGAATCAATCATCACCAGTGGACAATAACGGGCCTTGCTACACACCTGGTTCGACACTTGGGGGACTTTCTTTGGATAATTCACATGAACTTTATGAGCCATAATAAAGGATCGTAATTTATGGATTGGCATTTAAATTAAATTGATATCCCTATTCCAATAATGTAACCTCCATAACTTTTGTTCTTATTCATTTAGTTGGGTCTCTTATCCTCCACATGTTAAGGTTGTTTATTTAAATATTGTGAAATAACTTGTTATTTCCTAAGGAATTTTACCTAGATATCTTTATTGATTATTTTATTGGGGAAAAATATCATTATATCATATAACCCATTATTCTATATGAAATATACATTTAAGATAAACCCCATTTAGGAATTATGCTAAGTGGTTTGTTCAATGAACATTATGCTAATAAATTATTCATTTTGTGATGGATTGCATTGGATTTTATATGATGGGTGGTGCCTATAATTATATATCTCTTTAGTGAACTGGTAGGTATTATGAGACAATTGATATAAGGAAATGTGAGCGCCCTTACCTTTTACGTAATATTTATTGGCACAAGGACTTGATAAAATATTTAAGATGTTTGATATTATGAAATCCCTTAACTACCATATTTATATGTTATTATCATGGAACATATTCCTTGTTATTTTTCAATAGATTTATTTAAGATCTTATTTTTATTTTTTATGGCGTAACATAGTTTATTTATTAATTACACAATGTTTTTCCAATCCAATAACTATATGATCAGTTATTTATATCCAGACACTTATTTATTTTTAAATTTTTTTGTATTTATTTATGATTTTAGTTTTATTTTTTATGGAATAACTAAATTTATTTATTCATTCCATAATTTTTTACCAATACCATCACCATATGATCAATTATTGATAAACTAGATTATATTTATTATTATTTTCATCGTGAATGTATTTATTTTCTCAATTTTATATTTTATATAATAACTCAGTATATTTATTCATACCATAATGTTTTACCAATCCCACTACTATATGATCAGTTATTTATATCTTGGAATATATTCATTTTTATTCTCTCCATGGATGTATTTATGATCTTAGTTTTATTTTTAATGGGATAACTCAATTTATTTATTTATAATGTTTTACCAATCCCATCAGTATATGATCATTTATTGATATCCTAGAATCTATTCATTGTAACATTTTTTATCGATGTATTTGTGCTCTCAATTTTATTTTATATAGAATAAATCAATTTATTCATGTCTCAATTCATTATATTATCAGTTATTTATATCCTAGAATATATTAATTATTATATTGGCTAGGGATTTATTTATGATCTATATTTATTTTTATGTGCATAACTTAGTTTATTTATTCATACATCCATTCACCACGTGTCAAATTATTGATATCTTGGCATCTATTCATTGTTAAATTGGCCAGAAATTAATTTATTATCTCAGTATCATTTTTTATGGAACAATTCAATTAATTTATTCATGATAAATTAACTTACGTTTCATATTATTCCCTTACATATGCTACTATCTCACCCTTTATATTGTTTTCAAATTTCCTTAGGGAACTAATTGGAGTTATACATATGAAAAATGGATTTCAAGAAGAATAATATTTTTTTGCATGTTTTCAAATAATGTAATTTTTATTTATATGTAATGTAAAAATAATTTATATATCTAGTTTCCTAAGGATATTAAACTATTGGAACCATTTTATTGTGTTCAATGTACCATTATAGTAAAAATATCCATCAAATCTAGGGTATTGGAGTTAGGGTAATTACAGTTGGTATCAAAGGATAGTTTAGTAGAAACATTAGGAACTAGATTTATAAGAACATAGTTAGAAAACATGAACCTTGAGAGAAACCCTTAGACACTCTAGAAATATTTATAAATTGCATGAAATAAAAATCATAGGGGTTTTTATGCACTAATTAATTATATACCATTATCTTGAAATGATGCATAATGAAAGGAATAATTATTTACACACCCAAAAATCAATATAGGGATTTTCCTCTTTAGAATGATTATGATACTGGTGTTGGAATCAAAGTATATTTTAGTTATTTTTTGGAATATTATTTTAGAATACTTTTTGTATATAGCCTTAGGTAGTTATAATTTTTCTTAATAGAACTTTGTTAAGTAAAACTAGTATAACCTCATTATATTAACATCTCTAAGGTATTTATTATGTGTCATTTATACAGTTAACAATAAAGGTAATATTTGGGTTTAGTTAGTGTTTATCAATGAGTGAAATTGTGAGGATGGAATTTATTTAGAGGGTTATAATGTAACATTGCCAATTTCCAATGAATGTTTTTTAATATAAAGATAAATACTAAATGAATTTATTTATTTTAATAAACAAAATAGTTATATAAATATTTATCACATAAGTTATTTGTTTAAATAATTTTCAAAAAAAAAAATATAAATTTATTTATTAAAATGATATTAGAAAAAGTAATCCATGCATGACAAGTGACAACCCATAATGTATGGCTTGAAAAAAATGCTTGAACCTACGACCGAAGGGTGATAAGGGAACGATGCCTACTGGTAACCTACATGATTCCCTAATTACTTCTTCAATCCTTTTTTATATATACATCTCTTTTATTATATGCATGATTCTTTTTAAATATATTGTTTAATTTTATAACTACATTACTTCTACTAATAGTTATATTTGCGCACCCTCTTGGTAATTAAGTCATTATAAGTTAATGGTAAACCAATTAATAATATAGAAGTACCCTCTCTTGTTCTCACCATACGATATGAAACTCAATTTAATGGATGAAATTTCATAAGTGGGAAGAATGTAATGAAATAGAAATTTATTTATTCTAAATATATATTCTTTTTTAATCATAGTAATGTATTATAATATAATAAACATACTATAATAAAAAAATAATTTATTTAATCATTTGAGAATATTACAATAATACATGATAAAATACACAATATTCAAACAAAAATAATTTTATATAAGAACAATACACATCAAGCGTAAATATAGACTAGTACAACTAAGAATAGTAAAGGGATATACCCATGAAAGAATAATACATTAGCTAAAAATAACTCTATATGATTTAATTTACCCAAATTATTGATCATACCATACTTTTTTTAAAAATAATGAGAAGCATTAGGAAAATAATGGACATTGTCAAAGGATGTATAAGGACCTTTGTAAGTCAAGTAGTGAATGATGAAGAGAGAATTATGGGGTATTTATAGGGAAATATATCCATTCAGTATCAAGAAAACCATAAAATATGTACTATGTTCATTATTACCAGTAATCAATTAGAATGTTGGGAATTATTATTTTGGGTGTAATCAAGTGACTATTAGGGTTATTTTATGATAGTATTTTTAGAAACTATAAAAATACGTAATTTACATTAAAAATATCTTTTATGATAAATAATTATGTTTTAAATATTTTTTTCATGAAATTATCCTCTAAAACACTTTTATATGATAATATAAATTAGTGGAGTCTTAAATAATTCCTATAATGATCAAAAAGTTCTTTATGTCATAAAAACTGTTAATTTTCAATAAATAATGATTTTTATATAAAATATAAACTATCATATTTAGAGTATTAATTTGATAAAATAAATATATTTTTGAATTTATATCCTCAAAATTAACTTAGGGTGAAGTTATGTAAATTTTCTAAAAAAATTGATTTCTGAGGTAAAAAGTGAAAATACCATTTTATTATAAAATACCATAACACTTATGATATAATACTGATATGATCATGTTTTAAAATTTATTAATACTTATTATTTATAAAAATTTATTTAATTGATAAAATATTACAAAATTCATTACATTGAGAAACACGTGATTAACATTTTGAAAACCATGATTTTATCTTTTCTAAAAGAGCAGTTTTTATGAGTTATATGTGTATCATATTAGAATTAATTTTTATCACTTTTATAAATGTAATAAAGAAAAATTAATTGAATATTTTAAATTATAAGGTCAAAATTATTTAATAATGACAATTTTTTTAGTCACAAAATGTTACCTTGGTAAAACAATAATTACCACAATATAGGTAAAATAATGCTAAAGGTTAAAATTAAAAGGTAAAGGAATACAACAACTAAAAATGACAATGTTAAATGGGTGTTTTAGATTTGTAAAATTGGTAACCAAACATTCCAACATTAATTAGCATCCAATTTTTTTGTAATTAATTCCACCCAATAGTGGCGATCCTTAAATAAAAAATAATCATAATGTAATCACTTTAAACCACTCCTCTTCAAGTATAGATACCCCCATTCCATCCCAACACTTCACACCAAATCCATTTAGAATAAATTATATCTCAATTAACCTCTCAAGAGTCTCTATAAGAAGGTTTTAAGTTTATTATGAGTCTCTTTATAGCTTTAAGAAGAATCCTCCCATGTTAGTGGTCCTTAATCATCCTCTTTCCTTTCCAAGTTCATTTCCTTTTTCATATTGTATTCTTAAAATTTATTTTCTTATAATTCCATCATTTTTATTCCATGGTATTATCCTGAATTTTTTATGTTGTAAATTATATTTTATTTATTCCCTCTCATTATATCCACTTCCTAAGATGTTTCAATATTAAAGTAATGGTTTCCTAAATCTTTCTCTTTCCATTTTCAAGTAAATCACTTTGTTATATTATCTTTAAAAATTACTTTTCATATAACACCAACATTATTATTCCATTTTTTATCTTTGAATTGATATTTTTTAAATGATATTTTATTTATTCTCACTCATTATATCATTTTTATAATCCATTATAATCTTGTAGCTATAAAACAATTCTAAATTTGGGAAAGAAAAGTGTGTGTGGTTTTACTTGAAATGAAATACCTATATGGTTAATATAAGTGGATGTGGATATTGAATAGTTTTACCTAGGGGTAATAAACTTGAAAAGGGATCATTGAGATTTTACTCAATTATCACTTGGTGCATGACAATGGTCCTTATTGTACACTTAGTTTGACACTCTTGGGGGATTTTATTTGGATAATTCGTATGAACATTATGATCCATAATAATGGATCATAATATATGTATTGAGATTTACATTAAATTTATATCACTATACCAATAATTTATCCTTCATCATTTCTTTTTTTGATTCCTTCATTTGGGTCTCTTATCCTTCACTTGTTAAGGGTTTTTATTTAACATTGTAAAATACCTAGTTATTCCTTAAGGGGTTTCACCTAGATATATTTATTAATTCTTTAATTGGGGAAGAATATTACCATACCATATAATCCTTTAGTCTATATAGAATATTAATATAAGATAATACCCATTGATAATTTATGTTTAGTTGTTTATTCAAAAAACATTATGCGTATAAGTTATTTAATTCATGATAGATTTCATTGGAATTTTATATGATGGGTGGGGAATAAAATTATATAGCCCCTCAGTGCTATGGTAGGTCTCATGAGATGACTAAGATAAGGTAATGGGATCATCATTACCTTTTATGTATGTTTTCATGGCATAAGGACTTTAAAAAATATTGAATATATCTAGAATTATACAATCCCTTCACTACATATTTAGTTATTATTATCCTGGAACCTATTCATTGTTATATTGTACATGGATTTATTTAAGATATCAATTTTTTTTTCATAACTCAATTTATATATTCATTCAAAAATGTTTTACCAATACCATCACTATATGATAAATTATTGATATCTTAGAACCTATTCATTATCATGTTTTCCATGGATTTATTTAAGATCCCAGTTTTATTTATTATGGCATAAACCACTTTATTTATTCATGCCATAATTTTTACCAATACCATCACTATATGATCAGTTATTTATATCATACAATATATTCATTATTATTTTCACCATGGATGTATTTATTCTCTCAGTTTTATTTGTTATGGACTAACATAGTTTTTTATTCATTCTATAACGTTTTATCATTCCTATCACCATATGATCAGTTATTGATATCTTAGTATGCATTGTTTTTTATGTTATCTATGGATGTATTTATGCTCACAATTTTAATTGTAATGGAATAACTCAGGTTATTTATTCATAATGTTTTACCAATCCCATCATTTTATGACCAGTTATTGAAATCCTAACATCTATTCATTGTTATGTTCACCATGGATGTATTTATTCTCTATGTTTAATTTGATATAGAATAAATTAGTTTATTTATACATTAGACCTTTAATTATGTGATTAGTTATTAATATAATGGAATATTTTCATTTTTATGTTGGACATGGATTTATTTATGCTCTCCATTTCATTTGACGTGGAATAAATTAGTTTATTTTTTCATGCCTTCATTCATTGTATGTTCAGTTATTGATATCAGGGAATATATTCATTGTTAAGTTATCCATGGATTTATTTATGCTCTCCATTTCATTTTTTGTGGCATTAGTTAGTTTATTTTTCATTCTATAATAACTTCCATTGTAAAAAATTTCCTTACTGAGCTTCTGATCTCACCCATTATATTGTTTCCAATTTTTTCCAGGAAATTTAGAAGAGTACTACATATATATAATGTTTTTCAAGGAGAATAATAAAGTTTTTTATGTTTTAAGACAATTAAATTTTCTTTTCAATGTAATATAAAAAATCATTTATGTATTTAGTTTCTCGTGGATACTGAACTATTGAATCCATTGTATTATGATCTGTGTACCATTGTAATAAAAATAGACACTGGATATAGGGTACTAGAATTCGGGTTATTATAATTTCAACATGTCTTATAGTGACTAAATAGTTATTTCATACTACTATTCAATTTAGGTATGATAGGTTGTGCTTAAATATACCTCAGTGTTAAGAGATTTTGGAAGAATCTTCCATAATTTTGATGTGAACTGAGGGTTACAATCAGATATAATTAATAGTGGTTCCCCATGAAGTCTAATAATCTCATTGATATAGATTCAGGAAAGGCACTCAATGGGTAAGTATTCCCTTACTGTTGATAAATGTGAATATTTGTATGAAAATCAATGATTATCCATATAGAATCATTCTTCCTTAGAGTTTTCAAAATTCTAGTGAAAAATTACATTGTAATATCATTCCACTCCCAAACAGGTATTGGTAGAGGTTTCATGATTCCATCAGGATGTTATCGTTCAGTATTTACCTACTATAATACTAAGAATCTAAAAACATAATCTATAATTTCCCACTTCATACTATCCCACCATAAATGTTCTCTTAAATCCATATACATATTTGTACTACCGGGGTGTATAGAGTAATTTAAACTATGTGATTCATCTAATATCTCCCTATCGAGTCTAGGTATGGATGGAGCACATAACCCATTTTCAAACTTTAACACCCCAACTTTATAGATGAAGTTTGTCAATTTACATTAATTTTCTACTTTAATAATCCTTTGTATATCCTTATCATCCTATTGAGAAATTTAATTCTTTTCTAGTAAATATAGTTTAAAAATTTCTTGGAAAATGAATAATGGATTTCCTTTCCTAAAAATTTCCATATCTATCTTTACTAAATCTCCAAATATATGATCTTTATTAATCCTCTCATGGTTAGAACTCTAAGGTCCTTTATACTAAATGCATCAGCCACCTTGTTTAACCTGTCAGGGTTGAAGTGTATCAAGAAATAATAGTCCTTGAGAAGCTCCATCCATCTTATTTTACTCATGTTGAGCTCTTTATGAGTAAAAATATACTTCAATATTATGTGGTCCATATATATATATATATATATCTAATATTTACCTATAGATATAGTGACTCTATTCCTTTAAGGAAAATATTATTGATACCAACTCAAGTTCATGAGTTAGATAGTTCTATTCATCGATATTTAATTTCCTTAATGCACAAACAACCACTCTATCATTATGTATAATGATATAACCCAATCTTTTCTTTGATGCATCACTATATATTAAAAATACTTTATTTCTTGATAGTAATTTCAATATAGTTTTATTAATAAATATCCTCTTTAGTTCTACAAAAATTTATTCACATTAATTATACCATGAGAATTTAATCCCTTAATAGTAATTTCAATATAGTTTTATTAATAAATATCCTCTTTAGTTCTACAAAAATTTATTCACATTAATTATACCATGATAATTTAATCCCTCTACCTATCAACTTGATTAAAACGTTTTCCAATTGGGTAAAATTTTTAAAAATCCACTAATTGTAACCTAATAAGATAAGGAAACTGCATGTCTTGATTACATTCATTGGCATATTCCATTGTTTAACTACCTTTGTTTTTTATGGATCAACAGATATTCCATCCTTAGAGACAATATGTCTAGGAAAAGAAACATCACAGAGCCAAAATTCACGCGTACTGAATTTCCCATATAATTTGTTTTCTTCGTGGTTCTTAAGAATTGTTCTCAAATTGTTCCCATTCTATTCATAGATTTTGAAGTATATCAATATATCATTAATTAATTCCACCATGAAGTTATCAATGTAATCCTTGAATACTATATTAATCATTTCTATAAATTTAAAAGTTATATTAGTCAATCTAAAGGGTATTACTGTGAAATCATAATGTTCATATCTCATAAAAAATTCCATCTTCAGTATATCCTGCTCCACCCTTAACTGATGATAACCATAGAACAAATTGAACATTAAAAAATACTGAGATCCCTGAATTTGATCAAATATGTCATCAATTCATGGTAAAATATACTTATTATTAATAGTTGTGGCATTGATCTCCCTATAATCGATGCAAAATATCATAGATATGTTATTCTTTTTCATGAATAAATCAAGGGCTCCCCTTGGTGAATTATTAGGTAATATACATATCCTTTATCAAATAACTCTGTCAGTTGTTTATTTGACTCTACCAAATACATTGGTGACATTCTATATGTATTTTTAGATAAATAACATGCATCAAAAATGAGTTCAATGGAAAAATCAAAATTCACTCTTAGGTAGATGACCTGATAGTTCCTATAGAAATAAATCAATGTATTTTTCTATAATGGGTATGTCCTATATCAATAGGATGTCTTTACCACCCATAAATATTGTTTTATATTTATATTCTCTCATAATATCAATAAGGTGATCAACTGGAGGAGGGCCTAGGAAAGATTCAGGACGTGAAGTCTCTCCCTTGACAATAAGAGATTCTATTCCCCGTTCACAAATAGAAATTTCCATCAATAAAAAATAAATTCATACATTATTTATTTATAGGTAATCCATAAAATTTTATTTTTCATAACATGGAATAACTTCCCTATTATTTTTATGATTTGATCTGCTCCAAATCGAGCCTCATTGACTTTTTTCTGAGGAATAACCCTATATTTACTACAGGTGTTAATAAGATCCCCATTACTTCCATTAGTCATAATCTCTAAATAATGGTATACATGTAATTAGTACATGATATTGAATTATAAAATACAATTTTTATTAAGTTTTTAAGAAAAATATCCTTAACATTTAAAAGGTTTTTCATAATAATTGTGATATTTAACTAGGTTCCTCTAAATCTAGCCACCATGATTTCTACTAAACTTTCTCTGATACCAACTATAATAAAAATAGTCCAAAAACACAAATTCGAGAGTTATATTACATTATAAATAAAAAATAAAAGAGTTCTCAAAGGATCTAACAACTTATAAGTATTTTAAGACTAGATACATACATGTTTTTTTTTACATTTCACTTGAGAGGATAAAGTAAAACATAAAAAATCTATGAGAACATTATTAACTATTCTATAAGTTCCTTGAAAATTACACACTATTCTCTTCTAAGTTTCTTAAGGAATGAAAAAATATGGTTGAGCTCAAATGCTCAGTTAGGTATAGATTACAATAGAATATATCATAACATAATCATGAGAAAAACAGTATAGGAAAAGGTAAATGATTATAATAATTCCATAATCAAATGAAACTATGGGCATACTATATGTCGATAAATAAAAACATGGATAATAATTAATAATATCATTATGATGGAATGCATAATGCCAGAAAACCTAAAAATACCATTAATGATTTATGATAAGTGATTATACATAAATGGGTAAGGCATATGTCAATACCCTATCTGGTTTTTCTCATAATACCTACTAATGCATCGGTGGGAAATCCATACCAAGAATCACTCATTGATAATTAAGTCTAATGAATTCATCATACGAGTTAATAATAAATCTCATAACATTCCCTAAGGAACTTATTTATTAATTAAAGAAAAATATAATAACAAAAATTTGTATGATGGAAATACAGAGACAAATATTTCACCATTCAATGAAATAATGTGGATATATAAGATAATATCATGGAAATAAACATAGAAACTATGATATGTTCTTAATATAATAATAAGCACCATTTTAAAATAAATAAATATAAGGTTGTGAGGAAGGAAATTCAAAAGTGATGGGTCATAAATAGAGGATGGTAATTGATTTCAGTAGTTTTTAACGGTAAGAGACCAAATAAATAGTATAAAAAATCTTCATTAAGGTTTATAAAGATCATATGAATTATCCAAATCATATCCCACGGGAGTGTATTCTCTTGGTGTGAAATCTTAATCCCAATCAACATGCAATGAGTGAATATTGAGTTGATAGTAAAGTTGATTTTTTAGGGTGACTACCCTTAGGTTCATCTACTTCATAGCCGTATCCTCGTGTCAATATCTAGATAGGGAAGCAATTTCTAAAAAAACCACACGAACTTTACTTTCCAAAATTTAATATTTTTAGGCATTATGATAGTTTAGGTAACATGTCAATAAAAATACCTTGAAGGATATAATTTTAAATAGAACATTAAATACAATTAATAATGATATAATTATGATATAAAATATCAAAGGGATAGTAAGTAAATCATATAATATAAAACATGGTGTATAACATAATCATGTATTAAGGAATTGAAATTTAAAATAAAGAATCCTCAACTTTAACCCCACTTAGCCGAATGTGAACTAGCCTCGTATATAAAAAAATAATTATCTTAATCACCTATTTCATAACCTTATTTACACTTATATTATTTTTTCAAATTCATTTATTATTATTCTCTACATGTATATTAGCTGTTATTATCTATTTTCAATATAGACTATGAGTAATATTGGCCATTTTGAACTAGATTTGTAATAGCGGTGTTGTTATTACTTATTCTCCAAAATTTCATCATTAAAAAATCATAAAAGGTATTATAATTTATGATTTATAATGTTTTATAATGTTTTAATTTCATTCTATTGGAATTTTGGTTATGATCCTTAAAGATGAAATTGCTAATGAGTATGCTTCAATGATTTTTAAAAAACATAGATTTGTATCTTAACTAATGAATTTAATATCAATGTTATCATTATATAACTAAAATAAAATCATTATTTACTTCTTTATATCATATGTTATTGGAAATTAAATTCCCATTGCTACCACTTTAGGAATCACAACTCATTAGAATTTCTCCTTGAAACTCTTCCATTTTACTCTTCCTAGACCCTCTATCATAAATATAATCCTAATGATATTCATATTTATCATAATCCCTTAAAATTCAATTATACTTCTAGTAAAAATTCAACTCCCTAGGGTCAGTTGTTGGAACTAAAATTTGGGAAGAATAAGAACAAGAGGGAAGTCTCCGAGGCTGCCTCACGAAGACCTTTCGTAGAGCCCCATGGCCCCATGCCCACCGCGGAGCAAGGAGGCATGATGCTCCATGAACCCCTTTGATGTTCACGACCCCACCATGTTGTAAAGAGGCGAGAGGCTCCACGAACCCCTTTGATGCTTGAGACCCCACCACGGAGCAAGGAGGCAGGATGCTCAGCAAACAAATTTTATGTTCGTGAGCCCTCCACAGAGCAAGGAGGTGGGATCCTCGGATAGCTAATTTGATGTTCGTGACCCACCGTGGAGCAAACTTTCTCTTCACGTCAAGTGAGCTCTACTTCCTAGTGCCTCTTTCCTATAAATACAAGGCTCCCCTCGATCCAAAGGGATGTATGATCTGACCATTCACCTTTTTAGCTCTCAAATCGCGAAGCACTTCTTTCTCTGTGAACCATGAGCTTATTAGTGTACCATTTTCATTGCGAAGTGCCCCCCCATTGCCTTAATTCAACCCCTCTTCTGAGAGGGATTCCATTCGTGAAGCTCACGGGCCTTCATGAAGGAAGGGGATCCCCACAGGGACTCAGGTCATCGCAAAGAATTTATGCTTCATGAAACACCCTCCATACACACACGACCCACATGATATGGTAGGGTCACTATGCTTTGAAAAGAACAATGCTTCACCACACCTTGCTTCAAGAGGTACCCTTGCTTTGCGAGGCAATGCTTCACAAATGCCTTTCCACTTTACAAAGCTCCTACCATATGCACCTATTCCCTATGCCTAGCCTAGGTGACTTCACTTTGCGAAGCACATCCCTTCACGAAGCCCCTCCACTTCATGGAGCACCAGAGCTTCACAAGGATTCTATCTATAAACCCCTTTTCTCTGCAACTTCTTTTCCCATGAAGCCCTTTAGGTTTGGATGAAGCAACATCAAAGTCTATTGGATGATATTTCCTATTTCATTGCTTCGCCTCATGATTCTTCTCATAGGCATAATAACAACTATTGCTTCTTTTCATGGAAACTCTAACGTGGAACCCCAATGGGATCATCTCTCGACACCCCCTGGTCATGGAATTCCCAATGCATTCCTTCCCTAAAGGGATGGTGGGAATCATTTATATAAGTCCTAAGGGTGCGGTGCACACCCACCTCATCCGAGATGCAGGATGTTAAACTGCCCAACGCCATCATCTTCAGCACATGATATTAAACTGTGACCTCACCCCATGCCTTGAACATGGGGTACCCCATCTCGGACATTATCTACACCCACTGGTCTCCACAAGAGTGAGATCATTACTCACATGGAATGAAATCCTCTTTATCGGAGCGGCGTCCATCCACAGGGAAAGGGAAACAACCTTGGTGTAAACCCCTAGCTTTCCTTGTAGGAAGAAGCACCCATACTCCTCCTCTCTTCCTTGGTTCCAAATCCCTCTCCCGCTAGGATTTGTCACCACCCAGGCCTCCATCCAAGATTAATTCCCAATATACACCTCCCTAGGCTTCTAACCACATGTAAGCCTCTGTTTCCTCATTGGGGTGCGAACCACGCGTAAACCCCTATTTCCATTTTGGGCTGCTACCTGCGCATCATCCCCACTCTACTTCCCATGAATGCACCTTCTATGATGTGATCATCAGGTCTTTGATATATGTTGTTTCTCACACCGAGCATGACTCATGTGGGCTTAGAGCAAGCATTGACCATGAAATCCTCTCCGGGAATCCCAGAGTGTAATCCCCAAACACCCCATGAACTACGAGTCCTTTGATCCTTGCCAAGGTAGGCTATGTAGGAACCCTCCATAAGGTTCAAGCCCACCATCCATTGGTCTTGACCATCCTCACATCGGTTCAACAAACACCCCTTCTGAACGATGAGGTCTTTGATCCTTGTCAAGGAAGGGTATGTAGGAAGTCTCTCTGAGGTTCAAGCCCAACACCCAGTTGCTCTGACCCCTTCACGTCGGTTCACCAACCCCCCTTCACGTCAGTTCTCCCAAACCCACCTGAACTACGTGGTATTTGATCCTTGAAAAGGTGAGGTACATAGGAAACCTACCTGAGGTTCACGCCCAACACTAGGTCACTCTGACCACCTTCACGTTGGTTCACCAACTCCCCTTCCCGTCAGTTCTCCCACTCCTCCTGAACTACGTGGACATTGATCCCTACTAAGGCAGGGTATGTAGGAAGCCTCCATGAGGTTCAAGCCCACCATCTATCTAGTCCCCAGGTCCTCCTTCATGTCGGTTCACCCCCGTCCTGCATGACATTAAACTGTGGACCTCAATCAGCAGTAAGCCATTGTTCCGCCAGTCAGTGGTAAGCCGTTGCACCTACCTGAACTACGTGGACTTTGATCCTTGTGAAGGTAAGGTAAGTAGGACACATCCCTAAGGTTCAAGCCCAATAACCATTGTACCCCAGGTCCTTATCCACGTCAGTTCACCGTCCCCCAACCAACAGGAACTATGTGGGTTTGATCCTTGTATCCTAGATAAGGTATGTAGGAAGCCTCCCTGAGGATTGACCCCGTCTAGAAGTAAGCTGTTGCAACCCCATCCAGCGGTAAGCCATTGTGACCCCATCCAGCGGTAAGCCATTGTGAACCCATTCAACAGTAATCCTTTTTCAACCCACTTCAACGGTAATATGTCTTTAGATGAACTATGTGGACTTTGATTCCCTACCACGAGGATACGTAGTAAGCCTCCCTGAGGTTCAATCCCATCAATCATGTCTCATCCTTATCTCTCCCTTGAGCCTATTTGTTTCGGGAAGGTCATAACCCAACCCAGAGGTTCTATTTCCTCCAGGTCCCATCGATGCATCCATTCTCAAGGGTCATCTCCTCAATGTCCAATAGTCAGAATAACTACAAGGAATTTGATTCCCTGCCATGAGGATATGTTGGAGGTCTCTTCAAGACTCAATCCCAACATCATCGTTATCCTCTAGTCGACTCCATCTCATTATCCATCTATTTCATTAAACCGTCCATCATCCATTCTGATTGTTTCCTGGTCCACCACATCCTGGTGGGATCATGCCACCTCATTCCACATTCCCCTTAAAAACAACTGGGAAGCTAGCCACATGTTGGCCCCAACATCAGTGTTCCCTCTAGGGGTTGCACCCACCTGATCCACTCTAATAAGTGTTCTGATCATCCCGATCCATCTCCTCTAGACATTAAACTTGCGGCATACCCTGTGTTAAACATGGGAAGCTGAGGAAAACCTCAGAGACATGCCTATGGAATATGATTCCCCGCATTCGAAATGGGATGCCTCATGCTTCCACGCCCTCTAGAAGCCCTATAATAAGGGGAAGAAACCCAGACCTACCAATGTTCCAGCATCCAGACATGCCAGTGATGTCCAACATGACTACTCCCCTAACCTAAGGTTGCTGCCCTGACTAGAACTTTTCAAATGTCCCGACCGAAGTAGTGTAATTAACTGGTGTTCATGAAGATATGGAACTAGGAAGAGTTTCACAAACAACATCTTAAATCTATAAGGGAGACCCAGACTAGGTGAAGAGATATGAGGAGAAATCCACATAAGGAAGAACCAACATCCCATCATCCCTTTTTGATGAAGGAGAAAATGTCCCTGAAAAAGGAACAGATGCCGCCCGCCTTTGGAAAGTAGGATTGCGGGGCAACAAACAACATCTCCATCATCCAACAAGATGGATGTGAGTTCCCTAACTAAATAATTGGAAATAGAAATCATGAACCTGACGTAAAGGGATTCTCCTCAATATGGAGATTAGTAGAATTTAAGACATTAGTGGACTAGTGTGTCACCAGATCCAGCTATCCGGCGCCGGGTCTCTTCAAGCAAATAGTGGGTCTGGCGTGAAACTCACCAGAATTTGGGGCAGTCAAAACGTTGGATGTCCTGGTCTGCGATGTTGTCAGTGTGGATCCATCTTAACATCCATAGAAGATGGAATGGCATTGGGGAACTGGTCGTCGATTCCCTTTTTCTTTCAGCACTGATGAGTTAATCTCTCTGCTTTTAAGAAACCAAGCTGCTGTACCCAGAACTCGATCACCACCTACCCACTGATGCAGGGGTAGGGGTAGTACCAGCACGACAGTCCCGCACAGTTTCGCCTCTTCTGTAATGGTCTCAATGACCACGACCGTTGGACACCCCCGCCCCATCTCTCCCTCAAAGTTCATCCAACGAATGGTGATCAATGACATCGTACGCTAGTATGAGGATGAGGGTATTATCCTGACATGGGATATGGCCCGCCTGGATTTAGAGGCATCTGCACCTCATCGTAAATGCCATCCCTGAGGGAAATGTAGAGAGCCCCTGCTCCCCACTCCAACATATAACCATTTCGAGAGCCCCCCTGGAACGTCTCGATGACTCCCTTCCCTGTGCCGATGAGGTAGGGGATATTAGGGTCAGCCCAACCAGGATTCCATTCCAGGGGCTCCAAGCAAGGGATCCCACCAGGCCGTGCCAACACTAGCACCCAGTCTTACAGGCCAAGGAGTAGGTAATCCATGTACCTGCACCATCGACTCTGGTTCTTCTAACCTGACGCCAGCGTTGGACGTAGGCCAAAGAGGATGTCCGCCAAGGGGCATCAACGTCAGCGGTAACTCTGGCCCGAGCCACCGCTGACGCATATCACCAAATCCATATCTATGCTGAGTAGGGAAATTCATACGCCTGACCTAGATCGAGGCCCCAACCACCCCATGGCCAGTCTAGGTCGACTCTCTTGGTCGCTAGCACAGGCAGTGGCCATCGCGGACTAACCCATAGTGATGCCACCTAGTACAAAGGTCCTCCCCTTACAACTACCATGAAGAATTCGGGCCTTCCAAGCTTCCAGGATCTACATAGAGGTCTGCACTATGCCACCTTCAATCCAATTGAGGGTCCTCACCATGATGGTGATGCTCACTACGGAAGTCTCTCCCGTTCCCACTACACCGTATGTGGAGTCATTCCTCCCGCGACAGACTGTTTGTATGGGGAAGTTGCACATATGGTCTCTCTCCAACATGCAGACCCTCCCCATGTCCTCATAGAAGCTATCTAAGGTCCTCCTCACCCCATCAATTAGAGGAGTGAAGGCTGACTTCACTTCACCAGCACCCAGCATGGAGGTCTTACCCGTGTTCAGCTCGACCAGTACAAGGACCCTCCTCATACTGATGTCACCAGGGGAAACAATCATGGAGGTCCTCCCCATGATCTTACCAGTTCTAGTGGAGGTCTTACCCACTCCAACGCTACCCAAGGAGGTCCTCCCCATGTCCCCTTTGATATCTGTCTAAGTGCTCCTCGCACCCCGGCTTACTCAGGTGGAAACCCTCTCTGCCCCAACACTAGTATGGCCGAAGGACCTCCTCATGTCATAAATATACCCTTTCCAAAATATCCATCCAGGGGTAGGAAGGTGGGTCATCTCCTCCATAAGAAGAATTCTGGGAAGGTCAGGACAGAGATCAAACCAATCCGCTTCTCAGACTTCAAAGCAAAGTATGACTCAGTGTGGGAACCCTCCCCTTGCTCCTCTAATTCAAGGGCTAGGGTAAGAATGAGGCACATCATTCTAGTACTCCCAGAATGTGAGGTCTATTGGATTCCTACCTCCCTCCACAAGTATATCCAAGAGGAAGAAAATTTGGTAACCCCATAGGTTATGGTCGTGAAATCACCACCATCGTCACCATAAGAACTCTCTACCTTGACTAGAGATCACAAAGAGCTATTATGGGGACCAATGGAGGGAGAGAAACAATGTGGCCCATCACCAGTAGCCCTAGCCCCAGCACCAAGAACTACGGCTGTCATCACATCATACTGTGATGTGGTGGCTAAGTCGCTACTCTCTTCAGAGGATAGCCCGAGATGTGGCGGTTTGTTAGCTCGCTCACTTTATTCTCCACTATCCAGCCTACCATCCCAACATTCTACTTCGATACCGCTACTGGTTCCTTATCCACCTCTGGTTGATGAGTGGGGTAATGAAGGGAAAAACCCTGAATCTAAGCCAAGGATATTATGGAATATCCTCGCAGTGGAACACTTCCTGAGATGTTTTGGCCCATGGCAGTGCGGAATTTCTGTGTGCCAGAATCTCTCACCCTTGAGGAAGTTGAGTGTTTCTATCAAACCCTCTGGGAAACGTACTTTTTCCTTCTTCATCAGTGAGTGGTTAATCCCAAGAGTCAAGCGCATTTTGAAGACATTGGAGAGAAATTCTGTCTAGTTGATTTGGCCGCACTCTTTGTGGCCCAATGCCCTGAGTCACCAGGTCTCCATAGGGACCTCCAACAACAATTCATTCATAGTTTCAAGGTACTCCACAAGATTATCAAGGAGGCTTCCCCCACCTGCAGATCTATGGATGGGGTTAATATGTTGCCCTCCTCTTCAGTCCTATTCGACGTAAACTCGACTCGCTAGGCGACATTGTGGAAATGCTCCCAGATAGATTTGTGGTCAACATGGCCACCCTATCGGAAGAGGAAAATAAGTTAGAGCTTCTAGATGGGGGCCTCCCCCCTGAAGGCATTCCACAGATACTAGACCCCTCAGGGATGGTTACTCGTCAACAAATGAGCCTGCTGGGTCTCTATACACCAATTGAGGCATTAGTCCTTAGTCGAAATCATGGTAAGGGTAAGAAGCATATCAGATCCTCCAAAACCTCTGACCCATCCGGCTCAGTGTAAAAGATGGAGGAAGACCCTGAAAAAGCTACATTGCATCAGCAGCTTGCTGAACATAAGATGGTGATCTATGACCTCCTCGCTGAACGCGTTGTAGATCGATGTCCATACTACAGTAATCCTAGTCCAGGGTAGTAGGGGTAGGAACAACTTCCCCTCGGTGAGCTACCTCTAGGCGACGCTGACCATCCAGCCCCCATGGACTAGGTTGAAGGCAGAAATTACGGCAAGAGGTCATGGTATGTATCAGCAAACCCTCCGTAACGGTGTGACAATCCAAGGGACCTAGCTCAGGTTCCCCCGGTTGCCCCGAGGGTCGTGCCACCAGCCGCTCCATGAGCCACTAGGCCTGCTTACCATGTTGAAGAACCCACCAACGCACTCATGGTTAGGGATCCCCAACAAGACAGGGACTCCCCGTCTAGATGATCCAATGGCGGTACTAATTGCTCGCCTTGAGGCATTGGAAACACAATAGGTGGCACTCCCACCTAATGGAAAGCCATATCCAGTATGGGTGGATGATATGTTAGTACCCCCAGGTTTTGTAAATCCCATATTATTCCCCTTTAACGAGACAGGGGACCCACCCCAAAACCTGGCCCACTTTACCTCAAGGTGTGGCCCCCTGTTGGGAACTCCAGTGCAGTAAGAAGCCGCCAAACTCTAGTGTTTTGTGTAGACATTTGAAGGCCCTACGTTTTTCTGGTACAACCAACTCCCCATCAAATTGGTGACCAGCTGGGAGGACCTCTATAGGAAATTCCTTTACCAGTTCAACTCCACCATGTAAAAAACGAGTATCACATACCTCTTCATGTGAAACCAGAGGCCTGATGAGTGCGTCACCGACTTTTTCACCCGGTGGAAAGGACTCATGTATTCCCTCAACATGCCACTGATTCAGGATAAATTACTGATGATGTGTGTGGGAAATGTTAAGATGGAACTGGTTCCCTCTCTGATCACCCAGAACTACCCAGGTGGGTTTTGAGACTTCTTTGATAAGGCCTAATGCCTAGAGGAAGATTTACAACAGGCTAAGAAATCACGTTTTTGACTCCTGTAATCCCCACGATAATGGATTCTAGTGTCGATCCCACCGCAGTAGCCCAAATAGAGGCCCCAGGCAATTAGAGTTGTTGCCAGTAGATCCTCCTCTGCAACCTCGTAGAGGCCCGCCACCATTGGCGTAGCCTCCAGCCCAGTAGTGGCTGCCTCAAAATCAGCAAGTGCCCCTGTGAAATGCGCCGCCACCACCCAGGAATGATAATTGAGTTGCACCTCCTCGAAAGGCTCCTCTAGTCCCCCATTAGGGTTAAGCTCTAGGGGCCCCCTTTCCGGATAGGAGAAACCGGACCTACTCATTCAATGAGACACAAGTCCTCGGTTACCTCTACAGTGCCTTGGAATAGGGGATTTTGCATTTGTCTGAGTGTAGAAGACTGGAAGAGGCAAACCTTACTGATCCCCCTAATTACATCCCCTATCACCAGATCTTGGGGTATACTATCATGAAGTGCTATGTGTACAAAGGCAGGCTCCAAGAAAAGGTTGACAACAACATAGTCAGGCTGGGCCCAGCCCCAGCGTAGGTAGGATGCGTCTTTGTGAGGCCAAATAGCAGTAGCAACAGTGAGGGTGAGTTGAATCAGTTTTCCAGTCTCGGATCCCAGAAGTATGATGACTGGATGGATCACAAAACAATCACCCATTCCCATTGTGTCATCTGGGAATGCCTAAATCAGCCAGAGCCTTTAGAAGATGCAGCCACCACTTCTGCATCATCGTCTCAGCCAGCCTTTTCCTCGAAGAGAAAACACTGGTGATGCAAGGGAAAGAAAATTCCCCCCACCGATGCCATCATCATCCCACAATCTCTGCGACTTCATGCCCATAGAGATGGATATCCCTCCCATAATCCATCTAGTAGTGGATGAATCTTCAAGTGACGGTCAATGGTACGCCTTGGTTAACATCGTAGAGCTGGTAAATCCATACATGATCCCTGATGATGAGGAGAGTCAGACGAATACTACCAACATCCCCAATCATCACCTACATTGATGGAGTTGTGGCTATATGGGCCGTCAGAGTGCCTCGATCAGCACTTCCATCCAGGCTGTGCATGCTTCCAAAACAAGGAAATAAACTCATCATAGAGCTCAACAGGCATGACCTTTCTCACCTGGTGGCATCAGGCCTGCCTTCACCGCTACTCGTGTTGCTAGATCAAGCAGATCCACCTCAACCATGTCACGACCAGCCACGCCCTGATACATGCTGGTCGCAGTTGTCTAGACCTCAGCCGGTAGCCACTTTGTAGGCCTCAACCAGTGTGCATTGGGATGTTCCCAGTACTAGTCAGTCGCTGGTCTAGTCGGCAGGCCCCACCATACCTCCTGTCGCAGAGCGACATCCTACAAGCAGAAGTTCACACCTAGCACCAAAGTATGATGTTCTTAAGCATTTTTCCAGTATCCCAGCAAGGCTCTCCATCCTTGAGGCCCTTCTCCTATTATCAGATATGCATGAGGCCTTCACTGAGGATTTAAGAATCCCCCTCCAGTTTGAGAAGAAAGTAGAATCTGCATAATATTTTCATGTTGAAGCGGTCAAGAATGATGAATGACAAGATATTATCTCATTCTATGGAGAAGATGAAGGCTCCCCGATAAAAGGGTCACATTCACCCACTGTACATCACCGTCTAGTTCAATTGCATGGAGGTTCATCACTATCTTTTCGACATGGGCTCAAGAATTAACCTAATCCCGACTCAAACACTACGAATGGTGGGATTGTCTGAAGATGATATGAGTCCCTCTGACCTAATAATCCAAGGTTATGATATGATGAAATAGACTCAAGTCAGTAATATCCATTTGAAGACTTATTTTGGTGGCATATTTTCCTGCACCGAATTTTTGGTAGTCTCCCAAGACACCGCCTACAATGCCTTGATGGGAAGGTCATGGCTCCACCTGCATGTCGAAGTTCCCTCATCATATCACCAGTGCATCAAGTACTCCATTAATGGTCGAGTGGGCATGATTCAAGGTGACTCATCTCCCTTTGCTTCTTGTGAGGCCCACTATTTGGATGCCAACTACTACAAGAGCAAGGGCAAGCAGATTCAGACCAACGAGTTCAAGCATGCCACAGCTGCGACCAACCCGTGGATAGATCTAGATGATTCCTACATCTTTCCAATCCACCGATTGGAGGCTACAACCTCGGACATGGGATAATGCTTCATTGTGTCTGGGAAGAGGGGGGAACACATTCCTAAGTCTAAGCGATGGTGGAAAATGACCTCATACTCCTATAAAAATCATGCTCGGGTGATCCCGAAGCCTCCTAACCCCATAAGGTATCGAGATGTCCACCCCATGGAAACAACAATACGTCATACGTGCTTATTCCATAGGTCTTGAATTAATCATCTCAATCCAACATGCCATTATTTCTTGGACATCATTAAGCATGGCCCCTAGGGCCGAAGGCCTGATAGGATTGGATTAAAAGCCTTCATCGCTATGGTTGTGGTAGCACACAGGTCCTCCGATGCGGTGTCCATTGCCGCTCAGGTAGGTACCAGCCTCCCGTTCTGAATCTTATGACTCATAAGAGACTCTTCCCACTGAGGATTCCCCCTGAACAAGGGAAGAAGAGGGTTTATAGGATGTTTCCCCTTCCTTTGAAGAGGTCATCTCTGCCACAGTCAACGAGTTGGTACATGTGAACCTTGGTAGTGAGGCAGACCCAAGACTTACATTGATCAGTGCCGCTATGCCCCTCGATGAGAAACAACAGTACACAGACTTCCTAAAACAACACCGTGATGTATTCAACTAGATTTATGATCAGATTCTAGGACTATATCCTTAGGTAGCCTTCCACCACCTCGGTCTCCCTACAAATCATCACGGGTTCAAGCAGCCTCCCAGAAAGGTGCACCCTTCTCACAGAGCCATGGTAGAGGAAAAATTTGATAATATCATCATATCCAATTTCATTAAGGAGGTCCAATACCCCAAATGTCTGGCCAATATTGTTCCAGTTAGGAATAAGAATATATAGATTAAATTCTGCATAGACTTCCGGGATCTCAACTGTCACTGTCTGAAGGATGATTTTCCCCTACCTTTGATGGAGTTGTTGATTTACTCTACAACTAGATTCCAAGCCCCCTCTTTCATGGATGGGTACTCTGGGTACAAATAGATCCGAATGACCCCCAAGGACAAGGAGTCCACAGCCTTTAGGGTACAACAAGGCACTTTCTGTTACCAAGTCATGCCCTTCGGTTTAAAGAATGCAGGTGCCACCTACCCACGGGCTATGCATCACATATTTAAGTAAATCCTTTGAACATTGGTGGAATTATATGTGGATGATATGGTGGTCAAATATTTCCATCATCATGACTATCTCAAAGACCTTGAGAAAGTGTTCAGCTTCCTCCATTCCCGTCACCTAAAGATGAACCCATTGATGTGTGCATTCAGGGTCACCTCTGGAGGGTTTCTTGGCTTCGTTGTCAGATACAGGGGCATTGAGATCGACCCAGAGAAGATCATGGACACTATCCAGATGTCTTCTCTGAGAAAAACTCGAGATATTCGAGGTTTCCAAGTCCACTTAGCCTACATACTCTGATTCATCACAAACCCAGATGGAAAGCGTAAGACCTTTTCTTGGGTCATGAATAAAGGCGCCTATTATGAATCCGACGAAGAGTGTTATATTTCTTTTGAGGAGATCAAGCAGTATATACTCCAACCTCTATTCTTAATGACACCTATCTCTGGAAAACCATTGGTCCTTTATGTGACCACCCTGGAATGATCTCTCGACGCCCTTCTCACCCAGAAGAAAAATGAGGGGATGGAGAACAACCTTTACTACCTCTGTCATATGCTCCTCGATATGGATATCAGATACTCCCCCATTGAAAAGAGCTTCCTTGCACTGGTATTTGCAATACAGAAATTGTGACATTACTTGCAGCACCATGAGGTGTAGCTGGTATCTCGGGTAGACCCACTAAAGTACATTATGAACCTCCCCATGTTGATAGGATGTCTTGCTCGATGGGCAGTGATTCTCTAGAAGTTTGATATCAGGTTTGTCCCTTAGAAAGCTATTAAGGGGAAAGCATTGGTAGACTTCCTTGCTGCCCATTTGGCCCTTACTGACCAGTCTTTGGATCTCGATTTCCCTGATGAGGTGATCCTCTCGGTGGACCAAGCCATGTTGTGCTGGCAGATGCACTTTGATGGTGTTTCCTGAATCCCCACTAGTAGGAGGCTTAATAATCCTAGACTCAATAGGGTAGGCTTGGGTATCATCTTTATTATCTCGACACAGGCCATTCTGCCGTACTCATTCCTATTGTCAGAAGGCTGCACCAAAAATGAGGCATAGTATCAGGCTCTCATCACTACCCTCGAGCTGGCCCTCGAGATTGATGTGACCCATTTTCATGTGAAGGGGATTCTGAACTAGTCATCAAGAAGATCAATGGTGACTACGTCTTCAGAAAGACAGAGCTCGTACCATTGTTGGAGTGCACTATCTAGCTAATGGACTAGTTCACATCTCACCTGGAAGTTACTCATGTCCCTTGATCTCAGAACGATTGAGCTGACACCCTGGCTGGCCTAGCTGCATCACTTGCAGAACCCGAGCACGATGATTTGATTATCCACGTGGCACATCGGAGATTCATTGCTCCTGTCTCCCCAGATGATGAAAAATGCCTACAATTGATCCATCTTATCACCAGATCCTCCACATCAGGACCCCTAGATGTAGTGGTTGAAGTGACTCCCAACTGGAGAGCCCCCTTTATCGAATATCACCAAAATGGTTACCTCCCAGCTGATCAGGCCGAGTGCGAGCAAATCCGATGTTGTGTGTTACAGTTTACCCTCTAGGATGGTCCCAGTCATGATCAGATCCTCTACAAGCATGGGTTTGATGGTATTCTCCACCGCTGTATCCAAGGAGTCAAGATTTCTTAGGTCATGCAAGAGGTTCATGCCGGTTTCTACGGTTCCCACCAGACTAGGCCGAATCTATATCACCAGATCTAGAAACTGTGGTACTTTTTCTCCACCATGATCCATGATTTCCTCAAGTTATCCAAGAGATGACATGCGTTCCGAATTCATGCTAACTTTATGCATCGGCCTCCAGAGCCTCTCCACTCCACCAAGTACTCTTGGCCATTTGCGATATGGGGACTCGATGTCATGAGACCATATCCACTGGTGACAGCTCACCAGTGCAGATTAATCCTAATGGGTACAGATTTCTTCTCCAAGTGGTCAGAGGTAGTTCCACTCAAGGATGTCAAGGCCCGTTCCATCATTGACTTTGTGAGTTCCAACATCATCTACCAATTTAGAGTTCCTCACGTCATCCTCACCGATAACGACACGAACTTCTGAGCAGCTGAGATGAAGAAGTTGTACGCTAAGTACAAAATCTGTTCTAACCACACCTCCTGCTATCATGCACAAGAAAATGGATAGATTGAGGCATTCAAAAAAACCCTTCATAACATTTTTCAAAAAATGGTTGGTCAGAATAAGAAGAGTTGGCCAGTCAAGATTCCCAATGCCATCTGGGCTTATTAGACAACGACTCGTAATTCCACCCAAGTGACCCCATATTTTCTGGTGTATGGAACTGAGGCCATCCTGCCCATCGAGATTCAGTTTCCTTCATTACGCACAGTAGTCCATGACCAGCAGGCTCCAAATAAGGTAGCTGAAATCCATCTAGATGAATTAGAAGCACTTGATGAGAATAGGCATCGTGCCCTGCATAATCTTGAAAGGCATCAAAATAAGATAGCTAGAGCCTTAAACAAGAAGGTTCTCCACTGCTCTTTCCTGCCAGGTGATTTGGTATTGGCCCTGAGGACGCCAATAATACCTGGCAGGAAACAACCCAAGTTGGATCCCAAATGGGAAGGACCTTTTGTTGTTCACATGGTTTACCCCAATGGTGCGTACTCACTGGTAACCATGGATGGAGAGAATATAAATCCTCCCAACAATGCAGAGTTCCTCAAGCAATACTTTTCTTGAGCCAGTAGGTTTGGAATGACCCTAAATTATTTGGTCTTACACTACCCTAAACCGCCCAGTCCTACATGACATTAAACTGTAAAATGTTCTGCATGACGTTAAACTGTATGTCGTCCTGCTAGATGTTAAACCGCACCCTTATAACTATGAACAACTTGATTCCCATCCTCATGGGATACATAGGAATTATCAAACATTTCATCTTGTGTTCATACCCCAAACTCTTTTCTTTGACTATTCCCCCCTGGGGTTAGACCTCTTGAAGGATCCTTACATGGCGTAGTGAAGGCTTATTTGGCCCCTCTCATGTGAGGATTAAGGTGATCACACCCTTGGCTCCCTCCTCATTCTTCTAGTATCCCGCGTCCTCACCACATGATATTAAACTACATGGCCTTTAAGAACTACATATAGATTGATTCCCATCCTCATGGGATACATAGAAATGCCCGAACATTTATTCTGTTGGCCCAGCCCAAACTTTAGAATTCCCCCTCTGGTCGGGAAACATGGTATGGTACAGACTTTTTTCCCAATTCTCGTCGAGCACATCTCGATCCTGCCATACGTCCCACTCCCTGGAGATGTCCATCACTTTCACTGCCCTACTTGAAATTAAAATTCATGGTCACAACTATGCTTCACCCACTCCTTTGATTGGGACTATATCACCCTTCACATCCAAAAGGACCCCCGAATGGCATGGATGCTCAGCCTAAGAGCTCTCCTACCACTTCGGGCCAATGACCTTGAGAATGTTGAGCAACAGATTGATATATGTCTCGCATTGCAAATATGGTCAGCAGTCGATGCTCATTTGTGTTCCTGTTTCAGGTCACACTATAAGGATGATGTGTTTCGAACATGGTCAGTGGTTATCCTTTTTCGTTGTCACCACCCCCGTAGATCCCAAACATTGAGTGTGGTGGTTCATCCTGCCCACTGTATCTTTGAGTTTCGATTCCCTTCAGGTGATGCCAACTATTAAACCCTTATATGATAGGGAAAGCTGAATCCTGCTCCTTGTTTCCCACATCGAGCACTGCTCACATAGGCTTAGGAGTTGTGATGAGGTGGTAACCGCACAAGAGGTCATATGTATACAGTTGGCCGGAATGCCCAGCCTCAGGTCCTTCGAACCCTTTGGGCCCCTGGACCAAGTTCTCATTTAGGATTGCATGGTGCAGTATGGACTCATGTCCTCATTCATGTTGGGATATTTCTCCACACCACACATATCCTCCTTAGATAACCCTTTTTTCATTTGTCATCTATTTTGTGAGCACAGGCCCTTCCATGCTCGGCATGACCCATCATTTGGGTTTCTGTCACCCTCTATATCCATAAGGGACCCCGAATGGAATGTACGTTTAGCCCAAGGGATCATATGCCGTTACCAGCTAACGCCCTCGAGTATTCTGAGAAAAAAGTTTATACAAGTCCCGTGTTGCGAATATGGTCAGCGGTTGATGCTCAATTGTTCACCCTCTTCTAGTCACACAAGGGTGGATACTGTGTTGTGAACCTATTCGACAATTTTCCTCTATCATCATTTCCACATTATGGTCTTCCATAGGCATGATGATTCTCCCTTTCTATCCCATGCATATGACATTAAACTAGGAATATACGATCCGAGCTCTATGACCCTAAAATAAGATCACCTCCATCCACACTGCAAGACGTTAAACTGCAAGCTGGCCATGGCATTTTTTCAATGGCCCAGCCTCAGGCCCCTTGGCCTTCTCAGGCCCCTGGCCCAAGTTCTCACTTAGGGTTTTATGGTGTGGTGTGGGATTATGTCCTCATTCACGTTGGGTTACTCGTCGTTCTGTACACATCCCAAGATGAGATACCTTACCCCTATCTTCACCCTCACTACAAGACGTTAAACTGCAAGCTAGCCATGGAATTCTGTCTATGGCCCAGCATCAGGCCCCTTGGCTTTTTCAGGCCCCTAGCCAAAGTTCTCACCTAGGGTTGAATGGTGTGGTGTGGAATTGTGTCCTTATTCACGTCGGGTTACTCGTCGTGCCATATAAACCCCACATTGGGGTATCCTGCCCTTATTAGCATCACCCTTTCCTCTAGAAATATGTGTGTCTTGATTCTTGTCCTAATGGGATATGTAGGACCGCATGAGCATCTAGACATTGGGTCCAACCACATCTTTTAGAAACCTCCCTATCATTTTGTCCCCTTGGCCCATGTTCTTCTAGAAGAGGGGTATATAGTGTGGTATGGGTTCATGTCTTCATTCACTTAGGATTAATAACAACCACACCGCATATCTCTTTCTCTTGAGTGGCCTTCACTCCCTTTCCATACTTTCATCTCTTTGAGATGCCTTCCCTTGAGTCGGGTCCCTCTGCCCTCTTTGGTGATTCACCAATTAGCCCATGAGTACTCTGGTCTAGAACTCTTAGTGTCAGATTCTACGTGGACATACTTTCACCAATTTTTCAAGCTTCGTGTTCCCCTTCATTAGGGATTCCATAATCTTTCACTCTCAAAGGGACCCCGAAATGGCCTGGATACTAGGCCTAAGGGATCTCATACAATAACAGGCCAATGTCCTCGAGGGTTTCAGACAACAAATCGATACAAGTCCCGTGTTGTGAATATGGTCAATGATCAACACTCATTTTTTGTTCCCATTTCAGGCCACACGATATGGATGTCGTGTTTCGAATACGGTCAACAGTTATCCTCCATTATCATGTCATCCCTTTCAAGCCTTGAATTTTGGTTACATGGTTCACATTATTTTCCACCCCATCATATCCAAATGGAATTTTGACACCCCTGGCACTATCCCTCAGTTCACATTTGCACGTTAGGTGGATAAAAGCTATGGTAAAGGCATCATTTGGGGATCTGCACTGACTTCCCTTTTGTGTGCATTCCAGGTATTGAAAAAACCTCTTTCGCCCTTTTTTTCCACACTGAGTTTGACTCACATGGGCCTAGGGACTGGGTTGAGGTCTGTACTTACTTGGAAGGATTTTTCTTCTCTCTGTTCCGCACTCTTAGATGTTAAACTAAAATCTCTTTCTGAACTATGTGCGGCATGATTCCCATTCCCATGGGATATATAGGAATTCCTTGACATCTCATCTTTGGGTCTAGCTCAAGTTCCACTAATTTATCTCTTCTGTTCTACCTTCTCGGCTCCAACTCTTATGGGACCGTGTGGCGTGGTATGGGATTATGTCCTCATTCACGTCGGGTTTTCATTAGCCACACCGTGTACACCACTTTTTAGGATTTAGACCCCCTACTTCCTATCCCACATGACATTAAACTATATTTTGTCTTACATGACATTAAAAGGAACCTTTAAGAACTACATGTGGCTTGATTCCCATGCTCATGGAATATGTAGGAACACCCAGACGTCTCATCTTCGGGTCTAGCTCAACTGGGAGCTAGTTTCTCCTGCCCCTTATCCTCTAACCTTTCATGGCCCCTCGGCCTGAGGTTTCCTACTTGGAACAATGCATGGGATGATGTGGACCTCATTCTCATTCATGTTGGGTATGCTTTATCACTCTGTGCACATTCCCTCTGGAACCTCATCTCTCCTACATATGTATGAGCTATATGAATTTAAACTATAATACCTAGTCCCTATGACTTTAAACTATTGCATATGTCCTACACAATGTTAAAAGTGCCTGGACTAGTCCCATCACATGACCCAAAACTGTGACATTATCATCTTGTCTGCACGATGAAAAATGACACTACATCGTGATATCCTCACTCGAGGGGGCATCATGATTGGTATTAGTCACACACCATACCATTTGTTAATTCCTACATATTTATTGATTCATGTGGCATACATTTATTTTCTATCATAGGTCCACCACTTCAAAAACACACACACATTCATCCTAAAGGACAGACAAGATCTATCAAATACCACTTCTTTCGGTGAAAGGGCCAGACCCGCATAGCCTCATCATCTCTGACACTGGTATCCTACCATGTCTCTTGTAGAAATATGTATGAATTTATTCCCATCCTCATGGGATAAGTAAGAACACCCAAACACATTTTCTCTGGGTCCAACCCCAGGAAATCAAAATCATGTCCCCCCTCTTTTGGCCCCTCGACCCGAACTCTTTCAGGAACGTATGGGGTGGTGAGTACCTTATGGTATTTTCCCTCATTCATGTAGGGTTTTGAAAAGGCCTCACCATGTTCCTACCACACCTTCTCTCCACTTGATCCATGTTCTACGACCCTAAACTAAGATCTCCCTATGGGAACTACACGTTGGATTTTTGGCTACTTCGCCACCCTGCGCACATTCCATTAAATCAATTTTCCATTAATGGATCATCCTACGACCATTAAGCTAGAAGAGTGAAACATCAATACCCTTTTACTTGTGGGTAAGGGACTCGACTCCCACTATCAGATACGTATTATAGTTGTATTCATATGAATTTTGACAAAGAGCCCGAATTATGGAGTTTTCATGGGGACATTCCCCTCGTTCCATGTCCAAGCTTCATGAGCCCATTATTTAGACCCTCAACCTCTTCCATGTCTGAAGAGACCCCCTTTATAGCCTGGTATCATCCCAAATTGGGTTACCTATTGTCCTTGACAAATGTACCTGAAGACCTCATATGACATTTGCGACATGTCCCATGTTTCGAACATGGTCAGAGGTCAACCCTTATTTGTCTATCCCCATTCTAGGTTAACGTGATTTGGATACTATATTTTGAACATGGTCAAAAGATATCCCCTATCATCATGCCACCATCATTGTGGTCCAGATCTCAAGCATCATTATTCACATATTTCCACTTTCTTATGTTCAAGTGGAATTTCAACATACTCAGCTTTACTCTTCCACGCATCTAGGTGCATTATATAGGCGGATAAACATTATTTGGACATCATTCACCCACTGTCCCATCACCCCTAACATGTTCCTTCCTATGTTAGGAAAGTCCCATCACTACTCCTTATTTCCCACATCGAGCATGACTCATGTGGGATTAGTAATTCTAGTAGGATGTGTACTGGAACAGCCATGCCACACATGATTTTAATCATCCCACATGACGTTAAAATATGCCTTAGAACTATGTGCTGCTTGATTCCCATCCTAATGGGGTACATAGAAACATCCAAGAACCTTGCCTTGGGCCTAGAATAACTTTCGCTTTTGGTACCTTGACTTGAAGAGCTTCCTCTAGGGATAGGTGGTGTGATCCGGACTCCATGTCCTCATTGACGTCGGGTTTATTGATACTGCACCACATAATCCCTTATTGGGATATTACCTTTCACTCCACGTCCTATAATATGACGTTAAAATGCACAAGTACATATGTACTCAACGCATGACACTAAACTGCGATTTTACTCTGAACAAATTCAGGATTCCCTATCTTAATCATGGGATGCGTCAGTTTCATCTCTAGAGAGGATTCTCCCTACCAGTGTTGGTCTCTGACCACACTATGCCCCAAGAACTATATTTGGATTGATTCTAACTATAGAGGGGGGGGGACATCTCCGAATTTAATGCCTTACCATCCATGCTGTTCAGGTGGATATACAGGCAGTCACCATCGATGAGCATGGAGTCTTCTCGGGCATGGCCGTCAGACACCCTGAACCATTGGCGCTGACATAGTGTACTCATGAACCATTAAGATAGCTCTTCCCTACTTGCTTTAGGAATGAAGATATCATACCTCAGCCTGAAGCTATACAAAGGTAGCCTCTTTCATAGTGGATAGTTCCTCTAGCTCTCCAATAGAAGCTTCACCAATGAACCATGGTCAGAATGGCTCCATATTGAATCCCCTAGGCCCAAGTTGTTCACCATGTCCTCCCTTTAGGCAGTTTCCACGAGGAACCTCCTAGAATCCTCCTGATGTGCCATCCAGTTTTAAGTTTTGGTTTTTCTTGTATTCGGTTCACAAATCCCTTTTTCAGAGCAATGTCGCGGAGCTCGTTTGCAAAGAATGTTTGTGGAGCCCTGCCCCGACCTTTAAAAGAAAGTCACTATGCGCTTTCGCAGAGTTGAATACTTGCTGTGCACCGTGAAGAAGACGGACCGATTCACCGAGAGAAAGCATAGAGTACACGGAGCTTCACGAATCGAGAATTCTACAAGCCAAAATCATGGAGGAAAGAAAGGATAAAAGAGAGGTCAGCTCCCCTATTTATAGGTGACGACCTTTGGAGCTTCGCGGTGCATCCATACTGCGTTGATCTTAGCGATGCACTTATCCTGCACGTTGCTTATCCGCCTCATGAGCCCTCTTCATGAAACAGCTTCACGGATTACTGAGGGATTTTGGTGATTGACACTCAGACTTTGACCCTTGATTTCTCCTCAGCTTCAAGTCTGAGGGGAGGCATTTGTTGGAGCCAAAAGTTTGGAAGAACAAGAACAAGAGGGAGGTCTCTGAGGATGCCTCACGAAGACCTTTCACGGATCACAATAGCCCTGCACCCGCAGCAGATCAAGGAGACGGGAGGCTCTGTGAACCCCTTTGATGTTCGCGACCCTGCCACAGAGAAAAAAGGAGGGAGGCTCTGCGAATCCATTTGACCTTTCGTACCCCGCCACAGAGCAAGGAGGCAGGATACTCTACGAATGAATTTGATGTTCGCGAGCCCACCACAGAGCAAGAAGGCAGGATCCTTCATGGGCTGATTTGACGTTCGTGACCCACCATGGAACAAACTCTATCTTCTCACCAATCAAGCTCTGCTTTGAAACACCTTAAATATAGGGATACCCTCGAGCCTAAAGGATGGATCGTCTGACCTTTCACCTTTTTAGCTCTCAAATTGCAAAGCACTTCTTACTCTGTGAACCATGAGCTTCTTAAGGTACCTTTCTCATTACGAAGTGCCTCTCCCTATGCTTTAATTTAACCCTTCTTCCAAGAGGGATGCCTTTTGCGAAGCCCACGGGCCCTCACGAAGGAAGGGGATCCACACAGGGACTTAGGTCACCACAAAGCATTTATGCTTCATGAAACACCCTCCATACACACGTGACCCACATGTTAAGGCAGGGTCACTGTACTTCATGAAGCACATTGCTTCACCACACCTTGCTTTGCGAGGTACCCTTGCATCGTGAGGCATTTCATTGCAAATTCCTTTCCACTTTGTAAATCTCCTCATATATACACCTATTCCCTATGCCTAGCCTAGGTGACTTCACTTCGTAAATCACATCCCTTCACAAAGACCCTCCACTTCATGGAGCACTAGAGCTTCACAATGCTTCTACCTATGAACCCCTTTTCTCTAAAACTCCTTTTCTCGGGCGACCCTTTAGGTTTGAACGAAGCAACTTCAAAGTCCCTTGGATGATACTGACCATTGCATTGCTTCACCTCATTCTTCTTCGCATAGGCACACTAACGACTATTGCTTCTTCTCATAGATATACTAACATGGACCCCTAATGGAATCATCTCTTGACACCCCCAGTCACGACATTATCGATGTCTTCCTTCCCTCAAGGGTGGGAGGGTATAGGTTATGTAAGTACCAGGGGTTGCGGTGCACACCCACCTCATCCGAGCTATAGGACGTTAACATATCAAGCACCATCATCCTCAGTACATGACATTAAACTCTGACCTCACCCCGTGCCTTTCATGCAAGGTGCCCCATCTCATACTTTCTCTACGCCCACTGGTCACCAGGAGAGGGATATCAATCCTCACATCGAATTACATACTCTTTATCGGTGCAACGTTCGTCTGCAGGGAAAGGGCAACCACCCTAGTGTAAGCCCCTAGCTTTCCTTGCAAGAGGAAGCACCCTTTCTCCTCCTCTCTTCCTGGGTGCCAAATCACTCTCCCACTGGGCTTTTTCACCACCCAGGACTCCATCTTAGATTAAGTCGCAATCTCCACCTCCTTGGGCTGCTAACCATGCGTAAGCCCCTATTTCCTCTTTGGGCTACGAACCACACATAATCCCATGTTTCCTATTTGGGCTGCTGCCTACACATCAGCCCCACTCTAATTTCCATGGATGCAACTTACACAACATGATTGTCATGTATTTTTTATCCCTTATTTCTCACAATGAGCATGACTCAGGTGGGCCTAGAGAAAGCATCGACCATGACATCCTCTCTGGGAAGCCTAGAGTTTAAGCCCAAACCAACCATGAACTACAAGGTCTATAATCCCTGCCAAGGCAAGGTACGTAGGATGCCTCCCTGAGGTTAAATCCCACCATCTATTGGTCCTAAAAATTCTCATGTCGGTTCACCAAACACCCCTTCTGAACTATGAGGTCTTTGATCCTTTCCATGGCAGGGTACATAGGAAGCCTCCTTGAGGTTCAAGCCTAACACTCGGTCACTCCGACCCCCTTCACATCGGTTCACCAACCCCCCTTCATGTTGGTTCTTCCAAACCCACTTGAACTGCATGGTCTTTGAGCCTTGGCAAGGTGAGGTACATAGGAAGCCTCCCTAAGGTTCAAGCCCAACTCCCAGTCGCTCTGACCCCCTTTACATCGGTTCACCAACCCCCCTCACTTAGGTTCACCCAATCCTCCTGAACTACATGGAATTTGATCCCTACCAAGGTAGGGTACACAGGGAGCCTCCCCGAGGTTCAATCCCACCATCTATTAGGGCCCCAAGTCCTCCTTCACGTCGGTTCACCCCCATCCTGCACAACATTAAACGATGGACCTCAATATGCGGTAAGATGTTGTTCCCCCAATCTGTGGTAAGCCGTTGCACCTACCCGAACTACATGGACTTTTATCCTTTACAAGGAAAGGTACGTAGGAAACCTCCTTAAGGTTCAAGCCCAACAACCATTGGACACCAGGTCCTCCTCCACGTCGGTTCACTGACCCCCATCCCATAGGAAAAACGTGGGGTTGATCCTTGTCTCCTAGATAAGGTACGTAGGAAGCCTCCCTGAGGTTTGACCCTGTCTAGCGGTAAGCCATTGTGACCCCATACAGTGGTAAGACATTGTGACCCCATCCAGTGGTAAGCCATTGTGACTCCATTCAGTGGTAATCCATTTTCAACCCATTTCGACGGTAAGTCATCTTCAGATGAACTACGTGGAATTTCATTTCCTACCATGGGGATACATAAGAAGCCTCCCTGAGGTTCAATCCCATCACTCATGTCTCAGCCTGATCTCTCCCTCGAGCCAATGTGTTTCGGGAAGGTCATAACCCAACCTGGAGATTCTATTTCCTCTAGGTCCCATCCATGCGTTCATTATCAAGGGTCACCTCCTCTGGTTTCCCATTGTCAGAATAACTATGAGGACTTTGATTCCCTACCACAGAGATACAAAGGAGGTCTCTTCGAGTCTCAAGCTCAACATCATTGTCATCCTCGAGTCGACTCCATCTCATTCTCCACCTATTTCATTAAACTCTCCATCTTCCATCATAATTATTACCCGGGATACCACATCCCCATGGGATCATGCCACCTCATTCCACATTCCTCTTAACAACAACTGAGAAGCTAACCACACATTGGCCCCAACATCAGTGTTCCCTCCAGGGGTTGCACCCACTTGATCCAATCTAATCAGTGTTTTGATCATCCCGATCCATCTCATCTAGATGTTAAACTCATTGCATACCCTATGTTAAACATGGTAAGATGAGGAAAACCTCAGATACATGCCTATGGAATATGATTCCACGCATTCTATGTGGGATGCCTCGGGCTTCCACACCCTCTAGAAGCCCTATAATAAGGGGAAGAATCCCAGACGTGCTAGTGTCCCAGCGTCCAGACACGCCAGTGATATCCAATGTGACTACACCCCATACCGAAGTTTGATGCCCTGATCGGACCCTTTGGAATGTCCTGATAGAAGCAGTGTAATTAACTAGTGTCAATGAAGATATGGCACTAAGAAGATTTTCACGAACAACATCTTAAATATACAAGGGATACCTAGACTAGGTGATGAGCTCCAATGAGGAATCCACAGAAGGAAGAACTAACATCCCATCATCCCATTTCAATCTAGGAGAAAATGTCCCTAAACAAGGAACAGATGCCACTCGCCTTTGGAAAGTGGGAATGAGGGGAAACCAATAGTGCCACTATCCTCCAACAAGACAGACGCGTGAACCCTGGGGAAAGCATCTGAAACATCAGTATTATAAAATACTTAGTTTTCTGATTAATTATATTCTTTAGAATATATTTTATCTGTAGTAGTATAATTAAATTTTAACCATTTATATACTATAATGTTACTATATTAGGGGTATTATAATTATTTATTTATATTCCCCATTTATTGAGAAAAAAAATCATTGGTCTTGTGTTGTACGGACTATTACCTCTATGATTTAATGTTTTTTTCCTTTATTACTTTAGAAAGTTGGATATAAAGATGATATTAAAGGATAAATATAATTTTTATGATATCATTAAGGTTATGGTATGTAAAATTTGAGAACTTATTAATGACATGATAAACAAATGATCATCATTAATTTAATCATTTAAAATAATAATTTCAAAAAGACAATTTTTTATTCAAATAGTGTAAGATTACCATATCTATTAATTACTATTAAAAATCATTTTATTTATAATATATCACACTAATAAATGATATATAAGGTCATTATGGTTATGTTATATTGATATTATAATAAAACCACATCATAAGCATTCATAAAATCAAGGTATGTTCATGTTTGGGTCAGTTTAACCACTTAATTGAACTATACTAAGAATTTATATAATGGATGACTGTGAAAACAAATTTAATACTATAATATGATATTAATGTGAAAATAATTATTTTTTTTCTCATTATTGGTATATTATATCAACATCTATTTCATGAATTAAGGGAACACCATTTATTTGTAAAAAATGAAGAAAACATGCTTATTATCAACTCCATATTCAAGAATAAGGACTAAAACACTCCTGAAAGGAATTTCAAAAATCATAAATTATTATAAATAAAACTTAAAAGTATATTTAATTAGCTATAAATAATATACTTTTGAAGAATAGTGAATATGAACACTATTATTATGAAACTATAATAAACGATCGAGACTACAAACACCAATGTGGAAAATAGAAAGAATCAATATAGAGAATGCAATTTTTTGAATAGTATAAATCAAAATGGGTATGAGTAATATTATGAATTAAGTGAAGAATATATTTATGTTTATTTTATATGAGGTTAAAGTATGTTCATGGATGTTAGGACAAGAGGTATGGGTTTTCCATACAGAATTCCTCTCTTTGAGACACATTTTGTATTATTTACCTAATTTCCTTTATGTTTTGTATATTACATTTATTTATGATTTTATATCATGAAATAATTTTACTAATGGTATTTTAAGATCAATTTTAATCCCTCTATTTCAATATAATATTATTTAATTGTTACCCAATCCATAAAGGTGGGTTTTCCTTCTATGTTTTAATTATCTGGGTCTCATGTTATAAAAAATAAACATTTTCTTTTATGTGGTGTATAAATTATCTTAGAATAATTTTTTACATGTTAGAATTTAAATTTAATGAATTTATAGGTCTATATTTTAATCCCTTTCTCATATTCTTTTAATTCAATAGTTACCTTTTCCATGTTGGAGAAATCATCTTAAGTTTTTTTAAAGTCAAAGGGTGTGTAATTTTCAATAAAATACATCCATATTTGGATATTAGAATGTGGATATATATTTTTCACATATTCACCTAGGGGTAATCACTCCAAAAGTGTTAGTTGAGAATTGAATCAATCATCACACTGATACATGGTGAGTGGGCCTACGACTGCACACCTGATAAGACACTCTTGTGGAATATGATTTGGAATATTCACATGATCTTAATGAACCATGATAAATTATTTTTCTTACAATTTCAATGCTCTCCTACCAATGAAAACCATTGAACCAAATAATTATATTCTATGGATAACCCAAAACATTAAAGGTACCCTCCACCCTATATTTATTCGGTAAGGATACTTCCTGTTACTTTGGTGATACCCTGCGACTTACATGATAATTAAGGGATTTTATTCTAGAAATACATATTATTCTATTGAATGGGTATGCATATGATTTTTTATTTATCAATATATGGATAACTAAGTTTTATTTACAAGAGGTTACTTAGGTAATGGTGTAAAAGGACTTGATGACTCATTTAGTTAATGAATTTTAATTAATAATGTGATTCATAGAGAAAAAAACTATATGGAACCTTGATGAATTAATAGGTCTCATGAGACAAAACAGGCTGGTTTTTAGTGTATGCATCTTCCCATGATAGGAAAGTGTCTTGGCATAAGTCCTTAACAATAAGTTTTTGAAGGCCCAAATTATGTATTCCATTAGTATGAAATCAATGATTATTTTTATCTATGTTTTCATTTATTTTCATTAATATAGAATTACCTCAGTTTAAATTGATTATGGCTTCATGTAGTTCATTGATTTTTTTCATGTAAATAATGCAATGATTATGTTATATAAGTTTCTATTGTATGCTACTCCTTACTAATCATCAGAGCTCACCCTAATATGTATTAATTTCCCCAAAAATCATAGAGGAGGTTTATGTGAAATTTTTAGGTATATATTTGAAGGGATTTAATTTTTCTCATAATAACATTATGTTCTATATTATGTTTTGAAATGTATTTTTTGTATGTATATGGTCTTCTAAGACTACTAAACTGTTATATCCTTCTAGAAATATTTTACATTGTAACCATAATTTAATATAACTATTGAATATGAGTTTATTAAGTCCAATATTTTACAATTTTATTGATAATGATCTCAAAATAATAAACAATTGGATTCTGATGGTTGAGAGATTACACCGACCATTCCCAGTTTGTAACTTTTGGGCTCCATCATTATAAAATGGATGCTAGTTCCTTAAATGTGCATGATGAATAACTGTAAGATACAAAACTTTATTTAGGATTATATTACTTATTTTAGATACTTTTTATCCTTTTTTTATCATAAAATATATGGATCTTTTCTTGAGTGCATTCAGGGTGAGTTTATGGAAGTTTCGGTGGGTGTTTGGGTAGTGCATGGTTGGGGAACTATTTTCCCAAACCGTTCACCCACCCCAAAAAACCTTGAACTCCTTGGATAGTGGGATACATATGGTTTGAAAAAGTTTAAATAAATAGTTTTCCCATATATAATAAAATGTTCACCCTATACATTAGGGGTGCATGATTAGGGTGCACAGTTTGTCTAACCATGCGACTCGTCTAGGAAACTATGCACATGGTTAATTAAACCCCAAAATTTTTAATTAAAATTTTCCAAAACCCCTATTTATATATAGAATCACCCTAGATCGACCTAAAATTATTTCCTTTACTCATGGAGGCTCCCGAGAGGACTCCTGGGCTCCTCAAATGTCTTTATTTGTAAATTAATGATCTGGAGGAAGGATCAACACCTATTTGGTAAGTGATGTCTTATTTTATTAGATTCATCTATATCCCATATTTATCTCCCCTTTAAGAGTTATGAATTACTCCATGTTTTTGGTTTATATATAGGTTTTAATGTATCTCATTTTTTTGGATATTGATCATAGGTTTTGGTTCTAGATCTTTTCTATTGTTGTGAATTTTTACTTTTCTACAAAGAATTTATAGTCATAGTTGGGATAGAATTTGTCAATGATCTTGAGGTAGGTGGAATAATTGATAATTAATATATTATTGATTATAATTTTGTGTATTTAATTGTGGATTTTTATTTTCATGTAGTGTAATTGATTTTAAATTCAAAAGGTGAACTTAAATTCATGAAATCATGTGACCCTTCACGGATCCCATTAGACCCATTAGAGAATATGAGACTAGCTTGATGGAAACCCATGGGGTGTTCCAATTATACTTGAATGATAATTATGAAATGTGAAATTGAGAATAATGGGTGTATGAAATTGAACTATATCCTTGATGGATGTTTTATAATGGGATTTAAAGGGTTGTTTGGATTAACATTGAAGGGTTAATGAGTTGTGAAATAAATTATGAAATTTGGATTAATGGGTAAATTGTTTATATTGTTACTTGTGATAAAAGTGAAGTACCATGGATTTTTTTGACAAATTAATTGGTACACCTTTATGAAAATGGTTTATAAATGAGTTATTAATGTGGAACCATGATATGAGATATTTTTGAATGGTTGATTAATGAGTTGTGGGTCAGGGACTTCTGCTCCAAATACTCATGGTGTTTTAGGATGTCTCTCTAGGACCCCAATATATATATATATATATATATATATATGCATGTTAACAATGAGTTGTGGGTTATAGAATAATTCTCCAAATTCCCATGGGATTCAAGATTTCTGCTCTAGGTCCCTGATGAATGATTGTGAAATTGGTATTGAAATTGAATAATGAAAGGCCATGAAATAATAAATTATGATATTTATTTAGTGTATGGTCTAGAATCTAAAATGGGCCGAAGAAGGAATGATTGGTTCAAGTGTCACCATGAAACCAGGGGCCTATGTAGTTTATTAATTAATAATAAATGTGAAGTTTATATATTTTTTTCATTTATTATTATTATTTACACAATTTCATACACTGTTATAGACTAGATTTCTCTTTAGACACCATTGGAGGTGGCCTACCGAGTTGTACTCACACTCTAATTGGGACACATGATTGGTACAAGAACAAACTTCATGTTTGTAGGACATGATAAGGGAAAGAGCACTATCTTAGATGTTTTGGTTAGGATTCATGATAGAGAATGTATGAGGGGACCATACATGATGTTGGGACTTTCTTGGGAGATTTTGTTGTGTATTTATTTTGGTTTTTAATTGGACACTTTATTCTTATATAAAATGACATATTTAATACTTTGATTTATGGTCATTCCATGTTTTTGGATTATCATGTGACGTTGGTCCTATTGGATTATTTTTCATTATGGTATTATTTTGTATATGTTTTATATTGATTTCTAATGTTGTGATGCTTTGATAAAGAGGGTATAGTCTCCCAAAATTTCATATTAGACCCCCACTGCAAGTTGGTAACCTTTGGAATAAAAGGTTACACGCTCGAGGTCACATAATGAACTGGGTTGGGGAACCAGTATGTGGCACCCATGTTGAGGAGTTACAAAGTGGTATCAAAGGTGTTTTATTTTCTTGTTATTTTTCATAATATTTAGGAATGGTAGAAAGAATACTAGGACAATTTAGTCCTTCACTACTACAAAAATAGGCAATGGAAGTGCCACTTTTTTATCAATGATACATAAAAATCACTAATAAAGGTAATTCTTTATCAGTGCTAATTAAGATAACTGATAAAGGTTCCCTTTATCAGTGTTTTTCTAGCATTGATAAAAAATTAACTTTAGAAACGCTTTTCTAGCACTGATAAAGACACCCTTTATCAACGCTAAAGTTGTATCACTAATAAATGGTCACTTTATGAGTGCTTTTGTAGCGCTGATAAAGGTAGAATTTATCAGTGCTAGAAAAGCACTGATAAAGTGACACATTATCATTGCTAAAAAAGTGCTAATAAAGTGACCCTTTATGAGTGATACAATTTTAGCACTGATAAAACCATAGTCCCATTTTATAAAATGGGGTGCATAGTGCCCCATGTTTATCGCACCCCCAAGCTCTCACAGGACTGTACCTTTGCGACAAATCCCCCCTGATATTCTCTTTGGCGGACCTCCGCCACCGCTGCCCAACTCTGCCGCTACTACCCTACTCCGCCGCCACTTCCCTACTCCGCCACCTCTATCCCTAATCCACCATGAACCCTACTCCTTATCTTCCCCCTCGAACCCCTTCCATGGATCCTCCTCCCAATGAACCCTACTTCTCCTCCTCCCCGCTGGACCCTACTCCCCGTGAATCCTACTTCAAGTGTTTGGGATTCCTTTAAATAAGGTTAGATTCTTATCTTCCCATCTTTGATATTTGGTGATTTTTCCACTCATACTCATTTGTTTCCTTTTGTTCTTATTATTATATTAATTATTGTGGTTTAGTTTGGTTTGGTTTGGGTTGTGTGTTTGGGATATATTTTTAGGTCACATTCTTTCAACAATGCCTGAAGTGATTTAATTTTTACCAAGTGAATTGTTTATTACCTATAGGGTTTTGTTAAGTTATTTACCAGATTAATATTATTATAAACACTCTATTGTAAATGTGTGTAGTGATAATTTGAAAATAGGTTGTTAGATTTTTCGATGGATTTAAGAAAGGTGGCATGGGGTGATGAGGTAGTTGTGTTATTGGAGGGTCTGATGGTGATGATTTCATAAGAATATAATATTTTGTAATGGATTATGAATTGGTTTTTTAGTTTATAAGTGTTGGGGTATATATTATTCTTTTAGTTTGGAATATTATCCCTTGGTGTTGGTAAGTTATTTAATTTTTTGGATTAAATTTATTAATTTTGATGCTTATACATGTTGAAATATTATAATGGTAAAGTGCGCAGGAAGTAGAAAGAGACATGGGATAGAGTGTTGTAAAATTTCAATAGTAGGAGGTATTGATGTTTATTTTCTAGGTGTTGGGTCCTAAGGTTAAGAATTGTATAGAAGTAGTTGAGGATGGTTTTGAATTGGAAAATATTCTAGCCCATTTATGGGTTTCCTTAGTAGCAGGATTACTTTTAAAGGTGGATTGAGAATGATGGAAGGAAAATCATATTTAGTCAAAAGTAGTTTTAGGAAGAGTTTTATTCCCTATATATAGAAGTATGAGTGTATAAATAATATCATGGAATTCAATCAAGTTTTATAAAGTGTGATTTCTCTAGGGGTTCACATATGTGCATTGATGGTCTAGTTTTTAGAACACTTGGTTGATGAATAAATTAAATCCCATAATTTTGAGTCATCTTTGAGGTTAGAGATTATAAAGAAGGTTGCAAGTTTATGTTTGAGGTTTTGGTTATAGATGAGGGATTTTGATGAAGTTATGAAGAGTGGTTTTCTTCGAATTTCCTAGAAGTCTAAAGATGGTTCCTTGAGTTGTGGTCCCAATTGAATGAACAATAAAGAAGTGATGATATTTTCTAGATATAGAGTGGGGATTATGATATATGGTTGAGTATCTCAAGGTGTACCATAATTTTATAGTCGGTCTATTTCAATGGAGATGTAGTGGGGAATTAGAAGTATGAGTTCCCCATGATTCATGGTGTTTCTTGGTTTCAGTATGGTGTAGTGTTATTTAGTCGGATGGTCATGTTTTAGTTGACAAAATTTTGGGATGTGGTGAGTTTGGTTTGAGAGTATAAGAATGATTATGTTCTAAGTTATTAACCTCATCCATTTATTAACCAATACCCTATTTCAATTGATATTAAAATATTCAGTTGAATTATTTTCAATGGAATTATTTGTCTCTCTTTACATTCAAATTCCTATGAAAATATGAATTTTATTGAGTTGGTTAGTTTGTTTGTCCAAATTTAATTATTCATAAGGAAAAAAAGAAAGAATAATTCTATTTTACCAAAATAGATGCGAACTTTTCTATTGGTCGGAGTGGATACTCAAGAGGGGGGTGAATTGAGTTCCAATTAAAATTTCTGTTTTAAAACTTTGTCTAAACAACCCCCAAATAAAATACTGAATTAAACTGTAGTGAATTTATATCAAAGTAAGGGTTCGGTTGGGTTCTCAAGGGATTGATTATTTCCCAGTTAATCAAAATAGAAAGGTTGATTAACTTTTGAAACCAACTTACTGATTTACAACTAATATAAACACTTGTGAATTTAATTATCAAAGTGACTTTAAAACAGTTTTGGTTTTAAAGAAATTGGAAGCGGAATAAAAGAATAAATTTGAAAGATATAGCACATCCGATATAACCAAGAGGTTCAGTCTCAAGCCGAGACTTAGTCCTCTCAACAATTTTTATAAATTTGATCCACACCCTGGATCGGGGTTCACAACAGTTTACAACTGTCTAGGTCCAAGACCTCTACCACTGTTATTTGTGGGAAATAGAACAACAGCAACCAGCTATCCAGGTCACACACGACCTCTACCACTATCTCAGTGGGAAATAGAAGATGTAAGAGTTTGAGTGAGGATTTACAGATCCGCCAGTTAAAGTATAGGAGACAGTGTGTGTGTTAAATGCAGGAGATAACACACACTACTCGAAATGTGAAATAATGAATCGCAGAGCAGAGATGTAGAGTTTAGAAATGGCTCTAGTGATTGCAATGAAGCTTTGGACTCCTTGAGTTTGATCAGAGATGATTCTGAGTCCTCATCTGGTTTTTGTCTGAAAAACAGAGTGCCATCTGCTTGGCATCCAAATTCATAGATAGTGAGAAATGTTATAGATGAAGTTCTTCAATTTCCTCATGGAAGTACATAAATCTTCTTGAGTAAGCTTGAGTGTGTATGAGGTTCTGTGATTTTCTACCACTATCTCATCCACCACTCTTTGCGTTCATGTGTGTCTTGTTGTTGTTACTTTAGTATATATGCACCAGCAGGGGCTTCTTGTATTTATGGCATGAGCTCCAGTAAAAGAAATGATTTCTTTTTGCAGGTACGAGGTACGGTTCCCTGACATCCAACAACCTTCATTAAGTAAATGACAGAGCATTAAAATATTACTAATATGACCGTTAGTTAGATTTAATATAGATAAATATATTCAAACAGCTGTTTATGACTATTGGTGTGTCAAGTGATCGGTAGGTCATCAGCATCAGCATCAGTGAGACATCTTCGGTGACTCAGATGATCAGCATCGGTGTGTCATGATCGGTGACTCATTTGATCTGGATCGGTGTGTCATCTTCGGTGACTCATTTGATCAGCATCGGTGAGACATCTTCAGTGACTCATTTGATCTGGATCGGTGTGTCATCTTCATTGACTCATTTGATCAGCATCAGTGAGACATCTTCGTTGACTCAGTTGATCTGGATCGGTGTTTCATCTTCCGTGAATCATTTGATCAGCATCGGTGAGACATCTTCGGTGACTCATTTGATCTGGATCGATGTGTCATCTTCGGTGACTCATTTGATTAGCATCGGTGAGACATCTTCGGTGACTCATTTGATCTGGATCGGTGTGTTATCTTCGGTGACTCATTTGATCAGCATTGGTGAGACATCTTCGGTGAGTCATTTGATCTGGATCAGGGTGTCATCTTCGGTGACTCATTTGATCATCATCGGTGTGTCATCTTCGATATGGATCGGTGTGACCGTTTTCCTTTGATATGGATCGGTGCGATCGTTGTCCTTTGATATGGATCGGTGCGACCGTTGTCCGTTTGATATGGTTCGATGCGACCGTTGTCCTTTGATATGGATCGGTGCGACCGTTGTCCTTTTGATCCAGAGGACTTCCAGAATACTTGTAAATCAATAACAAAGATATAAAAACATGATCCAACAAATTTACACAGATTCACTAAGAGATTTTTATTATGTATATGAGAAATCCAACCGGATTAAGTAATTGATGATTTGTGATTATTAAAACAGCAATCATTGGAAGAATGAAACAATCTTCCAGAGGGCTCAACAATCTCCCCCTTTTTGATAATCACAAATCTTAGCCATAAATAAATATAATATCTCATCAATAATAATGCATAATAATAATAAAAACATAATGAGATATAAATCTCCCCCTGAATTTATGCCCTTAAATACTTATACAAGCATTTCCATAATGAGATATAAATCTCCCCCATATTCCCCATAGATCCATAGATATACAGATTTCTCCCCCTTTGGGATAATCAAAAGGAGGGAAAATAGATAAAGAAGAGATTAAAAGAAGGCATCAGTGAGAATAAAAAGAAAAAAGAATAAAGTTTATAAGACATCACAGTACAATCACAACATGGTTCACCCTATCAACAACAACACACAACTATTTCTGGGGATCTAACGGGGCTTTGCCTTTGTCAGAAGGATCAATGGTTGGTAAGTTGGAAGGCTTGGAGGCAGGTGGAACTGGGTGAATTTGAAAGGTGGTAAGATGACTCTGGAGGGTGGAGGAGAGGATGCCACTGGGATTTGCTGTGGAGCTGTAGGAGCTGGTTGAGAAGATTGCTGAGGAACCGGTCAGAGTTGAGATAGATCTTGAGCAACGAAGATCTGATTTGGAGCAACAACAGAGGCACTGAGAGGGTCAGCAGTAGGAAGCACAATGGTGGTGGCTTGTGCATTCAGATAAGGCTTCAAAAGATTTATGAAATTCTGAATATCTTCTGCACCATACTACATAGCCTTCTCAAAATAATCCTTATTCTCCATGAACCGTTCGAAGGTTGGAGTAAAATCTTGCAACTATCGAACTTGAGTCTTGAAAGCTTGAGTGACTGGAGGTAGTCTCAGATTGTTAGCTAACACTTTGAAATTCGTGGTCATCTCATGCTTGGTATAGATTTTTGAAAAGTAGTGATCAACCTTTTCCTTGATCTCTCACTAGGCTTTAGTGGCATCTGATGAATATACTGTTACCATCATATGAATGTGATCATTGTGATCCTTCATCTTCCTCAATGAGTCCAAATCAAGAACTTGTCTAATGGCGGCCAATTCATCATACACAATCTGCCTTAGAGCCTCTAGCTCACGAGTAGTGATTTTGGTTACTTTGGCTCTACTGGCTTGAGCAACTATCTGAGTTATCTCAGCTTTCAACTTTCTCAGATCCGACTTCTTATGATGTTCAATTAGATTCCTCAACACTTCCATCATACCAGAGATGGTGGATCTAAATTCGTTGGATAAAGAAACTAATCCAGATTGTAGATCCTTCAGAATCTGATTTAGAGAGGCTATGTGCCTGCCAATAAACTCACAAGTATTGGCCAAGTCTGGTTTAATAGCATTTGAAATTTCTTCTCTGATTGTATCTCTCACAACAGTAAGAAAATCACTTTTGAACTTATCAAAATCAGACTGAGAGACAGTAGAACTAGGTATATGAGCATCTGCAGCATCAACATCATGAGCAGACCTTGCCTCAACTGGTTGGATTTCCATCATAACCGCAGTAGATTCTTCTTCTTCTTCTTCTTCTTCTTCTTTAGAATACTCTAAACCCAAAACAGAAAAACCAGGGTAATCATCCCAGACAGCAGCACACATAGTATATTTTGGTTTATCATAACTTACTTTTCCACTGATTTCAAGAGAATCTCTCTTGCCATTGGCATCTGTTTCTGGTATAGTTTGATGTGTTTCTGTTGGAGGTACAGCAAGACCATCCACTGGTCGGTTATCACCATCATCATCATTATCTCCATTCTCATTTCTATTCTTCACAGAAACGTCACTGTCAGATACTTCAGTGTCACTAGCTTCTTCATCACCAAGAACTAGTTATGATTCAGGTAAGGGTAAAGGTGGACTGACAGATCTAAAGTCTATTCTTCTCTTAGGGCTCACAGTATCAGGATCACTCCTATCATCAGGAGGTGACATACTTCCTTCTTCGGTTTTAGCTTCTTCCATCCCTTGTTTACCAGACTCTTCAGTGTCTTTATTCCATTCAACATCTACTTCTTCCTCATCATCAGAATAAATTGGCTCCTCATCTGATTTCAAACCAGGGTCTCTCAAACCCTTCGGCCTCTTTACATGATCAGTGGGATTGTAAGATTCATACAACTTGTCCTCATCAGCAACCCAACATTTCTTCCATGGGTTCAAGTTTATTTTCATCCGTTCACAAATTTATTTGTTAACACTAGAAGCACTATCAGATTCGGCTATCTCATCAGCTTCATCAACACATTCCAGATTCTTTAACATAGCAGAGATCATTTTGGAATAGAACAGGGCAGTGGCTTTCTTAGAAGGTTTCACCATTCGATCTATGTGAACCATTAGATATCTACACAAATTGATCTTCTCATAGGTCTTTAGTAAAAATAACAGAAAAACATCCTGATATTTTACAGCAGCAAAATCTTCTTTCTTGGGGAAAATTTGGTGCTGAATAAACTTAAAGAGAAGTCTACATTCACCATCCAGCTCTGAGGCTGTGATTCTCCTTGACTCTCTGTTTCCAGTCAAAAGATCTAAATCTAACTCATAAGAGAAGTATTCAGTGGTTGGAGGAATGTTTCCAGCATAATCCTCGTATCAACCCTCATGGGGTACATTCAAACATTCAGCCCATTGTTTAGACCAAAAAGATATTTTCTTTCCTTTCACTACAGAAGACATTCCGGCAGCCTCGACACCATCTAAAGTAACTTGTAGATTTATATAAAACTCATGCACTATATTTGGGTAGTATACACAAGTGTTTTCTGAGAACCAGGTTTCCATCCTTGCGAATCTAAAACTTGTAACAACAACGAATTACTTGTCAAAAGCTAGGAGGAGCTGACTTCCCTTTCTACAGCAAAAATCCCAGTTTCTAGGTTCGGATTTACTGATCTTTGAGTGGTACTACTCGAATCACCTCGAGCACGCTTTGAAGGTAAAAGACTTTCTGATCCTTTGCTCGGTCTCTTCTACATAGCCATTTGACGATTCTGGGGAAAGCAAGAGTTCGAAGGTTCGAAGTGGAGGAGAAGAGAGGAAATAAGGTTTGGAGGGAAAGAAATGAAAGGTCGATGGTTTGGGGAATAGAAATAGTCACATATCATTTATTTCATCATTTAGGGTTCCCATAATAAAGATAAAAGTAGTTAATTAATCACAACAAAATAAAAAGTAATATAAAGAAAGATCGGTTTCACGGATCAGTTTCACAGATCAGTTTCACAGATCAGTTTCACAGATCAGTTTCACAGATCAGTTTCACAGATCAGTTTCACAGATCAGTTTCACAGATCAGTTTCACAGATCAGTTTCACAGATCAGTTTCACAGATTAGTTTTACAGATCTATCATACACAATTCTTGTTTAATAAAATTCATTCTTTCAGAACATAAAGGCTTTGTAAAAATATCATCTAATTGATGTTCAGAACTAATAAATTCTAGAGAAATATCACTTTTCTGATAATGATCTCTTAGAAAGTGATGTCTGATATCAATGTGCTTAGTCCTTGAGTGAGACACAGGATTCTTAGATATGTTGATCGCACTAGTATTGTCACAATTAATTGAAACCTGTTTAAAATCAAATCCATAGTCCATTAAAGTGTGTTTCATCCACAGAATCTGTGCACAACAACTACCAGTAGCAATATATTCTTCTTCAGCAGTAGACAGTGCAACTGAGTTCTGTTTCTTACTACACCATGATACTAGGGACTTTCCAAGTAAATGACATGTTCCAGATGTGCTCTTCCTATCTAACTTACATCCAGAAAAGTCAGCATCTGAATAACTAGTTAGGTCAAATGATTGTCCTTTTGGATAGAACAAACTTAAATTCACAGTATACTTAAGATATTTAAAAATCCTTTTAACAGCCAATAAGTGTGATTATTTAGGATTAGCTTGAAATCTAGCACACATACACACACTAAACATAATATCTGGTTGACTAGCAGTAAGATAAAGTAAACTCCCAATCATGCCTCTATAATAGGTTTGATCAACTGGTTTCCCAGTTTCATCAACATCCAATTTACAGGTAGTACTCATAGGTATATCACTTTCCTTAATACTATCTAAACCAAAAAGTTTTAATAAATCCTTAGTATATTTACTTTGATTTAGAATAATACCATCTTTAGTTTGAAAGATTTGAAATCTAAGAAAATACTTAAGCTCTCCCATTAAGCTCATTTCAAACTCATTTTTCATAACCTTTGAAAATTCAGTACATAAATAATTTTTAGAAGATCCAAAAATAATATCATCAACATAGATATGTACTATTAACACTTCTTTTGAAATCCTTTTTATAAAAAGAGTGGGATCAGCTATTCCTTTTGTAAATCCTTTTGAAATAAGAAAGTTTGAAAGTCTTTCATACCAAGCTCTTGGAGCTTGTTTTAAACCATATAAAGCTTTAGAAAGTTTAAAAACATGATTTTGAAAATGAGGATTTGAGAAACCAGGTGGTTGTTATACAAAAACTTCTTCAATGATAAAACTATTTAAAAAAGCACTTTTCACATCCATTTGATATAACTTGAAATTCAGATGTGATGTATAGGCAGGTAAGATCTTAATACCCTCTAATCTAGCTACAGGTGCAAAGGTTTCCTCATAGTCAATTCCTTCTTCTTAATTGTAACCTTGTGTAAATAGCCTAGCTTTGTTTCTAATGATGTTTCTAGATTCATCAACTTTGTTTCTAAACACCCATTTTGTGTCTATGGTTATAGTGTCCTTAGGTCTTTCTACTAATTTCCAGACTTTGTTTCTTTCAAATTGATTTAGTTCCTCTTGCATATCCATTACCCAAAATTCATCATTGATAGAATAATTGATATTTTTAGGTTCTAACTGTGAAAGAAAAGCTTGATGTTCAATTTGATTTCTTAGAGAAGCTCTAGTCTGTGTTCCTCTATCTAAATTACCTACAACAGCATCTAACAGATGGTTCTTTATAATCCTAGTTGGTCTAGAAAAGGTGGGACTCGAGATTTCAGGTTCATCTACAGGTTGAGGTTCAACAGAAGCAGGTTCTGGAAAATTTCTAGAACTGGATTTTTTAACTACAGGTCCACTGTCTTTATCATTAAGGTTCAAACCAGAGAGATAATCTTCAAGATTTTCAAGAGAGGTCTTAGGTTCATGTGGATCAGTTTCATCAAATTTGATGTGAACAGATTCTTCCACACATTTGGTTCTTTTATTGAAAACTCTATAGGCTTTACTAGAAGTAGAGTAACCTAGGAAAATTCCTTCATCACTCTTGGATGAAAATTTGTCGATATTGTCTTTAGTATTAAGAATAAAGACTTTGAAGAAAAAAACTTTGAAGTAGTTAAACTTAGGTTTCCTATGGTTCCACAACTCATAAGGGGTACTGTAACAGCCCGAGATTTTATGAAAAATATTATTTTTAATTTCATTAATGTCTTGTGTTGTACGCTACACCAAAAGGAGCTTGCACAACACGCATCCTTGACTTGCCTTGCATTACACGCAATCACAACCTTCCTCGATAGCGTGTGTAGTACGCAATACTGAGTTTCACGAAACAATGATATGCTATTAAAATATTATTAAAACTAGCCGTTATGAATAGTAATAACAACTTTTTAAATTTTAGAAATTTTATCTCTCAAAATGGACTTCATTTTTGGATTCGGAGTATCGAATTTAGCCTAAGGTGAAATTTTGGTACTTTTCGGATAACTTTCATATTCTGATGAATAGTGAAAATTACTAAATTATAATTAAAAACAACTTTTTTTAATCAAAATAATTAATAGTGATAAATTATTAATTTGAGTTGTTTTAAAGTATATTTAGAATATATTTTTACAATTTAATACAATGTTGGTCATTGGATGTAATTTCACATTTAAACCAGACATAATCAAGTGTCAATCTTTTGATAGATATTGTTTCTTAAAAACACGCTATTTGTTTTAACAGCGGGATTTAATTATAAAATTAATTAATGCAATTTCTATGTTATGAATTTGGTAAAATAGACTTCATTTTTGAATTCGGAATATGAAATATAGCTTAGGATGAAATTTTGGCATTTTTCTGAAAACATTCAATTTTTGATGAATAGTGAAACCACTAAGTGGTAGGTTAAAAACTGAATTTTGCATAAAACATAATTTTACCGCTTCTGTGAATGGAATTTCGAAAATCCGACAGACATGGTTAATATCATGGACTAAAATGTGGTTCAATGAGATGAAAATAATTTTTGGTGAATAGTAACTTTTTAATTTTTTTTACCACGGTTAATAGTAAATAGGGTAACTAAGGGTAAATATGATATTACTATTACCCTAACACATGTCCTCATTCTATTGGATAAGTGAAATTCGATCCAAAACAAACTTAGGAATAAAATATGACCATTTAGGCCCACTTGGATTAGATTAGGACATTTATTATTAATTTATTTAAAGAATGGTTAAAAGAGTTAAAATCAAAGTTTATTTACTAAAACATTTTTAATATGGGGTTATACATAAGATAAATTCGACTATAAATATTCATTAGAAATATAAATATATTTCCTACATAATGGTATTTTATTCGTAATTTTTAGACATTAAATAATTTAATTTATTTATGACACAAAAATGATGCAGTAATTATCTTATTAATGAAATATTGACATAATTGATGTTATAAATACCAAAATAAATGTAATTTGAGACTTTTTATGAATTACACTAATTTTATAGGTTACTATGATATATTATTGTTGATTTAATCAACTTGGTTCCAACATATAATTCTATTATGACTTTCACAAAAATCATATATCAAATAGTGTCAAAATTGACACAAAATAGTTTTTAAATAAAATATTATATTATTAATTGTTATTTTATTCCAAAAAATCTAAGGTTCGGCCAAATTACTTATATAAGGATATATATATTAATAATAAACAATTTGGGGTTCGTTTGGCATGTTATAGTAAGTTTATTAACCATATAGTGTAAGAAAACAAAAAGAAACGGTAAAAGTTAAATTATTTAACTTAGAGTTAAATCTAATTGATAAGGTTAAAATAACACCCTAAACTTTTCTAAATCCTATTGGTTGATAGGATTTCGACCCATCCCCACTTTAGCTTCGAAATAAGACCCTTTGGAACCATTATAAACCGATTTTTACTTTAATATAAAATAATATTTTGAGATAATCCTAAGGTGCCCCTCTCCTCCCTTATAAAAGGACACCTCCTCCCCCTCCTCCTCACACCAATTTGAGCACTCAATCTCGGCCAACCCCTAACAAAATCTCTTCTCCACTTCCCTAAAAACATCCTAGAGGTTCTGGTCTTCCTCAAAGACCAATTTTAGTGCCCTAAGAGGAGGTCTCAAAGAGGCGCTTCAAAGAAGAGGTAATTACCGTTACCAATTCTTTCATTTTTATTTCTTCTTCCACTTCTTCTTCTTAGGTTGTTTCATTATCAAGTAATAACATAATTATCACTCATATACTGATATGTTATTATAATTATGAAACAACCCTATTTCACCATCTATCCATCCTACGAAAAAAGAAATCACCGCGCGTGCGTACGTACGGAATACCGTCTCCACGCCGTGGTGTAATCTATTTTCCACCACCACCTTACATGGATGGGTATAATGGTGTAAAGAATAACTATACATAGTTATTACAACATCATATTGATTCTGATATATTGTATAATCCACTCCAATTCAATTCAATATTTATGGAAATGATATCATCGCTCGTGCGTACGTACGGACTACCGTCTCCACGACGCGATGAGATTCATTCTCCATGTTAACCATTTAAGAATGATTATAAAGTATATATAAGAAATAATAATGAAATATATGACATTATAAAGCTACTGGATTTATGTATATATATATATGTGTATGTCATCTACTTACTTGCATTCAAGACAATAAGGAAAGGAAAACAACGTTCATGCGTACGTACGGACTACCGTCTCCATGAACGGTGTTTTTCATTTCATTTATCTATCTATTATATATATATATATACTGAATATATATGATATATAAATCATATTTTATATTCTGGATGTAAGTAAATCATGATATAAGTAATAATAATCTCAAGAACAACAAGTCAAAACACCTACGATAAATGAAACGATTTTACCCAAAACGCTTCTTTAACATGGAATTTACAAAAGAACGGGTAATATAATGTCATAATTGAACCATATATGATATAATAACAATGAATATGATTATGTAATAAGTCAATGACATTATTTAAATCATTATACAGGAGGTTCGGACACTTACAAAGCAAATCGGACCTAAGGTAAGGGAAATATCACAATCTCATTTTTATCCGAGATTGTTTATACTTTGGTATTTACTGGGGTGTATTTTATCATCAACATCCATGTTTCTTCAATATGTAATATTATTTACATCCACCTACAATTGTTTAAATCCAATTTTACCCTTCGGTGAGTTTTTAGTAAAAGATATGAAAGGAATCTTTTGTCGTTTTTCATACGAGGTACTTTTTGACTTTTCCGAAAAAAGTACGAAGAATGTTTTTTTTAACTTATACGACATGAATGGATTTCTAAAAAATTATTTCCAAGAAGCTTCCTTTACAAGTATTCAATTTTATTTTTAATCAACTTCTTTTAGTTTAGAATTTTATGACATTTTAAGAAAAGAAAAGTGTTTTTCAAGAAGAAAGGATATTTTCCTCAAGAATGGAGTTCAAGTGTTTTATCAAAATTATTTTCCATCTAAGATAATAAAGGGTTCTGTTTTTATCCCTTTTATTACATTGATTTGATCATGTTGTGATGGAATAATTTTTATGAATTCCTTTATCTTATATGAATTGTTTTATGATGTCATGATGTTTAAGATTCCCATTTGTATTACATGGGTTATGCAATGATGTATGATTTATGATTTTGTGGCACACATAAGAATGGTATCATTATGAGATGGGTGGGACCTATATCTCCCTCCAATGCATTGGGTAAAGATTTTATATCTCATGAGATAGACATGGCTGGAATGGTAGGTTATACCGGTTCAGTGAAACAGGACTGAAACGAGGGTTACTCGATTCAGAAAGGGACTTTGTCCACTAAGATAGTCTTGGAAATGAGTCTTCACTAACAAGAAATGATTCTATATGATTATGTGTGAATGCCACAAAGTTTAATGTTTTACGTTATGATTATTGTGATTACATTTCACTGTCATGATTTATCCCATGTTATGAAATTATGATCTCTTTTGCAGGTTAAGATTTTCCAAAAGTTATGCGCTTATGTATATGATGTGCTTGATATTTCTTTTGTTTACCCTTACTGAGAATTTGAGCTCACCCTTTTATGTTTTCTTTTCCCCAGGATATAAAGAAAGGTTTTAGGTAAAAAAAAGGGAACATCTTTATAGGAGATGTTGAAGATCTTTCACCACGATTAGAAGATTACGTTCCGAGTTTCCAAAGACACTAAACTATTACGATCCTTGTGTGTGTGTTTTTGTAATGTACTAAGTATTCCGAAAATGTAATGTAATGTCCATGTACTTCAAGCTTCGGGTCTCTACAGTTGGTATCAGAGGAAAGGTTTAGTCAACCTTTGGAGACTAGGATGCGAAAACGTTAGTGAGATCCCTAGAGATATTTCTACGGTATGTCTACGGATGTCCCTAAGGTTAAGTATACGTATAGGTTATAGTACTAGAACTACGCTAACGATCATAGAATTAAACCTAAGATGTTAGATATTAAAGGTACTCCCCCTTTATTATGTTGTTTTCCCTAGCATGATTTTTGCCTCTCACACTATTCTTTTTTTGGGTTTTAGAAAATGGCTGGAAACAAGATGATTCACAATAATGGAGGATATGATGGACAATGGAATGATATTATTCATAATGAAATGGGATTTGGAAGTCCAAACATCATTATTATGCCGAATCAGCAATCTCATAATATGATCAATAAAGTAAAATTTGGTAAGTTTCCGGACTCGGCTAATAAGAGAAAGATGGAGTTTCATGATGATCATAGAGGAAAGAAAGTTCAATTTCCCCTATGTAAATCATGTGGGAAGAGGCATCAAGGAGAATGTTTCAAAGGAAATGGAAGATGCTTTGGGTGTGGAAAAGAAGGACACAAAGCAAGTAAGTGCAAAGGAAAAGGTTCAGTTAACACCATGGATGAGGATAATGGTATTTCTATGACATCAACAATGGTTAAATGTTTTAAATGTGGAATGTACGGGCATTATGCAAACCAATGCCCTAAGGGAAAGTCTCATGAAGATAATCAGTATGGTCGTATGGGAAGTATTTATGTTGATGATGATGAAGAGACTACAAATGATATGTGAGATGAAAGAATTATTGAAGCTCGGTCAATGGTTTAAGAATGTAGTGGAATGATTACATGTTTATCATGTGTAATGTTGTATAAGAAATCTCATGGTACTATGGAATAAAGAGACATCTAAGGATTGTTACACTGTTGTCTTTCCTTGAGTTATGAAAGTGTATGATTAATGGTACCACTATCCATGAAAGGTTATTCAGATATTTTTGGAATTTAGATGATATGTGCATAATGAAGGAATAATAAGATAATGAGGTGTTTGATTGTATTCATGAGCTCATGACTGATATAAGGAGAAGGTTATATCATGGTTTGAGTATATAGAATTTTCGGATTTTGGTATGTGGACAGAGTTAACTTTTAACTGCATTCATGTTTTCACTAAGGTTCAATGGGTATTCAAGAGAATAGATGATTAAGGCCTTTGAATGTTTGGAATGTGACCAACAAGACATATCTTATGATATATGGGGATTAACGACAGTATTAAATCTCTGGTAATTGTTTTCACTATATTATGAGAGTGGACTGCAGTATTATGGGTAAGCCTAAAGATTGGAATGGATTATGTTGGAATAAGTTAGTATTGTTTGAGGATAGAAGTTTTTTTTCGATATTATTGATGGGATGTTATAGTAATATAGTTTTAGAAAAAGGAAAACCTGCAGGATGGGCGACAACCCATCGCGTCGGACAAGGCTGTGGGAATCGAACCCACAACCGAAGTGCGACTGGCCTTTATCGCCTACCATTGGCCTACAGGAAGTCCCTGTTTAGTAGAAACTAGTTTTATTATATTAAGCAGTATGATATATGAAGTATAATTCCATTTTATGAACCATATGTGATTAATCTCACTATAGATCGACTTATGTATATAATTTTTGCTAACCTTTTGTTTGAGACAGATGGAATGACCCGTCATTCTATCATATGATCTGCTAACACTTCACGAATAACAAATTCAACTTCATTTATTTAAGAGATGAAGTGGAAATTGTTCAAGGCATGAACAACAGTGAGATTGTACCAAAATAAAGAAAGTATTTATTCTAATTCAAATTTTCAACTTTAGGGAAATGATCTTGAAAACCAAAAATGTTGTCCTAGTGATCTTATACCTGATGAATCAGATGGTACCTTAGATCGTCACAAATTTATGGCTTTGTGATTGCTGGCTTTTCCATAGCCATGTTCTCTACCACTCTCCATCAGAACATGATGGTTAGATTTCTCTTCCATATCCATATTTTCACCTATGTGGAAACCCAGTGATTAGTTTATTTGGGTAATCGTTACGTTTCATACTTTTGTTTTTAAAGATTGGTTTTGATATTCCTTTTTACGATGTGGGTTTCTATTAAAGAAAATTTCGAATAGTAAACCATTTATAACCCCGACGAATTTCGAGGGCGAAATTCATTTTAAGGGGGGTAGAATGTAACAGCACGAGATTTTATGAAAAATATTATTTTTAATTTCATTAATGTCTTGTGTTGTACGCTACACCAAAAGGAGCTTGCACAACACACATCCTTGACTTGCCTTGCATTACACGCAATCACAACCTTCCTCGATAGCATGTGTAGTACGCAATACTGAGTTTCACGAAACAATGATATGCTATTAAAATATTATTAAAACTAGCCGTTATGAATAGTAATAACAACTTTTTAAATTTTAGAAATTTTATCTCTCAAAATGGACTTCATTTTTGGATTCGGAGTATCGAATTTAGCCTAAGGTGAAATTTTGGTACTTTTCGGATAACTTTCATATTCTGATGAATAGTGAAAATTACTAAATTATAATTAAAAACAACTTTTTTTAATCAAAATAATTAATAGTGATAAATTATTAATTTTAGTTGTTTTAAAGTATATTTAGAATATATTTTTACAATTTAATACAATGTTGGTCATTGGATGTAATTTCACATTTAAACCAGACATAATCAAGTGTCAATCTTTTGATAGATATTGTTTCTTAAAAACACGCTATTTGTTATAACAGCGGGATTTAATTATAAAATTAATTAATGCAATTTCTATGTTATGAATTTGGTAAAATAGACTTCATTTTTGAATTCGGAATATGAAATATAGCTTAGGATGAAATTTTGGCATTTTTCTGAAAACTTTCAATTTTTGATGAATAGTGAAACCACTAAGTGGTAGGTTAAAAACTGAATTTTGCATAAAACTTAATTTTACCGCTTCTGTGAATGGAATTTCGAAAATCAGACAGACACGGTTAATATCATGGACTAAAATGTGGTTCAATGAGATGAAAATAATTTTTGGTGAATAGTAACTTTTTACTTTTTTTTACCACGGTTAATAGTAAATAGGGTAACTAAGGGTAAATATGATATTACTATTACCCTAACACATGTCCTAATTCTATTTGATAAGTGAAATTCGATCAAAAACAAACTTAGGAATAAAATATGACCATTTAGGCCCACTTGGATTAGATTAGGACCTTTATTATTAATTTATTTAAAGAAGGGTTAAAAGAGTTAAAATGAAAGTTTATTTACTAAAAATTTTTTAATATGGTGTTATACATAAGATAAATTCGACTATAAATATTCATTAGAAAGATAAAAATATTTCATACATAATGGTATTTTATTAGTAATTTTTAGACATTAAATAATTTAATTTATTTATGACACAAAAATGATGCAGTAATTATCTTATTAATGAAATATTGACATAATTGATGTTATAAATACCAAAATAAATGTAATTTGAGACTTTTTATGAATTAAACTAATTTTATAGGTTACTATGATATATTAGTGTTGATTTAATCAACTTGGTTAGAACATATAATTCTATTATGACTTTCACAAAAATCATATATCAAATAGTGTCAAAATTGACAAAAAATAGTTTTTAAATAAAATATTATATTATTAATTGTTATTTTATTCCAAAAAATCTAAGGTTCGGCCAAATGACTTATATAAGGATATATATATTAATAATAAACAATTTGGGGTTCGTTTGTCATGTTATAGTAAGTGTATTAACCATATAGTGTAAGAAAACAAAAAGACACGGTAAAAGTTAAATTATTTAACTTAGAGTTAAATCTAATTGATAAGGTTAAAATAACACCCTAAACTTGTCTAAATCCTATTGGTTGATATTATTTCGACCCATCCCCACTTTATCTTAGAAATAAGACCCTTTGGAACCATTATAAACCGATTTTGACTTTAATATAAAATAATATTTTGAGATATTCCTAAGGTGCCCCTCTCCTCCCTTATAAAAGGACACCTCCTCCCCCTCCTCCTCACACCAATTTGAGCACTCAAGCTCGGACAAACCCTGCCAAAATCTCTTCTACACTTCCCTAAAAACATCCTAGAGGTTCTGGTCTTCCTCAAAGACCAATTTTAGTGCCCTAAGAGGAGGTCTCAAAGAGGCGCTTCAAAGAAGAGGTAATTACCGTTACCAATTCTTTCATCTTTATTTCTTTTTCCACTTCTTCTTCTTAGGTTGTTTCATTATGAAGTAATAACATCAGTATCACTCATATACTGATATGTTATTATAATTATGAAACAACCCTATTTCACCATCTATCCATCCTACGGAAAAATAAATCACCGCGCGTGCGTACGTACGGAATACCGTCTCCACGCCGTGGTGTAATCTATTTTCCACCACCACCTTACATGGATGGGTATAATGGTGTAAAGAATAACTATACATAGTTATTAAAACATAAAATTGATTCTGATATATTGTATAATCCACTCCAATTCAATTCAATATTTATGGAAATGATATCATCGCTCGTGCGTACGTACGGACTACCGTCTCCACGACGCGATGAGATTCATTCTCCATGTTAACAATTTAAGAATGATTATAAAGTATATATAAGAAATAATAATGAAATATATGACATTATAAAGCTACTGGATTTATGTATACATATATATATGTATGTCATCTACTTACTTCAATTCAAGACAATAAGGAAAGGAAAACAGCGTTCATGCGTACGTACGGACTACCGTCTCCATGAACGGTGTTTTTTATTTCATTTATCTATCTATTATATATATATATATATACTGAATATATATGATATATAAATCATATTTTATATTCTGGAAGTAAGTAAATCATGATATAAGTAATAATAATCTCAAGAACAACAAGTCAAAACACCTACGATAAATGAAACGATTTTACCCAAAACGCTTCTTTAACATGGAATTTACAAAATAACGGGTAATATAATGTCATAAGTGAACCATATATGATATCATAACAATGAATATGATTATTTAATAAGTCAATGACATTATTTAAATCATTATACAGGAGGTTCGGACACTTACAAAGCAAATCAGACCTAAGGTAAGGGAAATATCACAATCTCATTTTTTTCCGAGATTGTTTATACTTTGGTATTTACTGGGGTGTATTTTATCATCCACATCCATGTTTCTTCAATATGTAATATTATTTCCATCCACCTACAATTGTTTAAATCCAATTTTACCCTTCGGTGAGTTTTTAGTAAAAGATATGAAAGGAATCTTTTGTCGTTTTTCATACGATGTACTTTTTGACTTTTCCGACAAAAGTACGAAGAATGTTTTTTTAACTTATACGGCATGAATGGATTTCTAAAAAATTATTTCCAAGAATCATCCTTTACAAGTATTCAATTTTATTTTTAATCGACTTCCTTTAGTTTAGAATTTTATGACATTTTAAGAAAAGAAAAGTGTTTTTTAAGAAGAAAGGATATTTTCCTCAAGAATGGAGTTCAAGTGTTTTATCAAAATTATTTTCCATCTAAGATAATAAAGGGTTCTGTTTTTATCCCTTTTATTACATTGATTTGATCATGTTGTGATGGAATAATTTTTATGAATTACTTTATCTTATATGAATTGTTTTATGATGTCATGATGTTTAAGATTCCCATTTGTATTACATGGGTTATGCAATGATGTATGATTTATGATTTTGTAGCACACATAAGAATGGTATCATTATGAGATGGGTGGGACCTATATCTCCTTCCAATGCATTGGGTAAAGATTGTATATCTCATGAGATAGACATGGCTGGAATGGTAGGTTATACCGGTTCAGTGAAACATGACTGAAACGAGGGTTACTCGATTCAGAAAGAGACTTTGTCCACTAAGATAGTCTTGGAAATGAGTCTTGACTAACAAGAAATTATTCTCTATGATTATGTGTGAATGCCACAAAGTTTCATGTTTTACGTTATGATTATTGTGATTACATTTCACTGTCATGATTTATCCCATGTTATGAAATTATGATCTCTTTTGCAGGTTAAGATTTTCCAAAAGTTATGTGCTTATGTATATGATGTGCTTGATATTTCTTTTGTTTACCCTTACTGAGCATTTGAGCTCACCCTTTTATGTTTTCTTTTCCCCAGGATATAATGAAAGGTTTTAGGTAAAAAAAGGGAACATCTTTATAGGAGATATTGAAGATCTTTCACCACGATTAGAAGATTACGTTCCGAGTTTCCAAAGACACTAAACTATTACGATCCTTGTGTGTGTGTTTTTGTAATGTACTAAGTATTCCGCAAATGTAATGTAATGTCCATGTACGTCAAGCTTCGGGTCTCTACAGGTACTCTTAAGAACAGGTCTGATCAAGAGTCTATTGATAACATAACAAGCTGTATTTACAGCTTCAGCCCAAAAATAAACAGGTAGGTCCTACTCATTAAGTAAAGTCCTATCAATTTCTTGCAGGGTTATATTCCTCCTTTTGACTACACCATTCTGTTGAGGTTTCCTAGGGGCAGATAAATTGTGACTGTAGCCACTGTGTGAGCAGTAACATTCAAACTCATGATTTTAAAACTCATGACCATGATCACTTCTCAGAGTTTTAATCTTAAGTCCACTAAGGTTTTCTACAGACTTGGAGTATTTTACAAAGGAAGAACAAGCTTCACTTTTGTGAGCTAGAAAATATACCCAAGTATATCTAGAAAAGTCATCAACAAGAACATAGAAATAATGCTTCCCATTTAAACTAGAAACTCTAGAAGGTCCAAATAAATCCATGTGAACCAACTTGAGAGGTTGAGAAGTTGAAAATTCTTTCTTTTATTTAAAAGAAACTTTTATGTTGCTTTCCCTTTTGATAGGGATTACAAACTTTGTCTGCTGGAAATTCAAGTTTGGGTAGGTTTCTAACTAAGTTCTTCCTAACAAGTTTTCTAAGTGAATTCACATTGTAGTGTCCTAATCTTCTGTGCCAAAGCCAAGACTCTTTATGAAAGGCATTTAAAAAAGTAATATTTTTCTTAGCTAAAGAATTTAAATCGACAACATAAACATTTTCATTTCTTAAAGCAGAAAACACTAAAGAATTTGTAGAATTAAAAACATTGCAAGAATCATTTTCAAATTTAACATAAAAACCATCATCACATAACTGAGAAATACTTAACAAATTGTATTTAAGTCCATTAACAAATAAAACCTTAGAAATTAATACTGAGTCAGTGTTACCAATCTGGCCTAAGCAGATGATTTTTCCTTTTGAGTTATCACCAAAAGTGACAAACCCTCCATCAACTCTGACTAAGCTTTTAAAGCATGAGAAGTCTCTAGACATATGTCTTGAGCATCCACTGTCCAAATACCAAGGCTTTCTATAGGAGCTTTTTAAGAAGGTTTCCTACAAAAAAGATTTAAACATGAAATGATTTTGGTACCCAGATTTTCTTGGGTCCAGAAAGGTTATCCAATAACACTTTAGGTACCCATATTTTTCTAGTGGGTCTCATAAAATTTCTATAATCAACAGATTTTGAAAGATAAACCTTATTAGATCTATAACTATGAATATAACTAGTTGAAGCATATGAAGTTCCAGAGCTAGCTACATTCTGTCTAGATTTAGGAATGAATATAGTATTGGTAATTTTCCTTTGTCCAGGTTGGTATCCTATACCAGTAGTGTATCTAGGTGCTATTTGCTTATCTAGAATTTGAGTAAGAGTACATTTACCATTGGTAAATTTCTCTAAGTCTTTCTTGAGTTGTTCATTAGATAATTTCAGTTCAGTATTCTCTTTAAGCAACTGAGCATTCTTTTCCATTTCAATATCAAGATCAAATTTATGTTTAACAGTTAAAGCATACTGTTTCTTTAAACCTTTGTATTTGTCTTTTAGCTCATTATAGGTTTCTTCTAACATATCACAATATTAAAATAGTTCAGATTTTGACATGTTATCAGAGTCAGAATTATCTCCAGAATAATACAAATTTAAACCAGGAGTTTCTGATGTTACCTCAGAAGTGTTTGTCATAAAACACATGTTTGCCTTATTTCTGTGTTCAGTTTCAAAAACTTCAGATTCCGTGGAGCTATCCTCAGAAGCGCTCCAAGTAGCCTTCATAGCATTTTTGTACTTACTATCCTTGTAATCATACTTATTCTTGTATTTCACCTTTGGACAGGCTGCTTTTATGTGTCCCTTTCTTTTTCACTCATAGCAGACAACTTCATCTGATTTGTCAGATTTCTTCCAATCCTTTTTCCAATGTCCCTTGCTATCATACTTACCTTTATAATTCGATTTTCTGAAAAACTTCTTCTTCCTATAAAACTTTTTAAATCTTCTGGCAATGTGAGCCATCTCAGCATCACTATCAGAAGCACTTTCACTGTCTTCACAGATTGAACTTTCATTTATATCATGAAGCTTTTCCTTATCCTTGTTCTTTGAAGTTGTAGTTTTGAAAGAAACAGACTTCCTTCTAGGTTCATCTTCTTCTTCTTTGTTCACCTTGAGTTCCTCTTCATACATAATTAAATTTCTGATTATTTCCTTGACTGGTAGTTCACCAATATCACATGATTCTCTAATTGAGATAGAAGTTCCCCTCCATCATTCAAGTAGACATCTCAAAATTATCATAATTTGTTCTTTTGATGGAACATCCTTTCCCAGAGAAGTCATTGCGTTGACAATTTCATTAAACCTGAGATACATGTCAGAAATGGATTCATCAGGCTTCATCTTAAAATTATCATACTTAATAGTATAAGTGTTCAATCTCATTTCCTTAACATTAGTTGTTCCTTCATGAGAAACAAATAAGGTATCCCAAATTTCATAATCAGTTTTACAAGAAGATATTATATTAAATTCCTCATCTCCTAAAGCACAATACAAGGCATTCATAGCTTTGCAGTTATTATTGTAGGCTGTCTTAGTAGCTTCATTCCAAGTAGTTCTAACAGTAGTAGGAATTTTATATTCTGATTCTATAGCAGTCCAAATATCAAAACCCATGCTCTCTAAATGAATTTTCATCTTGATTTTACACTGAGCACAGTTAGTGCCATTGAAAGATGGTGGTCTATTGGTAGCAACACCTTCAAGTCTATTATCCATGATAGCTTACTTAAAGCAATGATTTTAAAGAGATAAAAATTTAGAAATAACAGAAATTTAAGAACTTTAAAGTACAAATAAAATCATAGTTGAAAAAAAATTACTTTATAAAATATTTAAACACCCTTTGATACCAATTGTTGGTCGGAGTGGATACTCAAGAGGGGGGTGAATTGAGTTCCAATTAAAATTTATGTTTTAAAACTTTGTCTTAACAACCCCCAAATAAAATACTGAATTAAACTGTAGTGAATTTATATCAAAGTAAGGGTTCGGTTGGGTTCTCAAGGGATTGATTATTTCCCAGTTAATCAAAACAGAAAGGTTGATTAACTTTTGAAACCAACTTACTGATTTACAACTAATATAAACACTTGAGAATTTAATTATCAAAGTGACTTTAAAACAATTTTGGTTTTAAAGAAATTAGCAGTGGAATAAAAGAATAACTTTGAAAGATATAGCACAACAGATATAAACAAGAGGTTCAGTCTCAAGCCGAGACTTAGTCCTCTAAAAAATTTATATAAATTTGATCCACACCCTGGATCGGGGTTCACAATAGTTTACAACTATCCAGGTCCAAGACCTCTACCACTGTTATTCGTGGGAAACAGAACAACAACAACCAGCTGTCCAGGTCACACATGACCTCTACCAATATCTCAGTGGGAAATAGAAGATGTAAGAGTTTGATTGAGGATTTACAGATCCTACAGTTAAAGTATAGGAGACAGTGTGTGTGTTAAATGCAGGAGATAACAAACACTGCTCGAAATGTGAAATAATGAATCACAGAGCAGAGATGTAGAGTTTATATTTGGATCTAGTGATTGCAATGAAGCTTTGGACTCCTTGAGTTTGATCAGAGATGATTCTGAGTCCTCGTCTGGTTTTTGTCTGAAAAATATAGTGTTGTCTGCTTGGCATCCAGATTCAAAGATAGTGAGAAATGTAGTGGATGAAGTTCTTCAATGTCCTCGTGGAAGTAAAGAACTCTTCTTGAGTAATCTTGAGTGTGTATGAGGTTCTGTGTTTTTCTACCACTATCTCATCCACCACTCTTTGCGCTCGTGTGTTTCTTGTCGTTGTTACTCCAGTATATATGCACCAGCAGGGGCTTCTTGTATTTATGGCACGAGCTCCAGTAAAAGAAATGATTTCTTTTTACAGGTACGAGGTATGGTTCCCTGACATCCAACAACCTTCATTAATTAAATTACAGAGCATTAAAATATTCCTAATATGACTGTTGGTTAGATTTAATAAAGATAAAGAAATTCAAACAGCTGTTTATGACTATCAGCGAGTCAAGTGATCGGTAGGTCATCAACATCAGCATCGGTGAGACATCTTCGGTGACTCAGGTGATCAGCATCGATGTGTCATGATCAGTGACTCATTTGATCTGGATCGGTGTGTCATCTTTGGTCACTCATTTGATCATCATCGTTGAGACATCTTCAGTGACTCATTTGATCTATATCGGTGTGTCATATTTGGTGACTCATTTGATCAGCATCGGTGAGACATCTTCGATGACTCATTTGATCTGGATCAGTGTGTCATCTTCGGTGACTCATTTGATCAGCATCGGTGCGACATCTTCGGTGAATCATTTGATCTGGATCGGTGTGTCATCTTCGTTAACTTAATTGATCAGCATTGGTGAGACATCTTCGGTGACTCATTTGATCTGGATCGGTGTGTCATCTTCGGTGACTCATTTGATCAGCATCGGTGAGAAATCTTCGGTGACTCATTTGATCTGGATCGTTGTGTAATCTTCAGTGACTCATTTGATCAGCATCGGTGTGTCATCTTTGATATGGATCGGTGCGACCGTTGTCCTTTGATATGGATCAGTGCGACCGTTGTTCTTTGATATGGATCGGTGCGACCGTTGTCCATTCGATATGGATCGGTGTGACCGTTGTCCTTTGATATGGATCAGTGCGACCATTGTCCGTTTGATCTAGAGGACTTACAGAATACTTGTAAATCAATAACAAAGAGATAAAAACATGATCCAACAAATATACACAGATTCACTAAGATATTGTGATTATGTATATGAGAAATGAAACCGGATTAAGTAATTGATGATTTGTGATTATTAAAACAGCAATCATAGGAAGAATGCAACAATCTTCCAGAGGGCTCAAAATTTTCAAATATGAAGGTCATGATTTTAGGAAATAATTTATTTATAAAGTTAATTTCACAAATGTTTTCAATATTATTGAAGTAATTAACAGTTAGTGAGAGGAGGTTTGATAGAATTTATGTTCACTAACCTCAATTTTCTATTTCTTATGCTAATTTGGGTAACAAAAACTATGATATTCCGTAGTAATTTTGGATAAACCTAGGTTATTTGTCTCCCCTGTGACCCCCTTTGTGTTTGGAAATGTATCTACTATATTAGTTTTCTCATCAAAATTTCATCTTGGTTTTCATTTTATTTGTGTTTGGTCACTAGTTTTGGGTTGTTTAATGTGATTATTTTATTATGAATGAGGCGTCTGGTAGGGGTGGTTAAAAGTATGTTTAATGTTTTGCTGCAAGGATGGTGGGTGTTAGAACTATTGGTAAGGGGGTTGGAAAGTGTGTTGATTTTGATGGGGGGTCTATCCTGGTTTTCCTGATTTCCAAATCTTTATTAGAAATCATTAGGCACTATTAATCTCTATTTTTATAAGGAATTGGTTCTCTTATCCTATTTTTGAAAGTCTTGTTTTGTGTATTTGAATCATAAATAATAATATTTTAGATTCAAATAGGATGGAGATGAATAAATATTTGATGGATGCTAATCATTTGACAATAGAGTATGAGAATGGAGTGAAAGAGTTCATCATGTTTGCAAAGGATAACGCAAAGGATCCTTCTCAAATCCTTTGTCTGTGTTTATGTTGTTGTTATTATAGACTAATTACTCTAGAGGAGTTGGAAGAACATTTGATATGTCACAGAATAGATCAGAGTTATAAATGTTGGAATAAACATAGAGAATAAGCGAATGTAGCTACTAGCTTGGATAAAACTGTGTTTTATGGATCATCAAATATGATTACAAATATAGACAATGAAGAAGACCATATGGAGGATGTGATTATAGATGTTAATGATGATGAAGATCGTATTGAGAAAATGATAAGGAAAGTTGAAGATGAACTTTGTGATTTCCCAAAATTATTTGAGAAGTTAAAGAGTTGTGCAAAGACACCATTGCATGCTGATTGCACAAAATATACAGCATTTTCAGCTATACTGAAGTTTTATAAATTGAAATCAGGAAATGGATGGAGTGATGTTAGTTTTACAGAACTACTTACTCGCTTGAATGACATGCTCCTGGAAGATAATGATCTCCCAAGACGGATATATAAAACTAAAATAATTCTACACTCAATGGGTATGATTTCTGAAAGAATACATGCCTACCCAAAAGACTGCATATTTTTTCTCAAGGAGAACAAATCACTTACAGAATGCCCAAAGTGTGGTGCTTCTTGATACAAGAAAGATGAATCCAATCCTACAAAAGTTTTGTGGTACTTTCCAATCATTCCAAGGTTTAGGCATTTAGATAGAAGTAAAGAAACTATAAGACAATTATCATGGTATGAAGATAAAATAAGTAAAGATGGGAAATTACATCACTGAGCTAACTCTCCTTAATGGAACAGAATTGATCATGAGTATCCTGAATTTGGAAATGAGCTAATAAACCTTCATCTTGTGTTATCTATAGATGGAGTGAATCTTTTTGGTTTTCAAACCATCACTCACAATACATGGCCTATTACATTGGTAAATTATAACTTTCCACCCTGGTTATGCATGAAATGGAAATTCATCATGTTATTTATGCTTATGTCAGGACCAAATCAACCAGGTAATGGTATTGATGTTTATTTGGATCCATTGATCAAGGATTTGAAGTTATTGTGGGATTTTAGTGTTATATTTTATGATGCTTATAAAAGTGAATAATTCACGTTGAGAGTGATGTTGTATGCAACGATAAATCATTTCCTTACTTATGGAAAATTTTCAGGCTATAGCATTAAAGGAACTCAAGGGTGTCCTGTGTAAGAAGAAGATATAGAATCAATTAGGTTGAAACATTCATCGAAATCAGCGTTTCTAGGACATAATAGATTTCTACCCTGTCAGCATAAGTACCGATCTTGGACAACATCATTCCAAGGAAGTTCAGAACAACACACAACACCATCTCCAATAATAAGTGATTATCTGTTTAAGAAAGTAAAAGATGTGAACAGTATTTTCGGTAAACCATTTTCGAAAAACCTTATGAAAATAAGTTGGAAAAGTAGATCAGTTTTTTTGAATTACCATACTATAATTGTCTGTACGTTAGACATTTTATTGATGTGATGCATGTGGAAAAAATATATGTGACTGTGTTATCAGAACGTCTCTAAATGCCCTTGAAAAAACAAAGGATGGAATTAAAGCAAGGTTGGACATGGTTAATATGGGAATACGAGAAGATTTAGATCTTGTGAAGGGTGAAAATCGAATGTTTCTTCTTCCAGATGCTTACACTCTTTCTAGGGAGGATAGATATCAGTTTTGAAACATCTTGAATGATGTAAAGGTTCTAGAGGGGTATTTTTCAAATATCAAGAACATTGTGTCAATGAATGATTTGAAGTTAAAAAGTTTGAAATCACATGAAATCCATGTTTTGATGAAAGATTTAATTCTTATAGATTTACGTTGCATTTTTTCCAAGAATGATCGTTATACGTTAACCAAACTTTGTTTCCTTTTCAAAGATATATGCAACAATGTTTTAGACCAAATGAAATTTCTAGCTATGGAAAGAGAAATTTTCACCATATTATGTGAATTAGAAATGTTCTTCCCACCATTATTCTTTGATATGATGGTTCATTTGATGGTTCACTCTGTGAGAGGGATTCAACTTTGTGGTCCTGTGCACTATAGATGGATATACCTCATTAAATGGTATATGAAGATTTTGAAAGGGTATGTCAAAAATCGAAGTTGGCCAGAGGGTTGTATTATGGAGTGATATATTATTGAGGAAGGCATTGAATTCTGTACCGAATACCTATCTGATGTGGAAAGCATTGTTCTCCTGAAATCTCGTCACACTGGATGCATTGAGGGTGAGGGAATTTCTGGAAGAGATGTTATGGAAATAAATATTACAGATCGAGAGAAGGCCCACCTTTATGTTTTGTAAAAAAGTTGGGAGGTTTCTCCTTATATTGAAACCCACAAAGAAATTCTTAGGTAGTTGAATCCATAAAGGGCTGAAAAATGGATATCAAATACACATAATCACAAGTTTATAAGATGTTTTTGGGACCATATTTTTAAGGAGTTAGATTAAAATCCGAATTCAATTTTAGAACAAATTCAATGTCTAGCCACCAGACCAAGTGTGTATGTATTATCTTACAATGGTTATGTAATTAATGGTTATACATTCTATACAGATGAACATGATTAAGATAATACCATGAAAAATAGTGGAGTTACAATTGTGGCTGAAGCGATGAATGTTTCAGGAAGTAAGGACATAAATACAATTTATGCGAATATGTCATACGTTGGAAATATCAAACAAATATGGGGATTGGATTATACGATATTCCAATTGCTGATTATTCAATGAAAATGGGCTGATCACAATAGTTGTGTTAAAATAAGTGAATTGGTATTTGTGAAAGTTTATTTTAGTAAAGAAGGGTAAAAATAAAAACATTTTATAATAACATCACAAGCGGTAGACGTATTTTGTGTACAGATCCCACAAACTAAAAGTGGTATATTGTTCTGTTATTGTCCAAAACTACTGAAGGGTCCGATGAAAATTCAATTGAGGATGATCCTTTCAGTGGTACGTCACAATCATTTTTCAAAGGTCCCAATGTAGATGATGTTTTGTATGTTAGAGGAGACCACAATGAAGGGATTTGGGTAATAGATAGAGGTGTCAAATCCCTTAATCCTTTGAAAAAAAAGAAAAAGAGTTAAATAAATTGGTTATATTTTGTTTGTAATATAGATATTGTTATCTCATGTTATTATCTTATCATTACTAAATTTATGTAATCAAAATTAACTATTCAACCACTTCTACAGATAATGAATTCTGCACATTCTGGTGCTCCTAACCTCGAGACTGAACAAGTCTGTCAAGCTGATGCTGCTCAAAGTGCAAAGCAACAACAAGTTTCTGAACCTATTTCATCTCCTAGTGTTGAGGTCCAACAACCATCAGCACATGTCGTCACTACCATTATAGATGAACATATTGATTATGTTGATATCGATGAAATGGTCAGGTTTGAAGGAATGACATAAAAAAAACAGGTGCATCGTAGTTTGACGGCGTTAGCCAATGTTCTTAAGGTGAAAAGAAAAGGTATCAAATTTGATGTCATATGGAATGCACGAGGCCAACATGTGAATCCCAACAAGGTTATGTTTAGTAGTTACATTGGAATTGTCACTCGACAACACGTGCTGATTTACATAGATTCATGGCACCATGTTTTTCTGGGTTGAAGGCTGTGATCTGGGAAGAAATTATTGTAACATTATGAAATTATTTCTTTAATTTACTATCAAATAAAATAATGAAACAATGTCTTACTCTTATCAACCCCTTTTAGAGTACATTTATAGTAGATGATTCACACAAGAATTATGTACTTTGGCTTACAAGAAGAATTCATCGAGGTTTTTGCACTATTTTAACAAAATGTCACCTGAATGATTCCAATGGTAAAATAAACCTACACCCACCCCTTTTCTACACTCACTTGATATCCCAAAAAGCATGGGATGCATTTATTGGCCACCGTGTGGATGATAAGTTTCAGGTACATTGTGGCTGATAATACGTTTTTTGAGGATACGTGTATTCATCAATTTGATTTTCAATATTTCATTTATGAAACATCAACTCAGTACTGAAAATAAGGAACATGCATCAAAACGAACATACCCCTATTGTAAAGCAAGGATGGGGTACGCTTCACTAGACACGAAAATGGTATGTATTTTAAATTTATAGTAATATTGTTATGTTCCAAGAAACAACATCATAATTATCTTTCTATATTTATATGTAGATTGATGAGTCTAAAGCCAAAGACACTTCCATCCCACGTCATGTGCTATGGAAGGAGGCATGTGTGAATAGGGAAGAGAAGCTAGTAGATGAAAACACACAAATGTGTGGGAAATATATGTATGTATGACATGATAAAAGGTTTTTTTTAATTTATATTACATAATAATAATTACTTATTTTCTTATATATGATAGTCATAGGAATCAACTAATTTTGTAGCAGATGCAGACCTATTATCAATGACTTTGAAGCAGCCAGAACAATACAGTTGTGTCAGAGGTGCGGGGTTTGGGGTGACACCCCGAGTATATTTTGAGGAAAAAAATGGATGATAAAAATGAAGAAATGAAACAAATGAGCGAAATACTATCAACTATTGAAGAATGATTTCAATGGAAGGGAGAGTTGCTAGAAACTTTTATGGGTAAGAAGAAAGAAGAAGACACAACTCAAGAGTAACCAGCATGTGAAGATCCTACCCCACCCCCACCAGCTTTGAGGAAAGTCATCCCCCTCAAAGAGCTGTCTTAGCTGTGGAAATCAAGATTCTAATAATTATTGCCCATGAAATTTGAATCAGACAAACACTGATACTTTTCATGTACTGATATTTTATAGGGTAATAATGACTGTGATTTATATCTGTCAAACACCCACCTATCACCTTGTAGCAAGGGCTATAATGTTTAACATCCCAGAGGAGAAGCTACATAATAGACCACTTCCAATATATCATCTAAAAGTAATGATTAATGTAGCTCATGATTCAAATGCATATATACCTATTCCACTTGATGATGATGATATTCATACAGTCAAAAAGGCTATTGGGACATTTATTGCATGGTAGTCACAACTTGTAAGAGTACATGTGGATGAAGAGGTATTTATTTCCATTTTTTCAATCTAAACCTTTAACAATTAATAAAAAAACGGTCTGAACCAATGAGTGTTATTATATATGGAGAAAGGGAAGGGGGTGATAAGAAACATGGGATCAAAATAATCTAAAGGATCGACCAACTGATCCAAAAGATCTATTGAAAGCACAATTACACCACATGTTCTCTATCCACATTTACAAGAATTGAAGTCTCATTTGGATACGAAGCTAAAAAGTGGTAGTATTCATATAGTTGTTTTCAAAGAGAATATATACAAAGAAGAAATTACAGATTACGTTGCTGCTAAAAATGTAAATGAAATCCTTGAATACAGTTTCCTAAGCATCATAGTTGTAAATGTATATATGAGTTATGTTTTCATGAATTGATTTTCTAAAAACTGATATAATGTGTTAATTATGACTAATTGCATTTTATATTATTGGAAGATATATATATATAAAACAGTTGAAGGGATTTACCCATGAGCCAAAATTCAGACTTGTTAGTCCTCATACCACATCTACACAACTAACGAAATCAGATCCATCAATAAGGGATGAAATAGTGAAAGGCTTGCTGAAAGCATTTGAAAGTAATATTACAGATGACAGACTCTTCCTAATACAAACCATGCAGGGGTAAAACTCTAAGACTAAATAATATAAATTATATTTTTACTTATTTCATTACTTATTCCTTTTTATGATTTTAGGAAACATTGGCTCCTAATTGTGGTGAACTTGGATACTCCAAAGATTTATTTTCTGGATTCAATGCAAGGATATCCAACAAACCGACCACACATGAAGGAGTTTTTGAATATGTAAGACACTACATCCTAAGTTTTAGGTATAAAAATCAAGTTATATAATTTATATTATCTTTTACTGAGGATTTTTTTATGATAGGGTTGTGTATCAATATCATCTAAAAAAAGGAATGAGGACAGGGGCTAAGCATAAGGAGGAGAACAAGTACTACATCCGGACAAGTATCAGGGTATATATAATAAAATTTCACTATCCAAACACATATAAAAAAAGTTACTTATTCTCCTGATGATCAAAATTTTGTAGTGTCCAAAAAAAACAAACAATAAAGAATGTGGTTATTATGTTTGTTAATTTATGAGAGAGTTCATTTTGCATCAACAAACTAGCATCCGTAAAGAGGTATTTTGAAAAAAAACAACTATTTCATTTAATTTATTTAATAATTATTTATTTATATATTTTTCAATAATAATATTACTTTATAAAAGCCTCATATTCATATGATGATATATATTTGTTCAGAAATGAGTGGGCCGCATACCTGATGGAAGATTGTACACAAATAGCATGAAGATCTAACTTGGGGACGTGTACAATTGGTGGACATTTTTGAGAGGTGTTCATGGAGATAAAAATATGAAACATTGTTGTATGTAAATGCTCATAGGAAAATTTTAATTGATATTAAATAAAATATCCTTTCTCCAATGAGTCATTTTTTCATCTTAATAGATTAAATGCACCAACAACATGCAAGAATGATGAACCACTGTTATTTGGGATTTGGATAAGAAAAACTAGTAAAATCTCCAAAATACCTTCATATCACACATGCCCAATCAAATTATAAGAAAAGATGAATAAACATATCTACCCTAAATTGATTATAGTATGAGCATCGAGATTCCAAATCGATTCACATGCATTGAACATTTTCATTGGTAGAAATTGTATGTTTTCTGATTATCAGTAATAAGAAAATGAACATTGTTGGAACCTCATTTCTCCATAGGGTCTTCCTCACCAAATCCATGTTTTCAATTTAGAATAATGATCAATGGGTAATTTTTGATGTGTACGAGTCAAACCTACCTCAATCTGAGGCACGGTGTGACTGATATCACTCAAAGTGCCTCTCTTTTCTTTAAAATGGAAAAAAATTTAAGTAAAAACAATCACTGACATATGGAAAACCAACAAAATGAATTAGGATTGTGTTGATAATTTTGGCCATTGATCCATGGGTCATGTGTTATGTGTATGAGTCAAACCCTTCTCAATACGAGGCACGATGTGGCTATTATCACTCAAAGTCTCTCTCTTTTGTTTAAAATGGACATAATGTTTAAGTGAAAACAACAACTAACATACGGAAAACCAACCAAAAGCATTAGGTTTGTGTTGATACATTAGGATAATGATACATGGGTCATTTTTTACGTGTATGAGTCAACACCATCTCAATATGAGGCATGGTGCGGCCAGTATCACTCAAAGTGTCTCTCTTTTGTTCAAAATAGACATAATTTTTAAGTGAAAACAACCATTGACGTATGGAAAACTATCCAAACGCATTTGGATTATGTTGATACTTTAGGAAAACAATCCATAGGTCATGTGTGATGTGTACGAGTAAAACCTTCCTCAATCAGAGGCATGGTGTGGCCAGTATCACAAAAAGTGTCTCTCTTTTGTTTCAAATGGACAAAATTTTAAGTGAATACAACAACTGACATATGGAGAACCAACCAAACACATTAGGATTGTGTTGATACTTTAGTTTAACTATCCGTGGTTAATTTTTTACATGTATGAGTCAACCCTTCTTCAATATGAGGCACAGTGTGGCCGATATCACTCAAAGTGTCTCTCTTTTGTTTAAAATGGACAGAATTTTAAGTGAAAACAACCCCTAACGTACGGAAAACCAACAAAACACATTAGTATTGTGTTAATACTTTATACAAACCATCCATGGGTCTTTTGTGACGTGTAAGTGTCCACCTTTCCTCAATATGAGGCATAGTGTGGCCGATATCACTCAATGTTTCTCTCTTTTATTTAAAATAGACAGAATTTTAAGTGAAAACAAAACCTGACTTATGGAAAAATGAAAAAACAAATTCAGATTGTGTTAATACTTTAGGATAATGATACATGGGTCATTTTTGACATTTATGAGTCCACCCCACTTCAATCAAAGGAACATTGTGGTTGGTATCACTCAAAGTGTCTCTATTTTGTTTAAAATTGACATAATTTTTAAGTGAAAACAACCACTAATGTATGAAAAACTGGCCAAATGCATTGGGATTGTGTTAATACTTTAGTACGACAATCCATTGGTCATGTGTGATGTGTACGAGTCAACACCGACTCAATATGAGGCACGGTGTGGCCGGTATCACTCAAAGTGTCTATCTTTTGTTTAAAATGGACATAATTTTAACTGAAAACAACAACTGACATACAGAAAAGAAACCAAACACATTCATATTGTGTTAATACATTAGTAAAACGACCCATGGGTAATTTTTGACATGTACGAGTCAACCTCGCCTCAATCTGAGGCACGATGTGACTAGTATCACTCAAAGTGTCTCTCTTTTGTTTAAAATGGTAGAATTGTAAGTGAAAACAACCATTGACACACGAAAAATGGACCAAACACATTCATATTGTGTTGATACTTTAGGAAAATAATCCATTGGTCATTTTTTATGTGTTTGAGTCAACCCCTCCTCAATCTAAGGCACAATGTGGCCGATATCATTCAGATTTTTGCTCTTTTGTTTCAAATAGACATAATTTTAAGTGAAAACAAAAACTAACATACATAAAACCAACCAAATTCATTCATATTGTGTTTATACTTTAGGATAATGATCCATGGGTCATTTTTGATGTTTATGAGTTAACCCCGCCTCTATCCAAGGCATGGTGTGGCCGGTATCACTCAAAGTTTCTCTCTTTTGTTTAAAATGGACAAAATTTTAAGTGAAAACAACCACTAACATATGGAAAACTGAACAAATAACTTTATATTGTGATGATATTTTATGCCAATGATACATGGGTCATGTGTGATGTGTATGAGTCAACCCTGCCTCAACCACTGACATATGAAAAACCAACCAAACGCATTCACATGCATGCCTTGATCAAATTTTTCTTAAGGTTCTGACATTGAAATCTCTCTATATATTTTATCTAATTCAATATAAGATATCATTTGAATGAGATTGTATTTAATGGTACCTTTTGATAATTATAATTATTAATTAGTACATCCCATTAGGTATGTATTTTTTCCCATCCTTTGATCCCAAATTGACTACCACTGTATATTTTATCTGTGTGAACTGCTTGTTTGATATACTAATTTTTTTTTAGGTTTTGTTTGGGTGTGATGATGTAGATTTTCATGTTATAGAAGGCAGGGCATTTATTAGTGCTGAAAAAGAACTGATAAAAGTTCCCTTTATCAACACTTTTTTATCACTGATAAATGATCCCTTTTTCAGCGCGTTTTCAGCAATGATAAAGGATCCCTTTATGAGCACTTTTTAGTGCTGATAAAGTCTATCTTTATGATATATTTTTAGCAATGATAAAGGGTACCCCCTTATCATCACTGAGATTTAAATTTTTTTTAGCACTATTAAAGCCTATTTCAGTGCTGATAAATCCCATTTTTGTAGTAGTGCTTGTTCCTGAGATCGCACATTGGAGTAGCTAACACATGTGCGGGGGAAAGCCCAAGTACCCATGGTGAGATTTTTGATCATGATGTTTTTTGTTATACTATAATGTTATTTTACCTTGGATGATGAACTTGTTGATTGATGTTATTATTTTATTAGATTTTAATTATGGCATGATATGGTATGAGAGTTGATTATTTATGTAACATTATAGCCACCCATGAATTTTTGTGACATGCATCATGATAGGAATGCACAGAAAAGAATGCTATGAGTGGGTTTTGGGTAATGAAAATGTTTGTTTTTATTTGTGAAAATTAATAATAAATGGTGCCTAATGATGAATTTATAATGGATAATATATTTTAAGTTTATAAAATTTAAATTGGTAAAATGGGTTTCTAATGGGAAAAATACAAATATGAAAAGTGTTTACCCTGCGTTATCCATGAATCAGGTTAGAAATGGTTGGGGGTAGTGATAGTGCCTAGGTTTTGATTGTGTGGAGGAATATGTGGGATGTCTTGTTATGGATTTACATGAATAAATTTGGTTAAAATGTGTAAATTAGGTATTATGTGTCTTTAGATGTGTGTTTGTAATTGTAGTGACATGCCTCCATGAGGACATCTGTTGGTAGGACAATAAGAGGACATGGGTGAAAATGTGTCTCTAGAAGTGAGATAAGAGGACCTGATAGTTTTGGGTGAAAGGGAAGAAGAGTAGTTATGTGAGAAATTTTATCAATTTATGTAATTTAGGGAAAGTAACCCAGTGTAGAATATACAAAATATGTCCGATATAGCCTGGGAGTTGCAACTGTAGCACCCACCAACGTTCATAAGAGAGTGTTGACATAAGGTAGTTGAGTTATGGATTGAGTCCCTCTTGAAAATTATGGAGCATTTAGAGGATCATTGTGAGAAGAGGATTAAGTCGTATTATTATATATTGTGAGTATACATGAAGTGTTGATGGGATATTCAGGCATGGGATCATTAGTTGGAGATCATGGCATGGAAGGACTTTCAAGAGAAATTCCTAGAATAGTTTTACCCAGACACGCTTAGGCATGAGAGGGAGGAAGATTTTATGTGGTTGAATGAGGGAATCATGTATGTGATATAATATTACAGTATCTTTACAGATTTATATAACCTTTTCCCAGTATTGGTAGGATATGAGGCAAATTTGGTGTGACATTTTCAGGACAAACTTAAATATGAGATTAAGTACCAGGGGAATATAGTTTGGTCGAAGAAATTCTTTGAGGTTGTGAACTGGGATCTCATTTATGAGGGGAACATGAAGGTTGATTATAATGGAGTACATGTGGTTTATACTGGATGACCAGGAGGTATGCCTTTTGAGGGTAGGAAGTGTCTCTATGTGAACGTCAACTAGGGTAGTGGAAAATAGAGTACTAGAAAAAAGGGTCGATTACCCAGAGTGGTAGTCCAGTGTACTGCTATTAATGTGGTAGGTTATGACAAAATTTTAGCTAGTATTCTTGGCCAATAATAGAGTTATGAGCTTAAAACAGGATGTAAGATCTATAGTTGTTCAATAGGAATCCAAAACTGATGTTTAGTTACAGAGGATCTTGGATGAATCATAGTACTGGATTGGGGTATTCTACCCCATACGAGATGTGTAGTTGGAGTTCTACTATCCATGGTGGTCGAGGAATCATACGTGTCACTACAAGGAAAGAGCACCTATATTAGTAGGGTAGTGAAACTTAGGTGTCTCAGACTGGAGTACAAACCAGAGAAGCAGGATAGTTTCCTGTAGTTCAACCAGTCCTTGTGGATAGTGAGGTCAGAACATCGACAATTATATGAACTATTATTGCATATTCTACAAATTATAATGATTTATTTGATATAGGATCCTCATATTATTTTATATCTGGTCAACTTGTGAATGATTTGAGTTTGATGGTGGAGTTTGTGAGTGGGGTTATGATGATCAACACACCACTGGGTGTACAAAAAACGGAAATCTATCTATATAATGGATGTGCTATTAAGGTTGGCGGGTATCATTTCCTTTGGGATCTTTACATACTTGAAATTTTAGGTTTTGAATTTATGTTGGGTATAGATTGGTTGGAATCATACCGATCCCACATGAATTGTTACCTTACGATAGTGACCTTTACATATCTAGAGGGTAACAATTATGTTTATCATAGATAATGAAATATCTGAGTAGGCTATGTATGGATAGTTCATTAATAATGGGGGGATATCACCACCCATGATGAAAGTATTATGTTAGATTATGGGGGTGTAAATCATGATGCATTTACACCCATAGTGGACTGGTTCCAAGACGTGCTTCCTAAGAACTTCTCAGGGATACCACCTCAGAGATATGTTGGGTTCTAAATTGAACTAATTCATAGAGCTAAAATAGTTTTCATTCATCATTTCTGAATAAAACCAGTATACATTCAAGAGTTTAGGAATAAACTATAAGAGTTTATGGATAATGGATTTATCTATGTGTGTACGCAGCCTTGGTGTTCTTAGATTTTTTTTTCTAAGAAGGCCAGTGCAACATTGTGTTTATTTTTTAATTTCTAAAAGTTGAACTAGATGACAAAGAAGAACCAATATCCTCTTTTATGTATCAATGTTCTATTCGACTAGTTTAGAGGATATTATGTGTTCTCCTATATCTATTTGAGGTTAGGGTACCATTGGTTGATATTGAGAACTTATGATATACCACATTCTACTTTCAGAATCAGGTATGGCCTATACGATTTCATTTTGATTCCATTCGGGATTATGAACACTATGACCATGTTTATGGCCTTGATGAAAAAAATGTTTCACCCATGTCTAGATCAGTTTGTGGATTTTTTTGGATGAAATCTTATTGTACTCCAAGAATCATGAAGATCATGACCAATATCTTGACATTATTATGAGTACACTGAGAGAGCATAGGCTATATGACAAGCTATATAAGTACCAATTCTTGATCAACATATTACATTTTTGGTGTCATATAATCTTTGAGGAAGGTGTATAACAACCTTGCTCTTTATTACACACCTAAACATGATTTATTACATAAACTTGCACTTAAGAAAACTCTGAGGATAGAGAGGTATAGTGTCTTGGAAAATTAGGGACATTACATGACAACGTAAGACATAAAAATATAACATCTTTATTGAAAAATTCCATTACATTACCACAACATTCCTTCATACATAGCATTGCATGGGATAACCTAAGGAAATACATAAGAAAAGGGTGACATATAATGCCTAGTAAGATAGTAAACGATGCATAACATAAAGAATACAATACATGTTAGGAAATATACATATTAATGGAGAATAAGAGAAACATGAACATAAAATCATTATATTGCATGATTATCATAACAAGGAGATGTGGAAACAACATTTAACATGATATTAGCATGATCCAAGGTTCATTGCACATGGATAATGAGTAAACCCTCATTGAAATTGAATTAGAATGAGTAAAATGTCATTTAACATTAATTAGCATGAGTAAAAAATCATTTCACATGATGTATCATGATACTATTCTTTTTATCCTATGCATTGCAGTGCTATCAGGGAACACCCTTCTTAATCAATTCATTTCATGCACAAGTGTGACACATGGATCATATAACATGGAATCATTCAACATCATAAGATATTCCATGATTAAATAATGTTTAATAGATACATGTAAGTACCATTAAATAAGTATATGTTCATGAAGGTGAATACCCTTGATAGAGGAATGGTTATGGTATTCACTACACAATGATTTTATCTTGGAAAATCGTGGTGTATTTTTGGCAGCATAACGGCGCGACATAAAGATTCATAAAAATGGTTTATGAGAGAGAAAGTGGTATCTCATTATATGTACATGAAATGGAAAGTACGGGGGTCATGGAACATAATATTCCAACATATTTAATGGAATTTAGATGCATAATATAAAATAATTTCTTGAATGTAAATGAGGAGAGATAAATCCCTTATGGAATTTTGGCATGGTAACGAGTGTACAAGAGAGGAATTAATGAGAGATAAAGGGATCTATAATCTTTAAAACATAAGGATTTAAGTATAGGGTATGTGAGAAATCATACCCCAACATTTTTAATTGAAAATTAAAGGTCATAATAACATAAGGAAACTTGGACATAAATAAGGAAGGAAGGAAAGCGGGGATCCCTTATTTGGAAGTGTGATCCCAAATGTTTAGGAGAGGATTGAGAGAGGATTCATGAGAAATTGGGGTGCCTTTTAAGGATTATAAAGATATGATTTCATAGTTTGGTCAATATCCAAATGGTTTTAGTGAAGAGGAAAGGGAGATTGAGTGGGTTTATTAGGAAAGGAGAGGTAATTCTTTATTATTTAGGTTTTGGACACTGCACATTAAACTAATAAAAACCACAAACCATCACATGGTTTTTGACCATGGTTTTTTCCCAATGTGAGTGGAAAAAATTATTTTATAAGGCCAATGGAAAAACATATTAATATATTAGGCTTTATTATGAGGAGGTGAGTCACACTCACAAGGAAATAATTTTAAAATGTTAAAATGTTTTATAAGTCTTAGAGGGTCTACTAAGGCTATGTAAAATAAATCATAAAAATATAAAATCCTATTATTTTAAAGTTAAATTATATATTGGTAAAAAATAAGTTTTATATAGTTTTATTACAACACTATTATGTCATTATGATGTCATAAAACACATTATATATTTAAACAGTATTTATTTTTATCCAAAAATTCGACTGTCTCAGAAAATTATAAAAAAATCACCATTGGATAATTTAGACATCATGATTCCAAAAATAATATTAATTTTATCTAAATAATTTTCTAAATATGTTCATTTTTACTTTTAAAATAAAAACTAACATTTTTTGAAAATTCATGGGTTTTGACAAAAAACAGTTTTCAAACCTTAATAAAAATAATAATTGTATTCATCAAAATTATAAGATAATTTATATTTAATAAAAATTAATTTAGTAATAATAATATTTTATTAAAATATTATTTAATTCAAAATTACATTAATTCATCAAAATAGATTTCTCAATTGAATTTTAATGTTAACTAAAAATACTATTTGTGCTTTAAAAATCACTTACAATGTAACAATGATAAAATAAATGTATATTATTCATAAAAAAATAATGAACATAATCATATTTATAGGGTATTGTTACATAACCCATTATAACACCCACATAAGACCTAAGGGTATGGTGTGAGATGGTGATAGACTCTTGGGGCAACTCAAATAACACCGCTTGAGTGGTAATCTCTATTAACTTCCAATTTTCCGGTAGGCAGTTCCATTCAAGCATAACGTGTTAAATATAAAATTGGTCTTGGTCAAGAGCGAATCCCAGTGATGCTACCTCCTTTCCTAGATCCAAAAAATGGTCTTCGTATGAATAAATTATATTGGATAAAGCTATTTCTTTCTTTGTCTGAGTAAATTGGATTTGTTAAAGACTTATATTTATACTAATCATGGGATCACTGATCAAAAACTATATTAGCAATGATAACATTTATTAATGGTATTTTTAAAATCCAAAAACATAAAACCAAGTAAGTTCATATGTTTTATATAACCATTTTACAGAATAAGACATTTAATTGGATCAAGAGGAATTTTCATTAATAGAAGTTAGGGTTGTTACAATCTTCACCCCTTAAGAAATTTCCCCCTCAAAATTTATTTTTCACCATACTAAAAAATATGAGGGTAACTATGCATCATCACTTCCCATGTTTCTTCTTCAATGTTTTGGTTTGACCAACACCTTGACAAGGGGAATTTTCATATTAAGTATAACTTTTCCCTACGATATAAGGTATTCACTGACTTCTCTTTATAGAAGAGGTCATTATCTAATGGTACCACCTATCGATTGAGTACATGTGATGGGTCAAGTATGTACTTAATCAAGAGTGATACATGGAATACATCATGTACTTGAGATTGGTTCAACGGGAGTTCTAGTTGATAGGACATTACTCCAATGCGATCAAGGGTCTCAAAAGGTCTAGTGTACCTTTGAATAATCTTTCCCTTCTTCCCAAATCACATAACTCTCTTCCATAGTGATATGAATAAAAATACCATGTCTCCAACATCAAAATCTAGGTCTCATTGATGATTATCAACATAGATCTTTTTTCAGCTCTGAGTAGCTTTAATGTGCTGCTAGATGGTCTTAACCTTCTCGACCATTTCTTCAAACATTTCTAGACCTAAAAGTTTTTACACCCCAACTCTATCCCAACATGTCGGTGTTCTGCATCTCTTCCCATAAAGGGCTTCATAAGGATCCATTTAGATGCTTTAGTGGAAACTGTTATTAAAAGAGAATTAAACCAGGGGAATATGTTGATCTCATCCTCCTTTGATGTCCATTGATCACGCTCTCCACATGTCCTAAAGTGTTTGGATAGTCTGCTCAGATTATCCATCAGTTTGAGGATGATAATACATATTGAAGTTCAACTCAGTATTCAAAGTATGTTGGAGACTTTTCCAAAACTTAGAGGTGAATCTTGGATCTCTATTGGATACAATAGATAGTGGTACTCCAAGTATCCTTACCTCTTCTTTTATGTATATCCATTCCGGTTTATCCAAAGAAAAATCCTATTGAATTAAAATGAAGTGTGTAGTATTTGGTAAGATGATCCAAAATAACCAAGATATCATTATTTCCTTTTGATTTATTTGGAAGTCTGGTGACAAAGTCCGTGGTGATGTTCTCCCATTTTTATATTGGTATGGGTAATGGTTGCATCACCCCCTTATAATTTTTCCTCTCAAAATTCACTTGAAGAAATTATAAAGAGCCACATTTTCCATATATATATTTTTAAATTATTTAGGATTATAAAGAGTTTTGGAAAATTGATGGAGTGTGATTCTGAGGCCTAGAGATCCTGGAATGGAATTTGGAACTTTTTTAAGGTACGTTCAGTAAACATGTGAGTGATGATTTCTATCTTTTGAACCAGTGCTTGGATTAAAAATTTGAGGGCACCATTGAATTCACAGAGCCAGGATTCGCTTAAGGAAGGATTAACTTCGACAGACAAGGGTCGTACGAAAAAGTTATTTTTTTGGGACCCTTAAAAAATAATAATAAAATAACTCCAAAGTTAATTTATTATTTCCTTGTAACCATTGAGTGATGACGGTGGGACCGTAGTGAAAAATCATACTTTTAATGAGACACTTTTAATGTATTAAACCTATGTTTTCATTGGTTTTGTAATGACAATGCTTATGTGTTTAATTAACTCGTTAATTATAGTTCATTAATGAATCAAAATTTCAAACACAACGTTCAAGATTAATCCCTATTTAAATAAAGCTTGGGCATGAGTTTTTGTCACTCATGAGAGGAACCTCTGAAGAAGTGTCAGTGATGTCTTCCACCAATGTAGAACAGTGCTCTGAAAACCATTGGAGGACTTGAACCAGACAACGATGGGTGACAACGAGCACCAACAAATGCGGGTTATTCTCCCACATCTGCATCGTCTTCCAATGAATTCCAGGTAGGGTTTTTTCTTGATTTATTTCTAAGATTTCTTTGTTTCATCTACTCTTGATGATTTTGAACCCCTTTCCTTGTTATAATGCTAATTCAAAGGGAAAGGGTCAAACTGAACATGGCATGGACCCTCCGCAAATGTTTCTTGATTGCATTCTTCATGGGAGACAAACCAATATGACAAAAAGATGGAACCGGGGCCACACAATGATGGTAACGTCCTGGAAGGCCCGTAGACATAGTCAGGAAGAAAATAGGACCATCAGGGATTCACTAGTGGCCTGCAGAAACACTGCCAGTGTGGTGGCGCCAGAAGGCACCATAGTGGATGAAGCAGGCGGCCGACTGTGTTGATAGTGGGGGCGTGCTACGGAGGAGGGCTGTGGCTCTGAGCCATGGTGGAGGGTGGAACCGCACCCTGAGGATCTCGCAAATGACTGGTCCACGTGGGCCAACCAAGTGGATTGGTGCCAATTGGCACCGCTAATGGAGGATCCCAAACGGTTTAGCCTTTCGAGAAGGGAGTTAACCCCCACGCCTAGTTGTCGGGCCACGCCCATCCAGCGGGCTGTGTAGGTGCAACGGCCCGGCAGGCCGCGACTTGGCAGGTCGCACCTAGATAGATGGGTTGGGCTGATCCCATAGCCTAGCAGGCTAAGATCGTGGCATGTGGGATGATCCCAAAGCCTAGCAAGCTGAGCTCACAACCCATCCTCTTTGGGCTGGGCCCAGTGGGCCAGACCCACCTACGACCCAGATTTGATTAAAGGGCTATATCTTCTAAACCGGATGTCCATTGGAAAACCGCCTACGACACCAGAACCCTTAGGACGTGGTGCTTCTTTAGAGATACTCCACTTGGGTTTTGTAGGAAGTTGTAGTATGACCAGGTTGGATCAGACTCGAATCCAACCAGGCCCCCGACATTAAAATTCTTATAAGTTACATACCGGGCATCCAATTGACGTGTCGCCTATGGCGTTGGAACTCTTATTACATGGTGGTTCATTGGATTACTTCATCATGGGACTTCATGGTAGTTGAGGTATGACTAGTGGCTTGAGGAGCAGATCCTCCCAGAATCAAGCATTCTTAGTTCCGGAATCTTGTGGCTAGCTGTGACATGATGAATAAATAGTGATCCTCAGTGGGTGAACACTTAGCAATACTCCATGGGTCAACACCTAGTGAACCTCTATGGGTAAGAACCTAGCGATCCTCTGTGGGTCAGCACTTAGCAATCCTATGTGGGTCAGCACTCAGTGATCCTCCCTAGGATAACACATAGTGATCCTCCGTGGGTCAATACCTAGCGATCCTCTATGGGTTAGCATGTAGTGATCCTCCCTGGGTCAACATCTAGCGATCCTCTAAGGGTCATCACCTAGCTATCCTCCATAGGTCAGCACCTAGCGACCTTGTTCGGTCTAGCAGCAAAAGCCTCTCAACAGAATAAGATGATCTAGATTTATGACTAATCATCTTTATTCATTTTCTTTAAGTTGTATACCTGGATTGAGAAGAGTCTTTCATTGTGATTTGTGATTGAGATCATGCTTTGTGGTTTTTCCTTTATTAAATTCTGGGAGACCTTCGAGGGTCTCGGGGTTCCTACTGGGTATTGTTATACTCAGCACAACACGGGATTCACCCACACCTTGTTGTGTCATATACAGATGACGGACAAATTTGACTGAGATTATGGATCCAGGACTAGATGGTGCACGAAGTTGACCGGTTCACATGGAGAGACACAGTGAATATCTATAACTAACCTTTAGGTAGGATCCTTCATGGATGATCTTAGAAGCTGTTTTCTATTTCTGTTGTATTATCTCTTTCATTTGGGCTTGTATACTAGTCCCTTTAATTTTAGTTATCACTCTTACTTCAACAGTTTTACTACGTGGTTTGCTTTTAATGTGTACCTTGTCTCTGTGTGTATAGGTTTAAAGTAAATACCTTACCATTTTAGGGATACAACTTTTCAGAGCTAGTTTCCAACCCCTGGCCTATGGAAGGAAGTCTTGGTGTAGTCACGACATGAGCCCTAGGGGATGGGTCGTGACAAAGTGGTATCATAGGATTCGGCTCTAACAAAGAACTAAGACTCTGATCTTTTCAATGGGGTAATAGTGTTAAGTGTTTTGAGTGCGGTTTTTAGTTTTGGGAGTCCAGTGTTGGTATGACCGTCAATGTATCCATACACTAGGACCCTGAGTTCTGATTTCTGACTCAATACATGAAAACACTAATTTCATGTGTTTTTGAAATGTTTTTTTTATTTTCATATCTTTTGAGTCAGCTAACCAGGTATAAATTATTGATTTTGGTGGATTTGTTTCTTTACAGGATGTCATCTCATAGACAACCCACCATGATTCCATAGAGAGTTCACGACGATGGACCCCCGAGCGATGAGTCTTTGATGTAGGGACCTCTTATGGAGATTGTACCTTCGGGTGGTGTACCAGTAGCACAAATACCCATAGGGCAGTAGTTTACAACAAACCCACCAGTGGATGGTGCATTCTAACATAGTGTGATTCACAATTTCCGGTGGCATAGGCCTCCGAGGTTTCGAGGTGAGACGATTCCCTATGCAACTGAGGACAAGCTGGAGGTTGTGGATAGATTTTTCGGCCTAGTTAGGACACCAGCAGACCAAATGGTAATCCTAACCTCATCTAGGGAACAATAGGGAGATGGTGGATCCTGACTCTCTAGAAACATGATGAGGTGACCCTAACCTAGTTTTACTTTGAGAGCCTCTTCATGGTGGAGTTCTTTCTAGTAATGTTACACTCTTTGCGTATTCAGGAGCTACTGTACTTACAACAGGGTAGCCTGATGGTGTCCCAATACTCAGTGAGATTCACTAACCTCTCTTGGTACTCCACTAACACAGTACATGACCCTTTTTTTATGGCCTGAACCTTTGATCAGGGTCTTAGACAAGAGATCCAAGCATAAATGATATCACTCAATATCCTAACGCAGGCTGGAGTGCTTGAGAGAGTGCTATTGTTGAAGATATTCCTAGCTGAGTAGGCATCAACAAAGAGAGCCACCACTAGATGATAGGTAGCCAAGTCATCTACAACTAGTAGTAGGTAGATGACGCAGAGGTCTAACCGAGCCAGAGCTTCTGGAGGACAACCCTAGAATGCAGGGTCGGAGGTGTGGAGCTCGTGAGGTAGAGAAGGTCATCTGAGGACTAATGACTGTTACACTTGTAGTGGACATGGGCACATGGGTCATGACTATATGACACCCTTTGTGGACAATCAACAGATTTTCAAGGGACTACCAAGATAACGACAAAGGTTCAAGCGAGGAGGCTCACAGGGCGGCAGACATGGCAGAGGAGCTGGCCATGTAGCAAGCGGTGGACAACGATTTGAGGTTCCATTGCCATCACGCCCAGGTGTTCCACCCCGACCACAGGGAGCATGTGGACATGGATGAGATCAGCTTCAGGAAGCTGAGGCCTATGACCACGGTGCTCTAGAGATGAGTTGAGGTATGATCTATGTCAACTCTACCCTAGCTTCATTTTTTATAGACATAGGTTCCAGTCTCTCTTTTATTTCCACAACGCTCATTCAGAGCTCGGAGATTCCAATAGAGCCATTGGATCAATACTTACATCTAAATACTCTTACAGAAGGGGATTTGATGATTACATATTGGTTTCGGTAGTGTGATCTTACCCTAGGAGGAAATAGCTTCGGCTAGGATCTCTTAGTAGCAGCATCAAGGCCTTATGATGTCACCTTGGGTGTGGACTGGTTATCTATAGTCTATGATCAGATTGACTATTTTAGGTGTACAGTGTGGTACGTCCATAAATACTGGACCAATTTTTCTTTCACCAGTGAGAAGGAAACCCTTACAGTGCAGGATGAACTCTCTTAGAGGAGGGTGTAGCTGATCACTCACCAGTTGGCTACCATCACCCTTGATGCAGTGGAGGAAAGGATTCCAAGCTTCCCTGTAGTGGTGGATGAGTACGAGAATGTTTTTCCTAACGATGTTCTAGGGTTACCTCCTCATAGAGATGTATACTTCTATATTAACCCGTACCCAGGGATGACACTGATATCCACACTGACATATCGAAAGGCTCCCGCAGAGCTTTGTGAGCTGAGGGTATAACTGGAGGACTTGTAGGATAAGGGGTTTGTAAGGCCAGCGTTTCACCACGGGTAGCCCTGGTGCATTTTTCCAAGATGGAAGATGGGAGTTTGGGATTTTTCATGGACTTATAGTGCTTGAACTAGGAGACTGTGAAGAAAAAAATACCTACAACTGAGAATTGATGACCTCTTCAACCAAATGAAGGGAGAGAATTGTTTCTCAAATATAGACCTCAGATTAGGCTATCACTAGCTTCGGGTACGAGATGAGGATGTACCGAAGATAACATTCATGTGTCGGTATGGAAGCTATGAGTTCTTGGTGATTCCTTTTAGTGTGAAAAATTCCATAGCAGTGTTCATGGGCCTCATGAATAGGATCTTCCAGCCCTACCTCAACCAATTCGTCGTGGTCTTCATCGATGAAATTTTTGTGTACTTGGTGTCAGAGGAGCATGATAGGCATCTGCAGATAGTTCTGAATACACTCCGAGAGCACCAAATCTATGGAAATATGTCGAAGTTCCATTTATGGATATGGTAGGTCCACTTTCTGGGACATGTTATCATTGAGGCTGGAGTTGTAGTGGATCCAACAAAGATAGAGAATTTTTTTTCTTGGGAGCCACCCAGAAGCATGAATGAGGTGTGAAGTTTCCTAGGGTTGGATGGGTACTACCAACGATTCGTACTTGACTTTTCTAGAGAAGCTGCACTCTTTTCAGCTTTGAAAAAGAAGGGAAAACCTTTCTTGGGGACAGTGAGATGCCTGCAGAATTTCCAAGAGCTGAGCTGAAGACTGATGAGTGCCCCCATATTGAGGATACCAGAAGAGGGTGTTGAGTATGTAGACTACTGCGATGCATTAGGGACCAGAATGGGATGTGTCCTACTATAGGAGAAAGTGTTGATCGCCTACATCTCATTGTAGCTGAGGAAGCACGAGAAGAACTATGCTACCCATGACCTGGAGTTAGCAGTAGTGGTCTTTGCATTGAATATGTGGTGACACTACTTTATGGGAAAACAATTTTCTATCTACTCCGATCACAAGATTCTCAGGTATATATTCCCACAGAATTACCTAAACTTGAGATAGTGGTGATGGATAGAGTTCCTATAGGACTATGAATTTGAGATTTTTTACACTCTTAGGAAGGTGGACGTGGTGGAAGAAACACTCAAAAGGAGTTCTAGGTTATAATGGATGTGTGAGGAGACAAAGCAGCAAGCTGTGATGCAGTAGTCCTTCATGGATAGTGATAGAGCAACATACCTCTAGTACATGACTGTCACTTCCCCACTCCATCAGCGAGTATGGGAGGAACAACTTCGGGACATTGACTCAAAGGCCCGACATGCTTAGATATCCTCAGGACGGTATCTTGAAGGATTTTTTGAAGGTGGGGATCACATCAACTTATTCAAAGTATGAACCATGGTACCAGTAACGCTTAGAGGGTAGGTGTTGAGGGAGTTATAAAAATCCCATTTGGTGGTATATCCTAGTGTGGTGAAGATGTACCAGGACCTCAAAAGTTAGTAATAGTGGCCATGGATGAAGAAAGTAGTGGAATAGTTCATTTCACAATGCCTCACTTGTCAACAAGTGAAGGCCGAGAACCAGGTTCCAGCAAGATTGACTCAGCCACTTGTGGTGCCAGAGTAGAAGTGGGATGGTATATCCATGGACTTTGTGACAGGGCTACCACATACATCCAGGGGCCTTGATTTCATCTGGGTGATCATTGACCGACTCACTAAGTCGAAACACTTCCTACCCATCTAAGTGAAGGTATTAATAGAGGTATTGAGATGCCTCTACATACAAGAGATTTTACAGATTCATGGTGTACCATCAACGAACATCTCAAATCATGACACTTGTTTTATATCCCGTTTGTGGAAGGGATTATAAGAGGCGTTCGAGAATCATCTACGTTTGATTACCACCTTTCATCCTCCGAAAGATGGTCAGATGGAGTGGACCATACAAACACTTGAGCACATGATTTATACTTGTGTCTTTGATTTTTCCACAATTGGGAGGATCACTTTCCCTTGGTGGAGTTTGCGTAAAACAAACGTTATCACTCCACCATCGTCATGGCCGTTTTAGGCCTTATATGGGTAACCATGTAGATCACCTCTATGCTGGAAAAACCCTGGGGAGTCAACACTTATGGATTTAGAGTTGGTACGATATACCACAGAGAAGGTGAAAATAAACCAGGAGTGGATGAATACTACACAGAGCAGGAATAAGTCTTATGTCGACAGGAGATGGAGACCTTTAGAGTTCGAGGTGGGAGGACACGTCTTCATTTGGGTCTCACCTCGATTAGGTTTGCAAAGATTTGGTAGGGGTGGAAATCTATCTCCGAGGTTAATCAGACCTTTTTAGATCCTCAATAGAGTAAGAGAGGTGGAGTACCGTCTGGATCTTCCCCCACAGATGCACCAGGTGAATAATGTTTTCCTTTTGTCACAACTAAGGAGGTACGTGCATGATCCATCAGATATTATCTAATGGGGAGAGCGGGACATTGATGATGGGGTGATGTTCAAAGGGTTCCTTGTGGAGATAGAGGATTGAAAAGAGTAGGTCCTTTAGGGGTGGTATATTCCTCTTGTGCGAGTTCGGTGGTAGTACAAGAACCTCTAGGAGAGCACATGGGAGTTGGAGGCTCAGATACGTGCTCAATACCGCCACTTGTTTCCCTAGTTTTTTTGTGGATTTCAGGGATGTAAAGACCTAAAGTGGGTAGGATGTAAAGACCCAGATTTTCCATATATATATTTAAATTATTTTGGATTATTACGAGTCTGCGAAAATTGACGGCACATGATTCCCAGGCCTGGAGAACCCAGAACTGAATTTTGAACTTTTTTTATGGTATGTTCAGTAAAAGTTCAAGAAAATATTTCTATCTTTTGAAATGGTGCTTGGATTAAAAATCCAAGGGCACCATTGAATTTACAGTGCCGAGATTCACTTATGGGAAACCTAAAATTGACTGGAAAAGGTCAGATGAAAAAGTTAATTTTTTTGGACATTAAAAAAATAATAATAAAATAACTTCAAGGTTATTTTATTCCTTCATTATAACTATTGACCAATGACGGTGGGACCACAGTGAAACTTCAAACTTTTAGTGAGATACTTTTAATATCTTAAACCTCTCATTTCTTTAGTTTTTTAATGACAACACTTATGTGTTTAATTGACTCATTAATTAAGGTTAATTAGTGAATCATAATGTTAAACAAAACGTGAGAGATTAATATCTATTTAAACAAATCTTAGGAATGGGTTTTGGTCACTAATTAGAGGAACATCTGAAAAAGTTCTAGTGGCATCTTCCACCAATGTAGAATAGAGATTTGATGATTGTTGGAGAATTCAAACCAGAAAACAATCGATGATGAAAAGTGCCAACGAACGTGGGTTCTTCTCCCACATATGCATCATCTTCCAATGAATTCTAGGAAGGGGTTTGTCATGATTTATTTCTGAGAGTTTTATGTTTCATCTACTCTTGATGACGTCTAACCCATTTCCTTGTTATAATTCAAAAAACGGAGGGAACATGACAAACCAAACAAGGCCCAAACCCTCCACCAATGTTTCTTGATTGCGTTCTTTGTGGGCGACCGACTAATATGGTAGAAAGATGGAACCAGGGCCACACAATTATGGTGATGTCCCGGAAGGCCCGTAGGCATAGTAGGGAAGAAAATAAAACCATTGGGGCTTCACCGATGGCCCACAGAAGCACCGCCGACGCGGCAGCGCCGACGACTGGCAGCGACGACCAACTCTTGCTGGCCGCGAGAAGGTGGCAGTGCCCGAAGGCACCGCGAAGGATGAAGGGGCTGACCGACCATTTCCAGATGCATTGATAGTGGAGGTGTGCTATGAAGGAGGGCCATGACTATGAGCCCCGACAGAGGTCCGTCTCACGCTCCATGGGTCCCACTGATGATTGGTCCAGGCAGATCGGTTAGGTGGAGTTGTGCCAGCTGGCGCCGCTGATGGAAGAACCCAAAAGGCCAAGCCGATTGGGAGGGGAGTCAAACACTATGCCTAGCTAGTGGTTCATGTCCAGCCAGCAGGCCTGGTAGGTCCAGTGGCCCGGCGGGCCTTGCTTACCCGGGTGGGCCAGGCCTGTCCTGCGGCCCAGCAGACCGAGCCCACAGCCCAACGGGCCTATCCCGTGACCCAACCCCTTCGGCCAGGACCCAGAACAACTGGGTTGAGCCTATCCATTTCAGGTTGTGCCCTGTGGGCCGGCTTGGGTCGGTCCGATCAGGTCAGACTAGACCCAGACCCAGTTACGACCCAGATTTGATTAAAGTGATATATCTCATAAACTGGATGTCTGTTTGATGAACCGTCTGTGGTGCCAGAACACTTATGAAGAGGTGGTCCTTTTGAGATACTCTACTTGGGTTTTGGAGAAATTTGGAGTATTACCAGTTTCAATCAAACTCTAATCTAACTGGGCCCCCGACACTAAATTGCCTATAACTTACATATCAAGAATCTGATTGATGCACTGCCTATTGTGTTGGAACCCTTATGAAATTATGGTTCATCGTGTTACTTCATCATGGGACTTTGTGGCAGTTGGGGTATGACCAATGGCTTGAGGGGTGGATCCTCCCATAATTATTTGTGCTTAGTGCAGGAATCCAGTGGCTGGCTGTTATGTGATGAAGGAATAGTGACCCTCAGTGGGTCAACACTTAATGATCCTCAGTGGGTTAGCACCTAGCAATCCTCTATGGGTCAGCACCTATTGGTCGTCTGTGGGTCATCACTTAACAATCCTCTTATGGTGAGCACCCAACAATCCTCCATGGGTCAGTACTTTTCGATCCTCCATGGGTCAGCACCTAGAAATCCTCCGCGGGTCAGCACTTAGCAATCCTCTATGGGTCAAGATATAGCGATCCTCTATGGGTAATCACTTAGTGATCCTCTATGAGTCAACACCTAGTGACCTTGTGCAGTCTAGCAGTAAAAGACTCTCAATAGAATAAGATTATCTAGATTTATGACTAATCATCTCTATTCATGTTATTTAAGTTGTATACCAGGTTTGAGCTGAGTCTTTCCTTGTGATTTGTGATTGAGATCCTGATTTGTTGGTTTTACCTTTTTGGAATTATGGGAGACCTTTAGTGGTATTAGGGTCCCTACTGGGTATTTTTATACTCACCCATACACAGGCTTCGCCTGTACCTTATTGTATCTTGTGCAGATGACATACAACTTTGATCGAAATTAGGGAGCCAGTAATAGACGGTGCATGGAGGTTATCAGTTGACATGGAGAGCCGCAATGACGATCTGTCCCTACCCTTTAGTTTGGATCCTTGGTGGATGATCTCACGAGATGTTTTATTTTTCTATTGTATTATCTCTTTCAGTTGTTCTTGTATACTGCCTCCTTTACTTTCAGTTCTCACACATACTTCTGAAGTTTTACTTCATGGTTTACTTTTGTTGTGAACCTAGTTTGTGTGTATACATTTTTAAATGAAATGCATTCCCATTTTAGGGATACTACTTTCTGGTGATAGTCTCCAACCGATGGCCTAAGGAAGGCGGGCTTGGGGTAGTCACGACATGGGCCCCATGGGATGGGTCGTGACATACATACCAAGCACTTTGATGTGTACTCAGCAATCTCCTTCTGTATGTTATCCCACCAATAATTCTATCAGAGATATCAGTATATATTTTTATTTCCTGGGTTAATGGGGAAATTTGAACTATCTGCATCATTCAAAAGTTATTTCTTTAACTCCAGACTTGATAGAACCCATATTCTTGACCCAAATATCATAATTCCTTCTTTATTAACATTGAAATCTGAGGATTTCCCATTTTTGATAGTTTACACTTTCTTCTAAATTACCTAATCATCCTTTTGAGCATCCTTTAAACTTTCCAAAAGACACGGTCAAGAAATCATTTGTGAAAGGATTGATGATGTTCCCTTCTTTAAGATTCCCATGTCCATCGTCATCAAATATAAGAATATTGGAAACTTTTAAATTTTCATAAATTATATAATCACTGGGTACTTTATAATTATAGAATCTTCCACCTTGATTGCTTTCCTAGGGTGGTAATGAATTTATCAGTCATAATCTTTAATCAACTCTAACTATCTTCGTTGGCGCATGTTCAAGTCATTCTTCATGAATATATACTTGAGGATTTTTTGATCTGTATATATTTCACACTTCTCCTCAAAGAGGTAATGTGACCAAAATTTAAAAGTGAATATTATTGAATACTACTCCAGATCATGTATTGGATAGTTTTTCTCATGAATTATTAATTGCCTTGAAGTATAGGCAATGAATTTTTCATTTTTCATCAACACACAGCCCAAGCCCTTCTTTGAAGCATCACTAAATATCACAAAATGTTCTCCACTTGTGGGTAGTGTGAGAAAGTGTGCAGTGATTAGCCTCCCTTTCAACTCCTTGAATCTATCTTCCCATTCATCACTCTAAGAAAACTTGACTCCCTTATGAGTTAGCTTGGTAAGAGGGTTTAAAGATTGTGATAAATTTCTCACAAATCGACAATAATATCTAGCTAACCCAAGGAAGTTACAAATATCCTTCAAATATGTTGGCTTTGTTCATCCCTCAATTGCATTTGTCTTGAAGGGATCCACAAATATCCCACTACTTGTGATTATATGACCCAATAATGCGACTTCTTTCAACTAGAACTCACACTTGCTATACTTTTCATAGAGATCATCCTTTATCAAGGTCTCTAGTATAGTGATTAGATAATCCTCATTCTCCTCCTTTTTTTGGAATATATTATAATATAATCTATAAAGGCTACCACAAATTTGTTGAGGTAGTCTTTAAAGACTCTATTCATCAAGTTCATGAAGATTTCTGGAGCATTAGTGAGTCCGAAAGGAAATATTATGAATTCATAGTTCTCGTAACTTGTACAAAAATTAGTCTTGGGGATATCCTCCTTATTCAACCTTACTTGGTAATATCCCTACCAAAAATACACCTTGGAGAAGTATTGTGCTCCACGTAGCTGATCGAATAATTCATCAATTCATGGAGAAGGATACTTGTTATTTATCATGATTTTTTTGAGCTCACAATAATCAATACAACGGTGCATTATCCCATCAATCTTCTTGATGAAGAGGAATGGTTCGCCCCATGGTGAAGCACTTGGGCATATAAACCCTTTATCCATATTCTATTGTATTTGTTTCTTTATCTCCTCAATCTCCACAATATCCATTCTATATAGAGTCTTGGATATTAAAAATTTCCTAGGTATAAGATCAATCAAGAATTCAACATATCTTCTAGAAGGAAGATCAGTCAATTCCTTGGGAAACACTTCAGTGAATTCCCTCACAATAGGAATTTCTTCAAGAATGGTTGCTTACTTAGACTCAATCATCTGACCAATAAAAGCATGCTCATAGGGTAGTAATATCCATGCTTGAGATGATGATTCTAAAGAATATTCATCCTTCTCCTTGAACTTGTACAAAATCAGGGGTCAATTAACCATATAGAGAGTGATTTCCCTCTCATGGAAATTTATGTTGGATCTATATATAGAAAGACAATCCATGCCAAGAATTGTATTAAATTCCACCAGAGGGAGTATGATGAGGTTCACCAGGAAGTTTAATCCAAAAATTGTGACAGGGGAGGAGTAATATTCATGGGATGCAATGATTTCCCAATTTTCCATTCTCACCAACTTCTTTACTTCCTTGATTTGTGGTGGTGTTGGGATTATTCTACTAAACATTAGGGATATAAAATAATGAATAGAACCAGAATTAAAAATTACATTCACTATTCTTGAATGAACAAATTATATACATGTCACCACTTCATTGTCAGGATTCTCTTCAGCTGTATTGATGAAAAAAAATATCTCACTTGTTTCCTTGGAGGTTTTTGGTTGCCTCCAAAAAACCCTATCTTATGGAAGTAGTTCGAAAAGTGCCCTATTTATTTATAGTTGAAGAAATGAACAATGAATTGAGGGTCAAATGGAGTGTTACTATCCTCTTTCACAATAGTGGGTTTTTCTTGTTGGCAGTTAATAGCCAGGTGCCCTTATCTTCAACACCAAAATCATTTCCCCATCCCATTCAGGAAATTTATGGGGTGATTCATTCTACACATATGGAAAGTGTGGTGTTGTAATTTCTTAGCATCATTGGATTTATCAATTGAAATTCCATAATTAAATTCTATCTTATACTTATTATCCCCATGATACCCCTGATATTATTTGATATTCATTTCAACTTTGAGGGAACATATGACAATTTCCTCATAGCTATCGAAGTCACAGATCGCTAAGGATTTTCATAGGCTAGGTTTTAGACCACCAAAGAGGTTGGAAACATTGTATTCTGGGGTAACGACAAAGCCATAGGAATATTATGCAAGCCTTGTGAAGCTTTCTTGTATGATCTAATAGATTTTTCATCTTTTTTCTTGAGGGAAATAAATTCACTTTCCATCTTATATTGGACGGTGCGGGGAAAATATTTATTTATTTTTTTCTCAAAAATCCTTCCCTTCCAATGCATTGATCTCTTCCTTAGGCTTTGTATTTTTTATCAATGTCCACCATTGATCTGCTTCACCCTCCATATGATAAGCAGCTAGAAGAACCTTATCTTGTTCAGAACATTGAAGGATGGAGAATATCTTTTCAATGGAGTTGATCCATTGTTCGATGATTGAGGGATCAGATGATCCATTAAAAGTAGGATGCATTTGTCTCATGAAGATCTTGATTACGGCTTGTAATTTCATGGGGGGGGGGGTGTAAATTCTTCCTGACCCATGTTTCTATTCAAAACTTGAGTTAACTAAGAGAGTATCATGACAAGGTTTGCGATTCCCACTCCCATCAAATTGGGCATCTCATTAGAACAGTAATCACCTTGATATTCACATCAATTGTCAGCCTGATTCCTCCTATTATCGGCTATTGACTGTAATAAAAGGAATGTTAGGGGTAACACATAAAGGGGAATCTAAATAAAAAAAGTAATAACCTTTAAATTACATTTATTTCCTTAACTTATGAATTTATAGTTTTCAATCTATGTTATCCATGATCTACTTCCCAACATATATTCTTAGGGGCATTTTTTTTATTCCCTTAACAATGGTTCATACTAAGATTATGAATTTACCAAAGCATATCCCCAAGGAGTTTCGTAACCAAGAGTGAAACAAGGCCCATTATCGTGCACCATTTATCTTTTGAGTCTAGATCAAAGTGGTGTTTTTGGGTTTTACCCCTAGATACATCTATGCTAGAGCCACCTCTACTTGTTCGTGTCTAGACAAGGATGTATTTTATTGATAAACCACTTAATATATACTCACCAAAATTTAGGGATGTTTTTATTATACTTAGTCTTATCCTTAAGGATTTTACTTGGGTTTTCAAATCCTAATCCCAAAAATAACTAAACCTATCCTCTGATACCAACTATAATAACCCTACTCTTTATTACACAGTTAAACATGATTTATTACATAAAATTTCACTTAAGAAAACTATAAGGATTGAAAGTTCTAGTGTCTTGGGAAGTTAGAGACATTACATAATAAATTAAGACATAAAAATACAACATCTTTATTGAAAACTTCCTTTACATGACCACAACATTCCTTCATAGTTAGAATTTCATGGGATAACCTGAGGACATACATAAGAAAAGGGTGAGTTATAAATCCCAGTAAGGGAGTAAACAAGGCATAAAATGAAGAATAAAATACATGTTAGGTAATATGAATATCAATGTATCATAAGAGAAAAATGAACATAAAGACATGATATAGCATGATTATCATAACATGGAGATGTGGCAACGACATTTAACATTATATGAGCATGAGCCAAGGCTTATTGCACATGGATCATGAGTAAACCCTCATTGAACATGAATTATCATGAGTAAACCCTAATTTCACATGAATTAGCATTATTCAACTCTCATTTAACATGATGTATCATGATACTATTTTTTACCCAATGCATTAGAGCGCTATTAGGGCACACCCTTCTTAATCATTTAATTTCATGCATAAGTGTGCCATATGGATCATATAACATGGAATCATTGAACATAATATGATATTAAACTATTAAAGAATATGGAATAAATAAATTTATGTACCATTCAATAAGTATATGTGCATGAAGGTTATTATCCTTGATAGATAAATGGGTATGGTATTCACTACACAATGATTTCAGCTTGGAAAATCACGGTGTAATTTTGGTAGCATAACAGCATGACATAAAGATTCATAAATTTTTTTGATGAGAGATAAAGAAGTATCTCATAATATTTACATGAAATTTATAGTAAGGGGGTCATGGAACATAATATCCCAACATATTTAATGTAATTTAGATGCATAATATAAAAGAATTTCTTGAATGTAAATGAGGAGAGAGAAATCAATTACGGAATTTTGGCATGGTAACAGGTGCACATGGGAGGAATTAATGAGAGATAAAGGGGTATATCATCCTTTAAACATAAGGAGGGAATTATAAGAGAGGTGAAAAATCACACCCAAACATTTTTAATTGAAAATAAAATGGCATAACAATATAAGGAAACTTAGCCATAAATAAGGAAGGAAAGTGAGGATCCCTTACTTGGAAGTGTGATCCCAAAGGATTAAAATAGGCTGAAGAGATGGTTCTTGGGAGATTGTGGCACACTGGGAGGATTATAGAGATATGGGGGCAGAGGTTTCTCTAGCTCCAAATGGTTTGAGTGAAGAGTAAAGGGATATTGAGTGGGTTTATATAGGAAAGTATATGGAATTCTTTATTATTATGTTTTGGACTCTACACATTAAACTAATCAAAAATACAAACCATAACATGGGTTTTGCCCATATTTTTTTCAAAAGGGGAGTGGAAAACATTATTTTATAAGGCCAATGCTAGAAATTATTAAAATATTATGCTTTCTTATTTGAAGGTGAGTCACAATCTCAAGGAAATCATTTTAAAATGTTAAAATGTTTTATAAGTCTTGGAGGGTCCACTATGGATTTGTAAAATAAATAAAAAAAAATATAAAAAAAAATTATTTTAAATTAAAAAAATATATTTTTGGATAATAACTTTTCTATTATTTTATTACATCACTATTGGGCCATTATGATGTCATAAAACACATTATATATTTAAACGATATTTAATTTTTACCCAAAAATTTGACTTTCTCATAAAATTTTGTAAAATTCACCGTTGGATAATTTTGAAGTCCTGATTCCAAAAATTATATTCATTTTATCTAAATAATTTTCTAAATATGCAAATTTTAAATTTTAAAAATACCGACATTTATTAAAAATTTCTGGGTTTTGACAAAAATAGTTTTCAAACCTTAATAAAAATTACAATTGTATTCATAAAATTTATATGATAATTTATTTTTAATAAAAATTAATTTAGTAATAATAATATTTTATTAAAATATTATTTAATTCAAAAATCCATCAATTCATCAAAATATATTTCTCAATTGAATTTGAATATTAACTAAAAATACTATTTGTGCTTTAAAAATAAGTTACAAAGTAACAATGATAAAATGAATGTATATTCTTCATAAAAAGATAATGAAAATAATAATAGTGATAGGGTCTTGTTACCTAACCACTTATAACACCCGCATAAGACCTAATGGTAAGGTGTACAATGGTGAAAGACTCTTCGGGCGACTCGAATAACATTGCTCAGGTGGTAATCTCTATTAACTTTCACTTCTCCCGTAGGAAGTTCCATTCAAGATTAACATGTTGAATCTAAGATTGGGCTTGGTCAAGAGTGAATCCTAGTGACTTAAACTCCTTTACAAGCTCTGAAAAATTGTCTTCATATGGAGAAATTATATTGGATGAATCCATAACTTCCTCTGTCTGAGTAAATTGGTTTTGTTAAAGCCTTATATTTATACTAATCATGTAATCACTGCTCAACAGCAATATTAGAAATGGTAACATTTATTAATGGTATTTTAAAATCCAAAAAACATAAAACCAAGTAAGTACATTTGTTTTATATAACCATTTTACATAATAAGACATTTAATTATATCAAGTGGAATTTTAATTAATAAAACTTTGGGTCGTTACAAGGTGTGTCAGTGGAACAAGTGAGAGTTTAGGTAGTTGTTTCTTGGGATAATCTTAAGAAATTTTTTGATATATGATGTTTTCTGGGTTTGGAAGTTCATTATCAAAGGTTTATTTAGGACTTTTTCTATTTTTAAGCTCCAATTTTGGGCCTGACCAAGAAAAGTATCAAATTTTAATGGTTTAGATCATGTGAGAATACCTTAGAGGAGTTGAAAAAGCATTTGACTACTACATTGATTTTGATCCTACATGATCTTGATGAGGAGTATATCATGTTTTGTGATTCATTAAGAGTTGGACTTGAGGTATTTTGTTTAAATATTGATCGAGTTGTGGTGTATAGATCATGATAATTGATGCCACATGAATAAAAATATCCTACACACAATATTGAGTTAGTCATAGTGGTTTATGATTTGAAGTGTTGTAAAAATTACATGTTGGGAGAAAGGTTTATTCTATATACTAACCAAAAATGATGAAATTATATCATTTAACAGTGATATTTGAGTCTCTAGAAGTGGATATGGTTTGATTAAATGTATTATTTTGACATTGATCCAGTCTATACACATGGGAAGGGAAACAATGTTGCTAATTATTTGATCCATAATACATAGACTCAAAAAGTACATGAGTCTAGATCTGAGTGTAAGATGATGGATTTATTCGTTGAGATGCATATAGAGGTCCATGAGGTCCAACAGTAGATGGACCTCATATCCTTATCAATTGAGTCCAAACATATGATCAAGATAAATGAGAGGTAATATGATAATCCATAGTGTTTATCATTGAGGGAAATCCTTAAAGGTGGGGAGTCACGTTTAGATTAAACTACAGACGAGGATGGTAACATCTATGTTTGGGGATGTGTTTTTTTCTTAAGTGTATGTGTGAGGATCTTATTTTTGAGTTACATACCTCAAAGTGGGTGGTGCATCCTGGTTTTACCAACATATACTGTGACCTACATTGATAGTACTGGTGGCTGGGCATAAAAAGTGAGTTTTCAAGTTTTGTGACATGATGTTACACCTATCAACATGTGATGGTTCAGTATCAATGAACTGATGATTTTTTATATCCATTGAGAATTATAGAATGAAAATGGGATGATCTTACCATGAAATTCATGCTGGGTCTTCTGAGGACACCTTATTTGAATGATGTTATATGGGTGATTATGGATCAGTTGAAAAAACTATCTCATATATTTCCTATCCAAGAAACATTCATAATTGATCACTTTGTGGATATATATGTTTGGAATATAGTATTATTTTATATGGTGACATAGAGAATAGTTTCAAATTGTGATTAATGATTTAATTCATACTTTTGGAAAGGCTTACATAAGGTATTTGGCGCCCAGGTATTTATGAGTACAAATTTTCACCCATAGATAGACGAGTGGTGGGACTACACTATTCAAGTATTAATGGACATTATATGGTCACATATACTAAATATTAGTGGGTTATGGGAGAAAAAATTGGTTCTAATTTAGTTATCCTATAACAAAAGTTATCAGGAAACTATTTAGATGGCACCATATGAGGCAATTTATGGCAGGCCATGCAGGTCACCACTATGTTGGAAAGAGGTGAGTGAGTCTGAGTTTTTGGGATTGAGTCTCATGCATAAGATTTCAGAGTATTTACAATTGATTTGGAAACATATTTCTATAACACTGAGTTGATATATGTCTTATCCTAATTAACACCATTGAACTCTTGAGTTTATATTGGTTGATCATTTATTCCTTTGGGTGTATTCAAGATTGGGAAACTATAAGATTCATATGTAGAAAAAGTTGGTGCCCAGTTTTGTTTGAATGTTTGAGATTGTAGAGAGGATTTCACTAGTGGAATATCTATTGGATCTTCCACGTAGATATATTTATATGCATTACATTTTTCATGTGTCACATCTTCAACAATATCACCCCTACCCCTTTCATGTGATGGACATAAATGATGTTGAGCTTGAGGTTGATGTGTCCTTTGAGGACCATGTGATTCGTGTTATTGATCATAGTGGGAAATTAATGTGGTCAAATACTATTCCATTGGTCTGAGTGATATGGTAACATAGCCATGTTTAGTAGGAAACATGGGAGAGGGAAGTAGATATGTAGGACCAATGGACCATCCTTTTTACCATGGAGGCTTAGTGATGCTTGGGAGTACAACTCAAGAACGATCTATTATAAGGTGGGGAGATTGAAAAAATAAACCTTTCTAGAGTATTCTCATAATTTTAAGGCACTTTTTATCATTTTTATCGTAATTTGGTTATATATTGTCTCAGGTGCATTCAGGTGAGTTTTAGATGTTTTTTTTGGGGGGGGGGGGTATTTGTGCAGTGCATGATTGGGGCACAATTTTCCAAAACTGTGAACCCATCCCAAAAAACTACGCACCCCTGGGATAGTGGGATTTATATGGTTGGTGAATAGTTAGAAAACCATGTTACTACCTAGGATAAACCACGCACCCTATAAAGTATGGGAACATGGCTGAGTCACACAGTTTGTCTAACCGTGTGGCCCATCCATGAATATGTGTGAACGGTTAATTAAACACCTAAATTTTTAATTAAAAATTCATGAAACCCTATTTTATATCCATAATCACACTAGATCAACCAAACATTATTTTATTTTCTCTTGGTGGATCCTAAGAGGATTACTAGGCTCCTTGACCACATTTCTTTGTGAAACAAAGATCTAGTAAAAGGATTGACACCTATTTGGTAAGTGATATCTTCTTTCATTAGATTCTTATATCTACCATATTTATCTCCCCCTTTTATAGGGATTATTTCCAATATTATTTATGGTTTAGATATATGTTCTAAAAGATATCATTTTTTTATCTTGATCCTAGGTTTTGGTGTTATATTTTATTCTCTATTGTGAATTTGACCATTCTACATCAAATTGAGTGTTACGGTATGGCGAGCTTTCCTCAATGATCATGCGGTAGGTGGTATAATTTATAACTTCTGTATTATTGATTATAATTGTGTGTATGTAATTATGAAATTTCATTATCACATTGTGCAATTTATTTTAAATTAAGAAGGTGAACATAAACCCCTGAAATCATGAGACCCTTCACGAATCCTGTTGGACCCGTTGGAGATGACGATATCGTCTTGATGGAAACCCATGTAGTGTGATTAGTATCCAAAAATGATAATTATGAAATGTGAAAAGGGGAATAATGGGGGTATGGAATTGAACTGAATCCTTGATATATGTTTGATAATGGGATTTAAAGGGTTGTTTGGATTAACCTTGAAGGGTTAATGAGTTTTGGAATAATTAATGAAAAATGGATTAATGGGTAAATTGTTTATGTTGTTTATTGTGATAAAAGTGATGGACCATGATTGTGTTTGATAAATGAATTGTTAAAACACGATGTAAATTGTTGATAAATGAGTTATGAATTTAGAACCATGATATGTGATATTTGTGAATAAATTATCAATGAGTTGTGTGTTAGATACCACTGCTCCAAATACCCATTGGGTGACAAACTAATACTCTATGCCCATCACACACACACACACAAACACACACACATATATTTATGCATGTGAACAATGAGTTGTGGGTCAATAACTAACGCTCTAAATACTAATCAGGTGTCATGACCCATCCATCAGGGCCCGTGCTATGACTACCCCAAGCCCGCCTTCTATAGGCTAGGGGCTGGAGACTAGCACCGAAAGGCATATTCCCTAAAACTGGGAAGGAATTGCCTTTATAACCTGTAAGAACACAAAACCAAGCACATAGCATGATAAAAACACAAGTCAACTGTATAGAAAAAAGATTACTGAAAGTAAAAATGGGGCTGGAATACAAGCCCAACTGTAAAGATACATGTACAACTGAAATACAAAACAACTGAAGAAAGAGAAAAGACAACTGTTGGATTTCCCTCCAAGGTTCCTACCTAATGGGTACGTACAGATCGCCTCCTCAACACTCCATGTCCACCCCGTGTCCTCTGCATACCGACACACCGTATGGTCCAGCTCCAGGCATCGTCCAGTCCTGGTACTCTTAGCCTCCATCAGCATTGTCCATCATCTGCATCCAACTCAATAAGGTGCGGGCATAGCCCGTGCATGGGTGAGTATAAAGATACACAGTAGGAACCCAAGACCCTCAAGGTCTCACAAAAACCACCAAGGATAAACTAAAAAAGTATGAAATCAACTAATAACCCTACTTAGGTATATGCCCATACATATACCTCAATTATCAAGTAATCCATCTCAATCATGAGGAAAACATAGAGATACTGACTCAGATCACCCCATGATTTATTCTAAGGGTAGTAACAAGTAACATCCCTAGTCACATCGTCAAACACCTCGGCTTTTGGAGATCCCCTCCTCTATCGAGTATAGTGGGCATGCTGCGTCACACAGAGGTGCTTCCCACAAACCTGGGAATGCTGAGGTACTCCTCCTATCGTGTACCATGGTTCTATCATGTCACACAGAGGCACTCCCCACCATGTTTATGCTGCGTCACACAGAGGCACTCCCCCTCGTGACTTGTTGAGTTATTCCTCATGTCGAGTACCATGGGTATGTCACCTCACATATAGGCGCTCCCCACTGTGGCCTACTGAGGTACTCCTCCTATCATGTACTGTGGGTATGAAACGTCACACAGAGGCGCTCCCCACTGTGGGTTTTTTGTGTCACACAGAGGCACTTCCCACTGGGCCAGTCATGCCACTAAAAGTTGAAAAGGTCAGTAGTTGTCAAGTCTCAGCCAGCTACTGGGTTCCCGCACTATGCTCGCTTGTCTCCGGGAGGATCCGCTCCACGAGCTACTGGTTGATACTCCAACTACCAAGAAGTCCCATAAATTAGCATCTAAATGGTCCGCCACATCATAGGGGTCTCAACTCAATAGACGGCACATCAATCAGACGCTCAGTCTGTGAGTTATTAGCCTTTTAGTCCAGGGGGCCTGGTTGGATTCGTGCTCCATCCAACCTGACCATTCCCCATATTAATCCAAAAATACAGTGAGGTATACTCAAAGAGACCATCACACTCCAAGATTTCCATCGCCACTGAGAGTTCGTCAAACGAACATCCAGTGCCAAAGTTATAGCCCAAGTAAAGTAAATGGGTCGTATCTGCTCCGGGTCTGGTCTGACCTGGTCAGTCCGATCCAACCTGACCTGGCATGGGTCGACCCAGTTTGGGTCGACCCGGCCCGACCCGCTGGGTCAAACCCAGCTCATGGTGCGGCCTGACCCATTGAGCAGTCCAGCAGGCCGCAAGGGCCGCGGGTACTGTGGGGTGGTGGAGGTTGTGGGTCGGCTCAGCTGGAGATTGTGGCTCGGCAGCAGGGGTGCCGCGAGGGTGCGGGATGGTTCGGCCCAGCCCGAGGTGGCTCGGAGAGGCCGTGAGTGGTGAAATCGAGGTGGCTCGGAGGGTCTCAGGCGGCGGGTGGCACGGCCGGGGCTGCTCGGAAGGCCGCGGGTGGTGCGGTCGGGTTGGCTCGGCCAAAGGATTGGTGGGATGGTGGCGACTCCATGGACGGTTGTGGCGGATTAGCGGACAGTGGCAGTGGCTCAGCGAATGGCAACGAAAACTCATCTCGGTCGGTGGCAGTGGCTCGGCCCAGACGGTGGCGACAGCTTGGCCTGGTCGGCGGCAGAGGCTCAGCCCGGACGGCGGCGGCCGTTGGCGGCGCGACGACGTTGCGGGTGGCGGAGCTGTGGGGCACGGTGGCCATGGCTACTGCGGAGTGGCTCGACCGAAAGGGTGATGTGAGGGCGCAGGGGTCGCGAGGAAGCAGTGACCATGGGTCAAAGTTGTTTTTCTATCACCTTCGTTGCTTTCAACACCATGAATCATCCCAAGATTTGCGGTGGGGCCGGGCCATGTTTATTTGGCCTGTACCCTCTGCGTTAGGGTGGTAGCATATGGCTCAAAAAGAACTTGAAGAAGAACTTCAAGCTTTAAAACCTCCCACAATAATATATTCCCAATCCCAAAAAATAAATCAAGGGAAGAACATGGGAAAATTATTCTTACACTAATAAACCCCTACCTTGTTCGTGTGAATCATTGAAGATTGTCCATGGGAAAGGTGATGATGTCATTGGGAAAAGACGGACGTCGGTGACATCGATGTTTCCTCGATTGTCGGTTCATTGACGTTGAATATGTTCTTCATCAAGGAATGTACCATGGAAAAAGGAGTCTAATTCGGCGTTCTTCATTGGAGTTCTTGATTGGAGAGATTTTCTCCAAGAGCTCTCCCCTTTTCCAATCCTTTCCCTCAATCCCACCAAAATGAAAATAGCCAACTTAATAAATTATGTTTGTTAAATTAAATTATGTTGTCATATTTCAAGTTGATAGAAAATTAATTGGCATAATTAAAGCAAGGTATTGGCACAATTAATGTGGAGGAAGCTCAAGAGGCCCCTCCACCTTAAAGGGGGAGTTGAGAGGTTTCTCCCTAATTAAGAGGAGAGTTCAAGAGGTTTAAGCCTCGGGTGGTCCCCACCACCATAACCTCTCATGGGAGGTTAGTTTGGGTGGTCCCCACCATCATATCCTCTCATGAGAGGTTTAGGTCTCGTGGTCCCCAATTCTCAACATCCACATGGAATAAAAATAAAAATAAAAGTTACAAAATTTTATTTTTACTTTATTATTTCATAAATATATGAAAAGCTAAATTCCACCCGCAACATACTGTGGTAGAGGTGAAGGTTTCCTTAAGCGAATACCGATGATACAAGTTAAACTCTGCCTTCAGATTTCAATTCCGAGTACCAGTTCAAAAGTTAGAAAAACCCGCTCACATGTTTACTGAACGTACCTGAAATAAAGTTCATAAATTCATTCTGGGTACTCCGGGACATGGAATCATAGGCCGTCAATTTTCATGGGCTCATAAAATTTCCATATATTTAAAAAAAATTAAATGGAAATTCCGGGTCTTTAGATTCTCCCCCCTCAGGGATTTTTGTCCCTGTAAGCCCCAGCTAAAACTGGGTAAACAAGTGTGGATACTAAGCATGCATCTGAGCCTTCTTCTCCCATGTTCTCTCTTGGAGGTTTACGTGATGTCAACGAACACACACTAGAGGTATCGACCGCCCACATAGGACCCTATCCTTTCGATCCTAAATCTCAACTGGATCCTCTGAAAAAGTCACCCCATCGTCGATGTCCAGCTCGTCGTGGTTGATGACGTGGGGAGGGTCATGCACGTATCTCCTCATCTGGGATACGTGGAATAGGTCATGAACTCGGTGAAACTGAGGTGGAAGAGCTAAGCGGTAAGCCACTTCTCCAACTTTATTGAGGAACTGTAAGGGTATGATGAATCTCAGAGATAACTTTCCGCATCGGCCAAATCTCCACAATCCTTTTCCAGAAGAGACCTGAAGAAAGACATTGTCACCATCCTCGAACTCCAGAGGTCTCTGTCTCCTATCAGCATATGAATTCTAACTACTCTGTGTAGTCTTCATATGATCCTAGATGATCTGCACATTTTTTGTGGTAGCTTGTACCATCTTTGGTCCCACTAGTGTTGACTCCCCTAGGGAAGTCAAGCACAAGGGTGATATGAAAGGTCGCCCGTACTACGCCTTGAAAGGTTCCATCCCAAAGGTGGAGTGATATCTATTGTTGCATGAACACTCAACCAAAGAAAATTTTATCATCCCAGCTGTGACCGAAGTCGAGGAAGCATGCACGTAGCATGCCCTCGAGGGTATGAATGGTCCGCTCAGTTGGGCCATCCGTCTGAGGATGGAAGGCAGTGCTCAAATGAAGCTGCATCCTAAAAGCCTCCTGCAACCCCTCCCGTAGCCAGGATGTAAAACGTGCATCACGATTGGAGACAATCATCGAGGGTACTCCATTTAGTTGCACAATATCCTGCACAAAGAGGTGTCCCAAGATCTCTACTTAATCCTGACCTCTGATCGGTAGGAAGTGGGCCGACTTGGTGAGGTGGTCGACGATCACCCAAATTGAGTCATGACCCCTATATGTACTTGGAAGTCCTGTCGTGAAGTCCATTGATATCCCATCCCACTTCCACTCTGGGACCTCTAATGACTGAACCAAGCCTGCTGGTACCTGATGCTCCGCCTTCACTTGCTGACAAGTGAGGCACCGAAAGGCAGACTATGCTACATATTTCTTCATTCCTGGCCACCAGTGCTATCGTTGGAGGTCCTAGTACATCTTTGCCACTCCTAGATGTACCGCTTGATGGGAAGTGTGGAACTCCCTCAACACTTCCTCTTGAAGTGACACTAGTATCATGGTACGTCCTCTAAAAAGGATGACGTGCTCCCCAACTTCAGAAAATCCATCAGGTGCTTTTCCTGTGGATATCTTAGCACATCGTGTCTCGCAGTCAGCATTCCCACGCTGTGCCTCCCTGACTCGCTGAAGGAGTGGGGGAGTAACTGTAAGAGACTAAAGAAAATCTGCTCTATCTCTATCCACAAAGGATATCTATAAAGTAGCCAGCTGCTCCGTCGCTTATCCAAGCAGGTGTATACCAGACCTTCTACCGAGTGTATTTGATACAACATTCCCTTACTAGAAGTATAGACTACCTCGAACTCATAGTCCTGGAGGAACTCAATCCAACATCGTAGTCTCAGTTTCAGGTCCTTCTGGGAGAAGATATACCTGAGACTCTTGTGATCAGAGTACACGGTAAAATGCTCGCCCATCAGATAGTGTCACCAAATATTCTATGTGAAGACCACTACTGCTAACTACATGTCATGGGTAGCGTAGTTATTATCATGCTCTATCAGCTGTCAAGAACCGTATGTTATCACATCTCGCTCCTGCATCAGTACACATTTGAGTCCAATCCATAATGCGTCACAGTAAACTACGTACCCTACACCCTCCTCTGGAAGCCTCAATATGGGGGCACTATTCAGCCTCTCTCTCAGCTCCTGAAAACTTTGCAGACATTTCTCTGATCCAAGTGAAGGGTTTCGCCTTTTTCGTCAATGCTGATAGTGGTGCAAAAACTCTGGAGAAATCTGGCACAAATCTCTGATAATATCCATCCAAACCCAGGAAACTCCGTACCTCCGTCACACTCCTAGGTGGATCCCAAGCAAGTAACACTTCAATATTCGCTGGATCTACTGCAACTCCAGCCTCCGATATGAAATGTCCTAGAAAGTGAACCTCTCTAATCTAGAACTGGAACTTCGAGATATTAACATAAAGCTGGTGCACTCAGAGTGTGTCCAATACTACCCCCAAATGATAGGAATTCCTTAGTAATCATGTAGATCAGAATTTCATCGATGAAGACTATTAAAAAGGGATCAATTTATGACTGAAAGATCCTGTTCATGAGTCCCATGAACACTACTGGAGAATTGGTCATGCTGAATGGCATAACCAATAACTCGTATTGGCTATACCGACATCTGAAGGCCATCTTCTGCACATCCTCATCTTGCACTCTGAGCTGGTGATAGCCTGATCTGAGGTCAATCTTCAAGAACCACCATGCACCCTTCAGCTGATCAAAGAGGTCATCAATTCTTGGTATTGGGTACTTGTTCTTCACAGTCACCTGCTTCAGGCGCTGATAGTCGGCATAAAGTCTCGAGCTCCCATTCACCTTCTTGGAAAACAAAATTGAGGCTTCCCAAGGTGAAACACAAGGCCAGATGAACCCCTTATCTTGTAAATCCTCCAGTTGTACCTACAGCACATGAAGCTCCACAGGAGCCATCCGATATGCTGGTGTAGATATAGGTGTCGTCCTAGGGTAAAAGTCAATGTAAAAGTCTACCTCACTATGAGGAGGTAGACCCGGAACATCATCAGGGAAAACATACACATACTGGTCCACCACTACAGGATAGCTCGAACTCTCCACATCAACCACTCTGAGGGTAAGGATAGCCAACTGATGAGTGATCGGTTGTACTCTCCTATGAGTAAGTCCATCCCATGCTGTAAAGGCTCCCTTCTCGCCAGTAAAGGTAAACTTGGTCCCATTTGTGCGGACACACCGCAATTTTCACCTAATATAGTAAATATGAGAATGGATAGTAGATAAACAGTCCATACCCAAGATGACATCGTAGGGAATCGACTCCACTACTAGGAGATCCCAGCCGAAACTCTCGCCTCCTAGAGTAAGTTCACACTACCGACACTAGTGCGTAATAGTAGAATCTTCTCCCGTAGGAGTCTCTAGACTTAAGGATCGAGACAACGACTCCTTCATAATCTTAGAGCTCCGAATGAGGGAAATGGTAATAAAATAATGACTAGAACTTGTGTCTATAAGTACAATAGCTAACGTGGAGTAGACACAGATCATACCTCGTACCATCTCTGAAGCTTCGTGATTGTAGGCCTTAGCAACCTGGATTTGAGCTCTCCCCTATCCTCCTACTCCCTACGGTTGGGGTGGCCCTCCTAGTGGTTGTGGAGGTAACATCTCAAATTGTCTCCCACTACTAGCTACACGACCAACTCCTCTGCCACATCCGCCTGCTCCCTGCAGACCTTCTCGGTTGAACCTCTGTCTCTGTCTAGGTGGTCCTTCGACCATATGTTGATCATCCGTAAGACAGGCCGAATAGTTATGAGCCATGTGACCCTTCCCATTACATGAGTAACAATGCATGATCCTTGCATGATTGGTTCCACCTCGAGTGCCCCACACAACCGATTCGGAGTCATGCGGTTGTCCACCTATAGGTCTGGTCCTCTTAGACCTCTGCGACATCTGTCTACTACCAGCTGTAGAAGACTCCGCTACGTAATGACTGGTAGCAGGCCTCTCCAATGGTGACTGCTTATCAAGGAAACTTTCCACCAAGAGGGATCTCTCTAACACCCCTACCTTCATCGGGATGCTGAGTGAGATCATTGAAGCCCTGATCTCCTGCCCGAGCCCCTACTCAAAGGTCAGGGCCCTGAAGAAAGGGTCATGCACCATATTGGTGGAGTAGTGTGAGAGGTCAGTGAACCTCGTTGAGTACTAAGCTGCATTCATGCTTCCCTACTGCAGATGAATAATCTCTTGCATGCGCACAGTGTAAAGAGTTGCTGGGAAAAACTCTGCCTAGAATAGGATCTCGAAGTCTACATAGAGAAGCGTCACCTTGTCATGAACCTGAATCATAAATCTCTACCATCTTCCCGCTGCTGCTTGTAGAAGGCTGGTGTCAAGGATCACCATGAGATCAAATAGTGTCCCTACGAGTCGAAAGACTCTCACCATAGCCTCCAGCCAATCCTCAGCCACCTCTGGGTCCATCTCTCACCTGAACCTAGGTGGTCTCTAGTGCTGGAACTCATGCAACGCGCTCAAGCGGCGTGCACTCTCTGCTGCTGGGGATGGTGGCATCGGTTTCCCAATAGGTAATGGTACCGACGGTGCCTCCACTGGTGCCTCTACTAGAAGACGGCCCTGCCCCAAGGCCTCATCGCTTGGTGGGCTATCAGTGCATGCTACTCTTGGAACCCTTGCTGGCTGTCTGCATGGAGGCATCCTAAAAAGAAACAGGTGTGCCACTGTCAATAAGTTATACCTAGTGAGATTACTCTAGAGACAACAAAGAAAACTCTTGGAAGCACACACACAATCTTTATTTTCATGCACTGAGTCGGAAGTTAGAAGTCAGGGTCCTGTAGTGAGTGTGGTTATCAGTTTAGGGAATCTAGTGTTTGTGCGGCGGACGGCGTATCTATACACCGATTGCGTGGTATAACCGACTCATATGATACCAATTTTTCATGACCCATCCCCCGGGGCTCATGTCGTGACTACCCTAAGCACGCCTTCCATCGGCCAGGGGCTGGAGACTAGCACCAAAAGGCATATTCCCCAAAACTGGGAAGATATTGCCTTTATAACCTACAAGCACACATAACCAAGCACACAAAAAGATACGAACACAAGTCAACTATATAGAAAAAAGTGTGCTAAAAGTAAAAAGGGGGATGGAATAAAAGTCCAACTATAAAGATATAAGTACAAATGAAATTCAAAACAATTGAAGAAAGAGAAAAGACAACTACTGGATCATCCTCCAAGGTTCCTACCTGAAGGGTAGGTACTGATCGCCTCCTCAACACTCCACATCCACCCATCTTCTCTGCATACCGACACGCTGTATTTTCCACCTCTGGGCGCCATCCAGTCCTGGTACTCTTAGTCTCAATCAGCACTATCCGTTGTCTGGATCCAACACAACAAGGTGCGGGCATAGCCCATGCAGGGGTGAGTATAACGATACTTAGTAGGGACCCTGAGACCCTCAAGGTCTCACAAAAACCCCCAAGGATAAACCACAATGTATGAAATCAAAATCGAACCCTACTTAGGTATATGCCAATACATATACCAAAGTTATCAAGTAATCCATATCAATTATGAAGAAAACAAAGAGATAATGACTCAACTCACCCTAGGATTTATTCTAGGGGTAGTAACAAGTAACATCCTCAGTCACATCATCGAACACCTCTACTACTGAAGACCCCATCCTATATCGAGTATAGTGGGCCTGCCACGTCCCACAGAGGCACTCCCCACCATGGTTCTACCGCGTCGAACAGAGGTGCTCCCCCTCATGACTTTCTGAGGTACTCCTCCTGTCGAGTACCATGGGTATGTTGCCTCACACAGAAGAAATCCCCACTGTGGCCTGTAGAGGTACTCCCCCTGTTGCATACTATGGGTGTTCCACATCACACAGAGGCACTCCCCACCATGGGTTTTCCACATCACATAGAGGCACTCCCCACCGGGCTAGTCAAGTCACTCTAAGTTGAAAAGGTCAACAGTTGTCAAGTCTCAGCCAACTACTGGGTTCCTGAACCATGCTCGCTCGTCTCTGGGAGGATCAACTCCACTAGCTATTGGTTGATACTCCAACTTCCACGAAGTCCCAAGAAGAAGAATCTCAAAGGTACGCCATGTCATAGGGGTCTCAACTCAACAAACGGCACGTCAATCAGACGCTCGGTCTGTGAGTTATCAGCCTTTTAGTCCTGGGGCCCCGATTGGATTCCTGCTTGATTCAACCTGACCATTCCCCATATTAATCCAAAAATCCAGTGGGGTATACTCAAAGGGACCGTCTCGATCCAAGATTTCCAGTGCCGCTGACAGTTCATCAAACGGATGTCCGATGCCAAAGTTATGGCCCAGGTAAAGTAAATGGTTCGTATCAGGTATGGGTCTGGTCCGACCCAGTCAGACCGACCCTACCCTCCCTAGCATGGGTCGACCCAGTTCGGGTCGACCTGACCCGACCTACTGGGTAAAGCTCATCTCGTGGTGTGACCCGGCCCACTGGGTGGCCCGACCCGCTGAGGGGTCAAGTAGGCTGTGAGGGCCGTGAGGGTCGGGGGTACCGCATGGTGGTAGATATCGCGAGTCAGCTCGGCAGCAGATGGTGGTTCGGCCACGGGGGTTCCATGAGGGTGTGAGGCAGTTTACCTTGGTCGTGGCGGCTTGGAGAGGCCATAGGTGGCACGACCTGGGCGACTCAAAGTGCTGAGGGTGGCTCAGCCGTGGCAGCTCAGAGGGCCATGGGTGGTGTGGCTGGGGCGGCTTAGAAGGCCGCAGACAGTGCAGTTGGGGCGGCAGCTTGGCAGGACGGCAGCGACTCGGCAGACGGTTGTAGCAGCTTGGTGGACGACGACTGTGGCACAGCCCGGTCAGCAGTGGCAGATCGGCTCGGATGAGGGCAGTGGCTCAGCTCAGTCAGCGGCGGCAGCTCAGCCTGGACGGTGGTGGCCGTGGGCATCGCGGTGGGGCCGCAGGGCGCAATGGCCATGGGTGCCATAGAGCGGCTTGACCGTGGCGGTGCTGTGATGGCGTGGAGTTCATGAGGCGGTGGTGGCCATGGGTGGTGTCGTTGCACCATCTCATTCATCACGTTCAACACCACAAATCATCACAAGATTTGTGGAGGTGTCAAGACATGTTTGTTTGGCCCGTACCCTCTGCATTAGGGGGTAGCATATGGTTCAACAAAAACATGAAGCAGAACATCAAGATTTACATCCTCCAACAATGATTTATTCACAATCCCAAAAAATAAATTTAGGTAAGAACATGGGAAAAGTAGTCATACACAAATAAACCCCTACCTCGTTCGTTTGATTTGTTGAAGATTGTCTATGGGAAAGGAGATGATGTCACTGGGAAAAGACGGACGTCGGAGATGTCAATGTTTCCTCGATAGTCAGTTTGTTGACACTAAAACGTTCTTCATCAAATAATGTCCCGTGGAAGAAGAAGGAGTCGAAGTCAGTGTTCTTCGTTGGTGTTCTTCGTTGCAGAGATTTTCTCCAAGAGATCTCCCCTCTGCCAATCCTTTCCCTCAATCAAACAAAAATGAAAATAGCCAACTTAATAATTTAAGTTTGTCAAATTAAATTATGTGGGAACATTTCAAGTTGGTACAAAATTAATTGGATTAATTAAATTATGGCGTTGACACAATTAATGTGGAGGAGGCTCAAGAGGCTCATCCACCTTAAAGAGGGAGTTGAGAGGTTTCTCCCTCATTAAGAGGGGAGTTCAAGAGGTTTAAGCCTCAGGTGGTCCCCACCACCATTACCTCTCATGGGAGGTTAGTTCAGGTGGTCCCCACCATCATAACCTCTCATAAGAGGTTTAGGTATGGTGGTACCCACTTCTCAACATCCACATGGAATAAAAATAAAAGTAAAAGTTACAAAATTTTATTTTTAATTTATTCTTTCACGAATATGTGAAAAGCTAACTTCCACCCTCGACTTACTATGGCCGAGGTGAAGGTCTCCTTAATTGAATACCGACACTGATAGTTCAAAAATGACTTCAAATTTAAATTCCAATCACCGGTTAAAAAGTTAGATAAACCTGCTTGCACGTTTACTAAACGTTCCCAAAATAATGTTCAGAAATTCATTCTGGGCACTCTGGGCCTCAGAATCACGTGCCGTCAATTTTTGCAGACTCGTAAAATTCCCATATATTAAAAAAAATTACATGGAAATTATAGGTCATTACAGCAGGGTCTAGAATAATACTCTAGGACCCTCATGCACGAATGTGAAATTGGAAATTATATTGAATAATGAAATCCCATGAAAAAATGAATTACAATATTCCTATTGTGTATAGTTCAGACTCCGACATGGGATGAAGAATGTGTGATTAGTTCGAGTATCACCATGAACCTACGGGCCTATGTAGTTGGTTAAATAATAATAAATCCAAATCCTATTTAATTTTTTCATTTGTTCTTTATTCTTTATACAACTAAATATTTTTTTATAGAATAAATTTTTCTTTAGATTCCATTGGTGGTAGCTTACTGAGTTATACACATACCTTACTCGGGCCACCTGATTAGTACCTAAATAAACTTCATGTTTCAAGGATAAGATAAGGGAAAGAGTCTTACATTAGATGGTTGAGTTAAGATTTCAGATTTAGTGTGGATGATGAGACCGAACATGATGCCAATTCTATCTTGGTAGATATCAGTGTGTCTTTATTTTGGGTTTTCATTAGACACTTGGAACCTATATGGAATGACATATTTGGTGCTTTAGTTTATGGTCATTTTCCATGTTTTGGGATAATCATGTGATGTTGGTCTTATTTGATTATTTTACATCTTGGTATTATCTTGTATATATTGTATATTGACTTCTACTATTGTGATGCTTTGATAAAGAGAATATAGTCTCCCCACATTTCGAATGAGACCCGCATTGATAGTAGAAAGCCTCTGGTGTATAGGGAGGTGTGCTTGAGGTCACACAATGAACTAGATCAAGGCACCTATATCTTGGACCTAATTTGGGATGTTACAAAAACATATCATGAAGAATAGATTTTTAAAAAGATTTACTTGAAACTAGTGATCCTCACTCACACCGAACTAAAAAACCAATTCCCTCATAAAGTCATCCTCGATGCTAATTATTGGATGGAGGGCATGTTGTACATTTCACGATGACTCAAATTTTACCCATGAATAATGTCATATTGATGTAAGAATCAAAATCATTAAATTTAAATACACAAATCCATGTTTAATCCTTTCATATTGGATTAAACACCAAAGGAAACCATGTGATAGGATTGGAAAAATACATGATTGAATTATCATAAATGCATTCTCCCATCATACAATATAAAAGAATCATATCATAAGATATGATATATTCATTATTAAGATAATAAAACTTATTATGATATATGTAAATCATTAAATATGGCATCCCTTTATTTTGTGCATGCCCAACAGTGTATTGGGTAGTGCCTTCGTATCCTTTAGCTTATTGGTCCTCTTATTTGTTGTCTCTATGAAATTCATCAATGTGATGACCTTCATTTGCAATATTTAAGAACATACTCATTAATTTGAGGAAATTATCATGGTTTCCATTTATACATATTTGACATGTGAGTGTGAAAATCATCATTCTGCCTTTAAATTTTAATCTTACATCTTGAAACTACATCATTTGTTTCTTACCTATATATCCATGGGACTATTATCAAAACTCCATCTCTATTTTTATTCAACACTAAACCATTTCATCATAAATCAAAAAGTTTTAAATAACTATAGCCTTTTAGAGATGAAATTTTTTAGTAATAAAGAATATATCTAATTTATATCATTATTGATAACAAAACCAAAGGTGTACTTTTAAATCCTTGTGAAATTCACCTCAAATGTTATGATAGATTCACTATCATTTTTCATAATATCTAGAAATTAATTTCCCATATTTATTTGAAGATTTAATGGGAAATTATTGTCAATAAATTTTTTCTTAAAGTCTTCCCAAACTTTGGATTCAACATCATCCTTTATATTTATATTTCTTATCAATATCCTCCATTGTTCAACTCTTACTATTAAACCGTAGATGTATAGAGTAATTTTCACCTTATTATAACTATGAAGATTAAAATAAATATTTTCAAAGTGGTTGACCCATTATTGAACAAAAACTGGATCAAAAGGTCTACTAAATATTGGTGGTCAATAAAACATGAAGTTATCAATGGATAATTGCACCTTCTTATATGGCAACCCTACTTTTATTACAAACTTAAACATGATTTATTTCATAAAACATTACTTGATACAACAAATAAGATCGAGAGGTTTAGTGTATATGGGGCTTAGGATCATTACATAAAAACTTAAAACATGAAATACAACATCTTTATTGAAATCTTCCTTTACATGACCACAACATTTCTTCGTACTTAGCATTGCATGAGATAACCTGAGGACATGCAAAAGAAAAGGGTGAGCTATAAAGCCCAGTAAGGGAGTACACATGGAATAAAATGAGAAGTACAATACATGTTATACAATAGGCATAACAATAGATCATAATAAAAACATGAACATAAAGGCATGATAAAGCATGATAATCATAACATGGAAATGTGGCAACAACACTTAACATGGAATTAGCATGAACCAAGGCTCATTGCACATGGAGAATGAGTAAATCCTCATTGCACATAAAGCACGAGTAAACCCTTTTTTCACTTGAATTAGCATGATTCAAAACTCATTACACATGAAGTATCATGATACTATACTTTACCCAATGCATTGGAGCGCTATAAGGGCGCACCCTTCTTAAACATTTTATTTCAGGCATAAGTGTGCCACATGGATCATAAAACATGGATTCATAGAACATAATAATTTATTCCACGATAAAGGAATGTGGAATTAATACATGAAACTTTATAATCAATAAGTAAATTTGAATAAAGGTGAGTACCCTTGATGGAGAAATGGGCATGGTCTTCACTACACAATGACATTGGCTTAGAAAATCCGTGCGATTTCAGCAGCGTAACGGCGTGACATAAGAATTCATAAAAATGGTTGATGAGAGAGAGAGTAGTTACTCATCATATTTACATGTAATGGAAAGTAAGGAGGTCATATATATACATGTCCCAACAATTTTAGTGGAATTTAGATTTATGATACAAAAGTATTGCTTGAATGTAAAAGAGGAGAGAGAAGTTCCTTTCGGAATTTCGGCATAGTAACGGGTGTACATGGGAGACATTTAATGAGAGATAAAGGGGTCTCCCATCATTCAAACATAAATATGGAAGTATGAGGGAGGTGTGAAACCATACCAAAACATTCATAATTGAAATTAAAATGGAAAAACAACTTAAAGAAAATTCGACAAAAATGAGAAAGGAAGAAAAACCCTTACTTGGAAGTGTGCTTCCAAAGGCTAGAGAGAGGCTTGTGAGAGGCTTATTGGGAGATTGGGGAACCTTGGGAGGATTCTAGAGAGAGTAGGGAATATGTTGGATTAACTCCAAAGGCTTTGAGTGAGGAGTAAGTGGGAGCTTGGGTGGGTTTATATAGGAAAGGTGAGATAATTATTTATTATTTAGGTTTCAGACCCCTTCTATTAAATTAATCCAAACCACAAACCATCACATGGTTTTTGCCCAGGGTTTTTGGAAAAGGGAAGAGGAAAACAATATTTTATAAGGACAAATTACAAACATCTTAAAATATTAGGGTTGCTTATGTAGAGGTGAGTCACACTCCCATGAAAGTTAATTTAAAAAGACAAGGTGTTTAATAAGTCTTGAGGGGTCCATTAATGCTTTGAAAAGTAAGCCAAACGAACCCAAAATCACATTATTTTAATGTTAAAACATTTATTTGCCGAACATAAAGACAATAGTATTTATTACATCACTATTGGGTCATTATGATGTCATAAAACACATAATATATTTAAACAGTATTTATTTTTTACTCAAAAATTTGACTGTCTCAGAAAATTATGAAAAATTCACCGTTGGATAATTTTGACGTCATGATTCCAAAAATAACATTTATTTTATCTAAAAAATTTTCTAAATAGGTTAATTTTCACTTTTCAAATATAAACCGATATTTATTGAAAATTCACGGGTTTTGAAAAAAATGGCTTCCAAACCTTAATAAAAATTATAATTGCATTCATACAATTATATGATCATTTATATATAATGAAATTAATCTAATAATAATAATAACATTTTATTAAAATATTATTTAATTCAAAAATACCTTAATTTAATAAAAATTATTTCTTAATTAAATAATAACTTAAAACACTATTTGTACTTTAAAAACGATTTACAATGTATCAATAATGACAAGAAATTATATTCATTATTATATACAAAACAAATAATGTACATGAACATATTACTATATATTAGTTACATAACCCCTTAAAACAGACGCATAAGACCTAAAGGTAAGTTGTGCGATGATGACAGACTCTCGGGGTGGCTCGGATAACATCGCTCGAGTGGTAATTTCTATCAACTTCCACTTTTCCCTTAGACAGTCTCGTTCGAGCTTGAAATGATGAAGCTCAGCTTGGGCTTGGTCATGAGCGAAGCCCAAGGATGATACCTCTTTTCCGAGCTCTGAAAAATGGGCTTTGTATGGAGAAATTCTACTGGATGAGGTCATCACTTATTTTGTCTGAGTAAATTTGTATTTGTTAAGGACCTATATTTATACTAATCATGTGATCACTGTTCAATAGCTATATTAGCAACAGTTAAAATTCTTAACATAAAACCAAGGAAGTTGATATTTTATATAAACATAAAGAGACATTTAATTAGATCAAGAGGGATTTCCATTAATGAAACTTTGGGTCGTTACAATATTCCCCCCTTAAGAAATTTTGCCCTCGAAATTTTCCTTTTCCCACAATAAAACAGATGTGGGTAACTCAGATTCATCACTTCCTCCGATTCCCAAGTCTCTTCTTCAAACTTGTGGTTTCTCCACAACACCTTGACGAGGGGCATAGTCTTATTTCGTAGAACTTTTTCTCTACGATCTAAGATCTTCACTGGTTGCTCCTCATAAGAAATATCATCTTCCAATTGTACCACCTTAGAAGAGAGTACATGTGAAGGGTCTGGTATGTACTTCCTTAAGAGGGATACATGAAAGACATCATGTACTTTGGCCATAGTAGGTGGAAGTTCTAGTCGATAGGCCACAACCTTGATACGATCAAGAGTCTCGAAGGGGCCGATGTACCATGGACTTAACTTCCCTTTCTTTCAAACCTCATGACCTTCTTCCATGGAGATATGCATAGAAAAACCATGTCTCCAACTTTAAACTCAAGGTCTCATTGATGATTATCTACATAACTCTTCTGTCAACTATGGGCTGCCTTGATATGCTGTTGATTGGTTTTCACTTTCTCCACCATTTCCTCAACCATTTCTTGTCCAAACAGCTTACGTTAACCGACCTCATCCCAACATGTCGGTGTTCTGTACCTTTTCCCATACAGGGCTTTATATGGTGCCATTTGGATGCTTGAGTGGAAACTATTATTATAAGAGAACTCAACCAGAGTAAGATGTTGATCCCATCCTCCTTTAAAGTCCATTGAGCATTCTCTCAACATATCCTCAAGTGTTTGGATAGTCCGCTCGGATTTACCATCAGTTTGATGATGATAGGCCGTACTAAAGTTCAGTTCAGTATTCAGAGAATGTTGAAGACTCTTCCAAAAATTAGAGGTGAATCTTGGTTCTCGGTCAGACACAATAGCTAGTGGTACTCTATGAAACCTTACCACTTCCCTGATATATATCCATGCCAGTTGATCCAATGAGAAATACTCCCAAATAGCAATGAAGTGTTCAGTCTTTGTAAGATTATCCACAACAACCCAGATTGCATTGTTGCCTTTCGATTTCCTTGGAAGTCCGATGACAAAGTCCATGGTGATGTTTTCCCATTTCCATTCTAGTATGGGCAATGGTTGCATCATCCCCTTAGACTTCTGCCTCTCTGCCTTCACTTGCTAACACACCAGGAACTTTGATGTATATTTAGTAATCTCATTTTTCATATTATCCCAACAAATGTTTTCTCAGAGATCTCAATACATCTTTGTCCTCCCTGTGTGAATAGAGAAATTTGAACTATGTGCGTCATCCAGAAGTTCCTTCTTCAGCTCCAGACTTGATGGAACACATAGTCTTTTCCCAAAACCCACAATTCCTTCTTAATTAACATTAAACTCCGAGGATTTCCCTTTTTCGATAGCTTCCACCTTTTCTTGAATTCCTATATCATCCTTTTGAGCATCCTTTAACCTTTCCAAAATAGAGGGTTGAGAAATCATTTGTGAAAGGTTTGATGATGTTCCATTCTCTATAATTCCCATGTCCATCTTCATCAATTATAAGAATATTGGATCCTTCTCAATTATCATCATTGATAGAATCACTGGATCCTTTCTACTTAGGGCATCTGCCACATTGTTTGCTTTTCCAGGGTGGTAATGGATTGAACAGTCATAATCTTTTATGAGTTCTATCCATCTTCTATGGTTCATATTAATCTCCTTCTCTGTGAATATATATTTAAGACTCTTGTGGTCAGTATATATCTCACATTTCTCTCCATAGAGATAATGCCGCCAGATTTTCAAGGCAAAGATCACCGCTGCCAACTCCAAATCATGCGTTGGATATTTTCGCTCATGGATTTTCAACTGCCTTGAGGAATAGGATATCACTTTATCATTCTGCATCAGCACACATCCTAAGACCTTCTTCGAAGCATCACTGAATTCCAAAAAAATTTCCCCACTTGTGGGTAAAGTGAGCACGGGCGCAGTGATAAGCCTCCTTTTCAACTCCTTGAAGCTTTATTCGCATTCGTCGCTCCAAGAAAACTTTACTCCCTTTCGAGTTAGCTTGGTAAGAGGGATGGACAATCGTGAGAAATTTCTCACAAATCGTCGATAATATCCAGCTAAACCCAAGAAGCTATGGATATCCGTTACCGATGTCGGCCTCGACCATCCCTCAATTGCATCGGTTTTGGAGGGATCCACAGATATCCCATTTCTTGTGATGATATGGACCAAGAATGAGACTTCCTTCAACCAGAACTCACACTTGTTTTACTTTTCATAGAGCTTATCCTTGGGAAAAGTCTCCAGTATAGTTCTTAAATACTCCTCATGATCCTCCTTGGTTTTGGAGTATATTAGAATATCATCTTTAAAGACTACCACAAATTTGTCTAGGTAATCTCTAAAGACTCTATTCATTAAGTCCATGAAGCTTTCTAGAGCATTAGTGAGTCTAAAAGGAATTACTATGAATTCATAGTTCCTGTATCTTGTGAGAAAAGCAGTCTTGGGGATATCTTCCTTCTTCACCCTTACTTGATAATATCCTGACCGCAAGTCCACCTTGGAGAAGTATTGTGCTCCACGCAGCTGATCGAACAAGTCATCAATTCTTGGGAGAGGATACTTTTTCTTTATCGTGATTTTGTTAAGTTCACGATAATCAATGCAAAGCCGCATTGACCCATCCTTCTTCTTGATGAAGAGGACTGGTTCACCCCATGGTGAAGCACTTGGGCGTATAAAACATTTATCCAGATTCTCCTGTAGTTGTTTCTTCAGCTCTTTAAGCTCTACAGAAACCATTCTCTATGGAGTCTTGGATATTAGTAAAGCCTCGGGTATAAGTTCAACTGAGAATTCAACATCTCTTCTAGGAGGAAGACCAGACAGTTCCTCAGGAAACACTTCAGTGAATTCCCTCATAATATGCATTTCTTCAAGGATGGTTTCTTCCTTGGACTCAATCATCTGAGCTAGATACGTGTTCTAATAAGGTAGTAATATCCATGCTTGATATGATGGAGCTAAAGGAGATTCATATTCCTCCTTACACTTGTAAAGAATCAGGGGTCAATTCTCCATATGGAGTGTGATTTCCCTCTCCCAACAATTTATTTTGGCTTTATATAAGGAAAGCCAATCCATGCCAAGAATTGCATCAAATTCCACCAGAGGGAGTATGACGAGGTTCTCCAGGAAATTTAATCCACAGATTATAATAGGGGAGGAATTATATTCATGGGATGCAATGATTGGACCATTTTCTGTACTCAACGACATCTTCACTTCCATGATTTGTGGTGGTGCTGGGAGTATTCTATTAAACTTTTGAGATATAAAATAATGCGTAGAACCTGAATCAAAAAGTACGTTCACTATTCTTGAATGAATAACTAGAGTACCTATAACCAATTCATTTTAGGGGTTCACTTTAGCATAAGTGATGGAAAAAGCTCTTATTTGCTGCCTTGGAGGTTGTTGGTTGTCTCCGAAAATGCTTGGATTAGGGCACTGAATTGAAAAATGACCCAGTTATTTGCATTTTTAGCATTGAAAAACGTGTTGAGGTTCGAACGGAGCATTCCTCTACTCTGTCGCAGCCACGGGTCTTTCTTGCTGATAGTTAAAAGCTAGGTTCCCTTCTCTTCCACACCTGAAGCATTTCCTCGTCCCCTTAAGGCAATTTCCAAGGTTCTTCTTTCCGCACTTTTGGAAAGTGGGGTGATGGATCTTCTTAGCACCATTGGATTTATCCATCAAACCACTGGCATTTAATTCTACCTTACACTTCTTGTACCCATGATACCCATGTGATTCTCCGATCTCCATTTCAACCTTGAGGTCACATCAGACAATTTCCTCATAACTGTCAAAGTCACAGATCGCTAATTCTTTCCACAGGCTAGGCTTCAGCCCACCAAAGAAGCGGTCAACCTTGCATTCGGGGGTAACGACAAAGCCTGAACCGTATCATGCAAGCCTTGTGAATTTTTCCTCGTATGCTCCAACAGATTCTTTGCCTTTTTCCTTGAGGGAAAGGAAGTCCCTTTCCATCTTAAGCTGGAGGGTGCACGAAAAATATTTATTCAAAAACATATTCTGGAAATCCCTCCATTCCAACACCTCGATCTCCTCCTCAGGCTTCGTATTTTTGATCAACGTCCACCATTGATCAACTTCACCCTCTATACGATAATCCTCTAGGAGAACCTTCTCTTGTTCAGAACATTGAAGGATGGAGAAGATTTTTTCAATGGAGTTTATCCATTGTTCAGAGATCGTGGGATCAGATGATCCACTAAAAGTAGGAGGCCTTTGTCTCATGAAGCTCTCGATAGCGACTTGTTATTTCTTAGGGGGGTTTGGACGTTCTGCTTGACCCGTGTTTCTATTAAATGCTTGAGTTAGCTGAGAGAGAAGCGTGACAAAGTTTGCGATTCCCGCTCCCATTGGATTGGGCAACTCATTAGTACAGTCATCACACTGATCTTCACATCGGTTGTTAGCCCGAGTCCTCCTATTACCGGCCATTGGCTGGAATAAAAGGAATGTTAGGGGGTAACACATAAAGAGTAATCCAAACACAAAATTTGATGAATTATAAATAAACTTTTATTTCCTTTACTCATGATTCTATATGCTTCAATATAGGCTTTTCATGATCTACTTTATAACATATATTCTTAGGGGATTTTTTTTTTCTAATTCCATAAATAAGGGTTTATAATAATATTGTGAATTTATCAAAACATATCCCCCAGGAGTGTCGTAACCAAGAGTGCATCAAGGCCCATTGTCATGCACCAGTTCCTGTTTGAGTCTAGCTCAAAGCAGTGTTTTCGGGTTTTACCCCAAGGATACATCTGTGCCAAAGCCGCCTCTACCTGCTCGTATCCAGACAGGGATGTATTTGTTTGATAAACCACTTACTCAGTACTTACCAAAACTTAGGGATGTTTTTATTATACTTAGCCTTGTCTCTAAGGCTTTACTAGGGTTTTCTAATCCTAATCCAAAAAATAACTAAACCTATCATCTGATACCAACTATGACAACCCTTCTTTTATTACAAACTTAAAAATGATTTATTACATAAAAATTCACTTGATACAACAAATAAGATTGAGAGATTTAGTATCTTTGGGGATTAGGATCATTACATAAAAACATAAAACATGAAATACAACATCTTTATTGAAAACTTCCTTTACATGACCACTACATTCATCCGTACTTAGCATTGCATGGGATAACCTGAGGACATGCATAAGAAAAGGGTGAGCTATAAAGCCCAGTAAGAGAGTACACATGGAATAATATGAGGAGTACAATACATGTTAGAAAATAGGCATATCAATAGAGAATAAGAAAAACATGAACATAAAGGCACACTACGGGAAAAAGGGGTTTTGTGACTGGAATAAATCCCGTCGCAAATAAACTTATTTGCGACGGGGGTATTTTCCCGTCGCAAATAACCACTTATTTGCGACGGGGAAATCTCACCCGTCGCAAAAGGCTTGGCGCGCAAAGCGCGCCAACCCGCAGGAATGTTATTTGCGACGGGTGGTTACCACCCGTCGCAAATAACCGGCGGTGGTAAAAACTATTTGTGACGGGAATATACCCCGTCACAAATACCCGGTGGCGGTAAAAACTATTTGCGATGGTAATATACCCCCCGTCGCAAATAGTATGTCGGCAGGTTAATATTTGCGACGGGACCCGTCGCAAATAACTATTTAACCGTTGACCGTGATAAATGCGGGCTCAAGTATTTGCGACGGGACCCGTCGCAAATACTCCCGTCGCAAATAATCTAACCTATAAATACCCCCACCCGTTTTTTTCCATTCATTCTCAACTTCTCTCAAAACTTTATTTTTAGAGTTCACAGTTTCTTAAGTTTAATTTTTATTTCCAGATTTGATATTGATGTCTTCAACAATTATCGGAGATCAACCTCAGATCAATTTTAAAGGTATTTATTTTCTTTTTAATTTAATATTTAATTTAAATTTTTTATTAGTTTTATTTATTTATAATTAGTTGTAATTTAATTATGTTTATATTGTTTTGTTATTTAATAAATTTAAATTATTAGTATTAATTGTTCATAGTTAATGGTAATTAGTAGTAATTAATAATAATTAGAAATAATTAATAATAAATAGGAATAAACCTCCCCCATGCGCGCATTAACCTTTACAACTAAGCCATTCCATTTTTTTATACATTTAATGATCTATATATATATATATAATTACATTTATTCGTATATTAATATAGATTTATACTAATATAAATATATTTGGTTATATAAATATATATATATATATATATTTATTTGTATATTAATATATATTTATTCTATATATATATATGTAGTTATAAGTTTTTATTCGTATATTTATTTGTATATTAATTAATATATATTTATAAGCTTAGTTTTAAATAAATTTATAAAATATGGGTTTTTATGTATATGTATAAATAAATAAATAAATACGTATATACAATAGATACACACACACACACAGACACACACATATATATATGTATAGTTATGAATGAATACATAGGAATGAGGGGGTGAAAATCCACCGAGAATGTTAAAATGGCTATAACTTCTAATCCGTAAGTATGTTACAACTCCACAACCAGTCAAATCAATGATCATGAAACGATCTTCGATATGATATGCGGTACAGGCCAAACGGACATCCGGATCGGATGTTATAGCCATTTGAATGTTTAAATGACCATAACTTCTAATCCAGAAGTCTGTTTCAGCTCCACAATCAGTCAAATCGAAGAACATGAAACGATATTCGATATGATATATGGTAGAGGTTTATCGGACATCGGGAGCAGAAGTTATAGTTGTTTAAACGGTGAAAAATCGGGGTACCCCGACTAAAAACTCAGTTTTGGAGGCCTTCTGGGCCTTTTTTGGCCTTGAGACAACATTGGACGGGTTCCACCGGTCCATAGCGCTGTAGAGCTCGTCGCAGGCTTTGATTTGATATGCTGTGGAGCTCAAACGGAGTCCCAGATCAAAAGTTATGGCCGTTTAAAGTTTGGGTTTCATTTTTAACTTATTTTCCATCTTTCATTAATTTTTTTATTTTTTTTATATTCAAAGAGTTATTAAATGACTATTAACTGATAAAAATTACATAATTACTAATTAAAAATATTTTTTAATTTATTTTATAAGCCACTTTTAGTAAACATATTATAAATTCATATTTGATTTTCATTCTTCCTTTCTAAAACATATTTAAAAAATAAATATTATATTTATATCAATATAAATAGGTTTATTGATTTATATAATAATAAATAAATATTTAATTTTTTTTCAATTTTTTTATTATTATTTGCGACGGGCCCGTCGCAAATACCCGCTTCGAAGCAACCATTTGCGACGGGAATATGACCCGTCGCAAAAGAATTTTTTAAAAAAATCAGAAACCTATTTGCGACGGGTCAATTTCCCGCCGCAAATACGTGTTTTTACGACGGGCCCATCGCAAAAAAAATTAGTTGCGACGGCGTTTTTTGCAACGGGTGATTTGTGACGGGGCCCCGTCGCAAAAGGCTATTTGCGACGGGATCCCGTCGCAAATGACCCGTCACAAATATCTATATTTCTCGTAGAGGCATGATAAAGCATGATAATCATAACATGGAAATGTGGAAACAACACTTAACAAGAAATTATCATGAGCCAAGGCTCATTGCACATGGAGTATGAGTAAATCCTCATTGCACATAAATCACAAGTAAAACCTCGTTGCACTTGAATTAGCATGAGTCAACACTCATTGCACATGACGTATCATGATACTAAACTTTACCCAATGCATTAGAGCACTATAAGGGTTCACCCTTCTTAAACATTTTATTTCATGCATAAGTGTGCCACAAGGATCATAAAACATGGATTCATAAAACATAATCATCTATTCCACAATAAAGGAATGTTGAATTCATACATGAAAATTTATAATCAATAAGTAAATGTGAATAAAGGTGAATACCCTTGATGGAGAAATGGGCATGGTGTTCACTACACAATGACATTGGCTTAGAAAATCGGTGCGATTTCAGCAGCGTAACGACGTGACATAAGAATTAATAAAATTGGTTGATGGGAGAGAAAGGGGTTCCTAATCATATTTACATGTAATGTAAATTAGGGTGGTCATATATATAAATTTCCCAAAAATTGTAGTGGAATTTAGATTCATAATACAAAAGTATTGCTTGAATGTAAAAGAGGAGAGAGAAGTTCCTTTCGGAATTTCGGCATAGTAACAGGTGTATATGGGAGTAATTTAATGAGAGATAAAGGGGTCTCCCATCATTCAAACATAAATATGGAAGTATGAGGGATGTGTGAAACCATACCCCAACATTCATAATTTAAATTAAAAGGGCAAAACAACTTAAATAAAAATGGACAAAAATGAGAAAGGAAGAAAAACCCTTACTTGGAAGTGTGCTTCCAAAGGCTAGAGAGAGGCTTGTGAGAGGCTTCTTGGGAGCTTGGGGCACCTTGTGAGGGTTCTATAGAGAGTAGGGCAGATGTTGGACGAACTCCAAAGGCTTTGAGTGAGGAGGAAGTGGGAGCTTGGGTGGGTTTATATAGGAAAGGTGAGGGAATTCTTTATTATTTAGGTTTGAGACCCCTTATATTAAATTAATCCAAAACACAAACCATCCCATGGTTTTTGCCCATGGTTTTTGGAAAAGTGAAGAGGCAAAAAATATTTTATAAGTCAAATTCCGAACTTCTTAAAATATTAGGGTTGCTTATGTGGAGGTGAGTCACACTCCCATGGAAATTAATTTAAAAAGAGAAGGTGTTTAATATGTCTTGAGGGGTCCATAAATGCTTTGAAAAGTAATCCAAACAAACCCAAAATTACATTATTTTAATGGTAAAACATGTATTGGCCGAACATAAAGATTATAGTATTTATTACATCACTATTGGGTCATTATGATGTCATAAAACACATAATATATTTAAACAGTATTTAATTTTTACTAAAAAATTTGACTGTCTCAGAAAATTATGAAAAATTCACCGTTGGATAATTTTGACGTAATGATTCCAAAAATAACATTTATTTTATTTAAATAATTTTCTAAATATGTTAATTTTTACTTTTAAAATAATAACCGATATTTATCGAAAATTCACGGGTTTTGACAAAAATGGCTTTCAAACCTTAATAAAAATTATAATTGCATTTATACAATTATATGATCATTTATATATAATAAAATTAATATAATAATAATAATAATATTTTATTAAATTATTATTTAATTCAAAAATCTCTTAATTTTATACAATAGATTTCTTAATTAAATAATAACTAAAAACACCATTTATACTTTAAAAACTATTTACAATGTGTCAATAATGACAAGAAATTATATTCATTGTTATATAAAAAAAATATTGTACATGATCATAGTACTATCGATTAGTTACATAACCCCTTAAAATAGCTGCATAAGACCTAAGGGTAAGGTGTGTGATGGTGACAGACTCTTGGGGTGGGTTGGATAACATTTCTCGAGTGGTAATTTCTATCGACTTGCACTTTTCTCGTAGAAGGTCCCGTTCGAGCTTGACATGATGAAGCTTAGCTTGGGCTTGGTCAAGAGCGAAGCCCATGGACGCCACCTCTTTTCCGAGCTCCGAAAAATGGGCCTCGTATGGAGAAATTCTACTATATGAGGCCATCGCTTCTTTTGTCTGAGTAAATTTGGATTTGTTAAGGCCCTATATTTATACTAATCATGTGATCACTGTTCAACAGCTATATTACCAATGGTCAAAATTCATTACATAAAACAAATGAAGTTGAAATTTTATATAAACATAAAGATACATTTAATTAGATCAAGAGGGATTTCCATTAATGAAACTTTGGGTCGTTACATCTTATGTGAAGGAAAGAATTCAACATGGGGCAAGTTATTATTCATAACCTATGATAGGAATTGAAGTACCACCATGAGGTTTTAAACTCCCCTACCATTGCATTAAGAATGTTATATGGATAATCATTTAATTATCCATAACATTTTTTGTTTTTTTAGGTTTATTATATATCCCAATATCTTCTAAAATATAAATGGTTAAAATAAAAATAATTCAATACATTATAGATAAAAACATATTCACATTTTTAAATCAAATTTATTGTCTTCTCCTATGGGATACCTAAGTTTAGCCAAGATCTTATTTTGTTAAACTAGTACCCAAATTAATTAAACCTTTCTTTGACACCCACTATAGGGTTCCATTTATACTATACATGATTATTAAATCTGTTTTTATTATAAAAAACCATATAATAATACAATCTAGAATCAAAATATTTAGTATCATAAGATAATTAGTTTCCTATAACATAATCATATATTAAACAATAAAAATAATTTAATTCCTTAAACATAGTCCCCATATTATATTTAATTTTCCCCTTAGTACTTTTAGTCACATGAAGATACACATAAAATAAATGGGTGAGCTAAAATCACAGTAATTAGAGGACTGATATTGAAAAAAAAGTGACATAAATAATTATTGCATGGGTGAGCATCATCATCCTCATTATCATATCATAATAAAAGGACCATTATTATAAGAATTATGGAATCATTTGAAAGAAACATTGAATGTGGGGAAATAATAATAATGAAACATCATAAATCATGGTCAAATCCTACACATAAGTTGTGAATAATGCTCACAACATGTTCATGCATAGAATATGCATACAAATTTTCACTTCATAAATTTTGAACAAAAATATCACCATGTTCATGTATAATACACATATTCTCATCAGATATATCACATTACCAAATGAATTATAGGATATATAGTTTCACACACACCAATCACACTACTAAATTATCCTAATAATTCATGACACATTGAAATGATACATATAAATATGATAGGTATGAAATAAACCCATAAAAAAGATTAGGTTTGATAAATATTTCTAGAAGAATATTTTGATGGATAACATTTGAGGTTACTGAAATAATGGACAAAATATTTTTTGACATTAAATATTGGCATAAAAATTTCATAGGTCATTGTGAGAAGAAGATACAACTCAAGATGAATCAACATGACATTTTAGAAAATAAATCCTTTTTGAAAAAAATAATTATAATTTAGTTAGAAATAATCTCCATGATATAGAAGCATTCATATATCTAGGAAAAAAAAGTTAAAGTAGAGTAAATGTATATTTAAAATTAATTTGAGAAGAAATAATGGTTAAAACAAATATAAATAGGTGATAAACCCAAACGGAAAGAGTTGGTTTAAAATTCCCCTTTCCCTAAGTCCCATTTTGATTCATTATGTTTACTATCCCAATATAATAAACTTATGTTTATTAAAAAATGATACCTGAATTATTAAATATTAACTTTTATAATTATTTTTCAATTTTATTTATTTTAATATATTTATTAATATTTCTTTTGAAGAGGGAATCCCATATGTCACGTTTGTTTGAATTTCCTCGTTTATGTTTTAATGTCTTATGGAAAATTTTATTTATTTTTTTATTAATAAAACTATAGATTCTTTAAAATAGATAAATTTTAATGTATATATATTATATATTATCTGCACTAACTATCCATGAAGTTAGTGATAATTAATGATTTTACAATATCATTATAGTTGGGTAAAAATGACCATTAATGAGACATGTTGACAAGTGGTGGAGAGATAGATAAATTATGTATATATTATAAATGAAATTTTTATCATAGATTAATATAATTGATATAATTTTTATATATTTATTAAAAATATTTGGAATATTTGGTATAGAGTGGAGTGGGATAATTGAGAAATAAAAGGTGAAAATTGAGATGAAAGAAAAGGAGGCTACCTTGTTTATCAAGTAGTTCCATTGTTAAAACCTTAAAACCCTAAAGGATTGAAATTTCATGATTATAGAATATCACTAAGGGAACTAAAAGTCTTAATATACTGGAATTGGATAGATATTAATCTTTAAAAATTTTATGGGAAGTGGTTTTCTTGGGGAAGAGAGAGGCATTATTTACACTTTAGGAGAGGGTTATTTTTTGGTTAAAATATTGAATAAATTATTATTTCTAACGTAAGAATTATAATAGTGATATTTTTTGAAATTATGAATCTTAGTTGAATAATATAACATATATTTATATATTTTCATCAATGATGTCACAAAATTTATTAGCTTACTCAAAATGAAGAAGAAAAAAAATTATTTTTAATTGAATAATTTATATTTTTAGGATTTGGAAATTAATTTTAATATTATAAAATTATTTTTATTGTTTTTAAATGTTTAATTTTTATTATTAAGTATGTTTTTGGTTGATTCAAAAATTATAAAATCTATTCGTTCATAATTACATTATAAATGATGTAATTAAAATGTACAGGTGAACAAAAAACTGTATATTTTACTTTTCATATTAAATTGATGTTTTTTATATAATAAAACAAACTCACAAATATATAGAATTTTAAATGATAATGAAAAATAATGGAATTAATACTTTTAAAATAAATTTATAAATTACATAATTTTAATTTTTAAAATAAAAACTATTGATTTAAAAAAATATGTCAATAATACACATTATCAAAAAATTTAAATATGATTTATTTGAGTTTCTAATTGGAATACATATTTTAAAGAACTATAGTTTTTATATTAACTTAATTTATTTATGCTAAATATTATTTACAAGTTATTATAATATACTATTTGTTATGTTACTTTTCTTATGGTGACATTACAATTCTAACTGTTAGGTTACATTTTCTAATGATCATATTAATATTTAGAGAGTCATATTACTATTCCAAATGTTGTATTGGTTTTATAATTCATATAAATACCTCTTATTTACTTCATTAATCAGACAAATAAGTTACTCTCAAGAATCTATATTCTTTATTTTCAATATACTAATTGTATTAATAACGTTCTTTTTATTTTTTATAGTGTTTGTCATGAGTGTCATAATTCTAGGAGATCAAATTGATCCAAATTATCCAATTATGGTTATTCTATTCTATTATATTTATTTACACATTATAATATTTTCCATTTTTTTAGAGATATTTATTCTCTAAATGAAATGTTCTTATCTAATGAAAATATTTTGTTTTGGTTTTTATTATTGGCCACACATATTTTATACTATATTATATTAAAAAATATGGTAGTCAAGTATATTCATAAAAAAATTTCATTTATTTAAATGTACGGGTCATTAAAAACATGCTTAGTTTTACTAATATTGTATATATTTAATGGTAATCAGTTTTGTGATGTTTTAAATTTGAATTACCATGTTTTAATAATTATACCCAATGGGTGGATAAGATTTGAAGTGATATACTATGGTGGTTATATATTTATAATGTCATCTATTTGTTTTCTAGATACAAGGCGAGATAGAGGGAATGTTAGATCAATCATCAACCTATGTAATGATTCCTAGTATATATGTTGATATTTATCCATTCAGTTATCTTATTAGGAATGTTAATATTGATTAAAGGGTTTGTATAAATAACCTTGTCATTGGGTAGTACCTCAAGTGATCATAGTGATAATATCATAGTCCTGAATCAAATTAGTAGAAATGGGTTAATGAGTTTAATAAGGGAAAAAATAAAAAATAATTTATAGTTTCTTATGGGTAATTAATAAAACCATATGAATATTAAATTTTGGTTAATAATTTTATGGCTTAATGTTTTCATAGTACAAAATTAACCCCACCTAATATATCCTTCCACACATTAACAATATAGGGTGATTGTAACACCCCGACCCCAGTTACCTAGAGTTGGTGCATTATTACATAACATTGGCATGATCACAAAAGATCATGCCTCGAAAGTATGATTAGTTTAGTAATCTTGCAAACACTAGTTTTATTCATAAGTCTTACATTACATCATAAAGTAAAAAAAAACTACAAAAACATCTTGTCTTCATATCCCCTCATACTATCCCGGCAGGTCATTCATAAATTACTTCTTCACATCATGGGAAAAATAAAACATTAAAAGGTGTGAGCTCAGATGCTCAGTAAGGATAATTGTAATGAACCGAAATTTTAAATAAATCTTATTTCCTAATTTTATGTGTTATTTTATTTTATACTCAACAAAAAAATTTCATTTGATAACATGAGTATAATTAAAATGAGACCGTTGGGCTTTGACAGTTATATGACCATTGGTCAATATGACCACTAGAAGCTAAATGTTTTGATTATTGCCTCTAAATACAATTAATCTTGGTTAATTATTATATAAAGAAGATTCGATGGCCTCACCAAGTTGTCTTGGACCGATCGAAACCCATTTAACAGAACTTGGGAAGGAGGTACCACCACTGGGCTTTGCTCTGGACCAAACCCAAGCCGAACTTCATCGTGTGAAGCTAGAACGGAATCGCCTTTGTGAGAAGTTCAAACTAATAGAAATTACTACTCGTGCGATTTAGCCGAGCCTCCCTCAGATTCTCTCACCTTAGCACACCTTACACTTAGGTCCTATGCTGGTGTGATAAGGGGCTATGTAAGGAGACCGTAACTGCCGTTTGTAATCCTTTTTTTTAAAGAAAAATTGGGATTTCTTCTTATGATGAAGTTTATGAATTTTCAAATGACTGGATAAATATAGTATGCATATTTTTGATGAATTTTAGAAAAATTATATTTTAAAAATGGTTGTGTAATCCTTAAATAATTAAAATTGTGTAATGATTTTCGAAAAATGTTCTTCTACAATTATGTTCAGTATGAAATTTAGAGTCTAATAAGATCAACTTAATTTTTGATGAATAGTAAATTATGAATAGTGATTTTATGATTAGGATTAGTAATGTGTCCAAATGGATTAGTAATCTCACTGATAGAAAATATTAATATAATCTAGGCACCTTGGTTAAGTAATGTGATTCAATAAAATGGTTAAATAACGGTTTCATAAATTATTATTCAAGTATTAGTTTTTTCTGGTGAATAGTGTTTTTTAATTAAAAATTTATTTAAAAATATTTAGAAAATTATTTTTATAAAACAGTTTTCATTTTTGAACTCAGAGCACCGATATTATGCTATGGTAATTTTTGGGGGTTTTTCTGAAAAAAATGAATTTTCAGTGAATAGTGTTTTTATTTAAAAATTAAATTAAAAATATTTAGAAAATTATTTTTATAAAATGGAGTTCATATTTGTAATCAAGGCGTTGATATTTGGTTAAGGTGAAATTTTGGGATTATTCTGAGAAAGTTGAATTTTTGATGAATAGTGAAAATACAGTTTTTAAGTTATGGGTGTCTAATGACATCATTTAATGATGTATTAAGTATGTAATCAATATGGTCGACTTATGAATAGTAAGATAAGGTATGATGTGTCCCATGTGGCCAATACCAAGGGCAAATACCATGGGCAAGCCCATGGTTTTGCCAAAACCACTAATGAGGTGTCCCTTGGCCATTAATGCCTTGTCCCCTCACTTTCCCTATAAATACCGCCATCCTCTCATCCATTCGACTACCCACTCTCCCCCAACGAAGTGATGGTCTCATTACCTCCCAAGGAGTCCTCCCATGGTGCCCCCAAGCCCTCAAGGTCCCAACCGTTGAGTTTTAAGAGTTATGTTTTAAGGTAAGGGATCCGATCTCTCTCTTTCTTTTCAAGAAATCTCTTTTATGTAATTTCTTTTATGCTCCATGTTCTTATGTTAAAGGGTGTTCTTTTATACTCCTCTTACTGCCCTTTTCATGTTCACATAATGAGAGATCCCCTCTTACTCTCATTATTTCGTTTTATGAAGTTTTAAGTGGCGCCGTTAGGCTGCCGAAATTTTTGTAACGGATTCTTTCTCCCTTCTCATTTTTCAAGATCTATTATCATGTAATGTATTTCAAGTTCCTTTTTATTATGTTGGGGTATGATCTATAAATTTATCATACTGATCTTTTATGAATATATGATGAGAGACCCCATTTTATCTCTTCAATTCAAAATTTTTAAGTTTTAAGTGGCGCCGTTAGGCTGCCGAATTTTTAAGTGGTTCTTCACCCTTCTCGTTTTGAAGTTCTACTTTCATGTCAATTCTTTCATGTTCCTTTTTGTTATGTTGGGGTATGATTTATAAATTTATCATACTTATATTTTATGATCATATGATGAGATAACCCATTTGATCTCTTCAATTCAGTATTTTGATGTTTTAAGTGGTGCCGTTAGGCTGCCGAATTTTTAAGTGCTTCTTCACCCTTCTCGTTTTGAAATTCTACTTTCATGTCAGTTCTTTCAAGTTCCTTTTTGTTATGTTGGGGTATGATCTCTATATCTATCATACTGGACTCTTATGTTCATATGATGAGAGACCCTATTTGATCTCATCAATTCTTTTTTTTTGAAGTTTAAGTGACGCCGTTAGGCTGCCGAATTTTTAAGGGATTCTTTCACCCTTCTCCTTTTCAAAGTTCTAATTCCATGTCAAGTATTGAAAGTTCCTTTTTATTATGTTGGGGTATGATATCTATATCTATCATACTGATCATTTATGTTCATATGATGAGAGACCTTATTTGACATCATCAATTCATTTTTGGTTGAAGTTTATGTAACGCTGTTAGGCTGCCGAATTTTCATAAGAGAAATCTTATTTTTGTCTTCCTTTCATGTTCTTCATTTCATATGGTATATTTTAAAATTTAATTACCATGTTATTAAATCCCTTATATTCTGGAACTCTACTATTTTTTGGTTCATTTATCATTGTTTGACCCATGTCCCCTCTCTTTTCAACGTTTTCTAAAACCCTGTAACGTAGCCGTTGTGCTGCAGAATTTTCGTCTCAAAATGCCTCTCTCTTTTTCTCAAAATTACTTCATTTTATTAAGTGAATACTCAAAGCTATTATTTCTACAGGGTTATTCACATATATACAAAAATTTTCTATTTTAAATTCTGGGATTTACATACATGATACCCGCTTTCCCTTTCCGTGGGTTTAAAGTGATGTAAAGATCATGTCTTTAAAGCAGTTTTTAAAACATTATGATTATGAAATGAAACTCATTTATTTTATGCTATATGGGTTGTTTATGAAATTATTTATGATGATATATGTGGCTCACATGATAATAAAGGAAAATTTAAGGGTGCGCCCTGATAGCGCTCTAATGCATTGGGTAATGATGTATCCACTAGAGATTACAATTTTCACGATACCTTAGTGAATAACCTTGGTAATTTTCAAATGACACCTTAGGGATGAACCTTGGTGATATGTTCATGATTTTATATGTTAAATGATGTTGCCACATCTTCATGTTATGAGAATGTTATTTTTATTATGATATGCCTCATGATTTCATTCTCATGCCTTAAAGTTCTTTTCATGACCTTATTGAAGTATCTCAAGTTCACATGTAAAATGTTTCTCTTATTTCCCTTACTGGGATTTTTGATCACCCTTTCTTTTGATGTATATCCCCAGGTTATATGATGCAGTAATGAACCTAGGATGAAAATGAGGAGAAGCCTTTCAAGTGTTTTAGAAGAATGTTTTATGCTTTCATGTTTAATGTTCATGGTTTCCAAGACACTAAACCTTAAAGATCCTCAGTTTTGTAAAATGTAATGAAAGTTTATGTGATTGAAAGGTGGGATGCTATAGTTGGTATCAAAGGATGGTTTAGTTATTTGTGGAAATTAGGATATGAAAACTTTAGGAAGAACCCTATAGAAAAGTTTAAATATAGGAAATCTTCTAGATATTTTGGTGAGTATTGAGTAAGGGGTTTCCAAGAAAATACATCCCTGTCTGGATACGAGCAGGTAGAGGTGGCTCTGGAACAGATGTAAATAGGGGTAAAACCCAAAAACACCGTTTTGAGCTAGACTCTAACAGGAACTGGTACACGACAACGGGCCTTACTGCACTCTTGGTTACGACACTCCCATGGGATATGATTTGGTAAATTCATAAGCTTAGTATGAACCATTTTTAAAGGAACAAAGATAAAATAAAATAAAGATTAACATAAGAATATATGATCATGGATAACCTAGATGGGAACCTAGGGGATCACAAGTTAGGGTATACGTTTCTTCTACAAGTTATCCTTACATGCTTTCAGTTCCTTTTCATGATTATTGGCTATGTACTTAAGCCCCTAATTATGCTTTCTCATCTTAGTTAATGGTGGGAAATGGAAGAACATGTCCCAACAACCAATGTGATAGGAAATGCGAAGATTGTCGTATTAATATGGCAGGGATGATTAGGGGATTAAAATATGATTATTATTTTGGAAGACGTTCACTATTTTTGGGACCCTATATGATCGAGGTAAATAGATTACTACGGTATTTTCATTGAAGATTAAGGTTGACTTATATTTTGAAGAATCGATGAATTTAAGGTGGACTTATAGTAATTTAGGTTACTTATGGGAATGATTAACCTATCTTGGGTAAAATATGTTTAGGTTAGCTACTTTTGTTATAAGATGTTAGGAGTGGTTGATGTTGTTTGGAGATGAACAATGATGTTTATTTTGGAAGACTATGTTATCAAATCCTTCGTGTATTTGGGTTTCAATCTGAGTTTGGTTTATTTTGAGGAATTTTTAAGGACCGTTATTTATGGAATGGACTATGATGAACTTTGGGTAGTACCATGGAACTTTGAAGATTTAAAAGTAGTTTCCATTCCTATGGGATTATTTCTTTTTGAAGAGTTGTTTTACCTTACCCTTTCTGTTTTTGGGATAATGTTTAAAGATAGATGAAATAGATGGTTAATCTTTTGTGGATAATGTGATTCTCTAGAAGATGATTCTTGTGTTTTGATGAGACCAAGTAGTTTTGAATGCTCATAGTTTGGAGAAAAGATTAGTTTTGGGTAGATAATTATTAAAGGATGAAACTCTACATAAAGATAGTTATATTTTCTTATGTTTTGGTTTTATGTTGTAAATTAATTCCTCAAAATTATGAAAAGGAGCGTAAAACAAAAACGTTGTTGGTTTACGTTTCCTACTAGGTAATCAAAGACCGTTTACACACATCATAAGTTTGGGATTTTCTTAGGGTTAGCTTTCTCCTAATCATGTTCTCTATCACTCTCCCCCAGAACATGACCCTTTGTTTTTCTTCCATGTCCATGTTTTCCTCCATGGAATCCTAGTATGGGTTAACTCGGGTGACCTTTGTACTTCCCTTTCTTTCTTTTAAAGTAATAGTTTTTCTGAATCCTTTTCTGATGTGGGACTTTCAATGAAATTTCAAAACCCAATTTTAAAAATTGTGAGGACACAATTTCTTAAGGGGGGAAGATTGTAACGACCCAAAATTTTAAATAAATCTTGTTTCTTAATTTTATTTGCTATTTTATTTTATTTTATACTCAACAAAAATTTTTCATTTGATAACATGAGTATAATTAAAATGAGACCGTTGGGCTTTGACTGTTATATGACCATTCGTCAATATGACCACTGGAAACTAAAAATTTTGATTATTGCCTCTAAATACAAGTAATATTGGTTAATTATTATAGAAAGAATATTCGATGGCCTCACCAAGTAGTCTTGGACCGATCGAAGCCCATCTAACAGAACTTGGGAAGGAGGTAGCACCACTGGGCTTTGCTCTGGACCAAACCCATGCCGAACTTCATCGTGTGAAGCTAGAACGGAATCGCCATTGCGAGAAGTTCAAACTAATAGAAATTACTACTCGTGAGATGTTAGCCGAGCCTCCCTCAGATTCTCTCACCTTAGCACACCTTACACTTAGGCCCTATGCTGGTGTGATAAGGGGCTATGTAAGGAGACCATAACTGCCTTGTGTAATCCTTTGTTTTAAATAACAATTGGGATTTTTTCTTATGATGAAGTTTATGAATTTTCAAATGACCGGATAAATATAGTATGTATATTTTTGATGAATTTTAGAAAAATGATATTTTAAAAATGGTTGTGTAAACCTTAAATAATTAAAAATCTGTAATGATTTTCAAAAAATGTTCTTATACAATTATGTTCAGTATGAAATTTAGAGTCTAATAAGATCAACTTAATTTTTGATGAATAGTAAATTATGAATAGTGATTTTATGATTAGGATTAGTAATGTGTCCAAATGGATTAGTAATCTCACTTAAAGAAAGTATTAATATAATCTAGTCACCATGATTAAGTAATGTGATTCAATAAAATGGTTAAATAACGGTTTCATAAATTATTATTCAAGTATTAGTTTTTTCAGGTGAATAGTGTTTTTTAATTAAAAATTTAATTAAAAATATTTATAAAAATATTTTTATAAAACTGATTTCATTTTTGAACTCAGAGCAGCGATATTATGCTATGGTAATTTTTGGGGGGTTTTCTGAAAAAATGAATTTTCGGTGAATAGTGTTTTTATTTAAAAATTAAATTAAAAATATTTAGAAAATTATTTTTATAAAATGGAGTTCATATTTGTAATCAAAGCGTTGATATTTGGTTAAGGTGAAATTTTGGGATTATTCTGAGAAAGTTGAATTTTCGATAAATAGTGAAAATACAGTTTTTAAGTTACGGATGTCTAATGACAACATTAAATGATGTATTAAGTATGTAATCAATATGGTCGACTTATGAATAGTAAGATATGGTATGAGGTGTCCCAAGTGGCCAATACCATGGGCAAGCCCATGGTTTTTCCAAAACCACTAATGAGGTGTCCCTTGGCCATTAAAGCCTTGTCCCATCACTTTCCCTATAAATACCAAGCAATCCTCTCATCCATTTGACTACCCACTCTCCCCCAACGAAGTTCTAGTCTCATTACCTCCCAAGGAGTCCTCCCTTGGTTCCCCAAATCCCTCAAGGTCCGAACCTTTGAGTTTTAAGAGTTATGTTTTAAGGTAAGGGATCCGATCTCTCTCTTTCTTTTCAAGAAATCTCTTTTATGTAATTTATTTTATGCTCTATGTTCTTATGTTAAAGGGTGTTCTTTTATAATTATATTACTGCCCTTTTTATGTTCACATAATTAGAGATCCCCTCTTACTCTCATTATTTCGTTTTATGAAGTTTTAAGTGGCGCCATTAGGCTGCCGAAATTTTTGTAACAGATTCTTTCTCCCTTCTCATTTTTCAAGATCTATTATCATGTAAAGTATTTCAAGTTCCTTTTTATTATGTTGGGGTATGATCTCTAAATTTATCATACTTATCTTTTATGATCATATGATGAGAGACCCCATTTTATCTATTCAATTCAGTATTTTGATGTTTTAAGTGGCGCCGTTAGGCTGCCGAATTTGTAAGTGGTTCTTCACCCTTCTCGTTTTGAAGTTCTACTTTCATGTCAATTCTTTCAAGTTACTTTTTGTTATGTTGGGGTATGATCTCTAAATTTATCATACTGATCTTTTATGATCATATTATTAGATACCCCATTTGATCTCTTCAATTCAGTATTTTGAAGTTTTAAGTGGCGCCGTTAGGCTGCCGAATTTTTAAGTGGTTCTTCACCCTTCTCGTTTTGAAGTTCTACTTTCATGTCAGTTCTTTCAAGTTCCTTTTTGTTATGTTGGGGTATGATCTCTATATCTATCATACTGGACTCTTATGTTCATATTATTAGAGACCCTATTTGATCTCATCAATTCATTTTTTGTTGAAGTTTAAGTGATGCCGTTAGGCTGCCGAATTTTTAAGGGATTCTTTCACCCTTCTCCTTTTCAAAGTTCTAATTCCATGTCAAGTCTTGATAGTTCCTTTTTATTATGTTGAGGTATGATCTATATATCTATCATACTGATATTTTATGTTCATATGATGAGAGACCTTATTTTACATCATCAATTCATTTTTGGTTGATGTTTATGTAACGCTGTTAGGCTGCCGAATTTTCATAAGAGAAATCTTATTTTTGTCTTCCTTTCATGTTCTTCATTTCATATGGTTTATTTTCAAATTTCATTAACATGTTCTTAAATCCCTTATATTATTTCCATATACTATTTTATGGGTCATTTGTCATTGTTTGACCCATGTCCCCTCTCTTTTCAATGTTTTCTAAAACCCTGTAACGTAGCCGTTGTGCTGTAGAATTTGTGTCTCAAAATGCCTCTCTCTTTTTCTCAAAATTACTTCATGTTATTAAGTGAACACTCAATGATCTTATTTCTAAAGGGTTATTCACATATATACAAAAATGTTCTATTTTAAATTCTGGGATTTACATACATGATACCCTCTTTCCCTTTCCGTGGGTTTAAAGTGATGTAAAGATCATGTCTTTAAAGCAGTTTTAAAACGTTATGATTATGAAATGAAACCCATTTATTTTATGCTATATGGGTTGTTTATGAAATTATTTATGATGATATATCTGGCTCACATGATAATAAAGGCAAATTTAAGGGTTCGCCCTGATAGCGCTCCAATGCATTGGGTAATGATGTAACCACTAGATATTACAATTTTCACGATACCTTGGTGAATAACCTTGGTAATTCTCAAATGACACCTTGGGGATGGACCTTGGTGATATGTTCATGATTGTCTATGTTAAATGATGTATCCACATCTTCAAGTTATGAAAATGTTTTCTTTATTATGATATGCCTCATGATTTCATTCTCATGCCTTAAAGTTCTTTTCATGACCTTATTGAAGTATCTCAAGTTCACATGTAAAATGTTTCTCTTGTTTCCCTTGCTGGGATTTTTTCTCACCCTTTCTTTTGATGTATGTCCCCAGGTTATGTGTTGCAGTAATGAACCTATGATGAACACGAGGAGAATCCTTTCAAGTGTTTTAGAAGAATGTTTTATGTTTTCATGTTTAAAGTTCCTGGTTTTCAAGACACTAAACCTTAAAGATCCTCGGTTTTGTAAAATGTAATGAATGTTTATGTGATAAAAAGGTGGGATGCTATAATAAAAATATAGCAGAAACTTTCATAAATAAACATAAACATTTAAGGCAATGTATAACTAAAAGAAAAAACTTTTAAACTTGAACTTCAACATAATATAGAAAAGATAAAATGAAATAATGCCATTTACTTATTTACATGGATATTCTACTAGTCGAATAATCACATGCAATATATATTACCACTTACTTAATGATGTAATGCATAATGCCAAACTATCATAACCACATTTTCAAGGACTTTTGCCAAGACTACAAATACAATTTTTTCAAGGCCTTGTTCCAAGACACTAGTTTGACTCATGAGACCTACCAATGCATCGAGGAGATATAGCGAGCTCCACCCGTCACTTACTAAGTCCAATGCATTCCCATATGAAAAGGTTTAAACATAACATAAACATTCGTATTAAAACTAGAGTACAAAATGTCAATACTTTCTCCATAAACCATGAATGGTATTAAAATAACACATCCACAGTCAAACATATCACGAAACATTCAATACAATATGGAAGTTTTGTATTATAATAAATCAACTTCAAATAAGCTTAAAATCGATCAAAGGATGTTGACATAGATGCAATCAAAACTATTTGAGAGAAATATCTATTTTTTGAAATCATTTTAAAGTCACATAATTATTAAATAAAACATTTAATTTGAAAATATTATTATAATCTTTTAAGGTAAGCTTCTAAGATTTTACAATGGTGGAAAATAGTCTCACCCACCGTATAAGTTAAAAAAAAATACATTCTTACCTTAATTTGTCGAAAAGGTTAAAAAGGACCTTGTTTGGAAAACGACAGAAAGATTCCTGTATAAACATCTTATAAAAATTCAACAAGGGTATAAATGACTTTAACCAAAATTATATAAAATATTAAGAATGTTTTGAAATACATTTTTAAGAAACATGGATGTGGATGATAAAGAGGTCCCAGTAGATAATTACATATAAACAACCTCGGATAATGAAGAGATTGTGAAATAAACCCTTACCTTGTAATTTTACTTGGTATAGGATAGGTTAACCTCCTGTATAATAGTTAAATAATTTTTATTAAATTATAAATGAATTATATACATAAATTTGATATCATATATGATCTTTTAATATTGCTTTTTTAATAATATCTTAGTATTATCGTCATTTCGGGTGTTAAATTACTCGTTTTCTTGAATATGTTTTGTTACATAAGCCATGTTTTTTATCCATAGTTTGTATCATATTCATATAAATAATGATATAAAGTCCTTAAACATTATTTTTAATCATCAAATTATAATTATACTTGAATGGATACGATGGGGAATGAATCTCATCGCGTTCGTGGAGACGGTAGTCCGTCCGTACGCACGAGCGATGATATCATTCTTTTGATATTAAAATAATATATAATTGGATGTTATATTATATATAAAGAAACATTATAATGTTATATTTATTATTTAATTCAATTAAACATCAATATCACACCCATCCAAATAATAATTTTTTGAATAACAATTACATCACGACATGGAGACGGTAAGCCGTACGTACGCACGTATGGTGACATGCCATTCAAAGGATGGATAGAATATTGAATATGGTTGTACCATATTTATTATAACATCACATTATATATAAGATACTGGAGTTTTTATTTTATAATGGAAATAACAAAGAAATAAGAAGTTGAAGAAGAAAGGAACTTGAAAGAGGGTGGTGAAATTATTACCTCTTCTTCAGGTTCTTCCTTTTGATTTGATAAAAAAGGCTCATTAGGTTGGCTCTCTGATCAAAATAATGCATCTAGGTTGAAGTTAGGGAAGTTGAAAGAATATTAGGGTAGGTTTTGGCCGAACCAAAAGGATTTGAAGGTATGAATAATTTTTTAGAAGTGGTGTCCTTTTATAAGGGGGGAGGAGGGGCTCTTTAGAAAAAACTTAAACTATTAATTTATAATAAATTCATATTCGGTTTCTAATGGATCCAAAGTGTATTATTCAAAATATAAGTTGGGGTTGGGTCAAAATACTTTCATCCAATTTATTTTATACTGGTTTGGGTCCCAATATTAATCTTATCATTTATATTTAACTCTTAGTTATATAGTTTGACATTTACCATGTCACTTTTTATTTTTATATTATATGGTTAATAAATTTACTATATACTTCCAAGAGACCCCCATGTGGTCCATTAATTATACACCTATCATTATATAAGTCATTTTTTGAAACCTTATATTTTTAGGAATAGAATATCAATTAATAATATATTATTTCTTTTAAAAACTCTTTTATGTCAATTTTGACACTATTGGTTATTTTGTTTTTTATAATTTCATAACAGCATTATTACTTCAAAGAAAATTTATATAACCAATCATAATATGTCATATTAACCTATAAAATTAGGGTAATTCATAAAAAGTTTTATATTAAATTTATTTTGATATTTATAATATCAATTATTTTAATATTTCATTAATTAGGTAATTACTGCATCACCATTGTGTCATAAATAAATTAAATTATTTAACTTTAAAAATTATAAATAAAATACCATAATGTAGGAAATCTTTTTATATTTCTAATTAATATTTATAATTGAATTTTTGATATGTATAACCCTATATTAAAAATGGTTTAGTGATTAAACATTGATTTTAACTCTTTTAACTCTTCTTTGAATTAAATAATAATAAATGTCCTAATCTGATCCAAGTGGACCTAAATGATAATATTTTATTCCTAATGTTGTTTTTGGTCGAGATAAACTTGGCCAATACAATTAGGGAATGTGTTAGGGTAATATTAATATCATATTTACCCTTAATTACCCTATTTACTTTTAACCGTGGTAAATAAAAGTAAAAAGTTACTATTCACCAAAATTTATTTTAATCTCATTGAACCACATTTTACTCCTTGATATTAACCGTGTCTCTAGTATTTTTGAAATTCCACTCACAGAAGTGGTAAAATTATGTTTTATGTGAATTTCCAAATTCTCTCAGGAGGTGTGTAAAAGACGGTGAAAAGTACAATAAAATTATTATATATCTAAAATTATTCTAAACTAACTCCAATGAATTACATTGAAAATATATAGTTATTATGTATCTATTTTGAAATTAATTAAATTTAAATAAAATAAATAATTATTTAAATAAAAATTCAGTTTAAAACTATATCTCAGTGTTTTTTCACTATTCATAAAAAAATTGAATGTTTTCAGAAAAATATCAAAAATTACCCCTAAGATAATTTCGAAATTACGAATCCAAAAATAAAGTCCATTTTGAAAACTAAAATTTATAAAATTTAAAAATGTGGGTATTACTATTCATAACGGCTAGTTTGATTGGTTGTGGTGTGTGTTAGAACTCGAAGTTGCATACAACTCACACTACTGTATTATTCAAAGAGAACTGTACCGTGTAATCTTGGGGTGTTACAGTGATACACTCTTCCCATAATTGTTCATCATACTATGTACACATGGAATAATCTCCCATTCTGATTCTTAAATATTTATGATAAACACATTATATTTTTATTGAATCATAATGTGATTCTTCTACTATATAATATCCTTTTATTTAAAATTGATCTACGTGGGATTTATAACAATTTAAAAATACATTTTTAAATAATATGTATCATTTTCCATTTTTTTTCAAGTTTTAAAAGGTGCATTAGATCATATTTTACAACTATAGTCATATTAAAAAAATTTAAAAATGATAATGTAACCTTTCATTGGAGGATTTTTGAAAATGGTGATTTATATTCATTTTTTCATGGTGAATTTAAAATTATAAAATTTGATTAAAAATTTTGAATGTTTTTAACAAAGATATCCAAAATAAAAATGTTTAATATTATATTTATTTATTAGTTTTTTAAACCTTAATTATATAATTTAATTATGGTATTTCTGTAAATAATTTATTATCATTCATAAGGGTTTTTATGGAAAAAAGGTTTGGATTAAATTTCATGGGTTAATTTAAAATGAAAATAAAATTTCCTCAATTGAGGAATTTTTTTACTTAAAATAGTGGGATAAAAATAATTTTAAATAATATATCATATGTGATAAAGATTATGCATATTATTTTTCATGTACATAAACCTCTCCACAAAATTATATTAGGGGGAATTAATAATTCAGATAATGTTAAAAATGTAATGGGGGATTCCATTTTTTGAATAAAATATTTTCTTGGAGGAATTTACGGATTTAATAATAATTTAGTGATTTTTAATAGTGTTCCCAACCATTAGTAATTATTTATAATTTATAATTTTTTAATGGATTCCATTTATGAAACTCATGAAAATTATTTACCAAAACATATCAAGGGAATTTAATTGTAGACATAATTATGAAAAAAATTAATAATTAAAATGTTCTTTTATATGTTTATATGATATTGTGATTACATTTTTAAATTTATTTATGAGTATAATATATTTTTTAAATAGGTACCATCTTATTGGGAATTATTTTCTATGAAGCGGTTATGGAATCCATTATATTATGAGTTATTAGTATTATTAGATGGTTAGCTTTTTTTAGGAAGAGTAATTTAATCCAAATAATATTAAATTGTTTTTTATTCACTGTATATTAAAATTTACAATATAAAAATTCTGTCACCTTAAGAGGTAGAGAAGGTAGCGTTATTACACTGACAGGGGGTTGTGTGTTGGCCAATGTGATATCAAGGTTGTGTTTATAATCATTATTAATTTGAACCATTTCGAAGGAGAAAATTGGAATGAAACAGAAGTTGAATATTTTTAAATTTCACATATATAAGGTGAATTAGGACACATAACACTATTTTGGTTCTTTTATTGGGATTATATTAAATCTAAATTAATGTGGAATTTTATAATAAAAAATAATTTTAGGAGTATTATTTTTATCGACGGTTTTACTATTATAGTTAAAATTATTGTGACATTATTATGTTTGTAAGTGAATTGGCGTACCAGAAATTGAGTAAATTATGTACTTGGGTGGTATATGAAAATAGATTATTAATTGTTAACTATTGGGTTGTGGTTACGATAAATATAAACCACTTTATTTAATTTGAAAATCTAGTGATTGATAGGGTGGTCAACTTTGGGTATATATAATTGTATAAAAATGTTTAAATTAAAAAGAAAACTAATTTTATGTTAGATATAGCACTAGGTAGGGTTTTGGTGAAGATTCAGTATTTTTAGTTTCTAAAATATTGATAATTTTATATAGGGTTTTTATATAATTTTCAAATATTTTTCTTGAGTATAGGATACACCAATAGATATTTCTTGATTTTTATATTATTCTTTCCAATTTTTTCCAAACTATGAACCTATCAATACCTAAATATTTTCTAAATTTAGTATATTTTGTTAGAGTATGGTACCAACACACTCAATTGAGATTGTATAATTCCTAGAATCCCATAGAATGTTTTTTCTTATACTAATTAATTGACACACTTTTTGTTTTAAGGAATCATTTATACCCATATTTATTGAATTAAGATCTTATAAGGATTAATATATTATGATAGAATTTTTTGAGAAAAAATGGAAAATAATTTCTTCACAAATAGGGGAATTGTATGTAAATATTAAATTACATATCATATGATACCTTATATTGTAATTCCTTAAGATTAACAATATTATGGATAATGCATTTTACTTTGGGGTGAAGCTTCTAATTTTCAAGTTTTAGACACCTAGTAGCCTCATTTTTTCTATAAATAAAAATCCATCTACCCATAAAAATATTGTTGCACATGAAGTAGAAGGAGAGAAATGATCTAAGAAAACTCAAGGGATTGTTGATGTTTTCCTAAAAGTAGGATATTGAGATCCCCTTCACTCATTTCATATTTTAGAATTTATCATTTAATTTTTTCACAATGTATAGATTATTAAATATAATTGATATTTATAATAATATCATTAAAATTATTATTTATATTATTAAAAAATAGTTTCTCTATAATTAATATTGGTCATCAGTATTCCATTATGATATTTCATTGACAAAGGGTTATGTATATTACCTAATCTATTATATCCATGATTGGTCACACTAACCACCAAAACCCTAAGTTTCTACCTTCATTTTGGTGGTGGCTAGAGTTCAATACCATTAACAGATAATGATTATGTTTTAAAAAACATTATTTTCTATGCATTAAATATTTATTATGGATGGGATTCATAATAGAAATAACCACATGATATTTGAATGTATCATAGGGATAATCACAATAAAATAATTAATTATTAGTGATATGGGGTAAGAACTAAATTCAAATATAAACTCTTATTCCCCTTTATCTTCTAGGGTTGTGCATACAAGAAGTTTAAAAATTGGTAGATTTTTATGTGTTTATTATATAATTTAGTATTTTTTTGTAATTAAACCCAAACCATCAATTTAGGTAGATATTTCAAAATTATTTAGTCCTATTAATGGGGACCAATAAAACATCATAGGGATACCCCCTTCTGGATGGTTATTAAATATGAAAAAATTGTTCTATGTTCATGACAAGATAATCTAAAAGAAGAAAAAAAAATCAAGGTGGGAATGAATTGTGGAAGATAAAAAATGGGTTGATAGGATATTGGGGGAAAATACTTGGTAATTTATCCCGGATAGATGCAAGTAGTCTGGGTTCAACACACTGACCCCATAAGTATAGAGGTGGTGCATTATTTTATTACATTGGCATGATTACAAGGAATCAAATCCCGAAGGAACAATCCTTTTAATAGTCTTAAAAATCTATTTAATATACATGATACCCATAATATATTGGTAAATATAAAATAAAAACAAGATAGATAATAAAATGAAATAAACTTCCTATGTGAATGCATATTCAAAGATTTTTTTTCATAACTTGGGGAAAGGAAACATAATAAGGGTGTGCTAAAATTCTCAGTAAGGGTAAATAAAATGGAAGCAATAATAAATAAATATAAATAAATTAACATCCCATGGTAAATACATGCCATAAAAATAACTTGATAAGGAAATATCAATATATAAATGTATGAAATTAAAAACACATGGCATAAAATTGTTGAATTGAAAATGAAATGCATCCATAGATATGTCGACACAAAATTTCATGGATAAATAATAACTGTATTCTCAACAACGGAAATGATTAATTATCAGAACTCATGTTTCCTTGGACCATGATACCTTTACTATAAAGGGATATTTTAAACTATATTTCAAACTAATTCAACTTATAAGACTACCGATGCATCAAGTGTCTTACATTAACTGGTCCCCAACCCGTAGGGATTCCCTTAAATGGTCACCAACCTGTGTATTGCATATACAAAAAATTTCTCAAATATCAAAAAAATAATAATTTGCATTATAAAATATATATATTTAATAGATAATATGCACTTATCAGTAATACCTCTTAGGAGGATAAATAACAATAAGTATTATTGACATTAAAACATTATTGAGGAAAAGTAAACTTTAAACATTCTAAAGTACTACATACCACATGAAACATTTAAATCATAATTATATGTGGATTAAATTAAACTTATAATATCATAATAATAAGTATATTCATGATATATCATGTCAAATGGTAGTATGGACATCGAATAAAAGTGAATTGGTGCATAGAAAAATAAATCTCAATGGAATGTAAATTGAGATGAAATCCCTTACCTCAACCTTCCATTTTTTGTTTGGTATTTATCATCTTATATAGTTGTTTAAATATTTTAATAACTTATAAAAGAACCATGATAATATTTATAATATCATATATTAATTCTTTATAATATTTTATTACCTTTTTGTGAACACTCTTTCATTAATTTCACTATCTCAGGTGTTAATTGCCTAGTTTGCTCGAGTAAGTTTTTACTTGTTATTATCATTAATTAGATCAAAGTTTAATCATCTACAAAATGTAAACCATGGATTAATTATATTATATAATCAGTATATATGTGTTTATATTAGTCTATTATATTTATAGATTAGAAATTAAGTGCACCGTTCATGGAGATAGTAGGCCATACGTACGCATGAATGCTACTTTTATTTCATTTTTATATTAAAAGAATGAAAAATAAATGAGACATATTTATATTATAATTCTATAATCATATATAGGTTATATATGTTACATAGGTTTATTAAAACCATACTTTATACATTCAATGTATGGCCTAAACGAGTTATATTTCTTTGAGGGGGCGGTAGTCCACACTTCCTGAAATGAAATTATCGTATTTACACAAGAGAGAAAGCATAAAGATAAGTTATAAATAAAAATTTAATAATCATAAATAAATTATTAATATAATATTTAACATATATAAATATATTTCCACTCATAATGTCCACTATGATATGTGGTAATGTAAAAATGAACAATCATTGTTTAGTGAGGAAGTAGTTCGCTATACACAGAAGTAATATGTTTGTTACCCATTTGATGAAGGTGTGTGTAATTTTAGGTATAAAACATTAAATAAAAAATATAATTATATCTATTATACAGGTGTTTTTAATTCAATAAATATATTTTTGGTGGTGGAGAATTTAAATGAAACTAGATCTCTTAAGAGAAGACATTACCTCTTAATCAGGTAACTTCTTTTAGTTTGTACGAAAAGGATTTCGTAGAAGGATTACTATGAAAATGGAGGATTAAAGGTATATATGAAAGATATTGGGAATATATTTTGTTAGATATTGTATGAACCTAAGTGGTTTTATTGGTCTGAGGAATGTGGAGAGGTGGTGTCCTTTTATAGGGAAGGAAAATGACTTACTTGGAATTTGCAAAAACAAGTTAGGTGTACACATGTTCTTACCTAAAGAAAGTCCTACCAAACTAAAAAAAACTAAATAATTGATGGTTTATGGAAGATATATTTACATAAAATTTGTGTTGAGAAATTTTTAGGTCATTTGGGCCCTTATGTTAAGGGTTTAGTTCTTTATTAAGTTTGATTTTTTCCTTAATAATTGTAAATATTTTCACTAATATATTTGTCCAAAAATAAGATGAAATAATTAGAAATTATAAAATATTCTGAATAAATATATGGATTCTATTTTTCTAAGTTATAATCACATAATTGTTATAAATTATCTTAAAAATCATCTTACAAGTAGGACGCTAACACGTGTTTTTAAATTGAAAACGACCAAAAGTTTGCTATGTTTTTATCGAAAATATCAAAGTTAAATTAATTATAATAAAATAAATGGATTAATTAATAAATATATTATCTAATTAATCTCTAAAACCAACATAAAACATAATTTTACCTTATAAATAAGTCATATGAAAAAGTTTTTATCTAAAACACAGTATTTTTTACTATTCATTAAAAAATGAAATGTTTCAGAAAAATATAAATTTTTTACCATAACTTAATTTTTAATTTTTTCTTTCAAATATGAAGTTTATTTTTTATTATTAAATCAATTAAAGTGTCAAAATTATTATTTAAAATTAGTTTTCCACTAAAAGTCGGTAAAATTGGCTTTATAATAAATATAGGATTTTAAGTGTAATATTTGGTTTGTTCCTATATTTTTCTTTTAAAATATATTTGATGAACTTAAAAATATTATATTGGACATATGGTACATATATTAAATTAATATCACCCAATAATTTTTGTTAATTAGATATATTAGGGTGAAAAATATTTGTGAAAATAATAATATTTTATTTTATATTCAATCAGTTTTCATATTAATTTCTAATTAATTTCTAATTAATTTATTTTAAATTCTTATAAACCATATATTTTAATGAACCAGTTAGATATTTTCATAAATGAAAATTTAAATTCAGGTTATATGTTGATATAGTTAATAATATTTCGTTATTTGGTAAAAACCAGTCTTGTGTGTAATGTAAGATTTCAAAGAAAGTCACTCTTGCGTGTAACACAAGGTAACTCGATGTCGAGTTTAATACCAAATATAGAATATATAAAACCTATTTAAAATATTAAGTATATTTTAAATTATTAGGGTATTGTTTCGAAATATGTGCTTGGGGTCTTTTTTCATTTATGCAATCGAATATAAGGTTATTACTTTAGAATTTTGGGGTGTTACATTCTCCCCACCTTAAATAGATTACATCCTCACAATGTAAACATGTTATTAATGGTATAAGAATTGAAAAAAAAATTTATAAATACCCACATCCTAAAAAGGGTTAATACCTCATGTTATTAGTAAGAGATAAAGGAAGGTACAATGGTCATGTAACTAGGTCCCCTAGTATGAGAACATAGGAGGGAAATGGAAACATGGATACAGAAGAAAAAAATACAAAAATAATGCTTTTTTGGAAAGTACTAGAGAACATGTTTAGATGAATTTTGTTTTCCAAATAACCATAAACCATATGTTTGAATAAAGGTCACTAATATTATCAATAATAATGATAATAAGAAAACATTTTTTTAGAATCATTTTATTTCTATAGTTAAGTAATTTTTTCAATATATAAGAATATAAGTAAATATACATTTTTATGCACATAGTATTTTCCTTTGATTACACCTTTAACTATTTATACTTCATCTATTAGAACATGATGCATCATATAGTGAAGTAATACATGGACCTCTAAAATATCATCCAATGATAAACATAAACCATTTTATGAATTTTTAAATTTTCCACCAGATTATGATCTAATAAATTTTGAAAGGGAAGTCATAGAATCTACAAAAAACATATCATTAGCCTTTAATAAACATGAAGCTGCTCTAAATTTTTGCATTCCAAACATGTGAATAAATTAATCACATATCCTCTTGAAATATAGTAATAACTCAAATCACCATAAAACATAATTATAAATTCTTTATTCCATAAGTAATACATAGGTTATTGGATATATCTATTTAATACAAAAGTTTTTTAAACTCTATCAATGATATCATAGACCAATTATTGACAAGTCATTAATCAGTTCTAAGTTAGTGAAAACATATCCAAATCAATCATTTCTTCTTCATTATCTCAAAATTAAGAACATATTAAGGGTTGTATTTCCCTCAATCATGTGTTTTTTGAAAATTTTAACTTTCTACTAAATAACGTTTTTGGTACCATTAAATATATGATATAAAATCCTTAGAAAAAAAGAACTACAATATAATCCTTTTATTTTTCATCAATCATATGTTGAGAATATCATAAAAAATACTTTTAAAACAAATTTGTTATATCAAGATACAGAAGTACATTAATCATTTCACTTCAGTTGTGTCGATTACAAGTGCTTGACCTTGATCCCTTAGCTTCTCATGAGGTATATTATCTTGATGTCTAGGGAATTAATTTTTGTAGTTCTATATCTCCTTGTAGTTGTAAAATTGAATAACAACATTTTCCTTCTTCACTTTTCATTCTATTTTCTAGTGACCTTTTTTTCTACACTTATAAAAAACTCTCAACCCATTAAAGAATTTACTAAGGTGATTCTTACCACAATTATCATAGCTTGGAAAATCCTTTTTGACTTTCATATTCTGTGACTCATTCTATTTTTAATGGTTTTTAGAAGACATATTCTTCTCTTGGTTTTCCTTGAATACATATGATCTAGATAATTCCTTCTCTACTTTTATGGAACATAAAAATATCTCTACATGTGATGAAAAACTATGAGAAACCAGTTCCATTTGAAGTTTTTGATTAAGGCCTTCAATGAAGTGGTAAATCTTGCAATTAAAGTCATGTATATAATCTATAGAATACTAGGGTAACCTTATAAAGGTATATTTATAATCCACAACAGTCTTTACTTCCTTTTTCTTTAAGTAAAGGAACTTTCTCTTCATTTTAATTTTTTGATCACGAGGAAAGTACTTTTCCAATAATTTATTCTTAAAAGTTATCCATTCCATTAGTTCAATTTCTTCTTACTCCCTTGTATTCTAGACTAGATACCACCACTAGTTAGAGTTGCCTTATAGAAAATAGAAATAAAGTATAATAATTTCCTTTTTGATGCATTATAAGGTTGTAAATATCTTCTTTAGAGACTTAATCAATTACTTTGCTAAAATTGGATTAATATTCCCACTAAAATTTGGGGGATTATACCACATAAAGAGATCTAATATAGTAGATTTTATCCATGTAATAGGTTTCTATATTTGGAAAAGGTTATATGTCTTAACCTGAATAAGTTTTCCAAATATATCTATAACTTTCTTAGTTCCAAAACTAGATTTATTTGATTCCTTAGTAGGGATATCTCTATATTTTACACGAGTAATTTTGGCATTCTTCCTTCTAGGATCCAATTTTAAACAATGGAATATACTGGATTAGCTCATAAAGTTATGAAAATTTTATAACCCTGAATATGGTATAACACATAACATAAATTTATTCATCATGAATCCTATAATCATAAACTTTGTTTACTTTGGCTTATTATTTAATTTAAAATCTTTCATAATGGTAGGTAAATAAAATGTGAACTATCCTAATAAAATCCCACAATATTGTCAAAACAGGTGCACAATAAGAACCATTTTCATGTACTGGGTTACCCCAGGTCAGGCTTAGAACACCTTATTGGAGTTGTTACCCAAATGAACATCTTTTCCAGAATCACGTCTAATTTTAGAATCTATATAGGGAAGTATTGCTAAGAATACCCACACAATCACTACCTTACAAAATTTCTTGGATGTTCTTGTATACTTATCCTCACTGTCTACCATAGGGTTGTTATCCATAATATAACTGTTCTAAATCTAGTTTCCAAGGTTGCTGCTAAACTTCTTCTGATACCAACTATAATGCCCCGACCCCAATAGTATAGAGCCAGTTTTTTATTTTATTACATTGACATGATTACAAGGAATAAAATCCCTAAGAACTGATCATTTTATTAGTATTTAAATTCCATATTACAGACATGACACCCATAATTCATTAATAAAACTAGGTTTGCAAACTATACATAACTTATCCTTCAGATATCCCTATAAATATCCTTAGAAATATCTATAAGGATCTCACTATAGTTTTTGCATCAAAGTTTCCAATGTTTGACTAAAACTTCACTCTAATACCAATTGTAGAGACCCAAGATTGATGTACATAGACATTATATTATTTTTTGGAAAACATAATACCTTAAAAAATGTATTCCCAAAGATAGTATTAGTCTAGTATCTTTGGAAACTCAGAACATAATATTTTAACTTGGTGAATGTTCTTCAACATCTCCCATAAATATCTTCTCCTTCAGTTTTCCTACCTAAAACCTTTAAATTTTGGGGAAAAAGAAAACATAAAAAGGGTGATCTAAAATGATCAGTAAGGGTATAAATGAAGAATATAAAACAAACCATATAAATTTGAATGTAAAAATATCATGAACAAAAATTTTAAACATTGAAATCTTGAGTCATGAAATAAATCTTGGCAGTACGTAAAACATGGATCATAAAGGGACATTAACCATGATAGAATAATATTGGCATAAAACATGGAATTTTGGAAAATAAATAATCAGATAATATGATTTCCATAATATCCAAGGCATTGTTTTTAAGACCATCATATTGGAAAAAGTCCATTACTGAATTGGGTTTACTTTCCATTCTAGCCATGTATTACTGAACCTGATTTACTTGTCGTTCCAACCCAATATCACTGAACCGTATTTACTTTTCATTTAGTGATGTCTATATCATAAGATATAAATATTTACCCAATGTATTTTAGGGAGATGTAAGTCCCACCCTTATCATAATTAAATCATTCTTACATGTTCCACAAAAACATAAATCATTTATTATAGCATAACCCATGAAATAAAATTAGTTTCTTAGACATCATTCCATAAAAATCCATATAAAATAAATGGATTTCATAAAAAATAATTCATCATGAACATAATAAAATAAAAGTAATAATAGGTATATAAACATAAACCAATGTGATATTAGATGGAAAATAATTTGATAAAACAATTGAACATAATTCTTGAGGAAAAAATCCTTTATTTTTCAATAATGTTTTATTTTCCCAAAATGTCACTAAATTTTAAAAAAAAAAATTTAATTTAGTTGAAAATAAAATTTTAAAAATGTATAGGAAGCTTCTTGGAAATAAGACAATATAAATATTTAAAAACTCATTCATTCTGTATAAGTTAAAAAAACAATCTCCTTGTACTTTTTCTAGAAGAGTCAAAAAGCACCTCATATTGTAAACAAAAGAAAGTTTCCATTCATACCACGTAGTAAAAGTCAATAAGTGGTTAAAATGACTTTAAATATATATATAATAATATTAAATAATTTATGAAAACATTTTTAGATGAAATGGACTTGGATGATAAATATATCCTCAGTAAATACTTATGAATAAACAATCTCGGATAAAAATGATATTTGAAAATTTATCCTTTACCTTAGGCCCATTTCATCTGTATGTATCCAAAACTCCTATATAGTGGGTTTAAACAAATTAATAACTTTTAACTGAACCATAAAATTATTTATGATATCATATATGATTCAACTGCGACTTTATATTAACCATTCATTTGTCAATTCCATGTTAAAGCAACGTTTAAGGTAATAATTGTTTTATTTAACATACATGTTTTGAATTGTTATTCTTGTTATTATTAATTATATAATTATTTAATTAATTATATAATTTAAAACATGATTTAAATATTATATATATTCATTATATAAATATATGTATAATAGATAGATAAATTAAATGGAATACACCGTTCATGGAGACAGTATGCCATACGTACGCATGAACGCTGTTTTTGTTTCTTTATTAAATTGAATGGAAGTAAGTAAATGAAAAAATATATATATATACATAAATCTAGTAGAATTATTATTTCTTATATTTAATTATTATTTATTATATATACTTTATAATCATTCTTTAATGGTTTACGTGGAGAATGAATCTCATCACGTCATGGAGACGGTAAGCCGTACGTACGCACGAGTGACGATATCATTCACATAATTGTTGAATGATATTAATGTGGATAGTGTATAATTTATAAAAATAAGTATGATTTTATAATAATTGAATATAGATATTATTTCTACCATTATACCCATCCAATTATGGTGTCGGTGAAAAAATTGATTACACCCTGATGTGAAGATGATAATCTGTACATACACACCCACGGTGATTTTATTTTTCATAGGATGGATAAAAGGTGAAATAGTGTTGGTTCATATTCATAATAACATATCAGTATATGATTTATACTGATGTTTTTAATTTATAATGAAACAACTAATTAAGAAGAAGTAGAAGAATAAATAAATTTGAAATAATCGGTAAAAGAGATTACCTCTCCCCCGATGTGCCTCCTTTAAATTTCCTCTTAGGGAACTAGGGTTGGTATTTTGAGAAGACCAGAACCTCGATAATGTAACTAGGAAAGTGTAGAAGATACATCTTCAGGTGTTGGTTGATATTTAAGGCTAAAAATGGATTTAATAGGAATGTGAGGAGGTTCTCTTTTATAAGAGAGGAAAGGGGAACTTTAGGAAAATCTCAAACTTTTAATTTATTATAAATTCAATTTCGATAAAAATTGGTCCCAAAACTTATTTAATTAAAATATAGGATGCTTTTTGTTCTAATACCCATCATCCAATAATTTTTAGATAGGTTTTAAATATTTTTTTTATCCTTATCTTTTTTGTTTAACCATTATTTTACCCTTTTTAATCTTACCGCGATACCATGTTATTTACATAAGATGGGTTAATGTAATTACCTTATCATGTCAAACAACCCAAAAAAAGTTATTTATGAAATATTTGGACTTATATTAACCATTTTAAATAATATAATATTTTTTTAATTTATAATCATTTAATAAAATATTTTATGTTTTAAGCTATATGTTATGTCAATTTTGGACACTATTCATACTATACTTTTTTTTAAAAAAATCATAAAAGCCAATTCATTCAAACCAAAAGCATGAAATCATCCATAATATGTCAATGCCATCCCGAAAATTTGTGTATGGAATCAAAATGTTCAAATTAAATTTATTTTAATATTTATAAATTCCTTTATTTAAATCTTCTATTAATGAGGTAATCACTACATCGTAATTGTGTCATAAATAGATATATTTATCTATTTTATAAAAACTATAAATAAAATACCATGATGTAGGAAATATTTTTATCTTTCTAATTACTATTTATATAAATAGATATCATTTATATAACCCTATATTAAAATTGATTTAGTAAAAGATATATGTTTAGGTTGTAATTATCTTTACTTTAAATTAATTCTTATAAAATGCCATTTTCACATCCATGTGAACCCACAGTGTCCAAAAATCAACTCAAGGATTACCATGGGTTGAAATATATCATAAAATAGTATTAAGACATGTGTTAGGGTAGTTTAATATTATTATAATATTATTTTGTTTACCCTTAATCTCCAGATTTACCCTTTAACCATGGTAAATAAAATAATTACTAAAGTTACTATTCATATTGTCCAAAAATAAAAGGTACATATTTTAACTATTTTAACCTTATGATTCCAAATATGGAATCCATTTTTCCAAATTCAAAACAAAAAGTTTCAGTAATTAATTTAAAATTAATTCTCGTTGTTAAAACCAAAAAGCGGGTTTTTAATAAATAATAACTATCAGAAGATTCAAATGTGTTTATGTCCAATTTAAAATTGAAATTACATCCAATGAACAAAATTGGATTAAATTAAAAAAAATATAATTTAATTACAATATAAAAATAATTAAAAAGATAATCTAACTATATAAATAAATTAGATGAAAAGTCAGTTTTGAATTAAAATGCAGTATTTTTCACTAATCAATAAAATTTGAATTTTATCCGAAAAATTAAAAAATTCAAAAAAAGAAAATTTTTATTTCATGATTCCAAATAAGAAGTTTATTTTGTCAAATTAAATTTTAAAAGAGTCAAAAACTAGATTAAAAATGGGTGCTCCATCAAAAGGTGGTAAGATTTCTTTTCTCAAAAAATATTTATTTTATCGGGAAAATTAATTTTGTTCTCATATCATGTTCTAAAAAATGTGAAAGATAAATGATAATGTTATATAAAAAACAAAACGTGTTTTATAGATTTCGTAATGGATACTTTATGTCCCATTAAATAATAATATTTTAATAATATATCATTGTTTAGTGAAACTCAGTATCGCGTACAACACATGCTATTAAAGAAGGACACTCTTATGTGTAACTCAAGACTAGTAAGTGTTGCCTGTAGTGAAATATTCCTTTGGTGTTGCGTATAACATGATCCAAACATAGTTCATTTATAGTTTGAAGAAAATCTATACTCAGTGTTGCGTGACATGAATTCTAGTAAAATAACTGGAAATTGTGTGTAACACAAGCCAAGAATAGTGTAGCGTAAACTGCAAGCTAATACAGTGTTGTGTATAGAACAATATAATATTAATGTAGCGTAAAACACAAGACATTAGAAAAATTAAAAAGAGTATATCTCATAAAATCTCATGGGGTTACACCCTCTATATAAGGGATATATAATGACCATTAGGAGGCCAACGAAGGAATTGTATTCTATAGTAATGGAACCTCTTTGGGTGATTATGATATTAGTTCTATAAAGGGAAATAGTTTATATTACTTAAAGTTTCAATAAATACCTGTATATTGTTTTTCCATATAACATCTTGTTGGCATTCGTTATACCCACACCATATGACTATGCTATAATCAGCACAGATCATCATAGTATGATGAATATATATATATATATATATATATATATATATATATATATATATATATTAGGATGATATTAGGGAAATCGAGTGGGTCGTCTAATATACTTATTCCCAATGAGCATCAACCATCCATTAGGATGATGACCTAGCATGTGATGCCTAATGTGTGTGTGTATGTGTATAAGAACCCTATAGTTGTTTTTGGACCATGAGTTGGGTAGTGATATTTGATATGAGAACATGGATGTTTCCTATGAGTGGTGACCTATGTGTGACATGATTTATATTCTAGGTAAGAGTGATTATTTTTTGAGATGTGGCCCAAGATGTTGGGGATCTGAGTGATATTATTGAGATGAACTAGTGTATATGAGGATAAGATGAGAGTGGGGTTAACATGGGATTTCAAGTTCCTTAGATATAGAATGCATGAGTAGATGCTTTGTATTATGATATCAGTGAATGAGAGGTGTTACTAGGTATATGATTCAAGATTGATGATTCCTTGATATTTTTGTGATCAACAGAACTTGTGGTTCTTTTAGAATCAAGTTTTTGTTTTGGAGGATTAGATTATTTGGATGCTATAACCTATTGATTTTGGGTATGGTTCCTATTGATATAGTAGGTTATGATACATTTTTTTAGATTTAATATGGATAGAGTTTGTTTATATTCTTCTAGTTTAGATATGATGTTTGGGTTGGTAGGTGATTAGGTGATTGGAATTGGTGTTTGTGTAATTCTAGGATTATTGGGAAAAATAATTGGGGTGATTCCAGCTAGGTGAGATTAAAATGTATAGTTTTATGATTATTTGTTCAGGTTCATAACCTTGATTTTATGATATTTGGCTCATTGGAGTGTGATTCGAGTTGTGTGAATGTATTGTAAAGGAGTGTACACTTATTTGTTTTGGTATGAAGTTAAGGTAGAATGTTTTTGTTACATGTGGTGCTATTTGGGATGTAAATTAGTGAGTATTCATGTGAAAATAAAGGACCGATAGATTTAGTAAAATCCTCAAGGTAATTATTTCTTGATCATTTGTATGGAATGGGAATATCCCTCGGTAGTGGGTAGTGAAATCAAAGATTGATCGAAGATATCATGGTATGGTCAACTTGAGTGTGTTCCTCAGCATGGATTGTCAGGAAGTTGTGTTATTTGAACTTATCAAGGTTACGATCAAATAGTGGTATAAGGTAATCAATATGGTGGGTAGTTCCCCAATGGTCTTGGAGGTCGTGTCCCTTACATTGTATAAATTTTAATGGATTTCAAGAATAATATTTAAGGGGTGTTTGGGATGGGAGATAGTTGTTGTTTTGTGTTAGTTCTTGGGTTTGACTGGGATAATAACTTCCTTCCATTATATTTTATTTTAGAGAGAGAAGGCTACGAAGAAGTTTCATTTAGGATCAAGGGAGTGATAAAAATTTAAACCCTATGGCGGAGAGTGTCTTATTGGTAGTGAATGTATGACCTTGTTTTGGTGGGTTCTAGGGTGTGATGAGAATGGTTACTGGATGGTTGATATGTAATTTGGATGTTAGTGTGTAGATGGACGTGATTTTTTTTGGTTCCATGATGAATTCCATATTTGAGATTCTGATGTGGTAATGGTGGAGTCCAAGAACTTTCATCTCTATCACGATGGTTATTAATGGGATTTGTGGGTGATTGGAATCAAGGGAGTGCAGATGCATATAGTGAAAGAATGGTGTTTGAATTTTTGGTCAAGGATCTAGTAAATGATTTTCACCAATTTGTGGGTTCAGAAATCAATGTGGGTGTTTGAAAAATTCATGAATGGAGTTGAGGCATCATGAACGAGTGAGGTGATATAATGTTGGTGAGTTAAGACAAGTGTTTTAAAAAATAATAGGTCATATGAGAACTAACCTATGTTTTTCTAATGACTTGGGTATGGTGTGGTTGAAATATCATTGAGAAAGTTAGTGAACCATTAATAATAAATTTTGATAGGTGATTTTGATGGTGGGGAGCACTATGATTTAAATTGGGGCCTTATGAGTGGAGAGATATGGTGGGGAGAACCTTGAGTCTTCAAATGATTTGTGTATTAAAACCATCATGTATTTGGAAAGATAAGTGGTATTGAGAACCATCTTAGTTATACAAGTATGGTGATGAGTGGTGGATGTTTCTTTATTCTATAGCATACCAAATGTTTATATTTACACAATGAGATATTGGTATTCCTTTCAGAGTAGAACAAGACAAGTTGGTTATGATTAGTTGAAAGATGCAGGTCATATTTTTTTTGAAATACCTCCAACTATTATTTGAGATAATAAGTGATATAGTGGAGAAGATTTAATAACCTACACTTTTATGGATTGTGAATTTCATATGGAATTTTATTTTTTGATTTTGGAGAGGGATTCTTTTAAAGATTTTCAATTTAGATTATAATTCCTAGAGATAGAGAATCTTGATGAGATTTTCTTAGACACCGATTAAGACTCGAGAGGTGTCCTATGTGCCCAAGAATGTATAGGGAGTTTCAGGTTTAATTTTACAAATTTTGAAAGGTTTTTTTCTTAAGAGCGGTTTTCACATAGTTTGGGGAAACATTGTGGGTAAATTGTGCGAGGTTGTTTTAGCTAAGGGGATTAACACACATTTTCCAAAAAAATTGTGGAAAATCATGTTTTTCAACCATGAATAGATTCAGTATATCCTTAAAATTTTTATATAGAGATAGAAAAACCACGTGAAACCTATAATATTATTATAGTGGGGAATTTCATGATTGATGCATGGTTTGTAAAACCATGCAGCCAAACTATGAAAAGTCAATGGCCTAGATCAGTTCCAACCTTATGGTTAATGAATGGGTTATGAAATTGTGTTACTTACTAGATTTTATTTAAAAATAGTTAAATTATAGATATTCACCCTCAAAATTTTATGTCACAATACATTATTTTCTCTAATATCGCATGAAATTAGACTAGAAGGCATCTTCTCACCATTAACATTTATCCCCCTTCTGTTAAGTGTGGTTTTTTTGTAATTTCATCGATATTTGGATGTCATATTTACATTCCCCTTCCAATTTAGTACCCCCCTTTGTACCCCTATTGATTTGAGATATTTTGATTAGGTTTTAAGGAAAATTACCACCATATAATGGTATATATTGTTTAATATGATTGGGATTTATCTCTTCATGGATATAGGGTGTATTGAGATAATAAATGCATATTGTTTCAAATAAGTTACATCACCTTATTGATTTTATATGGTTTTATCATAAAATGGATGAAATTAGATGTTGAATCATTGATAAATTTTAATTTATCTTATTAGAATCTTGTCAAAAACATGCTATGGACCTTTTGAGAGTGGTTGGTAATGGTTTCAGTGTGAGGAGATGAATATGTAAATTCTAAAAAGTTTTATATTTTTAAATTAATAATGAATTGTTAAAATTAATTTGAAAAACTAATTATAAATTTTTTATAATTAATTATTGGGTGTTATGGATTTAGATATGGCCTCGTATTGATGGGGAATGGCTAGTAGGTCTTCAAAAATATTAGAGTTTCATGACCATGAAACATTAAGGGGAAATAATTCCTTATGAGGTAGGTGATCCCTTGAGTATACCCCTATGGAAACACATTCATTTCATATTCATTTGGTATATGGTTTTTCAATGATAATGATCAACCTTATATTAAATGAATATTTTTTAAATGAAATTCTTGTGGATAAAAGAAAGTGTCAAGGAACACGGTGGACCCTTTAAATATCATTGATTCCTTGATCAATGATGGTCAATTCAATGATTATAAACATATTACTTGATATGTATAGACAACGTGGGGTTTAAATCAAATTAATAGGAAATAAATGAGCATAATATAATTTATTATAGGTTCCCTTGATTACTCATTATAGAGGAGATCATTTTCTTAGGAATAATTAGCCTGACTATGCTAAGATGAAACCATGAGATTTCATATGGTATTTGGGCTATATGATTTTAGAATGGGGTGAGTGTTCCTTGCCCATTGGTATGTGAGCACATTGATGGGTAAACCTTGGGTATATTAATGATTAATTGAATAAGTGGTTCAACCCAGGATGACCATGGATATTGAGATGGTCTTATGTCATCTCTCTAGAATTATTCTATTATGTATTTTATAGAGAGGTTTGTGAGGTTTCAGGGTGACCAAAGGGATGTTAAGTTATTATGGACTTTGAGTGATGGTATAATCTTACAATTTGTGATCGAGATCAAAGTTCCTAGGTAAGGTGTTGTATTATGATGAGATGAAGGGGACCTTGAAAGGTATCCCACTATTATGTTGAACCTAGTGAGGGTTGGAGTGGGTGGCAGACATGTATGATCTCATGTTTTACCTTAGAACCCAAATTGGTGTTGTGATCCAAGTATAGATATAATGATGAGTATAGGTGACACACTTGAGTGAATGACATTAATTATGTGAAATAGATTCAGGTGGATGAGAAACCTTGATGAGATATTTTGTATGATTTATTATGGAAGGGATGCCTTATAGTGACCCAAAATTTAATTACATGACCATTGAAACATATTTAACATAAATAAAATAATATCAATACATTCAAAAATCAAAGGATTATTATATAGGGAAAATTAGGTCCATACATCACGTGTATATAATACAACTTAGATGTTATTTAAAGAATTATTCATAGTCCTATTAAAAGATATAATGTTATCCTTAGTATATGTGTTCCCATGAGGATATACATCAAATAAAGGGGTGACATAAAATCTAAGTAAGGGGTTAAATAACATAGAAGGAATAAGAGACATGAATCAATAGTACATGGGTGAGCATAATCTTAATCATCATATCATAATCACATGATCATTATTATAAGTATGAGTGAACCATTTAAAGAAGGCATGAATTGTTGTATATGCATAATAATGATTCATCATAACATAGTGGAAAAATACCAAATAGAGTTACAAGAAAACTAGCATCATGTTCTTATATAGAATATGTGCATAAATAAGAACATCATAATTATAAATATTTCTATAAATCATATTCATGAATAATATACATAATATTATGAGATATATTGTAACACCATGAGATTTTATGAAATATATTTTTTAAATTAATTTAATCTTTTTGAAATTTTACATTACATGAAACATTGATTTTATCTTGTATTATATGAAACAATGAGTTTATCTTGTGTTATATGCAACATCGATCTTATCTTGCATTACATGAAACACCGAGTTTAAAAGAAATGTGACTTATTATTAAAATATTATTATTTAATATGATGATTATCACCTAGCCAATGAAATTACGGGAATGAAAAAGATTAAGTAAAATATGAAAATATTGTTTACACATGTATATATAATGAATTAATTGTTGAAAAGTAATTAGAAATGAAAATAAAAATCTTTTAAACATAAACGTAAATCCTTTTCTGAAAAAATATTTTGTGGGCACAAGTGTGTTTTACATCAATAAATTAAAAAAATACCATTTTTTAAAATATATTACTGAAATTAATATATTATATATTCAATATAATGTTTAATATTATTCATATTTATTTTTTATACAAGAGATAAGAATATATCCATGTTTACACATAAAAACATGGTTTATAAAAAGATTTTTTTTTCACATTTGGAACACTTATTTTAAAATTATTTTTTCCAATTTTAGAAAATTCTTTTTATAAAATAAAATTTAATTTTTAAATTATAATTTCATAATCATCTTAGAGTGATTTGTTCTGTATTTTTATAAAAAGATTCATTTTTGGATGAATTGTGATAAATACTAAATCTTAATTGAAAAGTGACTTTTTATTTAATTTATATATATTGTTGAATTATATTTAAAAATTTATTTTAAATTAAAATTAGTTAAATTATAAATACATTAATTCAATTTAGTTCATCGGAATTAATTTCACATTGAATTTTTATATAAAAACATTGTAATTTTTGAAAAGATTCTCTTTATAAACCAACTTTCTCAACATGTATGTGGGATTGATTTTAATTTCCAATTTTCTAGTTATCTGAATTGAATTTGAAAAAATGGATTCCATATTTAGAATCATAATAATTTATAATTTCTAATAAGGTTATATAATTTTTTTCCAAAATGAATAGAGAAAATATTAAGAATTAGTTACCACGGTTAATGTAAAAATGGATTTACCAGTGGTTAAAATATAAAGATAAGGGTTAAGAAAGACCTAAAAAATTTTCCAACACCCATTTTATGGAAATATTTCAATATAATATTTTTTAGGTTTGATAATGCACCATTTTTGAGGTGTTTGGAATGATAAAAATGTGGGTATGATTTAGTATTTTGAAAACATTACAGGTGTCACTCACCTCACTTATAAAAGGCCCTCCCATATCCTCTATTATTCAAACCTTCACACCATTATGATTTCTAAAATTCATAAAAAAATCTCATAAAAAATTATCTTATCTCATCCTTGAGTACTTATTTTGGTTATAAATCCAACCTTGTAAGGTTTTAGTAAAAACTTAATGAGGATACTCGAAGAAGAGGTAATGTTCATCAATAAGTGTTTTAGTTTTATTTATTCCTCTACATCCTAAAATTATAATTATACCATGATTATATAATAACATTACTATATACCATATACATAGATGTTATTTTGTTAATTTCATTATCTAAAATCATCTCCACTTTCATCAGATGTGTTACGAAATCATCGTTCGTGTGTGTGGAGGACAACCGCTTCGTGAAGCAATGTCATTCTTTTTCCCATTACCACCTCTGAAGGATGGGTATGGAAATGAATATAAAATATATATATTATATTTGAAAAATTATTACACATATATAGTAATTTTATCATATATTATATTTTTTACTTTCTATTCCATAAGGGATACGATAACGTCATTTGTGTGTATGACAGACGACAACCTCACAAAGAGATGTGATTAGTTTTGACTAACACTTTACATGGAAGATAATAAGGATAAATATATATGATATACACAACATAATTATGATATTAATGAAATATTTATCATTTTTTAGGGATAATATATTATTTTATTTCTTAACTTTTCACTCACATAATGATGATAACATTGTTCGTGTAAATACGGACTACCACCTTCACAAAGCGATGCGACTTTATATTTTCATCACCACACCACACGGATGAAATGTATAAGTATATTTAAATAAATAATTTTTGTGATATTATAATCATTATTTAAAGATAAAATATTACTTACCTTCTTTTATATAAATATTGTTGAGAACTGGAAACATTACTCATTTGTACATACAACCCACCGTCTCTATGATCATAACGTAATTTATTTCTCAAAACCATAATTCATGATTGGTATTAAGACTATAATTGATGTATAAATATGATAATTATGTGATTATTATTATTCTATAGGTAACAGAACCATGATCAATAGGACTGAAAATAAAAAATCAAAACATATACGAAAAACAAAATGGTTATTATTTGAAACATAACTTTAACATGGAATTAATAATAAATAGGAAGTAAAATGTCAAAATAAATTAATATATGGTTTTATATATATAAATATTCCTCTTAAATATATTTATAAAAAAATTATATTTATTAAACATTAGGTTTTAATGTGTACAATGAAAGCCAAGACTTAAAGTAAGGGATTTCTAGTCTCTTTTCTATTTCTTGGAGACATATAAAAATTCACAACTCGTTTCTTTTGTGAGGTTTATATACTAAAAATTTATTATATTATATCATTAATATTAATATTTTCATGATAATTAATGTTTAATATTTTTATTCTTTATTGGGGATTATGATTCAAAATAATAATAAATCGATAAGGGATTTTTGTCTTAATTTTCCTTCTTTGAGACGTGCACCTATATTATTTAACGAGGAGTATATACATCCCTTATGAAATGTAATATAAAAAACATTGTTATCCTCATATTATTTTAAATTTTTATTTTATTTTATTCCTTATTTTGGAAAAAAATTCAAAGATACCAAATTAGTAATGATTTTTTGTTACAATTTCATCATTTACCAGGATTATTTATGATAATAATTCTAATGATAAACTCTTATGATCCATATCTCAAAAAAACATGAATTTTATTATCCTACAGTTTTTCATGATAGTTTTAAGTAATATTACCATTTTTAAACTCTTTTTTACATAATGTAATGAATAAAATGCTTTTAAGAAAATATGGTTGTATTTATCTCTTTGGTCAAAAATCAATTTTCTTCCAAGACCATGTTTTATAAAAATGTTTTCAAAAATGTTTTATTATTATCCTATTATTTTTCAAACACATTTTTACCCATTTTTATTTTTTAAATTTTTTTAAAAGGAATATTTATGTAATTTTCCAAATAATTCTCATTTGGATTTTACCAAAAATTTAAAAGGAATATTTATTTTATTGTGTACGACATGAATGAAACTTCCCATCTTCATGGCCATTATTTTCTATGAGACTTCCTTTATAAATTTTTAATTTTATTTTAAAATAAAAATATTTTCAATATTTTTGGTGTTTTAAAATGGGGTTTCCAAATTGGAAATGGTATTTTAATCAATAAATTTTTTAAATGATCGATCAAAATAATTTTACATCTAAGATTATATCTTTTGATGTTGCATATCCATTACTGGGGATATTATACAAGGATAACATTCTTATTATTTCTATGAATTTTTTGTGTTTATGATGGCATGATGATTGTGAAACACATTTCTATTCCATGGGTTATACCGTGATTAGATTCTTATGAAACCCTCTTCTTTTTCAGGGGTTATTTTATGATTATTATGAAACCTATTAATTTTAAATGGGTTATGATATGATGCAATTTTTCTGACACCCATTTATTTTCATGGGTTATGATATGATGATTTTTTATGATATTATAGCACACATATTTATGATTTTCATTATGTTATGGGTGGGAGCTATATTTACCTTCAATGCATTTGGTATTGATAAATGATCCCTAAGATCAGAGGGTACACATGTGGTTATCCCAAGCTCAAAAATGAGGTTACATGAGTGGTTAAAAAATTACAAAAAAAGAGTACACATGAGTTTATACTAAGACCAATGCAGGTGCATAGGTGGTTAGCCTAATCCTAACTGGCTAGGAATGTCTTGGTGGGTTTCCTTGAAATAATATTTTATATTCTTATGTGTATTATATAAATATATGCCTTACTCCAATTTTATACACTCATTTATCCTGTTCTTTGATTTCCTTATGATTCATGTCATATTAATTGCCAATATTTATTCCATGACGTAATATTATGATCACTGATATGAAGGGTATGGTTTCCAAACATCATGGTGATGTTTTCATACACTCATTCTCATGTTATGATTATGTATCTCCCTTGTGTATCCTTACTGAGCATTCGAGTTCACCCTTTCTTTTGTTTCCTTTACTGAGGTTATGATTATATGTATCATGTATTATTTTTCTAAGAAGGGTGATAGATATAATGATCTAAGTTGGAGATAATGTATCTCACCTTCGAACCAATTTTTTATATTTCCAAGTTTTCAAATTCACTAAAGTACTATGGTCCTCAGGCTTGTGTTTTTGTGATATTATGAATATTCATAAAAAAATGATGTAATATCAATGTATGATAAGCCAAAGTTACTATAGTTGGTATCATAGGATAGGTTTAGTAAACTTAGAAACTAGGATGAGAAATCATTAGTTATATCCCTAGGGATATTTATAAAGATATATCTAGGAATTCTATAAGGATAAGTCTAAGGATGATTTAGTGTATAAGAAAATTTTTAAAAATTTTAGTAAAGGATAGAGTGTGAGGTTTCCCAGAAACTAAATCCCTATTCGGATACTACCAGTGAATGTGTATCTTGAACAGTGGTACCTAGGGGTAATAACTCTAAAAAGGGAACACTGATCTGGACTTGATCATCACCTGGTGCACAAAAAAGGTCCATTATGCACACCTAGTTTTACAATCCTGGGGATATTATTTGTAAATTCTCAAACTCTTTACGAGCCATCATAAAGGATTTAAACTGTTTTTGATCATGGATATACTATGTTAATCTTAATGATTCATAGATTGAGAAGGATGGGTCATGATTTAGACATCATATAAGTAATTTTCCATGATTATGTGGTTTTCCACTATGATTAGTCTTACTCACACTATATTTTTTGGTTTTATTCAATGTCAGTAACCAGAAGGAATTGGGTTAACAATGAATATGATGGAAAATTTTATGATTAATATCCAAATGGGATGATAAATAGAGTTAAGGATATTGTGATTACACTTAATCCTTTATTATAGAAGATAAATAAAAATGTGCACCTTAACCACTCATGGAATCACCAAATAAGAGAAGGATAAAGTTCACTGAGAATTTAGATAGTAGATACCATGTCTGAAAGAAGATTTAGTTTCCTAAATTTCATGAATTTGGGAATAAGCACTCCACAAAATATCTCAAAGGAATGAGATGATGTTTTGGGTTCGGGGAAGAAGATAATAGAGTAAGAGATTTATGAGGGAAAATGAAATGTTTAGTTAATGAAATGGATGGGAATATTTACCTTCCTAAGGTATTATCAATAGATGAATATATTAAATGTGGAAAGTATGGCCATTATTAAAATCAATGTCCTAGAGGGAAATCTCACGAAGAGAATCAGTGCGGTGGTATGAGTAATGGTTACACTATTGATGATGAAGAAACTATGAATGAAATATGAAAGGAATGAGGTATTAGAGAACAGGATGGAGAATCCTATTTAATGGTTTAAGGTTAAGGAGGAATAATTGATGTTTTTATGTATTGTAATTCTATAATTATGTTATATAAATATATATAATAAATGATTGTTGAATTTCTTCATTAAGGTTTCTGAAGAATATATTAAATGGAAATCATGGACTAAAAATGTGATTTAATGGAAAGGTGTTATTTTCATAACCCTTAATATATTCTAGATGTTAAGATAATGATATTAGGATAAATATATGTTTTATATGAATAGGTAAATTGGATAGTATTTATTAGCTAGGAATTGATTAATTATTTTTGGAAATTTTGGTTTATGTTACAATTGATGGAGTTTACAACATTATTGGATTTATGGAATATATTCAACAATATGTGGTTTTATTCAAGCAACAATGAATCATGTATTTTTTCAATAATTGTTTTACATCCCTTCATGTTATTACAATGCTTCAATAGAATACACGATGAAGGGGTTCACATGTTTTGTATGTTATAATTGAGAGCTACAACGTGTTGTTTGGGGGATTAATGATAAGTTGGGTTTGGAAATTTAGTGACCTTATTTCTAAAGTTTTGGATTTTAATATTTTGGTAGGTTTATAAGGTTAACCATTTATTGAATGGATTTCATTTAATTTTGGATGAGGTTTTAGAGATTAATGTATTATTTCACCATTTGAATATATATACATAACTTGCGATAACCATTTTTTAAGGATAATTAAAGATAGACAAAATGACTTATCATTCTATTTATGGATATTATGATCCGTTAGTTCTTTAAGCATTAAAAATTTACATTAATTTCTTTGAGTAATAGATGAAGTTGAAATTTATAAAGTCACAACCAAAGGATGAAATTGTGCTTATGAAATAAAAAGATATCAAATAAGTACATTTTCATAGGTTCTAAAAACCAGTTTTGTTGAAATACTCACAATTATTTTAAAATTATTTTTTACAAATTATATAAAAATAATATGAAAAAATAAAATTCAATTTTTAATTAATAATTTCAAAATTATTTTAGGGTCAATTTTTCAGATTTTTTGGAAATGTTTCATTTTTTGATGAATAATAATAAATAATGAATTTTAATTGAAAACTGCCTTTTCATTTAATTTATTTATAAAGTTAAATTTTATTATAATTTAGTTTTAAAGTAAAATTAGTTCAATTATAAATCAATTAATATAATTTAGCTCATTGGAATCAATTTCATATTGAATTTTGATATAAAAACTTAGTAAATTTTGGACATTTTCTTTTTAAAACATCTCTTTCTCATCACGTCATTAAGATTTATTTTAAATTAAAATTTGACAATAATTTTTATTTAATTGTTAAAAATGGATTATATATTTTTAATAATAATAATTTATAATTTATAATTAGTTTATTATAATTTTGACCAAAATTAATAGTGAAAACTGTGAATAGTATTTTCACAATTAAGATGAAAATGGATTTATTGGGGGTTAATCTTAGAAGGTAAGGGTTAAAAATGGCCTACCATATTTTTCAACAAACAATGTATAGAAATATTTCCCAATTATATATTCTAGGTTTTATAATTTTCCATTTTTAGGCTTTTGTAATGATACAAATGTCGGTATTATTGAATCTTTTCATAAAATTACAAGTATCCCTCTCCCCACACTTATTAAAGGCCAACCTCCCATTTATTATTCACAAATTCACCCCATTTTTGTTCATAAACTAACCAATAAAATAGATTTATAAATTAACTCCTATAATCTTTGATTCCTTATATTGGTCATAAATCCATCCTTGGTTGGTTTTGGTCAAAACCAAAGGAGGATACCCAAAGAAGAAGTAATGTTCATCAACGAGCGTTTTTGTTTTATTTATTCCTTCACCTAATTAAATTATTTTTATACCATTATGATATAATAAAATAATTATCTTATATATAATTAAATTTTTTATGATAATTTCATGAAATAAAACTATTTTCCCTTCCATCAAATGGGTTACAAAATCATCATTCAAGTGTATGGCGGACTGCCACCCCATGAACCGATATCATTCATTTTCCATTACCACATCTCATGGTTGGGTATGATGATGGATATAAAATATATATATAAAGATATATAAATATATATATATATATATATATAAAATTATTATACCTCTATATTCATTATATCATTTATAATTTTTTTACTTTCCATTCCATAAAGGAGACAATAACATCGTTCATGTGCACGATGGACTACCGTGTCATGAAGAGATGTGATTAAATTTTATTAATACTTTAAATGGAAGACAATAAGTATAAATATATGTGATATAAAAGAAATAATTATGATATTAATGACATATTTATCATTCAAAAAATGATAATATTTCATTTTATTTCATACATTTTCACTCACTAAAAGATGATAACATTGTTCGTGTATGGGTGGAATAATGCCTTCACGAAGCAATATGATTCTCTATTTTCATCACCCAACAACATGGATGATATTTATAAGTATATTTAAAAATAATAATATAAGACCTTCCATCTCCATGATCGTTGATAAGTAAAAATGTTACTCATACATACATATGACCTACCGTCTCCATGATCGTAACATATTTATTTTCTCAAAATAAACATTGATTATTTATATTAAGAGTATAATTTATGTATAAATATAATAATTATTTATATAATGTAACAATGATCATGGGTATCTATAATAACAAATCAAAACATATATGGAAAACAAAGCAGTTATTACCCAAAATATAAATTTAACTTGGAATTGTTAATATAAGGGAAATAAAGGGTCATAATAAAATCACATATGGTATGATATATATAAATATTTTTATGTAATAAATGTATTATAAACATATATTTATTATAATGGATGTTTTAATATGTAAAATGTAAGTCAAGAGTTAAAGTAATGTATTTTTAGTCTCTCTTTTATTTCAGGGAGACATATGTAAATTCAGCACTCATTTATTTTTTTTGTGGTTTATATACCACCCATTTGACATGTTATATCATGAATAAAATTACTTTAATGATATAAAAAGTTTAATTTTATGTTATTATTTATTGAGGGTTATTATTCAAAATATTACTAAAGTGGTCATAGATTTTTGTCTTAATTTGCCTTCTTTGATACATACACCTATATTCATTCATGAGGTGTATATACATCCCATTTGATATGTAATAACATGAAGTTATTTATCCTCATGATATTTTAATTTTATTTTTTATGTTATTCCTTCTTGGGGATTATTATTCAATGATACAAAAGTGAAAATGATTTTATGTTACAATCTACTCATTTATCATTATTGTTTATGATTATGTTTCTCATGAGAAATTATTTTGATCCATATCTCAAGCAAAAAAAATTATTTTATCCTTTAGTTATTCATGATATTTTTAAGTAATTTTATATTTTTCCACTCATTAATACTTATGATAATTTTTAAAAAGGTTTTAATAAAATATGACTTTATTTCTTTATTCAGTTGGAAATTCATTTTCTTCCAAGACCATATTTTCTAAAAATATTTTCAAAAATGTTTTATTATTATCCTATTATTTTTAAAATTCAATTTTACCCATGTTTTATTTTTTTAATTTTTTTAAAGTAATATTTCTTTCATTTCCCATAAAATTCCCATTTGGAATTTATGAAAAACATAAAAGGAATATTTTCTTAACATGTATGGCATAAATAAAACATCCTATCATCATGACCATTATTTTCTTTGAATCTTACTTTATAATTTTTCAAATTTATTTTCCACGAAAAATGTTTTCAAAATGTTTTGTGTTTTGAAAAGTGTTTTTTAAATAAGAAAGGGGTCTTCCCCATGAAATATTTTAAATTATAAATTAAAATCATTTTCCATATAAGATTACATTTATTGGTGTTACCTATCCCTTTCTAGGGATATAATACCAAGATACCATTCATATTATTTTTTCTGAATGGTTTATGCTTATGATAGAATTATGTTTATGATAGAATTATGTTTATGAAATTCATTTATCTTATACAGGTTATAGATCGGTAAGACTCTTATAAAAACCCACTTATTTTTTCATGCGTAGTGCTATGAAGATTATGGAACCCATTTATTTTACATGAGTAATGATGTGATGAAATGTTTATGTAACATATTTCATTAAATGGGTTATGATATGATGAATGTTTTATGATATTGTGGCACAAATATGTATGATTTTCATTACATGATGTGTGAGACCTATATATTGTTGGATCGTAATATGGATGTATATGTATATTATATGGCAAAATATAGGGGGGGGGGGGTGAATTGTTGGTTTAAATACATTGGATTTAAACACTTGAGAATGAACTTAGTTTAAGATGTCTTAAAATAATACAATTCATAGTCAATACGAAATACTGTATAAGACTTGGATCAGATTGATATGCAACAACATAATACCACAATTAATGGAAAGCTATTTTATTTGAAATTAATACAATAATAAGAGTAATAAAAATATAAACAAGTCTGCCATATAGTGTATTGAATCACTTAATACAATACATAATGAGGGAATGATAATTAAAACAATTATAATTGAAATGTATAAAAATAGAAAGAGAAAAAATAGAATTTACTTTCAATTGAAAATGTAGCAGAAAGTCAAGGTATTGCAATTCTTCTATCCCAATGACTAGGGTATCCTTTCACCAAGGATAAAAGATTTGTCTTACCACCACCTTGGTAAGACCTCGATATGAGGATCAATAGCACGTATTCCTACCCTGGAATCCCTCGATTAATGAGGTAATTTACACCTCTTTCGTTCAAGGAATTGAAATCCCTCTATATAATGATTATTCACACAAAGTAGAAAAAGGTACTTATATAAATACAAGAACATGGAACAAGATGTTCACTTCTTGTATATCTATGGATTTTTCACGAAGAAAGAGAGAAGTCATAATATATCTCCATAGAACTTGATAAAAGAAAAATATATTTATTATAGTTTGAATGACCTCCTATTTATAGGCCTTAGGTTCCAGCGGTCATATTTCCTCCAAAAGTCATATTTCTCTGAAAAACTTAGAGGTACTTGTACACCTGGAATCACAATGGTAAAAAGAAACAAAATACATGACATTATTCTGATTGGTTAAAAACAAAATCAATAACATAGTTTTAGTGAGAAAGTATTAAGTTAAAAGGTATGAAATAATGGATATGAAATTCATGTAGTCGATATATAATTAAGACAAGAATATAATACATTACATGAGTAGGATTGATAATATGGTCATAACTCCTGTCATGATTATGATACAAAACATGGTTATGATGGTTAACATAGATAATATGCATGATATATAATCTAGTTATGTGCATGACTACGATTCTATATTTAACCAAGTAACGACTATTGATTACGATGCATGTGTTTATAATGAATAACCTAGTTAAGATAAAGAGGATTAAAATGCATGTGGTTACGATACATTACCTAGTTATGATAAAGCTGATTACGATGCATGTGGTTATGATAAAGGTTATTACGATGCATGTGGTTATGATACAATTGATTACGATGCATGGGGTTATGATACATTTCATAATCTGGTTATGATTCCCAATTTTAATTCAATACATAATTTAATTAAAAAGAAATCATCATATGAATATGATGTAAAAATAACATCCATTATGGTTATGATGAAAAATAAATTATGTGATTACGATTATAAAATAACATATCTGGTTATGTTGTAAAATAACATATAAAACAATGTGGGTGAACAACGTGTATGATTAAGATAAGAATAAATCATATATAAAGACAATGAGAGTGATAACGATTGTAAGAAAACATACATGATAAGAAATATATATTATTATGATAAGTGTGATTTGTGATTTCCAAAACAAAAAGATTAATGGGAAAGTCGAAACACGTTTTGACTCAACATTCTTCGCCTTTTTGGAAAGTACAAAAAAACACAACATAAAACATGAAAATTAATGATAAAACTTATCTCTTCTTGATTTTAATAATTTTTCTAAAAGAAATTGTGAATACTACTAATTCAACCCTAGATTTAAGAATAATAGGAATCATATTTTCTTTTATTTTATTTGTATTTTTTCACCCTTAATAAGGTACTCATAAAATTATTCTTTTTAAAACCATTATCTCCCATTGTGATTTTCAAAAGTAATAACGAAAAGTATTTATTTACTACAAAAGGTTTAAGAAACAGAGTACGAAACAATAATTGTTACTTATAACAAAAGTTTATTACAACAAGAGTTAAAACATCATTGTTTGGTATTTTGTTTTTCTAAAAGATTAAATATCAAGAGGTTCATTATTTGGAAATACTTTCTGTCCTCTATGAGTTCATCAATAGCTTCTTGTGGAGCCTTAAACTTTAAATCTTGTTCATAAGTAACCATTTTTTGATTCTGGAGACTTTGTTATAGAATTTGATTAATTTCTTCATTATCTTTAAAATTTACTTCTTAAGTTTCATGCCGTGCTTCTTGGTTATTGAAATCATCCAACCAGATATTGTAATCTTTTTCTATGATAACAAATCTATTTGAGAGTGAAACAGTATCATTTATTTCATTTTCCTACTTATACTTTAAACTCTCAATCTCTTCTAAGGCTAATCCTTTTGAGGTTGTGGGTGTTTAACAGTTTTCAATCTTTTCATTCAAATCAACAAATTTTTTTTGATACATGTTACTGATAACATTTACCCGATACATAAAATCATCTTTCTTTTCCAGATGGTTATTGAGGATTTCATCAATGTTTTAAGAGCAATTCACAACCTTATATCAAGCCTTACTGTGCTCAGCAGCACGTTCCTTGAAAATCTTGAAATTGGCTTCAAGAATTACAAATTTGTGCATAAAAATCTTAACAGAGTCTGTTCTATCACTATGGGAATTTGAAAGAATTTCTAGCCTGACTTAAACTTTTGGAATGAACTGTAACAACTTCTCCAATATATTCATAGATTGTCCAATGTACTGAACCCCTTTCATTGTAAATGTTCTTTCAAAATTAGTGTCTTCAGTTAATTGTGGGAGATCACTGAAATAAGTCTCAGTGCTGATCACTTGAACTGGATGGTTCTAATTCTTATCATATTCTTCCTCTTCTTCTTTCTCTAATTTATCAGAGATCTGAATAACTCTCTTGGAGGAAACCTTTTGAGATACACTCATGGAGGTTAGAGGATCTGGATATGGATAAACAAAATATGGTATTTCATATGACTTTGTGACATGACTTCTATTGTTTTCATCTTATTTCTCTTTGAATTATATTTCCTCATGTCCCTGTTTTTATTCCTTTTTTTCTTATTGATGATGTTCTTCATTCCCTTCATCTGGTTCTTCTCCCTCCTTTTCAAATTCTTTAGCAAGAGATTGTGTAGTCTATTGTTCAGAAACTTGTTTCTTCCTGCCTTTCTCTATTGGAACTAATTGAATCTTAATAGATGGTTCCATTATTAAAATTACATATTTTAGTTTCATAGATATTCTAAGTAGAATATAAATGTCAATAGATTCAGACTTTCTCTTCTTCAATACCTTCTTTCTGTATTCTTCTTTCAATGTTTCTTTAGACCTTACTTTCAAAGCCAAGGCTTCAACAAGATCAAATCTAAACTGAGGATCCCATTCTTTCATTTCTTTCCTTTTCTTTCTCCATTCATCAACAACTTCATCAGATACAACCTTTTTTTTATTTTATGGCTTTGGATTTATAGTATTAACTAAAATTCTTTTGCTTGAATTTGTCTTGGATGGCTTAGAAGGTTTCTCACTCCCTTTAACAACTTCCTTTTCTTTTTCTACATATGGATCTTTTTCAAACAATTTCTATTTAGGGTTGAATCATAACTTGAGACTACTTATTATATCCTTACTTATTAAGTAATCCTTGAAGGAAGTTAGATCTAACTTGATTGCAGTATTGCACAAGCAGAAGAATTATTTCATAATTTTATTGATAATTGTAGGAAACATGATCAACTAAGATTTTATACCACCAGATTTCAGCTTCTTAATTGTTTGGAATATAAACCCCTTAAGGTTAAACTTCCTCATGGTCACCAAATAGTCAAGTACATACACATCTAAAACCTTTAAAGTTTCCCTATAACTCTTTCTCCGCACTAATAATCCTTGCATCCAGAGGTCTATAAGTCTATTATCTCCTAATAAATGACTCATTTTTCTCTTGTCATATGGAATCTCAAAAATCATTTATTTAGATTTAGACATATCAAAAGTTCCACCAACATCTTGTAGTTAATGAAAAGGACATAATGCATCACCCTCAAATGGAACACCAAAAAAAGTAGTATCTTGTTTTAAGGAGGTTTAATACTTGTTATCATACATCATGAAAGAAATCCGAAGAACCTTTTATATCTATACTGATTCATTAAACTACAAAACCTCATCATGATAAACAAAATGCTAATCGGAATTTGTTATTTCCACAAAAATTGATTCTCATCCTTGAAAACTCATTATCCATTTTAAAGACTAATCAAAGGTATCATAAAATCTCAGGAAACTAACATTTCACCTCGAAAGTTCATGGAAGAGAATTCTTTAAGAGAAATTTATTTCAAAGATGAAGTAGTATAATCAGTCATAAAATATTAAATTGTCTTTAAAAACATTCCTAGTTATGAAAGATGAGGAGATATCTGATTACAAGAGATGAGGTAGGAACTGATTTCAAACCATGCAAAAAATTTATAGAGAAACTTGTCTTGAGAGAAAAACAGATGTGTTCGATATAGGATAGATTATTTTTAAAGAAAATTAATGGCTAGGATTAGATCTAAAAGATCCGATAGTCAAGAATGATCTTGAACTCTTGAGGTTTTCCTTAAAAGAAAATTGTATTATGACTGAAACTATTTAGGAATTAAAAGAAAGAAATGAGAAACAACCATTGAAACATCAAAAATAAGACTTTATAAATTTTACCTATCGGAGTACCGAGATAGATGTATTGGTTTTAATATATTTCTCTTATGAATACAATACAAAGAATAAAAAATGCCCGAAAAATAAGAATTCTAAAATCGATCAAATAAAATCAGATGATAACGATTATTTCATACCGATAGAATAATACAGAACAGATAATCCAGTACCAACAAGGTAATCCATCTTCAATAATCTAGTACTGATGAAGTATTTCAATGCAAATAGTTTAGTACCGATAAATATGAAACTAAAACATGAAACTGGTAAAAACAAGAAATCGATAAATTTAATACTGATAAAAATGAAAAACTAAAGAGTAAATCCAATTATATTGAAACCAACTAACATAAAACTAGAAGGTGAAACCATAAAAGTGAAACTGATAAACTGAAAAACTGAAATATCCAAAAAATAAAGGGTAAAACTGATAAAATAATGTATAATCCCCCTTTAAAAAGGAGTAACATAATGTAAAGAGATGGGTTAAACAAGAAATAGATGCGAGTGATTACTTTATAGTGATCATTCCTAGTTTTTGTTAAATGTATTCACATCTATCGGAAGATAATGGTTTTGTGAAAATATTAGCAAGTTGTTCTTGTGTTCCGATGAATTGTAAAAAAATATCTTTTTCTATGTGTGATCTCTAATAAAGTGATGCCTAATATCTAGGTGTTTTTCATGTGAGTTATATGCACAGTTTTTACTAAGAGAAATGGAACTGGTATTGTCACATGGTATTTGAGTTTTGAAAAAACTCATGCCATAGTCTGTGAGTGAGTGTTGGATCCACAACATTTGAGCTTAACAACTTCTAGCTGCTACATATTAAGCTTTAGTAGTGGAAAGTGCTACTAAGTGTTTCTTCTTACAAGACCAATAAACCAATGAATCTCCTAATAAATGACATGTTCTGAATGTACTTTTTTTATCCATTCTACAACATCCAAAATCAGTATCTAAAAAACTTTTAAAAACAAATTCATTTATAGAAGAATAGAATAGTCCGAAATCCATAGTTCCCTTTAAGAAGAAAAAAATTATTCACTGATTATAAATGAGATTATTTTGGATTATGTTGATATATTGCACATAAGAATATTGAAAACATTAATTTTGGATGAATATCTATCAAGTATAACAAACTTCCTATCATATCTTTAAAAGTTGTTTGATTCACCAGTTTCCCAGCTTCATCAAGATCAAGTGTATTTGAGGTACTGATTGGAGTGATAATACTTTTAGTGATGTTATATCAATACTTTTTGAGTAATTCTTTTATATACTTATACTGAGATATATAAGTCCCTTCTGTTTTTTTGAGAAATTTTAAAACCTAAAAAAATAATGTTAACTCTCCCATCATACTCATCTCAAACTCATATTTAATTATATTTACTAAATAATCTGCTAGAGATTGTTGAGTTTATCCTAATATAATGTCATCAACATAGATTTGGACAATCAAAACATTTTTGTTTTACATTTTTATAAATAGAGTTGGGTCAGTAGTACCTTTTGCATAATGTTTTTGAAAAAGAAATCTTGTGAGTTTATAATACCATGTTCTAGGAGCTTGTTTAAGGCCATATAATGCTTTAGTAATTTTAAAAACATGATCATGATGTTTTGAGTCTATAAAACCAATAGTTTTCTCTATAAAAACTTCTTCTTGTAAAAAACCACTATGAAAAGAACATTTTACATCCATTTGAATTTTTTTTAAATTTAAGTATGCTGTAAATGACAATAGAATTTGAATAGATTCATGTCTAGATACTGGAGAATAGGTTTATTCATAGTCTATTACCTATTGCCAATTATAGACCTTAGTAATAAGTATTCCTTTATTTCTTAATATGAATCCATTTTCATCACATTTCTTTCTAAAAACTCATTTTACACCAATTATATTTGTTTCTTTAGTTCATTCAACTGAGGTCCAAACTTGATTCCTTTCAAATTAATTTAGCCTGTCTTGTATGGATTTAGTCCAATAGTAATCACTCAAGTCCTCATTATAAGTTTTAGGTTCAAACTGAGATAGAAAATCAAGATATTATATTTCATTTCTAAATGAATTTTTGGTCCTTACATGTCGATTTACATCACCAATGATATTATCACTAGGATAATTTTTAAGAAAAATTTGATTTGGGTTTTTTAAAACCTATTCATCAACATAAGATAGAATGTATTCTAGGGTAAATGTTTTAAAAACACTTTCTTGATTATTCCATTTATCAGAAGAGTTTTCAATCAAAGGTTAATAATCAGTTTGGGAAAACACATCAGTTGATGTAGGTAAGAATTTTTTAAAAACAAAGGGGCTAATATCATCAATCTTAACATGCACTGCTTCCTCAATAGTACAAGTGTTTTTTTAAAATATTCTATAATCCTTAGAAGTTGTGGAAGAGCCTAGAAATATTTCTTCTTCAAATTTTGGTGTGAATTTATGTAAATTATCTTTGGTATTCAATATGAACACATTGCACCCAAACACTCTAAAGTAAGAAAATTTGGGGTTTCATCCATTCCACAATTCATTGGGTGTTTTATTAAGAAAAGGTCTAGTTAAAACAATATTTATAATATAGAATGAAATACTAACAGCTTTAACCCAGAAATGCTTTACAATTGAGTATTCAATCAACATGATTTTTCTCATTTCATGAATAATAGAGTTTCTTATTTCAACAACACCATTTTTCGAAGGGGTTCTTGGAGATAAAAAGTTGTGAGTAATACCTTTCATACTAAAAAATGTTTCAAAATCCAAATTTTGAAATTCTCTACCATGATCACTATGAATAGTATCGGTGGTAGGTTTTTCTCATTTTTAACTTGGGCTCTTAAAGTTTTGAAATAGAAAAAGGCTTTAGATGTCTTTTCAAGAAAATAGACACATATAAATCTAGTGTAGTCATAAACTAAAAAAATACATAGTATTTTCCTTCAATACATCCAATTTGTGTAGGTCCAAAAATTTTCATGTTTACTAAATGTAATGCATTAGAAGATAAAATATCATTTATTGATTTAAATCAAGGTTTATGTTACTTTCATTATTAACAAGGGTCACAAACTTTTGAAGAATCATACCTTAGATTTGTTAAAGACTTAACAAGTCTTTTTTTTGAGAGTATACAAAGGTTCCTTAGATTCATTCCTGAAAAAAGGCCCTATACCCATGGTTCAAAACCGTGGGTATAGCCCCCAAAACCATGGGTATAGGCTATACCCACAGTTTTGAGAATCGTGTGATGGAAGAGCGTAGGTATAGGGGTCTTGAACTATACCCACTCTTTGGTAGAGCCATGGGTATATGTGTGTCACACAGAAACAACACGCTGTACAGCGTGGCAAGGAACTTCCACCATGGTTTGAAAACTATGTGGAAATTATTCGGTTCATTTTAAAAAATTCGCGTACAGCAGGTTTTAAACCCTACACGGAACAATTACCAGCGAGCTCCTAGACCAACCAAGCCGAAGCTTCTATTGGTATTTATATATTAAAATTTATTTTATTATATTAATATATCTGTTTATATGAAAATAATCGGCGAGAATCGAACCCCCGACCTATCGGTCTTTGAAGCCGCACTTTAACAACTAACCTGCAAATTTTTTTATCCTATATGTGTACGTGTTTTTACTTATAATAATCCAAATAAATTAATTGAAAAAAATCGTCTGGAATTCGATCACGGGATCGCGCTAAGTAAATTAACAGACAGACCAACTAAGCCACTGACACTTTTAATTTATAGATTTTTATTTTCATAACAATATTAATAAAAAGCATGTTCCTGCAAAATTTTTTTATCGCCCCACGTAATTTTCCTCCTGCCAAAACGGGGAAAAGCTATACCCACAGTTCTCCAAAACCGTTGGTATAGGTCTTCAAAAAAAACCCCCAACACGCATGGTTTTTAACAACCGTAGGCATAGGGTTTCGAGGAAAACCCTATACCCACTATTTTTCCAAACCGTGGGTATATTGTTTGAAAAAAAATCACATATACCCAGGGTTTTTCAAAACCGTGGGTATAGGTGTTCAAAATAAACCTATACCCACGGCTTCAAGAAAAACTGTGGGTATAGGTGACCTATACCCACGGTTTTGGAAAACCGTGGGTATATGTCCCCATATTAACCCTATACCCACTGTTTTGAAAAACCGTGGGTATAGACCCATTTTACGGCAGTGATTAAAATGTCCTAACATTTCATTCCATAACCATGATTGGTATTCCATTGTACTTAATTAAGGTAGTTCTTGGATCCTAAGGTCATCTAAGTTAATTTTGTAAAAATTATCATGATGATGGGTAAAAAGAATGAATTCATCCTTAAAATTGTGAACTAAACATTTATCATTCCTAAAATTCACAAGGTAACCTTCATCATATAATTTAATTATGCTTATAAGGTTGTTCTTAAGACCTTTGAAAAACAAAACATTTGAAATTAAAACTTTTCCTAAAAGAACAATATTACCTATACTAATGATCTTTCCTTAAGCATTATCTCTGAAGGTCACTCTTCCAACTTTCATTTTAATAATATTTTCAAATAAATATTTATTTCTAGTAATGTGTTGAGAACAACCACTATCCTTGAACAAAATTTTCTTGTTGTTGGTACACTTCTTGTTTTCCTAAAAAAGAAACAATTAGTTTTTCAGAACATAAACTTGTTTGGATCCAAAAATGTTAGATAAAAGAATTTTAGGAATCCACATTTGTTTTGAAAAATGAGCTCTATGAAATACTAAATATTGAGTTTTATTAAGAGAATAATTTCTTTCCCAATGCCCACCATATTGACATTTAGTACAGAATGGGGCATTTTGAGGAACAAAAGAGTTATGACTAAAAATCAGTTCTGAGTGAGTATAACCAATTCCAGAACTATTCCTTATAGGATGAATTTTAGAATAAATTTTTTCAAATTCTTTCCGTCCAATAGTAAATTTTGATAAAAGTTTCTTAAGAGAAAATATTTATATTTTAGTCTAATTACTAAATTATCATTCTCATAAGAAATTGTTTTGGAATTGTTTTAGTTTCAAAAGAATTTTTCTTTAAAATAAGTTATTTAAATTAATTAGAAAGTTTATCCTTTTTAGAATTTATATTCACAAGGTTTTTTGAAATATATTCAAAATCAATAGTTTTCATATCAAGATATTTTGAATGATCTGATACTTCTTTTATAATAATAGATATTCTAGAATTTTACTTATCATGTTTTTTCTTAAGTTTATAATTTTCATTATCAAGTAATTTGGAAAATATAGATACTTATTCAAAAGAAGGTAAATTGTTCTATGATGATGAAGATTATTCATTTGAAGAGTAAGAATGTTTCTCATCATGGTAATTTGCATGTAAAGATACATTTGTAAGAGATTCAGCATTGTGTATCTTAAGCATGAAACAATGATTTTCAATAGGTAGTCTAGCTACAAATCCTATATTATACTTACTAGAAGATTTTTTTCTAAGGATTATTTTGAAGAATCACCACCACATGCTCTTTAAGTATAATTTTCTTTCAGGACTCTCTTATTATTTTTCTTATAATAAATTTTCTTGTTTCTTTCAGAATGTTTATACTTCCTATCTTTTGTTTTCAGTAAAGGACTGTATGGTCAAATATAACCTTCTCTTTTACATTCATAACAAGTTACTTATATGCATTTCTTGTTCTTCATGTTTTTATTTTTGATAATATATTGAAAGTATTTATTTTCAAAAATCTTGTTCATACTTTGAGCCAGATTGGCTAACTTATTCCCTGAATGATCACCATCATTGAATTCTGATATAACAATAGCTTTCTTATCTTTGGATCTTGTTATCCTTTCTGGAATCTTATATATGGATTTAGTAATAAAAGATACACTTCCATTACCATTTTTCTTCTTATTAAAATCATCATCTCTTTTCATTATAGTCCCGTGCTAAATAAGAGTTCCAAATAACTCATTATGAATGATTTGAGTAACTTTTCTGTTTTCATCAATAAATTTCCTTTTCGATTCCCATTCATTTTGCATTATATCAATTATCTTGTCCACAAGTGCTTCATCATCAAGAACCTTTTCACCCATGTATTGTAGAATATTGAATATTTTCATAAATATTTTTTGCACCTTTCATAATAGTTATCTATAAGGAAAAATAAACACATGATATTCTGCTCAAAGCATTTCTATTCTTGTTTTTATAATTTTGGATGTACCAAAATGTGTGAATTCCAATTTATTTTAGATAAAATTAGCTACTTAACTTGATGATATCTGAATATATACATTCCTGGTCATGGAACCTAACAAAGTATTGTGTACCTTGTAATTCAGTTTATATTCTTGTTTCTGTTGATTGGTAAAGGTACTGATTTCCTTGTCTAGGATTTTGTAACCTCTAGTAAGAATGATCAATTTTTATACTCCAATATTAATAAAAAAAGTCCTCATTCGATCTCTCTATTACTCATAATCATTCCTATGAAAATAGGTGGTATTCTTGAATTCTAGTTATCAATTGATACAATATTCATTCCTACCATCTTATAAAACAATACTTTTCCACTCCGCACGTTAGTGTAGTAAGTAATTATAAAAAAAATTTGTAAAAGAAATGCAATTGAAATTCATAAATAAACAAATAAAGTAATATAAATAAGTGGAAACCTCATTTGATACCAATTTTTGGATCATAATATAGACGTATATGTATATTAGATGGAACAATACAATGGGGGGGGGGGGGTGAATTGTAGGTTTAAAACATTGTATTCAAACACTTAATAATGAACTTAGTTTAAGAGGTACTAAACTAATACAATTCAAAATCAATATAGAAGAATATATAAGACTGGGATCTGATGGATATGAAATAACATAATACAACAAGTAATGAAAAGCTATTGTATTTGAAATAAATATAATAATTAGAGTAATACATATATAAATTATTATACCATACAACATATAAAATCACATAATACAATATGTAATGAGAGAATTTTAATTGGAACAATTAATATTAAAATGAATACTAACACTACTAGAATTTGGACCTATACCAACACATATTTCCCAATGGTTTAAAAAACCCGTTGGGATAAAGACCCTTTACCAACAGTTCTACTAAACCGTTGGTATAAGGTGTTTTATGTTGGGTTTTCCCAATGGTTTTGTTAAACCGTTGGGAAATAAAAAATTTAAACACCCAATTTAGGGCTCCTCATCCCAGACCATCTCTAACCTCCTCCTCCCTCCCCCCTCCCCCCTCCTCGATCTCTATCTCCTACTGGCCTCCACCTCCGCCTCTCGGCCCCCTCCCTCTCCTCCGGTGGTGTTCCCTTTCCCCTGTTGGATCCCTCTACGACGAGAATGTCCCCCTCCCCTCTCGGTTCCCGGCAATGTTACCACCTCCCCTATCGTCTCCCACTCCTAGAGACATCCCCTCCCCTCAATCTCTTCCTCCGACATCCCCCGGCCCCCTCTCTAGTCACACGCGAGACCCCTTGTGGCCAAACACTCCGTGGGATGTCCCCCCTCTCGGCTCCCTCTCCTCCTGCCAGGGTTCTTGATCAGTATTTTCTCGTTGATATACTCTTCCAACTATTTATTTCAGTGAACTAATATTTGTTATCTTGTAATGGATTTCATTCTCTAAAACTTTTTCAGGTACACATGATTACAGTAGAAAACACCCCAATGGTATATCGATTTTCCTAGGGAGCTCTCAATTCTCTTTTATTTTAATTTTTTTATATCCATTCCCACAAACATTGAAAATATCTTCCATACCACTCTCACCTATATTTCAATGACAGTAGGGACCGTACCTCATTTTATGTGTAGGGGGAGTTTCTCATAGTTTCACATGTGATGCACTTGGATTTTTTTATTATTATCACTTATTAATGAGACATTTTTTTAAAATAATAATAATGATTTAAACTTGAGAATCATTATGACCTTGTCATTCAAAATAAGTTAAGTGTTAAAGTACCAAGGACCATGTTTGACACCTAATTAGATTTTTTTAGAATTATTTCTAAGTTTATGGAATTAATTCAAATTCAAAATCATCGAAATAATGACTAATTGACTTATTACTTAGGATTTATCCCCTTTGTGATTTCCATTTTTTTGATTTTCACTAACCAAGACGACTCTTATACTTCAATTTCATACTCTTATTTGGGCATATTTCTTGATAGATGCTAGGGGCATGTAAACTGACTATAACTTTCACTGAGATCTTATCTTAGTGATGACTGAACAAGTATAAAACTAAAATGATTTAGGACTCCTTCATAAACAATTTTTCCCTAAGACCCACCTTCCATCTATCCATCATTCAACACTTATTTTCCATTAAAGGCCTATTATAATGAAGAAATTTCAATCCTATTTCATTTTATACCCTAATTATTGTACAATTCGTATAGATAACTTTGATTAAGTGTGGGCGGGACATTCAAAGATCATGGGATGCTTCCAATTTTAGAGATGTATGATATGCTCACCTGATTATGCGGTTGCAATACATTTACCATATGTTGTGTTTCATTCGTAATATCTTTCTTTTCAAAATACAAAAAGAAAAGAAAGGAAAATTGTTATGGTTTGTTTACTAATAAAGTAAAAAATAACAATTTTCCAGACTGATTAATCCCTAAAAGGATTATTTATGGTTCAGTGATGGATATGATATCTATCCTAAGAATATATTTTTACGTATAACACTTGTATACTATAATACCATGAAGTGTGAGTGTGAGGAAACATTGGAAGATAGAAAAGCCTTGGGGTTTTCCATGATATGGAATCATTTTTCTAAAACATCATGAGGGAACATTTCTAGAGTATGTTGGAGTCATGAAATAACCCCAAGTGTCTCCATGAGATAGCACAAATAACCCCAAGTGTCTCCATACATCGTATCATCCTCAATTGGGATGGCCACTCACCCAATCCTATCAAACCTATCCTAGTCTATCCTCCCAGTCACATAGTCTAGACCCATCTCTCAAGGATTATCCCATGCCTCGATGCACATATCATCATCAAACTAGACAAGGAGGACTATTCACCTTATGAATGTCCTAGTCACAAAAGCACACCATGTCGAACCCATCTACATTATATTCTCAATAATCCGGTCAAGAACCTCATCAAAATCATGTATTATAACCCATCCCCACTAACTGGGTTCCATCCTAAGCTAAATCACACCAGTCCTCTTGGTATTATAATTCCCATTTGTCCGACAATACCCAATACCCACACTATAATCTCATCCTTCATCTCATTAGTTTAACTCTTGAATCATTAAGTAGAGTAAAACCTTTCATAATACATTTTATATACTAAGATGGACCATACCACTCTAATAATCTACCAAGATTCTAATCCATCCTCATAAGTATTTCCTCATCAAATGCAAGATCTACAATTGCAACACCTATCACTACAAGGCCCAATCCTCTTAGGAATATTTTACTTGATCTAAATCCTCATCGTTAGTGACATCAATCACATTAAAGAGAATAAATGTCAAATGAACCCTACATTCCAAGAATTATTCATGTGGACAGGCCCCATGGCAACAAGCTATGAACTAAAACCATAAATAATAATGCCAAATACATGCATCATTTTTAAATGATTATATCAAGTGTAAACATAAAAACCAAGAATAATAAGACCTCATCCCTTGTATCGAACAAAACCAAACTAAGTTGAAACTCGGTCCAAATTGATTACATACCATTAATAGGAAGAGTAATTGTTAATTAATAGGAATGTATTATTTGATAATATCATTTTGAAACATTTATTTGTTTCCCCTTTGCTGGAAGGAACATGATTTGACCCATGGGGCACTGTGGTACTTATATGTTGGGCGGTGACAGGTATAGTCACAGGAGATCGGTATGTTTTAGTTTAGTTGTTATTTTATTTTCTTTATTGCATTGGTCACTTAGATCTTTAACTGCTTTCTATGGACATAGGGTAATTATATTCTGCGAAGGGGGCCAGAAGGAGTTCAGATTGATTCAGCCCACTGGCTTTGATCCGAGGTAAGATTTTATGGTTACTACTTGTCTCAAACCTCATGTATTTGGGACTTTAGTGTTTTGACTCTATATTATGTTTTCGGTAGGGCGTTGGACCGTTTTATGTTGGTTCAGGTGGATTTGGTTCTCTACTTCCAATCTAGGTAAGGCGTTAATTCCATTGGTTGGTTTTTCATTGGTTATGTAGCATTCTTCATGTGTTTTAATGTTCTTAATATCCTTTGTGTAGCGCGTTTATCCCCTCTCGTTGGTTTCGAGTCGCCAAGTCAAGGGAGAATTGCCTGCGTGTGCATAGGTAAGTAAGTATATGTATGTGGTTTCCCTCGTTACGTGTATAGTCACCCCTAGTAGTGATTATGCACATATGGGGCTTGGGGTTCCCATGTATATTTATATATATATATAAATGTATACGCATGTGAGTGGAGACTGATATATGCATATAAGCATATGTGCAAGGATCCCCTTGCACATTCTCATGGCCATGAAGGTGTGTGAATAAGGGCTAGGTGTCCTTGCATGTGTGTGAAGGTGCGTATAACCAGTGGAGGAGCATCAGATTTTAGTTATAAAGCTCCAAGAGATGAAGTGGATGGATTGGTTCCACCTTGAGCTAGAGTCCCTCTCGTAGCATCTTTAATTTAAGATTGATTTAAATTGAATTTATCTTCTTTCTTAATTCTTATTAATTATATTGAATTGCATATCTTGAATAAGTTTTCTTTAATATAATTATTTCATTTGATAAATAAAGTCATGTTTTTATAATAAAACCCCTCCAATGAAGGTGCACTGTCTGCAAAAACTCACAGTGAAAGTTTAGTGTATATGATTCTTTTCCATCGTTTCGTTTCCCTTTAGACGTTACGTCATTGTGCCTCTCACTACAACCTTATGACGATACCTTATTATAACATATTAAATAGTTTATTTTTTCTATCATGTCCGTTGTGACCTTATCATATGGAGAAACCCGTTTCGGGTGTTTGCCTTGCCTCTTGGCCACCCCTTTGGGTGTTTACTCGAGGCTATATATCTAAAAACACTGATGGTGTCATTGTTTAACACCTGTCAGGCTTATAGTGCTCCCCACCATAAGCTTCATCTTAACACTATTTGGGGGTGTTTTCCTGGCCTCGATGCACATCTAATTTTTTACATATACGAATTCTCCCATAAGATTTGTGTTGTATTCTGATATGTTAATACATACTCAAATTCTATTATTCTCAAGGTGACTAAAGTTTTATTATTAGAGTGCCAAGAAATGCATATACCATTGATAAGTAATACACCTGCACAATTTGACTATCAATCAGTAGTTTCAACAACCTAGTACCACTTTTAAAAACAACGAATATCAAATATATATCTTTATCATACCACAATCCCGAATCAAGAGTCTGTTTTTTATAACATAAGATCAGTTTCTATAATGTGAAGGACAACTACATAGGATTTATTTTGAATCCTAGCTGAATGATGCTGCCCCGAGGATGTCGCTCAACCTGGCAAAAACGCCGCGGTCACTCCGCGGTCACGTAGCGGTCACACCACGGTCACGCCACGGTAATGCCGTGATTTAGCCCTGATCTAGGACGACACCCCGCAATGGTTCACAGTCATGTCAGAATTCGATGTATGATACCTAGATAACGTTTTAGATACATTACCCACCCATAGTTAATGGGGAGGGAGGAAACGACCGGAATGTTACCCCACTTCCTCCTGCTCTCTTCGCTCCTGGCTATAAAATGTTTTCCCACAGATGTCGCTAGACTGGGCCAACACGACGCGGTCATGCCGCGGTCACGTCGCGGTCACGCCGTGGTCACGCTGCAGTCATGCCGCAGTAATGTTGTGATTTGGACCTACTTCAGGATGACACCCCGCGGCGGTTCGTAGTCCTTTCAGAATTCTATTTATGATACCTAGATAGTGTTTTAGATACATTACCCACATATAGTTAATGGGGAGGGAGGCGATGGCCGAAATGTTTCCCCGCTTCCTCCCGCTCTCTTCACTCCTGGCTGGAAGATGCTGCCCCGCAGATGTCGCTGGACTGGGCCAACACGATGTGGTCATGCCGCAGTCACGCTGCGGTCACACCGTGGTCACACCGCAGTCACGCCATGGTAATGCCGTGATTTGGCCCTGCTCCAGGACGACACCCCGCGGCGGTTCATAGTCCTGTTGGAATTCGATGTATTATACCTAGATAGAGTTTTAGATACATTACCCATCCATAGTTAATGGGGAGGGAGGCGACGACCGGAATGTTGCCCCGTTTCCTCCCGCTCCCTTCACTCCTGGCCGGAAGATGCTGTCCCGCATATGTCGCTGGACCGGGACAACACACCGTGGTCACTCCGCGGTCACGCCGTGATCTGGCCCTACTCCAGGACGACACCCTGTGGCGGTTCGTAGTCCTGTCGGAATTCGCAGTACTGGAAATAAAAGTTTTCCCAATGCTTTTTTCCCAACGGTTTGAACAAACCATTGGAAAAAATACCCTATGCCATTCATTGCCAATGGTTCATATGAACCGTTGGCATATAAGTTATAATAGCCAGTTTTCCCCAATGGTTCAAATGAACCGTTGGGATATATCTATCTAAAATCACCCCGCCATCAGGATACTTCTTCTATCCCTAAGCCGTACTTCTCTAAACCCTCAGCGCCAATCCCATACTCCTCCTGTACTCACCGCCGCTCCCTTACCGACCATACCTCGCCACCGCTCCCATACCAACCACCCCTCGCCACTCGCCGCTCGCCGATTGCCGCTCCCCGCTCCCCGATAATCCGCTCTCATGATTTTTTCAAAAATCTCGATGCAAACCCATAACCCTTCTCGTTTTACCCTAAACCATAGCCTGATGCACCCATATGGAAGATTTTTTCCAATATCTCGACATGAATCATACTTCCCAACCAACTCTCGACGCGAACCCTACTTCCCAACGTGACAGGTCTGGTTTTCCAATGCTCTATTCTTCCGCATTAAATGGGTACCTGTTATGATACCCATATGATTTTAGGTTGTGTTTGGAACCCTTATTCCCTACCTACTCTTGAGGGTTCTAACTCAACTTTCTAACCGGCCATCTTATCTTTGATTCATGTAATTTTTGTTCATTCACTTTAAATCAGTATGTATGCCTACATTTATTTTTGATTTTTTGGTTCCATTTCGATGCAATGTACTGTCTATTATGATCCCCTTATGAACAAAAGCAATATATCATTTTAGGTTGCAGTTTTGTTGTAATTTACCTATATAGAATCATTTTGATTGATATTGAAGAGGTCAAAATGAGGTGGGGAGGAGGGGGGATGTGCTGGAGGGGGGGATGGGCATGGGTGAGGTGAGGAAGAGGGGGGCTGGACGGGGGGTTGGAGGTGGCTGTGTAGGTGGGGGAGAGGGGGGGGGGATGTGCTGGGGCTGTGAAAAGATAAGATATGGCGGTGAAATAACATCCATGTTGATGGAAGCACCAATACATCAATGACTAGAAAAACCATCTCTGTGAGTGCCTCAACACATTACGATTTTAAAGACACTCTATCCTAAGTGCTCATTCAACTAGAGGGGTGTTTCACTCATCCAGATCTCCCATTAGATCACTAATCACATCTAAATATAGTAAAAAAAATGAGATAACTAGATCAAAACATAGTCCCAATGCCTAATCTATGATATCATATGTGTCTCCTCGTTGGACTAAATTCCGGACCAGAAACATCCTCAAACCTCATGACCAAATTCCAACCAAACATGGGATGATCTGGCCTTCAAACCACTGAAAAATAGCTGATCTAGAAGCATCGATCAACTCACTTAAAACAAATAACATACCCTTTACATGGTCCCTGGGATATTATCCTCTAAAAACAACCACTATTGGATCTCTTTGACCCACCTTAGTGCCAAACCAAAACACGGGGCTCCCATGATCCTCAATGTGACAATATAATGTTATTTCCAACTATAGCGTCCTCAGGTGCACCCAGAATCTTGGCTCAAGCCATTAAAAAAAACCTCAAATGGGAAAAAATCCATAGTAAGAACATAAAACCTATGAGGGGTACCTCTAGTACATCCAAATCACAAGATGTTTGGTCGGACAACGTAATGGAAGATGGTATAGAGGGGGGGGGGGGTGAATAGACCAGGTTAAAATTTTTAAACAAATAAATTAATTATCAAAGTTAATTATTAAACTTAATTTGAAGTGGAAAAAGTAAATAACATAGGGATGTTTTTATAGTAGTTCAGTAAAAAGTGGACCTACTCTACTCTTATACCTCTCTACTCGTCGAGAGATACATGTGCACTAAAAATGATTTTTAAAGGGGAATCATAACCCAATTAAAAAATCCTTTTCTAGTGGAGGGATAACCACGACACTGAATTTTGTGTGGGGAGTCACAAACCTTACAAACTGACTTTAGATACTGGGAGCCACAACCCAAACAGTCATGACTTTAGATAACGAGAGTCACAACCCTAAGATCCTGACTTTAGAATCTGGGTGTCACAACCCAAGGAAAAGAATAAAAAATAATGCTTTTGTGTGTAAAAGCATAAATAGAAAAAATAGAGTGCGTGTGAGAGATGTGAAGTAGTGTTACATACTCAGAACCAGATGAAAGAGAAGATAAAAATTAAAGCACATGTACAGGTTCTTGAGGTTTAGTTCATCATGTCTCGTCAATGAAATTGTAGTCGAAGTAGAATTAATTCAGCACTTGAGAGACCGAGTAGGTGGTGAAGCAGAGTGTCACAGGATGTTGCAAATGCACAAAAGATTCAAAGTTCACAACACTTTCTCTTTGTATTGTGTTGTATATTTTTTTCTATCAAGAGAGAAAAATATATATACAGAATAAAAAATATCTAGCAGGTGTAGAAACTCCACTTCCTTATGATATTCAAAACTAATTGAGTCAAGATCTCCCATAAATATCTCCATGAAAATAGCAGCACAGTTGCCTTTTTATTCCCGTAGAATAAATATCTAATAAATGAATTCAAAATATTTTGAATAAGTCTTCCAATAAAATCGCTAGAATAATAAATGCATTGAAAATTATTTAAACTAAGTCAAATCAGTTCCTGAAAACTAGCAGAAAATTCTAAAATTAAATTCAAAAATTTAAATTTAAACAATCTTGAAACGTCCAAATTTATTTGTAAAATATGTTGAAGAACGTTATTAATTTTTCACTCTCAATATAGCACCAAAAACATTAAAAAACTTTCATTAAGATCCTTATATTTAATGAGGATTTTACAAAAAAATCATTAAAAAATAATCCATATATTTGTAGAAAATCAATTTTTAAAAAATTGTATGAAATGAACAGTAACTTCAGAATGAACAGTAACTTCAAAGTGAATAGTAACTTCGGAGTGAACAGTAACTTTGGAGTGAACAATAACTTCTGAAATATTAATAACTTTAGAGTGAACAATAACTTTAGAGTAAACAGTAAAGTAACGTAGGGTATAAATATTAATGTTGGGTATGAACAGTAAAGTAACGTAGGGTATGAACAGTAAAGTAAGGTATGAACAGTAACGTAGGGTATTAACAGTAAACCATACATTCATAATATAAACAATGAATCATACTTTTGTGATAAAAATGAACCATACTTTTGAGATATAAATGAACCATACTTTTGAGATATAAATGAACCATACTTTTGAGATATAAATGAACCATACTTTTGAGATAAACAATGAACCTTACATTTGATAAAAAATGAACCATACTTTTGATAAAAAATGAACCACACTTTTGATAAAAAATGAACCTTACTTTTGATAAAAAATGAACCATAATTTTGATAAAAAATGAACCATACTTTTGAGATAAAAATGAACCATAATTTTGATAAAAAAATGAACCTTACTTTTGAAAAACAATAAACCATTCTTTTGAGATAAAAATGAACCTTAATTTTGATAAAAAATGAAACATTCTTTTGAGATAAAAATGAAACTTACTTTTGATAAAAAATGAACCATACTTTTGAGATAAAAATGAACCTTAATTTTTATAAAAAAAAGTGAACCTTACTTTTAACGAAATCTGGACAGAATGTTTTGACAAACTTCAACGAATTTTTAAGGGATTTTAACAGAAGATTCAAACTTTGGGAAAAACTAATGATTTGTAAAAAAATTTATTATATTTATAAAAAAAATAATCAATTAAAACCGATATCTACAATTCCTAAAATCATTAAAAAATAGAATCAAAACAATTCTGGAAAAATTACTTCTACAAAACAGAATATCATAAATTCATGTAATTAAAAGTCCATTCAAATGATATTTTTAGTCTTTGATATAAACTAATGAAATCAAGATAAATATTTTATATTTCCATAGAATCAAGTTTCATGAAAATCGGACAACTTTAGAAGTTACAGTGAAATAAATACATAAATGTTTTAAAATAGTGAAATGAATATTTTTAAAAACATAGTAGAAATTTCATTGAATTTTTTAAGAAATAGATAAGCATTTTCAAACTTCCTCATTAACTAATAAAATATAGATAAATATCTTATCTTTCCAATGTGATAAGAATCAAAAAAATCCAAATAATTTAAATTAAGATATCATAAAAATACATAATAAAATTAATCAAACAAAATCATATGAAATCAAATTAAAGGAAATATGCACCTGCACAAACACAAGACACACCAAGTGAAGAAATATCCCAAATTCCCCTAAATGGACTACAAATGATCATCGATAGACAACATCTCCAACTGATCATCTATCAACAACACACCCAATGGGGTATATAAAAGAAATTAATAACAAATGAATTATCAATGGTCCTCATGAAAATCATAAAAGTTTTACCTTACAAGGGCTCTATAGTACAAGATTGTCCACTCCACATGGGAATTATTAATTACAGCTATAGAAAACATTGGTCACTCTTTCAGTAACAAGCCCACTATTGTTTCCTCATGAGTCTCTTTGATGCATATAAAACACTGGTCACTCTTTCAGTAACAAGCCCAACCAGTCTTGACTTTAGATACTGGGAGTCACAACCCTAAGATCCTGACTTTAGAATTCGGGAGTCACAACCCGAGGAAAATAATAACAAATAATGATTTTGTGTGCAAAAGCATAAATAGAAAAAATAGTGTGTGTGTGAGAGATCGGAAGTAGTGTTACAGACTCAGAACCAGATGAAAGAGAAGATAAAAATTAAAGCACAGGTACTGGTTCTTGAGGATTAGTTCAGCACGTCTCGTCAATGAAACTGTAGTCGAAGTAGAATTAATTCAGCGCTTGAGAGACCGAGCAGGTGGTGAAGCAGAGTGTCACAAGACGTTGCAAATGCACAACAGATTCAAAGTTCATAGCACTTTCTCCTTGTATTGTGTTGTATATTTTTTCTGCAAGAGAGAACAATATATATAGAGAATAAAAATTATCTAGCAGGTTCAGCAACTACGCTTCCTTAGGATATTCAAATCTAATTTAGTCAAGAGCTCCCATAAATATCTATCTGTAAATAGCAGCACAGTTGCCTTTTTATTCCCGTAGAATAAATATTTAATAAAGGAATTCAAATTATTTTGAATAAGTCTTCTAATAAAATCTCTAGAATAATAAATGCATTGAAAATGATTTAAATGAAGTCAAATCAGTTTCTGAAAACTAGTAGCAAATTCTAAAATTAAATTCAAACATTTAAATTTAAACAATCTTGAAATGTCCAAATTTATTTGTAAAAGACATTGAAGAACGTTATTAATTTTTTTCTCTCAATATAGCACCAAAAACGTTAAAAAAACTTTCATTACTATACTTATATTTAATGAGGATTTTACAAAAAAAATTCGTTAAAAAATAATCCATATATTGCAAGAAACAAAATTCTTAAAAAATTGAACAAAATGAACAGTAACTTCGGAATGAACAGTAACTTCAAGGTGAAGAGTAACTTTGGAGTGAACAGTAACTTCAGAGTAAACAGTAACTTCGGAGTGAACAGTAACTTCAGAACAAATAATAACTTCAGAGAAAACAATAACTTCCGATCAAACAGTAAAGTAACGTAGGGTATAAATAGTAACATAGGGTATGAATAGTAAAGTAACGTAGGGTATGAATAGTAAAGTACGTTATGAACAGTAACGTAGGGTATGAACAGTAAACCATATTTTCGTAAGATAAACAATGAACCATACTTTTGCGATAAAAATGAACCATACTTTTGAGATATAAATGAACCATACTTTTGATATATAAATGAACCATACTTTTGAGATAAAAAATGAACCTTAATTTTGATAAAAAATGAATCATACTTTTGATAAAAAAATTCACCATACTTTTGAGAAAAAATGAACCTTACTTTTGATAAAAAATCAACCATACTTTTGATAAAAAATGAACCATACTTTTGAGATAAAAATGAACCTTACTTTTGAAAAAAAATGAACCATACTTTTGAGATAAAAAACCTTACATTTGATAAAAAATGAACCATAATTTTGAGATAAAAATGAACCTTACTTTTGATAAAAAATGAACCATACTTTTGAGAAAAAAATAAACCTTACTTTTGATAAAAAAATGGACCTTAATTTTGAATGAAATCTGGACCGAAGGTTTTGACAAATTTCAACGAATTTTTAAGGGCTCTTAACAGCAGATTCAGAATTAGTCAAAACTAATGATTTGTAGAAAAACATATTATCTTGCGAATAAAAAAAGAATCAATTAAAACCGACATCTACAGTTTGTGAAATCATTAAGAAACAGAAGCAAAACAATTTTGGAAAAACTGCTACTACAAAAAAGAATATCATAACTTCATGTAATTAAAAGTCCATTCAAACGTTATTTCTAGACTTTGATGTAAACTAATGAAATCAAGATAAATATTTTATATTTCCATATAATCATTATTCATGAAAATCGGAAAACTTTAGAAGTTTCAGTAAAATAAATACATAAATGTTTTAAAATAGTGAAATGAAGAGTTTTAAAAACATAGTAGAAATTTCATTGAATTTTTTGAGAAATTGATAAGTATTTTCAAACTTCCTCATAAACTAATAAAATATAGATAAATATGATATCTTTACAATTTAATAAGAATAAAAAAAATCCAAATAATTTAAATTAATATATCATCAAAATACAAAATAAAAGTAATCAAACAAAATCATATGAAATCAAATTAAAGGAAATATGCACATGCACAGACAATCTCCCCATTTTTGTTTGATTACAAAACAAAAACATTTAAACCATAAAAGAATTTTTAAAATGATTAAAAAAAATATTTCTCACCAAAACCTCTCCGCCTTTTTGTAAATAAACAAAAAGTGAAAACATGCTCCCCCTAAACAAATTCCAAATAGAATTTAAGATTCCAACATACTAAGAGAAAATTTAATTTTCTCAAACTGAGCAGAGTCTAAAGGCTTTGTAAAAATATCTGCAAGCTGATTTTCATAAGGAATAAATTCTAAAACAATATCACCATTATTCACATGATATCGAATGAAATGAAATCTAAGATCAATATGTTTTGTTCTAGAATGTTGTAAGGGGTCTTTAGAAATAGAAATTGCAGAAGTATTATAACAATAAATAGGAAATTTATCAAGATAAAAATCAAAATCACATAATGTTTTCCTAATCCATAAACTTTGAGCACAACAACTAGCAGTAGAGATATACTCAGCTTCTGCAGTATATAAAGAAACAGATAATTGTTTCTTAGATAACCAAGAAATTGAACATTTTTCCGAAAAATGACACATAGCTGATGTGCTTTTTCGGTCAATTCTACAGCCTCCAAAATCAGAATCAGAATAAGATGTGAAATCAAAACAGTTATATTTTGGATAAAATAAAACAGAATCAACAGTTCCTTTAACATACTTAATTATTCTTTTAACAGCTTTAATATGACTTTCTTTAGGATCAGCTTGAAATCTTGCACATAAACAAACACTAAAAATGATATCAGGTCTAGATACAGTTAAATATAGCAAGCTACCTGTCATACCTCTATAAACTGTTAAATCAACTGATTTACCAGATGCATCACTATCTAATTTTCAATTAGTACCCATAGAGGTTTTCATGGATTTAGAGGATTCAAGACCAAATCGTTTAACTAAATCTTTAGCATACTTAGATTGATTAAGAAAAATTCCATCTTTCCTTTGAAAAATTTGAAGTCCAAGAAAGAACTTCAATTCTCCCATTAAACTCATGTCAAATTCAGAAGACATAAATAAAAAAAAATCATTACAAATTATTTCACTAGATGATCCAAAAACGATATCATCAACATAGATCTGAACAATTAAAATATCATCAGAAGATCTTTTAATAAAAAGAGTGGGATCAACATTTCCTTTATTGAAACCATTTTTAATAAAAATAAAGATAGTATTTCATACCGTGTATGAGGTGCTTGTTTGAGACTGTATAAAGTTTTAGATAATTTAAAAACATGGTTGGGAAATTTTTCATTTTTGAAACCAGGGGGTTGAGAAACATAAACTTCTTCAGTAATAAAACCATTTAAGAAAGAACTTTTTACATCCATTTGATATAATTTAAAGCCTTGAAAACACACAAAGGCCATCAAAATTGTAATTGCCTCTAACCTGGAAACATGTGAAATTGAATCTTAAAAGTCTATACCTTATTGTTGAGATTATCCTTGGGCAACAAGTCTGGCTTTGTTTTTGACAATCTGTCCAGATTCATCCAGCTTGTTTCTAAAGATCCACTTAGTTCCAATTACCTGCTTATATTTAGGAAATTATACTAAAGTCCAAACAAAATTTCTAAGAAACTGATTTAATTCATATTACATAGCAACAATCCAGTTCGCATCTTTTAAAGAATCATTAATATTAACAAGAATAAAATCAGAAATAAAAGCAGAATTGGCACAATAATTTAAAAGAGAATTTTTTGTTTTGACACCAGAATCAACATTGCCAATTATATTTTCAACAGGATGATCTATATGAATCTTCCTTGATCTTGGATTAGGTTGAGGAGTATGCTCCACCTCAATTAATTCATTCTTATCTTGAGGAATATCTTCAACATAATTAAAATCTCTAAACTCATCATCAAAAATTTTAGAATCAGAATTTATTTTAACATTATTTGCATCAAACATAACATGAACAGATTCTTCAATAACCACCATTCTTTTATTACAAACTCTATAAGTTTTACTGTTATTAAAATAACCAAGAAAAATACCTTCATTACTTTTAGCATAAAACTTATCTAAATTATCCTTTTAATTTAAAATAAAAACTTTGCATCCAAAAACTCTAAAATAACCAACTTTAGGCTTTTTATTTTTGAATAATTCATAAGGATTTTTCTATAGAAAAGGTCTAATAAGAATTATATTTGAAATATAACACGTAGCAAAAATAGCCTTAGCCCAAAAATATTTAGGCAAATTATATTCACATAACATAGTTCAAGCCATTTCAATAAGAGTTCTATTTTTCCGTTCTACAACACCATTTTGTTGTGGTGTTATAGGAGCAGAGAAATTATGAAAATATCCATTATTTTCACAGAATTCTTCAAAATCTAAATTATGAAATTCACCTTCTTTATCACTACGAATAGAAATAATCATACTGCCTTTTTCATTTTGAAATAATTTAGATAAAGTAGTGAATTTAGATAAAGTATCATTTTTATGAGCTAGAAAATATACCCAGTAAATCTACTATAATCATCAATAATAACTAAAGTGTATTTCTTTCCAACAAGGCTAGAAATTTTTGTTGGACCAAATAAATCAAGATGTACTAACTGTAAAGTATTAATATTACTTATCTGATTGATAAGTCTAAAGGAAATTTTGTGTTGCTTCCCTTTCATGCAGGCATCACAAACATGAAGTTGTTCTTTCTTCAAAGAAGGAAGCGGTAAAACATTCTCAAGCTTTGAGATCTTATGTAACATTATGAAATTAATATGACCTAAACGCTGGTTCCAATGGATGCAGTCATTCAATACAACAATCAAACACATTACATGTTGAATAGTTAGTTCAGTAAAATCAATAGTATAAATATTATCTTTTCGATTAGCATAAAATAAAAAAGAATCATCTTTAAAAACTAAACATTTATCATTTTGAAATTTTACTTCCATTCTATCATCACATAATTGTTATATACTAATTAAATTATGTATTAAAACTTCAACATATAAAACATTAGAAATAAATGTAGAATTTGAAATACCAACTTTACCAAAACCTTTTATTTTTCCTTTGGAATTGTCTCCAAAAGTAACAGTGCCTCCATAACATGTGTTATATGAGGTAAAATTTGATGGGTCTCCGGTCATATGCCTAGAGCATCCACTTTCCATGTACCATATGTGGTTCTTGAGACATCCAAGACATTATTCTTACAAAAATAAATTAATTGAAAATTTTGGTACCCAAAGCTACTTTGGGTCCAATAGGATTAGTAATAAAATTTTTAGGTACCCATATAGAATTTAAACATGTATTGTAAGGTACTCTCGATAACAAGGATTTAGAAATATTAGTTTTTGTAAATCCCAAAGATTGTTTAAATCTATGTGAATAGTCATTGGTATAATTGTAATAACCTAAGATTTTATAAGATATATTATTTTTAATTTTATTCATATCTTTTGTTGTACGATACACCAAGATTATCTTGCACTATACGCAACACCGTATTAGCTTGCAGTATACACAACATTATTCTTGGATCATGTTACACACAATTTCAAGTTTGTTTGATAGTTGTTATTCTACGCAACATTGAGTGTGTATGTATGTATATATATATATATATATTCAATTTATTTATGAAATATGGTTGTATTTTTTTATACACAACAACAAAGTAGTCTTTCACTACACGCAACCCTGATTTGGCTTTCATTACATGCAATCACGACCTTCTCGATAGCGTGTGTTGTACACAATACCGGGTTTCACTAAACAACTATATATGGTTATAATATTATCATGAACTAGCTGTTATGAATAGTATTAACTATGTTTTGAATTTTATAACATTATTATTCATCTTAAACATTTTCTATAACATGGTATGAGAACAAAATAAAATTTTCAGGTAAAATAAATATTTTTTAAAAAAATGCAGTTTTGCCGCCTTTTGATGGCGCAACCACTTTAAATCTATTTTTTGACATGTTTATAAGTTCAATTTTAAAAAATAAAATTATTCTTTGGAATCAGGATATAAAATTTTACCTTGGATAAATTTTTCATATTATTCTAATAAATTTCATATTTTAATGAATAGTAAAAACACGCTATATTTTAATTAAAAACAACTTTTTTCATCGTAATAACTTATGTGGTTAAATTATAATATTTAATGGTTTTAAAGTATAAATAGAATATATTTTTACCATTTAATATAATCTATGTCATTATCATTGATTTTACATTGAAATCATAGGATAAATAAATTCAATCTTTTGCAATGTTTTAAACAAAAACCCATTTTCGTTCGACAACGAGATTAATTTTAATTTAATTTCTGAAACTTCTGTGTATTGAATTTGGAAAAATAGATTCCATATTTGGAATCAGTGGGTCCAAATTATATTAATAGACTACTTTTTATTTTTGGGCTTTATGAATAGTAACAACGGTAAATTTTATTTACCATAGTAAAAGGTAAATTGGGTAATTAAGGGTAAATATAATGTTATAAAATTATCCTAATACTTGTCTTAATATAATTGGATGATTATATTTCGTCCTATGTCATATTTGGGTTGAAATGGAATCCATTAGAACCCACTTGGAGGTGCTTAAGAGATTTAGTTTATTTGATTTAAAGGAAAGTGAAATATGTCTCACTCAACTTTAATAATTAAAGTATTTTTAATATAAGTTGATACAGAATATAAATTCGGTTTTAAATACTCATATAAAAGATAAAATGTTTTTATTTATCATGGTAATTTATTTGTAATTTTTAAGAGTTATTTAATTACATTATTATCTTATACATTAATGATGTAGAAATTATTTATTTAGTGAAAAATCAATAATAGAGTTTTTATTGAAATAGTAATACATATCCAAAGGCCCAAATGTCACGAACCAAATCTGGTCTCCGCCAAAATCGACACCAAACCCAGCCCATGACAAGGCCCGAAGGGCGTTCCCGATCCCCACGGGCTGGCACAAGTGCCCGAGAATCATATAATGATAATTGGGAACGATTTACCCGATTTTATAAACATTAAACAACAAATAAACTCAATAAAACAAATCTGAATTTTTCAACTAAAACCATCTTTTACAAAATTTCAGAACTGAATTACATAAGTTAAAACTACATTTAAAGACCATTACAAAGGTAAAAAAACAAATAAGGACAGCCCAAGAACCCTTTTGTCAAGGGGCACCACCCTTATGCAATCTCCACAAGACTTCACTACCAAGGACCTGCTAGAAACCCGAACCACTGGAACAAAAAAACTGTACCCAACCTGCGACAACAAAAATAACCAAGTCTACTTACACCCAAGGGTGTAAGTAGGGTGTTATAAAAATCCCAATAGGATACCACCACTAATATATTTCATGTGATAAACATTTAATGGCGAAAAGCATGCAAGTTTTCAAAGACATGAGATGCAAGTTAAAATTTCTAAAAGATGCAACATTAAATAAAAAAAGTTTTTAGGTGGTCTAATTTAAAGAATAAAAACATTTAAAATAAATACCATAGCTACTGAATTTTCCAGCCTCTCATACCGTATACCAACGGTAATAACAATGTATCCAGTGAGCACAAGCAATGGGAAATAACCCCTAGGCACTAGCTAGCTGTGGGTCCTAGGTACCTCGTATCTCGGTGAGAGTAACCATCACAAATATCCATTCTCGTGCACGAGCCACTAGTAGGGAACATACCCATAACCTAGTGGTCCCCAATAATCATCATCATAGTTTAGTTAGAGTTGTAAGCGTCAATATTGCTAAGTGAAACTGAGGCAAAACCTCACAGATTCACTAGCATACTAGTACACGTCCACCCACCTAGATACCCGGGTTTTCCCTTTGTGCTCAAACAAGTTCAACAAGTCAAGATATATAATTTTCACATGAAAATATCATTTCCATATCAAAAATTCACCAAACATCCCACATGTATACCACACATGTCACAAAAGTACACTTTTCATTCAAATTGATTTTAAAATCCAACTCATACAAAAATAGCCCACAACACTCTTCACATTACATGGACACTTCCAAAAATCCTTTAAACCATTTTTATAAACCATACCAAGACTTTATAACTCACATAACAGCCCACTCAAATAACATATAATACCACTTTCATCAACAAAATTCAATTTTCACAACACACTCACACAAAACAGCTCACAACCATGTTTTGCAGCTCTCTTCCCATTTTCTAAAACATTTCTGCACTTTATAAAACATTCTAATAAAAATATTTGAAATCTTAAATAACCACCATACCTTTAAAAAACTCATATTAGGTGATCACACCCCCCAAACAGTACATATACACTCTTTTATCCACTTTGTTTAACCAAACAAAATATTCACAATTTTCAAAAAAACAACTCAAGGGGTGTAACTATGTCTTGCACACAAAACCCATTTAAAAACCCCCATTTAAGACCAAAACCATACCAATTCCTATCAAAAGTAGAATTGACAGTCCTAGATACATTTATAAAAACACATTCAAGTGTTATAAAATAACCTTGAATAATACCACAAAAGATAAAAATGAAAACACACATTTTCGTAAAATGACCTCAAGAAGTATAACAATGTTTTACAAATCAAACCTATTCAAAAACCTTCTTTTTAAAACCACATGACATTATTAAATTACCAAACCATAATTGGCAGGCCAAACAAGATTTAATGAACCAATTTCATAAGTTATAAACCACACCCAAATAAAACCCCATGAGTTACACATGAAAACACCCAATTTCATGTTAAAAAGCGACTATAAAATTTAACACATAACCAAATCAATCATAAAAAGTTTTCACACCCCACCCAACATATGAGGAATATGAAAAATAGTTAAATACAGCAAGCTAACTCATCACTAATTGTTTACACATGGAACCACCTACCTTTTGAGTCAAAACCCTTGAATCTTGGTGAGAAACCTCAATCGCACCTCCGCCGCACCACAAGGATGTGAAAACAAACCCTAAACCCTAATATTTCACCAAAAATACCCCAAATAAAACCCTAGGTATGAACCCTAATATCTGGACACTCTATAAATTTATGAAAGTGGGTGGAAACCCTAAAGAGAAGGAAGGAATTGAAGAGAGAAACACATACCCAAAATAATCTTGAAGAAAACGACTCAAAATCCACCAGAATCTGAATTTCAAAACATCCAACAATTCATGGGATGTTCGAATAAGGATTATGATATCATATAGGAACTGTAATGGGGGAATAATAGTAAGAATTGAGAGAGTTATGATGTAAATAACTTACCTCCTCAAATCTGCCCGATTTTTGAAACCCTTGGAATATCAGCACTCCATCACAATGCAAACGAGCTCCAAAGAGGGGGAAAATGAATGGGAGCGCGGCTGGCCTCCTTAGGGTCTAGGGGGAGGTGGAATAACCGAAAAATTCATTATAATGGATAAGATGTTAAAAATTTAAAAAAACAATTTAAAACTGGAAAATGGGCTTTCGGGTTGGCCCAATTCTCAAATAAAAACCCAAATCCCCCATGATTATGGATTTATAAAGGCTCCAAATTTAAATGTGGTGTTAATATATCATGGGAGGACATTTAGGAGTTGGAATTACTGAAAAATATAAAAAAATGAAAAAGTTATAAAAGAAACAAAAATTTATTTTTAAATCTGGAATTGGGCTCACAGTTTGGCCCAATTCTTGAAAACTCACATATTCTCCATAAAACCTTTAGAAACCCCCCAAAAAAGCATGAATGGAAAATAAATTAAAAATAACTTTAAAATAAGTTATGTATGTGACAATTCTCCCCACCTTGAAAACTTTCCGCCCTGGAAAGTCACAACATGGTTAAAGCAACAACCAAACCCCACTGAGAAACCAATAGGTACTCTCTTGCAAGGTTTCACCCCCAAAGGCCAAAACACCTCCAGTGATCAATTAAGGAAGGATTAATCTCACAACCATAACATACACTACTTTCGTGAAAGGATCAATAACATTTATACTTTATCCCAAAATAAAACTCTTCAAACACTATCTGAACAAGACTCAAGCAATTCACCCAAACGAACAACCACTTTGAACAAGGTTACACTTACCTTACTTTAACTAAACCATTGGGAACTCTCTAGTCCCAACGTTTAGTCAAGGAAGATGTTATTAGCTAGATATCTCCAAACGAGACTATCTACACCAAGCCAAAACCATAGATAAATCTATGTTACTGGTATGGGGGGACACTAATATGCTCCCCACTATAAGAGACAACCAATATTTTTTTCGAGAAAGAATCAGGACACTAATAGGGGGAGGCCTGAACGGACTGCCTGGTACCAAGGGTAGACTTCCATTCGAAATTTTCTAAGGAACATACATGATAATCATAGTGGTTCTCACCACCATATGAACCAACCATCTTAATCGACCAGCACATGTCGGCACAGAAAGACCCAAAAATTTCAAGATTTGGGAAGGTCGCACGGTTAGTCTGCACAGTTTTTGAAACCGTGAACTAACTGTGCTGATCAATCTTCCTGCATGGCTTCTAGGCACACAGTCTCTCTTAATCGTTCACAAACCATGTGCTCAGCATGTCTATCCAAATTTCCAACCATTCTCCAAAGACTCAATGGAAACCAAAGGGGGAGGTAATGACATTAGGCGATGACATGGGTACAAGGCCCACCACCTCTTTCCACCGAACGAGAACAACAGAGGGAATATGATAACACCATAGGTTTAAACACTTCCTATCTTTCACACCGAGGATTTGAAATTTTTCAAGGGTTTAAATGACCCTGTGATCTCCCCTGACTACGAGCCAGCTTCTCTCCGAGACCTATGGTTGGAGCTCAAATTATTGAAGCATCTTCGGCCTCGCAGTTAGTCTTCGGAAACCCACTAAATGAGAATTATTCTTTCGATGCCACTAACAACTACACCACAACCCAAGATATGTTTTCCAGATATAACAAATTCTATACTCACTTTACCCTATCCCAATATTTCACTGAAACAAGGGCTAAGAAGATGCACACACATCACACCTTGTTTCTTCAGGTGAGAAACAACAGAAGTAAAGAACACCTACACTCAACTTCCTCTAAAATGGAATATTTTGATGTTTTTTCCAAGGGAGACATTCACCCAACACAACAGGGACTCTCGGAGGATTTCACGAATTTCACCTATATGGTCAATCGAGCACATGACATCATAAGGCATCACCGAACATGGCCATTGTGACTGATATAAACAATGCATGGAGAGGGACATTATACAACATCCCCAAACAACAAACAATTCTATAAAGTGGACACAATATCCTATCGTGACCATATTTCTCACACTGGTGGTTTAACATGAACTCATGCTTCAAAGAAACTTTGAAGAACCCCAAAGGCCCTCTTAGACACCATCAAGACACTCATCCAAAATAACGACCCTAGACCACATCCACCTTCGACGAATTAGGAAACATAAGAAACTATGGTCTCTTTCACCCATCCACAAGCACTCTCCCATTACAAGAGGATCTAAAAATCAAAGAAAGGAATGGGTGTAGACTCAATCTAAAAATCTAAAGAAAAAAATATTCCTTATATTGATCAACTGGAGGGTCTTCAAACGGCGAAACAATCCGGGTTGCACTTCAGTTGTGCACTAACCTTTAATGGGGGTGTACCTTATCCAATGATTGAACCCAAGGACCCAACCAAGATGGTCCATTAGTCAAGATATAACACAAACCATATCTAAACACATGAAGGGAACCATCATAAATGTGTCCCAAAACATTTTTCAAAAGAGACCACTAACTGTCCCTATAACACAACTTACTGACCAAACCCAAACCCAAAACACAGTTCAAACAGGAGGGGTTCTTGGACTCAAAAAATCCCACAACATCAACATTTTCCAAAAATACATAATATAAACCATTCCAAACAATTCATCAAGTCTTCATGTTTCTCTTTAAAAACATTTCTTTGAAAACAAATGGTTCAGCAGTTAGCGCATCCACCAATGGTACCCCATGGGCCTTACACATGCATGTTTCAGTTCCACACCGGGCACCCTCCTCATATCCATCTCGACACTCATCGAGTCATGTAATCAACCATCCATCTTCCCATATAACCCCATGCATGTGGTTGCTCACAAAAATACCAAAGGTTAAAACAAATTTTTTTTCCACGTTTCAAAACCAAAACGGTCAACCAACACATCATTTTTTCTCAAAACCGCTAACCACGAGATCAAAATCCCAACTCACATCTTAATTTTTTTTTCAGAAAGTCACAACCATTTAGAAAATAACTCACTTTCAAGATATTCACATCAATTTCAAAACATCTCATCCCATTAAAACACACTCTGATTGTTTAGAAAACTCTATTGGAAACACTTTTCAAAACCAACTTCAATATAGTTTCTGCTTTCAAAGAGGTGTAAGCACACCATTTTATATTTCAAAACAATTCTGAAAATTCAGTTCTGCCATTTCATAAACCCAACCATTCCCTCTTTATTTGAAAATCATTTCATAAAAACTTTATGCTTCTTAAAACCAAGTCACCTTAAAACCAAAATGCCAAGATTTCAAAACTAAAGAACACCAGACAATGCGAGAGGAAACTAGTTTCAGTGGGTGACTTGGAAATATGGTTGGCGGCCATATTCCAATCACTTCACTGTCATAGAAAGTGTTCTAGGGAATATCCCCGGCTCCACATGGCTTGCCAGACCCTGCGATCTCATTGAGACCATTAACCCAACTCTCTTTTCATTTCGCCTAATCATCATCAAACCAAGAAAACCCAAAGACATAGACAAATACCAACTTCCCCTGGCGACTTGAATCCTGAAATGAGGTGTGGTGATCAAGCACACTACCCATAACCAGAATTCCATGTCCCAACAATCATAACTCTAGTCTATCCTGACTATTTCCCAAATAACATGACTCAAATGGAGCGAACCTGCCTCTGATACCATTTTGTCACGAACCAAATCTGGTCGCTGCCAAAATCGACACCAAACCCAGCCCGTGACAAGGCCCGAAGGGCGTTCCCGATCCCCACGGGCTGGCAAAAGTGCCCGGGTATCATATAATGATAATTGGGAACGATTTACCCGATTTTATAAACATTAAACAACAAAAAAACTCAATAAAACAAATATGGATTTTTCAACTAAAACCATCTTTTACAAAATTTCAGAACTGAATTACATAAGTTAAAACTACATTTAAAGACCGTTACAAAGGTAAAAAAACAAATAAGGACAGCCCAAGAACCCTTTTGTCAAGGGGCACCACCCTTATGCTATCTCCACAAGACTTCACTACCAAGGACCTGCTAGAAACCCGAACCACTGGAACAAAAAAACTGTACCCAACCAGCGACAACAAAAATAACCAAGTCAACTTAAACCCAAGGGTGTAAGTAGAGTGTGAGACAAAGCCCAATAGGATACCACCACTAATAGATTCCATGTGATAAACATTTAATGGCGAAAAGCATGCAAGTTTTCAGAGACATGAGATGCAAGTTAAAATTTCTAAAGGATGCAACATTAAATAAAAACAGTTTTTAGGTGGGATAATTTAATGAATAAAAACATTTAAAATAAATACCATAGCTACTGAATTTTCCAGCCTCTCATACCATATACCGACAGTAATAACAAAGTATCCAGTGAGCACAAGCAATGGGAAATAACCCCTAGGCACTAGCTAGTTGTGGGTCCTAGGTACCTCGTATCTCGGTGAGAGTAACCATCACAAATATCCATTCTCATGCACGAGCCACTAGTAGGGAACATACCCATAACCTAGTGGTCCCCAATAATCATCATCATAGTTTAGTTAGAGTTGTAAGCGTCAATCTTGCTAAGTGAAACTGAGGCCAAACCTCACAGATTCACTAGCATACTAGTGCACGTCCACCCACCTAGATACCCGGGTTTTCCCTTTGTGCTCAAACAAGTTCAACAAGTCAAGATATATACTTTTCACATGAAAATATCATTTCCATATCAAAAATTCACCAAAAGGCCCACATGTATACCACACATGTCACAAAAGTACACTTTTCATTCAAATTGATTTTAAAATCTAACTCAAACAAAAATAGCCCACAACACTCTTCACATTACATGGACACTTCCAAAAATCCTTTAAACCATTTTTATAAACCATACCAAGACATTATAACTCACATAACAGCCCACTCAAATAACATATAATACCACTTTCATCAACAAAATTCAATTTTCACAACACACTCACACAAAACAGCTCACAACCATGTTTTGCAGCTCTCTTCCCATTTTCTAAAACATTTCTGCACATTATAAAACATTCTAATAAAAATATTTGAAATCTTAAATAACCACCATACCTTTAAAAAACTCATATTAGGTGATCACACCCCCAAACAGTACATATACACTCTTTTATCCACATTTTTTAACCAAACAAAATATTCACAATTTTCAAAAAAACAACTCAAGGGGTGTAACTATGTCTTGCACACAAAACCCATTTAAAAACCCCCATTTAAGACCAAAACCATACCAATTCCTATCAAAAGTAGAATTGGCAGTCCTAGATATATTTATAAAAACACATTCAAGTGTTATAAAATAACCTTGAATAATACAACAAAAGATACAAATGAAAACACACATTTTCGTAAAATGACCTCAAGAAGTATAACAATGTTTTACACATCAAACCTATTCAAAACCCTTCTTTTTAGAACCACATGACATTATTAAATTACCAAACCAGAATTGTCAGGCCAAACAAGATTTAATGAACCAATTTCATAAGTTATAAACCACACCCAAATAAAACCCCATGAGTTACACATGAAAACACCCAATTTCATGTTAAAAAGCGACTATAAAATTTAACACATAACCAAATCAATCATAAACAGTTTTCACACCCCACCCAACATATGAGGAATATGAAAAATAGTTAAATACAGCAAGCTAACTCATCACTAATTGTTTACACATGGAACCACCTACCTTTTGAGTCAAAACCCTTGAATCTTGGTGAGAAACCTCAACCGCACCTCCGCCGCACCACAAGGATGTGAAAACAAACCCTAAACCCTAATATTTCACCAAAAATACCCCAAATAAAACCCTAGGTATGAACCCTAATATCTGGACACTCTATAAATTTATGAAAGTGGGAGGAAACCCTAAAGAGAAGGAAGGAATTGAAGAGAGAAACACATACCCAAAATAATCTTGAAGAAAACGACTCAAAATCCACCAGAATCTGAATTTGAAAACATCCAACAATTCATGGGATGTTCGAATAGGGATTATGAGATCATATAGGAACTGTAATGGGGGAATAATAGTAAGAATTGAGAGAGTTATGATGTAAATAACTTACCTCCTCAAATCTGCCCGATTTTTGAAACCCTAAGAATATCAGCACTCCATCGCAATGCAAACGACCTCCAAAGAGGGGGAAAATGAATGGGAGCGCGGCTGGGCTCCTTAGGGTCGAGGGGGAGGTGGAATCACCGAAAAATTCATTATAATGAATAAGATATTAAAAAATTAAAAAAACAATTTAAAACTGGAAAATGGGCTTTCGGGTTGGCCCAATTCTCAAATAAAAACCCAAATCCCCCATGATTATGGATTTATAAAGGCTCCAAATTTAAATTTGGTATTAATATATCATGGGAGGACATTTAGGAGTTGAAATTACTGAAAAATATAAAAAAATGAAAAATTTATAAAAGAAACAAAAATTTATTTTTAAATCTGGAATTGAGCTCACAGTTTGGCCCAATTCTTGAAAACTCACATATTCTCCATAAAACCTTTAGAAACCCCCAAAACAAAGCATGAATGGAAAATAAATTAAAAATAACTTTAAAATAAGTTATTTATGTGACACCAAAAATCTCCACAAAACTTATTAGTAGTGTATATATAAACCCTAATAATTCACTGGCCGAATTTTTGACCATTTTGATCCTTATTATGGCGATTATGACACTTATAATGTTTTATTTTAAATGATTCCAAAGTTTTCACCTTCATAATTTAATAAAGATATCAATTTACATGTTGTTATTTTAAGATGATAAATTCGAGTAAAATTATTATTATAAAATATTTGATATTTATATTCATCAAAGGATTTTATTTTTAATTTTTATGCAACAAATAAGTATATTAAATAATTATACAAAAATGTTGTACTGATTATTTTATTAAGACATATACCAAATAAATGGTTTTAAAAATATTAAAATAAATAATATATGAACTATTTAATGTGATACAAGAATTTTATAGACAAATTTGACTTGTTAGGAATCTATTAAATATTTTAGTTCGAATCTATCCTCTGTTTAGATTTTATTTAAATTCCAATAAATGAATAGTGTCAAAATTGACACTATTGTTTTTTTATAGAAATAACATATTATTAAATTATTTAATAATCCCAGAAAAATATTTAAAAATTATAAATTGAAATTTATATAGTCTAAAATGTCATAAAGTATCCAATTATGGAAAATTAACAACAAATAAGTGATTATTTATAACCATTTAAAATTTAGAATTTTATTACCACAAATAAACTTAAATAGATTAAATAAGGATAAATCAAAATGATATGGTTTTAAATAAGATCAAAACATGTCTAAATATTATTGGTTGATGAGATTACAACCCTATCTCATCTAATATTCGAATTGAGTCATTTTGGATTTTTTTATGTGGGTTTTGAATTTATATTAAACTAATATTTTTGAGGATTCCAAAGGTGCCCCTCTCCTCCTTTATAAAAGGGAACCTCATCCCTCTCTTCCTCACACCATTTTGAGCCTTGAATCTTGGCCATACTATGCCTATTTCACTTCCCCACTTCCCTATAAACCTTATAGAGGTACTTATCTTCTCAAAAGACCAACCCTAGTGCCCTAAGAAGAAGTTTAAAGGAGGTGCGTTGAAGAAGAGGTAATCTCTTCTACCGATTATTTCAAGCTTATTTCTTCTTCAACTTATTCTTCTTTAGTTGTTTCATTATAAAGTAATAAAATTAGTATCTATAATATACTGATATATTATTATAAATATTAAACAACCCCATTTCACCTTCTATCCATCCTACGGAAAACAAAATCACCGCGCGTGCGTACGTACGGAATACCGTCTCCACGCCGTGGTGTAATATGTTTTTCCAACACCACCTTACTTGGATGGGTATAATGTTGTAAAGAATAACTATAAATAGTTATTATAACATCATAATGATTATGATATATTGTATCATCCACTCCAATTCAATTCAATAATTATGGGAAAGATATAATTGCTCGTGCATACGTATGGACTACCGTCTCCACGACCCGATGAGATTCATTCTCAATGATTAACCATTCATGAATGATTATAAAGTATATATAATAAGTAATCATGAAATATATGACATAATAATGATACTGTATTTATGTATATATATATATGTATGTCATCCAATTAATTCCATTCAATTCAATGAGGAAAAGAAAACAACGTTCATGCATACGTACGGCCTACCGTCTCTATGAACGGTGTATTTCTTTCCATTTATCAATGTATTATATATATATATGTATATTATGAATATATATTATATATAAATCATGTTTTATATTTTTTAATTAATTAATCATGATCTATGTAATCATATGAATAATTACAAGTCAAAACACGGACGACAAATGAAACGATTTTACCCAAAACGCTCTTTAACATGGAATTTACAAAAGAACGGGTAATATAAAGTCATAAGTGAACCATATATGATATCATAACAATGAATATGATTCTGTAATAAGTCAATGAAATTATTTAAATCATTATACAAAAGGTTCAGATACGTATGAAGCATATCGGACCTAAGGTATGAGATAACTTTTCCAATCTCGTTTTTTTATCCGAGATTGCTTATACATAAGTATTTACTGAGGTTATATTTATCATCCATGTCCAAATTTTCTAAAAATGGTTTCACATATGTTTAAAGTCTTTTTTAACCATTTTTTACTTTTACTACATGTTATGTAAGGAATCTTTCTTTTACGAGGCACTTTTTGACTTTTCCGACAAAAGTACGAGGATAATGTAATTTTTAACTTATACGGCATGAATGGATTTTTACGGTTTTATAAAGACATTTTTTCATGAAGATTCCTCCAAAAGATCTCATGACTATTTTCAACAAAATAATTTTCTTTTAAAATTGAATGACATTTTGTGAAAAGAAAATGAATTTAAAAAAAGAAAGGATATTTTCCTCAAGAATTCATTTCAAGTGTTTTATCAAAACCATTTTACATCTAAGATGACATTATTTCATATGTGTATGTTTCAAGTATAATGTCTCTATGATATAAATGGTTTTAATTTTATTGTTATGAAATGATATCCATTTCTTTTATATGGATTATGTGAAAATGGGATTATGTTTATGAAACCCATTTTATTCTTTGGGTTATGATGAATGATTTATGTTTATGTTGTGGCACAAGTAAAAATGATTCGATTATGAGATGGGTGGGACCTATATCTCCCACTAATTAATTGGGTAAATATTTATATCTCATGAGATAGACATGGCTGGAACGTTAAGTTAATCCGGTTCAGTGTTACAGGACTGAAATGAGGAGTGAACTCGATTCAGAAAGGGACTTTGTCCACTAACATGGTCTTGGCAACAATGACTTGGCTACTATAGAAATCATGACATGTGCTGAATGGTTGCCACAATTACATGTTTTAATCCCATGCTATTTTATCCTGCTTAATGTTTCTTTATGATCTATGCCTTATGTACTTTCATGTTTTATTTCAGTGCTCAAGCTTTTGATGTTTAAACATTATGTTCATCTTTTTAAGTTAAAATGTATATGATTTGTTTTATTTTACCCATGCTTACACTTACTGAGCATTTGAGCTCACCCTTAATATGTTTTCTTTTCCCCAGGATATAAAGAAAGGTTTTAGGTAAGAAAACAAAAGGGGAATATCTTTATGAGAGATTTTGAAGATCTTTCACCACGATTAGAAGATTACGATCCAAATTTCCAAATACACTAAAATATTACGGTCCTTGTGTGTTTGTTTTTTGTTATGTATTAAATATTCCGCAAAAGTAATATAATTTCCATTTATGTCAAGATTTGGGCCTCTATAGTTGGTATCAGAGAAAAGTTTTAGTCAACCTTTGGAAAATAGGATGCGAAAACGTTAGTGAGATCCCTAGAGATATTTCTAAGGTATTTCTAGGGATTTCCCTAAGGATAAGTATATGTATAGGATATAGTCCCAGAAATATGGTAACGATATTAGAATTTAACCTAAGATGTTTGATATTGAGGGTACTCCCCCTTTACTATGTTGTTTTCCCTAGCATGATTTTTTACTCTCACACTATTCCTTTTGGGTTTTAGAAAATGGCTGGAAACAGGAAGATTCATGATAATAGAGGATATGATGGACAATGGAATGATATTATTCATGATCAACCAAATGAAACGAGATTTAGAAGTCCAAACATCATTATTATGCCTAATCAGCAATCTCATAATATTATCAATAATCTCAACTTTGGTAAGTTTCCCGACTCAGATAATAATAGAAAGACGGAGTTTCATGATGACCGTAGAGGAATGAAAGTTCAATTTCCCTCATTTAAATCATTTGGGAAGAGGAATTGGGGATATTGTTTCAAATGAACTGGAAGATGCTTTGGGTGTGGAAAAGAAGGACACAAAGCTAGTAAGTGCAAAGGAAAAGGTTCAGTTAACACCATGGACAAGGATAATGGTATTGCTACGACATCAACAATGAATATATGTTTTAAATGTGGAATGTATGAGCATTATGCAAACCAATTCCCTAAGGGAAAATATCATGAAGAGAATAATCATGGTCATATAAGTAGTATTTATGTGGATGATGATGAAGAGACTACAAATGAAATATGAGATGAAAGAAATGATGAAGCTCAGTCAGTGGTTTAAGAAATTAGTGGAATGATTGTATGTTTATAAAGAATAATGTATGGTACTATGGAATAAAGAATCATCTAAGGATTGTTACACTATTTTTTTTCCTAAAGTATTTGAAAGTATATGTTGAATGGTACTGGTAACCATAGAAGGTTATTCAGATATTTTTGGAAAGTAGATGATATGCACATAATGAGGGGATAAGAAGATAATGAGATGTTTTATTGTATTCATGATTTCATGACTGATATAAGGACTAAGTGATATTATGGTTTGATTATATAATTTTTTTTGGGAATTTGGTATGTGGAAAGAGTTACCTTTTGACAGTATTCATGTTTTCACTAAGGTCCTATGGTAATTTATGTTTCAAGAGAATATATGACTAAGGTATCCATGTGTTTGAATAGCAACCAACAAGATATATCTTATGATATATGTGAGATAAATGCTTGTATTCACATTCTTGGTAGATAACCTTTCTAGTAATTGTTTTTTTATACTCTTAGCTTGGACCGAAGTATTTTAGATAAGCCTACAGATTGGAATGGATTATGTTGTACATAAGTTAGTATTGTATAAGGATAGAACTTTTTTCGATATTATTGATGGGATGTTATAGTAATGTAGTTTTAGAAAAAAGACAACCTGCAGGACGGGCGACAACCCATCGCGTAGGACAAGGATGTGGGAATCGATCCCACAACCAAAGTGCAACTGGCCTTTATCGCCTACCACTAGCCTACAGGAAGTACTTGGTTAGTAGAAACTAGTTTTATTTTATTAATAGGTATGATATATGAAGTATATGTTCATTTTTGGAACCATATACGATTAATCTAACCATAAGATAGACTTATAACTTTTGCTAACCTTTTGTTTAAAATAGATGGAATGACCCATCATTCTATCACATGATCTACTAACACATCTCTAATAACAAATTCAACTTCATTTCTTTAAGGGATGAAGTGGAAATTGTTCAATTCATGAACAGTAGTGAGATTGTACCAAAATTATGTAAGTATTTCTTTTAATTCATCAACTTTAGGGAAATGATCTTGAAAACCAAAAATGTTGTCATCGGGCCCTTATATCCGATGAATCAGATGGTACCTTAGATCATCACAAATCTATGGCTTTATGATTGTTGGATTTTTTATATCCATGTTTTCTACCACTCTCTATCAGAACACGATGGTTAGATTTCTCTTCCATATCCATATTTTCACCTATGTTCTCCTTTGTGGAAACCCAGCGATTAGTTTATTTGGGTAACCGTTACGTTTCATACTTTAGTTTTTAAAGATAAGTTTTGGTATTCCTTTTTACGATGCGGGTTTCAATTAAAAAAACTTTCAAGTAGAAAACCATTTATAACCCCGATGAATTTCGAGGGTGAAATTCATTTTAACGGGGGTAGAATGTAATAACCTGAGATTTTATAAGATATATTCTTTTTAATTTCATTAATATCTTCTGTTGTACGATACACTAATATTATCTTATGCTATACGCAACATCGTATTATCTTGCAGTATATGCAACATTATTCTTGGATCATGTTACACACAATTTCATGTTTGTTTGATAGTTGTTATTTCTGCGCAACATTGAGTGTGTATGTATATATATATATATATATTCAATGTATAAATGAAATCTGGTTGTATTTTGTTATACACAACAACAAAGGAGTCTTGCACTACACGCAACCCTGATTTGGCTTTCATTACACGCAATCATGACCTTCCTCGATAGCATGTGTTGTACACAATACCAAGTTTCACTAAACAACGATATATGGTTATAATATTATCACGAACTAGCCGTTATGAATAGTATTAACTACGTTTTGAATTTTACAACATTATTATTCATCTTACACATTTTCTATAACATGGTATGAGAACAAAATAAAATTTTCGGGTAAAATAAATATTTTTCAAAAAATGCAGTTTTGCAGCCTTTTGATGGTGCACCCACTTTAAATCTAGTTTTTTACATGTTTATAAGTTCAATTTTACAAAATAAAATTATTATTTTGAATCAGGATATAAAATTTTACCTGGGATAAATTTTTCATATTATTCTGATAACTTGCATATTTTAATGAATAGTAAAAACATGCTATATTTTAATTAAAAAAAAAAAATTCATCGTAATAAATTATGTGGATAAATTATAATATTTAATGGTTTTAATGTATAAATAGAATATATTTTTACCATTTAATATAATTTATGTCATTATCATTGATTTTACATTGAATTCGTAGGATAAATATATTCAATCTTTTGCAATGTTTTAAACAAAAACACGTTTTCTTTCGACAACGGGATTAATTTTAATTTAATTTCTGAAACTTTTGTGTATTGAATTTGGAAAAATGGATTCCATATTTAGAATAATTGGGTCCAAATTATATTAATAGACTAATTTTTATTTTTGGGCTTTATGAATAGTAACAACTATAAATTTTATTTACCATAATAAAAGGTAAATTGGGTAATTAAGGGTAAATATAATATTATAAAATTATCCTAATACATTTCTTAATACAATTGGATGATTATATTTCGTTCTAAGTCATATTTGGGTCGAAATGTAATCCATTAGAACCCACATGGAGGTGATTAAGACCTTTAGTTTATTTTATTTAAAGGAAAGTGAAATATGTCTCACTCAACTTTAATAATTAAAGTATTTTTAATATAAGTTTATACAGAATATAAATTCGGTTATAAATACTCATTTGAAAGATAAATTTTTTTTCTTTATCATGGTAATTTATTTGTAATTTTTAAGAGTTATTTAATTATCTTATTATCTTATACATTAATGATGCATAAATTATTTATTTAGTAAAAAATCAATAATATAGTTTTTATTGAAATATTAATACATATCAAAAGGCCCAAAAATCTGCAAAAAACTTATAATTAGTGTATATATAAACCCTAATCATCCACTGGCCGAATTTTTGACCATTTGGATCCTTATTATGGCGATTATGACACTTATAATATTTTATTTTAAATGATTCTAAAGTTGTCACCTTCATAATTTAATAAAGATAACAATTTACATGTAGTTATTTTAAGATGATAAATTCAAGAAAAATTATTATTATAAAGTATTTGATATTTATATTCATCAAAAAATTTTATTTTTAATTTTTATTCAACAAATAAGTATATTAAATAAGTATACAAAAATGCTATACTAATTATTTTATTAAGAGATATATCAAATCAATGGTTTTAAAAATATTAAAATAAATACTATAAAATATTTTATATGCTCTATTAATTTTCTAGGAAAACTTGACATGTTAGGAATCTATTAATTATTTTAGTTCGAATATATCCTCTGTGTAGATTTTATTTAAATTCAAATAAATGAATAGTGTCAAAATTGACACTATTGTTATTTTATAAAAAAAACATATTATTAAATTTTTTAAAAATCAAAAATATATTTAAAAATTATAAATTGAAATTTATATAGTCTAAAATGTCATAAAATATCCAATTATGGAAAATTAACAACACATAAGTGATTATTTATAACCATTTAAAATTTATAATTTTATTACCACAAATAAACTTAAATAGATTAAATAAGGATAAATCAAAATTATAAGGTTTAAAATAAGTTCAAAATATGTCTAAATTTTATTGGTTGATGATATTAAAACCCTATATCATCTAATCTTCGAATTGAGTCATTTTTGGAGGTTTTTATGTGGGGTTTGAATTTATATTAAACTAATATTTTTGAGGATTCCAAAGGTGCCCCTCTCCTCCCTTATAAAAGGGAATCTCCTCCCTCTCTTCCTCACACCATTTTGAGCCTTGATGCTCGGACAACCTCTACCCATTTCACTTCCCCACTTCCCTATAAAACTTATAGAGGTACTTTGCTTCTCAAAATACCAACCCTAGTGTCCTAAGAAGAAGTTTAAAGGAGGTGCGTTGAAGAAGAGGTAATCTCTTCTACCGATTATTTCAAGCTTATTTTTTCTTCAACTTCTTCTTCTTTAGTTGTTTCATTATAAAGTAATAACATAAGTATCACTAATATAATTATTTGTTATTATAAATATTAAACAACCCCATTTCACATTCTATCCATCCTACGGAAAAAGAAATCACCGCATGTGCGTACGTATGGAATACCTTCTCCACGCCAAGGTGTAATCTGTTTTTCCAACACCACCTTACTTGGATGGGTATAATGGTGTAAAGAATAACTATACATAGTTATTATAACATCATACTGATTCTGATATATTGTATCATCCACTACAATTCAATTCAATAATTATGGGAACGATATCATCACTCGTGCGTACGTACGGACTACCGTCTCCACGACGCGATGGGATTCATTCTCAATGATTAACCATTCATGAATGATTATAAAGTATATATAATAAGTAATCATGAAATATATGACATAATAATGATACTGGATTTATGTATATATATATGTATATCATCCAATTAGTTCCATTCAATTCAATGAGGAAAAGAAAACAACGTTCATGCGTACGTACGACCCACCGTCTCCACAAACAGTGTATTTATTTCCATTTATAGATCTATTATATATATGTATATTATGAATATATATTATATATAAATCATGTTTTATATTCTGGAATTAAGTAATCATGATCTATGTAATCATATGAATAATTACAAGTCAAAACACGGACGACAAATGAAATGATTTTACCCAAAACGCTCTTTAACATGGAATTTACAAATGAACGGGTAATATAAAGTCATAAGTGAACCATATATGATATCATAACAATGAATATGTTTCTATAATAAGTCAATGACATTATTTAAATCATTATAAAGGATGTTTAGATACATAGGAATCATATCAGACCTAAGGTAAGGGATAACTTTTCCAATATCGTTTTTTATCCGAGATTGCTTATACGTAAGTATTTACTGGGGTTATATTTATCATCCATATACAAATTTTCTAAAAATGGTTTCATGTATGTTTAAAGTCCTTTTTAACCATTTTTTACTTTTACTACATGGTATGTAAGGAATCTTTCTTTTACGAGGCACTTTTTGACTTTTCCGACATAAGTACGAGGATAATGTTATTTTTAACTTATACGACATGAATGAATTTTTACGGTTTTATAAAGCCTTATTTTCATGAAGCTTCCTCCAAAAGATTTCATGACTGTTTTCAACAAAATCATTATCTTTTTAAATTTAATGACATTTTGTGAAAAGAAAATGATTTTAAGAAAAGAAAGGATATTTTCCTCAAGAATTCATTTCAAGTGTTTTATCAAAACCATTTTCCATATAAGATGACATTATTTCATATGTGTATGTTTCAAGTATAATGTCTCTATGATATACATGGTTTAAATTTTCTTGTTATGAAATGATATCCATTTCTTTTATATGGATTATGTGATGATGGGATGATGTTTATGAAACCCATTTTATTCTTTGGGTTATGATGAATGATTTATGTTTATATTGTTGCACAAGTAAGAATGATTGCATTATGAGATGGGTGGGACCTATATATCCCTCCAATGCATTGAGTAAAGATTTATATCTCATGAGATAGACATGGCTGGAATGGTAAGTTAATCCGGTTCAGTGTTACAGGACTAAAACGAGGAGTGAACTCGATTCAGAAAGGGACTTCGTCCACTAAGATGGTCTTGGAAGCAATGCCCTGGCTACTATCGATATCATGACATGTGATGAATGGTTTCCACAATTACATGTTTTACTCCCAGGCTATTTTATCCTGCTTAATGTTTCTTTTTGATCTATGCCTTACGTACTTCCATGTTTTATTTCATTGCTCAAGATTTTGATGTTTAAACATTATGTTCATGTTTTTAAGTTCAAATGTATATGATTTGTTTTATTTTATACATGCTTACACTTACTGAGAATTTGAAATCACCCTTTATATGTTTTCTTTTCCCCAAGATATAAATAAAGGTTTTAGGTAAGAAAACAAAAGGGGAAGATCTTTATGGGAGATGTTGAAGATCTTTCACCATGATTAGAATATTACGTTCCAAGTTTCCAAAAACACTAAACTATTATGGTCCTTGTGTGTCTGTTTTTGTTATGTATTAAGTATTCCACAAAAGTAATGTAATGTCCATGTACGTCATGCTCCGGGTCTCTACTATAATGACCATTCATGCCACATTTAAAACAAGTAACAATTGAAGTACAACCATTTTTTCTTTTAACAAAATAGGTTTTATACATTTGAGGTAATCTTTTTTCATAACCAAAACCATATTTATTTTTATCAGTTTTAGTCAAAGACATCATCTCATGATATTTTTCACAACCTTGAATAAAATTAGATAAATTTTTTTTACGACATTCAACGTCCTTTTTCAATTTCTCATTCAGATCTTGATCAGTTTTCAAATTATCATAAACTGTTGAATGAGAAGCAGAAGCAGTGTTTGTTAACCTTTTATTTTCTTGAAAAATTAATTTATGTTCAGAAATAAGTTTTTCATCATGTTATTTAAGTTTATAATATAAATCAGCAGCTTTGAAAATATCTTTTCTTAATCTTTCAATTTCATTATTTAATTCAAAACATTGGGGTTATCAGATTCATATTCAGAATCAGAACATTCAAAATAATAACTAGAATTACAAACCATATCCAGTGATTCCATGAAACAAAAGTTAAAATATTCTTTGTCATTTCTAGATATTTCACTAGAATCAGATTCTTTAGTACAAACCCAGCTGGTTGTCAATTCCTTTCTATCCTTATTTTTGAATTTGGCTTTATTCTTTAGTTTAGGGAAATCAGGTTTGATATGACCTTTCTTACTACACTCATAACAAGTTACATCTGAAGCATTATTATTTGTATCACCTTTCTTATCTCCCTTATATTTTTCTTTTTGAGGATTTCTACTAAACTAGTTTTTGAAACCATTATTTTTCATTCTTTTGTAGACTCCAGTTACAATCTGAGCCATGTATTACTTTTCAATATCCTGTATATCAGAATCAGATGAATTATTAGACATAACATTTATAGACTTAAAAGATACACCTTTTCATTTTGTTGTCTCCTCATCAGTTATGTTCTTCAGTTCCAGTTCATATTGGAGTAGTGAGCCAATCAGTTCATCAAGTGTGTACTCTTTGAAGTTCTTGATTTCATCAATGGAAACCTTCTTTGCATGCCATTTCTTTGGTAATGATTGTAGGAATCTTTCAACAAGTATAGGATTTTCCAGAGATTCTCCAAGTGAATTCATTCCATTAACAATTCTTGTAAATCTATGGAAAATTTGATTTAGAGTTTCATCTTCACCCATCTTGAAGTCTTGATACTCAGCACGAATCATTCCAAGTTTGGTTTGGATAAATTTGTCAGAGCCAAGGTGAGTAACTAGCAAAATATTCTAAATCTCATGAGCTGTCTTGCATGAAGAAACATGACTAAAACCACTTCTGTTAATAGCACAATATAAAATATTAACGACTTTGTAATTTAAGACATATCTAGTAGCTTCAATTCCTGTAAGAGTATCTGGATCAGATTCAGGTAGTGTGTATTATTTTTACATGATAGACAAGTGCTCAAGACACAACTGTTTGAGGTATGCCTCCATTCGAGATATCTAATATCCATAATCATTTCCATCAAAATGTGGTGGCTTATGAGGAATCCAAACATCATTTGGGTTCAATCCTGCCATCTTATAAGATCGATATCCTTAGACTGTGAGGTGTAGAAATAGGTTATCACAATAAAATATGAAACAAGACTCAAACAAATTGGTTGGATAAATTCTTTAAGGAATAACCTACAGGCCGATATTTTGTGTAATGAAATATAAAGATAGAGAAAAACTATTCTTAATAAGGTTACCCTCTGATACCAATTATTAGGTCGGACAACGTAATGGCAGATGGTCTAGAGGGGGGGGGGGTGAATAGACCAGATTAAATATTTTAAACAAATAAATTAATTATCAAAGTTAATTATTAAATATAATTTGTAGCGGAAAAAGTAAATAACACAAGGATTTTTTTTAGTTCGGTCCAAAGTGGTCCTACTCTACTCTTATACCTCTCTACTCAGTGAGAGATACGTGTGCACTAAAAATGATTTTCAAAGGGTAATCATAACCCAATTACAAAATCCTTTTCTAGTGGAGGGATAACCACGACACTGACTTTTGTGTGGGGAGTCACAACCCTTACAACCTGACTTTAGATACTGGGAGTCACAACCCAAACAGTCATGACTTTAGATACCGAGAGTTACAACCCTAAGATCCTGACTTTAGAATCTAGGTGTCACAACCTGAGGAAAAGAATAACAAATAATGATTTTGTGTGAAAAAGCATAAATAGAAAAAATAGAGTGCGTGTGAGAGATGGGAAGTAGTGTTATAGACTCAGAACTAGATGACAGAGAAGATAAAAATTAAAGCACATGTACTGGTTCTTGAGGTTTAGTTCAGCACGTCTTGTCAATGAAATTTTAGTCGAAGAATAATTAATTTATCACTTAAGAGACCGAGTGGGTGGTGAAGCAGAGTGTCACATAATGTTGCAAATGCACAGCAGATTCAAAGTTCACAACACTTTCTCTTTGTATTGTGTTGTATATTTTTTTTCTAGTAAGAGAGAATAATATATATAGAGAATAAAAAATATCTAGCAGGTGCAGCAACTCCACTTCCTTAGGATATTCAAAACTAATTGAGTCAAGAGCTCCCATAAATATCTCCAGGAAAATAGCAGCACAGTTGCCTTTTTATTCCCGTAGAATAAATATCTAATAAAGGAATTCAAAATATTTTGAATAAGTCTTCCAATAAAATCTCTAGAATAATAAATGCATTGAAAATTATTTAAACGAAGTAAAATCAGTTCTTGAAAACTAGCAGCAAATTCTGAAATTAAATTCAAACATTTAAATTTAAACAATCTTGAAACGTCCAAATTTATTTGTAAAATATTCTGAAGAACGTTATTAATTTTTATCTCTCAATATAGCACCAAAAACATTAAAAAAACTTTCATTAGGATCCTTATATTTAATGAGGATTTTACAAAAAAATAGTTAAAAAATAATCCATATATTTGTAGAAAATCAATTTTTAATAAATTGTACGAAATGAACAGTAACTTCAGAATGAACAGTAACTTCGAAGTGAAGAGTAACATTGGAGTGAACAGTAACTTTGGAGTGAATAGTAACTTCAGAACGAATAATAACATTAGAGTGAAGTATAACTTCAGAGTAAATAGTAAAGTAACGTAGGGTATAAATAGTAACGTTGGGTATGAACAGTACAGTAACGTATGGTATGAACAGTAAAGTAAGGTATGAACAGTAACATAGGGTATGAACAGTAAACCATACTTTCATAAGATAAACAATGAACCATACTTTTGTGATAAAAATGAACCATACTTTTGAGATATAAATGAACCATACTTTTGAGATATAAATGAACCATACTTTTGAGATAAAAAATGAACCTTACTTTTGATAAAAAATGAACCATACTTTTGATAAAAAATGAACCATACTTTTGATAAAAAATGAACATTACTTTTGATAAAAAATGAAACATAATTTTGATAAAAAATGAACCATACTTTTGAGATAAAAATGAACCATACTTTTGAGATAAAAATGAACCTTAATTTTGATAAAAAAATGAAACATACTTTTGAGATAAAAATGAAACTTACTTTTGATAAAAAATGAACCATACTTTTTAGATAAAATTGAACCTTACTTTTGATAAAAAAAGTGAACCTTACTTTTAAAGAAATCTGGACAGAATGTTTTGACAAACTTCAATGAATTTTTAAGGGATCTTAACAGAAGATTAAGACTTTGGTTAAAACTAATGATTTGTAGAAAAATTTATTATATTTCTAAAAAGAATAATCAATTTAAACTGATATCTACAATTCCCAAAATCATTAAAAAATAGAATCAAAACAATTCTGGAAAAACTACTACTACAAAACAGAATATAATAACTTCATGTAATTAAAAGTCCACTCAAAAGATATTTTTAGACTTTGATGTAAACTAATGAAATCAAGATAAATATTTTATATTTCCATAGAATCAAGTTTCATGAAAATTGGACAACTGTAGAAGTTGAAATAAAATAAATACATAAATTTTTTAAAACAGTGAAATGAAGAGTTTTAAAAACATAGTAGAAATTTCATTGAATTTTTTAATAAATAGATAATCATTTTCAAACTTTCTCATTAACTAATAAACTATAGATAAATATATTATCTTTCCAGTGTGATAAGAATCACAAAAATACAAATATTTTAAATTAAGATATCATCAAAATACATAATAAAATTAATCAGACAAAATCATATGAAATCAAATTAAAGTAAATATACACATGTACAAACACAAGACACACCAATTACAAAAATATCCCAAATGCCCATAAATGGACTCCAACTGATCATCGATCAACAACGTATCCAACTGATCATCTATCAACAATTCACCCAATGGGGTATATAAAAGAAATGAATAACCAATGAATTATCAATGGTCCTCATGAAAATCATAAAAGTTTTACCTTACAAGGGCTTTATAGTACAAGATTGACCACTCTACATGGGAATTATTAATTAACAGCTATAGAAAACACTGGTCACTCTTTTAGTAATAAGCCCACTATTTTATCCTCACAAGTCCCTTTGACGCATATAAATATCATAAGGAAATCTGACCATAACTTCTATCCCACAACATCATCCCATCCTAATGGTTCCAATAGTTCCAATCCTAAAAAAAGGAGGTAATCCTCAACTATTCTAACCTTGAGAAATAAGTACCAACATGTCAGGGTAAAACAAGATCTCTTCATATATACTAATTGATTATAATTTTCAGGATCTATATGAAAGAACATTGAACAAAACTAGCTTAGATTTCACAATCCATTCCAACTAATGATCTCATAACCCTCAAACATGATTCTCATCTCACAACCCAACCTACTAGAGTATTCTAAATCCAATCCTTGAATAAATCCTGATAAAGAATTATTTTAGTCCAAAACATCATAAAGAACACATTTAAACACAAAAATTATTCCACCATGGAAATTTATATGAAAAACTGATCAAAAGTGAATAATCATAAGTTAAATTCTAACTCTAGGGTTAAAATAGGGTAAACACAACAAGGAGAAAAATGTACCCAACCTGTACTTTAGGTACACGATATGTAACCCAATATGTCCCCTCATTCCTTGTGACATAGACTGATCAGTGTGTACTTTTCCAAAGTACACATCATGCGTTCCGATATTTGATGTTTACCCCCACCTGGGTACATTCACATACAAGGCCCCACTTATTATGAAAAATTCACTAATACATGGAATGTATCACCCCATACACAATATTTACCCCACATATGGTTCCCATGTATGTACCTATCCATATATCCCCCCCACACAAGGTCTACCCTCGCACAATGCCTATCCATGTACCTTGCACTAGATATAGCTTTATACCCTACATGATCATCTTCCACTAGCACACCCCGAGTCACCACCACATGGTGTGTAACCCACCCCCTTGTATAAATCTTTTAGTTCCCAAAACCCATCTTTCCCAAGTACAAAGAACACATGATGTGTGTTCTCAAAACTACACATCATGTACATGAGTTATCCCAAACTAAACCCCCTGAAAATATCCCAAAAACACCTAATTTCTCCAAAGTATCCATAGATTGAATCCTGAATGGGTCACCAAAAACCCAAAATATATGATTAAAATGTAAAATAAACTACTCTATGGGAATTTGTGGGGGAGGCGGGGGTGCTTGGCTGGGGTGAGGTGGGGAGGAGGGGGGCTGTGTAGGGGGTTTGGTGGGGAGGGGATGGGCTGGGAAGGGGGTGGGGGTGGGGCGTAGGCTGGGCAGGGGGAGGGGGGTTGTGTAGGTGTTGGGGTGGCTATGTAGGTGGGGGGGCTGGGCAGATGGGGGAGGGGGGCTAGGAAAGGGGGTTGTGCAGGTGGGGGTGGTGGTTGTGCAGGTGGGGGAGGGGGGCTGGGCAGGTGGGGGAGGGGTGGGATGTGCAAGGGGTTATGCTAGGAAGGGGGAGGGGGGCTGGGCAGAGGGGCTGTACAGGTGGGGTGATGGCTGTGCAGGTGGGGTTGTGGGGGGGGGGGGGGTGGGGAGGTGGGGGAAGGGGTGGGATGTGCAGAGGGTTAGGCTAGTCTAGGCAGGGGGAGGGGGGCTAGGCAGGGGGGCTGTGCAGGTGGGGTGGTGGCTATGCAGCTGGGGTAGTGGGGGGGGGGCAGGTGGATTAGTATGGAGATGAACTTGAGTTACTTGAACCCAATTAGTGAACTGCAGAATGATTTCGTAGGACCCGAGTATATCAGATAAGGCACATTCATGGAAGAATCTATAATTCTATGCATTTCCCTGCTTAGACTATTAATGTTGTAGAAACCATGGAAGAACCATTTAGTGAGTCTAGTAGGAGAAGGAAAATCTCCATGCATAATCCAACCAGGTACAATTACTATGGAATGTAATAATGTTATCTCCATCATAGATCAAGATTAATATGTCATTATGTTGTGAAACATCTTGTACTTGTATTTAATGATAAATGTTATCAATTTTTGAAAATATTACATTGACTATGATTTTTTATTTAATATCATTCCAATGTTGACACATTCTCATATGTGATATGATGATGACAATATAGAACCTTCTACATAGATACTACAGCTTTGTCTCCAATGCAAGAAATGTCCATAAGTCTAATTCATGCTTGGGGATCAATTTGGAGACCTCATTTAGAAATCATAATTTATAGTAATTCAGTAGGATCAAAACATCATTGACTTTTTTGGAAGGCCTCTTTAAACTTTTCTGACCACTCAAACATAACTACATTCTCAGTAATCCTAGTCATAGGCACTTCTAAAGGGTCAAAGATTTAAATGAACCATATGTAAAACCCGAATAAACAAAGGAAACCCAAAATATCAAACATGTTTCGTATGCCTTATCCTGACACCACAACCTTTACATTCTTTGGGTCCACATAAATTCCCACATTATAGATTACGTGCCTAAGAAAACAAACTTTATGGAAGCATAAGTGACACTTTGAGATCTTATAAAACATATAATGTGGTAAAAGTGTATAAAAAAATCTATAGGTGTCTAATGTGTATATCAATGGTCGGTGAGTATATAAGGATATCATCAATAATCACCACAATGAATGAGTTGAGATATGTATGGAATATCTCATTCATGATATCCATGAACACCATTGGATTAATTTTGAACATGAAAGGAAAGTAAAGATATGTATGAAAGATGCCTTAATAATTTTCACACAATTTGTAATACGAAATCATATATATACATTCATTCAACTAATCAATTCACGTCCTTAAAAAAGTTCAACATATCTCATTACTGCTAAGTAAAAAATGGGAAGGACCAATATTTTCCCTCATGTACCTCTTTATTACCTCTACAAAAGTAGTAATTTACCGCTGTCAAAATAGTAAATTATCTTCACACATGTCTTTTCTAGCCCAATGTATTTATATTTATCCACTAATTTTACCCTTATCAAAGACCTAGACTAATAATTCTCACTCAATATATCTCATCACTCAACTCCCATCATCTTCCATACTACTAAAGGTAGTGTCTCATACAACTATATATCACATACCAACATTCTCACTCAACAAACATCCATGTTAATACATTATGATCAATGTAAATCCATTTTCTGAAATAATAACATATTAACCATGGTAGGTCTAATATCACATTCCAAACGCTCCATTATCACTCATAGTTGGGTTCATCTAGAACCTTATCACTCAAGGTGAGTCCATTATATTGACCACTACCTTATCAATCATGGTAGGGTAAGATATCATGTTATAATATGATATCTTCATTATCACTCAAGTAAGGGTACTTCAAGAACCTTATCACTCAAGGTGTTGTCATTCCTTATTATAAATCACTGTAATTGTTATAATTTCTCACACAACATGTGTATGAAATAACAACAAGGGAATTTGGTCTATATCATAGCTCACCAGATAGGTACAAGGTTCTAGTCACTCGGGACCTATTCCCCTACCATATCAATCATGTTAGTGTTAGATATCATGTATATAATATGATAGCATCATTATCACTCAAGTAAGGGTCCTTCCAACACCTAATCACTCAAGGTGTTGTCATTCCTTAAGATATTTCACTATACTTGTTAGAATTTGTTACACAACATGTGTATGAAATAACAAGGGCATTTGGTCCATATCATAGCTCACCATCTAGTGTACCACCATGAGGACCATGATCGAATGTGATAAATGGTTAATTTTTATGATTCTCCCTATGGATCATCATTCAAATTTCAATGGATACAAAAATCATCTATGGAAGGTATATACTAAAATACATGTAGTAATCTACTATATTATCATGGAGGATTATCTGAATGTTTGCATTATAGACTGGGGATAGAATATTACCTTGTATTAATATCCTATTAGAATATGATATAAAATTTCCAAAGTGAGCCCAACAGATGATGTAAATGATTCAAAACCACTGAAAAACACCATGTTTGATGTCATCATAGCATATCGCCTTGAAAATTAGGCATGTGATATCTCTCATTAATCAAGTAAATATCTATCCACATAGAATCTATGTGTCATAGAAGCCTGACCAATATCACTCTCTTAAACACAAACCAATACCATGATAAATGAAAAAATATAACTAAATATCATGAAATTATAGAAGTCATTGCCCCATAGTATATGATTCCCCCTTCATTATACTCTAGGAACAAAAGGGTTATAATGGTCATAGTGTAAATATCCTTCTAGGTTAGTGTATTGAATGATTAAATTCATCAAAAAAATATCAAATTTATCCTGGAGTAATCAAAACGAATGACCCATATCCAATAGATTAGGATTGAGGCAGTAGATTCTTCATATATGAGTTATAAATGTGAATTTCCAATATCCCCCTCCATATTTGATCAACAGGACAAAATTTTATTGGTTCTTGGTCTCCCTACCACAAGAATATGTGAACCATACAAGGGGAAGGGATGTGAGTAAGCCTTAAAAAATGAGATGATTATTTATATATGTTTCTTGTGTGTTTTTTGTGTGATTGCAGGTGATTGAAGTGAGTTTTTGTGAGTTTTTTATGTGTGTAGTGTGTTTTATGTGTTTGTAGGTTGCAGTGTTCCTAAACACATAGAATGAGTGTTTTTTATGATTGCAGTGCATTTTTGTGAGATGGCACGTTTTTCACAGAGTTTTAATTACAACCTACAGTTTATTGCATGAAATTTCATTTTAAATTAATGGGGGTCTAACCCAATGGCTTCAAAACCGTTGGGTTAGACCCCTGTGCACTACTTCATTTCCCAATGGTTCAAAAACATTGGGTTATCCCCTGTGCGCTGCTGCATTTCCCAACAGTTCAAAACTGTTGGGTTATCCCCTGTGTGCTGCTTCATTTCCCAATGGTTCAAAACCGTTGGGTTATACCCCTCTGTGATGCTGCATTTCCCAATGGTTCAAAAACGTTGGGTTATTGTTTATGCCAACGGTTTTAAAACCATTGGGTTATACCCCCTATGCGGTGATTTTTCCAATGGTTCAGCTGAACAATTGGTATAACAAGGCTTTTCCGATGCCTCACAGACCAACGGTTTTTAAAACCATTGGGATAAGATTTCGAAACTGTTTGAGGACCTTTGCCAATGGTTTTAAACCATTGGGAAAACATGGATTCCTATTAGTGTAATAGAAAGAGAAAACAATAAAATTTCCTTTATATTAAAAATACAGTAGAAACTAATGGTATTACAATTCTTTTATCCCAAAGAGTAGGGTATCCTTTCTCCTAGGATAAAAGGTCTATATTAGAACCACCTTGGTAAGCCCTCGATATGATGATCGAAAACATGTCTTCCTATCCTCAGAATCCCTCAATTAAGAAGGTAATTTGAACCTCTGTCTTTCAAGTAATTTAAAGCCCTAGATACAATGATCGGTCCCACAAATTAGAAGCAAATCACTTATAGAAATACAAGAACATGGAACAAGAAGTTCACTTCTTGTATCTTTAAGGAATTCACACAAAGCAAGATAAAAGTCACAGTATCTCTCTTTAGAACTTGAAAAAAGCAAAAATTATTTATTATGGTTCGAATGACATCATATTTATAGGCCTCAAGTCCCAATGGTCATATTTACTCCAACAGTTATAATTCTCTGAAAAACATGGAGAGACTTAGACACCTGGCATTACAATGATCAAAACAAACAGAATACATGACATCATTTTTATTGGTTCAAAACCAACTCAACGACATCATTTTTGTTAGAATGTAGTAAGTGTAAAGGTTTAAAACCATGGGTATGAAAATCATGTAATCGATATTTAAGTAATATAAGAATATAATGCATTAAATGAGTATTATTGATAATATGGTCATAACACCTGTCATGATTACGATAAAAAACATGTTTATGATGCTTAACATTGATAAGATGCATGAAATATAATTTGGTTAGGATGAATGATTATGATTCAATATTTAAACTTGTTAAGACTCTTTATTACGATGCATAACCTGGTTATGATAAAGGTGATTACAATGCATCTGGTTAGGATACATAACCCAGTTATGATAAAGGTGATTATGATGCATGTGGTTATGATATAGTGCATAATCTGGTTACACTTCCTGATTTTAATGCAATACATAATCTGATTAAAAAAAATCATCATATGATTATGATGTAAAAATAAAATCCAGTACGATTATGATGAAAAAAAAAGTATGTGATTACAATTATAAAATAATATATCTGGTTACATTGTAAAATAACATATAAAATAATGTGAGTGAACAACATGTATGATTATGATAAGAATGCATCATATGTAAATACAATGAGAGTGATAATAATTGTAAAACAATATACATGATATAAAATATAAGTTATTATGATAAGTGTGATTTGTGATTTCTAAAACCAAAATATTAATAGGAAATTCGAAACAGGTTTTGACTCAACATATATCTCCCAATTCTTTGGGTAATGATAAATATTGTATGAGATGAGGGGGTATATATGTGGTTAGCCCAAGCCTAAAAATAAGGGTTCATGGGTGGTTATCCCAAGCCCAAAAAAGGGTACATTGAAGGTTATCCCTAGCCTAGAGTAGGTACATGGGTGGTAATCCCAAGACTAAAATTTTATGAATGTCATAGTGGGTATCATTGACATAAGACTTTATATGATTAAGTGTATGCCACAAATATATATATTATTCCAATGTTATTCCCTTATAAATCATGTTCTTTTATTCCATTACGATTCATTTATTATGAACATCCAATCTTTATGTCATGGATCAAGATTATGATATTTTATATGTAGGGTATGGTTTTCAAATGTTATTCTCATATTATCATACCCTAATGATCATGTTATTCTCATGTATCTTCCTTGTTTACCCCTATTAAGAATCTCATCTCACCATTTCTTATGATTTATTTCCATAGGTTATGAAGATATGAAATATGTGTGATTTTTCTAAGAATGATGGTAGATTTGAAGATCTTAGTGGAATATGATATTTCTCACCTATGAACCAATTGTTTATATTACAAAGTTTTCAAAAACACTAAACTATTACAGTCCTCAGAAATGTGTTTGTGTAATGTTATTAATTTTCATAGGAAATAATTTAATATACATGTATTAAAAGATTGAATATATATATATATATATATGAATATCACATTACCTATTACATTGGAGGGATATAAAATTCCACTCCCTCCTAAAACATCATAAAATGATCATAATCATGCATGCCACATAGAAAGGCAACATATTGCAATGACCGACTTGAAATAAACCCAAAATTAGAGAATGAGTTTCAAAATGGTGTTTTGAATCACATATAAATGGATAAACATTAAAGATACCAAAATTATATTTAAAAAACATAGTTTTTTATAATTTTTTTCTATAAATTATCATAGGGAATGTTTATAAGAAGAAATAATTTTAAAGGAATCAATGAGATGTTTGGGAAAGTACGGCCTTTTTGGAAAATCATTATTGGTAACTTAAATTCATATTTATAAAGTGGAGGAATGCATATAAAAATAAATGAAAAAGTAAAATAATGGAGAAATAAAATTTTAATGTTTTTCAAATGATTCCTTATTAAAAATAAAGGGGATGAATTGATAAAACCCAAAATAAGGAGCTATGTTAATGATTCTCATACCATGAATCTCGATTTATTTAATTATTTTCCACCTCATTTATAAATAACACAAGTTTACTATAAAATGAAAACAAAATTGAATTATTATTATCTTAATTGTAATCAATTATAATCATTTTGTTTTGTTTTTTTATTCCATTTATTAAATGTGAAACATTTTGATATTATATTTTCCTTAAAATACCCTATCTTTCTTAAATATATGATATTGATTTATCTCAAGGTATAAATTAATAATATTAACCCAATAATCATAGAAATACACACACACACTCATATATATTTATATATTATTGATAATTTACATTAATCATCCATAATGATTTTAATAAGAAAGAAATTGGTAACGTCCTCATAGGTGGTCAACTGATGGTTAATGGGGCATTGTCCAAAGGGAAGATGAGGGATTCATAACTATTAAATATATTGAAAATTAAATCATTACAGTAGGTTAATGTCATTTATATATTATTAAAATACTACCTAATTAATTATTTGAGGTTTTTGATTGAAAATAATATATGTATTGAAGAATAAAAGTGGAATAAGAAATGTAAAAGGGGATGGAATTTTACCTCCTTTATGTTGTTCATTTTCTAAGGATCTTAAATCCCAGAAAGCATGGAGTTATATGAATAATAAATGAAAATAAAGACAATAATAGTATTAACATATTGAAACTAGGTAGATATTTTTTCTTTGGTATGTGAAAGTGATATGGTTTTACCTGGGGTGGGAGAGGGTTGTATTTATACTTGAGGTGAAGGGAGTTTTTAGGATAAAATATTGAAAAATTTATAATTTGTTTGGTAAACCTTATAATAGTTATATTTTGACATTATGAATAATATTAGACTAGAAATATACGTTTCTATCATTTTAAAACAATTTAAAAATTTAATTAATTAGTTTATTAAAATTGAATGTGGAAAAATGAAAAATATTTTTTAATGGAATAATGTATACTTTAGACTTTTGAATATACTTTTTAGGTCTAAAATATTAATTTTATGAATTAATTAAAAATTTAAATATATTTTTTAGTTTATTATAAAATTATATAATTTTTTATGTAATTATGTAATCATGAATTATGTAATTTAAATATACCTTATATAAAAAAACTATACTTTCAATATTCACAAAAAAATCAATGGTTTTACAAAAAATTACCAAAAAATCACCCATATAAAAGTTCAACATTATGATTTTAAACATTATATTAATTTTATCAAAGTAAAATTTTACCATATGTACTTTTTTTATTAAGATAAAAATTATGGTTTTTGTGAAATACATTAGGATATAGTTTATTAAAAAAGTTCTCACAGATTATTTCAGATTTTAATTTTTATATTTAATTTATGGAATTATAATATTTATATTTTCATTAATTATTCACGGTAAATTTTATTTACAAGAAAATTTTCAATTTTATTGTCGATTTTCTATTCCAATGATCATTTTATTAGTCCTAATAGTCAAGTTGATATTTTGACAGGCATATTATAATTCAAATTGTAATATTAACTCTTTCAAATACCTATTAGTTCTTTATTTCAACATTCACCTAAATTTATCTCAAGGTTACTTATTATTCATTTGTAAAATTTTATTTGTATTACAAGTGTTCTATATCTTTTTTGCTGTCTTGTTCAAGAGTGCGATCATTCTAAAAGATCAATGTCATCCAAATTTTTCGGTGCAAATTGTTATATTTTTGAGTGTTTATAATCACATTATATTAGCTTTCATATTTATAGATATATTTATGATTAAAAACTAATTAAATAAAGTATTATGTGTTTCATGTTTTTAAACTATATTATAGTCGTAAAAGGTATTTTTTCATATGAAAAGTTCAATAAGTTTAAAAGTTTGGGATGTTAGATTATTCTCCACTTTTGAAATTTCATCCATAAAATTTCAACTCATATCCCCAATTTAAAGTAGACTGGATACCTTGATTTTATTTCCATATTAGGTTCCCTTATTTCTTCACTATAGTTAGGATTCTTCCAAATAAAATTGATGAGGTGAGTTTTCTTATTTCATTGAAAATCATCTTTACAATCCAGGGTCTTCACTAGAAGATCCTCATAACAGAGGTCATTCTCTAATTGTACCACCTATAGTTTTGGTACATGTGAGGGATTATTTTTGTAAATCCTCAAGATAGATATGTGGAATAAACCATGAACTTGATCCAAGATTGGTGGAATTGATAACGACATGCCATGGATCCTATACGATCAAGGATCTTAAAGGAGACATTATACATAGGGATAAGATTTCCATTATTTTTAAACTACATGAAACCCTTACAAGGTTATATTGAATGGAAAAAGTTACATCTAACTTCAAATCCCATATACTATTAACAATTATCATCATATATCTCTTATTGAATTTGCGTAGTATTAATGTCTTGCTGAATGGCCTAAAAAATCTCTATAATTTATTATATAGGATCCGGTCCAATAAAAATCCATTGAATAACATCATCCCAATATGTTGGAGTTCTACATCGATTCGAAATAGATCTTCTTATTAGACAGTTTAAATACTCAAGTGGAATCTTTGTTGTATGATAACTCTACCAATGAGAGATATTGATCACATAATTTTTTAAATTCAATTGAGAAAGATCTCATCATGTCCTCAATTTTCTGAATATTCAATTTTGATTGGCCATCATTTTGAGGGTGATATGTTGTACTGAAATTCAATTTAGTACTCAGATTATGTTGAACACTTATTTATAATTTATATGTGAACCTTGTATAATTATTATAAATGATCTAAATTGGTTCCCCATGTAGCCTCACCACTTCATTTACATATATCTTTAAAAGTTATTCAAGAGATAAATACTATTAAATTGTGATAAAGTCGTAAGTCTAGGTGATTTGATCCACCAAAAATCCCATTCCATTTTCTGGATGTCTTAAGAAGATAGTGAAAATGCATACAATGATGTTATCCTATTTTTATATTATTTTGGGTAATGGTTGTATCATCCCTTTGGTTTTTTATTCTTCTTAACCTCATGACATACAAAGAACATTGAGGTGTACAAAACAATAACTTTCTTTATGTTTTCCCACTAGAAGTGCTCTCTCAGATCATGGTACATCTTGGTACTTTAAGGATAGATTAATAAAGATGAGCCACGAGAATTATCCAATATATATTTCTTTATATCAGGTGATTATTCTCCACTAAGAGTAGTTCCAAAACAAATGAAAATATCTATTTTAATTTTGAATTCATGAAACTGCCCTTGTTCACTATTATAAACATCATTTCAAGATCCAAATAATTATTTTGTGAATTATATATATTTTGTTAGATAGATATTTGGGAAATTATTTTCTCAGGTTAGGATTTCATCCCATAAATTATTATTTCTAGATAATTACTTTAAATATCCATCATTTTAGGGACTTTATCAACCCACATCATTGATAGAGTTATTGGTTCTTTTCTTCTAAGGGCATTAGTAACCTTATTCACCATTATAGGATAGTATTGAATTGATAAATCACTATCATTGATCATATGAAAGAATCATCATTGACATATGTTGATGAATTTATTTGGGATTATATATACTTTAGACTCTTATGTCCTGTATATATGTCACACTTCTCACAATATAGGTAGTATTTATAAATATTCAATGAATGGATTACTAGATCCAACTATATGACATGTTTGGGTAGTTTTAATTATGGACATTCAATGATCATGAGGTATAGGATACCACATTTTCATTCTGCATGAGTACACAACCTAAAATTTTATTTGAATCATCTCTGTATTTCACAATCCCTTATCCACTTATGGAAAGTGTGATTGTCGATGCTATGATTAGACTCTTCTTGAGCTCCTTAAATATTTCCACACATTATTCTATAGAGACATTATTTACCCATTTCTATGTTTACTTAGTTAGTGGGATAGAAAATCATGAGATGTTTCTTAAAAACTATTGGTAGCTTCCAGCTAATCCAAGGATACTATATAATTTTTTGACACTTAAGGGTATGGTTAATCCCTTAATTTCCACGTTATTTGAGAGGAATATGTAAATTCCCTCACTTGTGGCCACATTCCACAAGAATGATACTTGTTACATCAAAAAAGAATACTTTTCGAATATAGAACACATACTGTACTTTCATAATTTATCCAACATAGTCCATAGATAATCTTAATATTCTGGTATTATATTGAATTAGATGATAATTTCCTTAATAAAGACCATGAAAAAATTGTCAAGGTAGTATCTAAAGCCTATCCTTATCAAGTCACTAATGATTTCAGGAACATTTGTAAGTCTTAAGGGAATCATTATGAAATCCCAACAACTGTATCTTATATATAAATTTTTATTATGAATATCAACTTTCTTCACCTTTAGTTGACGATATCAAAAAAAATGACTCCCCAATGATAACTATTGATATACTTGATGTTTATTGAGTAAGTCACCAATCCTTGGTAGGGGATACTTTTTCTTCACAGTTATATTATTGACCTCCTAGTAAATAACACAAAACCTCATTGATCCATGATCCTTATTGACAAATATAACTAGAGCACCCCAAGGTGATTCACTAGGGTATATAAAAACACTTTCAAAATGATCTTACAACTGATTGTTCATCTATAAATTTTCTATTGGGGATATTATATAATATAATTTGGTGATAGGAGTGGATCTGGGTATAAGATCTATTGATAAATCAACCTCATGATTTGGGGGAAATCTAGGAAACACTACAAGATGTACATCAGTGTATTACTTTATAATGGTTATTTCCACATGGTTTATTCTTTATTTTTGAACAATTATTTGGGAAAGATATTTTTCTTCATTGGGTATCAAGACCCACACTGTTGAGGGATATTTTAAAGGAGATTCATGATTTTCCTTGAATTTTTATAAGAGCATGTGATGGTTCAAAATATATAAAAATATTTCATATTCCTTATAATTGATGTGATATCTATTTAATGAGATCCAAACCACACCCAAATAGCCTCAAATTACACCAAGGGAAGGATTACAAGATTCAGTGGAATACAATTTCCATAGACACTAATAAGAGAAGATTCTAACACTTAGCTTTCAATGATCTCACTACTAGTTGTTTTTTTGGATATCTCTAGATCAAGGCATCAATAATGTGATGCAATAGTTATATAAAACTTCAAGGATATAAAATAATTAAGAGAACTATAAAAAATAATTATTTTTCCATTTTTTAGTGAATAGGAAGTGAACCTTGTATGATATCATTATCTTGTTCCACAACAATAGTGGTAATGAATTAATATTTACATTTATCCCTATAATTTGGTTTTTAATGAAATATATTAACCTAAAAGACCCTTAGTTTATAGAACTAGATAAAATAATTCCCTATCACTGTACATTTAACACATTCAACCATGGGTGGTGTATTGGGAGGTTCCTTCCTTCCCCCTATCATGTTTTCCAAGGTCTTCATGTTTCTTCAATAATTATCAGTTTTTTGGCCTTCTCTACCACACTAATATTATTTTATCTTCCCTTTTAGGAAATAAACATGGTGATTCGTTCCATATCATTTTCATGTTGGTGTTTTTATCATTTTTCCTCCTTTATCATTTTATCCCCAATTTTAACACAACATTCTTTACATTTTATATTTATTTCCATGAGACCGTTCTCTAAATTACATATATACATTGAGAGAAAATAAAACTACTTATCTATAACTCCCAATGTCTTATATGTCTAAAGCATTTCAGTTGTGTGGTTTTAAACCACTATAGAATATATCTCTTTTTATATAAATGTGGATAACAAACCCCAATTAATACCTTGAAATACTTGTTAAATTTTCCTTATATATCATGAAATAATCACTCTTTTTTTATTAATCTATAGAAAATATCACTCCGATTTTTCTTTAATATGTTAAGGAAAATATAATTTAAAAAATAACTTCTTAATTCCACCCCAATCCATTTCTTCCATTTCATATTTTGGATTAATATTATTGATAAATTCCCAGCATTGAAATGATTATTTATCTAAATGATATAATACTAGATAAAAATTATTCTTCACAAAATAGTGAAGGATATAAAATATCATTTTATTTTAGGTAAACCATAGTTCTCTAACAAGTGGATTAGAAGATCCATTAAATGTTAGTGGTCTTTAGCATATAAAGTACTCAATGTCTAGTTTTGACTTCTTGGGTAGAGGTGAATGTTCCACATGGTTAATGTTATCCTTCATCGCCTAATATAGATAGACAGGTACTGCCACGATGTTTTGAATTCCACATCCTTTTTCATTGTAAATTTAATTCCAAAAATCATCAAATTGTCCCAAACTTGAGTTATTTGTATAATTTATCATATTTAAAAACATTTTTTAACTATAAAATATTTCAAGAGAACATATTTCAATAAAGTGTGAATAAAAATTTTAATCTCATTTGAAATAAAATTCTAAAGTGATATCCAATGGGATTCCTATGTTTAGCATACCGTTATTCTCAATTTATAATTCTAGGATCATGTACTTTAATATTTTATAAATTTAATAGAATTAATCACTTTAGTGATATATAATTAATAATTTGTTAATTGGAATGTAAATATGTCAAGGAATATTACCCAGTAGTATCAAATCAGGTGTTTGGTAAGGCTCACTACTCGTTCCCATGGTTATGATCAGGTTAATTACTGACCATCCCTATAACACCCTCAGTTTCTAGTATGTAACCCTTTCATTATTCTTTTGATGTTTATAAATTATTATGGTAAAAGTTAAGAGGCTTTGGATAAATTATAAAGTGTTTTTTAGGGATTTTCTTCTAGATCACAATTGGTGGATGGTTTTGGAAAATTGTTAAACACCTCCATGAAACCATGAAGAATGAAATAAGGGAAAAATGGATGGTGCACGTGCTGGTCATGGTTTTTACAAAACTTGAGAAGGACTTGGAGAAACCTTGTAGGGTTATTATTTTTTGTAGAATGAGCATTGACACATTGGAACATGATTTGAAAACCGTGTGAACCAACCATGCAATGGTCACCCATAAGGTCGTGTCTAATGCACGATTTGTTTAACAGTGCAACTAAACTATGCGCGGGTCAAAACCAGCTCCTTAAAAAGTGGTTTTGGGTAGGAGTTAATGTTTAATTTTTCAATCATCCTCCTATGTGGCCCTAACTCCGGATTTTTCTTCTCCAATGGTCAAAGAAGGTTCTGCCATTTATTTGGATGTGATTTGAGTTATTAGAAGTTCATTTCTTAGGGTAAGTCATCCTTTTTGATCATTCTTGATGTTTTCCTTAGATCTAATTATCCCTTCATATTGTTTTCAAAGATCTAAACCCTAGGTGGGTTTATATAAGGTTTTTTATTCCAAATATGTTTAGTTTTGGTCTTTAATTTTTTAGGGTAATAGATCTAAGGCAGGTTTGTAGTGATTTAACCCTATTTCGTTGGCGTTCTTTTTTCGTTTATCATTTTTTCCAAACCTATCAATGTAGGTGTCTTCACTCTAGAATCCTATTGATATAACTGATTGGATTGATTTCAAATTGATTATTTTCTGTGAAATTGATTGTGAATTGGTTGTGTAATTATTTTTTAAAATACTATTAAGTGATGGTTTGTGGAAATATGGGAATTGGGTGTTCTTACAAAAGTTCTTTGGTTGATTTTAAAATTATAATTCTAAATTAAAAATTTTTATGGAATTTTGGTAAGTGGATTAAGGAAAATTTTTTCAATAAAAGGGATGATTTTATTGAAATTAATTGGGGATGCTTAATTTGAATTATTTTGTTTAAAGGTTTTCAATAAAATAAGGGTTTTATTAAAAAACTTGAAATGGTTGTTTTAGGAATTGGTTTTTGGAATAATGGTTGCGTGTGCTCATGTGAATTTAGGAGGGATAATGTTAAAGAGTATCCCCCATCATTAGTGTGATGGATAAGGGTTAAGGCTCTCCCCCATTAAATGGTTCACTAGGTGATGAGTTAGTGAAAGGATCACATAGCAATCATGAGTATAGGGGGGTCCATGTTAAATGAAAGGTTGGATTTGTGGATAGGTGGAATCAGATGGTTATGAAAAAATGGATATTGAGAAATGTTTTCAAAGAAATGGATAGTTGTTTTCAAGAAAATATCTTATTTTGGAAAATTGGGTGATATGGTACTTGTTAATAGTTGGTTATAAATTTTTAGAAGTTTATATTTTATTATAAACTATTTTTGGTAATTGTTTATTATAAATTATATTATATAAATTTTTATAAACTTTCTAAACTAGTGGAATTAGTGGGGATGTCATTGAATAAAATCCACTGAAGTTTAGTACTCACCCCTACATTGTCACTTTGGTGATCTTTCAGATTTCGTTTACCATGAAATGGGAAATGGTAAAGTATCAAATGTTTTTATCACTAATTCATGATACTTGGGATTTTTGGTGATATTGGGACATGGAACTTGTGGAGCATGGAATCCTTTGGTCATATTGGAGTTTTATTATACATCTTACACTATTTACTTTCTTGTTAGTTTGTATTATGTTGTAGTACACTTTGGTTGGTTTGATATAAAAGAATTGGTTGAGTTTTCATTATTTTTATCATGCATCATATAGTGGTGTGTTTGGCTTGGTTTTATTGGATAATTTGTTTTATTTTTAAAGGGTAAATCATCCCCCGCATGTATTGAAACCCTTTGACATTTATTGTTAGCCTGTGGCATCTTGAAGACGTAACTTAAGCCCTAGTATCATCCCACCACCTTCTCAGGCCCTTAAGGAGAAGGAGGGATGTTAAAAATTGTTTTAGTTTTGTTTGGTCAAAAAGCCTTTTTAATATAAGCAGTATCACCTTGTTCTTTTCATTATAGAACAAGTGGTCATCAGTTTTATCTGTTTTGGATTTGAATTTGTTCTTGTCTTTTCCTTGGGTTGGGATCTTAGAAATGGGAAGGATGGTTGGGACTTGAAATGTAGAGCATAAAAAGACAAAGCTAACATTTTTATGTTGAACAACACGTTACGAGGAAATTGGGTACATAAGTGTTTTGCAGACACTTATAGTATATTGGAATATCATTGTCATCAGTTTAACCAAAGTGATTATCATAACACGAATTATATGAATTACTTCCCATGAGGATTTCATTTTTAATTTTGAGCAATGATATATTATTTTGTGTATTGTGTTGATTTTTGAAAAAAAATTCATTTGATTTCAAATGGAAGACTTTGAAAAGAGAAAAGTTGGCGTATTTTGAAAATGGTTTCATTTTCAAAAGTGTGTAGAACATTTTTCAAAATAGTTGAATGTGTAAAAGGTTTATTTTGAAAATACATGTTCTAATAGCTTATGTGATGGAATTTGAAATGATAATACATCCGTTTCTAGAGAGTGAGCCTTATGATGTTTGTGGTTTATTTAGAAAATTGAACCTAATATAAGTCACATGAATTAATAGAAAGAGGCTTCTAAGAATTTGGTTTCACCTAAACCATAGGAAAACAAAAAATTGGTTCAATGAATCATTAAGTATTTTAAAAATTTTGAGTTAGGAATGCAACAAGATACTATTTTTACGTTATCTATCACTACTGGAAATCCGGGAGGAGGGAGTACGACAGTCTTCATGAGAGGAGGTGAGAACTCTAATGCTAAGTGAAAATAGAAGAGGGACACTAATTATAAAAGAGGTAGAATACAATAGAATCAGGACAAAATATTAAGAAACCCTTATCCCTGACCCAATAGAAAATAAGGATGTTTCTAATATGGTTTAGTTAACCACATCAAGAAAGAGTGTACCACACCACTGAGATAATTCCATAATTGAAACTATATGGGGAATCTTTAGCGCAATTTTTGTAGTGCTCTAAGGTTGGGTGCTCAAAAAACATCCCTTATGTCTAAGACATCATATAATTCAATGTAATTAGGGAAACAAAATAATCCTCATCAGCAGAATAACCACATTGATTATTAGAATACCAGGATTTCTCATTAAGGGAAATCTTAATAGGGAAGAAAAGAACAAAGTGCAGTTATAAAGAAATTATATGGAGATGAGAAAGTGATTATGTATGATTAGGCTAGACCATCTATGGTGAGGGGTATGATTATTTTTAGTTCTTCCCTTATGAAAGTGTTTTTTGATTCCAGTTCATCGCATTACTTTATTTCTTTTCATGTTGATGATTTTTTGATTTTAAAACTTTAGATGCTACCTTCTTTGATAAAACTTCAAACAGATCTTGGTCAAAGATAATATAGAGCCTTTTTATGTCGGAAATGTCTTATAACTGTTTATGGAGTTGAGATGAAATGATATTTCTATATTGTAGACATGGATTCCTTTAATGTATTCTTGGGTATGGATTGGTTGACAACATTCAAGGATCACATCGGTTGTTATAGAAGAACAGTTAGTTTAAATACTGAAGATGGTGTCGAGCATATAATTCATGGATATAAGAGTGTAAAGTCTTGGTAAATGAGATTTTTGGAACATATATTTGTAATTTTCTCTTAAAAATTAGTGTAATTGACCATGGTATCGATAAAAGAGATTGGGAGTAACAGTTTTATAGTGGTTATAGATCTCTTTCAAGATGTTTTTAATGAAAATTTATCTAGCTTACGACCAATAAGGGAAGTGGAGTGTATGATTGATCTCCACCTAAGGAATAGTCCTGTCCCTCATATATTTTATCGAATAAAACCAATAGAATTAAGGGAGTTGAGGATATAGTTAGAAGATATAGAAAGAAAAAGATTCATTCGGCCTAGCATGTCTCCCTGAGCAACACTGATCTTGTTCATAAAAAAAGAAGATGGAACTCTAAGGATATTTATAGATTACTATAAGCTTAACCATGTGATAATAAAGAATTAGTATCAAATTCCATGAACTGGAGATCTATTCAATCAAATAAAGGTAGATCAGTGGTTCTCTAAGATTTATTTGTGATCTAGATATCACCAATTGGAAGTTCGGAAGGAGGATATCTCAAAGATAGCTTTTAGAAGCAGATATGACCTTTATGAATATGTGGTAATGCATTTCAATCTTACAAATACGTCAGCGATATTAAAGGAATTTTTGAATAATATATTTCTGAGAGATTTGGATTCTTTTCTTGTGGTGTTTTTGGATGACATATTTTTGTATTCAAGGATAATGGTTGATCATGAGCAACACTTGGATAAGGCATTGGGAATCTTGAGAGACCGTAAGTTGTATTGAAAACTATCAAAGTGTGATTTTTTTTATACAAGAGGTATGATTTATTTTACAAGTAATTTCTAAAAGATGTGTTTATGTGGATCCAGAAAAGATAGAAGATGTCATCTCTTGGTAACCACTAGAGAATGTCTTTGAGATACAGAGTTTTCTTAGTCAAATAGGATATTATCTATGATTTTTTCATGATTTCTTAAAACTAGTTTCACCTATGAAAAATTTGACAAAGAAAAATTCATCTTTACAGAGGAAGGAGTAATGCTTGAAATCTTTTCAAGAGCAAAAATGTTTCCCTACATTAGCACAAATCTTGTTTTTTTTAAATCAGGACAAGGATGTGTGGTTTATTATGATGATTCAAGACCTGGGTTGGGGTATGTTCTCATGCACGAACACCAGGTTCTTACATATGGCTCAAGTTAGTTAATATTGCACTATAATAATTACCCAATACAATATTTGGAGTAGGCTGAAGACATCCATGCTTTGAAGACTTGGTGTTATTACCTCTTTGGTGAGAAATTTATAATGTTCATAGATAATAAAATCTTGAAACATATTTTCTCAAAAAGATATTTGAATCTGAGGGAAATAAGATAGATGATGTATCTTCAAATGTTTGACTTCGAATTGATTTATACACTGGGAAAAGGTAATATAATGGAAGATTCATTAAAAAGAAAGTCGTATGCTCAGTTGATAAAAGAAGTGTGAGATAAGTGGAAGTTGATGTCGGTCCTAGATGAAAATGCATGTGAAATATGAAGACCAAGGTGATGTTGTGGTTTTATTTTCAGTTTTTGTGGTTCCTAATTTGGTGAATATGGTTGAAGAGGCAAAAAAATATGATGCAGAATGCGTGGCTATGAGTATAGAAAACAATATTAGGGATACCATTGAGGGATGTAATTTTGATAAGAGTCTAGTTTTTTGGTTTCAAGATCAGATGGTTCTACCAATGGCTTGTTCGAAAAAACTTCTTCATGATTACCACCATTAGAAATGGGTTGTTCATATAGAAATATAGAAGATTTATGATACATTGAAAGAAAAGTTTTTTTGGGTCGGTATGAAAATGAAGGTGCCAAAGTTTATTTCAAGATGCATTAATTGTCAGCAAGTTAAAGTAGAACATCAGCAAACAAAATATATGTTGTAGTCCTTACCTATTATAGTGTGAAAATGGAGAAGATAATTATGTATTTTGTTATAGGTATCCCACAGATGGTTCATAAAAATGATTCCATATGGGTGATTCTAGATTGGCTCAAAAAGCTGGCTCATTTCATTCGCATTTGTGAAACTCACATGGTGGAGGATCTATCAAAAATCTATATGTGAGAAGTGGTAAAGAGACACGATATACCAATTTCGATCATATCAGGCTAGGATTCAAGGTTCACATCTCATTTATCGAAATCATTATAGAAATCACTTGGGAATCAATTGAATCTGAGTATGACATATCACCCTTAGACAAATGGGCAATCCAAAAGGATGATACAAACATTAGAAGACATCCTAGGGGCTTGTGTAATGGGTTTTAGTGGATCATGGGAAGAACATGTTCCGTTGGTGCATTTATCCTACAATAAATGATATCATGGATAGATAAATATGGCTTATTTTGAAGCATTATATGGGAATACTTATTGTTCTCCACTTGGTTGGGTGTAGGTAGGTGAAATATAACTACTTGGTCAGAGACATGTCCAAGAAAAAATAGAGAATATTCAGTTTATCAGAAATAGAATGGAGATGGCTTAGAGTAACTAGAAATAATATGTGGATCATCATGGATAGCCGTTTTCATTTTTGGTGAGTGATAAAGTGTTCTTAATTATTTTTACAATGCTTGGACATCATCATTTTGGGATGTAGAGAAATTTATATCCTCACTACATAGGCCATTTTGAGGTACTAGAATGGGTTGGAGAGGTGGAATATCGGTTGGCATTGACAACACAGTTCGATACATTTCATATTGTGTTCCATGTATATTAGTTGAAAAATTATCAACATAATCCTGACCATGTGATTAGATGGGATCAAATTGACCTAGAGACAGATGCTTGATTGGTACATATCCCAGTGTAGATTGTGGATAGGAAAGAGAACGTCTTACGTGTAAAATAATTGGTCTAGTGTAGGTTTTATGGAAACATGGTTTGATTCTGGATGATAATTGGGAATGAAAGAAGGAAATATGAAAGAAAAATAGATAAAACTCATTCAAGGAATTAGTGGTTTTATACTTTATGGGAAGGGAAAGACTAATGGTAATGTAGAACCCCTAGTTTCTGGTATGTAACCATCTGTTATGAATTTGATGTTTATAAATCATAAGGGTGAAAGTTGGGAGAGTTTAGAGAACTTGTAAAGTGTTTTTTGTGGATTTTATTCAGGTGCATGGTTGTTCCATGGTTTGGAAAAAACATGCAACACATCCAGGACACCATGCATAGTGAAATAGGGGAAAATGGATAGTGCACGAGCTGCACATGATTTGTAAAAACCATGCCAAGGCCTAGGAGAAAACCTGTCGTGTTGTGGTTTTTTAGACAATGAGCTTTGACACAGTTGGCACTAGGTTTGGTAACCATTCAATCCAACCATGTAGGGTTCATACTTAAGGTAGTGGAAAACACATGGTCAGCACATAGTTTGTTTAACCGTGTGACTAAACCATATGCGGGTTAAAACCACCTCCTTAAAAAGTAGATCTAGGTCAACCATATTGTTTAATGAATAATTCCTCATTCTATGCATCCCTAACTCAGAATTTATCTTCTCCAAAGGTCATGTAAGGTTCTTCCATTAATCAGTAGGTGATCCAAATGCTTCACTTGGTGATTAGAATCCAATTTCTCTTGGAAAGTCATTGTTCTTAATCATTCTTGATGTTTTCCTTAGATCTACTTCTCCCAACCTCCAGTTTTATTATATTTATGCCTTAGGTGGGTATATCTAAGCTTGTGGATTCCAAATATGATTATTTTTGGTCTTTAATTTTTTATGGGAATATATCTAAGGTGAATTTGTGGAGATTTATCCTTGTTTTATTGGCTTTATTTATCCATTTATCATTTTCACCAAAACTCTTGAGGTAGGTGGATTCAACCTTGACTGCACTTTCTAGAACTAATTTCATTAATTTAAAATTGATTATATTTTGTTAAATGAATTTTTAATTGGTTTTGTAATGATTTTTGAAAACCCTCTTGGGTGACGGTTTGTGGAAATATGAGAATTGGGTGTTCCTACAAAAGTGCTTTGGTTGGTTTTAAAATATTGATTTTAATTTAAGGATTTTTATAGAATTATGGTAAATAGATTAATCAAAATGTTTTCAATAAATGAGTTTATTTTCAAATAATTAATTGGGGATTCTTAATTTGAATTATTTTTTTAAAGGTTTTCAATAAAAGAATTCTTTTATTAGAAAAGATAAAATGGTTGTTTTTAGCATTGATTTTTGGCATAATGGATGTGTGTGTTCTTATGAATTATTATAGGATATGGGAAAAGAGTCTCCCCCATCATTAGTGGGATGGATAATGGTTATGGATATACCAATTAAAATGGTTCACTAGGAGATGACTTAGTTAATGGATAACTCACCACTAGCGAGTACAGGGTGGTCCAGGTTACATGCATGGTTTGATGTGTGGATAGGTGGAATTGGAAGGTTAAGCCAAAATGGATTTTTGGAAATGTATTCAAATCATTGGTTTGTTTTTTTTCATGGAAAATATATTTTTATGGAAAATTGGGTGACATGGAACTTGATTATATTTGGGTATACATTGTTTTTATTAGTTGTTTATATTTTATTATAAACTGTTTTTGAGAATTTTTTCTTTTAAATTGTTTTATATAAATGTTTATAACCTTTATATCCTAGTGGCATGAGTAGGGAAGTCATTGGGTAAAACATAATGTATTTTAGTACTTACCTCTGATTTGGAACTTTTGTTATTTTTTAGATGTCATTTACCAGTACATGGGAAAAGGTAAAGTATTATCCATTTTAAAAACTACTTTGTGATACTTGGGTTGTTTGATGATGTTGGAGCTTGGATCATATGGATCATGGAGTCGTTTGGCCATCTTGGAGTTTTATTTTTCATCTTAAACTGTTTACTTTATTGTTAGTTTCTCTTCCATTGTAGTACACTTTGGTGGGGTTTGATATAAAATAATTTGTTGGATTGTCATTGTTTTTATCATACATCATATAGTGGTTTGTTTGGATTGGTTTTATTGGTTGAGTTGTTCTATTCTTAAAGGTTAAATTGTCCCCCATATGTATTGAAACTCTTTGGCATTTATTGCCTTTGGCATCTTGGGGATGTCACTTGAGGTCTATTAGAATCCTCCCACCTTCCAAAGCCCATGATGAGAAGGATGGATGTTACAATAAATTTTTAGGGTTATTAACCCTAGGTGAATCTAGGAAAAAGTTATATACACTTATAGTATCCAAAAGGGATGTCATTACACGGAGAACATACACTACTTTACCAAAATTGAGGATATTTTCCTTTACTTAGACATACTGCACTTATATTTTCTAGTCCTAATTACATAATTTTGTAAACTGGGATATGATGCAATCTATAGTGACCCAATATTTTCTTACATGACCATTTCATCATTTTAATGACAAGTAGCATAATGGTAATACATTACATAATTAGATGGTTTAGTATCTTACAAAAATCAAGACCGCACATCACTTGTACACAATATTTATTAAAATTTATTTAAATACATCTTTACAGTACTCGTAAATGAAAACATGTTCTCCTTAGTACATGTATTCACCTACAGATATACACCAATGAAAGGGGTAATATAAAATCCTATAAAGCAAAGGAATAACATGGAAGGAATAACTAACATGAATTAATAATATATGGGTGTTCATAATAATAATTATCATATCATAATCATAAGGACATCATCATAAGAATAACAGAATAATTTAAAAAGGAATGTAATGAGGGATATTAATTATAATAAAATGTAATGACATAGTGGCCAAATATGAAAAATATATGTGGATAAATCAAAACATCCAAATTGAGAACAAATCTAGCATCATATACACACATAATAAAGTTAATATCATATGATATATCACATTAACCAATTAATTAGATGAATATATAATTATGGACCCACCTATCACATCATAAAATGATCATAATAATTCATTCCACATATAAAAGAAACATATTGCCAAGATAGTCATGGTATAAACCCACAAAATGAAAGTGGGTTTCATAATGGTGTCGTGATTCATATATCAGTGAATATAATTTAAAAATCCCTAAAGAAAAAGGGGAAAATAAGTTTTGAAATCAATTTTTTTATAAATAACCATAGTTCATGGTTAAAAAAGAAACATTTTAAAAGGAATCAATGATATTTTCATAAATTAAGGTCTTTTGGAAAAATTACTACAAGTATCATGAAATCATTTATAGAAAGTAGAATAATGCATATTACTATAAAATAAAAATAGAAATAATAATTAAATGTTATTTTTAATTAATTTAGAATATTTCACATTGAAAATAAAGAGAAATAATTGATATCCCCAAAAGGAAGGAGTTGGATTCAAAATTCCCCTTACCTTAGATCCTAATTTATTTTATCACTTTTTGGCATCTTGTATAAATAGTTTTTCTTATTAAAACATGAAAAAAGATGTGAATTATATTATTTACTTTCAATATTGATCAACAATAATCCTTGAATTTTATTTCTTAATTTTATTTGTTATAAGTGAAACGTTTTCATATTATATTTTCCTTAAAATATACCAGCAAGCTTAGATTTAATGATATCTAATTATCTGTACATATACATAAATAATATTAACAATAGATGTTTATAAATAAAAATATTTCTGTATTTATATATTATAAATATTTTATCATAACAATCCATAATGTTCATGGTAAGAAGTGAATTGGGAACTCCCTTATTAGATGTCAACAGACGGTTAATAGAAAATTGTCCAAAGAGGATGTGAGAGATATATAACATGAAAATATATTGAAAATTCAATAATAAATATAGTTAAATATCATTAATATATTATTAAAATAAAAAATAATTAATTTTATGTGTATTGGGATAAAAAATAATATAAGTAATGAGGAAGAGAATATGAATATGAAAGAGAAAGGACGATAGAATATTACCTCCTTTATTATGTTTTCCCTTAGCTAAGGCTCTTAAATACTTGAAATGTTAGTTTTTAATAGCTCCAAAATGAAACTAAGGATTTAAAGGGTCTTAAAATATGGTAATTTGTTATGGATTTATCTTTATTAAGTGTAAGTGGAGTGGTTTTGTAATTATAGGGATTGAGTGTATTTATACTTGATAAGAGAGGTGTTTTTAGAATAAAATTTTAAATAAAATATAACTTCAAAGATAAACCAAGTAATAGTGATATTTTTACATTATGTATCATATTTTATTAACAATATATATTTTTTAGACATCAAAACACTTTAAAAAACAAATCCAATAGTTTATTAAAAATTGATAGTGGAAAAGTGTAAAATTGGAAAATAATGTTTTCATAGAATGCATTTTACTTTAGACTTTGGAAAAGAATATATTTTTGAAATATTAATTTTTATAATCCCTAAAAGGATTTATGTGACATATACCCTAAGGAGAGGGGGGTGAATTATGGTATTCATTACTTGAACAATTTAAACACTTTTCCTTTTTTATGTATCACCACTCTAACAAATATTGACCTCTCAACCACGAGGGCCACCCGTTATTTTCTTTTAATGGATGTTGATATGGTTACAATTTATATTGAAAATTATTTAATACATATTATTCAAAGTTAATTATAATATATTTTAATGTGAATCAATAATGTAAATAATAAGTATATAATTTTACATCATTCATCACTAAGGACCAGTTTAATGATAATGTGATCGATAACACGTCGATGCACCAAATCACTAAATGCTCACTGTTATTAAATGGGGTTCATGATATGTCACTAATTTCCTAGGATCAAAACATTATAATGTTTATGTTTTAGTCACAATTAACCCAATATATTCTCTATATCACTACTCTTCTTCTTCATCACTCACTTCTCTATGAAGTACCCCACGTAGTTTATGGATAATAAGGTCCCTCTACTGGTATCAACTGTAAGGTTAAACTGAGTATAGATGGAAATTATTTAATTCAAACTTCTACACTTCATAGAATTTTAGTGATATCAAATTATACATACTTTTTATTCATTATAAAGAAACATCTGTAATGCCTTCTCTAGTTCACAATAATGATCTCTCCTTTTTCCCTTTTCCAAAGTCTTCATTGGTTTCCAACCTCTTATTATTCCTTCTATTCCCTTACCAAGAACAAATTACATTGATTTTCAAATATTAAATATCTATATGTTTCTATATCTATTATATATTTTTTAATTACACTTTAAAATACAGTGAGATTATATGAATTCAAATCACTACCTGTCATCACTAACACGTGTCTTCATGACTTTACATAACTTCTGCATGATTCCATTATTTTCACAGTCAAATTAGGACTGCTTCATGGAATATATTATATCTCCTTTTAGCATTTATTTAATTCAATTTAATCCACTATTGAAATTTCTTCAATCTACCTTTGATCTCAACTTGAATAATGGGATAAATTCAAGGCCCATGATCATAGACTCATTAGAGAATAGTTCATGCATCTCTTAAGTCAACATCTTCAATTTTGGTGTCACACACAAGTTACTCATTTGAGGTACTTTTCTCTCTTATATTATTGAACTAAAATCCCCCTATGTTTACCCTAGACCCTCTTGAATTTGGTTGAATTTGAAACTGATTTAACTGTATAAAAGGGGGTGCATGGTTTGGGTGCATAGTTTTCTAAACCGTGCAAGAAAACCATGAAGCCTATTCCACCTCATTAAAATCTCTTTTAATTACATTTCTAACCATCCAAGATTTAACCAAACTTGTCCCTTTCTTCCCCCAGTTGGCCCTAGCAGCCATAGAAGCCTCCCAAGAACCTCAAACCCTCATTGTAACTCATAATTAAAGTGTAATTTTGTGGTTGAACTTAAAGATATATCAAGTAAGTGGGTTTCCTTTCTCCTACCATTTGATTAGGGTTTCTTCCACTTATCTTGAATTTCCTAATGTAAAAAAAGTAGTGATTTTTTACTAGGGTTTGATCTTGGGGTTTTGAGTTTAATCTTGTGGTTTTAGGTTTGTTTTATCTTTCTTGTGGTGCAGTAGTGCTACAGTTGAACTTTCGCACAAGGATTTCATGTCGTTTTGACACACATAGTAGTTGATTCCAATTGTAATCACTACTAGAAGAGTTAGCCTAGATGGATTTATATTTATAGCATAATACTCCTTCATATTTATTTCTAGGAATTTTTTTTGGTGGCATTTGTTAAACAATTGATTTTTAAGTTCTATTTTTTGTGAAGGGTGTTTTACATATGCATCCCATGTCGTACCATTTGGAGTTATTTTTTAATTTATTTAAGGGTTTTATTAAAATGTTTTGATGCTTAAAATTCTAATTTGGGATATATTGGAGTGAATTTGGTTTTCAAATAGGGCTTTTAGATGGATTTTAAGTGCAATGTTTGGGTATGTTCCTCGAAATTGTTTTATGGAAATTCTAAATGGTTTATTAAGATTTATAAATGATGAAAAGCATTTGTGAGTACCATTTTGAATGTGTATGACCATAACTAATGTTTTTATATAAAAATGGAATTTGGAAACATGTGGAAATTATTTTATGAAAATGGGGAAACACATGTATCTAGGTGGGAAGACGTGTACTAGTATGATAGTGATTCAGAGTGATTTTACCCTATTTCACTTAACAAGTTTGACATTGAAAACACTAAAAAAACTATATTAATGATGATTAGGGACCACTAGGTTATGTTTATGTTCCCTAGTAGTGTCTTTTTCATGATAACATATATTATTAGGGTTACTTTACATCGATATACAAGGTACTTGGGGACCAAGATGAACTAGTGCCTAGAGGTGTTCCCGAGATTAGTGTTCATTGAAAATTTGGTAATTATCATTGGATTTTGGTGTGTTTGGATAGAAAATTTTGTATCTTACATGTTTAATTTAAATTTTTTCACTCTTTAAAATTTACCTTGGAAGCTATTTACTTTTAAAAGTCTCATTCATTAGAAATTATTGCCACCATTTCTTATTTATTAAAACTTGCATGTTTTTTTATCTTGTATTACTTACTTTATAAAAACATTTGGGTGGTATAATATTGGAATTAGTATCAAACCCGACTTAAAACTTTTGGATTCATGTAGAATTTATCATTTTTAACACATATAAAGGAAAGGTCTTGGGTTATGGCAGTTTGGGTTTGTTAGTTTCCTTCCATGGTGCAGTGTTGTGGTGACAGCTCGTGGGTGATGAACCCTTGTCATGTGGTGTTATTGGGATAATTTTATGATAATTTTATGTATCTTTGGACATATTTTGTTATGGTTATACCTATGTATCTAGTCTGAAATTTTATTTAAGGATTGTTTGTCATGAATTTTCAGATTCAGTTTATTGATTGCTTTTTCATGTTAAATGATTCTAAACTTGGGTAAATTGTTCCAAAACCATTAATTATGATACCTGAAAACTTTTTACAGCCCATGGGGATAGGTAACATCATTTGGGACTTTCCATGGTCTGGGTTTGGTGTTGGTTTTGATGGTAACCATTTTCGGTTTGTGACATTTGGAATGTCTCCCACCAAAATGTTCCCAAAATGTCAATCTTTTGAAAACCACATCATTGAATTTATTTTTCTTAGATAAACACCCATTGAAATACCCATATCCATATAATATTGTCCATTTTACTTCTATAATATAATATTGATAGTCCAATTCCCTGTTTTGTATCAATAACCTTCAAAATAGTCAAAACCATGCCCATTTTGGGCTTACCATTTCACACTAGGAAAAATAAAAGTAACAATTCCATGTGCAACAACATGATAAGAAATCCATGGGTATTTTTTATATGAAAAAACAACTAATATTTCATAACCCACTTGGATGGAATTTTTGTGCATCACAAAAAATATTGTCCTACATATTTCTTATGCTTGATCATGACATATCCCTTGACAACATTGTCCTTCCTCATGTCACACAGGGAAACTACCAGACTATCCTGACCATATCCATTGGGTGGTTATTCATGCCTTGTTAATTTTGACCACTTCAATATCCATGTATCAAATACAACATAACATTTCAACTAGGACCACATAAAAATTCACTATTACCATTTTACTCTTGGCTGTTTTATACAAGTGAACATCCAATGTGCCCACCTATCTCCAAGTAGTGTTTATCTTCAATTAGACATTTCACATCTCTTAATCATCCATATGTTACATGAATGAAGCATGATCATTGAGAATCCTTGAACTACATACAAAATTCATATGGCTGGGATTCATCATTTTCCCTAGTTGAAATAGAACTCGATAAAATGTACTGCCACAACATGGTCTATTCTAGTTTTCCCATTATACACAAGTATTAAATAAATTTACCATCAGGATCACTATGAGATGATCTTTCCTATTTTACCATTTAGGGAAACTAATTCTCAACCATGACCATAATAAATGGAATAAATGCACCCAAATTACTCTAAGATTAATCTAATACATCCATGAACATTATCTTATCCATGTAGGATTCTGGTAGGAATATTTTACACCTCAAAACATCCATTCATTTTTTGGACAATGAATCTATCAAAAAAATTCTCTAATAATCATCAATTAATCTCAAAAAATATATTTTTGTCAAAAACTACATGTCATTCAAAAAAATATATCTCAACTATTTTATGTCTAATAATCCTTCATTAGATTTTGTTGAAAAGTTTACATTTCATTTAAAAATTTATCTCTTATTTGTTGTCAATGAAATTATAAGGGTATATTCAAAGTATATTTGATCTCTATTTTATCCCACCTTTTGGGTGAATGTGGAACTGCTTCCCCTCTATGAATATAGATCTTTATTTTGAGCCCAGAATCCTTTTTATGGAGTCATTTCTTTCCAATTTTCTCAAAATTTCCTCCCACAAAATATAGGTGAAGAAACTCTAAGAAAGATCAACCCTCTAATATTCAGAAAACAATATGGGTTTTATCATGGGTTACACCATCCGTTTTGAGTATAGGTGTATCTTCTTAATATGTTTTATATTTCCCCTATATCAATTCAAATTAATCATTTAGTATCATTCAAATTTATATTAGAAAAATTATTTGATTATCGTTGTATAATCGAATTTCATATTAGACTTCTAAATCAAAAATATCCCCTAAGATAATTTATGAAACACTCACAATCATGAATAAATCCATTGAGTGAGACTCCCACATAGAATTTTGATATAAAAAAAAATCCTTTAAGCCTATATAGCCTGGGATTGGGGTAGAAAACAAGGGTCTTTGAAAACATCCAAAAAAATTTTCCTTATCACTCATGAATACTTATAAAACTATAACAACTTGAAGAAACTATCCTCTGAAAAACAACTTGTGAACTTAATCACATTCTTACAATAAAACATTTACTGCATAAACATTTAAAAACCATAGGTTATGAGGCATACCAATTGAATAATATAATAAAACTAATTGGTAGTCTAAAAACATCATTATCTTTATGAGGATTAACTTCCTTTAATATCAAAGAAAAATCTCCTTTGATCATTAACACGTTGCACTGAAATTTTTTTCTCAACCTGGGGGATACTAATCATGTTAAAAAATCCTTCACCTCAATAGATTTTGGGATCCTATATATCTAATAATCTGATATCAAATTTTAGAAAAACAAATATATGAATTTTAAATTCATTTGATTTTTATTTGCACATTATCTTCTTTGTTTTTTCCCTGATACCACATGGTTTTCATCCAGATATTAACTGATATATACTAAATTTATTATTATACCAATTGGGTAACCTGAGATATGGATTTAAAATATTTCATCCACTATTCAAACCCTTTTTCCATGCTCTTTTAAAGATATTAACTCTAAAAAATTAATAAAATTTTAGGATGATATCAAATATGATACCAACTATCATTTTAAATGCTTCAAATACAACTATTGTATGAATATTTCAAGCTTTAACTGATCTTCACTTGATTCAAAAAACATGGGAATTTCTATTAAGATTACCCAATGGATCTTATATCTCCCTTAATTATACACCACTTCAAAAATCGTTATAAAAAATAAATTATATTAGAATAGGGGTAACTTAAGGATCCACAAACCGAGGAATGGGGTTGTTCAGTTTAGACCAAATCTTCTCCTTTCACCTTTCCTTTTCCCCTTATTAGAGCTTGGGAATGGAATGTCATCATCTCTTCCAATTCATCTTTATTATGACTTGTAGATATATTTTTAAACCCCTATATTAAGGTTCTCCCTTATGTGTATCCACTCACACACATCTCTTCATGGATGTAATCATTTCTATCCTTAGCCTGGGAATTTCCACAATTGTGGAATCGATCTCACTTGAAGAAACTTCTGCATATATTTCATTTCTTGTGGATGTTACCTTATGATTTCTTTTATATTAACTAACTCTTCATATTTTATTAAAATAATTAAATTTAGTGAATTTTATAATACCAATTTGGTATATAAATTTCTTGATAGCCATGAGTACCATCTAAGACTCATTTTTACTAGGTTAGTTCTTCTTTACATCCACCTCTTTCATAGTTGGATCACCTTGTGGATTTTATTTTCAGTTTTATTTTTTTTCTTCAAAGATAAATATTATTAGTAGATTTATTTTAGTTCTTCATGAAATTATCATCAAGGCTCATTCATTTTTATCAAAAACATTTAACCTGTTATCCACCTTAGAATAACTTTTCAATGGATAAAATATGTCATTTTATGTCATAAGATTATAATGCCTTCTTATAAAAGACTTAACCTTCCATGAATTCCTCCAATTTAAATACCATTATATGTGGGTAAGGTTATAATAAATTAGTAATTTACTATAATAATCACACCTAATGTGGTCTCTAATTTATTGAGATATAGGCATTGCTACAATTATTCTTTTAGTTAAATACTTTTGGGATTCAATGCACATTCTTATAATGTTACATATTCTTCCATAATATTATCATTTAAGTGACACCTTAATTTATGAATCATTTTATCTATTTTTAGATAAGAAATAATTTATTATTTCATATTTTAGATATATATTTTTCTTACTATTGAGGCTGCCTTTGGAGGGATTCTCATATTCTCATTGGAGGTGTTTATTCTCTCCCGAAGTTCTCTAATATTCTCATCTTTATTATTCATGTGTGAAACCATTTCATTGAACAATTAAGTTATATTAATTCCTAATTTTCTTTTATCATCAAGATATAGTTTGATAGGAATGATTATTCCTTTAATGCATGGTTATTTGATTTATGATCACTTAGGAAATCAATTTGTACTTGTATCATTTTTTCCTTCAACTTTGTAACCATTTTATTTATGTTGAAATTCAATGTCACTTATTCACACTTTTACCTATTTTTATAAAATAAAAAATATTCAATCATCACATAATTAACATCATTCATGTGTTCCCACACTTCCTTAGTATATAGTAAGGATAGAATTTCTTCTTGGTTATAACATTAAAGCCCACTTGATTGGAAAATTGATGTTATAATTTCAAATTAATCAAATATTATTTTTATATCACTAATAGATTCTAAAACACCACATCCTTTCTCTAAAATAGCGTTAAAATCATATTAAACATTAGGATCATTATTTTCCTCTATTAGAGAGCTCATCTTTTGAGAAAACTTACTCTTATTTTTTTCATCATGTTATTATACATAAGAAAATATTTATATAGAGTATGTTATTTTCCAAATTAATATTATAACAACATCCTTATATCCATTTAAAATTATAAATGATCAATATTTTTATACATGTCCTCTCCAATAGCACTCTTTACTGTATTTTTTTGATTATGGTATCTATCTTAATATTTCTTTAATAATACTAAATGATAAATCAATATCATCTTAATAGAATAATTCCTTAATCCCCAACATCTCAAGAAACTCTAAGAGAAACTTCCATTAATAAAATAAAATAACCTTACCATGTTTTGAAATTTTTTCAGTTAAATATAGGATCAGTCACGGTAAATTCCATTTTAAAACAACTTTTGGTCATGTTAGAGAAATAAAAAATCCAATAAAATAAACATTTTCTTTGATACCACTTGATAGTCCCTAAAGGGACTTAGAGTGAGGTACACCATTAGAGGGTGGTGGATCAAGTTTTGCAATGATTAAACAATTTAAAAACTTTTTATTATCATATATCAATACCCTAATAGATATTGATCTGTCATCCTTGAGGGTCACTTATTATGATCCTTTAATGGATATAGATCTGATTAAAATTTCTCTTAACCAGAATTTATAAAATATTTTTAAGGTTCCTCTTACCCTTTCATGATTGGAATGAAAAAATTAAATTTAGAATAGATAATTTTACTTGGTTCACTACTATAGTCTTGTCTAAGTATCATGCGATTGAAAAAGTGTTGATACAACAATTCACCAAAAGCTAACTACACTCCAATGGGGTTTAGGACAATCCACTCCTTTCATAAGATCACTTACATGAAAAGTATAGGGTTGACTCTATATCAACCAAGGATCACTATTTGATAACTTCTCTTCTTCTATTTATCCCAATTATATGTGAAAGTCTCCACATTGTTTATAGACCTGAAGGTCCCTACACTAGAATCACCTAGATGGTCACACTGAGCATAGATTGATGTCATTGATGATCAATTTGTTATTCAAAAAAAATTCTGATATAATATTAAAAATAATTACTCCTTTTTATAGAATAACTTTTGGAATGACTTATTCACTAGAAAATAGTGATATCTATATTCCCCCTTACAGTAGAGTCTTTAATAGGTTTTAACAAATTATTCTTCATTCCAACACCTTTTTAGAAACACCTTACATTGAGATTATAGTATTCAACATATGTTTCTATCTATATCATTTAGGTAGGCATTGATCCCCTTTATATATTAAATAGATCATATGTATTCAAATTTCCACCTTTTTCTACCAACATTGTTCTTCAAGAAATCCCATAAATTCTTAATAATTCTATAACTTCCATAGTCAAACCATGTCAACCTCATGGACCATATTGTCTCTCCTTTTAATAAATACATCTAATTCCATTTAATTGACTATTTGAGTTATTAAAATCTCCGTTTGATATCAGTTTGAATCATGGAAAAAATTCAAGGCATGTGATTATAGAATCATTATTGAAATGTTCATTCATCGTTTGAGCCATTATCTTCAATTTTGGACTGTCTTATATTGAGATTACTACAAGAAACCTTACATTAGAACACTATGGTTCATAGAATGTAAGTAATGGTGAAATTTCCTTTGAAAATCCAAAACCCATGGGATTTTTAATATTTTTAATTTTCATATAGAATCCTCATTTGTTGCTTCCATTCTTCATATTAAAGACCATCACAATGGGAATAACCAAATCTGTTTTGGGATCATTGTTTTATATAGGTGAAACTAAAACTCAAAATTCTATGCATTATATCATCATAATAAATATCTACATGTTTTGTATAATAAATGAATACTGATACAATATGGTTTACCTTGGTTGGAAATTTTTGAATTCAGTAAAAAAAAGGACTTCAATGCTCTTCACAACTGTCCACAGCCTTCCCCATGGCTACATCGGCCTTCCCTAGGTCACATAGTGAAACTCCCAAACCACAATTCTTATCCCCATGGTGTAGTCATAATTTAATTGGTCCATTCATCAAAATAAATATATAAGTGTATAATAAAACACATCATTTCAATCATGGACACACAAAACTCTATAATGACCATTTTGGACATGGCTATTTTTTCCAAGAGATCTTCAAATGTGCCAAACCCATCTTGATGATTTTTTAATATCTTTATAGGAATTTCCCATTCTTATTAATTCCATGGGATTAAATCCTAAAACATTGTCTCATAAACTTATGAAACCACTTACAAAACACCTAGGGTTATACTTCACCATTTTTTCCAAGTGATCTAGAACCCCACTATGAGGACCTCAATAACATGGTCTTTTCTAGTTTTATTATTTTAAATAGATGTCTTAAAAATCCACAATGTGGACCACCACAACATGGTCCTTTCCTATTTTCCCATTTTGGGTAACTATTTCTCAACCATGACCATAATCCATGATGCGGTCACACAAAAATTTCTCTAAGATTCCTCCAACACTTTATCTTCTCTTCTATTGACCATTTAGGTCACTTTTAGAATTCTTTCACAAGTTGAAAAATTATTTATTTTGTGTAGTAAATAAATCTATCACAAAAACTTCCTAGGAATCATCACTTTTTTTCAACAAATGTTTATTTGTTAACAACCACACGCCTTGTTAAGAAATCCTACCAAACCATTTGAGGTCTACTAAATTTCATGAATTAATTAATTTATTAAATATTATTTTGGTTTCCTCAAAACTTTTAAAATAAGTTATTTCAGTATTAAATAAATAATATTATAATTTAAATTCTATAATTTATGAAAAAATGTATTTTTTACTATTCACCAAAAAATTGAAGTTTTCAAAAAAAAATAAAAGAACCCTTAAAAAATTTCAATTTGTTAATAATAAAGAATGAAATTAATTTTATCAGAATATTTTTTATCATGGGTAATTTTAATTATTAAGATAAAATTTTTGGTTTTATAAAAAAAATTAAAATAAATATTATTAAAAAAGTGCTTATAATTTCTTTGAGTTTTGATTGTTTATATTTTTTAGGGTAATACAATATTTATATTTTCTTAAATTATTAATGGTAAATATTAGTTATATTATATTTTAATATTATTAGGTCAGTTTACTAATCCAATGTTCATTTTATTATTCCTAATGTTTATGTTATTATTCCTAATTACTAGGTTTCTATTCGAATGGTCATATTACTTTTCCAACATTTAAATCACCTCCTATAAAATCCCAATAACTCTATTATTAATCATTCACAAAAATTCATACTAACGTTATAGATTTATTTATTTCTAAAATATTGATTGGATGACTAATGTTATATATTTTTTTACTATTGTGACACCTCAGAACTACAAACCTGGATCTGGTTCTATAAATAAATAATTTCTATATTCAGTTTCATATCGATTGTAAAATATTGGATATGGACATATTTTTTTTACAAACTCAATAATTATTATTTAATTATTTAAATTTGTAGGATGCTTTTTAGGTTCAGATCATTATAGAATTAAGAAAAGATAATTACTAGAAAAACAAAGGTTTTTAGTACCAAATATACCTTTTTTTAATTATCCTTAAAAATACATAATCCCTAATGAGTCTTCAAGATATCGCATAAATTTATTCACATGTTCTATCCTTAAAAACATATTACATGTACTAATTTTATTTATAACCTAGGTAAATAGAAATATAAGAAGGGGTGAAATCAAATTATCTATAAGAGAAACATATATTTGAAGTAATCATGTCATTAAAATGGAATAAATATTATAGACAGAATAGGTAAATCACTTGAATCCATAATCAACTTGAAACAAAGAGTATTATATATCCATGACAATAAATAAATACATTAATATTAATAATATTGATCTTATACCATTTAAATGAATAATTATAGACATAAAAAACATGGTATCATGGAATTAGACAAAGACATTTACTTATCATAGAGACCACATCCAATATATATATTTGAATTCTAAAGGAATTCACCAAATAAAAAAATAAGTTTGGTCTTATAAGACCTATTGATGTATAATGGGATATATAATTTTGGGCCCCACCAATTACCTAACTACAACCAATCCATTCACCATAAGAGTCAATAAGACTTTTCATGACATTCTCAAAGGAACCTTTAGTGGAATAAAAAACATGGATCTCCATATAATGATGAATATGGAACATTAATAAATTATCCACTTGTGTTATTATCTTATAATAATTAAGAATTTCAATAATTTTCCCCATGTTAATAAATGGAAAACATTATCATAACTTATTAGGATAATTAAAGTTAATGGTTAAACACTAAATAGTAAATTTGATAATAATATTTCATATTTGAATAACACTATATGACATGCCAATAAATTTAACTAATTAACTAAAATATATAATGTGGCAATTACCTATCTTTATAAACAAGGTGGATGGTCAAACAATACATAGTCAACTTGCTGATAATCATCCATATTGGAATAATATCATATAGAATGCCAATTAATTTCCTCATATAAAGGGAATAAAATTAATTCTAAGTGAAAATGATCCAATTAGAATTATATAAAATGTGATGTTTACATTTTACAAATAAATGTGTATACAACAAAGTCAATAATGGAATAACATGATCATAATCCATCTATAGAATGAAATTATATCGTTTCAAAAGAAAACATCTTATGAAGTGAGAAATATTTTTCAATGGTTTTATAAATTTGGAATGAATATCACTAAAAGACTATATAATAACACATAATACAATTAATATAATTGATGTATTCAAATTATATGAAATAAGTTCAAGAGAATGTTCATAACTCAATGAATGAAAGTTGAGTTACCCAAAATCATTACTATTATGGAAACAACTAAATCTATAGACACATGAATTAGGGAATATTATTTGGATAGTAAATCCCATTAAATAAAAAATTGTATGAAAAAAATATACCTGGGTAATGAATACCCCATATTAAAAAAACATGCTGCCCAAAATGCATTATGCCTCAAAGAATCAGAATTAAGACAAAAAACACTTATGACTTTAGAAACTTTTGAATAAAACCCCTTTAAAGAGTGGTATTTGACTTAAAATTAAAATAACATGATTAAAATATAATTAATGATATTATATATAAAAAAGGAAGTGTATAGACCATATAAATGAAATTCGGTTCATAATACCAAATATGTCTCAAAGGGAGAAATTTGATATGCAGAACCCTTACCTATTTTCCAAACATTCATGAACATAAATTAAAATCATATATTAAAAAGATATATATCTTAATAAATAAATTAATAATTTTCATCAAATCCATTTTTATTGACACTTTTCATAAATATTCATTATCTATAGGAATCCTTTGGATTTTCCACATCTAGTATTTGTAGTTTTGATCGTTTTTCATAGTTCAATAATAACAGTGTCCATATTTATTATTATTTTTAAATATATTCATTACTAGTTTATTAAATTAATATTTATATATTGTTTACAATAATTTATGACATTTTTAATTCCTTTTATGAGTTTTCTAATATTTATCCTTAATGAAATCGATAGCAATCATTTTTTAATGACTCATGTCGATCAATGGGTGATATCTTAATTGATGAATTAAATAATGATATAAATTTAATTGAAATATATATATAAATATTTATATCAGGTTATAACAGTAATATGTTCTCACAGCCATATATGACATATTTTTATAGTATTATTCAAGAAGGTGGTTAAGCTCACCCAAACATGAGCGTACCATGATCAATGGATAATTGTGAGACTGTGTAGTTGTAATATCACTATATGTAATGAATAAGCATAACATTTTTTAATATTGTTATTTATAATAATTATAATTATTTAAAATAATAAACAATGAATAACATAATATTACATAATTTAAATAAATGATTATTGTCCTAGTATGCTTATTTTAAAGGATTAAATTAGAGACAATAGTTTTTTTGGATAATATTATTAAAAGGTTTCATAATTTATCATATAATAACCTTAATTATGTCATAAAAATAATATTTATCCTTTAATACCATTCTTATATCCATTCTTTTTCGGTGGTGATAGAAAATGAAACATGTTTCATCGTGGAGTTGATAGTATGCACAATACAAAATAAACAATTTTTTTTCTTAATGGAGGGGTATATGAATAAAAAATTATAATAAATATATTATAGAAACCTTAATATATATAAATAATACTAATTTCTATATATTAATGTGGATAAAATAAATTTGAAAGAATATAATTATGTTTTAGAATATAATAAAGGAGAAAAGATATGCAGTTGATAATACTCACTTCACAGACATAGATTTTCCTTGGAAGTATCCTTTCAAAGAAAGATATATACTAAAAAATGGTGAATAAGACATTTTTTCCTTGAGATTTTATTCTAATAAGATAAATTTGGTATATATTAGATAAGAAATTTTAATGATAGGTGTGTCTTGAAGTGGTGAAGATGTTGCCCTTTTATATGTGAATAGAAGGATAGTTTTGGGAATAACTCTTATATTTTCAATAATTTAAGGTTTAAATTTGAGTAAAAAAGGATAAAGAATGAAAAAATAGGATATTAAATTTAGTGTGGGTTAAATATCACTTTAACTACTCATTTTTGAGACAACAATGATCGTAATAGGTGTTTTTTAACCGTTTAAAATTTAACTTAATTTATCTTATCCTTGGTAAAAAAATTTCAAACCATAGTAATTAATTTTAATAAATAATTAATATTGAAATTTTTACCTAATTATATATACAGATATATATATATATATATATCTAAATTTTTAAATGATTTTATCAATTAAAATTTCAAAATCTATGAAAAGTTAATTTTTAAATAAATTAACTTAATCCTTAAATTTTTTTTGAGAAATAATGTTTTTATGATTTAAATTTGCATATAAAATAAAATTGTTTTAGAAATTTATTTTAATGTAATAAATGGATATATTATAAAAAATGATCTAAGGCTTCCAAGGAAATAAAAAATGAAATTTTTTTTTGAAAATAATTAACTCAAAGAAAAGACCAAAATTAGTTTTTTATAAATTTCTTATTTTAATTAGTTATATAAATAAGGTGAATAGGAATTATAGGATCAAATAATATTTAAAAATTAATATTTTTACTTTATAGATTTATGTTTGAACACCTAAAATATTATAGATCATTCTTATATAATGATAAAGTTATAAAAACTAAAAGTTTCATGAAAATTTTATTTTTCACCAAAAATAAAAACTTCTTAGAAAAAGATAAAAATGAATAATAAGTCAATTTTTATATAAGGAATTCAAAAATGATGTTAATTTTTATTAATTTTAAATTCCAAAAAAATTAAATTATTATTATTTTGAATAAAATAATAAAATAAAACGAAAAACTATTTTTATTTGAAAATGAAATTTTCAAATATTAATTAATATTATTCTTATTTCATATTATTTAGAAACTAATTTTTTATTAATAAAATATTATTTAAAAACATAATATATCATTAATAATATTTTTTTAAAATTGAAATATGTATGACATAAAAAGAAACTTTTACATAAAAATACTTTACTAAACAATAAATGATTTTATTAGTCATTTTAGGTAAAAAAATTGAATTTAATTAATGTTAAATGTAAAATTTATTATATAACCAGCAATTCTAGCTAGAAGCGATGCTTCTGAAAAATTTATTAAATAAATGAAAAGTGTACAGAGAAGACGGGCAGGGTCAAACAAAGGTACTTTCCCTCATCCATCAAAAAACAATGTTAAAGATCATAATAAGACATATCATTCCCATAATTAGAATCATTGGCAGTTTCCCATTTAGAGTAGGACTTACTGTGATTGAGGATGTTAAGAAAATCATAATTAGAATTACCTGATTGCTTAGAAGAGCGAGTACACATAGTGCGACGTGTATTAGAGTAGTCCTTCCTCGACCTTCGCTTCGCAGGGGTAGGAGTGTAGTTAACTTCCCCTTTTCCAGAACTGAGTGCACATTTAAACGAAGTAGGTCCACTGCTACCTGCTGTAGTCCCTTCCACCTCCGAGATGTCAGGCCACTTCCCTGATATCTTGGAAGAGTTCAAGAGCCTCTGGATCTCTTGATGGAAATCAACCTGTGAAGGAGCCACAATGTTGAAATTCATCTCAACAGTCTCATCACATTGCAATCTTGCACCAGGAATATTATTCATGCATATATTTGAGGGGTCAGTGCAAATATGAGATCCTGCAATAGAGAGAGGAGCATTTTTCCAATCCCAACTAAGCTCATGGGAGTAACTCCTATTCATTCCTTCTTATTCAACATCTTGGTTTTTAATGGTCTTAATGTATCCCAATATCATTTTAGTTCAGTATTTCATGTGAAGACAGATATCAAACACATTAAATTATTTAAAGGATATCATATATTATAATTTTGGGGTGTTACATCAGTTTTGTTCATGAGTGAGATAAATCTTGCTGATCAAAATTATCCACATTTTCCATGTCAACTTTCTATATTTGGTGTGTGTTTATTTTAACATTGTAAAGTTTCCATTTTTATGGATATATATAGTATATAAATGTATGGTTCCCAATTAATTAAATAAGTCATTCTATGATTCATGTGTTTAAACAATATAATATTGCTAATTTTTTAATTCCAATGAAAAATTAATTATATATATATAATTGTTTGGGATGTTACATGCATTTCCCTCAAGTCTTTAAGAATTAATGGTATGGACATATCCTAGGAATCTAACTTAACCATAAATCTTATGAATTTACAAGGATAACCTCCTATTGAATTTGATGACATGTTTGATATCATGGAAACATTTAGAGACATCCTGATATTCATCTTATAGGTCTATATAGGATTTTTGTGATTTGATACAAAAGATTCAATGGTTTCATATATGGACTGCCTAGGTGGATTCCTAAGATTCAATATATGGGTACATATGGAAGGTCTACATCTAGACACCTATGATTCACCCTTCAAGTCAATGTGGAATTAATTTGTGGTTTTCTAGAATTTATCCTTTCGGTCAATCTGTATAGGCTATATTTGCCTCATAGAAATTGAATTTATGCCTGATACAATTATATTTCATAAGAGTATCTCCTAGGAATTGGTTCTTTACCTTCAAATGATATGGTCATTAGTCCTAATAATATTTTTCATGATTATTATATTTACTCATCAATACACTAAAAAGATCGAAATAGGTATGCTTGATCCCTGATTTCATGTTAGAACATGAGTATTGACAGTGATTATTTTATTACACATATGTAATTGTTCAACTAATTTTTTTTGAATATCACTTACGAAATTAACATATTAACTTTTTATTTCTAGGACCTCGTTGGTGGTACCCTAATAATATATACTTACACAGAACTCTGGTGTCCATGACACTTGGGTACCTGGGTAGAATTCACTATTCAAAGGTTCAGGTGGGGAAGAGACCATGTGCAACCTGATTGAGTGGGATGACATAGATTATATTATATATTTTTATATGGAAAGGATCAATAAAGTATAAATCCATTTTTTATTTTTTATTATCTTATTTGTTTTGTACATGTAATCATCCAAGTCAGTGATTAGATGGTGTGCCCTGTAATGGGAATTTGTATGTATGATTATATAATTTATTTTCATTTAATATAGTATGTTCTATTTTGTCTATTGTGTACTATGAATATTTATTATTCATTCTATTTAGTTATTTTCACTTGGTTTTAATATAATATGAGGGTATAGTTTCCCCACTGTAACATCTTAGATTATCATTTCTAGTTAGAATCATCTGGTGTATGGGGTGGTGTGCTTGAGGTCAAGTGGATACCCCAAATATAGACACCATACGAGTGGTATGGGTTTGGAAATGTTACACCTATATCTCTACTATTATCCCCATGGAACATGCCTAACCTATATAGTGAATCCAAGAGTGGTTTTAAGTAAATTTGGTTATAGGCCCTAACTACATACCATGTCTATGTCTACGACCACACCTATCGATTATATTCATATAAAGAACGATAATTTTTGTGGAGTAAATTCTCATGGTTATAATTATATACACTAAATTATTTCTATTCATGGTAACATTTAGGATCCTCAACTTTGGGTAGCCACATAGCAATGTGGATCATCACATGAAAAACCTCATTGTTACACCATCATTCTTCAGAAACTCTAAAAAATAAAGGTATGTGGAAGATCACTTGATCAACTACAAACTCTTCTTGTAAAAAAATTATTATTCAAGACATAGGTCATAAAAAAAAGGTGATAATGCTATCTAGTATTTCCTAAAATAATATAATTTAATAGGGGGTAGGAAAGTGACCTCCACTCCATGCATCTCTATCCCTAAAGAGTGAGAGTCTAAGACCGTATCACATTGCACTAATCTTTTTTAAGATACTTTAGACATGGAAAAAATACCTTATTTCTAGAATATTTACCAAAAGGTAATATTACATTTATTAGATGCTAAATAAATGGTCGATGATAGCCTAAAAAGATTTATCGATATTACCTAGAATTAGTTATTAAACATCACACCACTGGATCACCCAAATATATGTATAGATGAGAATGATCATAAAACTAAAGTCTTTTTCAATAAAGAGAGAAATTAAAATGCACCATGGTAATAATAATTACGATATCCATATATTTAAGAGGAAGTTTATTTATATTATATGATATCTGAAATATTTATAGATAAGTTGTTTTCATATATTGGCCTATTTTCACCCATCAATTTATTATACTAGAGTATTTTATGATAGAGAATACACCTAATCTTCTCCATAACTTATGTTGGATGTTTCGTAGCTTCTTTAGTCAGAATATAATTTTTGTATGTCAATCATGCTAATATAATTAATAAAAAGTGTATTTAGTTTGATCTATCTTCCCTCCCTATCACTGGAAACCCTGCATAATGTAAACAAAATAAAACTCTTCAACATTCTTGAATTATCAGCCACATGTAAATTCCCTAAACCATTGATGAAGATTCCCACCATGAATTAATCATAGTATGAGAGAAGTATGTATTGTTACATTTTAACCTTCTTGGGTTTTGATAAAAGGATATAAAGTTCTCAACCATGAATCCTTCCTCAAATCTACTATCAGAGGATGAATTTAGTGATGTCACATTTGGTTTCACATTACACCAGATGAAAAATTGTGATGAATATCTCTTTTAATAGGGTCATGTCCCAATGTTTAATAGGATGATTTCCCAGAGATGTAAATACATTAATTGGTAAATTAAAAAATCCATCCATGTAACAAGATCAACATCAAGATTGAGGATTGAAAAGTTAACCAAGGAATGGCCACTAATTGTAGAGGTTCCCCCACAGCCAATATAAATTAAATTTGTGGGATTACTTGTATAATAAAATCTATATTTATAAATCATTAAGATATGATATGGAGAACAAATTAAAGGAAAAACCACCTAAAATGCATAAATACCATAGGGAAAACCCAATATAATAGGGATAAAGAAATTTTTTATGAGCTTCCATTTCCCACACAACAAAACATGCCAAATATGGATTTGGTTACAACAATACTTAAAAAAATTATTTTATTATTCACAAGATTTGGCATAACCTCACAAATATTAAAAAAAGTATCCCAACCAAATCCACATTTTGTGGAATTCCAAGGAGATTCCATTTGAAATTATATATTAATAAGGATCTTATTTTTTATCATAAAGAGTTTTATAAAATGATAGATTATTATACTATTTGATTTTTAATCCATAAGACACAAAATATAATTATATATTTGAGTTAATAATGAATAATTCATTGAGGGTAATTTTTATCCTAATGAATCCCCCCTTTTTAGTGATATAGATAATGAAGTGGTCACCATAACCTAAACCATTGTGATTATTGATGTAGTTAAAATTACTGAAGTCTCGACAAATCTAGGAGATAATGAACATTATTAGGATAACTGATTATTCAAAAATTCCTCTATCACTAATAAAAATTAATAAGCTGTATGCACAAAACAATAATGGATAATGCAAGTGTTAGGAACTGTTCAATATTTTATTTTATAATATTCATAGTGAATTTCAAACAATGGAAATGAAATGGTAATTTCTATATCACCATCCAACCCACCACCTGAAACCACTAATACAATTTTATATGAAGAGGATATTACCATGTTTTACTATGAAAATGAATTAATCCATATATTCAATGCTGATCACTGTTGAAGAGACACATCCATCATAGATGGAAATCTAGTTGGGGATAAACCTCCACAAATCGGTCCACCTAGGAATGAAGGGTATACTAAATAAAGAATTGTAGAACATTCAATATAGAATGGTATCAGATAAAATAATCTCCTTTTTTAGACCGCCTCTCTAATAAAACAACCAAAATTTTAATTAATGTTTTTATATGTAAATATTTTTAATATTTTAGATAATATTTTTAATGCTATGTGCTCATTCCATGAAATATTATATGGCCTGGAGGGGATAAGTATTGATATATTAAATATATTAAATATATTATATCCTATTTTTATATTATATCTTTAATAATTAAATAATCTATGAATGGAGTCCTAGATATAAAATATAAGACCAACATTGATTATGAATCTTGGGTTTTACCCTAGGAATGACACAACCTTGATCACTGTAGGGAGTTTTTTATAAAGTGATGTTGTGGGAAAAAACAATAAAATAAATAAACAAACAAATTAATAAATTATTTTGAGTATATAACACTAAATATATTATTATTTAAATAATTTTATTCCAAATCCATTTGGCTATCCACATAACCCTAGGATAATGAGAGGAGTAGTTGGAGGAGAACTCTATGAATGGAAACAGATCAAGAATCGTGATTGATTTATTGAGGATAATTACACAAAAAGAGTTTATGGATATCATCATCAATGACTCAGCACCATTATTAATCAATGATAAATCCATAATTGAGGTAGGGTGTTTAGTTTTTATAGTTTATTTCCTTATTTATTCTCCCCATGATTAAAAAGAATAAATTCTTTTAATATTTTGATTCATGGTTTCTTTGTGTTTTTTGGGTGTGAGTTTATTTACCTAGGCTTTGGGGAATTACTACGGTTGTTTATTTCTCTATCTTCTTTCATCATTATAATAGAAAAAACTGATTCCTGCCCAAAAAATAGCTAAGCTTCTTTCCTCATTTTGTTTTATTCTTTTCTTCCCTATTTCATCGTATGATTCACTGATGGTATTTCCATAGATGATGGTTCAAGAAATACCTAGTAATAAATCATTTCAAAAGAGTTCTTAAACACACAATATTGATACCGTAGGTTAAGGATCATGAATGATGGGGGTGATTGAGATAGATTGGTAAGTCATTAGTAGAGAATATGGATTTTATTGGACAACCTTGTTTTTCCATTTTGGCCTGTAGAAATGATGTAATGTAATGATAACCAGTTAAAGATTTTTGTGGATGGTTGGAATCCAATGCATGATGATGGAAGAACTTAGCTAGCACGGATTCATTATTTCTAGGTGTGATGGAGTTGAGATCAATGGTGGAAGTGACATGATAATATGCCTAAAAAAATGTAATATTTATATGAAAATCCCAACTACAAGGAGTGTACTCTAAAATAAAACACACCTTGTTATCCCCCTTTTTTGACACTAGGGTTTATATGTAGTGAAGAACATCACATGCCATGTGAAACATGAAACACACTGTGTGACCCAGTTCTATAGGCTCGACATGTACCTCAAGGGAACATGGGTAAAAATGCTGCCAGACACATAGGCATAATCAAAGTACATAAGAACAACATGATACTTGGACACATCCAGGTACATAGGCATGACCCAAAGAATACTGTCACAACTAGGTTTACACAAGCACATACTAGTAGTATTATGAGTGTCAAACCAACTTATTCTTATCATGTACCCTGGAAGGACATTCCATATGAGATGGTGAGACATGGGTAGACTTGTGGTAGACAAGTAAATTCCATGTACTCCCAATACACATCATGTAATTTCTTGAGGGTTGGTTGATACCATTAGAATATTCACTATGGACTAGTATCCATTGAGTGTGTTCCCTTGGTCTATTCCTATGAGTTTATAATGTGTATTTACTTCATCAGTAGAGTATTATGGCTCCTCTATTTGTTTTGTATTAGGTATAGTTCATGGTATCCCTCCAAGAGGCCCGTAGTGGGATCCTATGTCATATTTGTTTCCCTATTTGGGGTTTATGGAATCATTGAGTCCAAATTATATGGGCTTACAATACAATATTTAGCGAGTTATTCCAGATGGGATTTTTGATGTTCTCTAATGTCCCTACACGTGATCACTTATCTATTTATTGAGATCTTGGATATCTAGTGAGTAGTTAATGGAAATTCCATACAATAATGACCTCTTGAATGAGTGTTATCAGTGAAAATATAGCTCATGGAGTGGATTATTCTAAGTGAGTGTAACCTTGAATCCTTTAGTAGAATCATGTTGTTTGATGTTTCATTAAGGCCTCTTTGATATTGGTTATCTATTATGAGTATATATGGGTTTTTTATAATTATGTATCATATCTTGATTTACATAATTGTGTATTGATGAGATGACTATTATTGATACTTTATGTTTAGTTATTTATGGGTGTCTTACTGGGTATTATTATACTCACTCCTACATTGGATCTTCCTGCACTTATCATGTCTTTTACAGATATAATACCATTTGATGGAGTCTTAGGAGGACCAGGAGTAGGCAGAGCATAGTGTTCTAGAAATATTTTGGTTTATACAAGTGTTTCATTTGACATAAGTCCCCTCCTTCTTAGAAGGTTATACTTTATTTTCAACTTTGGTGGGCTTTTATAGGTCCCTTTATTCTTTACAGTAATTTTTTCATACTCTGTCGTGAGATAGATGTTGTTCTTGCATTATGGTATTAGTTGTATTTACCTTTCATCATTTTATGATCATAGAGATGTTTGTTTATGTACAAAATAGCTCATCGAGTGTATTCTCCTAGACAAGCATTACCTTGAATCCCCGACCACAATTTTATGGCTATAAGTATGGTTAAGACCTATTTGAGACTAATTTTCTATTATGAGTATATAAGTGATATTTATCATTATATATTATATCTTTATTGACATACCTATGTGTTGATGAGTTTTCCACACTTGATGCCTTAGGATTAGTGATTTTTGGGTGTCCTACTAGGTACTGTTGTACTCAACCCTTCATAGGATCCTCCAGAACGTGTCATGTACTATACAAATGAAAAACCATTTGATGGATTCTTAAGAGGACCATGAGTAAGAAAAACATAGTGAGCTATTCATAATGAGGTTCATAACAGTGTTTCATTTGAAAACAGTCCCATCCTTCTGACTAGGTTAGAGTTTATTTTTAGTTTTCGTGTACTTGTATTTGACCCTTTATGATTTCTAGTACTTTTTTCATACTATGCTGTGGGATAGATGTTATGCATGCATTATGGTATCAGATTTATATAAATTTTATCATTTTATAGTCTTGGAAATGTGTGTATGTGAACAATTACTTAGGATATGTTCTCCCATATGTGAGATATGAATACTCAACATTGGTCTCTAGACCTAGGCCCCTTGGAGGTGGGATTGGGGTCTCACACTTGACTTATCACTAGCTAGGAAAGCCCTGATTGGTTCATTTATTAATTCTCTATCTCCCTATATCTCTCCACGATGATCAATAATTCAAATATTTTTAAATAAATTTTTCTAAGACACCTTGATGTGAGGGGTAATATTAAAGTATACAATACTCAATTATCAAGCTATTAGAGTGCAGAAAATTGATGTAAGGAATCCCCCATTTTAGTTATAAATATAAACATACCTAAATTTGGTTAAATTGACCCATCTAATAGTAAACCCAACTTCTTCACATTTAATAGAATGTTAGTCCTGGAGAAAATCATTTCATATTTATATTTATAGTGTAGCCTGATATTGGAAACCCATGAGAAATTAATTATTGTAAAACTCATATGATTTTGCTAAACATTAGAATTTTAATTTTTTTTGGAATTAAAATCTAGTATTCATGTTAGTAAATATTTTGAAATACCTTTTTCAATAGTACATATACTACTTCATCTCGATGATGTAAAATATAAACATTTATGAACTCTTTAATTTCAAAAAGAGGGATAATTAAAGATTTGATGATTTTATTTCTCAATAAATGGACTTAACATATTTCTTTGAAACATAATTTCAAAAAGAAAATATTTTTAAGATATGTGTGTATAATTATAAATACATTTTAGGAAAATTATAATACATTAGATGTTTCCTTATTGATTTTGGTATTTTACAAAAATGGAACAATTCTAAGAATACATCATATGAAAATCCAATATAAAACCCAAAAATGGCCCCACAAACCTAAATAAAAAAACATTGGGATGATGAAAAAACAATCCTCACTCTCGATTTGAAAATAACATAAACCCCATACCATAAACTACCTAGTATATAGAAAACACAATCACCTAAATCTCTACCAAATTAGTGAAACACATGATCATAACCAAATATGAAAAACATTCTTATGAAATAGAAGGATCAAAAATTTTAATCTTGTAAGAATAAGATATATGATTTCTATTTTGAAAATTTCCTCAGTTATCCCTAGTTCATAACATGAACACATTATCTAAATCGAGAATTCTAATTATGTAGAACATGGTGATATCTATAATTACTTCCCTTTCCATTGAATGTCCAACTACACCATTAATAGGTTATTTATTTTTAATTAATTACTCTATAAAATGGTTTAATATTTATTTAGTATTGGATAGTCCCAAGGAACACATGGATAATCTATATTTCACCCATCTCAAAGAATATGTAAAATTGAATGTTCCAAATAAGTGTACATAAAATATTGATAGATGGATTACTTATAAGATATTCAATTATACCCAATCCATCATTATAACATAACTGAATCAACAAATTTTGATATCAATTCACTATGAAATCCATATAATCACATCAATGGCATAAAATAATTCCTAAATATATACTAATCAATTAAATCATAAAAAGATATAGATGGAAGGACACTTATTGTTATTTTAACCAGTGTTGATTTTGTGAAATTTATTCTGTTAAAATTTTGAGGATGATCTCCTCCCCATAAGAAGAACATTTCTATATGTTGAACAACAATTTATCATCTCCATTTTTATATTTTAAATATTTCTTTATTCCATTTAATAAGTTTTTTATAAGGAAAAATCCCACCAAAAAATTCTAATAAGGGGGTAAATGTATTTGAAGACACACCTAATTTCATCAAATAGTATGGGATTTATCCCTAATCACATCATCAACACCACTAAAACCATGAAAACATATATTAAATAATATTTTTAGAGAAATATATTGATCTGGTTCCCTCTAATGCACACCATTCTATAATCTATCTAGGGAACTAGTTAATGAGATCACCATTAAAATATTAATCAAGAAATCCTATAGGATGCACCTCTTTCAGTCATCGTAGAACTAATGTATTTCCACCATAGACTCCAAGGCCTCCTTCATAATAATATACTATTCCTAATAACATTATTTTCTCTAAAAATATCATCAAAATTAGTTTGGACCATTGTACGAGAATTATGACATGAAAAGGAACCTCTACATGGTTATAATATAACTATGAATTTGGGACGCATTTTATTTTTCTAAGGAAAATTGTGTATCACTCATTGAATACCTAAAATCACATAGTATTTTAATGATTTATATTATATAGTAGAAGAATATCTTGTAGATAATAAATTTATTGACTAAAATATGATCACAACATTAATATAGATATAATTGGGAGAAATAATAGATGTATACATCATGAGCTTTTATATATTTATCCAAATCAATGATATCAATATCCATGTTGCCTCTATGAGGAATATTTCTATAAATTTTCTTATTTTTTCATATTCCATTCATCACCATGGATTCAAAGAATCCTATTTGTTATGTTATGATTTGATAATATATATTTATTATATTAGTAAAAAATACTTGGTAAAAGTTTATACAAACAACATAATTTAGAGACTAACTTTGTAACATTTAATTTATGGTTATTAGTTGGGATACAGTATTCAATGTATTTTCTATAAGACCATGGTTTCATATTCATGTGGTTACGATATCCTCACATCAAAAATGCATTATTTACTCCATTAATTAGAAAATATGAATTCTTGTTGGGGGATAAATCCACTATTTTAACATCCAATTTTGAATACATAAACATTTTATATTACAAGAAAAAGGATAAATAACCTCCAATAATGAAAAATTAAAGGCAGCGATTCCTAATGGATTGAATTTTTCCTCAATTACTGATTTTAATGATGTGAACGAGATATTCATGATTCCATATTATTACATTGAAATAATTAAACCTGATTTTTAAAATAATCTCATTCTTCTAACTAAGGGAAAAGTACCTCTAAAAAATTTATTCTCCAATAATGGATAATATGTTACAACCATCGAACCACCCACCACAATGAAATCAAGAATTTTTTTTCAAAATGACTGGTGCAGCTTGAATCTTTTATTATAAACATCCATATTAATGTGTGCTTAAAAGATATATGTTTAAAAACACTGATTTTATTTATAATATAATGAAATCTATTAAGAAAAGTACACATGGTGTGTGATGATCTACCCATATCCACATGTTCTTCATAAAACCTATATGAAACATAAATACCCCTAGTGACACTAAAGAATAGGGGGGTTGATGTGATGCACTCACATGATGCTAATAATTAATATAAATCCTATAAATACCACAATCATAATAAGGAAATTCTTTACAATACTCCACTTATTATTTTGAAGGGAAATTTTTCTAGTGTAAATGAGGTAATCAAGTTAACCATGAAACTGAACAATATTTGAAGCCTATAGTAATTAGTTCATAGCATTAAGATATAATTTACTTGAATAATATAGAAATGAAATTACTTGATTATTTTTACCAACCTCATATCCACATCAACCATCATAGTTATAAATATGTCATGAGGAGGATGCATCCATCCCATATTGGAGGATGAAGTGGATAAAATAACTATGGATCATATAATTTGAGATATTTTTTACCAAAAAAATGATACATAATATTTTCCTTATTATAATAAAGAATGGATATGTCATAACTTGTATCAACTTCACATGCCTAAACTATTACTTCATAAAGGATGACACTATTATATTTTGATCATTATATTAATGATTTATGTAATGTAAAGTTTCCAAGACCTTTCCTTAATAATATATACTTTGGGTAAAATTAAATTCATATCATACACAAGGATGAATAATATAGAACCTTAAAAGAAACCATAATTATGTTTTACTGTAATGTAATTATATTTATCTTCAATAATTATAGAGCCACCTATAAATAACCAATGCACCATATTTTCTAACCCCATCTGCATGAAGTAATTGAATTTTATATAAATATACTTTTAGTTAAATCATGGCCTTGTTGTGATCATTTAACAAAAATTAAGGACATATTAAATAAAATATGAAAACAAAACCGAAATATGGATACTATAAAATGTTTATTTATTGTAACTTCTTGGAAATTTCACTGGTTTTTGGTTCATTATAAATCATCAAGGTCAAACATAAAATGACCTATGCATTTGTTTAAGTATGATCTACATGGATCCTCTGAGAGTTTAGGTGACTCAATGAGTATATAGCTTAAATTTAACACTTAATCAGAAACCTCACTAGCTAGTGCATACCATTTACCAAGCTAATGAAGAACGGGGAAACCTAAATGCTAGATGATAATTTCTATAGAATGTTTGAATGTTTGATGAAATATTTAACATACAAACATATTTTAAATATACCAGTAAAAGAAAAACCAAAAATACTTTATGTGAATTCTCTAGAAAAGTCTCTAAGTACTCTTTTTAAATATAATAATGATTAAGGTAAAACAAATATTTTTGGATACATTAGTTAGAATATATTTTATGTTTAGATTAAATATACCAAAATTTAAAAGAACTATTTTTTTTTGATTTATGATACAAAATATACAATACTATTTAAGTAATAATGAATTCTACTAGGTGTACCACATTTATCCCTTAGAATATATCATGAATCCCCCCAAGTTTACTAAACATTTGGTTAGATAGGTTTTCATTCATTAGTAATTTAAATTTTTTTCTCTGAGAAGGAAATGGAATGTCTTACCCTTATAGATTTCTTTATTTCCTATCTAACTCCAATGGAATCTCTACTGGACTTGTAAATTTTTAAGAAATACATATTTTTAGTCAACTATGCTTCCAAAATATGAGTGATGTATTTTTATTGGGTGTCTTGGAACCCCATTGGGAAAATGATGGAAAATCTTAAATTCCATAGTGTTAGCCTATATGTCATCACCACCTCCACAAAAAAATCACCCTTTAAATAATATTTCCTCCCATAAAAGTGATATTCATATAATTATGAAAATTATTAACATTAAATCACATATATGAAATTATATCTATAAATCCCAACCATTGAAATGAATGATAAGGGTGACTCAAAGTAGGTGATAAAAAAATAAAAAAAATATATTAATCCATTAAAAAGGAGGATATAATTATTCAGCATGAAAATACTTTGGAATTAAATATATAATTTTCCATTAGTTTTATAAACTATGAAAACATTTTGTGATAAAATGAATAAACTTTTAATGTGGCCAATTTGGTGACCCCTATTACTAACATTATTTAGGATGAAATGATTATCTGAGTGGAACATTAGAGAGTTGATACCCCCTTTATCAATAATGATATATGAGAGGTAGATGATATTGAACTTAGTATTATCTAGAAATAATACCCACACCAACTAATTGAGAAAATATTTAAATAGATATCCTTAATCATATAATTTTTCCAGTACAAAATTAGTTTATAGGATCAAGATAAAAAAGGATAAATCCATAGAATAGAGATGATATTTGTCATAAAAAATCACAATTTAACAAAAAAAATCTACAACCATGGTATTGATTAGATACTCCTTAGGTGCATTAAAAGAGGATAGAACCTAAAATATATGAAATAAGTCCACACAGTCACATATGATGCTTACTAAAGAAGAAACCCAATTTCTCATTAAATTTAGAGGCATGGGTACTTGTGGAATTACTCAATACATGAATACATAGAAATAATAATGAAATTACACACATCAAATGTTAAATCCTGATTTTTCCATCAACAATTAGAGTTTTTTCTTTCCATGAGTCACTTTTGGTCATTTTCACTTGGTGAATATAATTTATGGGTTCATACAATATGAAATCTACTTGAAAGTTCATGTTGAACCTTGATATAACTAAATTCAAATCCAAATAATTTAAACAGGAACACATAAATGATATCATAATAAAACTCATGAAAACATTCATAAATTACAATATGAACAATAGATTTGGAGTTCCCCATGTGTAACTCAAGAATAATTAAATGATTTTATTTTCAAATGAGTTGAGAAGGTTTTACTCAAGGAATAACACATAATATAAACACTCTCCTACTACCACATAGTTTCTAAAGGGTATATTGAGGACTTTAATAGGACCCAATCAAATATCATATAGAATATATTGAAAAAGATAAAAAATACATGGATCAAAAAATATTTTAATGCATAGTGAGATTATCGTACCACTATAAAAAACCATATAAAGGAAAACACATGTTTTAAAGTGTATTGGATAGACACTTTCTTTACATTAAATGAATCATTCCCATCAATCAGAATATCCATTTATGGAAAACTAATTTAATATTAAAGGTAAAAGGTTTGGTTATATAAAGTAGAATACCATTAGGACAGGAAGCGAGAAGCCTTATAAAATTTCATGGTCCCCCAAAATAGGATTAAAAAATAATTTAAGAAAAATGATTACCTTTTATTTGAAATAAAATGAGTATTAGTGTTAGATTTTAATACTTTTAAGATACATTGTATGATGTGTATAAAATTTTATCCTATATTGTAAGGGATTTATAACATGGAAATTTTCAATTCTAATAGATCAAATTCCATGATCATAATTGATTGAGAGTGTATCACAAATTCTAGTAATGTAAAATTTCTCAAAAATTAATTTTTATAAGGGTGACACACCAGATTTTAATTTCATTTTCATGTGACCCTAAATAGCATGACAAAAATTCTTAATAGAATTGAACTAAATTGAAATAGATAAAGTATTTTTAGCATGACCAGAAAATAAATTAAATGGGGTCATTATTACATTACCCTAAATTTCATAAAAGTAGGACCATGTCTCATAGAAAAACTACATGATATATATTCCTTATAACACTATCTTAAAATAGAGAATAATAAGACCTTAATATACAACCTTAAAATAATTTAATTAGGGTTCATTCTACCCAATCCTAAAGTGTATTGTATTGGCCCCTTGACCCATTAACCTAAACTACATGAATTATGGTTTTGACAACATAACCCCATATTGTATCATACTAGTCCATTGTTATAGGAAAAAAATATATATGAAACACTATCCTTAACATGTTACATTTAACAATATGTGATGGTATTGAATAAAATATTGAACATTTCATGATGATAAAATTAAAAAATCCACTCCCTATACATGTTTGAGAAATATCTATATCAAGTTCTTTAAAACCCTTAATTATACATCATTAATTTAATAACTCAAACCATATTTATTTGTGGGATAACAAACAATGAATAGATTTTATTCCCTCAATTACGTTATAGGGTGTTTCTTTATCAAACTGTGCATGACCAGAATCATATATGCTAATGATACTTATGGATTATTAGATCACTTATCATAATCATATTTGTAGATTACCTTTATTACCATCATTTTCTTAATCCATATTAGCATGTGGAGTCTTTAATTGATGTATTCTTTTCCTCTATTATATCCAATCTATAATAAGAAATCCTTTTCTTGAAAAAATGTTTTCATTGATACTTATTACCATGATATATATAGTTATTCCATAATCTCATATATCTAGGCCTAATATCACATTCCTTCTAATTCAATATTCACATTCACTCCCCACTAATTAATGTCATATTTGAACTAATTATTTTAACACAAAAGTTACCTTCTTTATCCCCCAAAATTTCCCCCCACATTATAATTACCACTCAATTCTATTTCAAATTGGGGTTCTCTCATTTGAGTTTACTCTTATAAAATCTTGGGTATTTATTATTACACTCGAATGATATACAGTGATAACAAAATTTTCTATCTTGGTCCTATCCATGAATTCCTTCCACCATTTCATTCCTCTTGTATATTTTGAATTACTATCACTTACCCATGGTAATTCCCCATTTTCATCTAGGTATCCTTATTTTCATCAATATTGGTAAATTGGATACGTTACTGATAAATTATTTCAACACAAAAATATAGAGAATAACTCAATGAGGCTCAAACTCAAGACATCACTACGACCCTTAAGGGATGCTACCACAGAGATGTGCCCTTAGGGATCATCTAGGTATCTTCTTAATAGTCTAGTTAATGAGCTTCCTATTAATGATCAATCCCTAATTCATTATCATCAACTATGAAAAATTATTATCCATGATGTATAACCACTAATTATATGCATGTTTCCATCACCATGGTATCTTAATCTATTATTCATTCTTTTTGGGTATCTATGAAAATAAACCACATTTGTGAGTGTTATATGACCTTAAAACATGAAACATAAAATTATAAGATCTATATAACCATAAACATGATATATCTTAATGGTTAAATTTTTATGTTCTTAAGCATTAACAATGTTATTATTAAATTCTATAACCCCAATCTAAGAGCAATTATTATTTTTATAATTCCATTATAACCTTAAAGTAAGGGATAAAAAATTGTGGAATAAATGTTACCATAATCATAAATTCAATTTTAGTCTTATCACTATGATCACAAAATAAGATTCTTCCAATTTTTTTCTTTTCCACATATAATTAATCTACGTGCACATAATCCTTTCTACATATAAAAATAATTGTTTCTTGGATCAATTTTTTATTCTCCATCCACATGTGGTTAGCCACACATACACCAAGAAACCAAGCTCCTTTCAGTTTGACAATCATTGATTATAAAATTTATGTGATACCACATGTCTATGATGTGTGACCATAAATTTCCAGATTCATTTGGTTTGATCTCTAAGAACACGAAGTAAGAGATAATTTGGTCAATGATGTACATCTATAACCATTAATAATTTCCTAGTTTATAATGATTAATTCTAAAACTTATGTATCAATTGGTATAAAAATTAATGTGCCTAATGAATATGGAAGGATACATTAAAATAGTGTTGTTGAAAGTCCTTAAATGTAATATTATGAAATAGATAGGGTAAAACTCAATGAGAGAATCATTAATGGTTTATGAAAAAATAAGAGAATCAAAATAATTAGATATTAAGAATTATAGGATATGAACTAGTAGAGAGTATCCTAAGGAAGGTTAGATAATGAAAATGCAAAGGTAAAATCCTTACGAGGCTTAGAAAAAAGTTAAGGAACAATTGTCATAGGGACTGCTAATTTTCACTATTGTAGTGACTAATTTCTTTTTTAGGTTTATATATCAAGGTAAAATTTATATACCAATATCATTTTTAATTTATGTATAATTTTAAAGACTAAAAAGGGGAATAGTAACACTGTTATGAGTTACCTAACCCCTTATTGAATAAATACTTCAATCAAACCCACATCAAGATTTTAGTTACTTTGAGAACTATAATCATTTTATTTTAGATGCGTTGATCTTAGGTTTTGATGATTACACTTGTATAAAGTATATAGATCATTATCATTATCAATGTAAAATTTTAATGTAGGTAAGTATACAATTTTATATAAAAAATGATCAACCATGGATTATGGTGATGGAATATATTACCCATATACAACCAGCTAATAATTGTCTATGTGCACACATATGGAAAACAATAAACCCTTGTCCTTTACCTATAAAATTAACCATGGCTAAAAATTATGGAACATATACCCCATATTTGATCTACCTATACCCATCTAATAAAAACCTCTATAATATAATATAAATGAAAAAACAATGTTTATATAATTATTTGAAATCATGATTTTAAAATCTTATTTTCTTCATATTCATGTAGATTATAGTAATTTATGAGATTGATCCCTATGTATATTTTCTATTGACCAGATAATTTTTTTAATGAATAATGAATATTCACCTCATAGAAATTAATAAAATGACCATTATTTTATTCCATCCCATGTTACATATTATCCCACTCTTTTATCCAGTTAATAAATACACTGATTTGAGTGATCAAGTAATAAAAAATGAATGATCTAAAAAATGAAATAATAATTCCCGTAGATTGGAAAATAAAAGGGGAGGGACCCATACATTTCAAGGACACTACCAATAATATAAAATTAAATATATATTAATATCAGGATTCAATGTTATGTTTTCCTAATTAATTTAGATTAGATTTTAGTTTTTGAAAAGTCTCAACATACTCATAATTTATCCATAGATCATTGTTTATAATGTTATTCTTTTCACTTGATTATATTATTTCTAATATTGGGTCCCCTGAACCCTACAAAAATCCTCAAGAATTGCCAATATTTATATAAACCCTATCATGGATTATAATATTTGGAGTTTAACCTACTCAAAATTGGATTCTTCTAGTGATTGGAGTCAAGAATATTCCTTATCTTGCTAGACTAGCACTCGTTTAGAATACAACAAGTGTTGATATCATATATTTTAACCTTTGGTTTTGAGAATATAAACTTATTGAACAATAACACACACTAAAATTAAAATAATTTCTTAAAGGACATGGTTATGTTCTCGATTTTCATAACTTCTAGTTCATAAAACATTAAAAATTTGGAGGAAAGAATCTAATTTTCAACATTTTTCCTTAATGGTGTTTTATTTATCACAAGGTATACATTGCAACGAGATATGTTTCTCAATATATGGTTTTTAACGATTCTATTGGTATTAATACTTTATCCATTGAAATTTAGAAGAATATAATTTGGAATAAGATCTACTATATATATAGCCCTCTTACCTACTGAATTTAATGGGAAATAATCTCCAACATATTAAGATCACTTTGGGATATACTCAACACTGGGGGGGTGAATAATTGTTGGTGACATTTTAGATCAATTAATTATTTTATACATTTTACCTCTTTGTCTGGTTAAGATCTTTATTATCTTGCTCTCTTACCATACCATCATTATTAATCACAGATAGAAAGTGAAAATGATATTTACATGGTTCACCTTTCATTAAAAAGTATAGTCCTTAGTGAAATATAGAAACAATCCACGATCACTCAATCCATGAGAGGTAATCCAAAGAGCTTCAAAAGAAAATGATATATCGTTGAAACCTATGTTTTCACTATAGTTCTCTAATATTTCTTCAGTGCTTCCCTCACAGAAATTATTAATACTTTACAATGATTATAGGTGTGTTACATGGTCTTATAGTTCTTCCTCTCTTATTTGGAAAATATTATGAAAGATACACCTTCTTCCTTCTTCTTATGTATGTAAAATAGTCTATAAAAATCAATAAATCCATTATAGTAGGAATACAAAATTCCACCTTTCTTTCATAGAAATATGAATTCTTCATCATGTGGAAAACTGGACCTCATAATCTTGTTCTTCTTCTATGAGAACTAATGTCCACATCACCCTTATTATCTTATTTATTTGCTTCACTTGAATTACATTAGATCTTATTCTATTACTCTCTTCTGATTTTTATTTTAGTCTAGTGATAAACATACTGTAATCAATATCTTATAAATTTTTTGACTCTTCAGAATGTATATGAATGATTATAGTTGGGTCTCTCTATTTTTATCTTCGATACCAAAATAATATTTGTTTTTGTTTTTGTATCGTATTTTCAACCACATTCAACTTCATCAACCGATAATATATATATGTAATAATAACAATAATAATAATAATAAATACAACAAAAATTATCTTATCCAAGATCTCTTATTTATTAAAGTGTTTTAAAATCTATATAAATACATGTTTTGAATTACTAATTATTACATTAATTTTAATACTCATATATCATAGGTCACTATCATCACTAGATCCAAAATTACCAACCTCGTCTCCTTTCTATAAACACCATCTCACTAAATCCACCATAACTATATAGAATTATGGTTTGGGTTCTTCTTCCTATGAACCATACCTATCTATTTCCTTCTAATATTTTCTATCATCATATATTGAAATATCACACATATTTTCATTTAAATAATTGAATAAAAAATACTTTACCAACTAAAAGAATAATGATACAACCATCATGGCATTATACAATTATATTAATAGATTAACAACATCATCATACTTAAATACCCAAATCCAAAAATTCATTCAAGATATGGGAATTCAAAACACATGGCCTATCTTTATTTATTCTCCATGACATTTCCACCCCATTCATGGTAGAACATATGATAACCCTAGATTTTAATACACCTTAAGTGATGGTTCATTACATAAAGACATGAATAATAAAATATAAAATGATATAACAGTCTAGTGTCTTTTGGTAATTAGATACATAACACCATAACATGAAATAAGGATATGACAACATTGTTTAAAAACTTATTAACATGCTCTTAAAATTCCATAATTCTTTTAAAACTACATAGAAAAACTTGTAAACATTCATAAAAAATATATGAGATATAAATCCTAGTAAGGGAATGATTAAGGAATAACATGTAAAAAGTAATTCATGTTAGTAAAGAGTCATATCAGGGTGTCATAAAATGGATAATAATCATAAACATGAACATTGAAGATGATATTATGTGATATCATCAAGGAAATATAGGAATGTGGAAATAATATAAAAAATGGCATCACAAGCATAATTAAAGGATAAATGATAGGAAATAATAACATAATTTGCTTAGTATATCCTCCTATTCACCATAAATGGGATATAATGAGATAAAAACATTATCTAATTAGTTGAGGAGATATATAATTCTAAGCCATCTAGTCACATTCATAACATGTACATGCATTTGTGTACCACATAGATCACAACCCATAAGAATATATTTATTAAATTATAATACTATGATTAATAATTTTGGGTTACATATATGGAATAAGACAATAATTTAAGGATAGTTAAATATAATTTAATAACCTTGAGTGTAAATGGGTATGGGTATTCACAACACAAAAGTTTTTCATGCAATTTCATGAACTAATTTCCGTAGCATGACAAGTGTTCATAAATGATCATTTGAAGGGATAAATGAGAGGGAAAAGTGACATCTCATTACATGGTCATCTATATTATAGTAAAGGTATGTGTGAAACAAATTTCAACATGAATAATTTTAAATGAGAAGGCTTTTTACAAAGACAGTACTTGAAATTAAAATGAAATGGAGATGATACCTTACCTTGAGAGGGCACTTAAAAAATATTGGGAGGAGCCCATTAATAGTGTGGAAAACCTTGGGAGGCCTTTGAATAGGGATAAAAAGTGGAAACTTTTTCTCAATAAGATTTTGGTGAAGAGGAGTAAGAGTTTGGGAGGGTATCTAAATAAAAAGTTGGGACTAATTTATTAATGTCTAAATATAGGTTTTAGAATCTAAATGATAAAATAATCAAAAACCAAAAACATTCCTGTGGGTTTTCCACTAATTTCTACAAAATAAGAGTGGGTTTAGATATTTTATATATCTATGAATTGAAAATATTAAAATAATACCATTGGTGATATGAATGTTAATCACCTTCATAATGAATTTACTTTAAAAACTTTAAATATAATATAGGTTTTGGAGGATTCATTAATGGATTATAAAATTAAAAAAATAACATAAAAAAATATTATTTTAAAGGGTAAATCTATATTTGGTAATTTATTCCCTTTATATTATTAATTAAATAACATTCGGTCTTTTATGATGTCTTAAGACATACTTTATTTACTTTTTACCAAAACAAACAGAATGCATAATAAAATAAGAAAAAAATTCACCATTTACTAATTTCAAAATAACAATTTAAAAAATTATATTTATTTTTCCAAAATAATTTCCCCAAGATAATAATTTAACCTTTTAAATAAAAATAATATTTATAAAAATATACTAGTTTTTACAATACTAACAACTTTCTAACCCTTATAAAAATAACATTGGAAAAAATTAAATTAAATAATCATTTATATTTAAATAAATATTATATAATTGGTTTATTTTAGGAAAATAAAAATTATTTAAAAAATTATTTTATTTATCAAAATAATTTTTTAATTGAAATAATATAATTTCGTAAAATACAATATTATTTCATCTTATAAAAATATAAGTTTTATAAAACACATTATATAACCATTTATAATGAAGTAATAAAAGGGATAAATATATGAATTATTTTATTTTAAAAAATAAAAATTTAGACTGCAAGGTTCTATATTCATAAATCCTTATTACACCAAGATATTCCCAAAGGGTAAGGTGTGAGATGATGGATCTTTATTGGGTTTTTTTTGTGAACATGATACGAGAAATGATCTTGATAAACTTTATCTTCTCCAAAATATGGTTTCTATAATGCTTTATTTATTGATTCATGGATTGGTATGTATCAAGGGAAAATCCCATGGATTTCATCTGCCTAAAAATATATGATAAATATTATTTAAGGTATATTATCCTACTGGTTGAGGCCATCACTTATTTCATTTATGTCAATTAGAATTTATCATAACCCTAAATATATAATCATCCTAACAGTCACAAAACAATGTCTATATTATCAATGATTCTGATTCTTAATGACATTTTAAATGTGATAGGTTATATTTTATAATTATCATAAATAACTAAATTAGTGCATGTGTTTTCTATAACTATATTAATTAATAATGCATTTATTTAATAAAAATTTAAATTATCTTACAAAATTTTGGATAATTACAATCCCCCTTTGAAAATTTCACCCTCAAAATTTCATTTCAAATAATAAAAAAGATTGTGTACTTATTTTTCATCACCAATTTTAGTTTTCATTTTGATTCCTCAAACTTGTGGTTCCACCATATTACTTTGACCAAGTGAGATATCTTATTTCATAGAAAATTATCTATTTGATCTAAAATATTCACCTACTACTCATCATATTAGAGATAATTATCTAAAAGTACCACCTCTTGATTTTGTACTTGTCAGGGGTTTTGTATGTACTTTCTTAAGAGGGATACATGAAATACATCTTGTACATGAGATTGGTTAGGTATAACATCTAGTCGATAGGCCACATATCTGATGTAATAAAGGATGTAAAAGGGTCTTATGAATCTAGGATTAAAATTTCCCTTTTTCCAAAACCTCAAAACATTATTCCATGGTGATATACTATGGAACACCTAGTCTACAACCTCAACAAACAAGTATCATTGATGATTTTCTACATTTCTTTTTTATTAATTTTTTTTTAGTTTTCATGTAAAATTTTATTGTTTTAACCATATCTATAATCTCTTGGATAATATCATGTCACATAATATTTTATCCCCAACTTCATCCCAACATGTTGGAGTCCGAAACATCTTCCCATATAAAGCCTCACAAGGTTCCATTTGAATGATTGAATGAAACTTTATGTCATATGAGAACTCCACTAGGGGAATTTATAGATCCCAATTTCCTTATAAATCCATTTATCATGATCTCAGTATATCCTCTAGATTTTAAAAGGTTCTCATAGACTGAAAATATTTATGATGTAAATATGTATTACTAAAACTCATCTATATATCCAATTATTACTAAATGATTCTCTAAAACCTCAAGTAAAACCTCCAATCTCATTCAGATACAATTGAGAGTAGAACTTCAAGTATTCTCACAACTTCACAAATATACATATCTTTGGGATATAATTATGTGATAAATCTTCCTTCATAGAAATAAAATGATCTAACTTTATAAGGTGGTTGACCAATACCCAGATGGTGTTATTATGTTTATATGTCTTGGGGAGTCCTACTATGAAATCCATGGTTGTGTTTTCCCATTTACATACTAGCATGGGGAATTATTGTATCATACCCATAGAAATTTCTAATTCACCCTTGAATTATTTTCGTACATGAAATAGATATATAAAATTCTTTAATCTCCCACTTCATGATATCCCAAAAAAAGTTTTTCATTCGATCTCTATACATCTTAATGATTCCTAGATTAATAGATTTGTATGAGAAATTCATATCATCCAAAAGTTACCACATCATATCTAGTTTTTATGGGACACATATCTAGGTTCTAAGACTTATAACACCATATTTACAAAAATTTGAACTCTAGAATATTCACGACCTTCTTCTATAAATACTCATCATCATTTTAGTCCTTTTATATCCTCTAAAGAATGGACGGTTTGGAAATTATTTATGAAAGGTATTATGAAGTTACTTTTATGATTCCCATGTCCATACTTTGCATATACAAGAGTATTAGATCCATTTTAATCCTCATTATCAATATATTTTCAAGATAATTTATACTCAGTGTATCACCACTTTGTTGGCCTTCCCAATATGGTAAGGGATTAAACAATAATTGTACCTGATTATATTTATCCAACTTTATTGTTATATATTGAGAATATTTTTTTGTGATTATATACTTAAGGATTTTATGATATGTATATATGTCACACTTATTCCAATAAAGATAATTTCCTAAAATATTCAATGATAAGATCACTACAAACCATTAAAAATCATTGGTTGAGTAGTTCTACTAACAGATCTTTAATTGGTGGGAGGCATATGCTCTGACTTTGTCATCTTACATGAGCACACAACCCAAACCCTTTTTAGATGCATCACTATAGATAAAAAATCATTCCCCACTGGTGGGTAATGTGAGAACAAGTGTCATGAGTAGCCTCTTATTTAAATATTTAAACTTTTCATCATATTTATTGATCCAACATAATTTAATCCCTTTCAAGTTAGATTGGTTAGTGGACATGAAAATCAAGAAATGTTTCTCATAAATCAATGATAGTACCTAGCTAATCTAAGGAAACTAAAAATCTATGTAAGAGATAATGGTCTAGGTAATCCTTTACCAAACTCTATTTTCAATGTATCCATAAATAAATTTTTTAAAGATAACATGCCCAATAAATGTTACATTCTCCAACAAAAAATTTCATTTACTATACATCACATATAACTTTTCCTTTATCAAGGTATTTAGTACAACATTCAAATTCTTCTCATGTTCCTAATTTCTTTTGGAGTAGATAAGAATATCATTAACAAATACTACCAAAAGATTATTTTGTTAATTCCTAAATAATATATCAGTTATGTCCATGAAGATAACTAGATCATTAGTGAGTCCAAATTGTATCAAATTGAAGTCATAGTGCTTATACCTTGTATAAAAATCACTATTGGTGACATTATCCTTCTGTATATTTATTTAAAAATATCCTGACCATAGATCAACCATACAAAAGTACCAAGATCCATGAAATAGAATGAATATGTCATTAATCCATGGTAGAATATAATTTTTATTTATATTATCTTGTTGAGTTCAAGATAATCAATGTAAAGTGCATAGATCTATCATTATTCTTGAAGAAGAAGACCAGTGCATCCCACAGAGAAGCACTTTGGTCTGTAAACCATCTATCCTGATTCTCCTATAGTTTCTTCTTTATATCTTCATGTTCTTTGGTGTACATTCTATATGGAGTCTTGGATATTTAAAAATCTCTAGGAATAATTTTGACTGAGAACATAGGAATACTACAAAATTATTCAGGAATCACATTAGCATATTCCACCATAACAAGCATGCATTTAAGTATGATATTTTCCTTATAATAAATCATTTGGGAAATATATTATTTCTTATAGGATAATAATATTCATTCTTGAGATGATGATTCCAATCTAGACTCATCCTAATCCTTGAACTTGTATAGACTCAGTGGGAACTTCAAGATACAGATGGTGATTTCATCATCTCTACAATTTATAATGGCTATATACATGGAAATACAATCTATAATTGGAATAGAATCAAATTATGGTAGAGGGAGTATCATAGGGTTTATAGGTATTTCAACCCATAAATATAAGGTAAATGTTTTATATTTTGGATAAAATAATTTCCCCATTTTTTTCCACTAATAGATCCAGTTTCATGTTTTTAGGTGGTGTTTTAATAGCCCTATTAAAATTTTGTGACATGAAAGAATTCATAAAACCAAATCCAAATAGTATGTTTTATATTATTAAATGAATAACTATAATACCCATAACCACATTATTTTTAGGACCAACATCGATAGTTGTGATAGAATAAGATTACCCTTTCTTCTTAGGACTTGGAATTTTTTTATCATCAATTATCATTGACAACTGTTTGCTTAGTGCATTAATTTTCATAATTTTATTTTTCCTTATAGTTAAAACATTGGAAGTTACACTAAAGATTCATCAGATAATTACTTTATTCCTTAGAATTGGTGGGTTCCTCCCCTAGCATTCACTAGTTAGGAGACATTCCTTCCCACACCTAAACCTTTTCTTTATCCATTCTAAAAATGACTGGAATTCTTCTTCCCACACTTTTGACAAGTGGTATTTTAAAATTTATTTCCACCATGGGATTTTGCATCAATTTTACCGAATTTAAATACATTATCTTCTACCTATATCTAAACCATACGATTCAGTGACCTTCATTATGACATTGAGGTCACATCAGTTAATTTTTTCATAGCTATCAAAGTCTCTAATTTCTAAATATCTTCATATATTTGGATTTAACCCACTAAATAGGTGTTTAATATTATTTTTTTCATTCACATAAAAATATATAGGCATATCATGCATTTATTTTTATGTTCACATCATACACCATGATGTATTTTACTGCATTTCTCTTGATTCCAAGGAACTCCATCTCAATTTTTAGTCTGATAGTGTGAGTAAAATATTCAAAAAAAATATGGAATTCTTTCCACTCAATCTCTTTGATCTCCTCCTTGGGATTCATATTTTTGATCAACGTACACCATGATAAAATTCAACCTCCATACGATATAAGAACAGTATGACCTTATTTTTTGCAGAACATTTAAGGATGGAGAAGATACTATCGATGATGTGGATTCATTATTCACTGATTAAGGTATCAAAATATCCAATAAGGTTTATGGCCTTTTATCACATACTGATCTTAATTAAAACCTTCTCTTTCTTAGGGGATGTGTTTTTACCCTTGATTAAATTTTCTATTTGAAACAAATGTTAATTGAGAAATTAGTATCAGGAGTTTTCCAAATTCTTCTCCCATTAGGTTGGGAGTTTCATTTGGGCAGTCATAACATTACCTATCAGATTGTTTGTTGACTCAGTTCCTCTTATTTCTATCCATTGACTAAAATAAAGAGGATATTAAGAGTAATTTTTTTAAAGTATTACACACATAAAAATTTATCTTTGAAAATTAAAGGGATAACTCATAATGAAATACATTCCTTAACCTATGAATTTCTAGGTTTCTATATATATAATCCATGGTGTATTTCCTAACATAAAACTTGATAGGTATTTTTCTTCCCTGTATAATGGTTTATAAAGTGACTGTGAATTTAAAAAAGCATATCCCCTGGTAGTTTCAAAATATATGTGAACTAAGGAAACTTTTTCATGAACCAAGTGATGATCGAGTTAATACTCAATTCGCCATTTTCAAGGTTATTACACCTAGGTACAATAATATAAGAACCTACACTTATGGCATCTATATAGGTATTTATTTACTACAAAACAATAAATATATAATTTATGAAAATTTAGGAATGTTTTACTCTATTTATTCGTATACCTAAGGATTTAACTAGTTTTTTCTAATCCTAATCCCCAAAAGAACTTTACCTTTCTATGATACTGACTATGAAAACCTATGTATTTAATACTAATTTATTCAATATTTACTACAAAAATTCAAACATAATATAATAAAAAAAATAAAAGGAATAGTTTCTTTTGGTAATTAGTCTAATAACTCCATAAAAATAAAATATGGATAAAAAAAATTATATAAAAGATTCTTAATATTATCTTAAAATTACATCATTCATCTAAAATAGCTTGAGATAACCTGGGGACATACATAAAAAAAGAGTGATCTATGAAACTCAGTAAAGTAATAATAAATGAATAACATGTTAAAAGTGATATATGTTAGTTAATATTATTATAAATATATTATAAAATTTGTGATAATCATAAACATTAACATTGGATCATGAAATAAGATGATAACATCAATGAAACATAGAAATGTGGAAATAACATAAAACATGACATCATAAGTCAAAATCAAGTATTACCATCAGGAAATCATAATATAAGTTTCTTAGAATAGTCTCTCATTCATTATAAATGGAATACCATGGGTTAAATACATTTAAAAATGAATCAGATTACTATATAACTCCAGGACCACCCATCACATTCATATCATATACATGGGTTTCTATGTCCCATAGATTCTACAATTTAATAAAATATTTCACTACTTAAAATCCCACAACTAAGGATTGTGGGTAACATAAATGTAAGTAACAAATCAATAAATTATATTTACATCTATGTAAACACCATTGAGTGGAAATAGTGATGTATATTTTCAACGCAAAATATTTTCTTAGAAAATCATAGAATAATTTTGACAGAAAAATGGGTATATATAATGGCTCATGGGAGGGGTCTAATGAGTGGTAAATTTTATATATAATTAAATTTTCACCATTAGGATAGTAAAGTGGTGTGTAAAGAAACATTACAACATGAATAATTGGTAATTAGAAAGGCTTAATACAAAGAGAGTATATAAAATAAAAATGAAAAGGATAAGATCCTCTACATTGAGAGGGAACATTTAATAGATTGGGAGGATATTATTCAGATCCTGGGAAAAACTTAAGATGAATTTATAAAGGTATAGGGAGGATAAATTTCATGCTCAATTTTTTTGAGTTAATAGGAGTGAGAGGTTGGGTGGGTATTTATAGTAAAATTGAGGGGATTTTTGTACTAATTTCTAAACATAAGTTCTGGATTCGATATAATAAAATAATAAAAACTAAAAATTTTATCATGTTCCTTCCCATGCTTTATACCAAATAGGGATGGTTTCCAAAATTTTATTAGTCTAAGAATTGAAAATCTTAAAATAATACCATTTGTGATTTGTAAATGAGTCATGTTAAAAAAATAATGTTTTTAAAACCATAAAATATAAGATTGGTTTTGAAGGATTTATTAAAAGATTATAAAATTATTCAAATAACTTAAAAATAAAATTATTTTAAATGGGAAATATATATTTGGTCTTGTATGGATTTTATAATATTTATTACATAACATTTAATATTTTATGATGTCATGATACATACAATATACTTATATAATATTTATTTTTTACCCAAAAAATTTTATTGTCTCATAAGATTATGAAAAATTCACCATTGGATATCTTCGATGTGCCAATTTCAAAAACTATATTTATTTTGCCAAAATAATTTATTAAATATTAGAATTTAAAAATTTTAATAAAACTTTATTTACTGGAAAGTACATGTTTTTACAATACCAACAACTTTCAATCCCTAAACAAATTACATTGGAATTAATTCAATCATATTATAAGTTATATTCAAAAAATATATTATATTAATACATTTTTTAAATACAATTTATTTTCAATTTTTTTTGAATTTATCAAAGAGTGTCTTAATTGAAACTATGTACTTCCCAAAAATACAATTTGATTTCCTTATATCAAAATCAAATTTTTATCAAAGTTATTATGTAATAATTTATTATGTAATAATAAAAAATGATAAATATAATAATTATTTAATTTAAATGGAAAATATAAAAATTTCATACGAATGTGTTTTAGTTTTTTAATCCATTATTAAACAAACATACATTTTATGGGTAAGGTGTGTGATTATGGTTCTTTCTTAGAGTGGTTCAACAAACACGGTTTGGGTCATGATATCGATAATCCTAAAATTATCTCATAAATGGTTTTGCAAATATTTTATTTGTTGAATCTTGTATTGGTCTTGGTCAAGGAAAATTCTATGTCATTCCATGTCCCTTGGAAGCTCTGATAAAAGGGATTCATAGGGTATGATCCTATGAGTCAAGGTTGTCGCTTCTTCCATTTGTTTCAATTATAATTTATCATAACCCTCAATATATACTAATCCTAATGGTTTCTATAAAATGACTATATTATCAATGTTTATTAGGATTAAAAATATTTTAAATTAGACATGGTGTATTTTATAAATATCCCAAATAACAAAAATAGTTCATGTTTTTTCTAAAACTGCATTTCTTAATAAAGAATATATTAATTAAAAATGGAATTTAATTTATAAAATTTTGGGTTGTTATGATATGTATTCATGATAATCACATTCAAGTATCTATATTTATAACTCACATTGATAAAATGTGTCTCATATTTGATGTTGGAGGTGGAATACTCAACATTATCATATGAGGATTTGATAGTCATGGCATTGATTGATGTATTAATGGATGAAAAAAATAACCTATAAATCACTCATGGGTGATCCTCATACTCACAACCAATTATTAATCACATAGAAGATCCGCATTCATATAGAAGTTTTGTGATTCTTAAATTCATTTTGAAACCTCATGAATGTTCAATGAACTTATTACTCATTTATGCTTTATTCTCATTCACTATTTATCATGAAACTCATCAAAGATCATATTATAAGAATATCAATGAACTTTAAAGAAGTTCCTCACACATGGAAGGTCTGTTAACCATCCGTCCTTATGGAAAATTCATTTATCCTTCATGAAATATCTCATTTTCATGCGAAATAATGAAAAATCAAAGAAGATAATACATATAAATGATTTTTACCTTAGTATGTTGTCACTAATAGAAGATATGTGTTTACATTCACTCAATGAATATGTACACTGAGTTTGTTTCCATTTGAACATAATCATGAGTGTTAAGGTGGGAGGAAGAAGATGATCACATGGTGTGATCAGATGACCCAGATAGATCTAATTGAATGAATATCCTTCATTCTATATAATTTCAAGCTTAAGAATAATATCTTCTTCCCCACTATCCCACCTCATATTTCATTTAGTCTAGGTTCTACTTAATATAACTCTCACATATTCTATCAACTAGATGCTAGTATCTGTGGCCGATTAAGGATACATCTCCTCTACCATAATTACACCATTCATAAAGGTTCATTCACTTCTCATGTTTGTACTCGGTTCATGCAATATATGCTTACCTAGCTATGAAAGTATTATACATCAACTATGAACACCAACCACTTTGGATAGACATGTTGATCTAGTTCCTGCATGGTCATGCTGGCCTCTAACATATATAATTGATATGGCTCCCAAGATATCTAGTGGTTGGTACATTTTTTACTAACTTCTTTATATTTACAATTTTAAAAATATAATTACATATTCCAATAATGTATATCCAAAAAAAATTATCTCCACTTCATCAACCTTCAAAAATATCATCCACACACACACACACACACACACATATATATATATATATTTAATTTTATTAAATAACATGGATGAATATTATTTTTATAAAATTCATTTTTTTCAAATAAAATATGATATGGAAGTTGTTAACAACTTCTTACATGATAAAAATAATTATATACATATTCATCTTCTATCTTTAATTATTCAATTTAAATTAAAATATTATTCTCCACATAAATTCTTATTTTTCATATTTAATTATTATGATAAATAATACAACTCACATAAAGTGGGATCAACAATATCCATCTTAGTATTTTATTGGAAATACCGTATTGTTGGGTCATTATGTGATTTATTCATTCCAATTCTACCCCTTTACCATCAATTATTCATTTAATTTTCTATACATGTTCTTCATAATAAATAAAAAAACTTGGGAATGTAGAATTACTTCATTCTTGTGAAATGTGACATCAATAATTTCACTCTAATTCTATGTGATCCATACTTGATATAGGAAATCAAAGGACTTTATTTATACAAAAAAATTTCCATAAATAATTTTACTTGATTCCAAGTAATATGAGAACATAAAAACCAATATTTAATGGATATCCAATAATATTCAATGTTAAATATAACATTTATAATAAAAACTATTATATAATAAATCAACCTAAGACTATTAAACTTATATCAATAAACAAGACAAAAAATTTCAATAAAAATAATAGGAATTTTAATATATTCTTCACTCCAATGGAAAAATTCTATTTTTGTGTATTTTTTAAATGAATTTATCCCCCTAAATATTTTAACTTTATTTTTGTTTAAAACAATAATGATAACATATGTTTTTAATGATATATAAATAAATACTTTCCAAAATGAAATAACAAATTTAGGGTCTTCTTAAAAAATCTTCATTATTTGTATCCCCATCATGGATACACTCCAAATTGTCTTTATTATACTGGATCGCATATTTAGATAATTTTTCATGATGTTAAATATAGAAAATTCATTAAATTGAATTCTTTTACTTTTTGATATCTATATTTGACAAGATCCATGTCTTCACCAAGGATGATATTCATTAAAAAATATTTTTTAGAGTTAAAAATTGTCAAATCAAACCAGGATAATATCCTCTTAAATTTATATCATGGTTTGAAAATAACCATTTTCTTTAACTTCAACAAATATAATCCAATTACAATGTTTTCAAAAAAACCATTTAATTGATAAATCTTATATAGTGACAAATTCATCTTTAGGTTCTCCCCCAGAGAACATGAATCACCTACAATTAACTATATTTTAAGAAAAAATACAAGACATATCGGTTAAGGGAATATTGTTATTATTTCTTTTACTTAATTTGAAAAACTTATCTAAGTGGATTTAATTAATCAAGTTTCTCCATTCTTCCTATTTTCATTTTTTTATAATCTAGTTTAACTGGGGGTAGTATGGATCACACCACTTCTTTAATTAAATTTTTTGTGAAATTTCTTATCTCAATAGAATTTAATCCACATATATCACATGGTAAAAATTTAATCTTATTTAAATTCTATTCAAGTGATGGAATTGGAGAAAACAATTTATAGGAGTTTTTCCATCCATATTACACCTCACACATAGAATATATTTCTCATATGAGTTATCAATTATTAAAAACTCTAATAAAATACCACATTTTCATTCTAATCAACATCATTTAGAACTAAATTTTACTTTTACCATATCAAATTTTATTTCTCTCTCCAAATATAAAACTGGAATTAATAAAATATAATTGGGTACATTGTTAGCATGTTTGTGTTATCCAAATGGATACTTGTGGGTTCCTTTAATATTGAATAAATTTTCATATGATTCACTCATATTAGTATTATTGGAATTTTATTCAACCTGACATATATTATAGTTGTTTTATGATGACCTCCCACGTAATTTTTTAATACCTTACTAGGATAATTATCATTTGTAAGATTGATATTTTTCCCCTTAGTTTTTTATTAATTATTAATAAATTCTATTGTCATATTCTCTCATATAATTTTGATACACGTATAGATTCTCAGAAACCACTGTGACCACAACGTCTACCAACAACTTAAAAATATTTAAATTCCTGGAATATGGTATAATTATATAGTTTTCAAGTATGAATATTGCATCTAGTGATATGATATTATTCATCCTTTAATGGTTATTGAAACTTAATAGTTGTCTTATCTATATTGGTAAAATTTATTTCGAATTATATAGATTATATATAGATAATATTCTTCTTATCTACAAATAATAACATTATCTCTTATAAGAATTATTCATAATTTCAATATATTTATAATTTATTATGATCTTTTCTTATATAAAGGTGTTAAGGAACTTGACTTTCATTGATTTTACCTTCATATAAGTATCTTTTACATTAGTGATATCATTATTTGTTTTCAAATTCATTGATATTTTCTTCTAAATAATGAGTGAATACATCCTTTTATCAGATTTAATTGATCCACCCATCATAAATCTTGGAGAATCTATCTTAAATATTTACATTATTTTCTTTCTTTTCATTGACTTTCTTATAGGGGCTGCCGATGGGAAGGGTTCACTGGTGATGTCAATCTCCCCCTCCTCTCTAGGTGGAAAGGGCCTTTGAGCCAGCCCCTCCCCCCTTAGTGGGGGAGGGAAATTTTCCACCTATTTAAAAATATCGACACTCATACTTCTCCCCTTTTTTGATCCCCACTGATTTACCTCTTTCATCCAAATCTCCCTTTCTCCCAACGTTCCAGAAATTTTCTTTGTAATTTCACAACTTTTGATTTTATCCTAAGAATTCACCAATTCTTATTCCTTGTTGAATATCACTCTGATAGAATGATTCAAGAAATGTCATCCATCGATTCATTTCTTTAATCGATTCATATTTGGTTATTAGGTTCAATAGGAACATGTTATTGTGGGTCTCCTTGTCTCCAGCCACATTATGATCTGATTTACCTTAGACGAAAATCTAGTTTTGGTGTGGTCGACCGCTCCTCGATCCTACAATGGTTCTCGGGTTTTCTTTAATAGATTTTTGTATGACTATAACATGAAATAAAATTATCCAGACACAAAAATATGGATTTTTTTCCAAAAATACTACTCCCCATTCAAAATCTATTTATTATTCATATGCTTGTCAATATTGTTGGGAGATACCTATGCTCTGACAATAAGACTAGGTAATTTTATCACTCGTTTTCACCTAGAATCTATATAGAAGTGGATGTCTTTAGACATATGGTGAAATAATTTTTTATTACTATTGGTGTGATGTTTAGTTATAAATAGTCGACTGAGTTTTAATCTTGGTTTGGTTACTACTCTTGGTGCTTGAAAATGGGGCACCAGCTGAAAAAGTGTAGAGGTAGGAAGCTGGACCTGAAGTTGGATGAGGGGTTTTCAGAGTAGTGTGGGATCTAGTTTAGGTTCTCAATAGGTGAATCAATTCCTGGCTGATAGGGAGTTGATAGGGTCTAGTCTCAGTCTTGATGGCGCAGCACCAAACACCTTGATAAAGATAATGGCTACACCATCAAACTCGAGAGTTTCTAATGTGTTTGGCATATTGAATCGTGACCTAGAGGCCTGAAATCCAGGGGAAATAGTGAGAAAAGATAATATAGTAGACATGTGTGCTGGAATTGAAGGTGCAATGATACCCGAAGACATTGTAGATCCTTTATGTTTCTATGAATAGGTGGGGGACGACATGCAGGTACCTATGGAAGGTGGCTCAATTTGAGTTAGTAGCGAGCGAGTGAAGGTAATAAATAAGATGATATTGATTCCATGTAAGGATATGCTAGGTATTGAGATTTGAAAATGATTCATGGGATTGGTGAATGAAGAACTGAATCTAGAGCATGAAACAACTTGGGTAGTGCCCTTGTATAGTCAAAGAGTCCTTGAATATGAGCCCAATTATGAGTCTCCAATTCATAATTTTATTGAAGTTGTTAATGAATTCCATTATATCAAGATCCACAGTTTTAGGAGAAAACAATTTTAGAAAGGAAATAAGAATGAGCATAAGGATTACTCTAATTTAACACTTCTAATGGAAACTAGATCTTCCAAGAAGTTGAAATTCAAGGCCCGAGAAGGTAAAAACAATGATTTAGAATATCAATTTATGGTTATTTGGGACACTAATGTCCGACCATAATCCATGGGGCATGGATTTGTGAAGCTGTAAAGTTTGGTGATGACTGTTTAGGATTTGTGGGATAAGAACCATGAAAATGAAACAAGAATCAATCCCTATGAGGCCCTAAAATCCAATAAAGTTTCATTTAAAAATATTGTCACAAAAATGGATGTTAAAATTGATTTATAGTGACAACCTCATATTTGACCCCCAATGAGAAGGCCATAAAAGTACTACTCCAATACACCAAGGAACATGACAACCAGATCTGTGATGTTAAGAAAGTGTGATGTAGAGGTATTTAAGTACTTCAATCAAGTTAACAATCAATCTTAATGAGAAAATGTTGACGAGTATGGTTTTGAGGAAAACAAGGGAAAGTCAAATGATGCGATCGAGAAATCCCTAGAATTGCTCTTGATCTCGAAATAAGTTATGGCTAATCACATTTTATCTCTCAATTCTACTAAAGAAGAAGTCACTAAAATTATGTGTATATATTTAAGTATTGATCTTAATGAGGATCAATATACCTAGATCTACAAGCATGACTTGATATTAGTTGGAGGATTCAATAATGAGAAGATCAGTCTAGTGGAGTACATCCAGTCCTAGGATAATATTTCCTTCGAGTTCTAAGATCATATAATGGATTAAACATACACCTAGGTAAAAAATATCTCTTAGAAATTATTTATGGAGTCTAATTATGGTGGGATTAATTTATACTTTAATGACTCTGTTATTTCCTTTTGTAGTTGAACTCAGGTTTCTCACTTTTCCCTTAAGTGTTTGATAAATTAAAAATTAATTTTCCTTTAGTCATTGACTTGTTTAGAGATATTTATATATATAAAAACCATTTATTATAATTAATTATCTATCTTATTTTCCTTGAATTCATGATGGTTGATTTATTTTTTTTTTGTTCTCAAAAATTCCATTGACTAAAGAAACTATTTTTTATTAATAAAATACATCAAATTATTTAATTTATAAATAGAAAAATCTATTGAAACAGGATCACATTGTCTTATTATTGGGTTTTAAGATAGTTATGAAAACAATGGATACATACCACTTGATCAATTGAGGTAGAGGTTCTATTGAACTTCTTAGTAATAGAACAGAGAAACTATTATTATATTTACAAGAAACATCTATCTTATTTTCTATCATAGAATAAAGATACTAAAACATCCACTTCTCTAGACTAGAGGAAAAATTATCCCAACATATTTTCTACTTTGTACTCCATTTCTACACAGAATGGGGTAAAACTTAATTCATATTTGATTTAGACAATTCTACACAAAAAATGAACTTCCTTGTGAAACATTATAGAAACTTAAATCTTCAAAAAAATAAAAAACTTCCAACTAGAGAATCAAATATAAGTGAACCAACATCTAATAAAAAAAATTTAGGCCCACTTTTGGATACACACAACACTAATAGAGGGGGGTAAATTAGTGTTGTTGTAATTTAAGATTTATTAAGTCATTTATCTTTTTTTACTGTTTGTTTGGTTTAGATCTTTATTATTTTATATTATTAACTTAACTTTTTTTATCCCACACACAATATGGAAATAAAATTTACAATGATCACCTTCCAATATAAAATTCTAGTATTTGGTGTAATTTATAAAAAAATAAATGATAACACAACCTATTATAAACATTCTTATGATCTTAAAATTGGTAGGGTATATCCTTAAAACATGTGTTTTCACTATAGTCTTCTGACAATGAATTGGTGCTTCCTCTATATAGGTGATTTCTATACCTTATAATAGTTTTAGATGTGTAACCTGGAATTATGGTTTTTCCTCTCTTACTTACACAATAAAATGTAATAAAAACCATTTTCTCTCTTCTTCAGTATGAAAAACATTTATCACGCTTTCGAAAATCCTTTATAGCAGGATTCCAAAATGCTACCATTATTTACTAGTAGCCATAATTATTCTCATATTGTAAAAAAAAGACTGTACAACCATCCCAGTATTTTATGAGAACTGATTTTCACAAAAAATTATTATCATCTTTGTTTTATATAAATTAATTACACTATATATTCTTCTCTTCCTATCTTCTTTTTTATTATTTCATCTTTTGTGAAAAATAAAGAAACCAGATCTCTTCTCAATTACATGAATCTTTATAATTGATATAAAATATTGGAGTCTGTTGTCTCTATTTTCTTCTCCAATATCATTAAAATATTATTTTAATTTTTATCTGATCCTTAAAAAAATTCATCTTTAACAACCTAGAATATATGAACACAATAAAAATAATAACATAATCATTGGTCATCTTCTCCTATCTCTCCACCATTACAATATTAACAAAACCATGTAAATACATGATTTGAACTACCAAGTATTATGGTAATTTAAATCATCTTAGATAATTGGTCTCTTCTATCACGGGATCAATACTTCTTATATTGTTATTATTGTCTTAAAAACCCCCATTAACAAAATTATAACCATATATAGTTATAGTTTGAAGCCTTCATCCTTCAAATATTAATCTCTATGTTTCCTTCTATTCATTTATTTCCTGATATATTTAAATATCACATAGTCATTAATTTAAAATGTTCTATAAAAACTGATTGACCAATTACAAGAATGATGATACATGAATTGTGATATTTTTTTATTGAATGCTTGGACTAACTACATCATCATACTCAAATACTAGAAGTTACTCATGAATTATTTATATATGAATTAAAAACATTTTACCGCTCCTTATTTATTTACAATGATGTTTTCTCAACATGTATGGTAGTACATAAGAATGTGTATTGCATGCTTGTATCTGGATTTTAAAATTCACCTTGACGGAAAGTGACTTGGTAATCATAGAGGATTAAGAATGTAAAAAATTATCCTAGGATGATGTGACAGTATTTTAATATCTTGATGGATCTATGGATTGATCAACATATCATTTAATCTACTCACAATTGATCCTCATACTCACAATTGATTCTAATTCAAAGAGAAGATCCATATTTTCATGGAAGTTCAGTACATCATGAAAATAAATCACTAATTCATGAAATATCAATCGAATAATTAATCATGAAAGATTTTTAATCACTCAAATTTTATCATAAAATCATGGAACATTATATAAATTGATGATCTATTCCCATCACGAATGGTTGTCACACATGGAAGGTTTGTGCACTATTATTTACTTACAGAAGATCCATTTTTCATTCATGAAAGACTGCATTCTGATATACAGTGATAAAAAATCATGGAAAATAAAACACCTGGAATATTTGACCCTCAACATCTTGTTAGTCATGGATAATTCATGTTTACTTGTGCTTATGGAAGGTTCATGATGAGTTTACTCTCATACGAATGAAATCATGAGTACTAAGGTGAGACGATAAAGATAATCACATACCATGATTTTATGGTGCAAATATATCATACCAAATAACCATCCATATTTCCATATATATTTAAATTTGATAATAAATTACACTTTTCTGTTATCCCACATAGGAGTTCCGTTTGTTCAGGCATATATTAATAATAACTCATACATCTTTAATAGAAAAAATGTGAGTATCTAAGTCCTATCCAGGTTGCTCTCATATTCCATGGTTCTTCCCCACATAGAGGCACATATAACTCTCATGTGTGCTTTCATTACATGAAATGCACTAATAACTACCTACATAGGCAATTAGATTCCACTATATACACCATCAAATTTGGTTGACCATGCTAAGATGGATTCTTCATGGTTGATACGGCCTCCCAAAAAAATAGTTGAACTGGTTTGATGAAAATCTTGAGGTTGGTACATTCTTTACTAACTTCTTAAAATAATTCAATCAATAAATATAATTATATATTCCAAACATAAAAACCAATAACCTACATCTCATTTTTATCAAAGTTCACAAACTTCTTCAATATTTATTTTTAATTTTCTTAAACAACAAGGATGAAACATCTTTCTCTCATATTAATTTTTATATAAAATATAAAATGAAACATCACAATATATTTATCCAAGATATTAATATGTGGGAAATTATAATTTTTCCAGAATGGATTATTTAACTAAACTACCATGCTACTTCTTTACTAAAATAAACCTTCAACCTATTTACATATCTTTAAAACAAATATAACCCACACAATGTGGTCTCAAATTTGAATCATTTTTCTAGGTAGATTTAACTGATGGTTTTGTAATTAGAGTGTTCTTTGATAGACCGCTTAAAATATTATAGTACCGACACTAGATTTATGGATGATAGACTAGGTTTCACCTTGGGTAACTTTCTAATTTTTTATTCTCCCATTAAAACCTAAAGTCAACAATATATATAAGGAATTTTTATATAGTTTCATGTATTTAGTAAAGAGGTTCACCTCTCCAGATGATTTAAAAAATGAACTCCTCTCCCCAATCCATATGAGATAAGTGGTCTATAAACTCACTAAATCACTCCCTTAAATATTATATTTGGATAAAACCTTGTCCAAGTACATTAATATTATCAAGATTAGTTTTTAAGGAATTTTAATGTGGTAAAATGATATAGTAATTTTTATATTAAGTTCCCAATATAAAAAAAACTAAAATAAAGACATTGGTTTTTGGTCATCATATATACTATGAAAGGGTAGTGTGGTAAATCCTTATAGGAACACATCATTTATTATGAACAAGTATGGTTCATAGAGTTTAAAGATAATAGAACCATTAAATTAATCTTCTAATGCCTCATCTTAGAAACAAATGATATAATATCACTCCTATAAGGATCCACTTGGGTCATCAACAATCATCTATAGGGTTGTCTCCTAGAGAAAACATGTAATATAACAATATTACCTCATAATTTCAAAATTCATAATAACATTTCATTGAGATTTTTATATGCCATTAACACTGGGAAGCACAAGATAGAACACTGAGTGAGAAATTGTTATGGTGTTTTAAAAATCATAGCCACCAATGTGATCTTCCTTATACATATAATATATAGATCAAAAATTACATTTTATATGTGATATACACCAAATAGATGTGTTCTGACATATGATAAATATAACCTAAGACTAATATCACATGGTTGAGTAGATTCCATTCTGCCAATAGAGAATGTATGATGATAGAACATACCTTTATCCCTGAATGATCATCTTCACTAATAATACCCATGGGTCTGGCAACATCAACAAGATTCCAACAAAAAAAATATGGGCTGACCTATCTTGACCTCATAACATCAAGAATTATAATTTCCCTATCTAAGAATAAGTCAATACGAATCCTTTTTTAGGTAAGAAAATATAAACAAAAATTTATGAGACATTTCATTAGAATCACCCAATGATATTGTATAAAGATATTACCTGATTCAATAAATTAATTTTTTAAATGTTTAGTTATAACATACTAACCTGAATACTAGTCCACCATACCCAAATAGTATTCCATAATCCTTATGAATGTTCCTGATCACCATAGGCAAGTACGAGCACCTAGGCATAAAGTATTAATAATGGAAATTCTTTACTCTTTACGAATAAAAAATATAAAATTAAAAAACATAATCTATCTAATGAAACTAACTCATCATCCTATAAGGAATAACATGTAAATGAAAAAAATCATGATCTATATGGTTGATAAAAATTTCTAATGAAGAAAAAATAAAATACATTAATTTCTCAAAATAAAAAAATAAACATATTCATATGCAACACAATTTATTTTTAAATAATAAAGATAATGGTATGACCATAATTAATACAACCATAAACCATACTAGAAATAAAAATGATGAAAAGACAAGATTATATACAGTAACTAAGCCATGTGTGCAGGGTATAAGTGAAAGCCTAATAAGATAACAAAAAAATCAATCTTTTTACTTTGACAAGAAAAACCCCAAATTATAGTTAGAAAATAAATACCATAAATATATTTAATATAGTTGAGTAGATAAAATAATAAATCAAGGATTTTGTGATTTCATTTCAAAATAAAAAAACATGTTTGTCTAAATACCAATCTTAAATAACCATTTCATTTTTTCTATTATAAATGAGAATTATTCTATAAATAACAGAACCATTATATATTAAATGAAAAAATGAAATAAAAAACACAATCACAAGTATCACTTTATTATAAGTAAACATGAAAAATAAATAAATAAGCATAATTTACTAAGAATTACTCATTTTTCATCATAGAATAATACCCATGGGAATATATAATTGAAACCTATGATCCTCACACAAAATATAATAATAATATACATTAAATCTAGTAATCATAGAGAAATACTAAACATGTAACTAAATTATTTTACCACAAATGAATATAAAAGTAGAGTTTATTCCCATAGTTGAACAATCTAGAGTGGATTACTAAAAAATACCATACTTTCCCAAGTGCAATATAATTATAGTAAATAATACACTAGGTAGAGCCGAAAAATTTCCTAGTATGTTTTTTTTTCATTTGAATTACTTCCCTAGTTACCTAATTTATTCCTATGATGTTTTAAAAATCCAAACCAATCCATATAATGAAATATAAACATATCATCCTTCAGAAAAAAAGAAATCAAATTAAAAAATGGTATAAATTCCCATCACACCCCCATCAACCCATCCAAAAAACAACCCCTTAAATATCAATATCTCCACTTTCTAAAACTCTAGTTTCAATAATAACATAAGCCTTCAAATGATGTATAGACTTTATGTGTGAGTGGAATAATTCACGCCTTCATATATTAATAAAAAAAAATTATACATCAATTAAAAATTTTAAAAGTGTGATATTCTATTTATAAAATAAATATCAACTTAAAAATGTTATATCAAATTTAATGAATCCAAAATCCTATTTATTCGTTGAAATAATTCATAAATATATTCCATATATCATCTAAAAATTCATATTAAATATTCCTTGAAAAATAAAAATTATTACATGATAAAATATTCATAGAATTTCAAGGATCACCAAGTGTACATGTAAACACATGAGAAGAAGTTTAAATAACAATTCAATTTATAACCCTTTGACTTTCAATGAATTAAAAAATGAAATAATTGAAACATTATAGAAAACTATCATAAATAATTCATAAATATAAAATAAAATAAGGAAATCTATTAGAAAATATAAAACACCCATGAAATCATTATTGAAATATAATGTGATAAAATATCCAACTGAAAATTGATGAAACCATAAAAAAATCACTAAAAAATGCTATATTGGTTTAAAAAGGGGGTTTTTATTTTATTTAAATCAAAATCTATAATAAATGTAAGGGGTTTTTCTTGAGATGGAACAAATCCAAACATCCATGAATCATATATGATAGATGAGAGTGGGGGAAATAATATGATAATGGGTAGATGAAATGTAAAGGATAATTAGAAGAATTAATTCATACAATATTTTTAGAAATATAAGACACTAGATTATTGAAGAGCAGTGCTCTCATTCTCCTCTTGTGCATTGACCATAATAGAAAGGAAAGAGGAAGAGTTACACTTTAAGGATAAATGATTCAAATAATAATAACAATAATAACAAAAACAAAAAAAATATTATTATTATTATAAAAAAATATATTTCTATATTAATTCAATAATACCTATAATAACATAATTAATCCACCATGAGTAACAATAATACCTTCACCAAATTATATTAATTCCTAATTATTTATAATAATAACATATAATATTAATAAAATTAAAATATATCACACATATTTTGCACATATTTAATATGAAAAAGGTCAATATTCCAAACAAAATTTCAAAATTTCTAGTCACATATAACACAATATGATATATTTAGAACAATCTATAATAGATCAAAAAGAGTGTTAAGATTTTTGGCATGAATTAATTTTCACATAAAATTAAGTGGAATATTGGTCAGTACTCATTGTTAGGTGACCATGTATCTAATCATATGAAGATAATACCTTTTTAAATTACCATTTATTGATATTTTTCAGGGTCTCCATAACCTTACTTCTAACCATGAAACTCGATAAAATTTTGAAAAATTCCAAATTTTAACCAAATTAAATAATTAATAAATTATATATATTGTAACAAAAAAGTAACGTGTCACGGTTTGGATCTCCCTTACCTACTAACCCAATAATAATATTTGAAAATATTATACAATATAAGGTATCTGATCAGAATCACTCTTGAAAGATGATGATGAACGAAATTAGTCATATATATCCTCAAGGATCAGTATACCACCAACTAGGTATACTAGATCTTTGCGGCCTAGAAAAACTAATATATGATTAATTTTTATATCTAAATCACAAACTCTATAAAGTATTATTAGACCTAGTACACCCATTCCCATTCACTATAGAAGTTTACCGATAGAAAAATATCATAATATGAGATCCACCCTTCACTTTGATTGTTTATTAAGGATAAAAAGATTTTTGAATAATCTTGGGTGATTTGTTGGAGGGATTGGTTTTGATAATCCATATTTAATTGTGAATGGGTTATAATTTTATTAAACCACTCATAATAATATTAAAAAAGTTATAAATCAAATTAAATATTCACTTGTTGTCATGAACCATGCCAATGGAAGGCTGTGGTCAAGATTTAGAATTGGTGTATCATCATAAAAACCAGATCCATATAGAGGTTACATGTATTATAATAGGTATATTCTAAGATCTTGTATATATAGGATAATAAGGCTTTAGTATCAAGGGGAAGTAATGTTTCTTGGGTTTTACCTAACATTAACTTTGTGGGTGTCAATTTTCTCAATGAAATTAAATGAATTTTTAGATTGACTAGAAAAATAACCCTTTTCCAAAAAAAAAGAGAAACTAAGAAAAATTACAAAAAAATTGAATAACCTAAAACTATAAAAAATTAATTAATGAAATTAAAACCATAAATGGTGTGTTGTTCACATAATCCTTATAAGGTAATGTAGAAACATACCTTTCGTGAAATGGTATATCAAATTGCCTAGGAAAGGATTGGAAATTTAATCACATAATATCTAGGTTATCAAAAAAATAGATAATTTATTTTTTCTTCATGAGACTACTAGAAAATATCTAAAGGATTGGTAAATATATATATATAGGAATGTAATATCAAGACTTTATATCATTTTTGTCTAAGAAAAGGAAAACTCATATAGTATATCATTTTTATATAGAAACTGGCCCATTCCTTCCAAAAGCATCCAATCTTGGGGGGAAATTTATTTACACCTAAAAATTAGTTTATCTATTTTTCATAATACCAAAGATAAATATAGAGATATTTTTTTATTGGTTCAATGAAATTATAACACCATAAGAGGAGGTGGGTCAGTGAATCAGGGGATGCAAGGAATTAAAGAAGGAAAATAATTTTACCTGATAAATTTATATAGTTCTCTAAATTGGTTTAATACAAGGAGAATAAAACTGTGATGTGATGATTCACTAGAAACCCTAAGAATTTTTTTTCATTATGGTAATAAGTTTACACATTGAGATATTTGAATTAAAACCATTACCAAATAGAAAAAACACATCTCTTAAACACATATATGGCCCACTACTCATTTACACACTATTCATTGATATTTAGGAATGAGAATAAGTTTATACTTGAAATTTTGTATAAATATGATCTTCCATAACTAGTGTAATTAAGTCCACATTACTTAATTAATAATAATATTTATAACTCACTTAGATTCTTTAATAACATCTCATAACATCCCTAAAACTATTTTTCTCTTCTCTAACATTCTAGTAGAAGCCTTGAAATTTAATACCACATTTTTCAATAGAATAATATTCAATAAGTTTGGTAATTACATCCACTATTATTTTTAATGGAAATAATATTTAACCTATTCTATTTATATTAATAGATTCATTACATTCTATATTTTTGTTTCTGTTTCAAATATTTTATTCGCTGAATATCCATGTGACAGTAGTTTTATATTTGATTATAAAAACTACAATGTAAACAGTATGATTTTATCAACTATTTAATTCCAACCAACCCTCTTAATGAATTGTAAATAATGATCTCCCCTATCATCGATCAAATACCATATTTAAACATCATCTAAACTCTCTATTGAAACCTATACAGTGTGATTTCTCTCTTTATAACATGTCATCCTGTCAAAACCAGATTAATCAAATACAAAAAAACAATAAATTTAAATCAAATAAATATCATAGTAAGATAATCATATTTTTTTTTACAATACATTATGAATCATAGATTGAATAAAATAATAATTCCATTTTTAATAAAAATTGTGGATTATAATATTCTCTTATTGGATGAATTTATATATCATAGTTATAAAAAAAATTCTTAAGTAAGATAAACACATGTTCCAAGTAAGGTTTTGAAAAATATTATGGAACTCAAAAAAACTTATGTCTGAAAAACATAGAAAGTTTAAAACATTACATATCATAAAAAAATATATATGAGAAATCAAAAATATTATGCATCACTATGGGTGATTACTGACTCTGTTTCATTTTATATCCCTAGGAAAACATTAAATATCATCAAAAAACTTATTAATATCATAAAATATTATTTATGTTGAACCCAAGAGGTGTTAATATGGTTTTTGTGTTAATTAAGGTTGAAAAATTGATGAGGTGGATATGGTTGAGTGTGTTAGATTTTGTTTTCAATGTATAAATCATATTCTATATTTTAGTTATATAATGTCATGTGAAATGATTTTCAAGGTTGTGAAAATCATGATTGGTTCATCATGATTCAATAATTTCTTGAAGTGGTGAAGGATATTTAGAGAAAAGGGGGCCAATATAGGAAGGATGCATTGATGGAAGAAGCCATGTTGAATAATACTGGATAGTCCACACCTATAACATGGGTACTGTTGTGATGTCTATGTCTAAAACAGATAACTGGAAATGGACCATGCCTGGGGTGGTCCCTACAATGTACTTCTATTGTGGTTGTGTTAAATGATCAAGGCCAGAATGGCCACAGGGAAGGATATGGCGTATATTTTGTCTCCTTGTGTGAAATGGGGTTCCCCAAAATGGTCATGGTTGTGTCCATTTGTAGTTGTGGTCAATGGGTGAATATTATTGACACAATAGTAAGATGAAAGAGACCACACCAATGGTAGAACAATATGGGGTTGATATGTGAAATAACAGGACAAAACATAAATAAACAGGAGGACTAACCCTATGGTGGTTAGTGTTCTGATAAGAAAATGACTAAGTATTTTTTATAAATCCATGGTGTAAGACGTTCCAGGAGGATTATTTTAGTTATGAGGAATTTTTATGATATGACATCATGGTTGAATTATGGGATATCCAACTCTATCTATGATTTCATTTTTGGAATTATCAATAGTAAATTTAAGATCAAATGAGATTCAATGGAAAAAAATGAATTAAGAGTTGTTGAGTTGGTTGGAGGTAGTGACTAGTCTGAATTTAAATTTCAAAATTATAATTGGAAATTATAAAAATTAATTTTTTCTCTGAAAAGTTAATTTTTATAGTCAATGAAAACCAAAATAAGACTATAGAGCATTTGAAGTGAAATAATGGAGAAGAAAGAAGAGGGAAATAAGAATAAGAGAAGAGGAAATAGAAGAAGGTGTGTAAATTGATGCAGAGTAAAGAGTTTATACTTACAAATCTATAGTTTGAAGAAGATGATCCATAGAGGAACCATATTAAAAAATGAAGTCTATTTTAGGATAAATTAATTTTTTTGATATATATATATATATTTGTCATTATAAAAGTTAATGGAGAACTGTCATAGCTGGGAAAACTATTAGAGATGATTACTAGGACAAACCGTACTCATTTCACCTACAAGTTTAAAATAGTGTGTAGTATGGTCTCAGTGAAATCAGAATCATTCGAAATACTATCTCTTTCATTTTGAGTGGTAATCCTTGTAAATATGATTTTTTCCTCCAAGTATTTCTGTGTTAGACATCCATCAAGATTTACTTTAATTAATTAAGAGGGTTGTTTTACCAAGGAAACTTAAAAAGAGATTGGATCACTAATTCACCCCATATTAGTGATTCTCCACTAATCTATGTGGTTAATTTTAATGTGGTATCAGAATGATATGTTTCTCTAAATTTTTTTGAGGTTAGAGAATGTGTTTCTCTCTTTTCAATGTTTTTTATGGAATTTCTACTTTATTTTAGGGATAATCATAATTATATTAATGATAAGGGTAATCCTATATTTTATGGGAAAATTGATCACATATGGAAATACAGAATGATTTCATATGTAGTATCTATCAATTATGATGTGTTGGAAGTTACGAATGATGGTAGTTACCCAAGTTTATGGTGACTCTATGATACAAACAGATAATAGAGGTTTGGAAAATTATGGACATGAAAAGAATTTTATTATATCATCACACTTAGAAAGTAAATTTTTGAATTTTAATGTTATAAAAACCACACAATAATTTTCAGATAAACATTAGAATATATAAGAAGAAATTAAAAATTTTAGGTGATCTAAATTACAGTTTTGGAAGTATGAAGATATAAAAATTCATGATGATGAAAATATTGAAATCTTATTCAAAAGGTTGAATGATATTGTGATCATAATCAGTGGATACAATGAGAAATTGAAATATTATGATATTATTGAAAATATTTTTGTGTATCTTTATATATATGTTTAATTCTAGAGCACCTTATTTGGAAGAAAAATATCCAAGAGATATTTCTATTAATAATTTTTACAATATCTTAATATCTTATGAAATGAGGAAAGACTTTTCTATCATGAAGAATTTGAGACATAAAACAGATATATATATTAAGGCCTCAATAAAATAGAAGTATAAGAAGAGGGTTTCTGATGACTTTTTTTGACCATATGGATTTTGATTCTGAATTAGATAATAGTTTTGATAAGATTATTTCTCCAATCACTATAAATATGATAAAAAGAAAGGGATGTTTTAAATTTAAACTTCCTCTAAAATAAATTAGTTTTGGATTAGTTATAAATTTTTCTAAAAATTGTCTGATATTAAAATAAGATGGATTTAGTGATAAAGGATAAATATCACAAAAAATATTCTTTAAAAATCAATTGAAATTCAAGATAATATTGAATGAGGAAGGATTGGAAAACAATATTCTTAGTGGGTATCAATAATATGATGAAGGAAATGAAGTGATATTTTATAAATATTGGTTTTCAATGAATTTATTTAAATGTATATGTATCCTAATAAGAGGAAAATATACAAGATTCAATCTATTTATGATTAGTGATGTAGGAAATGAATTTTATTTGACCATGAAATAAGGAAATCAACTACAAAATTGAAGGCATGGTCATCTTGGATAAAAAAATATGTGTAATTTTAATCATTATTAAAATGTTTGTGATGCTACTAATTTGAAAATAAAATGTAAATTCTTGTGCTCCACATTCCCAAATTTTTTTTTTGAATACTTCACACAAGAAGGTTGAAATAAAATCTACTCATATTTTGGAATTTATTCACTCATACATTTTTAGGGCCACGAGGAAGCAATAAATAAATAGATATAAGTATTTTATTTCCTTTTATGATTAATTTCCTCACATTTCATGTATTATGTTTATGAATCATAAATTAGAAGATCTTTAAAGGTTCAAGGGATTTAGGGGAAGTGAAGAGAAAGAGTGTAGTTACTCCTTGAAGAAGATTCAAATAGATAATGGTATAGAGTATACAAGTGGAATATTTGAAGCTTATAATGAAAATCATGGAATCCATCCCGAAATACGTACACAATACACACCTCAATAAAATTGTGTGGCTTAACAAAATAATATAATTCATGTGGATATGGAAAAAACAATGTCATTATAGGATGAGACATCTTATATTTTTAGGAAAGTTATTGGAGTAATAGTTCATATTAAAAAACATTTTATTTATAGTATATGATATGATATGTCATTATATGAGATTTATTATAAGAAATATCCATATTTTAACTATCTAAGAGTGTTTGGAACCCCTTTCATCAAAATATTAAAAAAATTGAAAAAAGATGTTTTGATTTTATCTTCCTAGGTGATCCAAAAAATGTAAGAGGATATATTTGTTAAAACAAATAAATAGGGAATATTTTATATTCTATTGATTTAGAGGTGACGGAAATAAATTAAACTCCCATAAATAAGAACATTCTATAAATGATTATGATGTAACTGTTATCATGAAACAACAAGTTGATATTGCAGAAAATAATTAGAATTATGAATAAGTTGAAGTTTATAAATATTGTTTAAAAAGTTTATGTTATGATGAATGATCTTTATCACATCATCCAAGGAAAATATGGAAATTTTCAGTTAACATTTTTAAATTTTAAACAAAAGATTCAAACTAGAAGAACTTTGAGTAAAGCCTCTCATATATCATTTTCTCTGATGTTGAACAATGATATGTGAAACACGAAATAAAATTTCTAGGGTTTATTGATTCTATAAATGAATAGTCACATAATATAGAAAATAATGAGACTTTGGTGTTGGTACTCAATCCAAAAGATAAGAATAATATTGGAACAATATGGGTGTTACAAAAAAAGATGAATAAAAAATGTAAAGTGGTGACAAATAAATCTATATTAGTGTGTAAATTATATACACATTTTTAAGGATTTTAATTTTATAATACCTTTCATTGGGTGTAAATAATGTACCCATATGAATTTTTCTTTCCATTACTACACAAATACAATGTAACATCTTAAAAATGGATGTTAAATTAGTTATCCTCAATGGATAATTAGAAGAGGATGTTTATATTGAAAAAATATGTAGTATCATACTTCATGATGATTAGAATAGTGTTTATAGGTTAAAAAAGTATTTATATGGGATAATTTAATCCCTATGATCCTAAAATTATGAGCCAGAAACGTGTTGGACGAAGTAGAAGTTCGAAAATGGAAGAGTTGAAAAATAATATCTACAATAAATATAATAAAGAGTAATATTATCATTATGTTTAGTTATATAGATAATATCAATTTTTTATTTAAAATTTGATGATGTTTTTAATGATTTTTATAAATAAATGAAGATGTTTTTTGAATTATTTTTGCTTGGTGAGGTGACATATTTTCTTGGAAAACAAATTTCTTGAAGAAAATAATTCTATATTTTATCTTAATAGAAGTATGATAATAAAATATTGAATAAGAATTATATGGATGATTAAAATAATTTCTATATGATAATTTTTGTTGGATAAAAGTTAAATAGATATTAATAGTTAAAGGATATTTACCAAATATAATTCCAAAAAATGACTGGAAGTTTAATTTACATAAAATATTTGAGGATAGATATTTTGTATGCTGTCACATTTTGTGCAAGATATCGAATTTTACAAAGAAATTCTCATTTTATGGATGGAAATAGAATACATAGATATATCAAATGCACATCAAAATATATATTAAAATATTAAAACAAAGGGAATCTTGATATATCTGGTTTCATATATCGATATTGGGAAATTTGTTTTGATGATAAGAGGTATAAATCTATTATAGATTTATATCTTAGAGAAGGGTTTGTTTATTGGTATTCAAGAAAGAAAAAATAAGTCACATTGATAAATATTGTAGGGGAATATGTGGCTTCCACCCATGCATCAACAAAACTTATGTGAATGAGGATTTATACAATTTATATTTTTAATTGATATTTCCATTAATATTAGTATTTAAAAATAAATGTGATATTAATCTATAAAATAATAAATTTTATTAATCAATGTCCAGGAAAATGGATATTAAATATCACTTTATTGAAAATTCAATGAATAAGAATGAGTTAAAATTAGAATTTTTCTTATAAATAAGTATATTGCTGATGTTTTCACCAAGCCACAATCAAGGGAAGAATTTTGAAATATGAGGTTAAAGTTAGGAGTTCAACCTATTTTATTATAGTGACCAGGTATGGTTTTTCATCCCCTCTCCCATATGTTATTTAGATATTGTTTCCAAATAGAAGGTAAAATGACAACATAAACCTTTATTTATCTTTTTATTATCTTTCAATGGAGTAGTGAATAATTTTGGGAATATCCACTGATATTTATTTACTCTCTATTGAAAGAAAAAATATATTTTGAGAGGGTTTTTAAAAGTGGAATGATGTGATTTCAACATGTGCTAAAATTGTTTAATTTTTTATTGTAATTGATTTTATTTTTTTCTAGTTTTGAATGTTAATGATGTGTTGATGAAGTTTTATTTTTTTTTTGCGAGTTTTGTGTTAGATAAGCTAAATATTCCTCATTATATTATAAAAAACATTAAATTATTTATTCCAAATTCATATTTCCTAAAATGATTTCACTGACATATTCATAGAATTATTTAATAGTGATACATTACTAAGATTCTATAGTTTAATAGTGATTTATGATCCTTGGTTAAAAATAAAATTCCAAGGGAAATATTGTTAAGACCAATAGGTACTAATATGGATTTTTTGTTAATTAAGGTTGAATCTTTGGTAGAGGATATGATTGAGTATGATAGATTTTATTTTAAATACATAAATCACATTATATGTGTTAATGAGATGATTCAATGTGAAATGATCTTCAGGGTTATAATCATCATTTTTTTTTCATCTTCATTCAAGAATTTAATGAAGTGGTGATGTATCTTGGGATAAATGAGGTCTCAGATAGGAAGGCCACACTAATGGTGGAAGGCATGTTGGAGAATCCAGGAAAGGCTATTCCAGTAGCATGGGGTGTCTTGTGATTCCTATGACCAAGATAAGAAACTGTAAGGGAACATGCCCCGGGTGGTCCCTGAGGTGATCATCCATTGTGTTGGTGAGAATTGGATAAGGATAAAATGGAATTGGAGAAATCAATGGTTCTTATGATTTATCTCTAAATACAGATTTCCAAAATGACCATTATGGAGTCCATTTGTGGCTATAGACGGTAGGTGAATCTTCTTGACAAAAAAGGTATGATGTAAGATACCGCACCCATTATAGAAAAATATATATTTAATAAGTAAAGTAGAAGAAAAATATTATCATAAAAAAGAGGAATAAACCTATGGTGGTTGATCTTTTGAATGAAAAATGACTATGTATTTTTCACTAGGTCATGGTACTAGCCGTTTTAGGTATATTGTTCCATTTGTGAGTAGTTTTGACTATATGACTTCATGGGCGACTCAAGGGATCTCTATATTGATGTATGAGGTTATTTTTAGAGGAATGAAATGTATATATAAAATACAAAAAAATATAAGGGATCAAAATTCAGTGGGAGTGGTTTAGTTGGTAAAAGTTAGTCATTATTTTGAGTATGGATTGAATGTTTTAATTGAATATTATATTTTTAAATTAATTTTAAAAAAATTTATGTGGGTAGTGAATTAAAAGAAAATGAAGATTTTAGTTCATGTGAAGTGAAATAATAGAGAACGAAGAAGAGGTAAATAAGAATAAGAGAAGTGAAAATATAAGAGAATGTTCAAATCATCACATAATGACGAGTTTATAAATGAATTTCTATAATTTGAAGAAGAATAGGATGGAAAAAATGAATTAAAAAATTAAATATGTATCAAGAAGTCTTTATTATTGTTGAAATCATGTTATTTATCATTAAAATAATGTGGAGACCACTATCATAATCAGGATACTTGTTTTAACAAGAGTACAAGTATAAAACCATCTCATTGTAACTGAAATTAGTGGGTATTATGGTATCAATGAAATATGGATCATGCCATGGACTAACCCTATTATTTTTAGAGATGAACCATTTAAACATTCTTTTCCCTTCACGTGTATGTGTTGGAAATCCTTCAAAATTTATTTTAACTAATAATGAGGATTTTTTCACAAAGTAAACTTAAAAAAATTAGATAACTAATTCAAAAACAACCAGTGAATCTACAATTAACCTTGAGGTTCCTTTTTAATTAATTTTAGTGTGACACTTTCCTCTCATTTTTTATTTTTTTTAAAGTTTAAGAATTATTTTCTCTCTATTAGATGTGTTTTTTCACTAAATTTGTTGTCTATTTCATATAACATTATAATTCAATGAATGATAATAGGATCTATACCAAATATAAGAAAATATACCACAAATGGAAATATAGGATGTTCTTATACCTTTTATTTATCAGTTATGATGCTTTCGAAGTTACAAATAATGGGTTTTCCATAAGATGATTGTGTTTCTAAGACAACAGAAAATAAGAGGAATTTTAAAAACTATGGTTGTAAAAAAAAATCCTTCATGTAATTACTCTTAAAAAGTGAGTTTTTAAAATTAAAATAAATCAAAACAACACAATAAATTTGGGATAAACTTCATAATATCTATAATGTAAATTAAAAAGTGAAGTGAGCAGAATTTTTGTTTCGAAGACTCAAGTATGGAGATTTTAAATGTATGATAATGAAACTTTTGACAGTTTACTCACAAGGGTGAAAGATGTTTGAGGAAAAATCATAGGATAGGGTGAGATGTTTAAATATAATAATATTTTTGAAAATATATTGAATATTTTACCAAATAAGTATGATTACAATGTCTCAACAATGGAAGGAAAAGATGCATGTGATCTTTCTCTTGATGATTTTATATTATTTTAATATCTTTTGAAATGAGGAAGGATAGTGCTATCAAGAATCATGTGAAGTATGAAAATGATATCTTCTTTAAGGCCACAATGATAGATAAGCATAAGAATAAGGTTAAATATGTAGATATTGATTATTCTAATTCATATTTTGATTAGAATTTTGATAAGATTATATCTCCAATTTCTAAAAATATGAGAAGGGAAATGATAAGGTTTAAAGGTATAATTACACTAAAATTATTAAGGTGTAGTGTATTTGGAAATTTTTTTTAAAATTTTCATAAGTTGAAATTTAATAGAGTTAGTGATAAAGAAGAATAATCACCAATGTCGTTCTCTAAGAAGGGATCATCAATGTTTTAAAAAATATAGGGATTATTTTGAAGGGAAGAGAATTTTTTCCCCAAAATCCTAGATGTTTAATTTCATATCAATGTTTCAAAGTAGAAATAATTATACTAAAGAAGAGGAAATGAATATTATAAGATAATTTGATGAAAAACATCTCATTTCTAAGGTAAATGATGAGTAATTAATTAGTTAAATTCATAGTAAATTTAATGAATATGAGGAAACTACTATGAATTATTTTTAAAAATATAACTCATGGAGTGTTTCTAAATGTTCTTAAATTCTGAAAAAGAGATAAAAAATATGATGAATGATAATAAATTTTCCCGAAGTAATGAATTATTTCATTTCGAAGAGAAATTAAATTTTAGGAATGAATTTGATGGACTGAATATTTTTTGAAGAGAATAATTCACTAATCAAGATAAAAGAAGTAGTGAAAGAGAAATGGAAGGATTTTGATCTTTACAACAAAAACTGATGTGCATGGAAAAATAATTATAAAAATTTAAGTTTATTTTCTAGAACAGTATCTAAGAAGTAGGGTAAGGGTTATGCAAAGATAATGTCCATGTAAATCATCTACGATCATTTATAAATGAATAAAAAACTATGATATAACATTTTATATGCTTGATAAGAATAATTAAATCAATACGACAATGTTTATGAGAAAATAAATTTATTTTAATGATTTTGAAAATTTGTAGTGAATCTAATTTAATGAAAAAATTACAATAAATAGTGAAAGGAAAAGGCTGAAAATAACTTGGGTGTGAATAATAATGAGTAATAAATTCAAAAATATTGTGGTTTGAAAAAAATAACCAAGATTAATGGTTATAAGAAGGATTAAAGAATGTTTTATAATTTTACCAGTATGATGGTTTTACTAGAAAATATGATTTTTATAGTTACTATAGGAACTATGTAGTTTTATATCACTTAGTAAGCATGTTTTAGTTTAGTTACTAATAAAATAATTAGTGTATATGGTTTATAAGACATTAATTGATGGGGGAACCCCATTCAATGTAAAAATCTAAAGATATAATTTTTGAAATATGGATTGAAAATTGAAAATATATTTGAACCACTAGAAGTTATTTTTTAATGATTAGAAAAACCTAGTCATACAGAAAAGGGGTTTATTGTTAGGATGCTTGCCCATGTTTTTAGATATATAGTATTGATAATTAGAAGAAGAAGAAGAAGTAAAAAAAGCTATGGTTTATAAAGTTTCCTTTGATATAGACAAAGGATAATGTCCATTGATTTTGAACTATTGTTGTTCCTCACATATTAAAAGATATTTGAATCACATAAAAGATGTTGATAAATGCAAATAAGGATCCATTACAATGGGAAATGATGATTTACTCAAATTAAAAGGTGTTGGATAAATATTAATAGTTAAATTACATTGAAATCCACGATCACATTGTATTATGAAGGACTAAAACACAATATTCATAGAATATTACAATTATGGGGAAAAGGAATTGAAGTGATATTTTAAAAATATGGTTTTTTTAAAGATATTTAAAGATGGATGTATCTTGAAAAAAAGAAAATAGAAAAGTGGCAATTTTTTTTATTGGTTGTGCTATAAAATATTTTTATTTATGTTTGATAGAAGAAAATAAATTGTTGCAGTTATATAACACCCTAACCCAAACCACCATGTCTAAGATGGGGGTGCCACATGACATCATGTACACCTCCCCAAATATAATAGGATACTGACTTGAAGGAAAGGCATATGGAAAACATGGTGATAATATACCCTCAGTACCAAAGAACATCAAAGTATGATTAAGGAAGTGATAAAAAAATCAATATGTAGTAAATAAATGAATTACTATTAGAGTAGTAGAAAATTCAAATAAATGCCAGCCAATGTAGAAGGAGTATAGAATTCTAAGTGAATAAACCAAAACCATACAAAAGAATCCAATTTATGGGTATACTAGTATTGTAATTAGTAGAATCCATACCAAGGTCCACCCAACATAATCTACATCCATATACTAACCTACTTGACTATCCATCATTGGGACCTTGCCCTTTGTTCGATCCCTAGACATGAAATCTATAAGTGAACTGAAATTCTTGAGTAGGGTGTGAGTAAAATACTGAGTAAGATATAAAAAAACCCTTAACATAAGTGTATAATAAATATATGTTGATTTATTAAAATTTATCAGGGTAGAGATATGGAAAACAATATATCCCACAAATATAAAGAAAATTCAGATCCTAAGAGGCCATCTCAACCTACTTTGGCACCATACTATATGGAACAACGAACATCTTCCTGACACATTTCCCTTTATTAGATAGTCCAAAAACATGATTAAAATGTCCCTCTTAAAGGTATATCTAAAATCATGTTGACCTAGTGTATAGAACATCTGCCTAAGGGAAATAGTCTATGAGGCTCAACCCGCTCACTCAAGTTCATGACAATAGAGAAAAACATTAGAATAAAATATACAAAATATAGATCAAACAACATATAATAAAAATAATCACCATAAATAGAATAATCCACAAATAAGAAACACAATAACAGGTATCCCTAGGATATTTAAGAACACCACATATGGAGAATCATAAAACACAGGCCTCTAGTGCTACACATTCAATAAACCTATCATGCCAATAACCTATATAAAACATATGTTAATGTTAAGGGATTCCTACCTTAGGTACAAAAATTATAATCAAGGAAATCATTTCCATCAAAATAAAGAAGAATCATAAAACCCTAGAACTATTCATATTACAACACATTTAGAACCCTTGTATTGTGGCATAAGAGGAACAATACCCAAAAATGTTAGGTCCTGATTAAACCCCCAAGAATGATCCTCTACACACAACTGAATTAGTACAAGCATTGAACAAAATACAAATCCTTGAATCCAAATTTTTATTCATTCAAATTTCTTCAAAACCATTCTTATATCATGCTAAAACCCTTAGATCTAACCCAAAATTTGAAGATCTAGTTAAATTTATCAAGGAGAAGAGGAGAGAATTCAACATGACCAATAAAGAACATACCAGATTATATGCGTAGGATTGAATGAGAATTAAGGAATCTATGAGAGGATTTTTAATGGTATAGTAGAGTCCAAAATCACCTATTGGGAGTCTAGGGTTCAGACTATTATGAATTTTTGTGAATGAGAAAATAATTGAGAACTCAAGGACCTAAATCTGTTGGGATTTACTACATTGAAAATCTTATTTAATTATTCACATCATGTGATTTTGGATTGCCCAATATGCTAAAAAATGTATCCTCATCTTAAAATCCATAAAACCCCATTCATGTTATGAATTTAAATTTCACATTATGGTGTGTTTCACATCCCAAATATAGATTCATGGTTTCTACCTAGAATCCAATCATTCCATGAATTTCTGTTCATTTCATGAACCACTCCTGTATCCAAATTTCCAACCCTTAGGCCATTTTCAACTCCAAAACCCCTAATACAAATAAAATCATTTAATTAAACCATTAATATGTGAAAAAAATAAAAATAGGTGTAACTTGAGATTGGAGATGTTACAAATCCCCCCTCTAATTAGTTCTCATACTCATGAAGTTTCCCTAGAGGTATTCTTGAATAATTTGGGCTACTCACCTGAATTAAGGCTTCCCACTCCCATATATCTTTCCAAATCTATTCTTTATTACATAAAACCCAATAAGAGGAACTAAATTTTATCAAAAAACCTTCTCACTTAGGTCCAAATTATGAATAGGTCACTCCCAAATGGATACATCTAGTGCTAGCTCAATGTCCTTGAGGTTGTCTACATATATAGGATTAGGATTGTACATAAAAATTTTAGACACATGGAATAAATTATTAATAACATGATACTATAGAGGATTGTAAAAATATTTTGGCCACCATCCTGATGTGTTTGATGACTTTATACTAGCCAATGTATCATAGTTCGAACTTACCTTGCCTCATTCGACATATATTTTCCTACCAAGGGGACACATTCCAGAAAACCTTTTGTCCTACAATGAATTCTAATAGTTATCTACTTCAATCAACATAGTATTACTTATAGTTAGGAACTGTAACAATATTTTTTTGAATAAATTGAACATGATATGAGGAATAATATACCATACTTAACTCAATAACCAAAGACTCACCTACCTCACACTAGTAGATATGTGAATGACCAGGCCAACTATACAGATCCTAAAACAGATCCATATTGACTGTATATTAAATTATGTTATTATATATTAACTCTGTTGAATATTGGTGATCATCCCAAGAACCTTATAAATCAATAATAAATTATTTAAGAATATCCCTTAGTGTTTGGATTATCATTTTTGAGCTCCCATCTATCTGAGGATGAGAGTCCATACTCATCTTAAATTAAGTACCTACAACCTTATGTAATCCTTTCTAAAACCATGAGATAAAGTGGGTATCTCTTTCAGATAACATAATAAAAGAAATATATGAATTCACACAATCTATTGAATATAGATCTTTCCTAGATCATAAATTATGTTCACCTCCCAAATCAGTATGAAGTGAGATACCTTAGTCAATCGATCCCCAACCACCCAAATGGTGTCTCGACCACCCGAGTTACTAGGAAACCCTTTCACAAAATATTTTTTCACATTATCTCTCTTACATACTAAAACTAGAAGTGGATAGAGTATCCATCCCAGTCTTTTATTCTTGGTTTTGATTTTTTTTATAAGTCAGACTATTGAAAAAGATTGTATAATGTTTATGTTTTTTTCAGGACATTCGACCATCCAATTGACATCATTATAAATCTTTGTCAACCCTAAGTGAACTACCCAATATGAGGAATTAAAGGATCCTATAATATTATCTCTTATATAAGATGGAACCATCATGTTACCATAAACTAGAAGTACTCTATGTCTTTCTAATGTATAACATGAAATAGATCAACTTTCTTCCAACCTCTTACACATAATAATAAACTCCAAATTATTATGGTGGTTATTCTTCACTCATTTTACCAAAAAGGATGCAATCACTAAGGCTACAGAAACTTCTTCTACTTGATTCACCTATTTACACATACCAGTATACTAAAAAATCCATGAGATTATATCTAACTTCTAACATCTATTCTCCAACATCATGTATCTTTATATACTGTGAATCTACAAAAAAAATTCCATTTTTAGAGCATAATCCATCTCAAATTAAAATTTCTACAAGTGCTCTTCCCAATGCCTCTGGCAATGATTCATTTCTTATTGGGGGAAAATATACCGAAGAATCTTGTGGTCTCTGTACATAATAAATCTATCACCAAAGTGGTAGTGTCCCTATAATTTTAGTGCATAAACCAAAACCACAAACTCAAATTCATGAGTAGGGTATTTCCACTCATAGGGACATAGCAAACAAGACCCTTAACGGAGTACTTTATCATCATACATCAGAACTATTCCTAATACATTATCAAACACATTACAATAGACTGAATAGCCAAATCTAAGATCAGTGAGGGTAAATATTGGAGTTGAAGGAAACCTTTTATTTATCTATTCAAAATATTTCTCACACTGGTCTATCCATTTAAATTTTACTCCCTTTTTGGTAAGAACATTCATGGGTACTACTAGGTGAGAGAAGTCCTGAACGAGTTTCCTATAGTACCCAATCAATTTGAGAAAAATATGAATCTCAAATAAATACCACATTCATGCCCAAGACATAAATTAATCAAATTTCAACTGATCAACTAAAATTTGTTCTTTAGAAACCATATTCCCCCTGAAATTTCACCTCTTGCTTCCCAAAGTGACACTTTCGATAGATGGCATAAAGCTTATGTATCCAAATAATACTAAAAATGATATCTATGTTTCTAGAATAAGATTTAATCACATTGGAATTTAAAAATATATCATCAACGAACACCATAATAAAGGAATAAATTTCTGGGTGAATGATCTTGTACATGAGATGTGTAAACACTGTTGGAGAATTTTTCAGTCCAAAAGGAATGATATGATATTATTACAAAACATACCTCCTATTAAATGCTAATTTTGGTATGTTTTTTTATTTTTTGAAGTAGATGGTAGATAAACTAGATATCATTATCATAAAACCATTGGGATTTCACCAAATTATCTAAAAAGTCATCTATTATTGAAAAGAAGTACCTATTATTCATAGTTATCGTATTCAACATATTTTAGTCTACACAAAACTAAAGGCTAATATCTTCTTACTTGGAGAACAACACTGAAGCACCCCGTAGGTGAATTCTTGGTCTGATGAAGCCATTATATTCTAGATCATCCAGATTCACCTTAATCTCTTTCAACTCAACTAGTTTCATACTATATAATTGAACTGATATCAATCAAGTGCTGATAATAAGAATGATATCAAATTAAACACCCATATATGGTGAAAAACATGAAAAATAATCTACAAAGACATCATGTCATAGTTCTTCCACATGTGGAAAAGAGGAGGGAGTCACTATTGGATCCACTAAAAGGATCATTCTAGGCACCTGAGCCATAAAATTCATTTTGATGAGGGTTTTGTCCCAATCTAGACTCCTCAATGACCCATTCTTCTATAAACATGAAATTACCCCTTTGAAGTGATGAAATGGTTACTTATCTCTAATAACAATAGATGTGTTCATGGAAACTAATCAGCCAATCCATGCCAAGAATCATGTAGAAACCTATCATCTCTACAATTGTGAATCTCTAGATGTGCCCAAATATTGAAACCACCATCATATAGTCTAGACAAAGATGAATATGACCATATTTATTTCATAGGTGAGTATCGATAGTTAGAATATTTGAAGATAATTTAACCAGAAAATCTTACCCAAAAAAACGTGAGAAGATATGAAAAAATGGGATGCTACTATTTCAAACAAAGAAATAGATAGATTATAAGATATCAAGGCTATATCTTAAACTATATAATATCCCTCAGCACCATTCGGTAAAGAATTATCATCCCTATATTCCCTACCAAACATAAATCCATGATATCTAGAGTTGAAAGTCACATAATAATTTGACAATCATCTTCCTACCACTGTGGACTCCACTTCCATAAACTGGCATTAGCTAAAGGAGTCCTAGTTAGATTGGATTTATTTATTGACCATTAAGAGAAATTAAGGGAGCATGGTAGGTTTTATAATCTTTCTCAATAGGTGGTGTAAATTACTACATGATATGTCTATGGTTTGGAATTTCCTGAAATGTGAGAACAAATGTTATGGAAACCTATAGCTTAAAAAAATAACTAGAACAATAATATGATTAATAGTTTATAGGAACACACAAGGGTTTAAAAAAAGTTTAATCTAAGGGGATTACCACAAGAATAATTCATCACCCCTTAATCTCTTCCCAAAACCCAAGTAAATACTCAAGTACCGACATGTTAATCACAACCACATATATACCCACATGAATAGAATATAATAGGATGAAATAAAGGAATTGAAGAAATAATTCACCAAATAACATATCATAATTTTAGTGGGAATTTAATTATTTGAGATTTGTTTAATGAAAGAAGTAGGTTTATATTGAATGTAATCCTATATTCATAGAATGATTCATGAATGCACAACCAATAACATAAATTAACATATCAAAATCATGTGTATCACCAAAGGTTTTTTTAATCGATGAAAAAATTGAACAATAAAAACATAAATTCCCTCCTTATAGCATCTGGAAGGACACTGTAACAGCCCAAGATTTTATGAAAAATATTCTTTTTAATTTCATTAATTTCTTGTGTTGTACGCTACACCAAAAGGAGCTTTCACAACACACATCCTTGACTTTCCTTGTATTACACGCAATCGCGACCTTCCTCGATAGCGTGTGTAGTACGCAATACCAAGTTTCACTAAACAACAATATGCAATTAAAATATTATTAAAACTAGCCACTATGAATAGTAATAACCACTTTTTGAAATTTTTTAAATTTTTATTTTTCAAAATGGACTTTATTTTTGGATTCGTAATATCGAAATTAGCTTAGGGTGAAATTTTGATACTTTTCGGATAACTTTCATATTCTGATGAATCGTGAAAATTACTAAATTTTAATTAAAAACAACTTTTTTAATCAAAATAATTAATAGTGATAAATTATTAATTTGAGTGGTTTTAAAGTATATTTATAATATATTTTTACAATTAAATACAATGTTGGTCATTGGATGTAATTTCACATTTACACCAGACATAAACAAGTGTTAATCTTTTGATAGTTATTATCTCTTAAAAACACGCTATTTGTTGTGACAGCGGAAATTAATTATAAAATTAATTAATGAAACTTATATGTTGGGAATTTTTTAAAATATAAATCATTTTTGAATTCGGAATATCAATTATAGCTTAGGGTGAAATTTTGGCATTTTTCTGAAAAACTTCAATTTTTGATGAATAGTGAAACTACTAAGTGGTAGTTAAAAAAAAGTAATTTTTTCATAAATCATAATTTTAAAACTTCTGTGAATGGAATTTCAAAAATCTAAGAGACACGGTTGATGTCAGTAAGTAAAATGTGGTTCAATGAGATGAAAATAATTTTTGGTGAATAGTAACTTTTTACTTTTATTTACCACGGTTAAATGTAAATAGGATAATTAAGGGTAAAAATGATATTAATATTACCCTAACACATGTCCTAATACTATTGGACAAGTTTATCTCGACCAAAAACAACCTTAAGTGTAAACTATTATCATTTAGGTCCACTTGGATTAGATTAGGACATTTATTATTATTTAATTCAAAGAAGAGTTAAAAGAGTTAAAATCAATGTTTATTTACTAAAACATTTTTAATATAGGGTTATACATAATATAATTTCGACTATAAATATTCATTATAAAGCTAAAACGATTTCCTACATAATGGTATTTTATTTGTAATTTTTATACTTTAAATAATTTAATTTATATATGACACAACGATGATACAGTAATTACCTTTTTAAGAAAATATTAACATAATTGATGTTATAAATGCCAAAATAAATTTAATTTGAGACTTTTTATGACTTAAAATAATTTTCTAGGTTAATATGATATGTTATTGTTGATTTAAGTAACTTGTTTCGAACTTATCATTCTGTTAGAAATTTCATAAAAATCATGTACCAAATAGTGTCAAAATTGACATAAATTAGTTTTTAAAACAAATATTATATTATTGATTGTTATTTAGTTCCTAAAAATCTAAGGTTCGGCCAAATGACTTAGATAAGGATAGATATATTAATAATAAACAACTTGGGGTTCGTTTGGCTTCATATAGTAAGTTTATTAACCATATAGTGTAAGAAAACAAAAAGACACGGTAAAAGTTAAATTATTTAACTTAGAGTTCAATCTAATTGATAAGGTTAAAATAATAACCTAAACTTGTCTAAATCCTATTGTATGAGAGGATTTCGACCCATACCCACTTTATCTTCGAAATAAGACCATTTGGAACCATTATAAACCGAATTTGCCCTTAATATAAAATAATATTTTGAGATTTTCCTAAGATGCCCCTCTCCTCCCTTATAAAAGGGAACCTCCTCCCTCTCCTCCTCACACCAATTTGAGCATTCAATCTCGGCCAACCCCTGCCAAAATCTCTTCTACACTTCCCTAGTATCATCCTAGAGGTCCTGGTCTTCTTCAAAGACCATCCTTAGTTCTTTAAGTGGAGGTTAAGTGAAGGCGCGTCAAAAAGAGGTAATATCCATTACCGATCTTTTTCAATTTCTTTCTTCTTCAACTTCAACTTCTTTAGTTGTTTCATGATAAAGTAATAACATCAGTATTTCTTATATACTGATATGTTATTATAAATATTAAACAACTCTAATTGACCTTCTATCCATCCTACGGAAAAAGGAAATCACTGCGCGTGCGTACGTACGGAATACCGTCTCCACGCCGTGGTGAAATCTATTTTCCGCCACCACCTTTATTGGATGGGTATAATGGTGTAATGAGTAACTATATATGATTATTATAAATTTATATTTATAATGAAATAGTATACATACACTTAAACAAAATTCCACGACCATGGGAACGATATCATCGCTCGTGCGTACGTACGGACTACCGTCTCCACGACGCGATGAGATTCATTCTCAATGATTAACCATTCATGAATGATTATAAAGTATATATAATAAGTACTAATGAAATATATGACATAATAATGATACTGGATTTATTTATATTTATATGTATGTCATCTATTTAATTCCATTCAATTCAATAAGGAAACGAAAACAGCGTTCATGCGTACGTACGGACTACCGTCTCCATGAACGGTGTATTTCTTTCCATTTAATGATTTATTATATATATGTATATCCTGAATATATATATATATATAAATAATGTTTTATGTTCTGGAATTAAGTAATCATGATCTAAGTAATCATATGAATAATTACAAGTCAAAACACAGACGACAAATGGAACAATTTTACCCAAAACGCTCTTTAACATGGAATTTACAAAAGAACGGGTAATATAAAGTCATAAGTGAACCATATATGATATCATTACAATGAATATGATTCTGTAATAAGTAAATGACATTATTTAAATCATTATACAGGAGGTTCGGACACTTACAAAGCAAATCGGACCTAAGGTAAGGGAAATATCACAATCTCAGATTGTTTATACTTTAGTATTTACTGGGGTGTATTTTATCATCCACATCCATGTTTCCTCAATATGTAATATTATTTCAATTCACCTACAATTGTTTAAATCCTATTTTACCCTTCGGTGAGTTTTTATTAAAAGATATGAAATGAATCTTTTATCGTTTTTCATACGAGGTACTTTTTTTACTTTTTCGACAAAAGTACGAGAAGAATGTTTTTTTAACTTATATGGAATGAATGGATTTTTAAAACATTATTTCCAAGAAGCTTCCTTTACAAGTATTCATGTTTATTTTTAATCAACTTCTTTTATTTTAAAGTCGTATGACATGTTATGAAAGGAAAAATGTTTTTGAAGAAGAAAGGATATTTTCCTCAAGAATAGAGTTCAAGTGTTTTATCAAAATTATTTTCCATCTAAGATAATAAAGGGTTCTGTTTTTATATCTATTATTACATTGATTTGATAATGTTGTGATGGAATTATTTTTATAAATTCATTTATCTTATATGAGTTGTTTTATGATGTCACGATGTTTAAGATTCCCATTTTTATTACATGGGTTATGCAATGATGTATGATTTATGATTTTGTGGCACAAATAAGAATGGTATCATTATGAGATGGTTGGGACCTATATCTCCCTCCAATGAATTGGGTAAAGATTTTATATCTCATGAGATAGACATGGCTGGAACGGTAGGTTATACCAGTTCAGTGAAACAGTACTGGAACGAGGGTGACTCGGTTCAGAAAGGGACTTTGTCCACTAAGATAGTCTTGGAAATGAGTCTTGACTAACAAGAAATGATTCTCTATGATTATGTGTGTATGCCAAAAAGTTTCATGTTTTAAGTTATGACTATTTTGATTACATTTCACTGCCATGATTTATCCCATGTTATGAAATTATGATCTCTTTTGCAGGTTAATATTTCCAAAAGTTATGTGCTTGATGTGATTTATATTTCTTTTGTTTACCCTTACTGAGCGTTTGAGCTCACCCTTTTATGTTTTCTTTTCCCCAGGATATAAAGAAAGGTTTTACGTATAAAAAAAGAAGATCTTTATGGGATATGTTGAAGATATTTCACCAGGATTAGAAGATTATATTCCAAGTTTCCAAAGACACTAAACTATTACGATCCTTGTGTGTGTGTTTTTGTTATGTACTAAGTATTCCGCAAATGTAATGTAATGTCCATGTACGTCAGGCTTCGGGTCTCTACAGTTGGTATCAGAGGAAAGGTTTAGTCAAACTTTGGAAACTAGGATGCGAAAACGTTAGTGAGATCCCTAGAGATATTTCTAAGGTATTTCTAGGGATGTCCCTAAGGTTAAGTATACGTATAGGTTATAGTAATAGAACTACGCTAACGATCATATAATTAAACCTAAGATATTAGATATTAAAGGTACTCCCCCTTTATTATGTTGTTTTCCCTAGCATGATTTTTGCCTCTCACACTATTCTTTTTGGGTTTTAGATGATGGCTGGAACCCGAAGGAACCGTGTTGATCAATGCAATGGACAATGCAATGATTGTCCTCCTGAACAAACAAATGTTATGGGAGATGGAGTGCAAAATCTTATTGCTATACTTACACAAGCTATGAGTCATTCTGGACTTCCAAATGACAGAGAAGGGAACAATATTCTATTGAGTCCTTCATGAGGCAACACCCACCTTCTTTCAGTGGGACTTCTGATCCACTTGTTGCTGAATAATAGATCAGTACCACGGAAAAGATATTTTCAGTTCTTCAATGTTCTGAACATGATAAAGTCATCTTAGAAGTATATCATTTGGAAGGTGAAGCTAATCAATGGTGGAATCATATCCAGAATACGAGGCAAAGAGATGAAATTCAGTCCATGGAATGGGACGAGTTCAAGAACTTATTTTTCAATAAGTACTTCCCTCGTATTCTTCGAACAAAGATGGAAAAGGAGTTTCTTGAGCTAAAGCAAAAGGATGATGAATCTGTTGGTATATATGAAGCGAATTTTACAAGACTTGCAAGGTATGAATCTGGCATTATCATCCAACCTAAAAGTAAAGTTGATCGATTTTTCAGTGGCTCAAAACCAAGTCTTCAAAGGGCATTATCTATAAGAGACTTCAGTAGCTATGAAGAAATTGTGTGTTGTGCTATCAAGGTAGAAACGGAAGTTAGTGTTACATATCCATCTCATTGTTTTGACAAGAAACGAAAGATGGAGTTCAAGGAGAAATCTCAGAATAATGGTGAAAAGAAGATGCATGTTTCCTTATGCACAAAGTGTGGAAAGAAGCATGGTGGAGATTGTCTTAAAGGGACTAGAAAATGTTTTAAGTGTGGAAAAGAAGGTCATCGAGCAGCTGAGTGTCGAAGTAATGGAAAAAGGGTTTCTAATGATGTGAATAAAGCAAAGACTGCAGAGAACGCACCACCAACACTTCAATGCTTCAAGTGCAAGGAAATGGGGCATTATTCTAATAAATTCCCTAATCCAAGGGTTAGTGATGATCAACATGAGCAACCACTGAAGGCAAAGGACAAAGGGAAGTCACATGCGATCACTATTGGTGATGTTGAATATGACAACGATGTGGTGGAGTGATTAAGTGTTTATATAATGGGATTCCAAAATAATGTGGTATCATAAAGTATTGGAATATTTATGTGTTGGTCTAATGTGGTATTCAAATTGATTGAGATATTTTTGGAAATAATATGATATGCGCATAATGAAGGGAAAATGAGAAAATGAAATGTTTAACAGTATTCATGAGCTAATGATTGATATAAGGACTAAGTGATATCATGGTTTGAGTATATAGAAATTTGAGGATTTTGGTATGTGGAAGGTGTTAACTTTTAACTGCATTCATGTTTTCATTAAGGTTCAATAGGTATTCAAGAGAGTACATGATTAAGGCCTTTGAATGTTTGGAATGTGACCAACAAGATATATCTTATGATATATGGGGATCAACAATGGTATTAAATCTCTGGTAATCGTTTTCACTATGTTATATGAGTGGACTGCAGTATTATGGATAAGCCTAAATATTGGAATGGATTATGTTGGACATAAGTTAGTATTGTAAGGATAGAAATTTTTTCGATATTATAGTAATATAGTTTTAGAAAAAGGACAACCTGCAGGACGGGTGACAGCCCATCGCGTCGGACAAGGCTGTGGGAATCGAACCCACAACCGAAGTGTGACTGGCCTTTATCGCCTACCACTGGCCTACATGAAGTCCCTGTTTAGTAGAAACTAGTTTTATTATATTAAGCAGTATGATATATGAAGTATAAGTCCATTTTAGGAACCATATATGATTAATCTCACTATAGATCGACTTGTGTATATAACTTTTGCTAACCTTTTGTTTGAGACAGATGGAATGACTCGTCATTCTATCACATGATCTGATAACATTTCACGAATAACAAATTCAACTTCATTTATTTATGAGATGAAGTGGAAATTGTTCAAGGCACGAACAACAGTGAGATTGTACCAAAATAAAGTAAGTATTTATTCTAATTCAAATTTTGAACTTTAGGGAAATGATCTTGAAAACCAAAAATGTTGTCCTAGTGCCCTTATATCCGATTAATCAGATGGTACCTTAGATCATCACAAATTTATGGATTTGTGATTGTTGGCTTTTCCATAGCCATGTTCTCTACCACTCTTCATCAGAACATGATGGTTAGATTTTTCTTCCATATCCATATTTTCACCTATGTGGAAACCCAGTGATTAGTTTATTTGTGTAACCGTTACGTTTCATACTTTCGTTTTTAAAGATTGGTTTTGGTATTCCTTTTTACGATGTGGGTTTCTAGTGAAGAAACTTTCGAATAGTAAACCATTTATAACCCCGACGAATTTCGAGGGTGAAATTCATTTTAAGGGGGGTAGAATGTAATAGCCCAAGATTTTATGAAAAATATTCTGTTTAATTTCATTAATGTCTTGTGTTGTACACTACACCAAAAGGAGCTTGCACAACACGCATCCTTGACTTGCCTTGTATTACACGGAATCGTGACCTTCCTCGATAGCGTGTGTAGTACGCAATACCGAGTTTCACTAAAAAACAATATGCTATTAAAATATTATTAAAACTAGCCGTTATGAATAGTAATAACCACTTTTTGAAATTTTTTAAATTTTATTTTTCAAAATGGACTTTATTTTTGGATTCGTAAAATCGAAATTAGCTTAGGGCGAAATTTTGGTACTTTTCGGATAACTTTCATATTCAGATGAATAGTGAAAATTACTAAATTTTAATTAAAAACAACTTTTTTAATCGAAATAATTAATAGTGATAAATTATTAATTTGAGTGGTTTTAAAGTATATTTATAATATATTTTTACAATTAAATACAATGTTGGTCATTGGATGTAATTTCACATTTACACCAGACATAAACAAGTGTTAATCTTTTGATAGTTATTATCTCTTAAAACACGATATTTGTTGTGATAGCGGAAATTAATTAATGCAACTTATATGTTGGGAATTTTGTAAAATAGAAATCATTTTTGAATTCGGAATATCAATTATAGCTTAGGGTGAAATTTTGGCATTTTTCTGAAAAACTTCAATTTTTGATGAATAGTGAAACTACTAAGTGGTAGTTAAAAAAATTAATTTTTTCATAAATCCTAATTTTACCACTTTTTTGAATGGAATTTCAAAAATCCGAGAGACAAGGTTGATGTCAGTAAGTAAAATGTGGTTCAATGAGATGAAAATAATTTTTGGTGAATAGTAACTTTTTACTTTTATTTACCACGGTTAAAAGTAAATAGGATAATTAAGGGTAAAAATGATATTAATATTACCCTAACACATGTACTAATCCTATTGGACAAGTGTATCTCGACCAAAAACAACCTTAAGTGTAAAATTTTATCATTTAGGCCCACATGGATTAGATTAGGAAATTTATTATTATTTAATTCAAAGAAGAGTTAAAAGAGTTAAAATCAAAGTTTATTTACTAAAACATTTTTAATATAGGGTTATATATAATATAATTTCGACTATAAATATTAATTAGAAATATAAAACGATGTACTACATAATGGTATTTTATTTGTAATTTTTATACTTTAAATAATTTAATTTATATATGACACAACGATGATACAATAATTACCTTTTTAAGAAAATATTAACATTATTGATGTTATAAATGCCCAAATAAATGTAATTTGAGACTTTTTATGACATACACTAATTTTCTAGGTTAATATGACATGTTATTGTTTATTTAAGTAACTTGTTTCGAACTTATAATTCTGTTATAAATTTCATAAAAATCATGTACCAAATATTGTCAAAATTGACATAAATTAGTTTTTAAAAAAAATATTATATTATTAATTGTTATTTAATTCATAAAAATCTACGGTTCGGCCAAATGACTTAGATAAGGATAGATATATTAATAATAAACAACTTGGGGTTCTTTTGGCTTCATATAGTATGTTTATTAACCATATAGTGTAAAAAAACAAAAAGACACGGTAAAAGTTAAATTATTTAACTTAGAATTAAATCTAATTGATAAGGTTAAAATAATAACCTAAACTTGTCTAAATCCTATTGGATGAGAGGATTTCGACCCATACCCACTTTATCTTCGAAATAAGACCATTTGGAACCATTATAAACCGAATTTGACCTTAATATAAAATAATATTTTGAGATTTTCCTAAGATGCCCCTCTCCTCCCTTATAAAAGGGCACCTCCTCCCTCTCCTCCTCACACCAATTTGAGCATTCAAGCTCGGCCAAACCCTGACAAAATTTCTTATCCACTTCCCTAGTATCATCTTAGAGGTCCTAGTCTTTTTCAAAGACCATCCTTAGTTCTTTAAGTGAAGGTTAAGTGAAGGCGCATCAAAAAGAGGTAATATCCATTACCGATCTTTTTCAATTTCTTTCTTATTAAAAATCTTCTTATTTAGTTGTTTCATGATAAAGTAATAACATAAGTATTTATTATATACTGATATGTTATTATAAATATGAAACAACTATAATTGACCTTCTATCCATCCTACGGAAAAAGGAAATCACCGAGCGTGCGTACGTACGGAATACCGTCTCCACGCCGTGGTGTAATCTATTTTCCGCCCCCACCTTTATTGGATGGGTATAATGGTGTAATGAGTAACTATATATTATTATTATAAATTTATATTGATACTGAAATAGTATACATACACTTCAACACAATTCCACGACCATGGGAACGATATCATCGCTCGTGCGTACGTACGGACTACCGTCTCCACGACGCGATGAGATTCATTCTCAATGATTAACCATTCATGAATGATTATAAAGTATATATAATAAGTACTAATTAAATATATGACATAATAATGATACTGGATTTATTTATATTTATATGTATGTAATCTACTTAATTCCATTCAATTCAATAAGGAAACGAAAACAGCGTTCATGCGTACGTACGGACTACCGTCTCCATGAACGGTGTATTTCTTTCCATTTAATGATTTATTATATATATGTATATCCTGAATATATATATATATATAAATCATGTTTTATGTTCTGGAATTAATTAATCATGATCTAAGTAATCATATGAATAATTACAAGTCAAAACACGGACGGCAAATGAAACAATTGTACCCAAAACGATCTTAAACATGGAATTTACAAAAGAACGGGTAATATAAAGTCATAAGTGAACCATATATGATATCATAACAATTAATATGATTCTGTAATAAGTAAATTACATTATTTAAATCATTATACAGGAGGTTCGGACACTTACGAAGCAAATCGGACCTAAGGTAAGGGAAATATCACAATCTCAGATTGTTTATACTTTAGTATTTACTAGGGTGTATTTTATCATCCACATCCATGTTTCCTCAATATGTAATATTATTTCAATTCACCTACAATTGTTCAAATCCTATTTTACCCTTCGGTGAGTTTTTAGTAAAATATATGAAATGAGTCTTTTGTCATTTTTCATACGAGGTACTTTTTTTACTTTTCCGACAAAAGTACGAGAATAATGTTTTTTTAACTTATACGGCATGAATTGATTTTTAAAACATTATTTCCAAGAAGCTTCCTTTACAATTATTCAAGTTTATTTTTAATCAACTTCTTTTATTTTAAAGTCGTATGACATGTTATGAAAGGAAAAATGTTTTTAAAGAAGAAAGGATATTTTCCTCAAGAATGGAGTTCAACTGTTTTATCAAAATTATTTTCCATCTAAGATAATAAAGGGTTCTATTTTTATCTCTATTATTACATTTATTTGATAATGTTGTGATGGAATTATTTTTATAAATTCCTTTATCTTATATGAGTTTTTTTATGATGTCACGATGTTTAAGATTCCCATTTTTATAACATGGGTTATGAAATGATGTATGATTTATGATTTTGTGGCACACATAAGAATGGTATCATTATGAGATGGTTGGGACCTATATCTCCCTCCAATTCATTGGGTAAAGATTTTATATCTCATGAGATAGACATGGCTGGAACGGTAGGTTATACCGGTTCAGTGAAACAGGACTGGAACGAGGGTGACTTGGTTCCGAAAGGGACTTTGTCCACTAAGATAGTCTTGGCAATGAGTCTTGACTAACAAGAAATGATTCTCTATGATTATGTGTGTATGCCACAATGTTTCATGTTTTAAGTTATGATTATTGTGATTACATTTCACTGCCATGATTTATCCCATGTTATGAAATTATGATCTCTTTTGCAGGTTAAGATTTCCAAAAGTTATGTGCTTGATGTGATTTATATTTCTTTTGTTTACCCTTACTGAGCGTTTGAGCTCACCATTTTATGTTTTGTTTTCCCCAGGATATAAAGAAAGGTTTTAGGTATAAAAAAAAGATCTTTATGGGATATGTTGATGATATTTCACCAGGATTAGAAGATTATATTCATAGTTTCCAAAGACACTAAACTATTACGATACTTGTGTGTGTGTTTTTGGGATGTACTAAGTATTCTGAAAATGTAATGTAATGTCCATGTACGTCAGGCTTCGGGTCTCTACAGTTGGTATCAGAGGAAAGGTTTAGTCAACCTTTGGAAACTAGGATGCGAAAACGTTAGTGAGATCCCTAGAGATATTTCTAAGGTATGTCTAGGGATGTCCCTAAGGTTAAGTATACATATAGGTTATAGTACTATAACTACGCTAACAATCATAGAATTAAACCTAAGATATTAGATATTGAAGGTACTCCCCCTTTATTATGTTGTTTTCCCTAACATGATTTTTGCCTCTCACACTATTCTTTTTGGGTTTTAGACGATGGATGGAACCCGAAGGAACCATGTTGATCAATGCAATGGACAATGCAATGATTTTCCTCCTGAACAAACAAATGTTATGGGAGATGGAGTGAAAAATCTTATTGATATACTTACACAAGCTATGAGTCATTCTGGACTTCCAAATGAGCAGAGAAGGGAACAATATTCTATTGAGTCCTTCATGAGGCAACGTCCACCTTCTTTCAGTGGGACTTCTGATCCACTTGTTGCTGAACAATGGATCAGTACCACTGAAAAGATATTTTCAGTTCTTCAATGTTTTGAACATGATAAAGTCATCTTAGCAGTATATCGTTTGGAAGGTGAAGCTGATCAATGGTGGAATCTTATCAAGATTACGAGGCAAAGAGATGAAATTGAGTCCATAGAATGGGACGAGTTCAAGAACTTATTTTTCAATAAGTACTTCCCTCGTATTCTTCGAACAAAGATGGAAAAGGAGTTTCTTGAGCTAAAGCAAAAGGATGATGAATCTGTTGGTATATACGAAGTGAATTTTACAAGACTTGCAAGGTATGCATCTGGAATTATCATCCAACCTGAAAGTAAAGTTGATCTATTTTTCAGTGGCTTCAAACCAAGTCTTCGAAGGGAATTAGCTATAAGAGACTTCCGTAGCTATGAAGAAATTGTGCGTTGTGCTATCAAGGTAGAAATGGAAGTTGGTGTTACATATCCATCTCATGGGTTTGACAAGAAACGAAAGATGGAGTTCAAGGAGAAATCTCAGAATAATGGTGAAAAGAAGATGAATGTTTCCTTATGCACAAAGTGTGGAAAGAAGCATGGTGGAGATTGTCTTAAAGGGACTAGAAAATGTTTTAAGTGTGGAAAAGAAGGTCATCGAGCAGCTGAGTGTCGAAGTAATGGAAAAAGGGTTTCTAATGATGTGAATAAAGAAAAGACTGCAGAGAACGCACCACCAACACTTCAATGCTTCAAGTGCAAGGAAATGGGGAATTATGCTAATAAATGCCCTAATCCAAGGGTTAGTGATGATCAACATGATAAACCACTGAAGGCAAAGGACAAAGGGAAGTCACATGCGATCACTATTGGCGATGTTGAATATGAAAACGATGCGGTGGAATGATTAAGTGTTTATGTAATGGGACTCCAAAATAATGTGCTATCATAAAGTATTAGAATATTTATGTGTTGGTCTAATTTGGTATTCAAAGTGATTGAGATATTTTTGGAAATAAGATGATATGAGCATAATGAAGGGAAAATGAGAAAATGAAATGTTTAACAGTATTCATGAGCTCATGATTGATATAAGGACTAAGTGATATCATGGTTTGAGTATATAGAATTTTGAGGATTTTGGTATGTGGAAGGTGTTAACTTTTAACTGCATTCATGTTTTCACTAAGGTTCAATAGGTATTCAAGAGAGTACATGATTAAGGCCTTTTAATGTTTGGAATGTGACCAACAAGATATATCTTATGATATATGGGGATCAACGATGGTATTAAATCTCTGGTAATCGTTTTCACTATGTTATGAGAGTGGACTACAGTATTATGGATAAACCTAAAGATTGGAATGGATTATGTTGGACATAAGTTAGTATTGTTTAAGGATATAAATTTTTTCGATATTATAGTAATATAGTTTTAGAAAAAGGACAACCTGCAGGACGGGCGACGACCCATCGCGTCAGACAAGGCTGTGGGAATCGAACCCACAACCGAAGTGCGACTGGCCTTTATCGCCTACCACTGGCCTACATGAAGTCCCTGTTTAGTAGAAACTAGTTTTATTATATTAAAAAGTATGATATATGAAGTATAAGTCCATTTTAGGAACCATATATGATTAATCTCACTATAGATCGACTTGTGTATATAACTTTTGCTAACCTTTTGTTTTGAGACAGAAGGAATGACTCGTCATTCTATCACATGATATGCTAACACTTCACTAATAACAAATTCAACATCATTTATTTAAGAGATGAAGTGGAAATTGTTCAAGTCATGAATAACAGTGAGATTGTACCAAAATAAAGTAAGTATTTATTCTAATTCAAATTTTCAACTTTAGGGAAATGATCTTGAAAACCAAAAATGTTGTCCTAGTGCCCTTATATCCGATTAGTGTCTGAACATTGGATCAGTACCACTAAAAAAATATTTTCAGTTATCCAATGTTCTGAAAATGATAAAGTCATCTTAGCAATATATCATTTGGAAGGTGAATTTAGTCAACGTTGGAATCTTATTAAGAAAATGAGGCAAATAGATTAAATTGAGTTAATCGAATGGGACAAGTTAAATAACATATTTTTCAACAAGTACTTTCCTCGTATTCATCAAAAACAATACGAAGAAGGATTTACTTGAACTTAAGAAAAAGGATCATGATTCCATTGGTACTATGAATAAAATATTACAATACTTTCAAGGTATTCTTATAGAATTATTAGCCAACTTGAGAGTAAATTTAATATATTCTTTAGTGTCTTAAAACCAGAACTCTGAAGGGAATTATCCATTAGAGACTTCAATATCTATGAATAAATTTTTATATGTGATCTTAAGGATGAGATGGATATTTTAGTAACCCATCAGTCATATGGGTTTGATAAGAAGGGAAAAACAGGAATTCAAAGAAAATATAAAGACCACATTGAAAAGAAGATGAGTTTTCTCTTATGATCAATGTGTGGAAAGAAACATGGAGAGAATTGTCCAAAATGGACTATTAAATGTTTTATATGTGGAAATAAAGTTCATTAGGTAGCTGAATTATGACATGATGTGAAAAATATGTCTAATGATGTGAACAAAGAAACAGATCCTTCATATAGTAGAATTTGATGTTATTATGAGAATGGATTTTCTTTCTCTATATTGAATTAATATCAATTTCCATGGAAGGGAAGTCACATTTCATATTCCAGATAAATCTATGATCATCTATCAATGCATGAATAAATATATGCTTCCACTATAAATTTCTTCCATCTTATGGGTCTTTATTCCTATAAATGAAGGTTATTTATCTCAAATGGTTGGGGAGAAATTCATGATTAATAATATGTACATTTTACGAGAGTTTTATAATGTATTTAAAGAGGAATTGACATGTATTACACTAAATCTTGATGTTGAGTTTTCAATAGTACTCATACAGGGTGCTATGCCTATTTCAAAGGCACCTTATAGAATGGCGCCAATTGAGATGCAGGAATTGAAGAAGAAACTCCAAGAAAATATTGATAAGGGATTCATAGGCCATAGTGTGTCACCATGGGGAGAACCAATTATATTTATTAATAAGAAATATGGATCATTGAGACTCTTCATTAAGTATCAAGAACTTAATAATATCATTATCACGAACAAATATACTCTTCCCTGCATTGATGATTTATTTGACCAACTATGCAGAGGTGAATAATTTTCCCTGATTGATCATCATTTAGGATATCATCAATTAAGGGTCAAAAAGTAGGATATACCAAATACTGTATTATGTACAAGGTATAGACTCTATGAATTTATAGTGATGTTTTTTTGGACTTACTAATGCCCCTTCTATCTTCATGGATCTAATGAATAGAGTCTTTATATACTATTGTTATCAGTTTGTGGTAGTATTTATTGGCAATATTATTTTATATTCAAAGAGAAAGGATGAACATGATGATCACTTGAGAATTATATTAAAGGCCCTGAGAAAGGAGAAGAATTATGCTAAATTTACCAAAGTGTGATTTTTGGCTTCAGAAAGATTCATTTTTTGGACACATAATCTCAATAAAGGGGATATCTATTGATCCAATAAAAACAAAGGTTATTGAATGATGGCTGAGACCATCAATGGTAACTAAGATCCAAGGTTTTCTTGGTGTGGCTGGATATTATCGATGTTTTGTGAATGATTTTTCATGATTATCTAATCAACTCACCAAGTTGACTTGGAAAGGGTTTAAGTTCATTTGGATGGAGGAATGCAAAGATAATTTCAAATAGATAAAAAGAAGGTTAGCCAGTGCACCTGTGCTCACAATGCCTTGTAGTGGAGAATGATTTGTGATCTACAGTGATGCATCCATGAAGGGGTTGGGATGTGTTCTCATGAAAAATGATATGGTGATAGATTATGCCTCACAACGGTTAAAAATTCATTAGAAAAATTACCCTACTCATGATCTGGAGTTAGCTTTCGTAATATTTGCATTAACGATATGAAGGCATTATCTTTTTGGTGAAGGGTGTGATATTTATATAGATCATAAAAGTTTAAAGTACATATTCACACCATAAGATCTGAATATGCACCGAAGAAGATGGTTGTAGTTGATTTATGATTATGGCATCTCAATACATTACAACCCTAGGAAAGAGAACAAGGTGTCATATGATTTGAGTTGAAAAGACCATGCTATCTTTTACTCGATGAGGATCATGAATGATTAAATATTTATGGATTTGAAAATGATGGATCTGGGAATTTTAATGGAATGGGGGAAATCTTATCTTTCTCAAATGAATGTTCAACCATCAATAAAAGTGAGGATTAAGGAAGTGTCCAAGAAATATGTAGATCTACAAAAGAAGGTGAGAAATGTTCCTGAATTCAACCATATTTGTGATGGAATAATATGGTTTAAGAATTGTCTTTGTATTCCTCCCATAAAATAATTAAAGTAAGATCTATTGGATGTGGCACATAGTTCTTAATTCTATATTTCAAATGCAGGAAAAAAGATGTATAGGGACATAAAATAGTAATTCTAGTGCGATGGCATGAAAAGATATGTTGCTGAATATGTCTCCTGGTGCTCAGTTTGTCCTCAAGTTAAGGATGAGAGACATAAATCTAAGGTAATGTTACAACCATTACCCATACCAAAATGGAAATGGGAAAACATAACTATGGACTTCATTTTTGGACTTTGGAAAACATCTGAAGGCTATAATTCTATATGTGTTATAGTTGATTGCCTTACGAAGTCGACACACTTCATTTCTATTAGAGGGGATTTATCTCTTGATCATCTTGGCAAGATATATGTAAAGGAAGTGGTGATATTGTATAGAGTATCTATTTCCATTATATTCGACTGGGATCCGAGGTTTACCTCAATGTCTTGGAAAAGTCGTCAGAATGCTCTAGATACAGAGTTATGTTTTAGTATTTCTTATCATCCAGAGATAGCTGGTCAGTCTAAGAGGACAATTCAAACTCTAGAATATATGTTGAGATCTTCCTATATCGATTTGAAAGGTGGTTGGGATCAACACAAATTATTGGTGGAATTTTATTACAATAATATCTTTTACTCTAGTATTCAGATGGCTCTTGGTGAAGCCCTATATGGAAAGAAGTGCAGAACTACAACTAAATGGGATGAAGTAAGGGAAATAAAACTATTAGTACATCATCTTGTTGATTAAATGGAAGAAAAGGACATATATATTCAACAACACATAAGAGTAGCTTAGAGTCGAAAAAAATTACAATGACAACCTAATAAATAACCTTGATTTTGATGTGGTTGATAGGGGGTTCTTACTAATATCTCTATGGAATAGAGTAATGAGATTTGGAAAGAGGTGCATGTTGATCCCTTGGTATATCAGTCCTTTTGAAATTATGGATTGAGTTGGGAAGGTAACTTACTGATTGGCACTTCCACCAAATATATTTCAAGTTAATGATGTGTTCCATGTATCTATCTTGTGAAAGTACATCCCCGATCTATCAAATATACTAATATTATAATCCATACAACTAGAGAAATATATTTCTTATTAAGAACAACTGATAGAGATTCTAGATCATATCGAAAAAGTTATACGAAACAAGACCACTTAATTGGTTAAATTTTAATGGACAAAACACCAAGTTAAAGAAGATTCATGGGAGCTTGAGTATATGATGAGGGATAGGTATCCTCATCTATTTTTTCCAAGTGATGAATTTTAAGGGCGAAATTTAGTTTAAGGGTGGTAGAATGTAACACCTCGATGTGTTTTATGTAATATTTTCTTTAAATAATTTTTATTCTTAAGTATCTTGTATTGAACACAAAAATGAGTTTAAATGAACCACAAGAAAAACTTATTTTAAAATTACCATTATAGCCTATCTAGTTTTTTAATTGGAATAATTATATCTAGCTTATGAAAATTCATTGACAATTCTTTGGCTATCAATTATTTATGAAAAATATAAATCAATTAGATATTTGTTTTTTTGTGTAAATAAATTTTATTAGTAAAATTAATGAGATATATTTGTGTTATATACTTAATAAAATATTTTTTATATTCATTCAATGGATATTTTAGTTATATAGGCTTTGAATAAAACCTTATTGGAGGTATAAAAACATTTTTTTTAAAGTTTAATTTTACACCATTGAATGGAGAACGCATTTTAAATTAATATTTTGACATATTAATAAGTTTTATATGACAAAATATAAATATTAGTTAGAATTGGGATATAAAAATTTACTTTTGATTAATTTCTAATATTTTTTTATAACTTTCATGTTTTTATGAATAGTAAAAATATGATAAATTTTCATTGAAAATAACTTTTTCATTGAAATAATTAATATGGTTAAATTATATTATTAAATAGTTTCAAAGTATATATATAATATATTTTTACTATTTAATATAATTTATGTTGTTGGAATTAATTTTACGTTAAATTCAGATGTGAAAACATTCAATCTTTTGTAATATTTTAACGTTTAAAACTTGATTTCTCATTTCAACTACAATATTAATTTTAAATGAATTACTGAAACTTATATATTTTAAATCATGAAACATGGATTCCATATTTGGAATCATAAGGTCCAAATTATGTTAATAGGATACTTTTATTTTTAGGCATTAGGAATAGTAACTTTGGTAATTATTTTTATTACTGTGGTTAAAGGTAAATCGAGTAATTAAATGTAAAAAATATTATAAAATTACCTTAACACCTATAAAAATTATATTGAATGACTATATTCTACCCTTATAATCTATTATTCTAAATTAAATAACTTAATAGACACTTAACTATGAATATGACATGAATATAATAAAACTAATGAGTGTGAAAAATGTCACAATCTCATTATATTAAGTATATTAATTTTAATATATGGATAAATAAGAGATAATATAGACTATATATAGATTATGGAAATCTAAAATAATTACCAACATCATAAAATTTATTTATAATTTATAAAGATTAAATATTTACCACTAATAATGGCATAATTGTGATGTAGAAATCATTTTATTAATACAAATATCAAAACAAATGTTATTATAAATATAAATATAAATATCATATGAACTAATTAATGTGATCCAAGACTTTTATAGGTGACTATGACATGTTATGAGTGAATTAAATATTTAGTTTTGAAGTTATGTTCTGTGTATATATTATTTAATGTCAAATAAATGAATAGTATAAAAATTGACACTATTAATATTTTATGAAAATAATATTTTAGTGAAATATTTAAAATTAATAAAAATATTTAAAAATTACAAAGTGATAATTATAATATTTATAATTTCATAAAATATCTATTTATGGTTAATTAACACCATATAATGGAATAATTATAACCATTAAATATTTATAATTTCATTACCACAATTAAAATTAAATAGAATAACTAAGTTCCAATTAAAACGATATGGTTTAAATTGACCAATTAACTTGTCCAAAATTTATTGGTTGATTATATTACAACCCTGTATCATCTAATATTGTAAATTGGTATATTTTTTAAGTTTTTTTAGGGTTTAATTTTATTATAAATTATTATTTATGGAGTTTCCAGAAGTGCCCATCACCTCAATTATAAAAGGGAGCCTCCTCCCCCTCCCTGTAAATTAATTTTGAGCATTCAAGATTGTACATACCATTCCCTTTAATCTTCTCATATTACTAATTTTCATTATAGAGGTTCTGGTCATCTTAAAAGACAAACTCCAGTTCTCTAAGAAGAGATTTAGATGAAGCATGTCGAGGAAGAAGTAATCTCTTTTACCAATTCTTTCAAATTTAATTCTTCTTATAATTAATAGTAATTAGTTATTTCATTATAAAGTAATTACATAAGTATCTCTTATATACATATATGTTATTATACATACTATACAACCATATTTTACCTCCCATCCATCAAATGAAAAGTGAAATCATTTAGCATGCATACATATGACTTACCATCTCCACACCCTGGTGTAATATGTTTTTCACCACCACCTTACTTGGATGAGTATAAATATTGAAATAATAAATATATATTTTTATTAAAACATGTTACTAATTATGAAATAGTATACACCATCCACTTCAATACCATTCAACAATTTTGGGAATGATATCATCGCTCGTGCGTACATATGACCTGCCCTCTCCACAATGCGATGTGATTCATTTTACATGATCTTCCTTAAAACATGTTTAAATACATGAATTGAATGAATAAATATGATATATATTATACTAGTATAATTATGTAAATTATTTAACTATAAAATAAGAAGTGGAACATGATCTTATCAGACAAATCTTGCATAAGAACATAAAGTAGTTAATATCTGAATAACGAGTGACAAAGAAATGTTACTAACAAACAAGTGATAATATAATCATATATGATATCATAAAAATTATTAGGATTATATAATAAGTCGATATAATTATTTAAATAATTATACAGGAGGTTCAGATACATACGAAGGATATCAGACCTAATGTAATCGATAATTTTACAGTCTCATTTTTATCCGAGATTTTTTATACATAAGTATTTACTAGTGTATATTTATCATCCACATCCATGTTTCCAAATTATGTTATATTATTTATATTATTATAAAAAAAAATTAAAGTTATTTTTACCCTTTGGTAAATTTTTATCAAACAGTCAGAATGGAATCTTTTGTCGTTATTCGATTTGAGGTACTTTTTGACTCTTATCGCAAATGTATGAGGAGAATGTTTTTTCCCTTACATGACATGAATGAATTTTTATGGTTTCATGAAACCCTATTTACATGAACCCTCCTCTAAAATATTTCAATATTACCTTCAACTAAATTCTTATCTTTTAAAATTTCATGGCATTTTGAAAAAATAAAATGTTTATGAAGAATAAAGGATATTTTCATCAATAAAGAATTTCAAGTTTTTTCTCAAAATTATTATCCATATTAGATGACACTATTTAAAAAGGGTTGTATTTAAATCCTTATTATCATAATTATTTTATTTTGTTTAAGATTATTCTTTTATGAAATCCATTTGTTTTATATTATTTATGATTTAATGATGGTTAAGAACACATTTTATTACATGGGTTATGACATGATGAATGTTTTTATATTTTTGTTGCACATGTAAGAATGGTTTCATTATGAGATAGGTAAGATATATGTCTCCCTAAAATTTATTGGTTAATTATTTTTTATTTTGTGATACATACATGAATTTAACGACAAGTAAATCTAGTTTAATAATATATGGCTGGAATGAGTAGTGAACTCGGTTCAGTAATGGACTTTGTCTGTTATGGTGGTCTTAACATTGTGGATTTACTAATATGAAATGATTTTCTATTCATATATGTATATTACATGAAATTTAATGTATTATCTAATTACTATTGGGATTACATTTCACTTTTAGGATTTATCCCATGATAAGATATTCTGATCTTTTATATGCAGGATAAGATTTTCAAATGTAATGTTCATATGATTATGATATGATTGATGTTTCCCTTGTTTACCCTTATTGAGAATTTGAGATCACCCTTTCATATGTTTCTTTTCCCCAGGTCATGAATAATGGTATTATGTAAGATATTTCTAAAAAGAGTCTAGTTTTGAAGAAATAAGTGGGATAAAATATAAATGTTTTATGAACAAGTTGTTAATGTTCCCCATTTTCTAAAGAAAATAAACCTATAAAGTCCTTGAGTTGTTTTTGTTATGTTATGTAATAAATTTACTTAAATGTTGAATTAATATCCAAATTTAATGTATGAGCCATTATAATGAATCATATATCAATGACACTGCAAAGGTTCAAGAGTTTTTGTAGATTTTCTAAGAAAGACTGTGGTTACTACTTGAAGAAGATTCAAATAGATAATAGTGTTGAGTATATTGGTGTAATATTTAAAACATAACATGAAAAAATAGAATATTTCATGAATAAAATTCATCTTAAATTTCTTAGAAAAAATCTGTAGTTGAATTAATGAATAGAATTCTGGTGGATATGGATAATATTATGTTATTATATCATGACGCATCACATTTTTTATGGAGGAAAGTTATTGGAATATCTTTTCATATTAAAATTCATTATATTTATAGGCCAATTTTTTTTATTTTGTCCAATGATATATATTAGAGTAAATATACTAGTTTTAATAATTTATGATTGTTTGGAAGCACTTGAATTATCATATTTAAGGGTGAAATTCAATGAAATTTTGAATGAAGATGTGATGACAGTATATTCCTAGGTTATCAACAAAATGAGAGGGGATATAGTTGTCATAATAAATAAATAAGGAATAATTTTTATTCATTTTATGAAAAAGTAATGGAACATACAAATAAAGTGAACTCACATGAAGAATACATTTTTGAATTAATAAGGTTGAAAATATTCTTATTAAACAACAAGTTAAATTTTCAAAAAAATGGCGAGAATTATCAATAGGTTCATGTTTAAGAATCTAGTTCAAAAAATTCATGTGATGAAGAAAAATCTTTTTCACATCATCCATTGATGATAAGGAAAGTTAAAATTATAAATATCACTAGAAATAATTAAAATCATATTAAAATTGGTTTCAATTTGAGGGAAACCTATCATATCTATATGTTATCTCAAGTTAAACCAAGATATATGCCAAAAGGAATGACATATCAAATGAATAATGATAATATGAGTAAAAAGATAGACCATATATAAAATAATAAGACTTTGCAGTTTATATCCTTGCCCAATAAGAAAAACAATATCGGTAAAAATTGGGTGTTCTAAAACAATATGGATGAAAAAAGTTAATTGGTGAGAAATAAATAAATATTGGTTTGTAAAGTATATTTATAGGTTAATGGAGTTGACATACATGAGACATTTTCATTAGTTTTAATGCTTAAAACCATAAAAAATTTCTTTTCATTATATTAAAAAAGTAAAGCAAGATCATTCCAATGGATGTGAAGTCATCCTTCTTCAACGGAGAATTGGAAGAGGAAATGTATATTGAAAAGCCATGTTTTTTGCTTAGTAAAGATGATAATAGTGTTTGAATGATAAAAAATGCATTATATGGGCTAAATAAAACCCCTAAAGCTTGGTATTATAAGATATAAATCTGTTTGAAGAAGTTTCAATTTAGAAAATCAAGAGTTGACATCAATATCTACATTAAAAAAGATAAATAGGTATTTATAATACTTATTATTTATGTCTTTGATATCATTTTTTGGTAATGATGAAGAATTTTGTGAAGAGTTTTCTTAATAATTGAAAATTATTTTGAAATATCTATGCTCAGTGAGAAGACATATTTTATTAGATTACAAATCTATCATGAAAAGGATTCTATTTTTCTATCACAAGATATGTATGCTTATGAAATGTTGTATAAATTTAGTTTGGAGGATTCAAATCCTATTTAAATACTAATTTCAGTGGGAAAATGTTAATTAAATATAAAAAAGTAAAGTAAGTTTATCCAAGAGAATTCTATAAGGTAATTTGTTGCTTTATTTACATGATGGATTCAAGATCAGATATAGTTCATATTGTTACACTATGTTCCAGATATCAGAGTGTACCAACAATGTATTATTTTATGATTGAAAATATAATACTTAGATATATCCAAATCACATAAAACAATGTATTGAAATATCATTTCAAAGGGAATATTTAAGTGTCTTGTTTCACAGATGGTTATTTTATAGGAAGTGTTGATGAAAGAAGATTTATATCTAGTGGAGATTTCTATCTTGGAGAATGGTGTATTTTTGGAATTCAATGAAGTATAATCTAGTAACCTTGAGGAATTATATAGATAAATATGTTTATACTGTCATTCCGAATAACAACTTATATGGATGAAGACTTAATTAGATGATTTAAATGTTAAAGTGAGGTTTCTATTAATATTTTGATATTATAATAAAATTATTTTTAATTCTGAAAAGAATATAGTTTAGTATTCTAGATCTAGAAACATTGATATTAAATATCACTTCATTGAAAATATAGTGTAGAATAATGTGTTAAAATTAGATTTTTTTACTACAATGGAGAAGATTATTGTTGTTTTCACCAAGCCACTATAAAATTAGTCATTTGATAATATAATATTGAACATAAGTGTTTAAACTCATTAATTATAGGGAAATGGTATGGGGTTTACCTCCCTTGTCTCATCTTTTATTTGGATATTGTTGTCCAATGGAAACATAAATGTTTCATTAACTTTACATTATTGTTCAAAGGGGGATCAAATAATGTATAAGGGGGATATATTGTTATGTGTTTCCTTTCTCCAGATAGAAATATAGATTTAGATATATATTTTAAACTAGGAATGGATTTTTTTCTGTAAGTGATGAATTTTTCTACCAATATATTGTAAATGGTTGTATAAAATTTTCAAGTTAGGAGTTTTGAAGATGTGATGATGATTTTTTTTTTGAATTTTTTATTATGGATTATACATATAAATAATTATATTATAAAAAACATGGTAAAATTTGTTCAATGTTATTGTTTCCTACACTGATATTGCTCATGTAAGTTTAGAATTATCTAATGTATATCCATTTATATGATTTTACAATTTAATAGTGATTTATGTTCCTTTATTGATAAAAAATACATATGGGTAGATTTTTGAGACCAAGAGGTTTGGATATGGTAGTTGTGTTAAGTATGTCTAAAGAATCAATGAAGCGGATATGATTGAGTGTATTGTATTTTTTTGTCGATATAGAAATATTCTAAGATTTAATCATATGATTATTTTTAAATGATCTTCATGGTTATGAACATCATGATTAGTCATAGGTATTCAAGCATTTCATAAAGCAATGAAGGTTCCTGGGGGAAAGGAGGTTCATGTCAGGAAGACCACTCCAATGGTGGAAGGTGTGTTAGGGAATTCATTAATTGGAAGATCCATAGCATGAGGAATGTTGTGAATTCCATTAAAAAATGGGAAAATACACACCATTGGTTGTCCTTGTGTGGATTTTTCATTATTCATATGTTAAAGGACCAAGGAAAAAAGATTATAGGGAATGATGTGGTGATTTTTTTGTCTCTCTATGTGAAACTGGTATTCCCAGAATGGTCATGGTAGTGTCCATTGGTAGTAATGGTTGATAGGTGAAGATACATAATAAAAATTTCATTTTCTATAGACTATACCCATGGAAGAACAAGACAGTGTAGACAGGAAAATTATTTGGAAAAAACATGCATAATTAAGAGGACTACGTTTGTGGTTGTTCTTTTTTAGAAGGGAAAACATCCACGTATTTTTCATCATTCTGTGGTTCAAGCTGTGTTATGAGGATTGTTTCTTTTACAAGGGGTTTTGATAATGTGACATCTTGGGAGACATAAGGGATCTTGAACTTGATCTATGTATCCATTTTTGGAAGCATCAACAATACCTAGAAGAGAAAACCAAATCCAATGTCTCAAAATGAAACTGGAGTAATTGAGTTGGTAAAATTTAGTTGTTGGTTTGAATTTTAACTGAAATATTTAAATTGTTTCCTATACATTGTAATTTCTACTGTTTTAATGGTGTTTGTTTGGTGAATAAAAATAAAAATAATTGTCTGGTCCTTTTGAAGTGAATTTATAGAGAAGGAGGATGAGATAAAGAATAAGGTAAGATGAAGTAGAAGTGATTGTCCAAATTGGCACAGAGTGAATAGTTTATACCTAAATTTCTATAGGATTAAGAGGAAGAGGAAGAGGAAGAGAAGTAATACATTAATTAATAAATTATATTTTGTTAAACATTCATAATCTATTATATCATGTTATCTATCAATGTAATAGTGTGGGAAGAACTAACATAGTTAGTGGACTTATAGTAACAGGGGTACATGGATAAACCTTACTCATTACACAAATAAGTTTAAATTAGTCGGTAGAATGTTCTTAGGGAAATATAAATCATTCAAAAGACTAAAATTTAAAATTTCATAAGTAAATATTTTAAATATTTTTTCCTTTATATGTATGTGTTGCAAAGTGAACAAAATTCAGTTTAACCAATTATGAGGTTATTTTCCCCAAATAAACTAAATAAGAAATTGGATAACTGATTCACCCATCTCCATGTTTCATCACTGATCTAGGAGTTTAATTTTAAATGTAATAAAATAAATATCATGGACATAAAAAATTTTATTTGAATCCTAGATAATATCTTAAGTATATTATAAGATATCATTTTTTTATTTTCAGCAAGCTTTAATAAAACAACATATGAAAAATATATCATATGTATCCCATGACTTTATATGTTTTTATAGAACTCTGAGAAAAATATATTAAATAAATACTAGTATATATTGTGTATCATTGATATCTACCTGTATTTATCAAATATAAAATTTTCTATATTATATTTTATATCCATGACCTTTTATAAATTATAGCATTACTTAAAAAATGTTACACAAATATGAACATCACCAAACCAAAATAACTCCTAAAATATTTATTCTCTAAAAATCATTCATAATACTCCTAAAAATCATCTAACCTTTAGGATATGAGATATATAAGACTCGGTATTATTTTTTTGGAAATTTAATCAATTCTGTTCTTAATAATTTCAATCCAAAAATCATTCCAAGGGTATTTAACGAAATTATCTTTTGGTTGTGGTTTGTTAAAAACTCAAAAATAAATCAACACTTCATCACTTATAAATTTTAAAACCATCCGAACCTGTTCAATACAAATTTTGGAAACCCTTATCTCTAATAAATGTAATAATGCTTTAGTAAACATTAAATAAAATACCACATGAGTAAGGTATTTTTCAAATATAATAGCTAAATGAAAATGTGAACATGAAAAACTTATTTTGTCTTTATACTCTTCAACTTCTTCACAAGGATACCCCTAATTAAATAGTTAAAAATTCTCCCTCATAAAAAACTAGCATAGTATTACCCACATTTGATAATTTTAAATAACACTCTAATGCCACTTCATATCAAAACATGAATAGATTATTCTATGTAATATATTGATATCATGTCCCACTTAATCAGTGAAACAAAATATAACATAATTGAAAGTACACAAGAGAGGGTATGGATTCCAATCATTGAATTTAAGAGTGTTATTATGTGTTCATAAAAATAAGAGTCCCTTAGGGGAGTGGGGGTACCTTCTCTAAACCATTTAGTTAGATAAATATAGTTAAACTCCAAGATCAAACCAGTTACTTTCAAAATATTCCATAGGCGGTGCCTTTTTAAAAATATCTTAAGATTTATATTTTTTAAACAGACAAAAACATCAACGACATTTTTGGAACCTTCTCCTTGATGATGTAATAAATTATATTTATTTTACTTTTTCCCTTGCATAATCAATGGTATTTTTCCTAATTATAATTATACTTGATTTATTTAACATTATTGAATTTAAATATTTCATGACAAATCCAAAATCTTCATAATATTCCCATATTTATAGAAATTGATCACATGCTTGTGTACCTACAGTATATATAGTCTACTCATTGCTTAGATACATGAAGTTTTTCTTCATGCACGACCATGAAATGCATAAACATAAATGATAGAAATAACCTCATGATGTTGAATTGTGATCATACAGACAACTTTACTAATATCCATCAGTGTATCCTAATAACTCCTTATACGATGTTATACAGTAAAACAACCCAAAACGCACTGTATTTTTGAAGTATCATTTTTTTCAGGATAATCATGTATATTTTCGTGGGTCTACTTAGCAACCATGATGTATGACATGTGACAATAATATTATTATATTGTGTTATAGTTTTCTATAAGAGATTCCCTATAATATTCCTATAATCATAATATTCACCACTTTTCCACCATCATATATTGAAAATTCTATCCATGTAAAAACTAAAGTTTTGATCATCTTATAATCTTCCATTAAAATCTACTTGACTAGTTCTTTGGAATATTTAGATTGGTAAATGAATGTTACATCCCTTCTTTGAGTCACCTATAAACCATGGGAATATTTAATTAAAAAATAATTGAAAACTCAAATTCACACCTCATATATTCTAAAATCATCTTGTACTTTATATCATATAACCCTCTAGAAATTATTACGTCTAAATAAATAAACACCCAAATCCAATGAAATTTTTCATTATTCATATATAGATTGGAATTAACTCCATGTCATTTGAATATATGATTTCTCAAGTAATGATCATCCCTAGAATACTAATTCCTCGATAATTTATTTCTCCAATAATTTTTTTCAACTAAAAAACTTTTACCTAATTTTTATCTATAGTAATTATATCTAGTTTCGTAATGTAGATATTCTTTTCAAGGAATACATTATGAAATGTATTTTTTAAATCTATTTCATTACCTTAAAACAATGTTAAATTATCCTGTCGAAGAAAATTATATTGGTTTACAACCTATAAATGAGGGAGAAGTTGTAATAGATACAGATACCTTTAATTGAATAATATATTTTTACCCTAATTGTTAATTGTTCCAAGTCACCTATCCATCACCATTGAGTTTATTCTAGAACACCCACTTAGTTTTGATAAATTTTTTATCCCTTTTATTTGGAAAAAATTCACATAATTGATTAATTTATATTTGGTTATGATCATCATGTAGAATTTTGAAACAATTCTTACATTTGGATAACTCATTATAACTCATTGGATATACTATAGATATAAAATAGGTTGGTTTTAGATATTTCATTCTCTGTTATTAAAGCATAGGTGTTGAGTCCCCAAAAGTATTTATGTCATATATTTTAGCTCAAATTTTTAATCTCATGGAAATTTAAAAAACTATTATATTTTCCTCATCATTAGGTTTATTTTCCGAGTCATTAATAGCCCAATGTTCTCCCCCTAGGATACTCACTTCAAAATATCCTTCCTCATACATTTCATCAATAATTTTATATAATTTTTTATTATAGGTTTCAAAATATAAATATTTAAAAATTATACATATTATATCTTAATGATTTCCACAAGTATTTCTTATAACATTTATTACCTTTATTTTAGTTTAATATCCATGGAAATACGTTCATCCCCATGTGATTAAAACTTTCTATTTTTCTTGAAATTTAAAATAATAAATTTAATTATATAGATTCAAAATTTATTAAATCTTGGATTATTCTTATACCAGATCTCATAAGGTATATTCATTTCATTCATACATCACATAGAACTTCTAGAGTATAAGATTTTTAAAATCCACAATTCCTTCCAATATTTATCTTGCAGGTTCTTTTTAGTGAGAATTTTTCAAGTATTATTATTAATAATCTAGTTCCTTCCCTCAATAACACTATTTTAATAAGAAGTACTCACTTTAGATATATGATGTCTTATCTCATTATTCTTGAGATATTCCTCATACTAATTATTAGTGACATCAATATACTCATCGGTCCAAAATTTCTAAAGTTTTAGGCCAAGAATATTCATTGCCAAACTTTGATAACATGTAATGAATTTAAATACCATATATTTGTGAGTATTTTCTATCATCCATTACATCCTTCTATAATCATTAATAAGAATGATATATTATCATTTTTATTAATGGATTTGGATTTTATAGGTCCATACACATCAAATTGAACTAGCTCATGAAACCTTATTGATTTATTCACCTTCTTTTTAAATTTTTTTCAAGAGAATTTTTAGTTTATGATAATTATCACATATAGAAGAGATATAAAATTAGTGTTTAGGGACAACTAATGGGATATCCTTTTTCACAAATTCCTCTAAATATATTTGGAACAAGTGACTCTGATTTTCATTATATAGCTAATTGTATTCATTGATGCAAAGAAAAAACCTATCTTCTTCTCCACCAGTGATATAGAATTTCCTTTTCTAAGCTTCCCTAACATAAAATTTTTACCAAGTACTCATTTACTTTTGTAAGATTACTTGTTTAAGTTGACAATATGTTTGAATTAATATAATTTAATTAAGATTAGTATATTTTGATGAAGGACTTAAAACCTAAAAATGTCTATGAACCAATAATATTCCCACATAATTTTAGCTTTCGTAGATTCAATTATCTCCAAAAATTAATCATTACCAATATGAATGATTCGTTCATTTTAAAACATTATTCCCAGGAAAAGATCGTTTTTTTCCACCATGTGAGATGTTCAACAACATTTTATAATCTTTACTCAAACTCAAGGCATCACTTTTTTTGGGGAAAATCCCTCAAGGTGTTGTCTATGTGTTTTTGGGTTTATTTTATTTGCTAAAAAATTTATATGACTGTAAATGAGTATGATTGGTTATTTTCGAAATAGGTTTTTATGGTGAAACATTTTCCTAGTGTTTTCCAAATTTTTTGACACAAAAATTGAGAGTTTGTTTAATTTTGGAAAACATAGTTTTTCTATAAAGGTGTTTATGAAGCATAGTTTGTGGACAATGTATCACAATTCATAGACCAAAAAGGAGGAACAAATAATGGATTTGGGAAATCTGCAAAGGAATATTTATGCATAAGGAAATTTTTTACTTCAAATAAATGTATTATTAAAATGTTTTAAAAATCAATGTTTTCTAAAAATGAGTATGGTTGGTTATTGTCTCTTCGGACGTAAATTTTTTTCCTTCAAACCAATGTTTTCTAAAAATGTTTTTTATTTTTTTAAATTATCTTTTATGGATTTTAAGGAAAAAGGATTTAAAATATGTTTAAAATAGATTTCAATGCATAATTTATAAGTTAAAAAAATTATTTTCACTGAAATAGGTTTCTTAATTTTTTTACGATTTCAAAAGTATTTTTCAAAATGGAAAGGATATTTTCCTCAAAAATTATTTCAAGGGATATTTAAAAATAATTTTCTAACTATTAAAACATTATTTTATTTAACTTATGTTTTAATGATGATATTTACTTTTATAGGTTATGATATGATGCGAGATTTATGTTCTTGTGGCACATATATATACAGTTTTCTGTATGTGATGAGAGAGACCTATATATCCCTTCAATTCATTAGGTAATGATTTATGTCTCATGAGATGATGATGTAAATAATTTGAAAAACTTTATCCACTATGGATGATGGTGAAACCCAATACACTATGTGAATATTAGGAAACCTGATCTACTATTGGAATCTAGGGAAACCCAATCTCTTATAAGGAATGAACGATGAATGGGGATGGTAGTAAGTTACACCCAGTCAGTTTAGTCCCCATGAAGTACCCTATTATGTTTTCTTAATAAGTCATGACTTATAGGGAATGATAATACATATTTATAAATTTTCCATAAATTAAAAATCTTATTCTTATATTAGGATTTTATGGATCAAGATCTTAATATCTATATTATTCATGACTTATAAACTACCATTATTTATGTTACGACTCGTGTATATGATCTTTTATATGTAGGGTATGATTTACTAACGCTAAACTCATGTTCTCATAGACATATTTTCATGGTAATTCTTATTTATCTCCCTTTCTTACCCTTACTGAGCATATGATCAAACCCTTTCTTATGTTCCAATTCCCAATGTTATAAATAATGTTTCGAATTATGAGTAATAAAAGTAGAGCATCGTTATGGAGGATGTTGAAGATCTTTCAAAAAATTACAAGATTGTGTTCCAAGTATCAAAATTCACTAAAATATTACAGCCTCAGGCATGTGTCTGTGTAATAAAATGAATATTTTTCTAAAAATATTTCATATCCATGTATGAAAATTATGGGTTGTTAGATTTGGTATTAGAGAAAAGGTTTATTCAAACTTTGGAATCTATGATGAGAAATCCTTAGAAAGATATCTATGCATTAGTCTATGTATAGGTTAAAATCTAAGAGTTTACTGAATAATTATGAATAACTCCAGATAAAAGATAAGGTGAAATAGATTAAATAAGGTGTCATAATTTAAACATACTATAAGTGATTTTTCATATTTATATGGTTTTACGATATGATAAGTGTTGCTCACGGTATGATTTCAAGTTTTTGTCATTGAAGGGAACCAGAAAGAACTAGTTTAATATGGAATGTGATGAAAAATTTTCTAATGAGTATTAAAAAGAGATGATCACTAGAGTGAAGTATGTTGTGATCAAACATAGTATTTTATCATGGAACATGATTAAAAATATATAAATTTACCATCCCTCATATTCACCCATGAAGGAAAGAAAGTGTTTGATGAGAATTATGGTAATGAATACCATGAAGGAAATATGATTTAGTTTCATTTGGGACAAGAATGTGGGAATAAATACCCAAATGGATGTCTCAGAAGAATAATATGATGTTTTTACTGTGGAGAAGAAGATACAAAACAAGTAACTGAAAAGGGAAAATGAAAATTTTAGTTAATGAAATGTATGTGAATATTTTCCTCCTTGAGGTACTATCCATTAATGAATGATTTAAATATGGAAAGAATGTGAATTATTCAAATAAATTTCCTATGTGGAACACTAATTAAGAAGATTAGAATGGTGGTACAAGAAAAGGTTATATTATTGATAATGATGAGAGCACATGTGAAATTTGAAAGGAAAGATGTATTAAGTAAAAAAGTGTGGTACCTTGTTAATGGGATAAGGATGAAGTGAGATAATCAAAGTGTTTATGTATTTGGATTAAATAATTATGTTACATGAATTGTATAAGGTCTGATCAATTTATGTTTTTCATTGAGTGTTAAGAAAATATGTTCAATGGTTCTGATAGAAAAGAAAATATATTTAATGGAAAGGTCAAATTCATGGGAAAAATAATATTAAGAGAATGATAACCCTTAATATGTTACAAATATTGACATAATTATTTTTTGATAAAGAGATTTTGAATATGATTAAGTCAATTGGATGGTAATAATTACCTGATAACAAATTAAGTATATTTTGGACAAAGTTGTTTATGCTATCATGAATGGAGTTTACAACATTTTTGGATTTAAGGAATATATTCCACAATTTGTGGAATAAGGATGCATGAATCTTTTTAATAAGAACTTATGGTTATTACCATGTTTCAAGATAAAAATTTAGGAAGGTATTCACATGTTCGGTATGTGATGAACAAAATCTAATTTATGAAACATGTGGGATAAAGGCTATTCTTTTTTTTGAGAACTTTAGTGACCTTATTTCAAAATGTTTTGAATTTTAATCTTTTATAAGGGTTATAAGGTTTACCATTTATAAAATGGTTTATGTTAAACATTAGATTAGGATTTAGAGATTAAATAATAACCTCTACATATGAGGATTTATGCATATTGAATAACTTTTGATAACCATTTTTTTTGATAAGGACAGATGTAATGACATATCATTCTATTTATAGATATTGTGTTCTGTTAATGCTTCAGGAATAAAAAATTCACCTTTATTTCTAGTAATATGATATAGAGTAGAAATTTATCAAGGCACAATAAAAGGATGAGACCGTGCTTATGATATGTAATGAAATCAAGTAAGTATCCATTGTTATGGATATTCTTTAGCTTTAGGAAATGGTTCCTGAAACAAAAACTGTTATCCTAATACCTTATTTTTTGATGAATCTAATGTACCCTTTAGATCATCATAGATTTATGACTTTCTGATTGTAAACATTCTCATGACCAGGTTATCTATTGTTATCCATCATAAATTTATGATTATAATTCTATTCCATGTCCATGTTTTTTACTTTCCGCTAATGTTCTCTAAATAAAAAACCAAGTTATGTGGTGATCCTCACCTTTCACATTCCCTCATTCTAAGTGGAAGTTTTATTGAACCTTTTTATGTTGTGGGTTATCTATAAATAAACTCTCATAAATCGACCATTTATTTTCAAATAGCAATTAAAAAATCTAATGATGCGATTGTTTTTAATTATACATCATATTGGAATAATATCAGATCTATTGGAACTTCCACCATATATCTCTCATATTCATGAATTATTTCATGTATGTCTTCTGAATAAGTACATACCTAGTCCTTTACATGTACTTATCTTATAGGTCATACCGCAAGAGTAAGACCCCCCAGATAAAGATAAACTAGTAGAAATTCAAAATCATAAATAAAAAGTTTTACAATGTAAGAACACTCACTTGGTTAAGGTTTTGTCTATAAAACCACTAATATGAAGAAGTTGTGTAGTAACTGAAGGATATGATGAGGTAAATGTATCCTCATTAGTTTCTATAAGAATAAAAAAATTTGAGGGATAAATTCATTTAAAGGGGGTAGAATGTAATAAAATATGTTTTTATGAACCTCTATTTTCATTTTCGAATAAATTAAATTTATTTTATGTCTTGTGTTATATGTTACACCAATTTAATCTTGCACTACATGCAACACCATATTATCTTTCATTACATGCAACATTGAGTTTCTTCAAGAAATATTTTTATTATTATATATTCAAAAAAGATGGTTATAAAAATAAATAAGAATAAAATGTATGATCATAATTAACTAAGTTATTAAATTATTTTTTACTGATAATTATTTGAAAAATTAATTATAAATGAATGTTAAACACTATAAAAAGAAAAAAAAATTCTGAAAATTTATTTAAATTTTTACATGTGTGTTTTATACAAATAAATAAATAAATATATATTGTTTAATTATATTAATGATTTATATATATATATAATATTAAATTTATTTTTTAACATTCATCTTATTTTTTTCCATACATGATATGATAATAAATGCAATTTTACACTTAAAAGAAGTATTTTTCTAAAAAGATAGTTTTGATGCCATTTGATGGAACATTTGTTTTAAATATTATTTTTGAAACATTTATAAATTCAATTTTTTAAATATAAAATTATAATTTTAATGAAAAATATCAAAATTTAATTTTTTTTACGTTTTGGAATGTCTCTGACAGTTTCATGTTTTGATGAAGTGTGAAATATTGAATTTTAATTGATTTTTTTCATAGAAATTACTTGTTATCTTATATTTTATATTTGATTGGTTTTAATGTATAATAAGATTAAATTTTTATCATTTAATAAAATTTAGGTCATTGTAATCAATTTTATATTGAATTTGGATATAAAAATATATCAATATTTTGGATGCTTTCAGTTTAAAAAATAATTTTTTCTTTTCACCTATATAATTAATTTAAAATTAATTTTATAAAATTAGGTGTTTTAAATTATGAAAAAATTCCATATTTGGAATCATAATTTTTTTATTTATTAAATATGTTAATTTTTATTATGGCCAACATGAATAGTAACTTTGGTAATTTTTATTAGCATGGTAAAGAGAAAATTTGGTAATTTAGGTAATAAATAAAGTGAAAAGGACTATAAAATGACCCTAAAAAATTCCCAAATTTTATTGTTGGAATTTAATTATATCCCTAAAACATAAGGTTCTAAATTTAATAATTTAATAGAAACTGACTTGGATATTATTAAAATCAAATAGAGTGACAAAATGTCACTCTCTTACTTTTAATAAGTATAATATTTTTTATATGTGGATAAATTTAAGATATTATCAACTATATATATTATTATTAAATATAAAATTTTTATATACATCATTGAAATTTATTATTAAATTTTATTGAGTAAATAATTATCATAAATAATTACAAAATGGCGATGCAATAATAATTAAATTAATGAAACAATCAATTCAATGATATTATAAATACTAAAATAAATATAATTTGACTTAATTAAGTCCATAAAAGAATTTTATAGTATAATATTGAATATTAGGGGTGTATCAAATAAATTGGTTCACAGTTATCTTTCATAATTTATTTTCTTAAAGTCTATGTAACGAATAGTGTCAAAATTGACACCTAGATATTTTATGAAAATAATATTGTATTAAATTTTTTATAAATCCAAAAAAAATCAATAAAGATAAAGTGGATTATTGATGGTCTAAAATATCATAAATCTTCTATTTATTTTTTAATTTATACTTTTATATTAATCATTTGATCCTCTTAATATTCAAAAACTTGTTACCATAATAAAAATTAAAATGTTTAACAATGGTCTAATCAAAATGATAAGATTTAAAATAACAACGAAACATGTATAAAATATATTGGTTGATGAAATTAATACCTTAAAAAATCTTATATTATAATTAATATAAATTTTTAGGAATTTAAATTTATATTTAATTTATTATAATTTAATATTTTAAGAAATTCCAAAAGTGCCCATCCCCTCTCATATAAAAGTGTACCCATTATTCTCTTTTGTTCACTCTTAATAACCTATTTTTTCAGTGAAAATATTTTCAACTTTCCTAAAAACTACACTACTTTAATTATATTAACCTTAATTTGGAAATAAATCTAACCAAATGAGCCCTTTTGTGAAAATAAAAAATAGATACCCAAAGAAGATTTAACATTCGTCAATAAACGTTTATGATTTATTTCTATCCAAAACCAATTATATTATTTTTATTTCATGTTTATATAATAAAATAAGTATTTTAAATATAACTAAATGTTTTTATATTAATTTTTATAACTATAATCACACACACTTCTATCCAATGAGATACACAATCATCTTTCATGTGTACAGCAGACTACTGCCTAGTGAACTGATGTCTCTCGTTCTTCCATTTCCACCATTAAAGGTTGTAAATAATTATAAAATTTATATTATTATATGATATATATGATATTTATAATGTATAAATACTTCTATAACTATAATATAACACATACCTTCATAATTTCTATTTTTTGGAATATGATAACTTTGTTTGTGGACGTGTGGACTATCACTTCCTAAAAGCGATGTGATCATTCACACTTTACATGGAATGAATTAAAGATGGTTCTAGTGAAATTATATGATATATATGAAATAATTATGATATTTTAATTATATTATATATAAACATATATTTCACTTAATTTCTTTATCTCTATAATACATGAAATATAAGTATCATTAATGCGTACGTACGACCTACCGTCTCTAGGAGCAGTGTATTTCATTTTCTATTTATATATTTTATAAATAAACATAAATACATATATAATGAATAGATATGTTATTTATATCATGGTAATAATTATGGAGATAATTAAATAATTTTCTAAGTCTTATGACCAATAATAACAAGCTAAAACATGTACAAGAAATAAAGCGGTTATTACCAGAAACATAACTTAAACATGAAATTATTAATAAGTGGGTAATATAAAGTCATAAGTATATCATATATGGTATTATATACACGAATATTTTTCAATAATATATTTATAATAAGCTTATATTTTTTAATAGATGAGGTTTTCACGAGTATGATGAGAGTCAAGATATAAGGTAAGGGGATTTCTAGTCTCACTTTTATTTTTGGGAGACTTATGCCACATTCACCACTTTTTTCATTTTTGTGTTGTATATAATGAAAATGAATTTATTATATGATCATTATCCTAAAATTTAAGGGTATTTACTTATCCATTTTATGATCTCTCTTTGATGGTGTTTACAGTACAAAACTTATCAAATCGGTAAGTTAATTTTGTCTCAATTTTCCTTCTATGAGACACATGTTATGTTATAAAACTATATTCATATAAGAGGTTTTTATAATACAATTTGATAGTTTTTATCCTTAATATTCTTATTTTAGAGACCCAAGCTTGATGTACACAGGAATTACATTACTTTTTTGGAATACTTAATACATGACAAAAACAGACGCCCAAAGACCGTATTAGATTAGTGTATTTGGAAACTCAGAACATAATCTTCTAATCAGGGTGGAAGATCTTCAAAATATCCCATAAAGATATTCCCCTATTTTTTCTTACCTAAAATTTTTCTTTATAACCTGGGGAAATGAAAACATAAAAAGGGTGATCTCAAATGCTCAGTAAGGGTAAATATTGGAAACATAAAACAATCCATAAACATTTGAACGTAAAAACATGAACATAAAACATGAGTAATGACATAAATCTTGTAAGTACATAAGGAATGGATCAAAAATGAACATTAATGATGATAAAATATTATGGTAATAAAACATGTAAATGTGGAAAACCATTAAGCACGTGATATTATTTCCATAGTATCCAAGGCATTTCTACCAAGACCATCATATTGGACAAAGTCCATTACTGAACTGAGTTTACTTGTCGTTCCAGCCCTGTATTACAGAACTAGATTTACTTTCCATTACAACCATGTACATCTCATTAGATATAAATATTTACCCAATGTATTAGAGGGAGATATAGGTCCCACCCATCTCATAATGAAATCATTATTTTGTGTGCCACAAAATAAACATAAATCATTTATCATAACCAATGAATAAAATGGGTTTCATAAACATCATCATGTCATAACATAATCTATATAGAACAAATTTATATCATTTAATCATAATAAAAATGAAAACATGAAAATAATAGAGACATTATACTTGAAATATAAACATAATAAATAATCTCATTATATATGGAAAATAGTTTTGATAGAACACTTGAAATGAATTCTTTAGGAAAATATCCTTTCATCTTCAAAATTCTTTTCTTTCCTCAAAATGCCATGAAATTTTAAAAGAAACATATTTTGTTGAAAATAATCATGAAATAGTGTAGAGTAAGCTTCATGGAAATAAGGCATTATGAAACTTTAAAAATATATACATGTCGTATAAGTTCAAAAAACATTCTTCTCGTACTTTTTCTAGAAAAGTCAAAAAGTACCTTGTATGGTAAACAAAAGAAAGATTAGTTCCTACCACATATTAAAAGTTAAATAGAGGTAAAATGACTTTAAAAACACACTGAAGAATACTAAAAATTTTATAAAAAACTTTTTTTTATAAAACATGTACATGGATGATAAATATAACCCATGCAAATACTTACGAATAAACATTCTCAGATAAAAACGAGATTGGAATAATTATACCTTTACTTATGTTCAATTTCTTCCATATGTGTTTGAGAATCCTGTATAGTGGGTTTAAACAAGTTATTAACTTGTAAATGAACCATAATAATATTTATGATATTATATATGATTCACTTACAACTTTTTAGTACCTGTTCATTTGTCAATTCCATGTTAAAGTAGTGTTTTGGGTAAAATCGTTTCATTTGCCATACGTGTTTTGATTTTTAATTATTCATATGATTAATTAGATCATGATTACATACTTACAGAATTTAAAACATGATTTTTTATATAATATATATTCAGAATATAATATATATATATATATATATTTATATATAATAGATCGATAAATGGAATGAAATACACCGCTCATGGAGACGGTAGGCCGTACGCACTCATGAATGCTGTTTTTGTTTCTTTATTAAATTGAATAGATGTAAGTAAATAATATATAAATAAATACTATATCATTATTATGTAATTTATTTAATTATTATTTATTATATATACTTTATATTCATTCTTGAATTGTTAACCTGGAGAATGAATCCCATCACGTCGTGGAGACGGTAATCCATATGCACGCACGAGCGATGATATAGTTCCCATAATTATTGAATGGAATTGGAGTGGGTGATATAATATCTCAGAATCAGTATGATGTTATAATAATAATATATAGTTATTATTTCCACCATTATATCCATCCAAGTAAGGTAGTGGTGGAAAAACAGATTACAACACTACGTGGGGATAGTAGGCCATAAGTACGAATGCGCGGTGATTTTGTTTTTATCGGATGGATATAAGTTGAAATATGTTTGTTTAATATTTATAATAACATTTCAGTATATTATTGACACTGATGTTATTACTTTATAATGAAACAACAAATGAATAGGAAGTAGAAAAAGAAAGAAACTTGAACGAATCGGTAGAAGAGATTACCTCTTCCTCGACGTGCCTCTTTTAAACATCTTCTTGGGGCACTAGAGTTGGTCTTTTGAGAAGACCAGAACCACTATAATATAACAAGAAAAGTTTATAAGAGGAATTTTCAGGGTTCGTATGAGCTAGAAGGCTTAAAATTGAGTGAAGAGAAGAGGGAAGGGGTTCCCTTTTATAAGAGAGGAGAGGGGCACTTTTGAAAACTTCCAAAATATTAATTTATAATAAACTCAAACCCCACATAAAAACTTCAAAAGTGACTAAAATTAGGATATTAGGTATTATAGGGTTGTAATATCATAATCCAATCAGATTTAGACATTTTTGTATTTATTTTAAACCATATAATTTTGATTTAACCCTATATACTCTATTAAGTTTTATTTGTGTTAAAAATATTTTAAATTTTAAATGGTTATAAATACTTACATATCTGTTGTGAATTTTCCATAATTGGATAATTTATTAAATTTTAGACAATATAAATTCCAATTTTTAATTTTTAAATATTTTTGTGATTTTTAAAGAATTTAATAATATGTTATTTTTATAAAATGACAATAGTGTCAATTTTGACACTATTCACTTATTTGAATTTAAATAAACTCCCCAAAGAATATATTTTTGAAAAAAATATATAATAGATTCCTAAAATTCCATATATATCTATAAAATTCGTGGATCACATTAATTAGTTCATTTATTATTTATTTTAATATTTTTAAAACCATTTATTTGATATTTCTCTTAATAAAATAATTACTACAACATTTTTCTATAATTATTTAATATACCTTTTTTTTGCATAAAAATTAAAAATAAAATACTATGATGAATATAAATATATTATATTTCATTAGAATATTGTTAGTAGAATTTATCTTCTAAAAAACAAAACTTATAAAATGATATGTTTTTTAAATTATGAAGGGGACAACTTTGACATCATTTAAAATAAAATAATATAAATGTCATAATCTGTTTTATAAGGCTTCAAATGGTCCCCAAGTCAACCCTTGTATTATTAGGGCATATATATACTCTAAAAATATGTTTTTTTAGGTGATTGGTCCTTTTTATGGGTATTATTATTTTAATAAAAACTATATTATTGATTTTCACTAAATAAATAATTTCTGTATCATTAATGTATAAGCTATTAAGTTAAATAAATATATCTTAAAAATTAAAAATAATTTACCATAACAAATAAAAACATTTTAGCTTTCAAATGAGTATTTATAATCAAATTTATATTATGTATAAACTTATATTAAAAATACTTTAATTATTAAATTTTGAGTGAGACATATTTCACTTTCTTTAAACAAAATAAATTAAAGGTCTTAATCATATCCAAGTGGGTTCCTATAGATTCCATTTCGACCCAAGTATTCTTTAGGGAAACATATAATCATCCAATTATATTAATACTAGTGTTTGGGTAATTTTATAATATTCTATTTACCCTTAATTATGCGATTTACCTTTAACGATGGTAAATAAAATTTACCATAGTTACTATTCATAATGCCTAGAAATAAAAAGTAGCATATTAACATAATTTGGACCTACTGATTCCAAAATAAAGAATCCATCTTTCCAAATTCAATATCCATAAGTGGTATTATTTAATTTAAAATTAATCCCCCTATTGAGAAAATAAGTTTAAAAGTTAAAACATTGCAAAAGATTGAAATGTTTTTACATATGAATTCAAAGTAACATTAATGATAATGGCATACATTATATTATATGGTAAAAATATATTATATTTTTACTTTAAAACCATTCAATATTTTAATTTAACCATATAAATTATCTTTATGAAGAAAGTTGTTTTTAATTAAAATTTAGCATATTTTTACTATTCATCAAAATATGAAAGTTAACAAAAAAATATTAAAAAATTATCCAAATTTAATTTTTATATCCTTATTTAAATGAATAATGTTATTTAATCAAATTGAAATTATAAACATGTCGAAAGCTATATTTAATGTGGATGTGTCATCAAAAGGTAGAAAAACTGCATTATTTGAAACAAACTTATTTTACCCGAAAAATTTATTTTGTTCTCATACCATGTTCAAGAATATTTTTAAGATGAATGATATTGTTATAAAATTATAAATTTGGTTAATACTATTCATATGGAAAGTTCATAATAATTTTATAATAATTTATCGTTGTTTAGTGAAACACGGTATTGCGTACAACACAAGAAATTGAGGAAGGTCACTCTTGCGTGAAACAGAAGCCAAGAATAGTGTTTGCATATACCGCAAGATAATATAGTGTTGAGTACAGTGCAAGATAATCTTGGTGTAGCGTACAACACAAGACATCAATGAATTAAAAAGAATATTTCTCATAAAATCTCAGGGTGTTACATTCTACCCCCCTTAAAATGAATTTCTCCCTCGAAATTCATTGGGTTTATAAATGGTTTACTACTTGAAAGTTTCGTTCATATAACCCACGCCGTAAAAAGGAATACTAAAACATAATTTTAGAAAAAGTAAATTTAAAAACCTAACGGTCACCCAAAATTAACTCAACACTGGGTTTCCACATAGGAGAATATAGGTGAAAATATAGTTATGGAATAGAAATTTAACCATCATGTTCTGATGAAGAATGGTAGAGAACATGGCTATGAAATAGCCAACAATCACAAAGCCATAAATTTTTGATGATCTAAGGTACCATATGATGCATCGGATATGAGGGTACTAGGACAACATTTTGGGTTTTTAAGATCATTTCCCTAAAGTTGATAAATTTTTTCATAAGGAGAAATACTTCTTGATTTTAGTGTAATATCATTGTTGGTCATTCCATGAAAAATTTCCACTTCATGAAGTTGAATTGGTCAATTTTGATGTATTAACAGATCATTCGATAGAATGATAGGTCACTCCATCTGTCTCTATCACAAACAAAAATGTTAGCACAAGATATTAAATATACATAAGTCCATCTATGGTGAGGTTAATCGTAGATGGTTCCAAAAATGGATTTATACTTCATCTAGCACACCCCTTAATAAAATAAAACTAATTTCTACAAACCAAAGACTATCAGTAAGCCAGTGGTTGGTGATAAAGGCCTATCAAACTTTGGCTGTGGGTTCGATTCCCATAGCCTTGTCCGATGCGACGGGTTTTCACCCATCCTATGGGTTTTCCTTTTTCTAAAACTATACTATTACAACATTCTAGAAATAATATAAAAATTTTATAGCCTTAAACAACAATACTTGATTTATAACTTAATCAATTCTAATCTTTAGGCTTATACAAAATACTTATTCCCAATATCATAATATATAAAAAAATATTACTAGAGTGGTAATCTCCCAGGCATGTAAATACCATCATTTATCCCCCATATATCATAAGATATATCTTTTTGGTCACATTCCAGACATGTGAATACCTTTTTCATGTATTCTCTTGAAACATGAATTACCATAGAACCTTAGTGAAAACATGAATGATGTCAATCTTAAATCTTTCCACATACCAAAATCCCAAAATTTCTATATACACAATCCATAATGTCACTTTATCCTTATATTAGTCATTAGCTCATTAATACTATCAAACATATTATTTTCTCCTTATCCCTTCATTATGAACATATAATATTCTTTCCAAAAATATTTCAATCACTTTTCAGGGTTACCGGTACCATATTCTTATGGAAAAACAAAATGGACCAATACATATATATTTCAATATACCATAAAATAACCTCAACAAAATTATTCATGAATTCTAATACATAATCCCTCCAATCCATACACTTCAATGATTGGAATGGAATAGGTCCTTCCTTGATTTAGAAGTAACCTCTTAGGTCAGGGAATTGAGTTGGGTAATTCCCATGTTCTCTACAGATAAGACATTGAACTCTATAATAGTTTGTCACTCTATGACCCTTTTCCCCACATAGATAACATCTTCCCCTCCATTTGAGATATTCTTCAAGGGTTTTCTTCCCTTCTTCTTGATATGTAGAAAGTTTAATCTTCCTTCCTCTATGTTCCTCACCATTTTAACATGCATAAAACTCCATATTCCTCTTATTTTATGACTTAGGAATACAACTAAAGTTCACCTTATTAATCATATATCGCGATGACTGATTTGACATAATCATAATATCTTTCTCTCCAGGAATTACACAATTTTAAAGATCATAGTCACCAATTTTTCCATTGGAATCAATGTTAACTTAATTCATTCTCATTCACTCCATTGACTAAAACCAGAAACCATAGTGTCATAAATAATTATAATAACAAGGAACCACATAATCATAAAATGTCACTTATGGGATGTCTAACTTATCACACATTATTTAATCCATGACACCTTAGGTTCATCCTAGTTTATTCATGATCGTAAATATAATTCTAGGACTATAACCTATAGTTATACTAAAGGTTTGGGAAATCCCTAGACATACCTTAGAAATATCTCTAGGGATATCACTAATGTTTTTGCATCCTAGATTCCAAAGGTTAACTAAACCTTCGCTCTTATACCAACTGTAGAGCCCCAAGGTTGACATACATATGCGAAATACTTAATACATGATAAAAACAGATGCCTAAAGACTGTATTAGTTTAGTGTCTTTGGAAACACGAAACATAATCTTCTAATCATGGGGAAAGATCTTTAACATATCACATAAAGATCTTCCCCATTTGTTTTCTTACCTAAAATATTTCTTTATATCTGGGGGAAAAGAATGCATAAAAATGGTGATCTCAAATGCTCAGTAAGGGTAAACATGGAGAACATAAAACAATCCCGAAACATTTGAACGTAAAAACATGAACATAAAACATGAGTAATTACATAAATCTTGGATGTAAAAAAGGAATTGATCAAAAAGGAACATTAATCTTGAAAAAATTACATGGGAATAAAACATGTAAATGTGGAAAACTATTCATCACATAATATGATTTCCATAGTAGCCATGGAATTTCTTCCAAGACCATCATAGTGGACAAAGTCCATTACGGAACTAGGTTTACTTGTTGTTCAATCCCAGTATTACTGAACCAGATTTACATTCAATTCAAGCCATGTATATCTCATGAGATATAAATATTTACCCAATGCATTGGAGGTAGATATAGGTCTAACCCATCTCATAATGAAATCATTCTTTTCTGTGCCACGAAATAAACATAAATCATTCATCATAACCCAATGAATAAAATGGGTTTCATAAACATCATCTTGTCATAACATAATCTATATAGAACAAATGGATATCATTTCATCATAAGAAAAATGAATAAATGAAAATAATAGAGACATTATACTTGAAACATAAACTTATAAAATAATTTCATCATAGATGGAAAATAGTTTTGATAAAACACTTGAAATGAATTCTTGATGAAAATATCCTTTATTCTTCAAAATCGTTTTCTTTTCTAAAACTTCCATGAAAATTTAAAAGAAAAAGAATTTTGATTAAAATAATCATGAAATCATGTAGAGTAAGATTCATAAAAATAAGGTGTTATGAAACCGTAAAAATCTATTCATGCCGTATAAGTTAAAAAAACAATTTTGTCATACTTTTGCAGGAAAAGTCAAAAAGTACCTCGTATGGTAAACAAAAGAAAGATTAGTTCTATACCACATAGTAAAAGTTAAAAAGAGGTAAAAACGGCTTTAAACATACATGGAAGAATTCTAAAGACTTTATGAAAACTTTTTTTTATAAAACATGGACATGGATGATAAATATTACCCCAGTAAATACTTACGAATAAACAATCTCAAAAAAGAACGAGATTGGAATAATTGTCCCTTACCTTATGTACAATTTCTTTCATATGTGTCTGAGACTCATATATAGTGGGTTTAAACATATTATTAACTTTTAATAGAACCAAAATAATATTTATGATATCATATATGATTCACTTATGACTTTCCATAACCTATTCATTTTTCAATTCCATGCTAAAACAGTGTTTTGGGTAAAATTGTTTCATTTTTCGTACGTGTTTTGACTTATAATTGTTCATATTATCACATAGATCATGATTACTAACTTCTAGAATGTAAAACATGATTTTTATGTAATATATATTCATAATATAATACATATTTAATAGATCAATAAATGGAATGAAATACACCGTTCATGGAGACGGTAGGCCGTACGTACACATGAACATTGTTTTTGTTTCCTTATTAAATTGAATATAAGTAATTAAATAAAATATAAATAAATACAATATCATTATTATGTCATATATTTCATTATTGTTTATTATATATAATTTATAATCATTCTTGAATGGTTAACATGGAGAATGAATCTCATTGCGTCGTGGAGACTGTAATCCGTACGTACGCATGAGCGATGATGTCATTCCCATAATTATTGAATGGAATTGGAGTGAATTATATAATATCTCATAATAAGTATGATTTTATAATAATAATATATATTTATTATTTCCACCATTATAACCATCCATGTATGGTGGTGGTGGAAAAACAGATTACACCACGGCGTGGAGACAGTAAGCCGTACGTACGCAGGCACGGTGATTTCGTTTATCATAGGATGGATATAAGGTGAAATATAGTTGTTTCATATTTATAATAATATATAAGTATATTAGTGATACTGATGTTATTAATTTATAATTAAAAAACTAAATAAGAGGATGTATAAGAAGAAAGAAACTTGAAAGAATCAGTAGAAGAGATTACCTCTTCCTCAACATGCCTCTTTTAAACTTCCTCTTAGGGCACTAGAGTTGGTATTTTGAGAAGAAAAGAACCTCTATAATATTAATAAAGAGGTTTAGAAGAGGAATTGGCAGGTTGTTTTCAATATTTAAGGCTTAAAATGGAGTGAATAGAAGAGGGAAGGGGTGCCTTTTATAAGAGAGGAGAGGGACACTTTTTAAAACCTCCAAAATATTAATTTATAATAAGCTCAAACCCCACATAAAAACTCCCAAAGTGAATCAAATTAGGATATGAGGTAATATAGGGTTGTAATATCATAATACAATCAAATTAAAACATGTTTTGATTTTATTTTAAACATTATCTTTTTGATTTATCTTTATTTATTCTATTTAATTTTATTTGTGGTAATAATATTCTAAATTTTAAATGGTTATAAATATATACTTATGTGTTGTGAATTTTCCATAACTGGATACTTTATGACATTTTCGACCATATAAATTTCAATTTTATATTTTTAAATTTTTTTGTGTATTTTATATAATTTAATAATATGTTATTTTTATAAAATATCAATTGTGTCAATTTTGACAATATTCATTTATTTGAATTTAAATAAAATCCACACATAAGATATGTTTCAACCAAAATATTTAATAGATTCATAAAATTTCATATATATCAATAAAATTCGTGTATAACATTAATTAGTTCATTTAGTATTTATTTTAATATTTTTAAACCCATTTATTTGATATTTCTCATAATAAAATAATTACTACAACATTTTCATATAATTATTTAATATATTTATTTATTTCATAAAAATTAAAAATAAAATACTATGATGAAGATAAATATATTATATTTTATAATAATACTTTTAGTCTAATTTATCTTCTAAAACACCCAACTTTTAAAATGATATTTTTATTAAATTATGAAGGCGACAACTTTGACATCATTTAAATTAATATAATATAAATGTCCTAATCTATTTTATAATGCACCAAATGGTCCCCAAGACGATCCTAGGATTATTAGGGTATAGATATACTCTAAAAATAAATTTTTTTCAGGTTTTTTGGCATTTTGATGGGTATTATTATTTTAATAAAAACTATATTATTGATTTTTCACAAAATAAATAATATCTGTATTATTGATGTATAAGATATTAAAGTAATTAAATATTTCTTAAAAATTACAAATAAATTTCCATAACAAATAAAAAAAAGTTATCTTTCAAATGAGTATTTATAATCGAATTTATAGTATGTATAACCTTATATTAAAAATACTTTAATTATTAATGTTTGAGTGAGACATATTTCACTTTCGTTAAATAAAATAAATTAAATTTATTAATCAAATCCAAGTGGGTTAAAATAGATTCAATTTTGACCCTAGTATGCTTTAGGGAAAAATATAATCATCAAATTATATTTAGAAAAGTGTTTGGGTAATTTTATAATATTATATGTACCCTTAATTATTCGATTTACCATTAACTTTGGTAAATAAAATTTATCGTAGTTACTGCTCATAATGAATGAAAAAAAATGTAGCATATTAACATAATTTGGACCTACTGATTAAAAATACGGAATCTATTTTTCCAAATTCAATACAGAGAATTGGTAGTATTTAATTTAAAATTAATTCCCCTGTTGAGAAAACAGTTTTTAAAAGTTAAAACATTGCAAAAGATTGAAATGTTTTTACCTGTGAATTCAAAGTAAAAGTAATAATAATGAAATACAATACATTAAATGGAAAAACTATATTCTATTTGTAATTTAAAACCATTAAAAATTATAATTTAACCATATAAATTATCTTGATGAAAAAAGATGTTTTTAATTAAAATTTAGCGTATTTTTACTCTTCATAAAAATATGAACTTAATAGAAAAATATTAAAAAATTATCCAAAGTTAATTTTTATATTATTTTTGAAATGAATAATTTTATTTCGTCAAATTGAACTTATAAATTTGTCAAAAACCGTATTTAATGTGGGTGCGCCATCAAAAGGCTGGAAAACTATGTTTTTTGAAAAATACTTATTTTACCTGGAAAATTTATTTTGCTCTCATATCATGTTCTAGAATATGTGTAAGATGAATGATATTGTTATAAAATTAAAAATATGGTTAATTATATTCATAATGTCTAGTTTATAATAATTTTATAACAATATATCATTGTTTAGTGAAACTCGAAATTGTGTACAACACACGCTATTGAGGAAGGTCACTCTTGAATGCAATACAGGATAAGAATAGTGTTTGCATATACCATAAGATAATACAGTGTTGTATATAGTGCAAGATAATCTTAGTGTAGCGTACAACACAAGACATCAAAGAAATTAAAAAAAATATTTCTCATAAAATCTTGGGATGTTACACTTATTCTCATGATATTTTTTGTTGCATGAAATTTTTTTCTTGATTCAATTAAAAATTTGTGTTCCTTTAAATAAATGTTTTCTAAAAAGATTTCAATGTGTTTTAAATAATATTTTATGAATTTTTAAGGAAAAAAAAAGATTTAAAAAGACGTTTAAAATAGTTTTCAAAGCATAATTTAAAATTTATAAATGCTATTTTTAATGGAAAATGTTTTTTAATGTTTTTATGATTTAAAAAGTGTTTTTTTAAATGGAATAGATTTTTCCTCAATAATTATTATAAGTGATCTTTAAAAACCATTACCATCTTAGAAAGCATTATTTTAGGGTAATTATGTTTTACTATGGATATTAATCAATGATACCATTCTTATTATTTATATGATTGGTTTATATTTATGATGGAATTATATTTATGAAACATATTTATTTTCCACGAGTTATGTTATGATGAAGTGTTTATAAAATTAATTTCTTTTTATAGGTTCTGATATGATGAATGATTTATGTTCATATGGAACAAATATGTATGTTCAAAATTTATTATGGGTTGGAACTATATATCCCTCTAATTTATTGGGTAATGATTTATGTCTCATGAGGTAATGATGAAAACAAGTTGAGAGGCTTGATCCACTATAGAAGATGGGGAAACCCGATCCACTATGGGAATATGGGGAAACCTGATCCACCATCAAAATATGGGTAAAACCGATCACTTATAAAGTCATGACTGGGACTGGGGATAGTGGTGTGTCCCACCTTGGAAGAATAGTCCCTATGAAGTTCCCTATTATGTTTTGGCAATGCATCTTGAATTAAAAACTCATTTTCTTATTCTGTCAATCAGAATATTTTTAGATTATTTTTATAAAATTATGTTTCATGAATTATGAAAAATTAATTCCATATTTGGAATCACAAATCAAAAATTTATTAATTATTTACCTTTTATTTTTTTCTAATATGAATAGTATGTTTGGTAATTTTTATTACCATGATAACAGGAAATTGGGCAATTTAAGTTAAAAATATAACGATAAGGAAATTTAATGATCTTAAAACTTTGAAAAAAATTATTAGATGAAGTTAATTAGACCCCTAAAAAATAAGGATCGAGATTTAATAATTAATGGACAATTTTCCGTGAAAATGACTTGGATATTAATAAAATCAAATAGAGTGAAGAAAATGTAACACAATTACTTTTAATAAGTATAGTATTTTTAATATGGGGTTAAATAGAATATATGATTGACTATAAATAATATTATTAAACAAACAATGTTTATATAAATAAAAGAAATTTATTTTTAAATTTTAATGAAGAAATAATTATCATAAATAATTACAAAATGATGATGCAGTAATTATTCAATTACTAAAATAATCAATTAATTGATATTAAAAATATTAAAATAAATATAATTTTACTAACTTAAGGTGATAGAATAATTTTATTTTGGTTGATAATATTACACACTTTTAATATATTATCTTTAATAAATGATAATTTGGAGGTATTTTGATTGAGATTTAATTTATTATAAATTAATCTTTTGAAAAATTCCAAAAGTAACCCTCCCTTATCTTATAAAATGAAACCTATTATTATTTTTTATTCGTACATAAGAAAATATTTTCTTTAAAAAACATATATCCAAATCTCCTCACAACAACCCTACCTTCATTATAGAATCCATAATTAGGGACTTAATCCAACTAAAGAAGTCCTCTTGTGCAAATCAAAAGGAGATACCCATAGAAGAGGTAACGTTCAACAATGAACATTTTTTATTTATCTATTCCTTAAACCCATTAAATTATTTCTATTTAATGTTTATATAATACCCTAAATATCATAAATTTATTTAGATTTTTTTATATTAAGGGTTTGACTAACTCTCACACACACCTCCACCAATGGGATACACAGTCATCATTCGTGTGTACGGAAGACTACCACCTCTTGAACTAATGTTCGCCATTATTCAATTTAAACCGTTAAAGATAGTAAATAATGATATAATTTCCATTTTTATACCATATATATTATATTTATGATGTATTTATTTATTTTTAATTATTACATAATGCATAACTTTATACTTTCCATTCTGTAGAAATAAGATAACTTTGTTTGTGGAGGTGTGGACTATAGCCACCTCAAAGTGAGGTCATTGATTCACACAAGTAAGAAGACATATCTTCATTTCAAGTATGTTTTCATTTTATAGTCATTTTTGAGGAAAATAGGTTTTTCTGGAAATTTTCAAAGTACACGACGTGTACTTTATGAGTACATGTCGTGTACTCGGTTACCACAGGTAGCCGTGTGCTGGCCGTGTAGCGGCCATGCACACAACCATGTGGGGGTGACCTGGAGGCCACCTAAAGAGGTGTATGTAAATGGTGAGTACACGCCGTGTACTTTTTTTTTCATTAAACGCACTAGGGTCACATCTAATCACTAGAAATCTCTCCTTCTAGGTCTCGTTCGACTGAGAGCTCCGTACGGTCGTAGATCGTCGACGAACCCCCCGAGTGAGCATCCTTCCTCCAAATTCAACACTGTCAGTTGCATTGGAATCACATCGGCGAGTTATCTCTTCTCCGAGAGAATCATCTTCTGTTTTCTCTTCTTTCTTGAGTTATCATGGTTTGAAAATTTTATACATTTTCATAGATCTATGGAGTTCTAAGGCAATTCAAGCCTCGAGGTTCAAGTATATTGATCTCTCAACACCAAGGTAGGTGGTTTGTGGCTTTCTGTTGAATGTCTTTGAGTTTTAGGTGCATATTTTTCCAATACCCATGAATCGGGTATTGCATGTTTACTGTTTAGCCCTATTTTTTGTCTATTATGCTTATATGCTTTAGTAGATGATATTTTACTGCGAATAGGGTGAATGGATGTGCTTTGGATGTGTTTCACATGCATGTTTTTTCTGTTTTGACCCTCTGGGTTTAGTTTGCCTATTTAACGGCTGTTTACTTTCCCATGCCTAGTATTTTAGGATGGTGTGACTGTTGTTCTATTATGATGTTATGTTGTAGAATTCTATCCAAGTAGTTATTGAGGGTTACCATGGCCGATATGTGATGCAACACTTTCTGTACTTACATATGGCTGTGTGAACCTGATTTATAGACCATAGAAAGAATAAACAAAAGGGATTCTCTAGAGTTTCTTTCCTAGTTACGATGCGAGACCATAGGGGGAATTGATCTTGAGTGCTTCCTCAGAGAGTCTGTAGTTCCTTTATGTGGGCCACCGAGCGAATGTGGCGTAAGTGCTTCCCTATATCTCTGTTAGTTATGATATTAGACTATAGGGGGAATTGATGGTGAGTGCTTTCTCATAGAGTCTATGCTTAAGCTGAACCAGAGGGGTTACATTGAGTGTACTGCCCATAGGGTTGCCTGTACTTGTTAGGTAGGACCAGAGGGGATAGGCTGTGGGTACATCCCAGAGGGTTAGCTTTGTGTTAGATTCTTGCTTTCATTGCTAGGTAGGACCAGAGGGGATAGGTTGTGGGTACTTCCCAGAGGGTTACCTATTTGTGTTTATCTTCTTGGTTATTTTTTGCTTGATATTGAAAATGTGGATTGTTTACTGTTGAGTACTTTCCTATTTTCTGTTTCCTGTAATTTTACCTACTATATACTCATTGAATATTAGACACAAATCCCATGGTGGTTGCCTACTGGGATTTAGTCTAATACCCTGTTTGGGCCATGCTTTGGGCCCAAATAGATTATATTGTTGCTGGTATAGACAAGGGAAAGCACCCCTCTATATTAGGTACTTGACATACTGTGGAGTTGGAGAGCACAAGACCAATCTTAGGATTGAAAGACTATGGAGCTGATTACTGTTTTTATTTTGTACTTGGTTTAGTACTATATTTCAGCATTGTTCTTTGTTTCGCTACTTTCTTAGACATATGTACCATGCATCATTTTATATATGTGCTTCATTTTTTTCTATCAGTCTTCTATTGTTTACTATTGTATGATATTATTACTTCTTTCACTCGTGTATGTATTTGTTTACTTCCACTGTGTACTCTGCCAATAAGGGCATAGTTTCCCCACTATCACACCCAAGGCCATCACTGCTAGTCAGAAGCCTCTGACATTCGGGGAAATGTGCTTGAGGCCATGTGACCAATCGGGTATGGGGTGCCTCTAGGTTGCTTTCAGAACCGGGACGTTATAAAGTGGTATCAGAATAGGTTTTCTATTCTTCTTGACTGACAATTTAGAGCCTATAACTAGGGATATGATAGAATTAGTACTTGGTATTTAGCTGTGCCCAGGAGTAGCTATCCCGTGTATGGGGAAAATCCAATCTACCACGTTTTTTTTAATTTTCAGGTTTTGTAATTTTACAGTTGATTTGATTTCACCATTGGGTGATTCACATGTTTTTTATTGTTACCATTGATGTTATTGAGGTTCTATTTCCATTGCAACCTGATGAGATGAGGGTATTCCATCTCATGCATCATATAAGCACTGGGTAGAAATCACATGTCATGCATTCTTGCCATTATATCTAGGGTGAATTCTTAATTGCATGTTGTTGTGATAGATGTTGTGTAGAATATGCATGATGTTGTGATAGATTCCTTGATAAAATACCTACTATTTGATAAGGTATTTTTTGTGTATGTTTTGTCGGAATGAACCCCAAAATTTTGTTCTTGAGGTGTTAGGGAGCCTCATGTACCGAAACATGGTGGATCATTGACTTGTTTAAATTTTTATAACATGTGTAAGATGAAAATATTTGATTCGTGGGGAGTATGGGCCCTCACAGATCGGAATTTGGCACCTTCAATGTTTGTTTCAGTGTTTTTCTGGGTTTCAGAGTAGTTTTTGAAACTTACTATCCGAAAAAGCCTAGAATAAACGACGTGTAGTTTTGACTACACACCTTGTGTTCTTCTATTCGGGAAGAAATTGTTTTTCTTAAGTACATGCCGTGTACTTTATATACATGCTGTATAGTCTCTAACCGTGTCATAGGCTGTGTGGGAAGAGAAATGGGATAGGTAAATTCTTATTGGAACACACCGTGTACCGGTTGTTCACACAGTGTGGTGTGAACCATGTGTCCGCCCATGTGACTAATGACATGGACGAATAAATCGTTAGTTATATACATCGTTTCAGGCTTGAACACACCAGGTAGTGTAATCGTAGGAACCCAGCCATGTAGCTAACAACAGGGGTTGGTGGAGTCACTTCTTACACACACCTTGTCCACCTGGAACACGCTGTGCAGTGTGAGTCGTGTACCTGGTTGTGTCACTAACGACACAAGTCGGTGAAGCTAATCTAGTACACGCCATGTTTTCCTTGACCATGTCATGTAGTCTTGTCTTAGGAGAGACATGTGGATTAACCGTGTAGAAGGACTAAAGTAAGGGAAGATGATTCAGGTACACGTTGTGTGTTAAGACAACACACCATGTGTGTGGGGTGATACACCACCTAGGTTGGAAAAAGTACATGCCCATGTGCATGACTTAAGGGAACATGTCTTGTAGGGTTTATACATGTTGTGAAGTCATGTTTTGTAAAAATGGAATGTTTTCTTTCTACTGTTCCCTTATTACACATCAATGTTTCAGTCCCTGTTAATCCTGATCTAAGGTGTTTGTTTGACCTTGTAGAGTCATACCACCAAGATTTCCTCCAGTTTCCCACCAGTTACAAGTCAGCGATTAGACGTCGGATACGGTTGATTAGGGACTTCCCGTAGATTCTCCTGTTGTGCCAGTCTTGGAACTAGAATTTATACCTAATACCAGTGCTGATCCATATTTTAGGGAAGGCTTCATGAGGATGATATAGAATTTTCCAGGAGCACCACCTCATACCCTGTCAATGATATATTTGATGAGGGTTTTCCAGCAGCAGCATCCTCCCACTTTCTCAAGGGAAGAAGGACCTTAGGTTGTAGAGTCAGGGCTAGAATCCATGTTGATGATCTTTGAGCATCTAGATATTCCTCCTGAGATGAGGGTGAATCTCACTACCTATATGCTTCGGAACATCACCATGAGGTGGTGGGATGTGATCTCATAGGTGGGACACCAGTAGGTTATGGCGTAGGATGAGTTTCAGTGCATCTTCTACGATTACTTATATCCAGAGACCTTGAGGGCTGATCGATCCTGTGAGTTTATGAGTCTGGAGCAGGGTACTCTTTTGGTTATGGAGTATTCCTCATTCTTTACTGAGATGTAGCACATCACACCTATCCTAGTAAGTGATCAATTATTCTTATAAAGGAAGATCAAGGATGGTCTAAAGGCACGACATCCATTCATAGGTGAACGTCTTCAGGTTGAATTCTATCAATTCTATCATCAACCAGATGCTGATCATAGATCACAATCTGAGGGATTACAGAGTTGTGATCCAAGGCAGCTCGACATTTGGATTTAGCATCCCTCCTACTGATAATAGGAAGCTCTATAGGGATTCATCGTATGGTGATCTAAGGAGGCGAGACACATCTTCTGGTAGACAGGTGGTGTGCTACCAGTGTTGAAGGAGTAGGCATACGAGGCCACATTTCCAGAAGGACCTAGTGGAGTGTCGATCATGCGACAAGATGGGTCACCTTCAGTGCTTCTGTCAGATCTTCTCACCAGTAGTAGGTGACATGGGTTCTTATATGACTCCGCATTCAAAAGTACCATAGCCAGTTTCTCACCAGTCTGGGAACTGGATTTCTTATGCCCTCTTAGGCCGAGGTGGAGGTTGTGGACGTGGTGGTCAGTTTCTGGTATTTCAGCGACAACAGAGTGGATTAGCTCATAGTTTTCAGTGAAATAGCACTATCGTGGGTGCCCTCAAATGATTAGTGTATTTTTGGGGTACTTAGGTGCAGTAGAGTGGCTGACCAAGGTCGTCTCTCAAAGGAGGAAGTGAATTAAAACAACATCTTAGAAGTATTCTAAAAATAAAATAAAAGGGAATAAAAACACTAATTGAATGAATGGGGGTTTTTTTATAGTTTATAGATCTAGAAGAAGTTTTCTGGAAGAAGATTTCATTTTTTTTGTTTTTAATTTTGAAATGATGTTTGATTAAAAAGACACAACAAGAAGATGTTTTTTTAGAAAATATTTTAAAAGGCATAATCGATATAACTCTACCTCTTTACTCTATTATTAATAATTATCATTTAAATTAACATTAACTTAATTATGATCCCTTAATTTGATAAATCTCGAACCCTACGAGAATTAACTTTACCACGAAGATGAAGTGAATTTAACCCTTGGCTAACTTCGGAACATGCAATCGCAACACCCTGCTTTGATTGATGTTCTAAGATTAGCTTATGGTCAGTGATAAATTAAGGCACATAACCACTCTAGAAATGAGGATTAATTGAGTTTAGGGATTGTATTTGAACTCTACAAATTGATCCTGTGTGGTCTTGTATTACCGATTAAGATTATGCTCCCACAATTCACACAAATCCCGACCTCGCGCGTTTTGTATTTATTGTTCAATTGCTTGCATAGTTTAATTTAAATTGAAAACTCAATTAATAGATCATATTTAGTGAATTACAGTATTTCATTGATTCAAAATAATTAAATGAATAGGGTAGAAGATATATCTATTACTAAAAGACTACTCTTCCATGGGTGGCGTAATCATCGTAGAAGTGTTCTGCATGTGCAAAGGTTTATAATGGGAATAACCCAATAATGCTTCTACTCAAGAATTCCAAACCAATTGGGAAAATTAATAGAAGAACAAATTTAAAGAAAACAGAAGAAAAGATAATAAATAAAATAAGAACAAAGAAGTTTATTACACAAATGAAAACATTACAAAATGGAGAAGAGAAGGAGGCTTCGATGAGGGGATCCTTGCTTCAAGAGCTACCCCTCTTACAATGGTTGGATAATTTGGGTGAAAAAAATTATCCTCTGCCTCCAATATTATAATTCACATCCCAAACCCTCCAAATGAGAAAAACTACAATTTATAGAGTGGAGGGGAGGCTAGGTTTAAAGAGGTTTCAAGTGTGAATGGGAAATCTCGACCAAATATTTTAATACAATTTGAACCGCCCATTTGACATTGAAAACGCGTGAACCAGCTCTCCTTCAAGAAGGATTATATGTGGGAAAATAAATCCCAGAGCTCCTCTCAAAATATGGGCTTAATCCAATAGTGTATGAAGAAGATATGGCCCAAATACAGAACCCATGTCCATTCTGCTGAGTCCGACCCACCATTGGATTAATGTCCCATTCACTCCATCCAATGCCCTTTATAGCTCTAGTGTCCTGAATGAAAGTTGTAGAAAATTAAGGTAGGAACACTGTTGAAAAATTTAAAATAACAATAATAAATATAAAAATATTTATCTTTGAAATACTACAGTGCACTATAAAGGGTAAAACTGGAATTTTCACCAAATTATCAAATGAATGATCAAATCCCAAATAATTTATAAATAAACATATTTAGCACAATGTGGGGAAATTATATCACTTATTATCAATAAAATATTCAACAAAATAGTGTTTTATCAACTCCCCCACACTTACCCTTTTGCACTCCTGAGCAAAATCTCATATTATGAAAACATCAATATCAAATCAAAACCAATTTTAAAACACATATCCTTGAGATCAATCAATTTCACACCAAGAATAAAAATATATCATGCGTCATAAAAAAACGTATTTCAAGTTCTCCATTTATATCATTCAATATATTTCCACTTCATTTATCCTCCCATGCACAAAACACTTACCTCGCTTGAATTTTCTCTAATCACTCAAATATCAATTTCTTTGCAATGTCTTTCTCATCCAAACTCATACAAGGGTCGCCATAGGCTTGATAGATTCCTACATCGCTACCCAATGTGAGTCAAGGACATATTTTTATCATGAGGACTTTTCAAGGTTGTTCTGTAGCTTTCGGTTGGTAGGATTAAAATGTGAAAAACTCTGAGGCTGAATGAGGAGGGCTTGACTCTTTTGAAGCAAAATTGCATTAATCTAATTTTCACTTAAATATGGTCTTCTCCTCAATCCCCATAGTATCAATTCAGCTCCATCATCATTAAAAGTCATGAAAATTTTACACCATTCATTATTTCATCATAAAAAATGTCAATCTTCTCAAACATGATTTTCTTGAAAGCTCCAGATGGGCACAAATATCTACCTCAATTAGAAGCTCCAGAAAAGGCACAACTTTCAATATAATATATTTATTCAGTAGAAAACACATCTCTTCAGAATTTAATTTTCCACCCAAAGTATCATATAATGTGGTGGCACAACACAAGACAACTTCCCCCACACTTAAGCTCAACTAGATTATGCAATTTCACTTAAAGAGTTGGTTGGATAGGGAAAATTGGCTTGTAATGTGGCTAACCTAACAGGCTGTGCATGGTTTATAAGGGCTACAAGGATTAAATATTCAAGGTAGGCCATTATAAAAAAATATTCTTTGAAATAGGGGCTTTAATACCAAACAATTGCCTCAATAATTTAAACATATGTACCTCAAACCCTCAAGTTTTTATAGGAATAGATCAAATTCTGGTTAAATCGAGCATGGTTTGGTTCTCTCAAGAAGTGAGGTAAATGTAAAGAATATGAAAATAATGGTTCAGAAGCCTCACAGGAAAGTGATTTCAAATATAAAGATAGTGAGATGTGGCATGGGATTCAAAATTCAGTGTACTTTTCATGAAATTACTAAATATTTGAACCTGAAACAAAGTCATTTCAGCATTAATTTAAGCTTAGATTCAAGGGATAAATCGTTTCACTCAATTATATGCATTTCAAAATGGTGATGAGAATCATTTTAGATCAAAAATTTCAAAAAAACACAGAAATTTGAAACATAAACACACAAAATTTGAGAAACACACAATTTGTTTTTTGTTTTTTTTAATCAGGAAAACATTTGAAATTACTAAACTAAAAGGTTCCCTCCCCCCACACTTAAAATATTGCATTGTCCTCAATGTGAACCCATGAGATGATATATACACATGAAATGCATAATTTTTAAATAGGAAAAATAATATAAAAGTGAAAGGGTTAGGAACAGCCTGATGTGCTCAAGTGATGATGGGGTCATGCAGCGTGACAAAATCCACTGCATTAGTAGGAAGTCCCTCAATGTATCTCTTCAAACATTGCCCATTGACTGTAAAGCTCCTTCCAGTGTCCTCTTGTGTGATCTCCACTACATCATAATGAAAAACATTGGATACAATATAAGGACCTAACCATCTGGAATGCAACTTACCAGGCATCAGCTTCAGTCGTGAACTATAGATAAGGACTTTCTCTCCAACATGAAACTCACTTTGTTGGATCATTTTGTCATGAGATTCTTTTTATCTTTACTTGTAGAGCCTCGAGTTCTCATATGATGATAGTTGAATCTCCTCAAGCTCTTGAATTTGCAACTTTAATTGAATTCTAGCTTGGGCCAAATCCATGTGGCATTTCTTTATAACCCAATATGACTGATGCTCGACTTCCACTAGGAGATGACATGCTTTCCCAAAAACAATCCTAAATGGGGACATGCCAATGGGTGTCTTATATGCTGTCCTATAAGCCCACAATTCATCATCCAAGAGCTTGCTCCAATCCTTCCTATTTGGCTGCATAGTTTTCTCCAATATTTGATTCAACTAACGATTTGAAACCTCAGCCTGACCATTTGTTTGGGTGTGGTATGGTGTTTATGTTTTGTGTGTCAGCCCATACTTTTGAAGGACGGAAGCAAAATTTCTATTGCAAAAGTGTGTCCCTTGGTCACTGATGATGGCCTTTGGTACTCCAAACTCGAAAAAAATCTATGCTTTGACAAAGTCCACAAAAACATGAGAATCCTCAGTCCTGGTGGCCTTAGCCTCCACCCATTTACTCACATAATCAACAACAACCAAAATGTATAAAAATACAAATGAACTAGGTAAAGGACCCATAAAATCAATTCCCCATACATCAAAAATCTCACAGAATAGTATGGGTTGTTGGGGAATCTCATGTCTCCTAGAAATATTCCCAGTGTGTTGGCAACGAGAGAATGACTTACAAAACACATGGGCGTCATGTGTAACGACCCAAAGTATTTCAATAAAAAATTCCCTTCTTATATCTATGTCATAAAAACACAAAATAATGAACTACTAAGTGATAAGTGACCTTTAAACATAATTTTGTCACCCCTATGTTTGAAATTTTAAAAATCCGACATACACGGTTGTGTTCAAGACAGTTTTTGGAGTCTAATGAAACAAAAATAATTTTTGGTGAATAGTAACCTACCCTTATGAATAGTAATATGACCCTTATGAATAGTAAATAAGATTAACAATACATATGAATAATAAAATAAATTTTAGACATCTTAGAAATTGACAATTTGACCTTAGTAAACGTTTTTGGTATTTTATAAGTCATAAATAAATAATTATAATTAATTAATTAATTTAAAAGAATATTTATTTTCTTGTAATGTATTCATAAATTATTGAATCAATGTCTAATAGTTTTTAGATAATTTTATAAGACCCTACGTAATTTTTGAAAGAACTATAAATTCAGTTTTAATTTTAAAAACTGTTTTTTAATGTAAATTATGATTTTAATTAAATATTAAATTAATAATATTTATAAAATTATTTTTAAAAAATGGACTTCATTTTTGGATTCTACACGTTAAAAAATTGTTGGGGTAAAGTTTTTGGATTTTTTTGAGATACTTGAATTTTTGGTGAATAGTAGAATACATTAATTTACCATATAAATACATTTTAATTAAAACCCACTATTCCTGACATCACAAGTGATGTAAGCACCCAAATCCCGAACTCACATGTCTTATTTACTATTATTAGTCATCCAAGACTCACTATTCCTTATCATAGGTGAAATTAATAAACTAATCAATTTTATATTAAAGAAACCCCTTTCCCCTCCACTATAAAAGCCACCCTTCACTCCCTCATTTCCTCACACCCCTCAAGCTCCAAGAATTCTCTAAACTCTACCCAAAAACCTTCCCTCGCTCATCCCCCACGTCCAATAGCTGTTGGTCTCATAAAAATACCAAGCCTAGCTTCCTTAAAGAGGATCTCAAGAGGAGGATTCTAAAGGGAATTTCTCTCTCTCTTCTCCTTTAATTTCCTTTCAAGTTCAAGTTCCTTTCTTGATCTATCCCTACCTATCTTCATCCAAATTGTTCTGTAAATATAGTATTATATATATATAGTAATATTATGATTATAATGTTATATTATATCTCCCCACACCCTTTCCCTCTTCCTTTTATTTTATTAAAGAGAACGTTGTTCATGTGGTGATAATTTATCACCTTCAAAAACGACATGTTCTCTTCTTCCATTTATACCTTAAAATCTGGTCATGAAACCATTTTTATGGTTGAATCAGAATATTTTATATGTATTATGTTCTATTTTATGTTCTGGAAATAACCTATGTCCATATTACTAAGTTAAATGTTAAAACGAGTTCGTTGTGATCCAAAAACCGGACAAATTAACCCAAATAATCTTCATTTAATTATTATCTAATGATTCGTCCACATGGATCTAATATAACTCATTTTCAAATCATTAAAGCTTCTGTAATATCATTAATAACATGTAATATCATTTCTAGATGTTTAACCATGATCTACCCATACATCAATTTAAAAATACAAGTGGACCGCTCAAGAAAACTATGAAAACGAACATCCCCGATCAATGTTTTTAAACTCTATAAGTCATCCAAAGGAACATAATGTAACATAATGTAACCATAATAACCATATTAATGTACACATGGTTCTGGAATTTCTAATTAATTAATATAATGTCATTATACAGGACATTAAAGAGAAGGAGGCATTCGAGTACAAGTTAAGGGGAAATCTCGAACCCAATTTTCTTCCTTCGGGTTCTCCCTCTTTCACTCCATTTTTGATATGGTTACTCCTCAAAGAACTTTTTTCATCATTTCCTTTACTTTTCTGGGATATACATGTTTGTCACTGGTTTTTATATCCATCAAAATGTTTTCCAAAAGAACTCTCCTTTCAAGATCTCACCTTTTACCTCTTATTCAAGGTTGATGGTTCTTGTATCAAGTATGTTGTTCCCTATTTCTTTTGGGAACCAAAGCTTATGAATGTGTTATTATGAGATGAAACCCATTCCTTTACATGGTTTATTTATGTACATGATTGATATGTGTTCTATGTGGCAATCATGATAATTATAATGTTATGATTTGACGGGTGCGCCCGAAATTAAATAGCGCAATATGAATGTTTAAATGTGACGGGTGCGCCCGGAATTATATAGCGCTCCAATGCATTGGATAAAGTGATGAATCTCATGAGTAAATGTAAAATGATGTGTGAACATTATTCTAGCTTTTTTCACAAGTATGTGTGGTAGTAACCACTAAGACATGATGATTCATTTTTATGCATTGCCACATTTCAAGTTTATTGTTTATGCTCCTCTCATGTTCATGATCTTTTGCCTATGTCATTATTATGCTCACCCCATGATGTATTGTTCTTATATATCCTCTTACTGGGCTTTTATCTCTCCCCTTTTTATGTATATCCTCATATGGATACATGTACTAAGGAGAGGACAAGTGCCACTAAGAACCTAGTGAAGAAGAAATTAAATAAATGTTTATGCTTGATGTTGTACTTGTTATGTATTGTCCTAGTTTTCCCAAGACACTAAACCTATGGATCCTAAATGTGTAATACTATTATGTTGTTTATCTTTGAAATGATGTAATATTACAGTAAGAAAAGTCTGGGTTGTTATAGTTGGTATCAGAGGAAAGGTTTAGTTAATTTGGGAATTAGGATTAGTGAACCCTAAAGAAAACCTCTAGCATGAGACTAAGTATAAATTTGCACACAAGGATATTTACCTAGGGACCCCATATGTTATGTTTTTGGTATAATTGTTTAAATGGATAAATTATTCATGACTTGTTTACTTATGTTTTGTTCTATCCTTTTCTATTTTAGAAAATGGTGGGAACCAGGAGAAATTAGGCCAATAACTCTTGCGAGGGCCAATGCAACGATTGCCCGAACGACATCCCCAATGATTTTGGAGGTGGAGTTAAAAACATCATGGCGATGCTTACCCAATTATCTTGGGTTATGAATAATAACCATAATAATGGGGAAGTCCCTCCTTCACCAAAGAGGGAGCAACTAGCTATCGAATGTTTTATGCGGCAACGACCACAGACGTTTTGTGGATCTTCCGATCCACTAGTTGCGGAACAGTGGGTCAACTCCATGGAGAAGATCTTTTCTGTTCTTCACTGTTCCGAGACGGAGAAGGTGACTGTAGCCGTTTATCGTCTAGATGGAGAATCTGATCAATGGTGGGATTTGATTAAGAACACCAAGCCAAGGGAGGAAATCAAAGAGATGGAATGGGAAGACTTTAACATAATGTTTCTTAATAAGTACTTCCCACGAACTCTTTAATTGAAGATGGAGAGAGAATTCATAGAGCTCAAGAAAAAAGAATGAGAATCTGCCACAACCTATGAAGAAAATTTCACAAGGCTCGCAAGGTATGATTCGGGTTTTGTTATCAACAATGATAGCAAAATTGATAGATTCTTTAGTGGATTAAAACCACATCTTAGAAAGGCTCTTGCAATTCGAGACTTTGGGAGTTATGAAGAAGTTGTTCGCTGTGCTCTAAAAGTAGAGATGGAGTTTGGAGAATGGTCCCATGGCTATGGTGATAAAAAAGAAAGATGGAGTTTCAAGCTGGTGGATCTAGTGATAAATATGGGAAGAAAACACAACGACCCACATGCCAAAAATGTGGGAAGTTGCACCATGGGAACTGCCTCAAAGGTACGGCGAAATGCTTTAAGTGTGGGAAGGAAGGACACCAAGCTCACGAGTGTCAGAAAGACCTGAAAAGGAAGGATAATGTAGCCGATGAAAGGAGAGAACCACTCGTGGTTCAATGCTACAACTGTAGGGAGCTAGGGCACTATTCAAACCAGTGCACTAAACCTCGAGCTCTCGAGAGTACTCAGCGCCATCAACCACCAAAGCCAAAGGAACAAGGGAAGGCTTATGCCATCACTAATACGGAGGTGGAACATGATAATGAAGTCGTACAAGGTACACTTCCTTTTCACTCAAGAATGGAAAAAGTCTTATTTGATTCTGGTTCTACGCATTCCTTTATATCTTGCAAGTTTGCTAGAACTATAGAATCTAAGCCCGAAAACCTTCAAGTAGAGATATCTGTAAAAACACCAAGTGGTGTAATCATTGCAACCCAAGTGCTTGACTCTTCTCCTGTTGACGTATGTGGGAAGATTCTTCCAGAAAATCTCATAATACTTCCCTTGGTGGAATTCGACGCTATAATGGGAATGGATTGGCTCTCGTTATATAGGGCACATATCAACTATCGGGAAAAGGAAATATATTTTCATATTTCGAACCATCCCATGCTCCTCTACAAATGCAAGGAAGATCATGAATATCCTTTGAAAAATCCTTCAATGGTGTGGCTGTTGATTCCCTATGAAGAATCATACCTCGCCCAAATGGTTGAGTCAATGGAAAGTGCCAACCTTGAGGAAATTCCCATCGTAAGGGAATACGACGATGTATTTCCCGAAGAGTTACCCGGAATTCCCTCGAATCGTGAGGTAGAGTTCTCAATTGAACTCATACCCGGAGCTACTCCTATCTCGAAGTGCCCCTATAGGATGGCTCCTATCGAACTGGAGGAGTTAAAGAATTAGCTGCAAGAGCATCTGTACAAAGGGTTCATACGCCCTAGTGCATCACCTTGGGGTGCGCCAGTGCTCTTTATGAAGAAGAAGGATGGAACCATGTGGCTGTGTATCGATTATCGGGAACTCAACAAGATTACCATAAAGAACAAGTATCCTCTCCCAAGGATTGATGACTTGTTCAATCAGTTAAGAGGAGCTCAATACTTCTCAAAGGTGGATCTTCGTTCTGGATATCATCAAGTAAAGGTTGTAGCGTCCCGACCCCAGCTACCCGGAGTCGGTGCATTACTTTGTAACATTGGCATGATCACAAAAGATCAAGTCTCGAAAGACCGATTAGTTTAGTATCCTTGGAAACACTAGATACATTCATAAATGTTACATTACATCATAAAGTGAAAAACTACAACAACAAAGTCTCCATAGTCCACACTCATATCCTCTTCTGACTATCCCTGCAGGTCATTCATAAAATACTTCTTCACATCCTGGAAAATATTAAAACATTGAAAGGGGTGAGCTCAGATGCTCAGTAAGGATAACAATATTGTGGAAGCTTTCATAAATAAACATTAACATTTAAGACAATGTATAACTAAAATCAAAGCCTTTTTACACTTGAACATAAACATAATATGGAAAAAGTAAAATGAGATAATGCCATTTACTTATTCACATAGATATTCTACTGGTCGAATAATAACATGCAATTATCAATAACCACGTTCATAATGATGGAATGCATAATGCCAGACATTCTGAAACATTTTGTCAAGGCCTCGGCCAAGACGTCTAAAATGATTAAGGACTCGGCCAAAACCATAAATCAAATTGGGAAAGGGCCTTGGCCAATTCCACGTCTAGTTGTCTCATGAGACCAACCGATGCATCGAGGAGCTATAGCGGGCTCCAACCATCACTTATTATGTCCAATGCATTCCTCATATGAATAGGTTTAAACATATCATAAACCATAACATAATCGTATCACATAAAACATGGATAAAGGAAAAATAACATTTCCACATTTCAATCACAAGATATCAATACAACACATTGATATAATAAAAATTCTTTCAAAACCATTTTCAATACCAGAATAAAAGAAAGTTAAAACTTTGTATTTATTTTTCATTAAAAAAACGTGATGGCTTGTAGAGGAAGCCGAAACTCAAATAATGGTCATGGGGGCAGAGAAGTCATTGTCGCCGCATATGTACGGAAAGAAAACATTCCCTTTTTTTCGTTTAGTAAAACGCTTTGTATAAAAAAGATTCATTTTGAATAACGTAAAAGTCAAAGGGGTTTATACACCGTATAAAAGAAAGTTGTGTATAAAACCAAATATGCCTCAATGAAAGGGGATTGAGACGAAGTCCTTAAAAAGATCATTTTTAAAATAAAAAGATCTATTATGTGAATTCACTATAGGTACACATAAAGAAAGTAAAAATACAAAATAGGACATAATAATATCATGACATAATTTGAAAGTAGGAGATTAACCCAAAGAATGGAAGTTGGGTTAAGAAATTCCCTTACCTTGTGTCCGACTTGACTCAACCGTTCTTTAACCTCCTGAATAATAAAATAGAGTTAATTTCTATTTACTTAAGAACCTTTTTCATGTTCATTATTCCTTTTATATCCCTTATTACCATGTTATGAACATTATGTAATTATTTAAGTTTATAACGGTCGTTTTGTCGATATTTGGTACTTGGGTCAACAATAAACTTCTTATAATTTACAAGTTGTTCATGTGGTAAAATATCCATTATATCCAGAATTATATTCATTATTTAGATATCATATATATCATATATATCCAGTATATACATTCATTCATAATATTACGTAACATTTAGAGGTAAGAAATGAAATGCACCGTTCATGGAGACGGTAAGCCGTACGTACGCATGAACGCTACTTTCATTTATATTTCATATTTAATGGAATGAAATCATAATGATATAAATGTATAATATAATTACAGTATAATATATCATATAATACCATTTACTCCATCCTTTATACATCCCACATATGGTATTAACGATTCAAATCACTTTGAGGGGGCGGTAGTCCGCACTTCCTAAAATGAAATTATCGCGTTTTAACCATAATGGAAATCATAAATTATGCCATAAATGAGAAATACAGAAGCATAATTAAAAAATAAACATATTATATATCATATATAAAAATAGTGACATCTTAATGGCCACCTTTGAAGGTGTTATATGAGTGTTGAACAATCATCGTTTCGTGAGGCAGAAATTCGCCATCCACAAAAACCGTATGTTATTTAACCATTATATGTAGGTGTGTGTAAGTGTAGCTCGAATACTTCTTATAAAAACATCCTAGTATATTGAGTATACTGGTGTTGTTACAAAATAAATGAATAAAAATAGTTTAGGGGGTTGGAGAAGAAAAATAAAACAAAACAACATTAGAGAAGACATTACCTCAAAATCGGGTAACTCTTTTTGATTTGAGCCAAAGGATTCCTTGGGAAGAGTTCTGCCCAAAGTGAGGCTTCTAGGAGTAATAGGGGGAAGTTGGGAGAGTATTTGGGCAGAGTTTGGCCGATACAAAGGGCTTGAAAGTGTGAATGAGGTGGTAGAGGTGGGGGCCTTTTATAAGAGGAGAGGAGGGGCACTCTTGGAAAGTAAAGAAAAGTCACTTTATTATAAAATGAGTTTCGGATTTTAGAGGTCCCACACTTATATAATTAGAGGATAAGGTGATAAGGGTTCTAAATCCACCCATACAATAGGTTTTGGACATGTTTAGGTCTTAGATATTACATTATCTTTCCATTTTATTTAAATCGTTAAATAATGAGGTCATCACTGCATCATCATGATATCATAAATAATTTAATTTATTTAATGTCTAAAAATTATAAAAAAAATACTATGATGTGGGAAATCTTTTTAGATTTCTAATGAATATTTATAGTCAAAATTTTGACTTGTGTAGCCCCACTTAAAAACTGTTTTAGTAAAACAACTCATGTTTGTGTCAATTTAATTTTAACATTAAATAAATATATATTAATGTCAATTTCCAACCAATGTGGCTTCATGGGGTCCCCAAGTTGACCCATGGGTTGTCTTGGTCGTCCATGAATCATCCAATAGGATTAGGGCAAGTGTCAAGCTCATCTCATATTATTAAAACATTATTTTTACCTTAAACTACACTAATTACCTCTAATCGCGATTAAGAACTTAAAAGTTACTATTCACCAAAAATTATTTTAATCTCATTGAACCACATATTACATACTAATGATGACCATGTATTTAAGATTTTTGAAAATCAAAACACAGAAGTGGTAATATTTCATTTAAACGAAAAATCAGTTATTTAACTACCACTTAGTGGTTTCACTATTCATCAAAAATTGAAGTTTTTCAGAACAGTGCCAAAATTTCACCCTATGATAAAATTGATATTCCAAATTCAAAAATAATGTCTATTTTAAAAACTTCCAAACATATAATTTGCATTAATTAATTTCATAATTAATTCTCGCTGTCACAACAAATAGGGTGTTTTTAAGAAACAATTTATATCAAAAGATTGGCAATTGTTTATGTCCAATTTCAATGTTAAATTAATTATAATGACCACCATTAGATAAAATGGTAAAAATATATTCTAATTATACTTTAAAACCACTAAATAGTATAATTTATCACTATAAATTATTTTTATTAAAAAAGTTGTTTTTAAGTATTTTTCACTATTCATAAAAAATTAGAAGTTCTCAAAAAAATACCAAAAATTCAACATAGGCTAATTTCGATATTCCGAATCCAAAAATGAAGTCCATTTTAAAATATAAAATTTCTATAATTTTAAAAAGTAGTTATTACTATTCATAACGGCTACTTTGATTAGTCGCGGTGTTTTAGAACTCGAAGTTGGGTACAATGCAAGCTATTGCATTGAATGAGAAGCGTATCATGGAAGCTCGGGGTGTTACATTCTCCCCTCCTTCAATAAATTGCATCCTCGCAATTTGAAATTTTTCTTGGAAAATAAAAGGTTGGAAATAGAAAATACCTTTGTGAAAAACCCACATCGGAAATAAGGTTAATAAAATTTAGTCTTAATAAGAGGGAAATGGAAATAAGAAAGTCACCACCAAATTATGATCTCGATAAGGAGAACATTGGTGGAAATTAGAGACATATAATTAGAGGGAAAACGTAAATATTTGTAGGGAGTGATTGAGGTCATCAATCACAATCAACTGTCAAATTGAGGGCCTCAAAGCCTTCAATCTATGTTGATTTAAAATATCATCAGTTCAAAAAGACATAAGGTATTATGATAACACATTTTCTTGTTTTAATATCCCTTTACTAAAGTTTTAGGTATATATATATTTATGCTTGACAATTAGAGTTTCAACCTTCATCTCATATTTCACTCAAAAAGATAATAGAACTCAAAAATATTATACTTATCCTAATTGTATAAGGTTCCAAATGTTAACACATACCATTTAGATTAGTAAAATTATTTTGTAATAACCAGGGACTTCCTGTAGGCTAGTGGTAGGAAATAAAGGCCTGTCGCACTATGTTTGTGGGTTCGATTCCTGTAGCTTTGTCCGACGCGACGGGTTATGCCCCACCCTGCAGGTTGTCCTTTTCCTAAAAATATAGTATTATAATATTCCAAAAATAATCTTCATAAATTTTTTAACCTTAAACAATACTATCCAAAGATCAACTTAATCCACTCCAACCTTTAAAGTTATCCAAAATACCTCTGTCCAGACTTCCTCTAAAAGGTATCTTAATTCCAAAATCAATTTATCAGATTCCCCAAACAAAGTAAAGTTTCTCTTATTGTCACATACTAAAAATATAATTACCTTCATCATATTAAAACCTTACTGAAATCAACAAGTACTGCAGTACAATCCTTATATATATATCACATTATTCTAATAACCAGAATATAATCCATGAGTCCAAAAGCACCAATACATTAATTATTCCGCTTCAACTATAGTCAGAGCATATGATTGGCCTTGATCCCTTGGCCTTTTTTGAGGTAAGTTTCCCTGACGCTTAGGACATTCATTTGCATAATGCCGCATTTCCCTACAATTGTAGCATTCAACATTGATATCCTCTTTCTTTCCCTTACAATCACGAGCCTGGTGACCTTTTTCTCCACATTTGTAACAAACTCCCATTCCTTTTAGGCAAGTACCAGGGTGATTATTCCCACAATTATCACATAATGGAAAATCCTTCTTTCCCGTTTTCCATTTATCTGTCTATTTTTCCACCGTTCTCTTCTTCTCTTGCTTTACTTTGTTGTCATAAGACTTAGAGAATTCCTTTTCTGTCTTGATAGAACACGATACAATATCTTCGTATGACGAGAAGGTTTGTGAGACTAAATCTCGACGGAGAAATGGTTTTAACCCATCAAAGAAACGATCAATCTTACTTCTTGGGTTACGTATATAATCTGCAGCATGCCTCGCTAACCTTGTAAAGTTGGCCTCATACTTTGCGACATTCTCATCCTCCTTTTGTCTCAGACTCAAAAATTGTCTTTCCATATCTGCTCGATGGTCACGAGGATAGTATTTTTCTAGGAAAAGCTCTTTGAACTCCCTCCATTCCATATTCGATACGTCATCATCTTCTTTTGTGTTTTGAATCAGCGACCACCACTGATCAGCATCTCCAGTGAGGCGGTAAACTGCCATGACAACTTTCTCCTTTTCACTACTCCCCAAGGCATGGAATATTTTCTCTAAGGAATTTATCCATTTCTCAGCGACTAATGGATTTGTACCCCCATTAAATGTTGGTGGTTGTTTCCTCATGAAGCGGTCTAACATTGATCCTCCACGTTGAGGATCAGGGTGATCCATACGAGCAAGGTTATTATTCATAACCTGAGTGAGTTGTCCCAGTATGGTAATAAGTTGATCAGCACCAGTTGTATCTCAAGCTCCACAATAATTATCTTGAGCAGGAGGGCAATCCCTACACGGAGTGCGTGCATTGATACAGTTTCCATTCCTTCCACTAGGCGCCATTTCTAAACAATGGCATAAACTATATTAGTTTATGAATCAAAATACATAATTCTATACTTGTAAGATACTTAACATAAATTGAACTATTTATGGATATAATCCATAAAAATGTTTTCTTTGAGGAAGTATATACTCATAACCCTTCATAGTGGTTTATAAGGAAAATGAGAATTATCCAAAGCATATCCCCCGGGAGTGTCGTAACCAAGAGTGCAGCAAGGCCCGTTGTCATGCACCAGTTCCCGTTCGAGTCTAGCTCAAAGCGGTGTTTTTGGGTTTTACCCCTAGGTACATCTGTGCCAAATCCGCCTCTACCTGCTCGTATCTAGACATGGATGTATTGCTCGGAAAACTCACAAAATCTCTATAATACCAAAATTCTAGGAAGTTCTTCTATACTAATCCTCAAACTCTATCTTCAGGCTATGTGCTCTAATCAGAGTTTATATAAATCTAGCTTCCAAGGTTAGTACTAAACTGCCTCTGATACCAACTGTAGCGTCCCGACCCCAGCTACCTGGAGTCGGTGCATTACTTCGTAACATTGGCATGATCACAAAAGATCAAGTCTTGAATGACCGATTAGTTTAGTAGCCTTGGAAACACTAGATACATTCATAAATGTTACATTACATCATAAAGTGAAAAACTACAACAACAAAGTCTCCATAGTCTACACTCGTATCCTCTTCTGACTATCCCTACAGGTCATTCATAAAATACTTTTTCACATCCTTGAAAATATTAAAACATTGAAAGGGGTGAGCTCAGATGCTCAGTAAGGATAACAATATTGCGAAAGCTTTCATAAATAAACATTAACATTTAAGGCAATGTATAACTAAAATCAAAGCCTTTTTACACTTGAACATCAAAATAATATGGCAAAAGTAAAATGAGATAATGCCATTTACTTATTCACATAGATATTCTACTGGTCGAATAATAACATGCAATTATCAATAACCACGTTCATAATGATGGAATGCATAATGCCAGACATTCTGAAACATTTTGTCAAGTCCTCGACCAAGACTTCTAAAATGATTAAGGCCTCGGCCAAAACCATAAATCAAATTGGGAAAGGGACTTTGACAATTCCACGTCTAGTTGTCTAATGAGACCTACCGATGCATCGAGGAGCTATAGCGGGCTCCACCCGTCACTTATTATGTCCAATGCATTCCTCATATGAATAGGTTTAAACATATCATAAACCATAACATAATCGTATCACATAAAACATGGATAAAGGAAACATAACATTTCCACATTTCAATCACAAGATATCAATACAACACATTGATATAATAAAAATTCTTTCAAAACCATTTTCAATACCAGAATAAAAGAAAGTTAAAACTTTGTATTTATTTTTCATTAAAAAAAACGTGATGGCTCTTAGAGGAAGCCGAAACTCAAATAGTGGTCATGGGGGTGGAGAAGTCATTATCGCCGCATATGTACGGAAATAAAACATTCCCTTTTTGTCGTTTAGTAAAACGCTTTGTATAAAAAAGATTCCTTTTGAATAACGTAAAAGTCAAAGTGGTTTATACACCGTATAAAAGAAAGTTGTGTACAAAACCAAATGTGCCTCAATGAAAGGGGATTGAGACGAAGTCCTTAAAAAGATCATTTTTAAAATAAAATAGATCTATTATGTTTATTCACTATAGGTACACATAAAGAAAGTAAAAATACAAAAAAGTACATAATAATATCATGACATAATTTGAAAGTAGGAGATTAACCCAAAGAATGGAAGTTGGGTTAAGAAATTCCCTTACCTTGTGTCCGACTTGATTCAACCGTTCTTTAACCTCCTGAATAATAAAATAGAGTTAATTTCTATTTACTTAAGAACCTTTTTCATGTTCATTATTCCTTTTATATCCCTTATTACCATGTTATGAACATTATGTAATTATTTAAGTTTATAACGGTCGTTTTGTCGATATTTGGTACTTGGGTCAACAATAAACTGCTTATAATTTACAAGTTGTTCATGTGGTGAAATATCCACTATATAAAGAATTATATTCATTATTTAGATATCATATATATCATATATATCCATTATATACATTCATTCATAATATTACGTAACATTTAGAGGTAATAAATAAAATGCACCGTTCATGGAGACGGTAAGCCGTACGTACGCATGAACGCTACTTTCATTTCTATTTCGTATTTAATGGAATGAAATAATAATGATATAAATGTATAATATAATTACAGTATAATATATCACATAATACCAATTACTCCATCCTTTATACATCCCACATATGGTATTAACGATTCAAATCACTTTGAGGGGGCGGTAGTCCGCACTTCCTAAAATGAAATTATCGCATTTTACCCATAATGGAAATCATAAATTATGCCATAAATGAGAAATACAAAAGCATAATTAAAACATAATCATATTATATATCATATATAAAAATAGTGACATCTTAATGGCCACCTTTGAAGGTGTTATATGAGTGTTGAACAATCATCGTTTCGTGAGGCAGAAATTCGCCATCCACAGAAACCGTATGTTCTTTAACCATTATATGTAGGTGTGTGTAAGTGTAGCTAGAATAATTCTTATAACAACATCCTAGTATATTGAGGATGCTGGTGTTGTTACAAAAGAAATGAATAAAAAGAGTTTAGGGGGTTGGAGAAGAAAAATAAAACAAAACAACATTAGAGAAGACATTACCTCAAAATCGGGTAACTCTTTTTGATTTGAGCCCAAGGCTTCCTTGGGAAGAGTTCTGCCCAAAGTGAGGCTTCTAGGAGTAATAGGGGGAAGTTGGGAGAGTATTTGGGCAGAGTTTGGCCGAGCCAAAGGGCTTGAAAGTGTGAATGAGGTGGTAGAGGTGGGGGCCTTTTATAAGAGGGGAGGAGGGGCACTCTTGGAATGTAAACAAAAGTCACTTTATTATAAAATGAGTTTCGGATTTTAGAGGTCCCAAACTTATATAATTAGAGGCTAAGGTGATAAGGGTTAGAAATCCACCCATCCAATAGGTTTTGGACATGTGTAGGGCTTAGATATTACATTATCTTTCCATTTTATTTAAATCGTTAAATAATGAGGTCATCGCTGCATCATCATGATGTCATAAATAATTTAATTTATTTAATGTCTAAAAATTATAAAAAAAATACTATGATGTAGGAAATATTTTTAGCTTTCTAATGAATATTTATAGTCAAAATCTAGACTTCTGTAACCACACTTAAAAACTGTTTTAGTAAAACAACTCATGTTTGTGTCAATTTAATTTTAACATTAAATAAATATATATTAATGTCATTTTCCAACCAAAGTGGCTCCATGGGGTCCCCAAGTTGACCCATGGGTTGTCTTGGTCGGCCATGACTAATCCAATAGGAGTAGGGAAAGTGTCAATCTCATATCATATTATTAAAACATTATTTTTTCCTTAAACTACACTAATTACCTCTAATCGCGATTAAGAACTTAAAAGTTACTATTCACCAAAAAATATTTTAATCTCCTTGAACCACATATTACATACTAATTATAACCATGTATGTCGGATTTTTGAAAATCAAAACACAGAAGTGGTAATATTTCATTTAAACGAAAAATCAGTTATTTAACTACCACTTAGTGGTTTCACTATTCATCAAAAATTGAAGTTTTTCAGAACAGTGCCAAAATTTCACCCTAAGCTAAAATTGATATTCCAAATTCAAAAATGATGTCTATTTTACAAAATTACTAACATATAAGTTGAATTAATTAATTTCATAATTAATTCCCGCTGTCACAACAAATAGCGTGTTTTTAAGAAACAATTTATTTCAAAAGATTGGCAATTGATTATGTCCAATTTCAATGTTAAATTAATTCTAATGACCACCATTAGATAAAATGGTAAAAATATATTCTAATTATACTTTAAACCCAATAAATAGTATAATTTATCACTATAAATTATTTTTATTAAAAAAGTTGTTTTTATGTATTTTTCACTATTCATAAAAAATTAGAAGTTCTCAGAAAAATACCAAAAATTCAACATAGGATAATTTCGATATTCCGAATCCAAAAATGAAGTCCATTTTGAAATATAAAATTTCTATAATTTTAAAATGTAGTTATTACTATTCATAACGGCTACTTTGATTAGTCACGGTGTTTTAGAACTCGAAGTTGCGTACAATGCAAGCTATTGCATTGAATGAGAAGCGTATCATGGAAGCTCGGGGTGTTACAAAGGTGAAGAAGGGAGATATTCAGAAGACTGTCTTCCATACAAGGTAGGGGAACTATGAGTTTTTGGTGATGCCCTTCGGACTTACTAATGCCCCTACAATCTTCATGGATTTGATGAATAGAGTCTTTAGACATTACCTCAAAAAATTTGTGGTAGTGTTTGTTGATGATATTCTCATCTACTCCAAGAGCAAGGAGGAACATGAAGAACATCTAAGACTTGTGTTGGCGACATTGAGAAAGGGGAATTTGTACGCCAAGTTCAGCAAGTGTGACTTTTGGATGAATCAATTCACGTTCTTGGGACATGTGATCACAAGCGAGGGAATTTCTATGGACCCTTCAAAGACAAAGGCGATTGAGGAATGGCCCAGGCCCTATAGTGTCACAGAAATCCGTAGTTTTCTTGGATTATCTGGGTACAATCGACATTTTGTGAGAAACTTCTCACGATTGTCAAGCCCACTAACTAAGTTAACAAGGAAAGGGGTAAAGTATGTTTGGACGGAAGAATGTGAGGGAAACTTTAAGGAGCTAAGGAGAAGTCTGATCACTGCACCTGTACTCACACTACTGAAAAGTGGAGAAAGTTTTGTGATATACAGCGATGCTTCAAAGAAAGGCTTGGGTTGTGTACTCATGAAAAATGATAATGTGATAGCCTACGCCTCATGACAGTTGAAGATCCATGAGCAGAACTACTCGACGCATGATCTAGAGTTGGTAGCCATGATTTTTGCCTTGAAAATATGGCGGCACTACCTTTATGGCAAGAAGTGTGACATATACACCGACCACAAGAGCCTAAAGTATATATTTACACAAAAGGAACTCAACATGCGTCAAAGGAGATGGTTAGAGATAATCAAGGATTATGATTGCTCTATTCACCATCATCCTGGAAAGGCGAACAAGGTAGCTGATGCTCTAAGCAGGAAAGAACCTACTACTCTATCCATGTTGAGGATTGAGAAAACCCTATCTTCTTGGATATGCAAAGGATGGATTTGGGAATCTTAAGGGCAGGGGATACATCCTACCTTGCCCAAATGATTGCACAACCATCCATCCAACAGAAGATTAAGGAAGCACAAAGGGATGATGTGGAGATACAAAAGAGGGTGAATACAGTAAAGGAACGGAAGCTGCAAGAGTTCCATATCGATGATGATGGTGTGATTCGGTTTGGAATGCGGATTTGTTTTCCTTCATCACCCGGGATAAAGAAGGAGCTATTAGATAATGCACATAGCTCAACATTCTCTATTCATCCTGGAAGTACCAAGATGTATCGTGATCTCCGAGAACACATCTGGTGGGATAACATGAAGAAGGAGATTGTGGAATATATATCAAGGTGCCTAGTATGTCAGCAAGTTAAAGCTGAGCGGCAAAAGTCCAAAGGTATGATGCAACCATTGCCTATACCCATGTGGAAATGGGAAAATGTTACTATGGACTTTGTCACGGGTCTCACGAAAATGTCAAGAGGAAATAATGTGATATGGGTTGTGATTGATCGACTCCCCAAGACTGCCCATTTTATCGCTATTCGGGAAGACCTCCCACTTGAACAGCTTGCCAGGATATATGTGAAGTAGTGAGATTGCACGGTGTTCCACTCTCGATTGTCTCTGACCGTGATCCAAGGTTCACATCTAAATTCTGGAGGAGCCTTAAACATGCTTTGAGTACTGAATTAAATTTCAGCACGGCCTATCACCCCCAAACTGATGGCCAGTCTGAAAGGACTATTCAGACGCTTGAAGATATGCTAAGAGCCTTATCTCTTGAATTCAAAGGTGGATGGGATCAGCACCTTCCATTGGTTGAGTTCTCGTACAACAATAGCTTCCACTCGAGTATTCAGATGGATCCATATGAAGCTATTTATGGGAAGCGATGTAGAACTCCAACCTGTTGGGATGAAGTTGGAGAATGAAAGCTACTTGGTCCCGATCTTGTTCAAGAGATGACAGAGAAGGTTCAAGTCATCCAGAAACACATCAAAGCTGATCAAAGTCGGCAAAAGAGCTATGCTGACAACCGTCGAAGGGACTTGGAGTTTGACATTGGAGGTAAAGTCTTCCTTCGAATATCTCCATGGAAGAGAGTCATGAGATTTGGGAAGAAAGGGAAGCTAATCCCAAGGTACATTGGCCCATTTGAGATCCTTGATCGTATTGGAGCTGTGGCCTATCATCTGGCACTTCCACCGAATATGGCTCAAGTTCATGATGTGTTTCATGTATCACTACTGAGGAAGTACATACCAGACCCCTCACATGTACTAAACTCAGAGGTGGTATAGCTGGATGATGATCTCTCCTATGAGGAGCAGCCGGTAAAAATTATGGACTGATGTGATAAGGTTCTACGCAACAAGACAACCCGCCTTGTTAAGGTGTTGTGGAGTAACCATAAGTTTGAGGAAGCAACTTGGGAACCAGAAGAGGCAATGAAGGAGAAGTACCCACACCTGTTTGTGTAAAGTAAAATTTCGGGGGAGAAATTTCTTAAGGGGGGAAGAATGTAACGACCCAAAGTATTTCAATAAAAAAATTCCCTTCTTATATATATGTCATAAAAACACAAAATAATGAACTACTAAGTGATAAGTGACCGTTACACATAATTTTTTCACCCCTATGTTTGGAATTTTAAAAATCTGACATACACGGTTGTGTTCAAGACAGTTTTTGGAGTCTAATGAAACAAAAATAATTTTTGGTGAATAGTAACCTACCATTATAAATAGTAACCTACCCTTATGAATAGTAATATAACCCCTATGAATAGTAAATAAGAGTAACATTACATATGAATAATAAAATAAAATTTAGACATCTTAGAAATTGACAATTTGACCTTAGTAAACGTTTTTGGTATTTTATAAGTCATAAATAAATAATTATAATTAATTAATTATTTTAAAAGAATATTTATTTTCTTTTAATGTATTAATAAATTATTTAATCAATGTATAATAGTTTTTAGATAATTTTATAAGACCCTACGTAATTTTTGAAAGAACTATAAATTCAGTTTTAATTTTAAAAACTGTTTTTTAAGTAAATTATGATTTTAATTAAATATTAAATTAATAATATTTATAAAATTATTTTTTAAAAATGGAATTCATTTTTGTATTATACACGTCAAAAAATGGTTGGGGTAAAGTTTTGGGATTTTTCTTAGATACTTGAATTTTTGGTGAATAGTAGAATACATTATTTTACCATATAAATACATTTTAATTAAAACCCACTATTCCTGACATCACAAGTGATGTAAACACCCAAATCCCAAACTCACATGTCTTATTTACTATTCTTAGTCATCCAAGACTCACTATTCCTTGTCTTAGGTGAGATTAATAAACTAGTCAATTTTATATTAGGGAAACCCCTCTCCCCTCCACTATAAAAGCCACCCTTCACTCCCTCTTTTCCTCACACCTCTCAAGTTCCAAGACTTCTCTAAACTCTACCCAAACACCTTCCCTAGCTCATCCCCCACGTCCAAAAGCTGCTGGTCTCATCAAAAGACCAAGACTAGCTTTCTTAAAGAGGATCTCAAGAGGAGGATTCTAAAGGTAATTTCTCTCTCTCTTCTCCTTTAATTTCCTTTCAAGTTCAAGTTCCTTTCTTGATCTCTCCCTACCTATCTTCAGAAAAATTGTTCTGTAAATCCAGTATTATATATATACGGTAATATTATGATTCTAATGTTATATTATATCACCCCACTCCCTTTCCTTCTTCCTTTTATTTTTTTAAAGAGAACGCTGTTCATGTGGTGATAACTTATCACCTTCAAAAACAACATGTTCTCATCTTCCATTGATACCTTAAAATCTGGTCATGAAACCATTTTTATGGTTGAAAAAAAAATATTTTATATGTATTATGTTCTATTTTATGTTCTGGAAATAACCTATGGCCATATTACTAAGTTAAATGTTAAAACGAGTTCGTTGTGATCCAAAAACCGGACAAATTAACCCAAATAATCTTCATTTAATTATTATATAATGATTCGTCCACATGGATCTAATATAAATAATTTTAAAATAATTAAATCTTCTGTAATATCATTAATAACATGTAATATCATTTCTAGATGTTTACCCATGATCTACCCATACATCAATTTAATAATACATGTGGACCGCTCAAGAAAACCATGAAAACGAACATCCCCGATCAATGTTTTTAAACTCTATAAGTCATCCAAAAGAACATAATGTAACATAATGAAACCAGAATGAACCCTATTAATGTAAAAAAGGTTCTGTAATTTCTAATTAATGAATATAATGTCATTATACAGGACATTAAAGAGAAGGAGGCATTCGAGTACAAGGTAAGGGGAAATCTCGAATCCAATTTTCTTCCTTCGGGTTCTCCCTCTTTCACTCCATTTTTGATATGGTTACTCCTCAAAGTTAATTTATTCATCATTTCCTTTACTTTTGTGTAATATAAATGTTTGTCACTGGTTTTTATATCCATCAAAATGTTTTCCAAAAGAACTCTCTTTTCAAGATCTCACCTTTTACCTCTTATTCAAGGTTGATGGTTCTTGTATCAAGTATGTTGTTCCCTATTTCTTTTGGGAACCCAAAGATTATGAATGTGTTATTATGAGATGAAACCCATTCCTTTACATGGTTTATTTATGTACATTATTGATATGTGTTCTATGTGGCAATCATGATAATGATAATGTTATGATGTGACGGGTGCACCCAGAATTATATAGCCCAATTTGAATGTTTAAATGTGACGGGTGCGCCTGGAATTATATAGCGCTCCAATGCATTGGGTAAAGTGATGAATCTCATGAGTAAATGTGAAATGATGTTTTAACATGATGCTAGCTTTGTTCACAAGTATGTGTGGTAGTTAACCACTAAGACATGATGTTTCATTTTTATGCATTGCCACATTTCAAGTTTATTGTTTATGCTCCTCTCATGTTCATGATCTTTTGCCTATGTAATGATTATGCTCACCCCATGATGTATTGTTCTTATCTATCCTCTTACTGGGCTTTTAGCTCACCCTTTTTTATGTATATCCTCAGGTGGCTACATGTACTAAGGAGAGGACAAGTGCCACTAAGAATCTAGTGAAGAAGAAATTAAATAAATGTTTATGCTTGATGTTGTACTTGTTATGTATTGTCCTAGTTTTCCCAAGACACTAAACCTATGGATCCTCCATGTGTAATACTATTATGTTGTTTATCTTTGAAATGATGTAATAGTACAGTAAGAAAAGGCTAGGTCGTTATATCATGGAACAGGCTAGGCCAATATAATCCAGAATCCAAAACCTTCCTAGCTGTCCGTTGGGGTCCAAAGTGTCCACCACAAGCAAGTGTATGACAGAAATGAAAAACAGACTCAAACTCATGATCAGGAACACACCTTCTAATGACTTGGTCACTAGACATGTGCTATAGGTAAGGATCATCCCACACATAAAACCTAGACTTAGTTTTTAATTTTTGGACTTGATGTTTCTTTAAATTTGCAGGGATTTCAGAGGCAACAAGGTAGTTCACTAAATCAGCATACCAAGGATGCGTACCTGAGATGGAATAAATATTCTCATCAGGGAAAGTGTCCCGAAGTGGTACCTGGTCCAAGGTGTCATCCTCTAGTGTGTGAGTAAGCCTACTCATGTGGTCTGCCGCCAAATTCTCTGAACACTTCTTTTCCTTTATCTCAATATCAAATTCCTGAAGAAGGAGGATCCATCGAATCATCATGGGCTTTGCATCTGGCTTCTTTAAAAGGTACATCAAAGCTGCATGGTCCGAAAAAACAACTACTTTAGAGCCCAATAAATATGAAGAGAATTTATCTAAAGAAAATATGACAGCAAGAAACTCCTTTTCTGTGGTAGTGTATTTTGATTGGGCTGAATCCAATGTCCTTGATGCATAGGCAATCACATGTGAACGTCCTTCCACCCTCTGAGATAAGACAACTCCAACCGCGAAGTTGGAGGCGTCACACATATGCTAAAATGGAAGGTCCCACCGCGGGGGATGTATGATAGGTGGAGTGGTCAGACGCTGTTTTAGCTCATCAAATGAATTCCTGCATGAAACATCAAACACAAAATTAGAATGCTTTTTAAGTAATCTTGACATAGGAAGAGCAATCTTACTAAAATCCTTGATGAAGCACCGATAAAACCTTGCATGCCCTAGAAAAGATCTAACATCACGCACACATGTAGGATATGGAAGGGATGAAATAGTGTCTATCTTAGATCTATCAACCTCTATCCAATGTTTTGACACTACATTCCCTAAGACAATGCCTTGCTTTACCATGAAATGATACTTTTCAAATTTCATGACCAGATTCTTCTCAATACAACGATTCAATACCTTTCCCAAACTCTTTATACATTCATCAAATGAGGATCCATACAATGTAAAATCATCCATAAATACCTCCATGCAGGTCTCAATAAAATCAAAAAAAATACTCACCATGCATCTCTAGAAGGTACCTGGGGCATTGCAAAGTCCAAATGGCATTCTCCGGTAGGCAAATGTGCCAAAGGGACAGGTGAATGTAGTCTTCTCCTGATCCTATGGAGTTATAGGAACCTGAAAATATCCAGAAAATCTATCCAAGAAACAATAGTGTGTCTTCCCAGCTAGTCTCTCAAGCATCTGATTAATAAATGGGAGGGGGAAATGGTCTTTGCGAGTGGAATGATTTAGTTTCCTATAATCAATACACACACGCCAACTATTTTTCACCCTCATTGGAACTAACTCATCTTTATCATTTTTAACAACAGTAACACCACTCCTCTTAGGCACAACCTGAATTGGACTTACCCACTGAGAATCTGAAATGGGATAGATTATACCTGCCTCAAGCAATTTTTCAACCTCTTTTTTAACGACCTCCAAAAGGGTTGGATTGAGTCTCTTTTGTGGTTGCCTCACCGGTTTAGCCCCATCCTCCAAGAGAATCCTATGAATGAAAATGGAGGGGCTAATACCAGATATGTCTGCCAATGTCCAACCAATTTCCATAATGTTATCCTTCAAAAGATTCAAAAGTTTTTCTTCATGTTCAAAAGAGAGATTGTTAGCAATGATAACAGGTAATCTATCACCACTCAGCAAGTATGCATATTTAAGATTTGGGGGCAATGGCTTGAGTTCCAATGTAGGGGGGTGATTGATGGATGGAGAAATTGATGCAACAGACATATCTACACAATGAACATCAGTATCAGAATAAAAATCATCATAATCAGAGAATAAAGCACCAAATCCATCAGCATACTCAATAGCCATGTCATAATCAGAGTTCACATGATCAAAATAAGAATATGATTCCATTTCAAAATAAAATCTTAGTGAGTCTTGTTCCTTAAAAACGGGTGTAGAAGTACTCTTAGACATCAAACTAGAACCAATACTCATAATTTCACTAAGTATAGGACAATCAAAATCCATGGAGTTTTTACTTGGTGGTTCAAAATGGGAGATAAAAAAGGCAGAATGGTCCTCTAAGGGGTAATTCATAGAATCCATAACATTTAATATCACAACTTCATCTCCAAATTCCATGGAAAGTGTACCCTCATTGACATTTATGATAGTTTTTGCAGTTCTAAGGAAGGGCCTACATAGAATAATGGGGGCATGAGAACTTACCTAATCATCCTCCATGTTAAGCACATAGAAGTCTGCTGGAAAGATCATGTCTCTTACCCGGAAAAGTACATCCTCAAGGACTCCCGCTGGGTATGTCATAGCTCTATTCGCCAATTGCACCACTACTCTTATTGGATTCAACTCACCAACCTACAAGGAAGAGAATACAGAGTGAGGCATCACATTTATTGAAGCTCCTAAATCACAAATAGCATCATAGAAGTGAAACTCTCTTATGGTACATGGGATGGTGAATGTCCCGGGATCCTTCCACTTTGTTGGCATTGCTAGAGTTGGTGTAATGAGTGCCGAGACATTCCTTCCAAGGTTGATGCTCTCATTTCCCTTGAGCCCTCTTTGATTGGTTCAGAGTTCTTTTAAGAATTTGGTATACCTTGGGATTTTCTTAATGGCATAAAGTAGAGGAATGTTGATCTCCACACGATTGAATGTGTCCAAAACCTCCCTTTTCATTGCTTCTTCAGCCATCTTCTTGGTTTGAAAAACCCTGTTTGGAAAAGGAAGGGGTTTAGGAGGAATGTCAACAATATTTTTCTTTCCTTTATCTTTCTCCTTGGATTGCTAATCAGTTGGTATGGAATGCGACTTCTCTGGAGTTGAGGTGAATCCTGGTGGAATGGTAGGTACAAATGTATCATTCATTTGCTTCCTACTTCTCAATGTGATGGCACTAACATTCCCCATTGGATTTGGAGTGGGTTGGGAAGGTAGATTTCCAAAATTATTACTTACAAGTTCATGGAGGGTGGTGGCAATCTGACTCATTTGAGTCTTTAACTCCCTCAGCTCCAAACCATGACTCTTTAGCTCATTCTTTTGATTAAGAACAATTTGTTTCAAAAGATCATCAGTTTTATAGTCTACCTTGTGTTGGAGGTTCCCTTGTTGCTGAATCGTTGATGTTTGAGCTTTGAATCTCCTTTGGGGTTGTTGGAAACCCTGTTAGTAAGGTGGAGGTTGCTGGAAGTTTGGTTGAAAAGGGGGACTTTGTTGTTGTCCAGAGCCATACCTCATGTCCGAATGATCTTTCCACCCTAGGTTGTATGCTGGATCAAACTTATTTTGGGGATATGGTTGTTGTTGTTGCTGCTGATATGGTCTCCCAGGGAACACTGCTACACAATCTTCTGTTTCTTGGAGTTGTGGGCAACAGTCAGTTGGGTGGCTTGTCTCAGTGAAAATACCACAAGGCCTTGAAGGAGGGGGTAGAGATGTCTTTTGTGCCAAAGCAATTTGTCTCACCATAGTGGTCAATTGTTCCAACTTAGTATCAATCAAATGACTTTCAAGATAAGAAGTACTTAACTGATGTACTCCCCTAACATGTGGTGTACCTCTATCACCAAATTGTTGGGAGTTTTGGCCCATATTTTCGATCAACGCACGTCCAGCTACTGGTGTCTTGTCCACCAATGCTCCTCCAGCTGCAGCATCTACCATGCTTCTGTCCATAGGTGTGAGTCCTTCATTGAAGTATTGGATGAGTAATTTCTCACTAATTTGGTGACGTGGGCAGCTTGCACACAACTTCTTGAATCACTCCCAGTACTCATACATTGACTCCCCTTGGGATTGCTTGATCCCCGATATCACCTTTCGAATGGATGTTGTCCTTGATCCTGGAAAATTTCTTTTCTAGAAAATATGTTTTAAATCATTCCAACATGTTACATCTTCAGGTTGCAAATAATACATCCAATCTTTTGCAGCTCCATCAAATGAGAATGGGAATTCTCTTAATTTAATTTGATCTTCAGAAAAATTTCTTGGTTTTAAAGTTGAGCAAACCACATTAAATTCCTTAAGGTGTTTGTTGGGATCCTCACCAGATAAGCCATGAAACTTTGGAAGAAGGTGAATTAATTCAGATATCAATTCAAAGTCCGATTCGAGATTCGGGTATGCAATACAATTTGGTTGATAGTTAATATCAGGTGCAGCCAATTCTCGAATGGTTCTATTAATTTAATTTCTATTATTTCCAGCCATTGGTTCCTATTTTATGTTTGAATTTGAATTGCTTCTAATTTCAACTTTTTCAGAAGAGAGGAATTCACCAACCGGTTGAATACTGAAACTTCCCGTAGACTGAGAGTGTCTGATTCGTGCCCTAAGGCTGCGTTCAATCTCAGGGTCAAGATCTAAGAGATATTTGGGATTAGTTCATGTCATAAATAAAATAAAAATGAAATGAAAGAAAGTGGACCATAGTAAAATAAAAATGAGATGTTTGATTAGATGGTCCAAAAATAAGTAGAAGAAAATAAAAGAAGAAGAAGAAAAATTAGATTGGGTAAAGAAGGAAGAAAGAAGAAAGGAAGAGAATAAAATGTAAAATAAAATAAATACCTCTAATTGGTTGAAATAATTACTTGACTCCCCGGAAATGGCTCCAATTTGAAATAGCACTGTCATGGGTTCCCTCAAATGATTAGTGTGATTTTGGGGTACTTAGGTGCAACAGAGTGGCTGACCAAGGTCGTCTCTCAAATGATGAAGTGAATTAAAACAACTTCTTAGAGGTATTCTAAAAATAAAATAAAAGAGAATAAAAACACTAATTGAATGGATGGGGTTTTTTTATAGTTTATATATCTATAAGAAGTTTTCTGGAAGAAGATTTCTTTTTTTTTTTGTTTTTAATTTTGAAATGATGTTTGATTAAAAAGACACAACAAGAAGATGTTTTTTTAGAAAATATTTTAAAAGGAACAATCGATCTAACTCTACCTCTTCACTCTATTATTAATAATTATCATTTAAATTAACATTCACTTAATTATGATCCCTTCATTTGTTAAATCTCTAACCCTACGAGAATTAACTTTACCACGAAGATGAAGTGAATTTAACCCTAGGCTAACTTCGGAACATGCTATCGCAACACCCTTCTTTGATTGATGTTCTAAGATTAGATTATTGTCAGTGATAAATTAAGGCACATAACCACTCTATAAATGAGGATTAATTGAGTTTAGGGATTGTATTTGAACTCTAAAATTGATCCTGTGTGGTATTGTATTACCGATTAAGATTACGCTCTCACAATTCACAAAAATCCCGACCTCACGCATTTTGTGTTTATTGTTCAATTTCTTTCTTAGTTTCATTTAAATTGAAAACTCAATTAATAGATCATATTTAGTGAATTACAGTAGATCATTAATTCAAAATAATTAAATGAAGAGGTTAGAAGATAGATCAATTACTAAAAGACTACTCTTCTATGGGTGGTGTAATCATCGTAGAAGCGTTTTGCATGTGCAAAAGTTTATAATGGGAATAACCCAATAACGCTTCTAATAAAGAATTAAAAACCAATTAGTAAGATTAATAGAAGAATAAATTTAAACAAAACAGAAGAAAATAGAAGAAATAAAACAAGAACAAAGAAGTTTATTACACAAATGAAAACATTACAAAATGAAGAAGAGAAGGAGGCTTCGATGAGGGGATCCTTGCTTCAAGAGCTACCCCTCTTACAATGGTTGGATAATTTTGGTGAAACAAATTATCCTCTACCTAAAATCTCCTAATTCATGTCCCAACCCCTCCAAATGAGAAAAACACCAATTTATAGAGTGGAGGGGAGGCTAGGTTTAAAGAGGTTTCAAGTGTGAATGGGAAATCTCGGACAAATATTTTAAAATAACTTACACCGCCCATTTGACCTCGAAAAAGCGTGAACCAGCTCTCCTTCGAGAAGGATGATTTGTGGTAAAATGAATTCCCGAGATCCTCTCAAAATATGGGCTTAATACAAGACCGGATGTAGATGATATGACCCACATACAGAACCCATGTCCATTCTGCCGAGTCCAGCCCACCATTGGATTAATTTCCCATTTACTTCATCCAAATGCCCTTTATAGCTCTAGTGTCATGAATGAAAGTTGTAGAAAATCAAGGTAGGAACACTGTTACAAAATTTAAAATTACAATAATAAATATAAAAATATTTATCTTCGAAATACTACAGTGCACTATAAAGGGTAAAATTGGAATTTTCACCAAATTTTCAAATGAATGATCAAATCCCAAATATTTTATAAATAAACATATTTAGCACAATGTGTGGAAATTATATCATTTATTATCAATAAAATATTCATCAAAATAGTGTTTTATCAGTCAGGGAGGGTCATAGGCTCGTGGAGCAGGCCAAAACATTGTAGTGGAGCAGAGCCAGTAGGAGCAGGATCTCGGACCTTCTACAGTTCGAGGTATGATCCTCTTTGCCACAGTTTTATCTTCATCTCTTTTCGATATAGGTTCTTCCCATAGCTTTATATTTATTGCTGTTTTGGAGAGCCTTATGCTCTGAATCTTTTCTTTAGCTGATATTTTGACAGTAGACACTCTGTAGGGGACTATAATGGCTAGTGTATGTTAGTGCAAGGAGTTAGCTCTAGTGGTTGGTGGGTGTCACTTTTTATGGGATCTCTATGTCCTAGAGATGACAAGATATGATTTCATTCTCGAAATGGATAAGCTAGTTTCCTTTTAGTTAGTCGTCGACTATTATTGCCGTGGGGTGAGTTTCATATCACCAGAGGGTGGATATTTTCTTCATAAGGGTGAGTGGGATGTCCAGGAGATCAGAGCAAGTCCAGAGCATCATGGGTTAAGAGGAGTTATAACCCATATTGATAGTTTATATTTGGATGATCAGTGGACTTCACAGTTAGACTTTCCTCCAGTGGTGGATTGTTTCAGGGCTATCTTTATAGAGGAATTTTTAGGTATTCATCTGAAGAGAGAGTTGTACTTTTCTATTGAGCTCGGGGAAAGAGTGGCACCAGTTTCCATTCCTCCTTATAGAATGGCTACACTATAGTTACAGGATCTCAAGAAGTAGTTTGAGGAGTTTCAGGCAAAGGGTTTCATTCGAACCGGTACTTCTCCTTGGGGTTCACCTATCCTATTTGTGAAGAAGGCAGATGGCACCCCCAGGCTTCGTGTGGATTATCGGAAGTTGAACCAGTTAACAGTCAAGAACTGATATCCTTTACCAAGGATTGATAATATATTTTATCAGCTTTGAGAATCCCAAGTGTTCTCGAAGATTGAATTGAGGTCCGGTTATCATTAGTTTCATGTTAGACCATATGAAATACCCCTCACAGCCTTCTGGAGCAGGTATGGTGTATAAGATTATTATGTTATGCTGTTTAGTCTTACGAATGTGCCTATAGTGTTCATGGAACTGATGAACCGATTTTTCCATTTGTATTTAGATTCTGTCATGGTTGTCTTCATGGAAGATATATTAGTGTACTCTCACACTCGAAACGACCCTGCTACCCATCTTAAGATCGTTCTGAGTACACTGAGAGAGAATAAGTTAAATTGTAAGCTCTCAAAATGCCACTTTTGGATAGATTAGATTCACTTCTTGGGTCATGTTATCTCATAAACAGGAGTTCCAGTAGACCCAGAGATAGTGATACCAGTAGTTTCCTAGGAGCAACCGAATAATGTCTTAGAGGTGTAGAGTTTTCTAGGGATGGATGGATAATAAATACATTTCATTCAGGACTTTACACACTTAGTAGCACCAATGATGGGTCTGACTAAGAAGGGTGTGATGTTCTTATGGTCATATTATTATGAGTCAGCCTTTCAGGTGCTGAAAGGGAGGTTGAATTTAGCACCCATACTAGTATTTCCAGAGCTGAGAAAGAGCTATATTGTTTATTGTGATGCTTCGGGTATTGGTCTAGGAGATGTTCTTATGAAGTGAGATGGATTCGTTGTGTACGGGTCTTGGCATTTGAGGCCACATGAGAGAAACTAACTGACACAAGATCTCGAGTTAGCATCAGTTTTTCATGCCTTATGTTTTTGGAGACGTTATCTTCTAGGAGAGCATTTTGTGGTTTTCACTGACCACAAAAGTCTCTAGTACATCTTCACTCAGTGTGATCTAAATTTGAGACAGTGAAGGTGGGTTGAGTACCTTCAGTCTTTTGACTTTGAGCTTTCCTACACGCTTGGGAAAGGAAATGTGGTTGCTGATGCATTGAGCAGGAGGACTCAGATAAAGGCAGTTCAAGAGGCCAGTAGTGAGTGGCATCTTATGGCTCTATTCTCACAGATGCATTTGGCGGTTCACGATAGACATGGGAAGAAATAACTTTCTTTTGTAGCTTTTACCTCAACACTTCCTGATCTAGTATTAATGAGGCTCCTATTAGATTATGAAGGTCTAGTCTTGTTGGAAAGTGTGTTAGGAGAGGACCCAATTCCTAGATGGACCATAGGCGAGGATGAGATCTTGTGTTTCCAGGGGCGCGTATGGGTGACAACAAACATACGTGAGGAGCTGATGCAGAACTATCATTCCTTAGTTTGGGCAGTTCATCCTAGTGTCACCAATATGTATCATGATCTACACCATCACTATTGGTGGCCATGTATGAAGAGAGATGTTACAGGTATCGTCATGAGGTGTTCTACCAATTAGTAGGTGATGGCAGAGCATCATCGACCATCATGGATTTTGCAGTAGTTACCCATTCCTAAGAGAACGTGGAATGATGTCGTGATGGATTTTGTAACAGGGTTGCCGAGGTCACCTTGAGGGAATGATGCAGTATGGGTTGTCCCTGAAAGACTTACGAAGGTCACTAAATTCTTACTGATCAAGGAGAGCTTCAATTTTGATGAGCAGGGATGGTTGTACATCCGTTTGATTATACGTCTTCATGGAGTTGCACACTCCATCGTTTTAGACAGGGATGCACGTTTTACTTCTCGGGTCTAGCAGGGGCTACAGAAATCTTTGGGTACATAGGTTACTTTGAGTACAACTTACCACCCCCAGAATTATGGCAAATCCCAGCATAAGATACAGGTTCTTGAGGACATGCTACGAGTATGCATCCTAGATTTTGGTGGTTCTTGGGAGAAACATATACCTCTTGTGTAGTTTTCCTAGACCAATTGTTCTCAAGCAACTATTCAGATGTCATATTATAGGGCTTTGTATGGTAGGCCATGCAAATCACCCTTATGTTGGCTAAAGGCAAGAGAGGTATCTTTGCTGGGACCTCGTCATGTTTAGGAGATGACAAAGCAGATAGAGTTGATTCAGAAGAGGATGGATACTGCGTAGTCTCGACAGTAGTGTTATGCTGATCTGTAGATATGACCTCTGGAGTTCAAGGTTGGGGATCAGGTTTTCCTCCGTGTCACACCGAGGTTGGGACACAGAAGGATTAGTATACAAGGTAAGATTTCACCGAGGTACGTCAGGATGTTTGAGGTGTTAGAGAGAGTTGTGTTGGTTACCTACTGGTAGCAGTTACCTCAGAGGTACTGAGCTATGCACAACGTCTTCCATATTTCTCAGCTTCGACGTTACTTTTCAGACCCGTATCATGTTTTCCAACCCAAGGAGGTTGAGTTGGAAGTGGAAACATATTTCAAAGAGCATCCTATCTAGATTTCCAATCACAGTACAAAGGTTCTTTGTGGCCGGTATGTTCCTCTAGCACTAGTGCTATGGCAGTACAGGTGAGTACAGGATGCGACTTGGGAGAGGGAGGCCGATGTACAAGTGCAGTGGACAGAGTTGTTTGGGGTTTCTTCTTTTACGCCACCTTGATAGTGAAATTTAGGGACAAATTTATTTAAGGGGGAAAGTTTTTAAAAACCGGGATCTTCTTTTCAGGAATATTTTCCTTTTTAGTAATTTTTGAGGAAAATAGGTTTTTCTGTAAAATTTTGAAGTACACACCATGTACTTTATGAGTACACGTCGTGTACTCTGTCACCACAGGTAGTCATGTTCTAGTCAGGTAGCGGCCATGCACACGGCCTTGTGGGGGTGACCTTGAGGCCGCGTAAAGCGGAGTATAGAAATAGAGAGTACATGTTGTGTACTTCAAAAGTACATGTTGTGTGCTTTTTTTCATTAAATGCACTAGGGTCACAGCTAATCACCAGAAATCTCTCCTTCTAGGTCTCGTTCAATAGAGAGCTATGTACGACCACAGATCTTCGACGAACCCTCGAGTGAGCATCCGTCCTATGAATCAAACACCGTCGGTTGCATTGGAATCACATCAGTGAGTTCTATCTTCTCCTAGAGCATCATCTTCTATTTTCTCTTCTCTAATGAGTTATCATGGGTTAAAACTTTTATACATTTTCAAAGATCTATGACATTATATGGAAATTCAATCCTCGAGGTCCAAGTATATTGATCTCCCAATGCCAAGGTAGGTGGTTTGTTCCTTTTTATTGAAAGTATTTGAGTTTTATGTGCAAATTTACCCAATACCCAAGATCGGGGTATTGCGTGTTTACCGTTTTATCACTATTGTTTTTTTTTTCTTGTATGCTTGAGTAGATGATATTTGACTCTGAATAGTGTGAATATATGTGATTTGGATGTGTTCCCCGTGCATGTTTTTCCCGTTTTTACCCATTGGGTCTAGTTTACCTGTTAGGCGGCAGTTTACTTTCCCATGCCTAGTATTGTATGATGGTGTGACCGTTGTTTTGTTATGCTGTAGAATTCTATCCAAATAGTTCTTGAGTGTTACCTTGGCTGATACGCGTTGCGAGACTTGCTTGACTTACATAGGGCTGTGTGAACCTGATGTATAGACCATAGAAAAATGGACGTAAGGGCATCTCCAGAGTGTCCTTCCTAGTTATGATGAGAGAACATAGGGGGAATTAACATTGAGTGATTCCTTAGAGAGTCTACAGTTCCTCGATGTAGGCCAACGAGGGAATGTGACGTAAGTTCATTCCTAGAGTGCCTTAAGTTATGATATGAGACTATAGGGGGAATTGATGGTGAGTGCTTCCTGAGAGAGTCTACACTTAATCTGAACTAGAGGGGTTAGAATATGTGTACTGCCTAGAGGGTTGCTTGTACATGTTAGGTAGGACTAGAGGGGATAGGCTATGGGTACTTCCCATAGGGTTACCTTTGTGTTAGCTTCTTGCTTGTGTTGCTAGGTAGGACCAGAGGGGATAAGATGTAGGTACTTCCCAGAGGGTTACCTGTTTGTGTTTGTCTACTTGGTTAGTTATTGCTTGATATTTAAAATTTGGATTGTTTACTGTTGAGTAAATTCTTGTTTACTATTTCCAGTACTTTTTCCCACCATATACTCATTGACTGTTAGGCATAGATCTCGTGGTGGTTTCCTAATGGGATTTAGTCTCACACCCTGTTTGGGCCATGCTTTGGGCCGAAACAGATTATATTGTTATAGGTATTGACAAGGGAAAGTGCCCTTTTACTTTTGGTACTTGACATGTTGTGGAGCTAGAGAGCACGAAACCAAGCTTAGGCTTGCTATGTTGTAGAGTCGATTACTTTTTTTCCTTTTTACTTGGTTTAGTACTGTATTTCAGCATTGTTATTTGTTTTTCTGCTTTCCTAGACATATGTATCATGCATCATTTTATATATGTGCTCCAGTTAATTATATCATTCTTCCACTGTTTATATTTGTATGATATTATTACTGCTTCCACTCTTGTATGTATTTGTTTACTTCCACTGTGTACTCTGAAAATGAGGGCATAATTTTCTTTATTATCACAGCCAAGGCCCTCGTGGCTAGTCGTCAGCCTCTGGCATTCAGGGAAATGTGCTTGAGACCATGTGACCAACTGGGTACGGGGTGCCTCTAGGTGGCATCCGAAACCGGGATGTTACAACACATTATATGGAATGAATTAAGGATGAGTTCTGTTAAAGAATATGATATATATTTCATAATAATTGTACTATAAGTATATTATATATATATATCATTTACTTTCTTTCTTTCAATATGACATGAAATGGAAGCAATGTTCATGCGTATGTATGATCTACCATCTCCATAAATGGTATATTTCATATTCTATTTTTATATTTCATAGATAAAAAAAGACATATATAATTAATATATATGATATATATATCATGGTTATTATAATGGAGATAATTAAATCATGGTCTCATTATTAGGACTATGAATAATAAGTCAAAACATGGACAAGAAACAAAGAAATCATTACCTGAAACATATCTTAAATATGGTGTTTTTAATTAGAGTGTAATATAAAATCATAATTAAATAATATGTGTTATTAAATAAATGAAAATTTTTCTGTAATATATGAATAATAAACTTATATTTATTATGCAGAAGGTTTTCACAAGTATGACGAGAGTCAAGATATATGGTAAGGGGATTTATAGTCTCACAATTATTTTATTAAGGATTATGCCATATTCAAAACTCACTAATTTTATGTGGTGTATATACTATCAATTAATTTATTCTATAATTTTCATAATTTAATTTATTATTATTTACATATCCATTTTATGGTGTCTCTTTGATGGGGTTTATGGTTAAAAAGTTACCAAATCAGTAAGGTAATTTTTCCTTATTTTCCTTCCTTGAGTCACATGTTATGTTATGAACCTATAATATTTTACGAGGTATATATAATTCCATTTGAAATGTTTTATCATTAATCTCATTATTTTCATGACATTATATTTTTCATGTAATTTTATTCCCTCTTCAGTCATAAATTTTCATTCAATCAAATAAATGTTTTCTAAAAATGTTTTAATAGTGTTTTCAATGAATTTTTTTAATTTTTTAGTAAAAAAGGAATTAAAATATGGTTAAAATATTGTTGAAGGTTACTTCAATTGAAAAATTTCTTCAAATTATTTTATTATTTAAAAAGGGTTTTTCAAAATGGAGAGGATATTTTCCTCAATAAAGTTTTCAAGTGTTCATTCAAAATAACTTTCTCTCTAAGACAACATTATTTGATTTTAATTATGTTTTAATGGGGATATGATACAATGATACCATAATAATTAATTCTATCAATGTTTTATATTTATGATGCAATTATATTTTTGAAACATATTTCTTTTCCATGAGTTATGTTATCAAGAAGTATTTATGAAAGTCATTTATTTTTCTGGGATTTGATACTTTGACTGATTTATCTTCTTATGGAACACATATGTAGGGTTTTGTTTATGTGAAATATGGGGAATATATCTTACTTAAATACGTTGGGTTAATATATATATCCCCTGGAATAATTATGGAAACAAGTCGATGGGCATGATCCACTATGGAAGATAGGGAAACCCGATCCCCCACAGGAAGATAGGGAAACCCAATACACTATGGGAGGATGGGGAAAATAGATCCCTTACAAGGAAAGGACTATGACTAGGGGTGGTGGTGTGACTCACCCAATAGGTTTAGTCCCCATGAAGTTCCTTATTATGTTTTGGAAATGCACCTTGACTTATAAGGAATGATAATACATGTTTATGCATTTTTCACAATTTCTATATCTTTTTATTATGTTATGATTTTTGGGATTATTATCTTGATATAATCATGATTTATGTCTCAGTAACCTCCATTATTTATTATATGACTCATGTATACAATAATATATATATATATATTGTATGATTTTATAATGTTAATATAACGTTCTCATACCGATATGTTCATGATTATGATTACGTGTCTCCCTTTCTTAGACTAACTGAGCATCTGATCTCACCATTTCTTATGTTTCCTTTCCCCACATTATAAATAATGTTCTATATAGGAGTACTAAAGTAGAAAATTTTTATGGGTGATGATGAATAACCTTCACCAAATTAGAATAATGTGTTCCAAATTTCTAAAGGTAGTAAACTATTATAGGCCTCAAGCATGTGTTTTTGTAATGAATTGAATATTCTTCTAAAGAGATATAATATCCATGTATGAAAATTCTAATTTGTTATAGAGGGCCTCTACTGGAATAGTGAGGAGACTATACACTCATGATCATAGTAACATAATAGTATCATAAATCAATTAAAGTCAGATGAATAATATTAACCAACGAAAAAAGGTAAATCATTGAAAAATAGCAATAATAATAATAAAAATCCAAGGTAAAATTCATATTAAAATATGATCCTATCAATTATTTATACAAAAGATCAAAAATATATAGCAACAAGGATCACATACAATAAATGTATCAAAAGTAAAAAATGACTAAAATAAAATGTCTCTAATTAAAATCATGAGCTATAGCCCAGTCTAGGGCTCCCCGGATCCTATGAAATAGTCAATCAAGCTTCCCCATGAGATCACATTCCCCTACCCCTACCTATTTCCACAAAGTCTATCTGGGTACCCAATTATGGCCCAAACAAGGTGTGATATAACACTCAGTAGGACACCACCAACAATGTTTATAACAATTATAGTATATGTATATAATCCAAATAGTGTGAATATATAACAGAAATTAACTGTGAAAAAGGTTAAGTGATAATTTCCAGCCTATCAAGCCTCACTGTGATCAGGAAACCATATCATATGGGATAACAGTAAAGCATGGTAAGCATATACAATATCATATGCTATGAAATCTTGGGTGATAAATACATGGGCTAGGACCCAAGGATTATAAATTCCTATGACACCCAATTAAGATGGATATTTGGAGTAAAAATGTCCAAGAAATCCAAGTAAGATGAGTAAAATATATCCAAGGATTAGAAATGCCCAAGGAATCCAAGTGGATTAAGTGAATCATATCACTGGAGTTGAAATTTTTAAGGCATCAAAGTGGGTCAAGTAAACTAGATCCAAGGAGTAAAAATGACTAAGTCATACTAGTGGGTCAGTTCCAAGGAGTATAAAAGTCCAAGGAATCCTAGTGGATCATATATATAGAGTAGAAATGTCTATGGAATCAATGTAAGCTAGGTAAACTACATACAAGGTGAAGAAATTTCCAAGGCATCCTAGTGGGTCATTAGTGACATACCATGCACCCTGTTATCATCATAACCAATTCATTAAATATTTCATAAACCATTTTACATACAAAATAAATGGTTAAATAAGCTATTTACAACCGTTAAAAATCCACTTTATTTCCATATTCAATTCCCAATAATGTAATGTGATCTCAACACACCCCAAGGGTGGAATATTCATGGTTAAGGAGAAGAAGCCACCCCATAGTTGGTTCAAGTTGATTTCAACAACCTCTTATCCTATATAATGGTTCCCAAAACATGTATTAAATATGAAATTAACATTTAACTCAAGGGGTTTTTAATTTAGGGAGACATCCATAAAATTTCCATTATGTGGTACATTGAAAATAGGTCATAAAAAACTAGACGTTGAGGGAAGAGGTATAGACCACCCACCTTATTCTTGTTGAAGAACACTCATCCAGGATCAGACTATAATTTGGTCCATATCAAAATAAAATAGAAAGAAAACTAATACCTTGAAAATAGGTCACAAGATATCACACTGAAATAGATTCACTTATAGAAAGAAATATAATGAAATGAGCCTAAGAAATGAATAACTAATCAGTGGATATCTAATTGGATGATGAAACGTAAATCAAATGTGAGATGAAATAATGAGATCAAATCCCATGAGTATTTAATATGAGTGTTCCAATGTTAGAAAGAGGTGTCCACTATTTGAGAAATATGAATACTGAATATGGGTTTAAATATTAAAATCCATTAAGGGAAAAGGTTCACTTACCAATAATTTTAGGGTCGCATGATTTGGTCACTATAACGACCAAATGTTTTTTAATGAAAATTATATTCTTATAAATATGGCATAAAATCACATGAAAACAAAACATAATGAATTACTAAGTGCTAAGTGACCTTTAAACATAAGTTTGTCACCTATGCGTTTGGAATTTTGAAAATCTGACATACTTGGTAACGTACCATTATTAATAGTAACCTACCATTATTAATAGTAACATGCCCCTTATTAGTAGTACAATTGTCCAAAATAATAGTAACCATACCCTTTAATAATTAAATAAATGTGTCTTATATGTAACAATTTGACCATAGAAAAAGTTTTGGTTTTTTTGTAAGACATAAATAAATAATTATAATTAATTAATTAATTTAAAGAAAATTTATTTTCTTAAAAATCATTCAGAAATTAACATATCTATGCATTATTGATTTAATATAATTTTATAAGACCTTATTTAATTTTTGAAAGCATTATAAAATCAGTTTTAATTTTAAAAATTGTTTTTCTCAAGTAAATTATGATTTTAATTTAATATTAAATTAAACATACATAGAAATTTATTTTGGAAAAATGGAAATCATTTTTCGAATCTACACATCAAAAAATGTTTGGGGTGAATTTTTGGTATTTTTCTAAAATACTTGATTTTTTTGATGAATAGTGAAATACCATAATTTACAAAATAAGACAAATAAGCTAATTATAGTGTCATGTATGATGTTATTCTGATGTAATCCCACTTGTTTTGGTATCACAAGATATAATTACTATTCTTGGTCTTGGAAAACTCACTATTCCTTGTCTTGAGGGGAAATAATAAACTTGTGAATTTTATATTGAGCAAAACCCTCTCCCATGCACTATAAATACCATCCTTCACACGCTCATTCCCTCACACCACTCAAGATTCAAGACTTGTATAAACTCAAATCAAGAATATTCCCTATCCCCTCCCCCAAGTCCAAGATCTTTTTGTCTCATCAAAAGACCAAGCCTAGGCCCCTTAAGGAGGATCTCTAGATGAAGATTCATGAAGTAATTTCTCTCCCTCTTCTCCTTGAATTCCCTTGAAATTTCTAGTTCTTTTCTTATTTTTTCCATTCCTATATTTGTAAAAATTTTATGGTAACTCCATTATCATACATATACGGTAATTTTATGATACTAATGGGATATTATACCATCCAACCCCCTCTCCTCTTCCATTTATTTTATAAAATAAAACGTTATTCGTGAGATGTTAATCAACCACCTTCAAGAAAGACATGTTTTCTTTTTTTTCATTTCTACCTTCAGATATGGTCATGAAACCATTTTTATGGATGAACCAAAATATGTTATATGGATTAAGGCCTATTTAATTTTATATAACTACCTTATTTATATATAACAAAATGATTAATCAAACCAAGTTTGTTCTAGTCAAAAAACCACCCAAATTAACTCAAACAATCATCATTTTATTCTTATCTAATGATTCATCCACATGGAATATAATTTAATTCATTATAAGAAAATTTTAAATTCTGTAATATCACTAATAACATGAAATATATGTTATGTATGTTTATCCATGTTCTACACAAACTTCAATTCATGAATACATGTGAAACGCTCAAGAAAAAAATAAAAACAAAGTTTCCTGAACAAAGTTTTTAAACTCTATAACTCATCAAAAGGCCCATAAAATAACATAATGAAACAGAAATTACCCCTATTCATGTATTAAATGTTCTGGAATTTCTAATTAATGGAAATAATGTCATTATAAAAGACATTAAAGCGAAGGAAGCATTCAGATATAAGGTAAGGGGAAATTCTCGAACCCAACTTTCATCCTTCGGGTTCTCCCTCTTTCACTCCTTTTTTATATGGTTACTCCTAAAAAATATATTTTTTCATTATTAACTTTAATTTTCTAGGATATAAATGTTTTTCACTATTATTTATGTCAAACCAAATGTTTTCCAAAAGAACTCTTCTTTTGAGAACACATATTTTACTTCTCATTCATGATTGACGATTCTTGTAACATGTATGTTATTCTCAATTTCTTTTGGGAACACAATGTTTAAGAATGAGTTCCTATGAGATGAAACACATTAATTTTCATGGGTTAGTTATGTTCATTTTTGTATATATTCATTGTGGCATGCATGATAAATGATAATATTATGACGCGATGGGTACACCCAGAATTATATAGCACAATATGAATTTTTCAATGTGATGGGTGCGCCCAGAATTATACAGAACTCCAATGATTTGAGTAAAGTGAATAATCTCATGATTAAATGTGAAATTATGTGTGAAAAATATTCTAGCTATGTTCACATGTATGTGTGGTAGTTAACCACTATGACATGATGTTTCATTTTTATGCATTGCCACATTTCAATTCTTTTATTAATGATTCCCCTCACGTTCATGATTTTTTCCAATGTTATGATTATGCTCACCCACTATTATATTGTTCTTATATATATCATTTTAATGGTATTATATATCACCCCTTTTTATTTATATCCTCAGGTGGCTACATGTACTAAGGATAGGTCAAGTGCCAGTAAGAAGTTAGAGAAGAAGAAATTGAATAAATTTTTATGCTTGATGTTGTAATTGTTATGTATGGTCCTAGATTTCCCAACACACTAAACCTTTGGATCCTCTATGTGTAATAATATTATGTTATTTATCTTTAAAATGATGTAATAGTAATGGAAGAAAAGGTTGGGTCATTATAGTTGGTATCAGAGGAAAGGTTTAGTTAATTTGGAAATTAGGATTAGTAAACCCTAGAGAAAACCTCAAGCATGAGACTAAGTACAAATATGCAGACAAGAATCATTACATAGGGATCCCATATGTTATGATTTTAGTATAAATTGTTTAAATGAATATGTTATTCATGACTTTTTTACTTATGTTTTGTTATAACCTTTTCTATTTTAGAAAATGGTGGGAACCATGAGAAACCAGGACAACTACTCGTGAGAGGGTCAATGAAACGATTGCCCGAATGACATCCCCAATGATTTAGGAGGTGGAGTTAAAAACTTCATGTTAATGATTACCCAATTATCGTAGGTTCTAAACAATAACCATAATAATGGGGAACATTCTTCTTCACCAAAGAAGCAGAAATTGGCTATCAAATGTTTTATGCGGTGATGACCACCAACATTTAGTGGATTTTCCAATCCACATGTTGCAGAACCGTGGGTCAAATCCATGGAGAAGATCATTTTTGTTCTTCACTATTCTGAGATAGAGAAGGTGACACTAGCCATTTATCATCTAGCTAGAGAGGCCGATCAATGGTGGGATTTGACTAATAACACCTAGCCAAGTGAGGAAATTGAAGAGATGGAATGGGAATAATTTAATATAATGTTTCATAACAAGTATTTCCCAAGAACTCTTCACACGAATATAGAAATTGAATTCATATATCTCAATAAAAAATAAGGAGAATCTGTCACAACATAAAAAGTGAATTACACAAGGCTTTCAAGGTATGCTTCACGTTTTTTATCAACAATGACAGAACAGTTGATAGATTATTTAGTAGATTAAAACCAAACCTTCGAAAGGATCCTTCGATTTGAGACTTTATGAGTTATGGAGAATTTGTTTGATGTGATCTCAAAGTAGATATGGAGTTTGGATAATGGTCCCATGGCTATGGTGATAAGGAAAAAAAGATGGAGTTTCAAGCCAGTGGATCTAATGACAAAGGTGGGAAGAAAGATCAAAGACCCACATTCCAAAAATAAACAAAAGATGTAGTTTCAAGCCAGTGGATCTAATGACAAAGGTGGGAAGAAAGATCAACGACTCACATTCCAAAAATGTGGGAAGCTTCACCATGGGTACTGCCTCAAAGGGATGAGGAAATGATTTAAATGTGGGAAACAAGGACACCTTGTCCAAGAGTGTTGAGAAGACATAAAAAGGAAGGAGAATGTGGTTGAAGAAAGGAGAGACACCCATGGTTTAATGCTACAATTGTAGTGAGTTAGGGCACTATGTAAGAAAGTGCACTAAACCATGAGTTCTCAAGGGTAATCAGCGTCAGCTGCCACCAAATCCAATGTAACAAGGGAAGGCTTATACCATAACTACTGCGGAAGTGAAACAAGAAAATAAATTCATACAAGGTACACGTACTATTCAATCAAGAATGGAAAAATTATTATTTGATTCTGGTTCTACACATTCCTTTATATCTTGAAAGTTTATAGAACTATAGAATTGAAGCCCCAAAACCTTGAAGTTGGGATATCTATAAAAACACCAAGTGGTGCAATCATTAAAACCCAAGTGTTTGACTCCTCTTATTGGCGTATGAGGGGATATTCTTATAGTGAATCATGTAATACTTCCCTTGGTGGAATTCAACGCTATAAGGGGAATGTATTGTCTCTCCTTATATAGAGCACATATCAACTCTAGGGAAAAAGAAAATATCTTTTCATATTCAGAACCATCCCATGATCGTATACAAATACAAGGAAGTGTTAGGATGGTATGTGACTGAGTATGATATACTCTATAATACCAAACATAGGATCAAAATAAAAACGAGCTTCTTAGATACAAGAGGGTGGTGAATTGTACCTTTTTAAAAATTCCTTAAGGAAATTTTTTATAACCAAAAATCACAACACCTCTAGGTTCTAAAGACTTTCTTGATTCCAGAAAAGTTATTCCAGAAATGAAACTTTAACAAAATTTACAAAGATTAAGATTATACCTTAAAGAATATAGAATCTAACTAAATCGAAGTACAAGTAAAGAAGTATAAGAATGTTATACTTTCCTTAAAAATACAAAATGAAGTATAAAAACAAAGAAGTAAAACTACATGTAACAAGTATAAACTCTTTTAACCCAAAGAGAAGGGTATCCAACATCCTTGTATAAATGTCCCTCGATTTATACTTTCAAGAAAGTTTGTCTTACCCACACCAGGGTAAGCCCTCGATTAGAATATCGCAGTCTGTCTCGCTTTCCCCGCAAGCCCACAACAATCAGGTAGTCGGAAACGCTGTCTTCCTCAGCATGGAATCCCTCAACATCAAGGTGTTGGAACCTCTGTCTTCATATCCCCGGAAGCCCTCAATTGTAATCAGAAAAAATCAGAGTCGCACAAAGCAAGTCTGCACAAGGAAATGTTTGAACAATCCATTCAAACATTCTGCATGAAGATTAAGAGTTGATAAGATCCTCTCTATCTAGAAATCACTTCAGGATGTTCTGAGCACCGAAATTCCAAAAGACTTGAGCATGTCCAAATGAGCCCCTATTTATAGGTGAAGCTCCAATGGTCAGCTCCCTCCTCCAATGGTCATATTTCTCCTTGAATTTCAGAGGGACCTGTACACGAGTCACTCAACCAATAGTTAGTCAATAACTGAAAGCATGACATATTTTTGTAATGAAAAACGTGTAATAATAAGTAAAACTGTAGTTTAGAATGTAAGAAAATAAAAGTTTGGAGTCTAACCAAAATGAATTTGGGAGTCTATAATAAAAATATATTCATATTCTGTTTTTTAGGAATTTGGAACCCGAATTCTGTAGAAATCCAGAGTCTAAATTTAAAGAAATTCAGAGTCTGGTTTCACCAGTATTCAGAACCAGAACATACAATGTTTGGAGTCAAAGTTCATGGGAATTTGGAGTCGTAACTCATAAGATTTTGGAGTCCTAATTCAGAGAACTCGGAGTCAGAACATAGATAAGTTCGTAATCAGAATTCATAGTCGAACAACATGAGAGTTCGTATCTATAATTTGGAGTGGAACTACATGAGAGTTCTTATCCAGAATTTGGAGTAGAACTCCATGATAGTTCGTATCCAGAATTCAGAGTGGAACTTCATGAGAGTTTGTATCTAGAATTCAGAATGGAACTTCATTAGAGTTCGTATCCAAAATTCGGAATGGAACTTCATTAGAGATCGTATCCATAATTCAGAATGGAACTTCATTAGAGTTCGTATCCAGAATTTGGAATGGAACTTCATTAGTGTACATATCTAGAATTTGGATCCTAAAATAGAAGGATTCATATCTAAGTATTATTTGATTTTGAGGTTTTAGATATGAATTTGATTTTTATACTTAAGAAAAAATATTGATATGAACAATGAAAACATGGTAGTGGTAAATCCCTTCGCGAAGGAAATTTTTCTTATAGAAGTAAAATATAAATTTTCTTACGTATAAGGTGTTTGTGATTTTCAAAACAAGAAGGAATGGAAAATTCATAAGAGAAACCTTATTGGCTCCACAATCTCCCACTTTTTTGGAAAGCACAAACAACCTTTTGAAAAAGAAATATAAGGACTTACAAAAAATTTCTTTAGACTTTGAAATTAAAACGTATCTCCCTTTGTTCATAGATGATGGTGAATACAACTTACTCCCCCTTAGGCTTAGGACCTCTTAGGATTGTATTCTGGATTTCAGGAATGGAGTTTTTATTATCATGGGAATGAAAAAACTTCGTAATGAAAAACTCCCCCTTACTTAAGGATAGTTCTTAACATAGAAATTTTTCTTCTCCCTTTTATATTTTTTCGTCTCCCCCTTTGTCATTTTCAAAAAGAATTTAAGGAAATAGAAAAGAGATAAAGTACTTGAAACATTAGTACATAACAACACAAGATACAAACAACCAGAGATTTCATTAGAATTGAAAGAATTTTTACAAGGAAAGACATTACAACAAAAAATCGGATTGGTCTATTTGTTTTCCTTTTCCTTGGGGATTAACTTATTCAAGAGGGTTTTGAGCTTCTTCAAGTCTTTATGGTCCTCCTCAGCTTGTTTTTATAACACTTTAATCCTTTCATTTTGAGCTTTCAAATCCTTAGACTGTACCTTAAGAATTTTATCCTGCTTCACAAGTTTCTCTTCAATCTCAATCTTGAGATCTCTTTCCCCTTCCCAATTTTGAGAAACCGAGTTAAGTGTCCCATTCAGATCCCTCACTTGTTGATTCTGAGAATTTTTCTCAAGGGTCAGCTTATCCTGAAGATTCTTCATATTGGCATCCTCAGTGTCAAAGGATTCTTTTACATCATTCTAGAAGGTATCAAGTTCTTTCATATCCTCATCGATTTTCTTGGACCATAAAGTCATTTTGCTGCATGATTTTCTGTGGACATCATAATTGATAAGGAAGTTTTTATGACCAGCCTCAATCTTCAAACATTTATCCATTACCATGGATAAGGATTCTGAATTCTGATTTAGACTGTGTTGAAGCATCTGGCATATTGAGTCTATGGTGGGAAAGATCAGAATTGTATCCACCAATTTTTTCAGAGACTCAACAATAAAATCATGACCCAGTGCTAATGATTCTGAATCAGACTCCTTTCTCGGGGATTGTTCTGCATCGATTTCCACCAACTTTCTTCTTGAAGAGCCACCAACATCTTTCTTCCTTATGATATCTTTTATTGGGTTGTCCATAAGCACTTTCTTACCCTTATCAACATTCGAAATGGGTTCCCCATCAAGAGATTATTCCTCACTTTCAGATAGTTGCACTATCTTGTCCTCATCAGGTTTCTCCTTCTCTGCTCCTTCTTCAAGAAAGTGCTTCTCATAGCTTTCTTCCTCAGATAATTCATTTTCCTTGTCTTCTTCCTTGTCATCATATCTCTCACCATCTTTCTCTCCTCTATTTACCAGAGTGACAATCTTTGAGGACTCGACCTCTGAAGTTCGGAGTGGTATTTTTTCTAATAGATTTGCCTTCTCTTGATAATCCTCAACTTGTTTAATCAAGCCATCTAAATCAACATGGTCCTCTTCTACTTATTCTTCTTCTTCTACTTCCTCCCCTTCTTCTACTCTTTCAACAACTTCTTTCAATCTAGGTTTTTCTAGAGTGAAGTAGTTCTTTCTAGGGGTCTCCAGTAATGGTTGAACAACAGAAGTTTCTAGTATGGGAATCTTCTCAGAAGATGCCTCTATGTCTCTCAAAAGAGATTGTACAACTTCAGCTTCCGAGATATTATTCTTCATCTTCTTCACTTTTTCTACTTTCTCAAGGTATTCATCAGTCTTTTACCTTAAGAATTTAGCTTCAGTAGGGTCCAGTCCAAACTAAGGTTCCCATTCTTTACTTTTCTCCTTATCTTCCCTCCATTTAGCAGCCACCACATCTGGATATGATTTTTGTTTCTTCAGCTTGGGAGGTGCAGATTGGGTTTCCTTAGCTTTAGGGGTCTTTCCTTCAGCTGCCACTTCTTTCAATTTCCACTTCTTACAAACCTTCTTAGATGGTTCTTCTTTCTCTACATATTCTAGGAGGGCATCTGCCTCTTCCTCTGGCAGATCGTAAAACTCACCTGACTCTTTTGAAAAACCAGCTTTCATACTCTTTAAGGTGTCATCACTAATCAGAATAATTTTACAAATTCTTGGCTTGGAGGTGCAAGAAACCTTGAATGAGTCAATACACCGAATAATAAGCTTGGAGATAAGAGCAGGATACATAATAATTTGATCTTTCAAAGACCCATTCTTGATATTCTGAATTGTAATAAGAATGTGCCTCATCAGATTGATCTTTCTTAGATTTACCAAGAAATCCAAGATGTAAATATCACTTTTCATTAGGATATCCTTATCACCTCTTCTCAAAACGAAAAACCCTTGAACCCACAACTGCAGAATCTGGTTTTTGGTGTAAAGATGAGCAATCTTTGCTGTTTTGTCATCTTTAAGTCCAAGGAATTCCATTTCATTCACTTTGCTAAAACTTCCTTGCACATCTAGTAACTTATGTGAACAAAATTATGCTTCACCATCATATGAGAGCCCCACCAAGCTTGCGGCCTTGGTGTAAGAAATCATGTAATTCTTACCATAGATCTTAAAAGAGAATTTTTCTCTACCATCTTCTTCATAGAAGGAACCAGACTCATAAAATTATACAAGTAATTCTGTATAAAAAACATCCTGATCCCCTAGTTTCGATACAAAAAAATCGTCCCACACATTGATTTTGATATTCTTAGAAATTAGAGAATAATAATCACTAAAAAATTTCAGATGGACCAACATTTCCCTGTATACTGAACATTTTGAGATTGTCTTCATAGAATATATATCTTGGGAAGTGGATTCTATAGATATTCAGAATAGAGGAGCACTGAAAGATTCAGAACGAGCTTTAAGAACTGAGGCAGATCTTCGACACGCGAGGGCTTTGAAATCGATGTGGGACAACTATGGGGGTCCCCTTTATATAGGCGATGAAGGTGACCATTCAACTTCCTAAACAATATAACAGTTGAAAACACTCTCTGATCTGATCTGACGGTTGAAAACATACCCGCAATGAAATCTTGAATCCAATCTTTTTAGGTTTTAAAAACATTCGGATTTAGGAAGAAGCAAATCCGAGAAATTTTATAATAAAAAGAAAGTACCAGCAACTAAAAATGACTATGAAAACTTATGTAAGGAAGTCATACCTTTAGGATTGTCTATTAAGTTTATTTGTAATAGGTAATAATCTTCTTGAAGAATATTTGACTACAAAAAAAACTCACTACGAAGAATTTACTATGAAAAAAATATGATTACGAAGATTCCCATTACGAAAACTATCATTACAAAGAATCTCATTAAGAAAATTCTCATTACGAAAAATCTCATTACAAAAAAATTCATTACTAAAATTCTCATTACAAAAATTCTCATTACGAAAATTCTCATTAAGAAAATTCTCATCACGAAAATTCTCATTATGAAAATTCTAATTATGAAAATTCTCATTATGAAGATTCTCATTACAAAAATTCTCATTATGAAAATTATAATTACAAAAAATTTCAGTCTGAAAACATCATTACTAAAATTTCCAGTACAAAAAATTCATTACGAAAATTTTGAAAGGCTCATTAAGAAATTTTTTGAAATACTCCTTATGAAAAATTTCGGAAGAGTCATTACGATTTTTTTGTTGAAAGGCTAACAAACAAATGTACTCCCCCTATGAAAAGGAGTTTATTACTGTAAGGAGAATGGTTCAACAAGAAGTTAACAAACGAAGATTACCTTACGGTTATCATTCCCAACTTTTGTTTAATGTATTCAAATCTATTGGAGGGTATTGATTTTGTGAAAATGTCAGCAAGTTGATCTTTCCTTCCGATAAACTAAAGAATGATATCTCCTTTTAGTGTGTGATACCTAAGAAAGTGATGTCTAATATCTATGTGCTTTGCACGGGAGTGATGTGCATGGTTTTTACTAAGGGAAATGGTACTTGTATAATCACACAAAATTTGAGTCTTAGTAAAACTTAAGCCATAATCTGTGAGTGTGTGTTACATCCACAACGCTTGAGCCCAACAACTTCCAACTGCTACATATTCAGATTCAGCAGTGGAGAGTACTACTGAATGTTGCTTTTTGTATGTCCAAGAAACTAATGAATCTTCTAATAAATGACAAGTACCAAATTTACTCTTTCTATCCATTCTACATCCACCAAAGTCAGCAGCTAAAAATCTCTTTAAAATAAAATCATTTCTAGAAATATAAAATAGTTCTAGATCCATGGTTCCCTTTAAGTAGCGAAATATTCTTTTCACTTCCTTTAAATGAGATTCCTTTGGATTGGATTGATATCTTGCACATAAGCATACTGAAAACATCAATTCTGATCGACTAGTTGTCATGTAAAGTAGACATCCTATCATACCTCTAAAAGATGTTTGATCTACTGGTTTCCCAGCTTCATCAAGATAAAGTGTGTTCAAGGTACCAATAAGAGTACATATATTCTTTGTGTTGTCATACCCATACTTCTTAAGAATATATTTAATATACTTATGTTGGGATATGTAGATTATTAAGAAATTCTAAAACCAAGGAAAAATGTCAATTCACCCATCATACTCATTTCAATCTCATATTTCATTAGATCCGCAAAAGAATCAGTTAAATATTACTGAGTTGAACCAAATATAATGTCATCAACAGAAATTTGAACAATCAAAACATTTTTATTATCATTCTTTATAAAAAGAGTTGGATATTCATTTCCCGTAACATAGTTATTTTGTAGAAAAAATCCTATAAGTCTATCATGCCAAGCTCTAGGGGCTTGTTTAAGGCTATAAAAAGGTTTGGTAAGTCTAAAAACATGATCAGGTTGTTTCGTATCTTCAAAGCTGGGAGGTTGTTCAACAAAAACATCCTCTTGAACATAACCATTATGGAAAACACATTTCACATCCATTTTAAAGAGCATGAAATTAAACAATGCTAAAAAGGCAAGAATAATATGAATAGATTCAAGTCTAGTTACTAGAGCATAGGTTTCTTCATATTCTATTCCTTCTTGTTGTTTATAGCCTTTAGCAACCAGTCTTGCTTAATTTCTTACGATGATTCCCTTCTCATCACACTTATTTATGAAGACCCCTTTAACAATAATAACAGAAGTGTCCTTAGGTTTTTCCAGCAAGGTCCAGACTTTATTTCTTTCAAATTAATTTAGTTCATCTTGCATGGCTTTAATAAAATCCTCATCACCTAAAGATTCATCAGTGCTTTTTGGTTCTAATTGGGAAAGTAATGCTAGATGTTCTAATTCATTTCTTAAGGAACTTCTAGTCCATACAGGTTGATTCACATCACCAATGATACTATAACTAGGATGATTCTTAAGAAACGACTGGTTTGTGTTTTGTAAAACTTGTTCATCAACATAGGGTAGAAAGTCTTCTGGGGTAAATGTTTTAGAATTATCTTCTTGAACATGTTCCTTATCAGAAGGATTTTCTATCAAAGGTTGATAATCAGTTTTTGAAAACACATCCAAAGATGTAGGTTGGAGTTTTTTAAAAACAAAAGGATCAGTTTCACCAAATTTGACATGTACTATTTCATCAATAGTCCAAGTGTTTTTGTTGAAAACTCTATAAGCCTTAGAGGTTGTGTAGTAGCCTAAGAAAACCCCTTCATCAGATTTTGGTGCAAATTTGTGTAAGTTTTCTATAGTATTCGGAAAGAATACCTTGCAACCAAAAACCTTAAAGTATAAAAGTCTAGGTTTTCAACCATTCCATAACTCATAAAGAGTTTTATTAAGAAAATGTCTAATTAAAACTCGATTTATAGTATAACAAGCAATACTTACAACATAAGCCCAAAAAATTTTAGCAATAGAATACTCACTCATCATGGTTCTAGTTATCTATTGAAAAATTATATTTCTTCCTTCAAAAACACCATTTTGTTGATGTGTTCTGGGTGCTGAGAAGCTGTGAGTAATACATTTTCTACTACAAAAAGATTCAAAATCAGAATTTTGAAATTCTTCTCTATGATCACTATGAATAGTTTTCAATGGAAGTTTTTTATCATTTTTGACTTCGTCTCTAAAATAATAGAAATAAGAAAAAGATTCAGGCTTATTTTATATAAAATAGACCCATGTAAATCTAGTGTAATCATCAACCAAAACAAATACATAGTACTTTCCCCCAATGCTTACAGTTTGTGTTGGACCAAAAAGATTCATATGCACTAGCTGTAATGCATCAGTTGTTGAGACTTCACCAATTTATTTAATACTTGATTTAAGTTTCTTTCCATATTGACAAGGTTTAAAGACTTTTTAAGAATCAAACCTATGCTTCTATAGATCCTTAACTAAACATTTCTTAGAGAGTTTACATAATTTCCTAAGGTTACAGTGTCCTAACCATCTATGCCCGAACCAATAATGATCTCCATTGCACTATGGTAAGGTAAGTCTTGGCTCCTAAGGTCTTATAAGTTTAGTGTGTAAACATTATCTTGCCTATGGGAAGAAAGAATGAATTCTTCCTCGGAATTGTGTACTAGGAACTTATCATTCCTAAAATTCACAAGGTAGCCTTCATCACATAATTGACTTATGTTGATGAAGTTGTGCTTAAGACCCTAGACAAATAAAACATTTGAAATTAACATTTTTTCAAGAAGAACAATGTTACCTATACAAATAATTTCTCCTTGAGCATTATCTATGAAAGTTAATTTTCTTCCATTCTTCTTGATTATCTTTTCAAAATAGTCATTATTACCAGTCATATACTGGGAACATCCACTATCCATCTACCATCTATTGATGTTGGTACATTCCCTATTTTCCTGAAAATAAGAAAAAGTTCAGTTTTCGGAATCCAGACTTGCTTGGATCAAAAAATCTCAAGAAGAAAAATTTTGGGTACCCGCATCTTCTTAGAAAAATAATCCTTATGAAATCCTAAAGATTGGTTTTTTTAAATGAACATTTATTTGCCTAGTGACCACCATACTAACATTTAGTACAGAATGGGGCACTTTGAGGAGAAAAGTAGTTATTACTAAAAATTGGTTTAGAACTTGTGTAACTGAAACCAGAAGTATTTCTTTGAGGTTGGATTTGTGAATACATTTTATCAAAATTTTCCTTACCTAGGGTAAAGTTTGACAAATACTTCCTCAAAGAAAATATTTCAGATTTTAGTTTTATAACAATATTCTTGTCTTCAAAAACATTCGAATTTGAACTAGATCTAGGTTCGAAAACATCTTTCTTAGAAATTACACTTTCTAGTTCTTTAGAATGTTTATTCTTCTCATAACTTACTTCCTCATGATTTTTTGAAATACTTTCAATATCATCATTTTTCTTATCAAGATATTTGGAGAGATCTGATATTTCTTTAGTAAGAATAATATTCCTAGAATTTTCCTTATCGAGTTTCTTCATGAGTTTTGAATTCTCATTTTTAAGAAGTTTAGCAATCATAGAAACTTCTTCATAGGTAGGTAAAGTATTATCTTCATCTGAAGAGGATTCTTCATCCGAATATTTATAATATTTATTATCATTAGAATTCAAAGAAACATTGGTCAATGATTCAACATTGTGTACCTTAGCCAGTAAGCAATGATTATCAATAGGTATCCTGGCTAAAAGACCAAGATTATTTTGAGCAGAAGATTCATAATTCGAAGATTCATCTGAAGAGTCACCACCACCAGAACTCCATGTGTCATTGGATTTTAGAATTTTCTTATCTTTTGACTTGTAATACTACTTTTTGTTCCATTTAGAATGACTTTCTTTTCTCTCTTTTCTTTTGAGAATAGGGAAATTAGGTCTTATGTATACAACTCTCTTGAATTCATAGCATATGAACTCTGAATCTTTCTTATCCTTCCTTTCCTTCTTCTTATACTTGGATTGGAAATTTCTCTATCCAACTATTTTGTTCATCCATCGAGTAGGATTAGCTAACTCATTTTCTGAGACTTCACTCTCACTAGATTCGGATTGGATAATAACCTTCTTAGATTTTGATCTAGTAACTCTTTTAAGAGTCTTAGCTTTCATGTGATTTGAAGTTGTGGTAAAAGAAACACTACCATTCCCATTGTTCTTCTTTATGTTGTTGGAATCTCCCTTCATTCTAGTATCATGTTGAAGAAGAGTTCCAAACTGTTCATCAAGAGAAATTTGAGTAACCTTTGTATTTTCATCGATAGCTGTTCTCTTTGATTCCCACTCATTTGGCATAATATCTATGATCTTGTCAACAAGGGATTCATCATCTAGACCATTCTCTCCCATAGATTGTAAGATATTCACAATAGTCATGAATCTCTGTTTCACTTTGCAATTTGGTTCTCCATAAGGAAAATTGAAACCATGATACTCATCTCTGAGCATGGATCTTCTAATCTCAATCTCTTTAGATGTACGAAAATGTGTAACTTCAAGTTTCTTCCATATACAGTTAGCTATTTCACAAGAAGAAATTTGGCTATATATGTTCCTAGTCATTGAACAAAGCAAAGTATTGCATACCTTATAGTTGAGTTGGTATTCCTGCTTTTCATGATTAGTAAAAGCACTAACTTCCTTGTCATGAATTTTTTATCCTTCGGTAAGCATGAAAAATTTACCTGCCCCAGTATTGATAATGAAAGTCTTCATACGATCTCTTTAATATTCATAATCATTACCATCAAAGATAGGTGGTCTAGTAGGATTTAGGTTGTCGATAGAACCAACATTTAAGCCTTCCATCCTTAAGAAAAACTTTGGCACACAAAATTATTAGTAGTATAAGTATGTAAACAAGAGAAAATATTATAAGAAAGAAAATTTTTATCTCTAATCAAAATATTAATCTGAACTATGAGTCCTAAAAAATATTCTGAAAAGTATGAATTTGGAAATATGAATCCGAATTTTCAATTCATAAAATCCTCTACTGAATCTAATCGTGAGATTAATTCAGATTGAACCAAGTCCTCTTATACCAATTGTTAGGATAGTATGTGACTGAGTATGATATACTCTATAATACCAAACGTATGGTTGAAATAAGAATGAGATTCTCAGATACAAGAGGGGGGGGGCTGAATTGTACCTTTTTCAAAATTCCTTAAGGAAAATTTGTGCAACCAAAATTCAAAACACCTCTAGGTTCTAAAGACGTGCTTGATTCTAGAAAAGTGATTCCAGAAATGAAACTTTAACAAAAGTTAAAAAGATTAGGATTCTACCTTAAAGCATATAGAATCTAACTAAATCAGAGTACAAGTAAGGAAGTATAAAAAAGTTATACTTTCTTTAACAATAAAAAATGCAGCAGAAAAACAAAGTAGTAAAACTATAAGTAGCAAGTATAAAATATTTTATCCCAAAGAGAAGGGTATCCAACAACCCTGGATAAAGGTCCCTTGATTTATAATTTTAAGAAAGTATGTCTTACACACACCAAGGTAAGGCTTCGATACGAAGATCAGAGTCTATCTTGCTATCCCCAAAATCCCTCAACTATCAGGTAGTTGTCACCTCTGTCTTCCTCAGCAAGGAAACCCTCAACTTCAAGGTGTTGGAACCTTTGTCTTCCTATCCTCAGAATCCCTCGATTGTAATCAAGAATAATCAAAGTCTCATGAAGCAAGTCTTCACAAGGAAAAGTTTGAACAAGGTGTTCAAACTTTCTACATGAATCATGAGAGTTGATAAGAGCCTCTCTCTCTAGAAATAACTTCAGGAAGTTCTGAGCACCCAAATTCCAAAAGTCCTGAGCATGTTCAAATGAGATCTTATTTATAGGAGAAGCTCCAATGGTCGGCTCCCTCCTCCAATGGTCACATTTCTCCTTATATTTTGGAGGGACCTGTACACATGCCACTCAACCAACGGTTAGTCAATAACTGAAACCACGACATAGTTCTATAATGAAACAAGTGTAAGCATAAGTAAAACTGTAGTATGGAATGTAAGCAAATAAAGGATCAGGGTCTAAACAAAATTAAATTCAGAGTCTTTAATAAAAAGATATTAAGATTCTATTATGTAGCAATTCAGAACTGAATTCTGTAGAAATTCTGTGTTTGAATTTCAAGGAAATTCAGAGTCTGGTTTCACCAGTATTTTGAACCAGAACTTAAAAAGTTTGAAGTCAGAGTTCATGGGAATTCGGAGTCAGAACTCATAAGAGTTTGGAATCTGAATTCAGAGAACTCAGAGTGATAACTTAGATAAGTTCATAATCAGAATTCAGATTTTAACTACATGAGAGTTCATATCCACAATTCGGAGTGGAACTACATGAGAGTTCGTATCTAGAATTTGGAGTCGAACTACATGAGAGTTCGTATCCAGAATTCGGAGTGGAACTTAATGAGAGTTCATATCCAGAATTCAGAATGGAACTTCAATAGATTTCGTATCCAGAATTCTGAATAGAACTTCATTAGAGTTTGTATCCAGAATTCAGAATGGAACTTCATTAGAGTTCGTATTAAAAATTTGGAATGGAACTTCATTAGAGTTCATATCCAGAATTCGGATCCTAAAACAGAATGCTTCATATCTAAGTATTATTTGATTCTGAGGTTTTAGATATGAATCCGATTTTTATACTTAATAATAAATATTTATATGAATAATGAAAACATGGTAGGGGTAAATTCCTTTGTGAAGGAAATTTTCCTTATAGAAGTAAAATATAGATTTGCTTAAGTATAAGGTGTTTTTGATTTTCAAAATAAGAAGAAATGGAAAAGTCATAAGGAAAACCTTATTGAATCAACAGGAAGATCATGAATCTCCATTGATAAATCCTTCATCTATGTGGGTGTTGATTCCCTATGAAGAATCATACCTCTCCCAAATGGTTGGATTGAAGGATAGTTACAACCTTGCAAAAATGCCCATCGTGAGGGAATATGGCGATGTATTTCCCAAAAAGTAACATGGAATTCCCCCAAATCGTGAGGTAGAGTTCTCAATTGAACTCATACTTGGAGATACTCCTATCTCATAGTGTCCCTATAGGATAGATCCTATCAAATTGGGGGAGTTAAAGAAGCATCTTGAAGAGCATCTGGACAAAGGGTTCATACACCCTAGGGTATCACCTTGGGGTGCATGAGTTCTCTTTGTAAAGAATAAGGATGGAACAATGCGGCTGTGTATTGACTATCGAGAAATCAACAATATCACCATAAAGAACAAGTATCCTCTTCCAAGGATTAATGACATGTTCGATCTGTTAATAGGATCTAAATTTTTCTTAAAGGTGGATCTCCATTCTGAATATGATCAACTAAAGGTGAAGAGGGAAGATATTTAAAAAAATGCCTTCCATACAAGTTATGGGCACATTGAGTTTCTAGTTATGCTCATCAGACTTACTAATTCCCCTGAAAAATTCATGGATTTGATGAATAGATTCTTTAGACCTTACCTAAAAAAAATTTTGGTAGTGTTTATTGATGCTATTATCATATACTTCAAGAGAAAGGAGGAATATGAAGAACATCTGAGACTATTATTGGAGACATTTAAAAAGGTGAAGTTTTACGCCAAGTCCAGAAAGTGTGACTTTTGGATAAAGCAAGTCACTTTCTTTGTACATGTGATCACATGTGAGGGAATTTCTATATATCCATCAAAAAAAGGTGATTGAGGAATGGAATATGACCTCTACTATCACAGAAATCCATAATTTTATTGGACAAGCTAGGTACTGCCGATGTTTTGTGAGAAATTTCTCATGATTTTCAAGCCCTCTAACTATGTTAACAAGAAAATGGGTAAAGCATGTCTGGACGGAAGAATGTGAGGGAAGCTTCAAGGACCTAAAGAGAAGGATGATCACTGCACCTGTACTCACACTACCAAAAAGTGGAGAATGTTTTGTGATATACAGTGATTCTTCAACAAAAGGTATGAGTTTTTTACTCCTGAAAAATGACAATTTGATAGCCTATTACTCACGACAGTTGAAGATCCATGAGTAGAACTACCCAACACATGATCTACAGCTGGAAGCTGTGATTTTTCCTTGAAAATCTGGCATCACTACCTTTATGCCAAGAAGTGTGACATATACACCGAACCCAATATCCTAATGTATATATTCAAACAAAAGGAGCTCAACATGAGTCAAAGGGGAGGGTTAGATCTAATCAAGGATTACGATTGCTCTATTCACTATCACACTAGAAAGGCGAAAAAGTTAGCCGATGCTCTAAGTATAAAAGAACCCACTAATCTATCCATATTATGGATTGAGAAAGACCATATATTCTTGGATATGAAAAGGATGAATTTATAAATCATAAGGGCAGAGGATACATCCTACCTTGCCAAAATGATTTTGAAACCATCCATCCAAGAGAAGATTAAAGAATCACAATGGGATGATGTGGAGATAAAAAAGTGGGTGAATGCAGTAAAGGAAGGGAAGCGACAAGAGTTCCATATCAATGATGATGGTGTGACTCAGTTTGGGATGTGGCTTTGTGTGCCTTCATCACCCAGGATAAAGAAGGATCTATTGGACAACGCACATAGCTCAAAATTTTCTATCCATCCTTGGAGTAACAAGATGTATCGAGATCTCCGAGAACAATTCTGGTGGGATAACATGAAAAATGAGATCATAGAATATATCTCAAGGGGCCTGGTATGTATGCAAGTTAAAGCAGAGTGACAGAAGTCCAAAGGGTTGATGAAGCCATTGCCTATACCCATTTGGAATTTGGAGAATGTTACTATGGACTTTGTCACGAGTCTCCCAAAGACGTCGAAGGGAAATAATGTGATACGGGTTGTGGTTGACCGACTCACCAAGGCCTCCCATTTTATCGCTATTCTGGAAGACATCTCACTTGAAAAAATAGCAAAGATATATGTGAAGGATGTGGTGAGACTGCATGGAGTTCCACTCTCGATTTTCAGTGATCATGATCCAAGGTTCACATCTAAATTATGGAGGATCCTTCAACATTCTTGGTGTACAGAATTAAATTTCAGCATGAACTATCTCCCCCAAACTGATGGACAATCTAAAAGGACTATTAAGACATTTCAAGATATGCTAAGAGCCTGCTCTCTAGAATTCAAAGGTGGATGGGATCAAAATATCCCATTTTTTGAGTTCTCATATAACAATAGCATCCACTCGATAATTCAGATGGCTCTATATGATTTTTTATATGGAAAGCAATGTATAACTCCAACCTATTGGGATGAAGTTGGAGAAAGAAATCTACTTGGACCCGATCTTGTGGAAGAGATGATAGAGATGGTTTAAGTCATCCCGAAACACATCAAAGCTGCAAAGAGTTGGCAAAAGAGTAACACTAACAACCGTTGAAGTGACTTGGAGTTCAACGTTGGAGAAAATTATTCCTTCAAATACCACCATGGAAGAGAGTCATGTGGTTTGGAAAGAATGGGAAGTTAAGCCCAAGGTATATTGGCCCATTTGAGATCCTTGAACGCATAAGAGCTATGGAATATCTACCCACACTTCCACCAAATATGGATCATGTTCATGATGTGTTTCACACATCACTTCTGAGAAAGTACATACCTGATCCCTCACATGTACTAAAATCAGAGGTGGTACGATTGAAAGACGATATTTCTTATGAGGAGCATCTAGTAAATATTCTGGATCGAAGAGATAAGGTTCTACGCAACAAGACAACCCACCTTGTCAATGTGTTGTGTAGGAACCATAAGTTTAAAGAAGCTACTTGGGAACCAGAGGAGGTGATGAAGGAGAGGTACCTGCACCCATTTTTGTAAAACAAAATTTCATGGGTGAAATTTCATTAGGGGAAAAGAATGTAACAATCCAATGTTTTTAATGGAAATTCAAATCATATAAATATGTCACAAAATCCCATGAAAACACAACATAATTAACTTCTAAGTTCTAAGTGACCTTTAAACATAAGTTTTTCACCTTTTTGTTTCGAATTTTTTAAATCCGACATACATGGCTGTGTTCAAGATGATTTTTGGGTTCCAATAAAAAAGAACTTATTTTTTGATGAATAGTATCCTACCGTTATGAAGAGTAATATGACCCTTATTAATAGTAAAATCATCCAAAATAATAGTAACCTTACCCTTGAATAATTAAATTAAGGTATCTTATATGTGAGAATTTGACCTTAGTAAAAGTATTGGTATTTTTGTAAGCCATAAATAAATAATTATAATTAATTAATTAATTTAATAGAAAATTTATTTTCTTAAAATGTTTTCATAAATTAACATATCTATTTATTCTTTATTTAAGATAATTTCATAATATCTTAAGTAATTTTTGAAATCATTATTAAATCAGTTTTAATTTCAAAAACTGTTTTTTTCAAGTAAATTATGATTTTAATTAGATATTAAATAAATCCTACATAGACATTTATTTTTAAATAATGGAAATCATTTTTGGATTCTAAACGTTGAAAAATGGTTGGGGTTAATTTTTTTTGGATTTTTCTGCAATACATGAATTTTTTATGAATAATGAAATACCATAATTTACAAAATAAGCTAAATAATCTAATTACCGAGTCATATACGATGTTCTGCTGATGTAAGGTCACTTGGTTCGGGATAACTTTATAAAATTACTACTATTGGTCATGTAAGACTCACTATTCTTTATCTTGTAGGAAAATACTAAACTAATGAATATTATGTTTAGAATACCCCTCTCTTCTCCACAATAAATACCACCCTTCACACCCTCATTTCCTCACACCTCTCAATCTTCATGCCTTGTCTAAAATCAGCCCAAATATCTTACATAGCCCCTCCCCCACGCCCAATAGCTTCTGGTCTCATCAAAAGTCCAAGGATATGCCTCTTAAGGAGGATCTCTAGAGGAGGATTCTAGAGGCAATTTCTCTCCCTTTTCTCCTTTAATTCCCTTTCAATTTCAAGTTCTTTTCTTATTCTCTCCTCACCTATCTTTATCCAAATGGTATGATAACTATATTATAATACATATAATAAATTTTTTTCATAGTAATGGGATATTATAACTTCCAAACCCCTTCTCCTCTTCCTTTTATTTTATAAAAGCAAACGTTATTCGTGAGGTGTTAATCTATCACCTTCAAGAAAGACATGTTTTTTTTCATTTCTACCTTCAGATCTGATCATGAAACCATTTTTATGTTTGAACCAGAATATGTTATATTAATTGATTCATATTTAATGTTTGGGAACTAACATATGTATATATTTCTAAAAGATTAATCAAGACAAGTTTGTTGTGGTTGAAAAAACCGCCCAAATTAACTCAAACAATCACCATTTAATTCTTATCTAATGATTCATCCACATGGAATATAATGTAATTCCTTATAATATCATTTTAACTTCTGGAATATTATTAATAACCTGAAATATATGTTCTGGATGTTTACCCATGTTCTACATGAACTTCAATTCATGAATACATTTGACATGCTCAAGAGAACCATAAAAACAATCATTCCCAAACAATGTTTTTAAACTCTATAACTCATCAAAAGGACCATAAAATAACACAATGAAACCAAAAATACCCCTATTCATTTATAAAAGGTTCTTTAATTTCTAATAAATTAATATAATTTAATTATACAAGACATTAAAGTGAAGGAAGCCTTCAGATATAAGGTAATGGGAAATTTCTCGAACCCAACTTTCATCCTTCGGGTTCTCCCTCTTTAACTCCTTTTTGATATGGATACTCCTTAAAAATATTTTTTTCATCATTATATTTCCTTTTCTAGGATATACATGTCTTTCACTGGTATTTATGTCAAACCAAATGTTTTCCAAAATAACTCTTCTTTTAAGAACACACCTTTTACTTCTTATTCAATATTGATGGTTCTTGTAACATGTATGTTATTCCCTATTTATTTTGGGAACACAATGTTTAATAATGAGTTCTTATGATATAAAACCCATTAATTTTCATGGTTTAGTTATGTTTATTTTTTTATATATTAATAACGGCATGCATGATAAATGATAATTTTATGATGTGACAGGTGCACCCAGAATTATATAGCGCAATATGAATGTTTCAATGTGATGAGTGTGCCTGGAATTATAAAATCTCTAATGAATTGGGTAAAGTGATGAATCTCATGAGTAAATGTGAAATGATTTGTGAAAAATATTCTAGATTTGTACACAAGTATGTGTGGTAGTTAACCACTAAGACACGATGTTTCATTTTTATGCATTGCCACATTTCAAGTCTTTTATTAATGATTCCCCTCACATTCATGATCTTTTAACGATGTTATGATTATGATCAAACATTGTTATATTTTTATTATATATCCTCTTACTAGGATTCTAGATCACCCCTTTTGATGTATATCCTTAGGTGGCTACATGTACTAAGGAGTGGTGAAGTGCCAGTAAGAAGATAAATAAGAATAAATTGAATAAATGTTTATGTTTGATGTTGTAATTGTTATGTATGGTCCATGTTTTCCCAAGACACTAAACTATTGGATCCTTTGTGTTTATTACTATTATGTTATTTATCTTTAAAATTAAGAAATATTAATGGAAAAAAAGTTTGGGTCATTATAGTTGGAATCAAAGGAAAGGTTTAGTTAATTTGGGAATTAGGATTAGTGAACCATAGAGAAAACCTCTAGCATGAGACTAAGTACCAATATGTATACAAGAATCTTTATATAGGGATCCATTAGGTTATGCTTTCAGTATAAATTGTTTAAATGAATAATCTATTCATGAATTGTTGACTTATGTTTTGTTCTAACCTTTTCTATTTTAGAAAATGGTGGGATCCTGGAGAAACAGGGCTAATAACTTGTGAGAGGGCCAACAAAACGATTGACCAAATGACATCCCCAATTATTTGGGAGGTGGAGTTAAAAACTTCATGGCGATTATTACCCAATTTTCTTAGGTGATGAACAATAACCATAATAATGGGGAACATCCTCCTTCACCAAAGAGGGAGAAACTAGCTATCGAATGTTTTAGGCGACAATGACCACTGATGTTTAGTGGATCTTCTGATGCACTAGTTGCAGAATAGTGGGTCAACTCCATGGAAAAGATCGTTTCTTTTCTTCACTATTCTGAGATGTAGAAGTTGAAACTCGCCATTTATTATCTAGAAGGAGAGGCCTATCAATGGTGGTCTTTAATTAAGAAGACCAAGCCAAGTGAGGAAATTGAAGAGATGGAATAGGGATACTTTAAGATAAGGTTTCTTAAAATGTATTTCCCAAGAACTGTTCACACGATGATGGATAGAGAATTCAATGAGATCAATAAAAAAGAAGCGGAATCAGTCACAACCTATAATGTGAATTACACATGTCTTGCAAGGTATGCTTCATAATTTTTTATCAACAACAATAACAAAATTAATATATTCTTTAGTGGATTAAAACCACATAGTCAAAAGGATCATACAATTGGAGACTTTGGGAGTATTGAAGAAGTTGTTTTATGTGCTCTAAAAGTAGTGATGGAGTTTTGAGAATGTTCCTGTGGCAATGGTGAAATGAAATGTAAGATGTAGTTTCAAAGTGATGGATCTAATGACCAAGGATGGAAGAAAACTCAGTGACCCACAAGCCAAAAATGTGGGAAGTTGCACCATGGGAACTACCTCAAAGGGATGGGGAAATGATTCAAGTGTGGGAAATAAGGACACCATGTTCTAGAGTATCGAAAAGACATAAAAAAATAAGGAGAATGTGGTAGAAGAAAGGAGAGAACCACCCATGGTTCAATTGTACAATTGTAGGGAGATGGGGCACTATGCAAAACAGTGTAGTAAACCTCGAGTTCTCGAGGGTAATTAGCGTCAGCAGCCACCAAATCCAAATATAAAAGGGAAGTATTATACCATCACTACTACGAATGTGGGGATATATAATAAAGTCATACAAGGTACACTTCCTATTCGCGCATGAATGGAAAAATTCTTATTTGATTCTGGTTCTGCCCATTTCTTTATATATTATAAGTTTTCTTGAACTATATAATCGAATCCTTGGATCCTTAAAGTATGTATATCTGTAAAACCACCAATTGGTGAAAACATTGCAACTAAAGTGTTTGACTCTTCTCCTATTGGAGTATGTGGGGAGATTCTTCTAGTGAATCTTGTAATACTTCCCTTGGTGGAATTCGACACTATAATGGGAATGGATTGGCTCTCATTATATAGAGCACATATCAACTGTCAGAAAAAGGAAATCTATTTTCATATTTTGAACCATCTCACGATCCTCTACAAATTCAAGGAAGATCATGAATCTCCTTTGAAAAATACTTTATCTATGTGGGTGTTGATTCCCAATGAAAAAGCATTCCACTCCCAAATGGTTGGGTCAAAGGATAGTTCCAACCTTGTGGAAATTCCCATCGTGAGGGAATATGTCGATGTATTTCCCAAAGAGTTACGTGGAATTACCCCACACCGTGAGGTAGAGTTCTCAATTTAACTCATAGATGGAGCTACACGTATCTCAAAGTGTCCCTATAGGATGGATCCTATTGAATTTTTGGAGTTAAATAAGCATCTGTAAGAGAATTTAGACCAGGGGTTCATACGCCCTAGTGTATCACCTTAGGGTGCGCCAGTTCTCTTTGTGAAGAATGATGGAACAATGCTACAATGTATCAACTATTGGGAACACAACATGGTCAACATGAAGAACAAGTATCATCTTCAAAGGATTGATGAATTGTTCAATCAGTTAAGAGGAGCTCAATACTTCTCAAAGGTGGATATTCATTCTAAATATCATCAACCAAAGGTGAAGAAGGAAGATATTCAGAATACTACCTTCCATACAAGGTATGGGCATGATGAGTTTCTGGTTATGCCCTTAGGACTTACTAATGCCCCTAAAATCATCATGAATTTGATAAATATAGTCTTTATACATTACCTCAACAAATTTGTGATAGTGTTTATTGATGATATTCTCATCTACTCCAAGAGAAAGGAGAAACATGAAGAATATATAAGGATTGTATTGGAAACATTGAGAAAGGATAAGTTGTATGACAAGTTTATCAAGTGTGACTTTTGGACAAAGTAAGTCACTTTCTTGGGACACATGATAACATGTGAGGGAATTTATGTGGATCCTTAAGAAACAAAAGTTATTAAGGAATGTACAAGGTTCTCTAGTGTCACAAAAATCTGTAGTTTTCTTCAATTAGCTGGGTACTATCGATGTTTGGTGAGAAACTTCTCATGATTATCAAGCTCTCTAACTAAGTTTAGAATAAAAGGGGTAAAGTTTGCCTAGATGGAAGAATGTGAGGGAAGCTTCAATGTGCTAAAGAGAAGGCTTATCACTACACCTATACTCACACAACCAAAAAGTGGATAATGTTTTGTGATATACAATTATGCTTCAAAGAAAGTCCTGGGTTGTGTACTCATGAAAAATTATAATGTGATAGTCTACGCCTCATGACAGTTGAAGATCCCTAAGAAAAACTACCTGATGCATGATCTAGAGCTGCCTGTTGTGATTTTTGCCTTGAAAATCTGGCGGCACTACCTTTATGGAGAGAATTGTGGCATATACACAGACCACCAGAGCCTAAAGTATATATTCAAACAAAAGGAGATGAACATGCGTCAAAGGAGATGGTTAGAGCTAATCAAGGATTATGATTTCTATATTCACTACCATCCTAGAAAGGAAAACAAGGTAGAATATGCTCTAAGTAAAAATGAAGCTGTTACTCTATCCATGTTATGGATTGTGAAAGACCCTAAATTGTTTCATATGAAAAGAATGAATTTAGAAATCATAAGGGAAGGGGATACATTCTACCTTGGCCAAATGATTGTGCAACCATCCATCCAAGAGAAGATTAAGGAAGCAAAAAGGGAAGATGTGAAGATACCAAAAAGTGTGAATGAAGTAAAGGAAGGGAAGATGCAAGAGTTCCATATCAATGATGATGGTGTGATTCATTTTGGAATGCAGCTTTGTGTGCCTTCATGACATAGGATAAAGAAGGAGCTATTGGACAATGCACATATCTCAACATTCTCTTTCCATCCTGGGAGTACCACTATGTACCGTGATCTCTGAGAACACTTCTGGTGGGATAACATGAAAAAGGATATCATGGAATATATCTCAAGGTGCTTGGTATGTCTGCAAGTTAAAGCAGAGAGGCAAAAGTCCAAAGGGTTGATGCAGCCATTGTTTATACCCAAGTGGAAATGAGAGAATGTTACTATGGAATTTTTAACGGGTCTCCTGAAGAAGTTGAAGGGAAATAATATGATATGGGTTTTGGTTGACTGACTCACCAAGACTGCCCATTTTATAGCAATTCTGGAAGACCTCTCACTTGAACAACTTGAAAAGATATATGTGAAGGAAGTGGTGAGACTTCATGGAGTTCCACTCTTGATTGTCTCTGATCGTGATCCAAGGTTCACATCTAAATTCTAGAGGTGCCTCAAACATTCTTTGAGTATTGAATTAAATTTCATCACAACCTATCACCCACATACTGATGGACAATCTAAAATGACTATTCAGACGCTTGAAGATATTCTAAGAGCATGCTCTCTAGAATTAAAAGGTTGATGGGATCAACATCTCCCATTGGTCGAGTTCTCATGTAACAGTAGCTTCCACTCGAGTATTCAGATGGATCCATATGAATATTTGGCTGGAAAGTGATGTAGAACACCAACCTGTTGGGATAAAGTTAGGGAAAGAAAGTTACTTACACCTGATATTGTGGAAGAGATGATAGAGAAGGTTCAAGTCATCTGGAAACACATCAAAGCTGCACAAAGATGGCAAAAGAGCCTCAATATCAACAATCTAAGGGACTTGTTATTCAACTTTGGAGATAAAGTCTTCCTTCGAATAGCACTCTGTAAGAGGGTCATGTTGTTTGGAAAGAAAGGGAAGTTAAGCACAAGGTATATTGGCCCCTTTGATATCCTTGACCGCATAGGAGCTGTGGCCTATCGAATTTCACTTCCACCGAATATGGATCATGTTTATGATGCGTTTCACGTATCACTCCTACAAAAGTACATACCAGATCCCTCATATGTACTAAAATCATTGGTGGAATAGCTAGAATATGATCTCTCTTATGAGGAGAATCCAGTAAAGATTCTGGATTGGAGAGATAAGGTTCTATTCCACAAGACAACCCACCTTGTAAAAGTGTTTTGGAGGAACCATAAGTTTGAAGAAGCAAATTGGGAACCAGAGGAGGCGATGAAGGAGATGTACCCTCACCTGTTTGTGTAAAACAAAAGTTCAAGGGAGAAATTACATAAGGGGGGAAGAATGTAAGCACCTGTAGTTTTTTAATGGAAATTCACTTCTTGTAAATATGTCATAAAATCACATGAAAACAAAACATAATGAACTACTAAGTGACAAGTGACCTTTAAACATAAGTTTCTCACTTCTGTGTTTGGAATTTCGAAAATCCGACAAACACAGTTGTGTTCAATTATCCAAAATAATATTAACCTTACCCTTGAATAATTATATTAAGGTATCTTATAAGTGACATTTGGACCATAGTAAAAGTATTGGTAAATTTTAGGCCATAAATAATTAATTATAATTTATTTATTTTTTTTAAAAAAAATTATTTTCAAAAAAAATGTTCATAAATTAACATATATATGTAGTCTTGATTTAAGATAATTTTATAATACCATAAGTAATTTTTGAAAGCATTATAAAATCTGTTTTAATTTAGAAACTATTTTTTCATGTAAATTTTGATTTTAATTAAATATTAAATTAATCATATTTAGAAATTTATTTTTGAAAAATGGACATCAGTTTTTGATTCTACATGCTGAAAAATGGTTGGGGTGAATTTTTTTTGGCTTTTTCTAAAATACATGAATTTTTTATGAATAGTAAAATACCATAATTTACAAAATAAGCTAAATAAGATAATTATAGAGTCAAGTATGATGTTTTGTTGATGTAAGACCACCTGGTTCAGGATCACATGATAAAATTACTATTTTTGGTCATGGAAGACTCAATATTCCATTTCTTGTGGGGAAATAATAAACTAATGAATTTTATATTGAGAGAACCCCTCTCCCCTTCACTATAAATACCACCCTTCACACCCTCATTTCCTCACCCCTCTCAAGCATCCAACCTTTAATAAACTCTACCGAAGCATCTTTCTTATCCCCTCCAACATTTCCAAAACCTTATGGTCTCATTTTAAAGACCAAACCTAGTCCCCTTAGGAAGGATCTTTAGAGGAGGATTCAAGAGGTGATTTCCCTCCCTCATCTCCTATAATTCCCATTCAATTTCAAGTTCTTTTCTTATTCTATCCTCACCTATCTTTTTACAAATGCTATGGTAACTCTAGTATCATACATATAATGGAATTTTATTATACTAATGGAATATTATACCATCCAACCCCCTTATCCTCTTCCTTTTATTTTATAAAAGAAAATGTTGTTCGTGAGGTGTTAATCTATCACATTCAAGAAAGACATGTTTTATTTTTTTTTTGTTTCTACCTTCAGGACTAGTAATGAAACCATTTTTGTGGTTGAAACATAAAATTTTATATTAATTAAGTCCTATTTAATTTTTTGTAACTAACTTATGTATATATTACTAAATTAATAATCAAAAAATGTTCGTTGTGGTCGAAAAAACGCCCAAATTAACTTAAACAATCATCATTTAATTCTTATCTAATGATTCATCCTCATGGAATATAATGTAATTCATTAAAAGATCATTTTAACTTATGTAATATTATTAATAACATGTAATATATGTTTTGGATTTTTATCCATGTTCTACAAAAACTTCACTTCATGAATACATGTGAAACACTCAAGAAAATAATAAAAACGAACATTCCCAAACAATGTTTTTAAACACTATAACTCATAAAAAGGGTTATAAAATTACATAATGAAACCAAAATGACCCATATACATGTATAAAAGGTTATTTAATTTCTAATTAATGAATATAATGTCATTATATAGACATTAAAGTGAAAGAAGCGTTCAGATATAAGGTAAGGGGAAATTCTCGAACACAACTTTCATCCTTCAGGTTCTCCATCTTTCACTCCTTTTTGATATGGTTACTCCTTAAAAAAATTCCATCATATTTTTTCTTTTATGGGATATAAATGTTTTTCATTGGTATTTTATTCAAACAAAATGTTCTCCAAAAGAACTATTCTTTTAATAATACACCTTTTACTTCTCATTCAAGATTGATGGTTCTTGTAACATGTATCTTATTACATATTTCTTTTGGGAACCCAATGTTTCAGAATTTGTTATTATGAGATGAAAACCATTCCTTTTCCTGGGTTAGTTATATTCATTTTTTATATATTCATTATGGCATGCATGATAAATGATAATGTTATGATGTGACAGGTGCGCCTGGAATTATATAGCGCAATATGAATGTTTCAATGTGACAAGTGCACATGGAATTATATAGAGATCTAATGAATTGGGTATAGTGATGAATCTCATTATTAAATGTTAAAAGATGTTTGAAAAATATGATATCTTTTTTCAAAAGTATGTGTGGTAGTTAACCACTAAGACATGATGTTTCATTTTTATGCATTGCCATATTTCAAGTCTTCTATTAATGATTCCCCTCACATTCATGATCTTTTGCCTATGTAATGATTAGGCCCAACCATTGTTACATTATTCTTATATATCTTCTTACTGGGCTTCTATATCACCCCTTTTGATGTATGTCCTCAGGTGCCTACATTTACTAAGGAGAGGTCAAGTGCCAGTAAGAAGTTTGAGAAGAAGAAATTGAATAAATGTTTATGCTTGATGTTATAATTATTATGTATGGACCTAGTTTTTCAAATAAACTAAACCTTTGGATCATCTGTGTGTAATACTATTATGTAATTTATCTTTAAAATGATTTAATTTTAATGGAAGAAATGTCTAGGTCATTATAGTCACATGGTTGGCCAAATCATGTTCCAATTTTACACCCAAAACTACCTCAGGACCCCCTTGCATGGTCCTAGAACAAGGTTAGAAAAACCATGTACCAACAATTTATTTTACCTCAATTAAAAAGTATTCAAAAAATTTACATGTGTGTGTCCTAGGATAAATGGTTCCTTGAAACGATGAGGTCAAGGAAAATGCACTAGACCTCCACACATTGTTTAATATAACTATATATACTGGACTATAAGGTTTCTACTAATCATGCGGCCCAGGTACCTCCTATAAAAATATTAGGATCTAGGATCTATAAAATCCTTAGTCACCCCTGTTTCCCTTATGACCCCACTAAGAACTCCCATTAGGATACATTAAAAGAAATTAACCAAAATAAAAAGGTTCCTTACCTTATAAAAAATCCAAGTTCCTATAATCATCCATCCTTTAAGAAATTTGTCCTTAAATTGAACTTCAAAACATGGTTAATTATTGTATGAGAATACATATAGCCACTAGGAATGTAAGTCAGCCTCTCGCTCATAATTCTCATCATTTACAAGGTCATGTGCCCATAACACCCATACCAGAGGAACTGAACGACCTTGGAGAACCTTCATGCCATGATCAATAACACAGATAATCTACTCCTCAATGGATGATTCTACGTCTATTTTAACATCATCAGGATAAACTAATACTCTTGTTTATAAGATAATATGTGTCAGTATGTGAATCTCATCCATCCAAATGTGGAACTTTCTGAGATTATCATAAAATCACACCCTCTTAGTGTATTCAATATGATATAAAGATGTTTGGAATGGTCGTGGTGAGTATGATAATACATCAAGATATCAACCATGAATACCACTACAAAAAATCCAAATATAGATGGAAAACCTGGTCTATCAGTGCCTTGACAACTGCTGGAGTGTTTGAGAGACCGAATGACATGAAACAATATTCACAAAAGTCATATATACTATGAAATCATGTTCACGGTATATCTTATTGTCTATCTAGAACCAGATGCTAAACCAATCTAAGATCAATCTTTGAGAATGCTCTTGCTCTTCGGACCTGGTTGAAAAGATCATATATATGAGGAAAATGATACTTATTCTTATATATAAAATCATTCAATTTATGTTAATCCACACATAAATGAAGGGTTCTATCTACCTTATTAGATAAAAGGACTCAAAACCCAATGGATAAGTATTGGATTGCATAAACATGTTTTCTTCGATGTCCTCTTGATGCCTCTTGATCTGCTAAAACATAGCAGTATCCATCCTATAAGGAAGAATAGATACTGATGTACCGATTGGTATAATCTCTATGAAAAAATATACCTCTCTCTGAAGGTAGTAATGACAATTCATCCAATAATACATCCCTAAAACTCTCTACAACTAAAGGGAAGTCCACCTAACACCTTACCTAATCATGTAGATATAAGATAGAAATTTGGGATTTCATCTTACCCATCCCACAATTCTTGGGTTTGTCTCGTCTCATGTGGAAATCACATTCATCCTTGTGAATAAGAACTTCACCCTATGGTGATGTTAAAGTCACCCTTCATCCATAGTAACTAACATAAGAGTTATTGGGAATAAACTATCCCATATTGAGAATGATATAAAACCATTTAATCTTGAGAAAAAATATGTCCAATACGAAGTAACACCCACCTATCACATGGTGGAACTCCCTATACTAGCGTACACCCTCCTATTGAATCCCAAATAGAGTATTGGGTGTCATCATGGCATAGGAAAAATGAACATTGAGCTCAAGGCTCTCCACACCAAGCATAGATATGAGGGAATGTGAAGAACCTATATTGAAAATAGCATATACTAATGTATAGGTTACAAGAATAGTACCTATCAATGTAGAAGGATAAGAAATATACACCTCAGGTATTGGATGGATTGCATACACCTTTCCTAATCCGTGACACTAAGACCTAGCCTAGATTCCCTAAGCTGGTGTATGGATACCTCATCCACAACCACATTCTTGACCCGATCACCTGACCATACTCCATCTCCTAGACTAATGAGATACTCTGGAACCCACTACTAATTGTAGATCTTGTTCAAACCCTCTCTAACTAGATTGTAGAGGAAAATATTTGAAAAATCACTATATATGGCCCATCTTTTTGCAAGACTGGCACACAAGTGGTTCCCTTATACATTCGGGTCTCATATGTCACAATCTAATAAACTAATGGACCCTCACCTAGCTACCTGAGTATGTAGCTTGGCTACTAGTATCACCACATGGAATCTTCATAAGACACTCCCTAATTTTCTTTGATGATGTTCTAGATCTAGGCACCAAAATTCCCTAGCTTGCAACTCCATCCTCTCTCAGGTTATGCTCTATGATAAGAACTATAATTCACTATTATATATATGATAGTATGTCGAAATACATTCAAATGTGTGCATATGTCATATCCGAGACCTTCCTAAAATTAGCTAAATTTAGATGAATAATCACATATCAAAATAGGTGTCATATTATGATACTCTACGAAATAAGAAAAATTGTCCAAGACTGATAAGGCACCCTACTCACAGTGCATAAAATCTCAAGCTATATAATCATTGTACATCTCAAGATAAAAATAATCATAGATGGCCATCTGAAAATACCTCTATGAGATATCCTGGTAAAGTTATTTCTAAGTAATAATGTACCACACTCCCTTTATAGAATCATAAAGAATATACATAGATAAATTCACTCTCCCCCTAAGAGGTGTCTTCATATTCTCAAAAATAGATAACAATCCATATAGAAATGACTTTGTAGCTTGTTTTCCACCATACCTTGTAGCTATTGATGGATGGTAATGCTGAAACTCACACGTCATCTCTTCCAGAGTTAAGGCAGTCATAGGGGATCCTTGAATATTCTGTATAAGGAATATGAAACCATCTCAAAATATTGCATTAGCACCCACATCAGGGAAAAATAATGGTGCTGTAAGTATCACTACTAGAGGTTCTACTGGTGGTCTAGGTCCCACAACAATTGAAGCATAGCCATCACCACCATCTTGATGCTTAAATATAGTTCATTATGGTGGAATGTCTCTATAAATTCCAAGTGGATGCCTCAGAGAATATTTGGTAATGAAAATATTAAATATATAAAAACATGCCAAGAATAAAAACTTCCTACACATGATTCACACCCATTTTCCAACTCCTAAAGCTAGGTCTAGGAGAGATAAAAAAAATAATGCATGAGATACTACCTACTACCTAATATTAAGGTTGGTTTAGGGTCAAGATATCTAGTATTAACCAGGGGTTCTGGTATATAGAGCTTCAATGGAATGTTATAGAGGATATCACCCTTTATTTTGAAATTAGAACATCCATTTAATTAAAAAAATTTCATTTTTTCATTTAAAAACATTAAAATTTATATTTATTTATATTAGAAATCTTATAAAATTGTTTAATTTTATGGATTACCATTTCCAATTTACAAAGGTCCATACACATTATAAATTGAACTATATAATTGATTTAATCAATAAAATTAACTTTTTTTAAACCATGCCACTGATGTACCATGACTCAACATTCCATAATTGGATTATTAAGGTGTCTGTATTATTCTATATAGGAAAACACTATTCGGTTAATGTTGGAACATTAAGTAACTAATTATGTTTCTTATTATCCTACAAAAAAGTTAGTCGAATAAGAATTTTATCTCACAAGGAAAATATAATAAATTTCATGTAGTCATGTAGTTAATATTATAGGTCATGAAATATTCAAGCCATGTGAGTTTTTATATGCCTAAATTGATGCATGGGACCAATATCTCCGTTCCATAACAAGCCAAGGTAAAAGTTCCAATCAAAATCAACAACAAAAATTATGTGCATCACCCAATGGTAAATTTTGATAAAAAATAATAAGTATAAACTATATAACCTCAAGCCCTATTCCAGGGTAACTTGGTTTTTCCAAGTATGTGGGTTAAAACTCCAAGGAATAGCTCATTACCATATCAAAACTCTTTCCTAGTCTCCTATCCACCGATGAAAAATTTTAGGACAATAAGATAATAATGACCCCTCTAATACTGCATTGTAACATCTAGAACCAGGATCCACTAAATGGTGCCTGAGCTAGTGGGTCACTTAGACTCAAGTGAACCTACCCAACACCAGAGGTTACAAACTAGAAAACATGGTCTATTACGATACATTGTTTTACTATACCATAATGATTAGAGAAACAAAGTGACATAATAAATAAATAAATTTCACAACCATAATATCAATCAATAATAAAAGATAAATCATCTAGACAAAAAATAGAAAAAAATCCAAGGGCAACATATTACACAAAATGATGAAAATGTTATAAAGCTATAGAAAACATATGAAATACATGAAAACACCATCTAGTACAATACATATATCAAAAGTAAAAAAATATGAAAAGAAACTATCTTCAGATAGAATCATGTTCAATCTCTCAGTCATATTCTCCCCTACTCTAATGAAAAAATTAATCAAGAATCTCAAAGAGAGAGCTTTCCCCTATCCCTACCTGCATCCATGAAGTTAATATGGGAACCCCATAGTGGCATAAATAGTGTGTAAGATAAAACTCAATAGGCCACCATAAATGATTCCTATAACAAGTCCAATCTGTATATATAAGCTAAAATAATGTTCCTATATAAGAAAAATAAAAGGGAAAAAGGAGAAGTGATATTGTCCATCTAATCAAGGTTCACTCTAATGATGAAAAAATGTCATATGGTTTAACTATAAATCTTGTCAAACATCAACAAAAACCAATGCTATGTAAACTTGTGTCACACATACATGGGTTAGGATCTATGTAGTTGAAATGTCAACAGAATCCAAGTAAGATAGATCCTTCGACTAGAAATTTCCAAGGCATACAAGTAATCTAAGTAAACCGGATTCGACCAGTATAAATTTTCATGAAATCTATGTGGGTCAAGTAAATAGGATCCTAGGAGTAGAAATATAAAATTAATCCAAGTGGTTCAAGTAAAACTAATCCAAGGTGTATAAATGTCCAAGGAATACTAGTGGGTTAGATACAAGAAGTAGAAATGTCAAAGGAATCCTAGTGGGTCATATCCAAGGAGTATAAATGTACAAGGCATCTAGGAAACGTAGGAAAACTAGATCCAAGGTGTAGAAATTTATATGTCATCATAGTGGGTCATCAGTTCCATAATGTGCAACCCATTCTCATCATAACCAATTCATTCACCATTTCATATACAATTGAAAATGTTCTATAAGGTTCTTAAAACCTTTAACAATCTAATTTATTACTATATTCAATTCCCAATAATGTATAACGAGCTCAACAAACCCCAAGGGTGGCATATTCATAGTCAATGGGAAGAACCCAACTATTGGAAGGTTCATTTTGAGTTAAAAACCCTGCAAACTTATATATGTATGCCACAACATGTCTTAACCACGAATTTAACATCTAACTAAAGGTTTTCTTAATTTTGGAAGAAACACTAGCAGTGTTCAACATGCATCATAATGAAAACAAGGGATAAATATCCAGACTTTGAGGGAAGGGGTATATACCACCTACCATATTCGTATAGAACACTAATACTATCCAGACCATTGATTTAGTTAAGATCAAAATAAAATAGAAGAATAGATGAATATCCTAGAAATAGGGAATAAGATATCCCACCAAAATAGAAACATTGATAGAAAGGAAAATAATGAAAAGAGCAATGGGATAAATAACTCAACGGTTTCTATCAAACAAGACATACGATAATCAAATCAAAAAAATCGAATAGAAGAATATGATCAAATCCTAGGAGGATTCCATGGGAGAGCTCCATAATTAGAAATGGGTGACCACTACTAGATAAATAAGAAAATGTAAGAGGGGTTTAAGCATTTAAATACCTTAAAGTAAAATGGTCATTTACCCATAATTTAAGGGTAGAATGATTTGGTTTCATAGATAGACAAATTGTATACTAAAAATGTTCCCAACACTTCCTCAAGACCCCCTGAAATGGTCATGGAACACAGTTAGAAAAATCATACGTCGAACATGAATTTTACCAATGTAAAAAATTATATATAAAATGCATAGGAGTGCAACCTAGGTTTCATGGTTCCATAAAACCGTGCGACCCTAGATAGTGCACTGGGCCACCCTTCATGTTATGATCTAAATGTGTAGTTCAGCTACCTCCTCCAAAAATATCAATCTCTGGGCTTTGTACAAGCCCCAAACACCCCCATTTCCAATATGACCCCACTAAGAACTACCTTCAGGGTAAATTAATGGAAATTGGTAGGAATAAAAAGGCTTCATACCTCATGTAAAATTTATGTTCTTACATATTTCCTTATATATATTTTTTACATTGATAGTTGATTAATCAAGATTAATTATTTAACCCGATAGTGGTATATTAGGATAAGAGTCTTCCATATAAGTTTGTGTGGATAAATCTCTTATAGTAATTACTCTTCCTTCATCTTGTTATAACGACTAAGATTTATTATTCACCAAGTTTATCAATTTCACTTAAATAAAAAAATATTTCATATTCAGGGTGTCTTTATAATCCTAATAAATCTTCAATATAACTTCATATTCTCTCTTGATCTTCATAACTTCACCACCAGACATTTTGTTCTTCTCCTATATCAAAGTTTCAGCTACTTGATCTTGTTTTATTTTATATCATGTTTAGCATTGTTGACATCAATGATAGAATTATACTATTGTTATAATGTATGTTAATTTTCTTCAAATTACTTAATGGAATATTCTTTTTCAAAAATTTCACTCAGTAACTGATCTTTAAAACAAAAACATATCACTTCACGTTCAAAAATCACTACTTATTTTGCTCCAATTTTATTTGAAATCTTGATTATGAATCTTATTCTTTATTCAAATATTTTCTCAATGTTATCCAAGTACACTTCAAGCTAATAAACTCTAGAACTTCTAGCAATATATTTTTTAAGTAGATAAACACATGTCATCATCCTTTGTCTAAATGTACACCCACTTCTTAGCTTCTTCTTCTGGATGAGTGATATCTTTATTAAAAATATTCCTCCAAATTATGTAATTTTTTTCTGTGGAATTATATTAAATACAGGTGTTTGAGTTTTTTGTTAGAAATTATAGGAATGATATATATGATAAATATTTACTAGAATATAAGGTAGAACTATTTTCTATCTCAATGGTAGAAGAATAAATTACAAGATATTTAACTCAAATGCACGAATTCTCTTCCTCGGAAATAATCAATTGGTAAAATGATTCATTATCCTATTTTTTAAAGAGGGATGACTTATTTATCCTTATAAATTATTTCATATTTCTATTATTCATGGTATTATTTGAGATATAATTTTGATATGAAATACATACAAATCCTCTATGTTTTAACTGCATTATGAATTCAGAATAGAATCCAAATAATTAATAATATTCAAACTAGAGAGTCCAATCAGAGGTTTTACCAGTAACTATATTACCAATTCTTAGGATCATAGAGGTATGACTATACTGAGAGGGGGTGAATCAATTTGGGATGTAACTTTATCACTTTAATCATTTATCCCTTTTTATACCTATTTCACTTGTTCAATGAAAGGTTCAATTTTATTCTCCACTTGTAATTATCTAGAATGCACATAATAATCAATAAAAAGGAAAAATAGGATTTATTAATGAGTTTCATCTCCAATGTGGATGAATATTCCCCCGATGTATCATGGTTATTATCCCACTCACACACAACTTTTCTTTTTTATTATCAACAAATGAATAGGAAATTGTATGACCTTGAACCTGCAATCTTGGAGCTAAAAAAGGTATAAAATTTTTTAAAAATTGAAGAACAAGATGAAATATGTCGATATTCTTCTTCTAAATTGATCAATATTATAGCATACATATTCTTAACTGGAATCCAATGAATAGGATAAACAACCTCTATATGCAATAATCAATTGGGATGTATTTAATTTACATTAATCAAAGGGATGTATCAAATATAATGTAATCAATAACTGAATCTTATTATCCAGTTATAATAATATAAATGTGATAAAGAATGGTAAACTCAGAATTCTTCCTAAATCAAATGATAATCAACTAAATATAGATTGGACACTCACTTCATCAACTTTTAATATTTGGAAGACAATTTTTGAGATCAAATTGATGTGTTAGAATCCTAATGATGAACAAATGATGAAAATTATTCTTTTAACAAGTGAAAGATTAATTTCATATTATGGTATCTTTTAAATCAACTTATTTTATCTATACACACATACAATAACCATGTACATGAAATATTTAATCAAATTTTTTATGAATGAGTGTACTTTATAAACAAATTTTCATAAACTATATACTTGGTGTCACTATTATATTTCACATAATTATATTGAACTTGCTCCTATACTCACAAAACCAAGTACATGGCTTCATAGTTACTTGATGAAACCATAATGGTAATTGCGGAACTCTGGGTAATGATGAGTGTTTCTTCTTATTTTCTCAACACTTATGTGCATAGTAATTTTATAACATGTTTCTATTCTTCTTCATATGAGTAAAAAAACATCACTTATTATTCATGAATAATAGGTGTAAAACAACTTTATGAAATAAAGATATTGTTTATGGAAACTCTCTTATCCTTTACACAAACTGTATTGGATTCACAGAAAATTAGATATATTACTTCACTGAGATGGTATGTTCTTCTTCATGTAACCCTCCTGTGTTCTTTGAATAAGATAGGGTACATGAAAAACATTATATAAAAGTTTGAGTATGAGGTCCTTTTAAATATAAATTGGTGAAAAATTCACCTTTGTAAAGATGAGTGGATCATAGATCCTTTCCTTCATGCGAGTAACGGACACAAATGATCTATTTCAAGGGAAAAGAGAGATCTCAACTTTTTCAACAGTTACTCTTAGATCCTGGGTCATCTATATTTATAAATGATGTTCATAGTCTTTATCCTATGTTTTCCCCAACTTAAATCCTTAGTTTTATGTCACGTCTGATAATAGTGGTGATTCACAAATAATCAATGTTATAAAAAATTCAATTTTTATTGATTTATGTGAGATTCCATCCTATGATGGAAAATATCAGGGAATCTTCACATATTTGGCTTGTTCCTTTCTGATGAAACACTTGCATGATATGCTTTGTTATCATTATTCGATAATTTTGTTTTCATTGAAAAAATGATTGTAGACACATTAGATCATGCATTTATAGTGATCTATATCATTCTTATTTATAATTATTAATAGATCAAGCTTGGTTTGATATTTTGATCTCAATACATTAAACTATTTTATGAATAAGTGCACTGACATCAAGATAGGTTTTCTTGAGACTGATGATGCAGTTGATATTTTAACGGATGACCAAGATCAGTTTGATCATGAAAAATATGTTTTTTGGGTACCTGGGTATGCCTTTATAATACTTTAAATTATTAATAAATCAATTCTTCATGAAAATAGATGTTTTTTTTGGTATTCTTTTCATATTCTTCTTTAAAAAATTTCTTTAAGAAAATTATTATTTGTACGGTCATTAAAAATCATCAAAATAATAATTCTTCATAAGATATTACCAAAATGTATTGTTGGGAGAAAATAACTCGAGGTTTTATCTTAGTATTTTTGGGGTGATGGTGTTTTTTTGAAAAACTAAATGATCGTGAATCAGTATGGTTGGTGTTTCTAATGTAGATATTTAAGGTTTCACAATTTCCAAGTGTTTTCCAAATTTTTAGGCCTCAAAATCAAGAGTTTGTTTTATGGACAAGGAAGGTTTTCTAGAAAAGAGTTCACTGACTAAAATTCATAGATCTTGAATAAATGTTTTCAAAATACAATGGAGGTACAAATAATGGTGAAGGAAAATTTGAAAAGGAAAATTTCAGTCTAACAGCACTATACAAACAACGAAGTGTACTATGCAGAACACATAGTGAAATCAGTTTATGATAGGTTTGTATTTCTTGGGAGGCTAATAGTTATTGGGAGGATTTTCATTGATAGTAAAGAGGTAGTTATTTAAGGATCCGAACAGTGGTTTTTTTGTTTGCAGAAGAAATCAACCTCCACAAATGATTAAGTATCTATGTGGATAGCATAGCATAATTTACAATGAAGCCTATACCACATCAAAGTTTTAGTTATTTCAGATTATTGAGTTTTGTAGATATATTTTCCTAGATAAAGACCCATAATCAGCTCATTAAGAAGATTGACTTTCAATAGAAAGTATCATCCCTCTAGGAATAATTTTGGGAAGTCTGATGTAAGTCATGAGGAATAACTCAACAAAGGAGAAGAGATCATGAGGGAGGATTTAGAGAAATGATACAATTTGTGAAGATAGTTGATAGAGCGCTGTCGTGGGCGCCCTCAAGTGATTAGTGTGATTTTGGGGTACTTAGGTGCAACAGAGTGGCTAACCAAGGTCGTCTCTCAAAGGAGGAAGTGAATTTAAAAACATATTAAAGGTATTCTAAAAAATAAAATAGAATATAATAAAAAAAATTAATTTAAAGGATTGGGGTTTTTTGATAGTTTATGAATCTAGAAGAAGTTTTCTGGAAGAATATTGTATATTTTTTTGTTTTTAGTTTTGAAATTAAGTTCGATTGAAATGACACAACAAAAAGATGTTTTTTTGAAATCTACTTTAAAAGGAGTAATTGATCTAACTATACCTCTTCAATCATTTATTAATCATTATCATTTAAATAAATATCCACTTAATTATGATCCCCTAATTTTTTATCCCTCTAACCCTACAAGAGTTAACTTAACCACAAAGATGAAATTACTTAAACCCTAGGCTAGCTTCGGAACACGCAATCGCATCACCCTGCTTTGATTGTTGTTCTAAGGATAAATTATGGTCAGTGGTTAATTAGAGAACATATCCATTCTAGAAATGTGGATTAATTGTGTTTAGGGATTATATTTTAACTCTACAAATTTATCCCATGTGGTCTAGTATTACCGATTAAGATCGCGCTCTCACAATTTACACAAAATCTCGACCTCGCGTGTTTTGTATTAATTGTTCAATTGATTTCTTAGTTTCTTGTAATTTAAAAAAACAATTTATGGATCATATTATCTGAATTAAATTATCTCATTGATTCAAAATAACTGAATGAAAAAGGATAGAGGTCGATCGATTACTAAAAAGAACTACTCTTCCATGGGTGGCGTAATCATCGTAGAAGCATTTTGCAAGTGCAAGGGTTTAAAATGGGTATAAATCAATAACGCTTATAATAAATAATTCCAGCCCAAATAGGAAGATTAAGAGAAGAATAAATCTAAACAAAACAGAATAAAATAGAAGAAATAAAAGATGAACAAAGAAGTTTATTACATTAACAAAATCATTACAACATGAAGGAGAAGAAGAAGGCATTGTCGAAGGGATCCTTGCATCAAGAGCTACCCTTATTGAAGAGGTTGGAGAATTGGAGTGGATCCACTTATCCTCTGGCCTCAACTTCCCAATGCACGTCCCAACCCCACCAAATGAGAAAAAAACCAATTTATAGAGTGGTGGGGAGGCTAGGTTCAAAGTGGTTTCAAGTGTGAATGGGGAATCTCGGCCAAATATTTTATGAAAAAGTTCACCGCCCATTTTACCACCAAAATGCGTGCATTGGCCAGCCTTACAGAAGGATAAAATGTGAGGATATGGGTCCTATATCTCTTCTACAAATTTGGGCTAAATACAGGCCCAGATGAAGGAGTTATGGCCGAAATACAGAAGCTTCTCCATTCTGGAAAGTCCATCCCAACTTTGACTTCATGGACCATTTTCAACAACCAAATGCACTCTTTAGCTCTAGTGTCCTGAATAAAAGTTGTAGATAATTAATTTATGAACACTTTTAAAAACTGTTTAATTCAAATAATAAATATAAAAATATGTATCTTCGAAATACTACAGTGAACTATAAAGGGTAAAACTGAAATTTTCATCAAATATTCAAATGAATGATCTAATCCCAAATAATTTCTAATTAAAAATATTTAACACAATATGAGGAAATTATATCATTTATTATCAATAAAATATTCAATAAAATAGTGTTTTTTTAACTCTCCCACACTTACCATTTTGCACTCTTGGGAAAAACCTCATATCAAGTAAACATCAATATCAAATCAAAACCAATTTTAAAACACATATCCTTGAGATCAATCAATTTCACACCAAGAATAAAAATATATCATGCCTCATAAATAACCTTATTTCAAGTTCTCTATTTATATAATTCAATATATTTCCACTTCATTTATCCTCCCATGCACAAAACACTTACCTCGCTTGAATTTTCTCTCATCACTCAAATATAATTTTTTTTTGCAATGTCTTTCTCATCTAAACTCATACAAGGTTCACCATAGGATTGATATATTCCTACATTGCTAACCGATGTGAGTCAAGGACATATGTTTATCATGAGGACTTTTCAGGGTTGTTCGGTGGCTTTCAGTTGGTATGATTTGGATGTGAAAAATTCTGAGGCTGAATAAGGAGGGCTTGACTCTTTTTGAAGCAAAATTGCATTAATCTAATTTTCACTTAAATATGGTCTCCACATTAATCCCCATAGTATCAACTCAGCTCCATCATCATGAAAAGTCATGAAACGTTTACACCATTCTTCATTTCAGCATCCAAAATTGTCAATCTTCTCAAACATGATTTTCTTGAAAGCTCCAGATAGGCACAACTTTCCACCTCAATTAGAAGCTCCAGAAAATGCACAACTTCACTTGTCATGGCAGCTCTAGAAAATGCACAACTTTCAATATAATTACTTTCTTCAGTAGAAAACATATCTCTTCAGAATTTAATTTTCCAGCCAATGTATCACAAAATATGGTAGCACAACAGAAGACATCTTCCCCCACAATTAAGCTCAACTAGATTATAAAATTTCACTTCAAGAGTTGGTTGGATAGGGAAAATTGTCTTGTAATGTGGATAACCTAACAATATGTGCATGGCTTCTTAAGGGCTACAAGGATTTTATATTCAAGGTAGGCCATTCTAAAAAAGTATTTTTTGAAATAGGGGCTTTAATACCAAACAAATTCCTCAATCATTTAAACATAAGTACCTCAAACCCTCAAGTTTTGATAGGAATCGATCAAATTATGGTTAAATAATGTATGGTTTGGTTCTCTCAAGAAGTGAGGTGAATGTAAAGAATATTAAAATAATGGTTTAGAAGCCTCACAGGAAAGTGATTTCAAATATAAAGTCAGTGAGATGTGGCATGGGATTCAAAATTCAGTGTACTTTTCATGAAATTACAAAATATTTGAACTTGAAACAAAGTAATTTCAGCATTCATTTAAGCTTAGTTTAAAGTGATAAATCGTTTAAGTCATTGATATGCATTTCAAAATTGTGATGAGAATCATTTCAGCTCAAAATTTTCAAAAAAAAACACAGAAAATTATAAAATAAACACACAAAATTTGAAAAACACACAATTTTTTTGGTTTTTTAACAGGAAAACAATTGAAAGTACTAAACTAAAAGGTTCCCTCCCCCACACATAAAATATTTCATTGTCCTCAATGTAAACCCATGAGATGATATATGCACACGAAATGAAATTTTTTTAAAGAGGACAAATAATATAAAAGTGAAAGGGTAGGGAACAGCCTGATGTGATCAAGTGATCATGGGTCATGTAGTGTGATAAAATCCACTGCATCAGTAGGAAGTCCCTCAATGTATCTCTTAAAACGTTTCCCATTGACTGTAAAGATCCTTCCAGTGTCCTCTTGTGTGATCTCCACTACACCATAAGGAAAAACATTAGATACAATATAAGGACCTAACCATATGGAACACAACTTACCAGGCATCAACTTCAGTCGTGAACTGTAGAGAAGGACTTTCTCTCCAACATTAAAATCGTTTTGTTGGATCATTTTGTCATGAGATGCTTTTGATCTTTCCTTGTAGAGCCTTGAGTTCTCATATGATGACAATCGAATCTCCTCAAGCTCTTAAATTTGCAACTTCCTTTGAATTCCATCTTGGGCCAAATCCATGTTGCATTTCTTTATAGCCCAATATGCCCGATGCTTAACTTCCACTAGGAGATGACATGATTTCCCAAAAACAATACGAAATGGGGACATACCAATGGGTGTCTTGTATGCTGTCCTATAAGCCCACAATGCATCATCCAAGCGCTTTCTCCAATCCTTCCTATTTGGCAGCACGGTTTTCTCCAATATTTGTTTCAACTCACGATTTGAAACCTCAGCCTGGTCATTTGTTTGGGGGTGGTATGGTGTTGATGTTTTGTGTGTCACCCCATACTTTCGAAGGAGGGAAGCAAAATTCCTATTGCAAAAGTGTGTCCCTTGGTCACTAATGATGGCCTTTGGTACTCCAAACCTGCAAAAAATCTGTGCTTTGACAAAGTCCACAACAACATGAGAATCATCAGTCCTAGTGGCCTTAGCCTCCACCCATTTACTCACATAATCAACAACAACCAAAATGTAAAAAAAACCAAAGGAACTAGGAAAAGGAACCATAAAATCAATGCCCCATACATCAAAAATCTCACAGAATAGTATGGGTTGTTGGGACATCTCATGTCTCCTAGAAATGTTCACAGTGTGTTGGAAACAAGAGCATGACTTATAAAACACATGGGCATCATGGAATAAGCAAGGCCAATATAATCCAGAGTCCAAAACCTTCCTAGCTGTCTGTTGGGGTCCAAAGTGTCCACCACATGCAAGTGTATGATAGAATGTCAAAACAGACTCAAACTCATGATCAGGAACACACCTCCTTATAACTTGGTCACTACACATGCTCCATAATTATGGATCATCCCAAACCTAAAATCTTGACTCAGTCTTTAATTTTTGGACTTGATGTTTCTTTAAGTTTGCAGGGATTTCAGAGGCAACAAGGTAGTTAACTAAATCTGCATACCAAGGATGTGTACCTGAGATGCAATAAAGATTCTCATTGGGGAAAGTGTCCCGAAGTGGTACACAGTCCAAGGTGTCATCCTCTAGAATGTGAGTAAGCCTACTCATGTGGTCTTCCACCAAATTCTCTAAACCCTTCTTGTCCTTTATCTCAATATCAAATTCCTGAAGAAGGAGCATCCATCGAATCAGCCTGTGCTTTGCATCTGGCTTCTTTAGGAGGTACCTCAAAGCTGCATGGACAGAAAAAACAACTACTTTAGAGCCCAATAAATATGAACGAAATTTATCTAAAGCAAATATGACTGCAAGAAACTCCTTTTCCATGGTAGTGTAGTTTGATTGGGCGGAATCAAGTGTCCTCAATGCATAGGCGATCACATGTGAACATCCCTCTACTCTATGAGATAAGACAACTCCAACCGCGAAGTTGGAGGCATCACACATAAGCTCAAAAGGAAGGTCCCACAACGGGGGACGTATGATTGGTTGAGTGGTCAGACACTTCTTTATCTCATCAAATGATACCCTGCATGAATCATGAAAATTGAAGTCAATATCTTTTTGAAGCAATCGAGATAAGGGTAGAGCGATCTTACTAAAATCTCTGATGAAGCATCGATAAAATCCATCATGTCCAAGGAATGATCGAACCTCACGCACACATGAAGGATATTGGAGGGATAAAATAATTTCTACCTTAGATTTATCAACTTCAATGCCACTTTGTGAGACTATATTACCTAAGACAATTCCCTTTTCGACCATGAAATGACATTTTTCAAAATTTAAAACCAGATTCTTCTCAATAAAACGATGCAACACATCACCCAAACTAGAGAGACATTCATCAAATGAGGATCCATAAACAGTAAAATCATCCATAAATACCTCCATGCAGGTCTCAATGAAATCTGAGAAAATACTCACCATGCATCTCTGGAAGGTACCTAGGGCATTGAAAATTCCAAATGGCATCCTTCTGTAAGCAAAGGTACTGAATGGGCAGGTGAATATCATATCCTCCTGGTCCTGTACTACAATGGGAACCTGAAAATAGCCAGAGAAACCATCCAAGAAGAAATAATTCATTCTAACTGCAAGTCTCTCAAGTATCTGGTCAATGAATGGAAGTGGGAAATGATCTTTACGAGTGTATTGATTTATTTTCCTATAATCAATACACACTCGCCAACTGTTTTTAACTCTCACAGGAACTAACTCATCATTTTCATTTTTTAAAACATTGAAACCAGTTTTCTTAGGCATAACTTGAATTGGACATACCCATTGAGAATCTGAAATATGATAGATTATACCTGCCTCGAGCAATTTTTCAACTTCTTTTTTAACAACCTAAAAAAGTTTTGGATTGAGTCTCCTTTGTGGTTGCCTCACTGGTTTAGCCCCATCCTCCAAGAGAATCCTATGCATGAAAATGGAGGGGCTAATACCTGATATGTCTGCCAATGTCCAACTAATTTCCCTAATGTTATCTCTCAATAGATTCAAAAGTTTTTCTTCATGTTCAAAAGATATATTGTTAGAAATGATAACAGGTAATCTATCACCACTCATCAAGTATGCATATTTAAGATATGGGGTCAATGGCTTGAGTTCCAATGTAGGGGGGTGATGTATGGATGGAGAAATTGATTCAATAGACATATCTTCACAATGAACATCAGTATCAGAATAAAAATCATCACAATCAAAGAATAAAGCACCAAATCCATCAGCATACTCAATATCCATGTCATAATCAGAGTTCACATGATCAAAATCAGAATATGATTCCATTTCAAAATCAAATCGTAGAGAGTCTTGTTCCTTAAATATGTGTGTAGAAGTACTCTTAGACATCAAACTAAAACCAATTCTCATAATCTCACTAAGCATAGGCCAATACAATTCGATGGTGTTTTTACTTGATGGTTCAAAATGAGAGATAACAAAAGCAGAATGGTCCTCTGAGGGGTACTTCATGGAATCCATAACATTAAATATCACAACATCATCTCCAAATTCCATGGAAAGTGTACCCTTATTGATATTTATGATAGTTTTTTTAGTTTTGAGGAAGGTCCTACCTAAGATAATGGGGGCATGAGAACTTACCTGATCATCCTCCAAGTTAAGCACATAGAAGTATTCTGGAAAGATCATGTCTCTTACCCGGACAAGTACATCCTCAAGGACTCCCGCTGGATATTCCATATCTCTATTCTCCAATTGCACCACTACTCTTGTTGGCTTCAACTCACCAACCTGCAAGGAAGAGAATACAGAGTGAGGAATCCCATTTATTGAAGCTATTAAATCACAAAGAGCATCAGAGAAGTGCAACTCCCCTATGGTACATGGGATGTTGAATGTCCTGGGATCCTTGCACTTTGTTGGCACTGTTAGAGTTGGTGTAATGTGTGCTGAGAAATTATTTACAAGGTTGATCCTCTCAATTCCCTTGAGCCCTCTTCGATTGGTACAAAGTTCTTTTAAGAATTTCGCATACCTTGGAATTTTCTTAATGGATTCAAGTAGAGGAATGTTGATCTCCACATGCTTGAATGTATCCAAAACCTCCTTTTGCATTTCTTCTTCAGCCATATTCTTGGTTTGAACAACCCTGTTTGGAAAAGGAAGGGGTTTATGAGGAGCATCATCAATCTTTTTCTTACGTTTATCTTCCTCATTGGATTTCTCATCAGTTGGTTTGGAATGCGGCTGCTCCAGAGTTGAGGTGAATCCTGGTGGAATGGTAGGTATATATGTATCGTTCATTTGCTTCCCACTTTTCAATGTGATGGAACTAACATTCCCCTTTTGATTTGGAGTGGCTTGGGAAGGTATATTTCTGGAATTATTACTTACAAGTTCATGGAGGGCGGTGGAAATCTGGTTCATTTGAGTATTCAACTCCCTCAGCTCCGAACCTTGACTCTTTAGCTCATTCTGTTGATTAAGAACAATTTGTCTCAAAAGATCATCAGTGTTAGGGTCTACCTTGTGTTAGAGATTCCGTTGTTGCTGACTCGTTGATGTTTGAGCTTCGAATCTCCTTTGGGGTTGTTGGAAACCCTGTTGGTAAGATGGAGGCTTCTGGAAGTTTGGTTGAAAAGGGGGCCTTTGTTGTTGTCCAGAGCCATACCTCATGTCAAACTGATCTTTCCACCCTTGGTTTTATACAAGATCAAACTTATTTTGGGGATATGGTTGTGGTTGTTGCTGCTGATATGGTCTCCCCGGGAACACTGCTGCAAAATCTTATATTTCTTGGAGTTGTGGGCAACAGTCAGTTGGGTGGCTTGTCTCAGTGTAAATACCACAAGGCTTTGAAGGAGAGGGTAGATATATATTTTGTGCCAAAGCAATTTTCCTCACAATAGTGGTAAATTCTTCCAACTTAGTATCAATCAAATTACTTTCAAGAGAATAAGGACTTACCTGATGTACTCCCATGACAAGTGGTGTACCTCTATCACAAAATTGTTCGGAGTTTTGGGCCATCTGGTCGATCAATGCATGTGCAGCTACTGGTGTCTTGTCCACCAATGCTCCTCCCGTCACAGCATCCACCATTCTTCTCTCCAAAGGTGTGAGTCCTTCATAACAGTACTGAATGAGTAATTTCTCACTGATTTGGTGATGTGGGCAGCTTGCACACAACTTCTTGAATCACTCCCAATACTCTTAAATTGACTCTCCTTGTGCTTGATTGATCCCCGATATCTCTTTTAGAATGGATGTTGTCCTTGATGCTGGAAAAAATCTTTGCATGAAAAGACGTTTCAAATCATTCCAACATGTTACATCTTCAGGTTACAAATAATACATCCAATCTTTTGCAGATCCATCAAGTGAGAATGGGAATGAACTTAATTTAATTTGATCTTCAGAAACATTTCTTGGTTTTAAAGTTGAGAAAACCACATTAAATTCCTTAAGGTGTTTGTTGGGATCCTCACCAGATAAGCCATGAAACTTTGGAAGAAGGTGAATTAATCCAGATTTCAATTCAAAGTCCGATTTGAGATTTTGGTATGCAATACAATGTGGTCGATAGTTAATATATGGTGCAACTAATTCTCGAATGGTTCTATTAATTTCATTTCAATTATTTCCAGCAATTGGTTCCTATTTTATGTTTGAATTTGAATTTCTTTCAATTTCAATGTTTCCAGAAGAGAGGAATTCACCAACTGGTTGAATATTGAAACTTCCCATAGATTGATAATGTCTTATTCGTGCCCTAAGGCTACGTTCAATCTCAGGGTCAAGATATAAGAGATATTCGGGATTAGTTCGTGTCATAAATCAAATAAAAATTAAAATAAAGTGCGTGGACCACAGTAAAATAAAAATTAGAAGTTGAGTTGATGGTCCAAAAAGAAAAGAAGAGGATGAAAAAAATGAAAACTTGATAAAGGGTAAAGATGAAAGAGAGAGGTGAAGAAAGAAATAAAATGAAAAATAAATGAAATACCTATTAATGGTTGAATAAATTACTTGCCTCCCCAGAAACGGCTCCAATTTTATAGAGCACTGTCGTGGGTGCCCTCAAATGATTAGTGTGATTTTTGGGTACATAGGTGCAGCAGAGTGGCTGACCAAGGTCGTCTCTCAAAGGAGGAAGTGAATTTAACAACTTATTAAAGGTATTATAAAAAAATAAAAAATAATAGAATAAAAACACTAATTTAAAGGATTGGGGTTTGTTATAGTTTATGAATCAAGAAGAAGTTTTCTGGAAGAAGATTGTATATTTTTTTGTTTTTAGTTTTGAAATGAAGTTTGATTGAAATGACACAACAAAAAGATGTTTCTTTAGAAATCTATTTTAAAAGGAGTAATCGATCTAACTGTACCTTTTCAATCATTTATTAAACATTATCATTTAAATTAATATCCACTTAATTATTATCCCCTAATTTGTTATCCTTTGAACCCTACGAGAGTTAACATAACCACAAAGATGAAATTACTTAAACCCTAGGCTATCTTCGGAACACACAATCGCATCACCCTACTTTGATTGTTTTTCTAAGGATAGATTATGTTCAGTGGTTAATTAGATCCCATATCCATTCTGTAAATGAGGATTAATTGTGTTTAGGTATTATATTTTAACTCTACGAATTTATCCCGTGTGGTCTTGTATTACCAATTAAGATCGCACTCTCACAATTTACACAAAATCTTGACCTCACGTGTTTTGTATTAATTGTTCAATTTCTTTCTTAGTTTCTTTTAATTTAAAAAAACAATTCATGGATCATATTATGTGAATTATAGTAGCTCATTGATTCAATATAAATGAATGAAAAAGGATAGAGGTCGATCGATTACTAAAAAGAACTACTCTTCCATGGGTGGCGTAATCATCGTAGAAGCGTTTTGCATGTGCAAAGGTTTAAAATGGGTATTACCCAATAACGCTTCTACTCAAGAATTCCAGACCAAATAGGAAGATTAATAGAAGAAGAAATCTAAAAAAACAGAAGAAAAGAGAAGAAATAAAATAAGAACAAAGAAGTTTATTACATAAACAAAATCATTACAACATGAAGGAGAAGAAGAAGGCTTCGTCGAAGGGATCCTTGCTTCAAGAGCTACCCTTATTTAAGTGGTTGGAGAATTGGAGTGGATCCACTTCTCATATTCCATAAACTTTACAATGCACTTCCCAACCCCACTAAATGATAAACACACCAATATATAGAGTGGTGGGGAGGCTAGGTTCAATGTGGTTTCAAGTGTGAATGAGGAATCTCGGCCAAATATTTTATTCCAAATTGATCCGACAATTTGACCACCAAAAAGCGTGAATTGTCCGGCCTTCTAGAAGGATAAAATGTGAGGTAACGGGTCCTCTATCTCCTCTCCAAATTTGGGCTCAATCCAGGCCTAGATGAAGGAGTAATGTCCGAAATAAAGAATATTTTCCATTCTTGAAAATCCAGCCCAACTTTGACTTCATGGCCCATTTTCAACAACCAAATGCACTCGTTAGCTCTAGTGTTATGAATAAAAGTTGTAGATAATTCAGTTTGGAACATCATTAAAAACTTTAAATTCAAATAATAAATATAAAAATATGTATCTTCGAAATACTACAGTGAACTATAAAGGGTAAAACTTGAATTTTCATCAAATATTAAAATGAATGATCTAATCCCAAATACTTTCTAATTAAAAATATTTAACACAATGTGAGGAAATTATATCATTTATTATCAATAAAATATTCAATAAAATATTTTTTTATCAATATTTCATAGAATGGGATTGTGGGGTGCTTTATCCCACAATGGAAAAAGGGGCTCCATAGAAGAGGTGGTCCATGTGGAATCATCCAGCGGAAAAGTAGGGACGATCTATGAAAAAGAATGTCATCCACAAGTCACTCACACCATTTGGTGCAATACAGTTTGTGAAGGATTCAAGGTAGTTCACAGAGGGACTAGGAAGTTCACAAAGGCAATAAATGGTTTGAAAAAGTAATTTCTACAAACATACTATATTAAGAAAAGTGGATTTAATTTATAGGTGAAAATGGGACTTCAATATATTATCTATATACAACTTCGGATGTGTTCATTCATGAACATAAAGGGACCTACATTTCTATAAAAATTATGCGTATCCTTTCTAGAGTAGTGATAAAATGAAGAGAAAGAAGCTGATTCTTTCCACCAGCAGGATTCCTTCAATGGAGAGTTAGAGAGTGACCCTTGGGAAAGTATTGAGCTCACCCTTAAAATTGTATAGACAGTTTTCATGAGAATAATAGTGATCTAGACCAAACCTTATAATTTGGAAGTGAGCCTTAGTGGACTTGGTACATCAGTACATTGTCGTTGTATTCTCCTTGGACGCGGGAGAGTGAGGGAGAACCAAGTAAAATTGTTGTGTCTAATACATGATTTCATTTATGTTTATATATTTATACAAGAAATAGAGAGAATTGAGTTTTTTAACAATGAAATAAGATCTGAATGGGAATTTGATTTAATTTTTCATACCCTGATTCACCCCCCATATCAAGGTACTTAACCTAATTGAGCTAACAGAGGCCTCTGAGCGGCGGGTTCCCCTATGTCGCGGAGCCTAGGGTTTTCTTCCAAAGTCTTCTCCATCGCTCCTCTGGTGGCTCTAGTCCCGGCGTGTCCCCCTATAGATCTTGGTGTGGCATGGCATCAAATCAGGCACTATGCAGGCTCGTTGGGGTTCGAGTCTTCAGATTCCTGAGTGTGGCGGGGTTGGAATGGCTCGACATCGCCTCTGTTGTTCTTTGGTGTAGCTCATCGACGGCTCTGGAGCTGCTCGGGGGAGGGGAGGTTTTCTAGATCTGGTTTTTTTATTTTTTTTGAGTTTGGTATCTTTTTGTGTTGGATCTAGGTTCCGATTCATGGAGAAATGGGTTGTGTCCTTGTGATGTTGTTTCTATTGTCTCAACCCTACTTGCGGATCTGGTTGCAAGTGGTTTCGTCCGAATCCGGCGTGATTCGCTCATCTAGAGGTCCACCACCATCATTTGAGTTGTTCTTTCTCCTTCTACGGTAGTTCACTCATGGATGTTGGTAGCTGGATTGGATCTTTCCGCATCTCCGATTCACATGGATTCAAGCCTAGGGTGGTGCGTCTTGTTTGGATCAGCTGTGGCCCCCTCTCTGGTGATGCTTATTGGGTAGGATGTTGGGTCATCCAGCCCTAGGTGGTGGTGAGCCGGCTCCCTGTCCCATGGGGTGTCTTCCTCATCTGTGGTGGAAAGAAGATACAGTGATGGACGAAGTTAGTGTGCTGATGGGGGTGGTCTTGATGGAGGGTCTCAACGCTGGCAGTGGTGACTGTGGCTATGGTGGTGCTGGTGAGAGGTGGACTTGAAAATAACCTGTGGAATTTTCTGGATTTGATGAATCTTTTTTAATGTGTGTTTGGTTTTTCGAATTTTGGATGGATGTTGGACAATGCTGGTCTTCTGTAGGTTCTGCAGATTTGGATCTGGTGAGAAGTTTTAATGTTGTTTGTCCGAGGTTTCACCGCGGTTTCCAACGGAGTAAGGTCAGCATCCGGACGACCTAGTCTTCCTCGCTTTTGTATGTTCATCGTCCTTTTTGGATGTTCTATTTTCAGGTCCCATCTCACTTCGCTGGAGGGTTGGGTAGAATTCGATTGGATCGTCAGGGGGTTTGTGGATTTAGGATGGTGTCGATGGTCGCATCAGTGGGCGATTGAGGAGACCGGTACAGAGATTTGTCCATCTCTCCTGATGCTTGTTTTCCATAGTTCGTGGTCCTCAGCCATTTCTTTGTGACTTCAACTCCAACTGTGATGGTTTTTCAGTTTGAAGGTTTGAATGGTTTTCATCCATCATGCTTGGATGGTTTTAAGTGGTGACATGGTGAATTGGTGATGTGTTGGGGTCATGTATGGTTTCTCACTTTTCCCTTAAAAGTGATTTCATAATTATAAAAATACAATTTTTAGTCAGTCATCTAACAGATGAGCTAACATCACTTATAATCATGTTGTAAATAATTTTCAACACATTATCTCATGTTATTAAATCAATGAAGGCTAGTTCAAAAATCATCCGACTTAAATCCATTTCAACAAAAATATAATATGTGACTATTAAACTGTTAGGATGGTATAACTCTGAGAATGATAAACTCTGTGATACCAAACGTAGGATCGAATAAGTACAATGAGATAAAAAGATACAAGAGGGGGGGGGGGTGGTGAATTGTACCTTTTAAAAATTCCCTAAGGAAATTTTTAGCTAAATATGAAGATTCTACCTTAAAGAATATAAAATCTAACTATATTCGAGTACAAGTAAGAATGTATAAGAAAGTTATAATTTCCTTAGCAATACAAAATGCAGCGGAAAAACAAGTAGTAAAACTTCAATTAACAAACAATGACTCTTTTAACCCAAAGAAAAGGGTATCCAACAACCTTGGATAAAGGTCCCTTGATTTATACTTTCAAGCAATTCTGTCTTAACCACACCAGGGTAAGCCCTCGATATGAAGATCAGAGTCTGTCTTGCTATCCCCACAAGCCCTCAACTATCAGGTAGTCGAAACCTCTGTCTTCCTCAGCATGGAAGCCCTCAACTTCAATGGTTTGGAACCTCTTTCTTCCTATCCTCAGAATCCCTTGATTGTAATCAGCAACAATCGGAGTCTCACGAAGCAAGTCTGCACAAGGAAAAGTTTGAACAAGCCGTTCAAACTTTTTTCACGAAGATTGAGAGTTGATAAGAGCCTCTCTCTCTAGAAATCACTTTAGGAAATTCTGAGCACCAAAATTCAAAAAGTCCCGAGCACGTTCAAATGAGCTTCTATTTATAAGCAAAGCTCCAACGTTCAGCTCCCTCCTCCAATAGTCATATTTTTCCTTGAATTTTGGAGGGACATGTACACGTGTCACTCAACCAATGGTTAGTTAATAACTGAAAGCACGACATCGTTTTGTAATGAAACAAGTGGAAGTATATGTAAAACTGATGTTCGTAATGTAAGTAAATAAAAGTTCATATTCTAACCAAAATGGAATTCAGAGTCTATAACAAAGAGATATTAGGATTCTGTTTTTTAGGAATTCAGAACCTAAATTTTGTAGAAATCTGGAGTCTGAATTTATAAAGAAATTCGGAGTCTAGTTTCACTAGAATTTAGAATCTTAACTTACAGAGTTCAGAGTCGATCTCATAGAAGTTCGGAGCCAAACTTATAGATGTTCAGAGTCGAACTCATAGAAGTTTGGAGTCGAACTCATAGATGTTAGTATCTATAATTCTAAATGGATCTTTATTAGTGTTCGTATCCAGAATTTGGAGTGGAACTTTATTAGAGTTCGTATCCAAAATTCAGAGTGGAACTTTATTAGAGTTCATATATAGAATTCAGAGTGGAACTTTATAAGAGTTCGTATCCAGAATTCAGAGTGTAGATTTATTAGAGTTCGTATCTAGAATTCCGAGTGGAACTTTATTAGAGTTTGTATCCATAATTCAGATCCTAAAATAGAATGATTCATACATAATTATTATACGATTCCGAGGTTTAGGTATGAATCCAAATTTTATACTTAAGAAAAATATTGATATGCATAAGGAAATCTAGGTTAGGGTAAATTTAATTAAGGAAGGAAATTTTTGTTGGGTCAATAAGGTTTTCCTTATGACTTTTCCATTCCTTCTTGTTTTGAAAATCACAAACACTATATACATAAGCTAATCTATATTTTACTTCTATAAGGAAAATTTTCTTCCTTAAGGAAATTTACCTTAACAAAGATTTCCTTATAAATAGCAATATTTTTCTTAAGTATAAAAATTGGATTCATACCTAAAACCTTGGAATCAAATAATACTTAGATGTGAAGAATTCTGTTTTAGGATCCGAATTCTGGATACAAACTCTAATGAAGTTCCATTCCATATTCTGGATACGAACTCTAATGAAGTTCCATTCTAAATTCTGGATACAAACTCTAATGAAGTTCCATTCCGAATTCTGGATATGAACTCTCATATAGTTCAACTCAGGATTCTGGATATGAACTTTCATATAGTTCCATTCCAAATTATGGACTCTGAACTTTTATGAGTTTGAGTCCGAAATTCTATGAGTTTGACTCTGAACTTCTATGAGTTCGACTCTGAACTTCTACTAGTTAGACTCCGAACTTCTATGAAGATCAACTCCGAACTCTGTTAGTTTAGATTCTGAATTCTAATGAAACCAGACTCAGAATTTCCTTAGAAATTCAGAATTTGGATTTCCACATAATTCAGGTTCTTAATTCCTATAAAATAGAATCCAAATATTTCGTTATTACAGACTCCAAATTCCATTTTGGTTAGAGTATGAACATTTATTTGCTTACATTCTGAACTTTAGTTTTGCTTATGCTTACACTTGTTTCATTACAAAATGATGTTGTGCATTCAGTTACATATGTTTTGTTATAAAAAGATGTCGTCCATTTTGTTTCTAACTAATCGTTGGTTTAGTGAAACATGTAAAGGTCCCTATAAAATTTAAAGAAAATATGACCATTGGAGGAGGAAGTCGACCATTTCAACTGAGCCTATAAATAGGAGATCATTTGAATGAGCACAATACTTGATACTGAAGTTGGTCACTCTAGAGACCAGACGCTGTTAAGGTGATTTCTAGAGAGAGAATATTTTCATGCCTTGTGAATACTGAACTGCTCGTTCATATTTCTTTGTGCGACTCCGAATGTTGGTGATTACATTCGAGGGCTTCTGGGGATAGAAAGACAGAGGTTCCGAATTCCTTGAAGTTCCAGGGCTTCCTTGCTGAGGAAGACAGAGGTTCCAACTTCCTTAAAGTTGAGGGCTTGCGGGGATAGCAAGACAGAGACTCTGATCTTCATATCGAGGGATTACCCTGGTGTGTGTAAGACAGACTTTCTTAAAAGTATAAATCAAGGGACCTTTATCCAAGGTTGTTTGATACCCTTCTCTTTGGGTTAAAAGATTTATTGTTACTTGTAGTTTTACTACTTAATTTTTCGCTACTTTGTGTACAGTAAGGAAAGTATAATCTTCATATATTTCCTTACAGTTTTACTCTGATTAATTTAGATTCTATATGCTATAAGGTAGAATATCATATTGTAAACTTTGGTTATGTTTCAATTTCTAGATCCATATTTCCGGAACCTTTTTTTGGAATCACTTTCCATATTTAAGCAAGTGGATAGAACTAGAAGTTTGTAACATCATACTTTGTCCCAATCATTCATTGGTGATTAGAGGTGTAGTGAATTTTCTTATTTTAACTTTTTTAAACTTAGTTCTTTCCTTGTTTAAGGAAATTTTTAAAGTGTACAATTCAACCCCTCTTGTATATTGAGCATCTACATCATTATTTCGATTCTAAAATTGGTATCAGGGGTTGGAAACCTCATACTCTATACCAATATTACATTTGGTATCAGAGCGAGGTTCTGAAATACTTATACTCACATATAAGTTTTTATTGCTCAGTTTTTCATTGTTCTATATTTTCCTTTCTTAGGAATATTTTTCCTTGAATCTGAACTTTTTTTATAAACAAGCTTTTGTGTGGAAGGTTTTTTTTAAGATGGAATGTTTCAATGTTGGTTCCATCGAGAACTTAAATCCTACAAGACCACCAATTTTTGATGGCAATGATTATGAATACTGGATGGATCGTATAAAGACTTTATTTATCAATACTGGAGTAGACAAATTTGTCATGCTTACCGGTGGTTATAAAATTCCTGATAAGGAAGTGAGTGCTTTCATCAATTAAGAGAAGCATGATTATCAATTAAACTATAAGGTACGCAATACTCTACTATGTTCAATGACTACGAAAAAATATAGCCAAATATCTTCTTGTGAAACAAGTAATTGTATACGGAAGAAACATGAAGTTACACATTTTGGTACATCCATAGTGATCGAGACTAGAAGAGCAATGCATAGAGCTGAGTATCATGGTTTCAATTTTCCTTATGGTGAACCCATATGCAAAGTGCAACAAATATTTATTACTAGAGTGAATAGCATACAATCAATTGGAGATAAAGGTCTAGATGATAAAGATCTGGTTGATAAGAGTATAGATATTATGCCCAATGAGTGGGAATCAAAGAGAACAACTATTGATGAGAACAGGAAGGTCACTCAAATTTTGTTAGATGAGCTGTTTGGAACTCTTCTTCAGCATGAAACAAGAATGAAGAGAGACGCTGCAAAAATCAAAAAGAAGAATGGGAATGGTACTGTTGCTTTTACTACAACATCAAATCACACAAAAGCTAAGACTCCTGAGAGAGTAACTAGATCCTAGTCTAAGAAGGTTACTATTCAATATGATTCTAGTGAGAGTGAAGTCTCAAAAAATAAGCTAGCTAATCTTGCTCGAAGAATGAGCAAGATAACTGGTTAGAGAAATTTCCAATCCAGATATAAGAAGAAGGAGAGGAAAGATAATAAAGATTCATAGGTCACATTTTATGAATGCTAAAGAAGTGTACACATACAACCTAATTTACCTATGCTTAAAAATAAAGAAAGGAAAGAGAGGTATTCTGAACGGAATAAAAAGAAGTTCTATAAAGCTAAATCTAAGAAAAATATGAAAGTTAATACTACTTGGAGTACTAGCTCTGGAGACTCTTCAAAAAGTGAATCTTCAGAATATGATTCTTCATCTCAGAAGAATATGGGATTTATAGCTAATACTTCTTTTCCACATACATGCCTTATGACCAAGGTACACTCTACCGAGTCCTTAACAAACTTATCTCTTGATAAGAATTACTATTCCAAAAATAGTACTTATAATAAAGATACTTCATCATCAGAAAACGAAGAACCTTCATATGAATAAGTATCTAGATTTTCCAAGTTACTTGAAGAAAAAAATTGTAAAATTTCAAAGAAATTAGAGAAGGAAAATACTAGGGAAGAAATTCTTACAAAAGAGATTTTCATTATTTCATCAGATCTTAAAGATAAAGAAGAGTTTTTAGAAAAACTTTCTAAAGAGCATGAGAAAGAAAATTCTGATAAGGAAGAACTTTCTAATGATCTTAAGAATGCTATTTAAAAAATGAAAGTTTTTAGGGGAAAAATCTAACTCTATGGAAATGATTCCTGAGGATAGGAATTTAGTCGTTAGACAAAAATCTGAGATTTTTTCTCTTAAGAAACTTCTTGCAAAATTTACTTTTGGGAATAAATTTTTTGACAAGATGTATTCTCAAATCAAACCTTAAGGAAACACTACTGGAGTAGGTTATACTCACCAAAAACCAGTTTTCAAAAACAACTATTTTGTTCCTTCTAGAGCTCCTTTTTGCACTAAGTGTCAAAGTGGTGGGAATTGAAAGAAAAACTATTCTTTGAATAAAGTTCAATATCCTGGGTTTCATAAAGCATATTTTTCTAAACAAATGTGGATTCCCAAAATTTTGTTATATGAAAATCTCGGATCCAAACAAGTTTGGATTCTGAAAGTCTAATTTGTTTCTTATTTTCAGGAAAATAGGGAAAGTACCAATAACAATACTTGGTACATGGATAGTGGATGTTCCTGGAATATGACTGGTAACAAAAGCTATTTCGAAAAGATTATCAAGACAAAAGGAGGAAAAGTTACTTTCAGAGATAATGCTCAGGGAGAAATTGTTGGTATAGGTAATATTGTTCTTCTTTGTAAAACTTTTATTTCAAATGTTTTGTTTGTTAAGGGTCTCAAGCACAACCTCATTAGCATACATCAATTATGTGATGAAGGATACATTGTGAATTTTAGGAATGATAAGTGCTTAGTACACGATTCCAAGGAAGAGTTTATTCTTTCTTCCCATAGGAAAGGTAATGTTTACACTTTGAACTTAAAAGACCTTAGGAGCCAAGACATACCTTGAATAAGTGAAATGGGAGATAACTCTTGGTTATGGCATAGAAGACTAGGTCACTGTAACGTTAAGAACCTATGTAAACTCTCTAAGAGGAAACTAGTTAAGGATCTACCAGATATTATATTTGATTCTTCAAAAGTTTGTGATCCGTGTCAATATGGAAAGCAACATAAATCTAGTTTTAAATCAATCAGTGAAGTCTCAACAACTGATGCATTATATTTAGTGCACATGTATCTTTTTTGTCCAACACAAACTGGAAGCATTGGAGGAAAATACTAGGTGTTTGTTCTAGTTGAAGATTACACAATATTTACATGGGTCTATTTTCTAGAAAAGAAGTCTGAATCTTTTTCTTATTTCAAAAGTTTTAGAGCCCAAGTTAAAAATGAGAAAAATCTTCCAATGAAATCTATTCATAGTGATAATGGATGAGAATTTCAAAATTTTGATTTTGAAACCTTTTTTAGTAGAAAAGGTATTACTCACAAATTTTCAGCACCTAGAACTCCTCAACAAAATGGGGTAGTTGAAAGAAGAAATAGAATTATTCAAGAGATTACTAGAACCATGTTGAGTGAATATTCTATAGCTAGACATTTTTGGGCTGATGCTGTAAGTACTGCTTGTTATACTATAAATCGAGTTTTGATTAGACCTTTTCTTAATAAAACTCCTTATGAGTTATGGAATGGTAGAAAACCTAGGCTTTCCTACTTCAAGGTTTTTGGTTCCAAGGTATTTATTCTGAATACTAAAGATAATCCATTCAAATTCTCACCAAAATCTAATGAAGGAATTTTCATAGGGTACTCCACAACTTCTAAGGCTTATAGAGTTTTAGATAAAAACACTTGTACTATTGAGGAAACAGTGCATGTAAATTTATATGAGTCTAATCCTTTTGTCTTTAAACCGTCCCAACATACATCCTTTGATGCATTTTCAAAAACTGATTATCAACCTTTGATAGAAGATCCTTTTGATAAGGAAGATGTTCAGGATGATACTTCTAAAACATTTACCCTAGAATACTTTCTACCCTATGTTGATGAACAAGTTTTACTAAACCCAAGTCAGGTGTTCCTTAAGAATCATCCCAGTGATAGTATCATTGGTGATATAAATCAACCTGTAAGGACTAGAAGTTTCTTAAGAAATGAAGTAGAAAATATAACATTTATTTCCAAATTAGAACCAAAAAGTACTGATGAATCTTTAGGTGATGATGATTGGATGAAATCCATGCAAGATGAACTAAATGAATTCGAATGGAATAAAGTCTGGACCTTGGTTGAAAGACCTAAGGAAACTTCTGTAATTGGAGTAAAATGGGTCTTCTGAAATAAGTGTGATGAAAATGGATTCATTGTTAGAAATAATGCTAGACTAGTTTCTAAAGGCTATAATCAGCAAGAGGGAATAGACTATGAAGAAACCTATGCTCCAGTAGCTAGACTTGATTCCATTCGTATTTTACATGCCTTTGCAACATTATTATGTTTTAAACATTTTCAAATGGATGTGAAATGTTCTTTTCATAACGGTTATGTTCAATCGGAAGTTTTTTTAAACAACCTCCTGGATTTGAAGATACAAAACATCCTAATCATGTTTTTAGACTTACCAAATCATTTTATAGCCTTAAACAAGCCCCACAATCTTGGTATGATAGACTTATAGGATTTTTGCTTCAAACTAACTATTTAAAGGAAATGAAGATCCAACCATTTTTATAAAGAAAGATTAAAAAAATGTTTTGATTGTTCAAATATATGTTGATGACATCATATTTGGTTCAACTCAACAATCATTAACTGACTCTTTCGCAAGTCTAATGAAATCTGAGTTTGAAATGAGTATGATGGGTGAGTAAATATTTTTCCTTGGTTTTCAAATTTTTCAAAAACCATAAGGAACCTATATATCTGAACATAATTATATTAATGATCTTCTTAAAAAGTATGGATTTGAAAACACTAAGAGTATTAGTACTCATTTTGGTACCTCAAACACACTTGATCTTGATGAAGCTGGGAAACCAGTAGATTAAAAAACTTTTAGAGGTATGATAGGAAGTCTACTTTACATGACATATAGTTGACCAGACTTGATGTTCTCAATATTCTTATGTGCAAGATATCAATACAATCCTAAGATATCTCATTTAAAGGCTGTGAAAATAATTTTTTGCTACTTAAAGGGAACTGTGGATCTAGGATTATTTTAATCTTCTTGAAATGATTTTATCTTAAAAAGCTTTTCGGATGCTGACTTTTGTGGTTGTAGAATGGATAGAAAGAGTACATATTAAACTTGTAATTTTTTAAGAGATTCATTAGTTTCTTGGTCATGCAATAAGAAAAATTCTGTAGAACTCTCCACTGCTGAAGATAAATATGTAGTAGATGGAAATTGTTGTTCACAAGTGTTGTGGATGCAACACACACTCACGGACTATGGCTTGAGTTTCACAAAGACTCAAATTTTGTGTGATAACAGAAGTGCCATTTCTGTATGTAAAAACCATGCACATCACTCTCGTGAAAAACACATAGATATTAGGCATCACTTTCTTAGGGATCACACACTTAAAGAAGATATTATTCTTCAGTTTATCAAAACGCAAGATCAACTTGCTGACATTTTCACAAAATCCTTACCCTCCGATAGATTTGATTACATTAAATAGAAGTTAGGAATGATAACCGTGAGGTAATCCTTCTTTATTAACTTCTGGTTGAACAATTCTCCTTACAGTAATAACCTCCTTTTCATAGGGGGAGTACATTTTCTTGATACCATAATCAAAAAATATTTATAGTCATTTTTTCATGATTTTATAATCAAAATTTTCACAGTCATTATTTCAAACTTTTGTAACTAAAATTTTCGTAATGAAAATTTCAGGAACTGAAACTTTTGTACTGGAAATTTTCGTAATGAAGTTTTTGTACTGGAAATTTTCATAATGAAATTTTCAGAACTGAGAATTTTGGTAATGATATTATTGAACTGAGAATTTTCATAATGATATTTTCATACTGAGAATTTTTGTAATGAAGTTGTCGTACTAGAAATTTTCGTAATGAAATTTTCGTAACTGATAATTTTCATAATGAGATTTCGTACTGGGAATTTTCGTAATGAAATTTTCAGAACTGAGAATTTTCGTAATGAGATTTTCATACTGAGAATTTTCGTAATGAGATTTTCGTACTAAGAATTTTCGTAATTAGATTTTCGTACTGAGAATTTCCGTAATCATATTTTCATACAGACCTTTTCTTTCTTAATGAAATTTTTTGTACTCATATTCTTCGTACTGAGTTTTTCGTAATATGTTTTTTTTGGTCAAATTTTCATCATGAAGAAAATCACCTATTACTAACAATCTTTCTAGAAAATCTGAAAGGTATGACTTCCTTACTCAATTTTTCGTAGTCAATATTTGGTTGCTAGAAGTTACTTTTCAATGAAAAATTTCTTGGATTCTATTTTCCTTAAATCCAAATTTTTTTCTTAAAACCTCAAAAGATCAGATTCAAGTTTTTCCTTGCAGTTTGTATCTGAACCGTCAGATCAAATATCAATGTATCTCAACCGTTCGATCGAACATGGAAACTGAACCATCATCTCAACGCCTATATAAAGGGGACCCCTGAGGGTCGTACCACATCGGTTTTTCAAAGCTTTCACGTCTAGTAGCCCTGAATCTCTTCTTAAGGACCATTCTGATCTTTGTTAAAGCCCATTATGAAACTTCTAGAACTCTCCATTCTGAATGTCTACTGAAGCAACTTCTCAGGATATGTCAACTACGAAGCCAATCTCAAAGTGGGTAGTTTATAGGGAGAGGATAGTGCATCCAAGATTCTTGAAGTATGATTCCCTTATATCTATGAATATCAAATTGAATGGCTGGGAGGAGGTTTGCTTATCGAATCCAGAGAAACAAGATCCAGTTTATAGATTTACTTGTTTAGTTCTATGAGTCTATTTCCTTCCTTGAGGAAGATGGAAGAGATTTATTTTCTTTCAACTCTTATGGAAAGACTTACAAATTATCCTACAGCAAGGCTGCATGTTTGGTTGGTTTGTTGTATGAAGGTGAAGCTGAGTTTTGTTTACATAAGCTTCCGGATAATCAAGGAAGTTTCAACAAAGTGAAGGCATTGAAATGTCTTGGACTAAAGATAATAAGACTTATAAGATTGCTCATATCACTCTGACTAATTGTATTCTACAGTTGTGGGTACAAGGTTTTCTCATACCATGAAGGGGTGATAAGGATAATCTGAAGAAGCATGACATTTACTTCCTAGATTTCTTGGTAAATCTAAGAAGATAAATCTGATGAGGCATATTTTGATTAAAGTTAATAATATCAAAGAAGGGAATCTGAAAGATCAGATCATTATGTATTCGGATCTAGTTTCTAAACTTATCATCAAATGTCTTGATTCATTCAAAGTTTCATGAACTTCCAAGAAAAGAAATTTCAAGGTAATGCTAGTAAGTGATGATACATTAAAGAGGATGAAAATTAGTTTTTCTGATGAATCCGGAGAATTCTATCCTTTACCAGAGGCAGAGGGTGAGACCATTCCGGAAAATGTGGAGAAGGCTGAACCGGTGAAGAAAGTCACTAAGAAGTGGAAGCTTAAGGAAGTGGTTGCTGAGGAAAAAACCCCCAAGTCTAGAAAAACTCAATCTGCACCACCCAAGCCACAGAAACAGAAAGCATACCCAGATGAAGTGGCTTCTAAGTGGAGGGAAGACAAATAGAAGAGAAAAGAAGGGGATCCACAGTTTTGATTGGACCCTATTGAGGCTATGGCCTGAAGAGAAAAAGCTGCGGATGAGATAGAGAAGCAAGCAAAAGAAAAGAAGATGAAGAAGAAAATGTCTGAAGCCGAGGTTGTTCAATATCTGTTGAGAGATACTGAAATAGCTGCTGAACAGATTCCGGTTTCAGAAAATTTCCTTACCAAAACTTTACCAGAAACCCCTAGCAAGAAATACCAAACTCTGGAAACTTCCAAAGTCAAAGAAGTTGTTGAAAGAACAGAAGAAGAAGTTGTTGAGAGAGTAGAAGAAGAATAAGGAAGTGATGATCTTGATGATCTAATCAAGAAAGTAGAAGATTACCAAGAAAAGGCTGAATCCACAAAATTAGTCACTCTAGGAAAGGGAGTTGAGAAAAATGATAAGGCAGATGATGTTAAGGAAGAAGAAAATGTTTTATCTGATGAGGAACTAAGCTATCAAAAGCATTATCTTGAATAAGGAACATAGAAGGAAAAAATTGATGAATACCAGATTGTTGAACTATCAGAAATTGAGGAAGAGTTTCCAGATGAACAATCCAATCCGAAAATAGATAAAGTTAAGCAAGTGCTCATGGATACACCAAAAAAAGTTATCTTTAGGAAGAAATAGGTTAGCGGTTCTTCTAAAAGGAAGTTGGTGCAAATTGAAGAAAAGAAATCTCCAAGAAAGTTATCTGACTCAGAGTAATATGATCATGGTCATGATTTTGTTGTCAAATATTTGAAAAAGCTGGTGGACACCATTCCGATATTTCCTACTATAGACTCCAGATTCCAGATGCTGCAGCATAGCTTGAATCAGAATAATCCTTATCTATGGTGATGGAAATTTGTATAAATATTGAGGTCGACCATACACATTTCTTTATCAATTATGATGTGCACATGAAATCATGCACCAAAATCACCTTGTGGTTAAAGAAAATTGAAGAAGACATGGCTGAGTTTGATCGCTTTTAGAATGAGATAAAATATGCCTTTGACACTGAGGATAATAAGATATAGAATATTCCGAATTAGATGATCATTGAAAAAATGTTCTCAGAATCAACAGGTCAGAGACCTGAAAGGGAAGCTTGACTCGGTTTCACAGAACTGAAAAGGGGAAAGAGATTTCCAGATTGAGTTTAAAGAGAAGCTAGAAAAGCAAGAAGAGTTTATAAAAATGCAAGAAGAGGCCATGAAGACTCAGGCTAAAGCCTTGAAAGCTCAAGATGAAAGGATAAAATCATTGGAGAGGAAAGCTTAGGAGGATTTGAGTGATTTGAAGAAACTGAAAACCTTATTGAAGAATCTGATCCCGAAGGAAAAGGAAGAAAAATAAAACCACTCCAATATTTTGTTGGATTTGTCTTACCTTGTAAAAATTTTCTCAACTCTAATGAAATTTTGGGTGGTTGTATCTTTTCTTGTTATGTACTATTGTATCAGGTGCTTTATTTTTTTTCCATTCCCTTCATTTCTTTTTGAAAATCACAAAGGGGGAGAAGGAAAAATAACTATTCAAAAGAGGAGAAGGAAAATTTTAAAATGGAGAAGAAAAATTTCTAAGAAGAACTATCCTTAAGTAAGGTGGAGTTTTCATTACGATTCCATTATGGAAATTCCATTCTGGAAATTCAGAATACAATCCTTAGAGTTCCAATGCCTAAGGTGGAGTTAGTTGTATTCACTATCATCCATGAACAAAGGGAGATATGTTTTAATTTCAAAGTCCATGAAATATTTCAAAGTCCTTATATTCTCTTTCGTAAGGTTGTTTGTGCATTCTAAAAAGGGGGAGATTGTTTAGTCAATAAGGTTTTCCTTATGAATTTTCCATTCCTTCTTACTTTCAAAAATAACAAACACCTTATACTTAATCTAATATATATTTTACTTCTATAAGGAAAATTTTCTTCTTTAAGAAAATTTACCATAACCTAGCACTACTGGAAATGCTGTTTTTTCCCAACGGGTGTTTACCAACGGTTTGCTAAAACCGTTGGGCTTGAAGGATTAAGAAAGCCTTTCCCAACGGTTCATTGAAACCGTTGGGAAAAGACACCCCTTTGCCAACGGTTTGAAGAAACCGTTGGTAAAGGGGTGTGTTAATCACCTTTTCCCAACGGTTTCCTCAAACCGTTGGCAAAGGGGTCCTTACCATCTCTTTCCCAACGGTTCTTTAAAACCGTTGGGAATTATTTCCCCCAAATCCAGCCGTGAGGCTGCTCTCCCTCATTCGCACAGAACCTAATTTCATCTGCTCCACCGCTCTCCTCTCGTGAAATCCCCTATCCGAAGAGGTGAAAACCATCTGAAATAAGGTATCTTTTCATTTATACACATATACTTCCTTATTTTTATTGTTATTTCTTTAGTATTTTAGTTTTAAGTTATCAATCCACCTGCACCTCTCTGCTGCTCTCCAAATCCCCCATCCGAATAGGTGAAAACCCATTTGAATCATCTCAAATCAAGTAATTTTTTCTTTATACACATATGGTACCTTGTTTTTATTGTTATTGATCTAATATTTTAGTTTTAAGTTTGGATTTTGATTTGATTTCACCATGTAAAATAGGGAAATGAATAAATATTTTGTTAATTAATTAGTTTCCCCTGGAATATTAGTTGTGTTATAATGTCCATTCTAAATAAAGGGGTAATGTAATAAAAGACCTTGAATAAAGAAATTGTGGAAGTTGGGGTATGTTGCCTCTATGAGAGGTTTTTTGTTGTGTTTCATTGTATGTTGTAGGCTGTTTTATGGGGATTGAGGTGACCAGTTGGGCTTTGTGATATGTGGGGTTGTAATGTGATGGTTAGTGGGCATGGATGTGTCATGTGAAGTTGTATGATAGTGATGATGTGTGGTGGTGTTGTGTCGTGTGGAGGTGTTGTGTGATGACGTTGTGGTGTATAATGTGGTGAGGTGGTTTTGGTTGTGCGGTGGTTTGTGATGTGAAATATTTTTATTGTGATATGTGGTTGTTTTGGTGAGATGGTTGGTCGATGTAACATGGTGTCGATGGTTATTGTGAGATGGTGAGTTGTTGTGTGGTGGTTTTATTAGTTTCCTGGTTATCTATGGAATAAATTATGCTGTTAAAAAAAACAAGATATTAAATAAATGAGATGGAATAGAAATGGATGTGTGGTAAATGGATTTAATTAATTTAACATTAAATGAATGGACAATGTAAGTGTGAATGAAGTGGCTTATAAATGAATGTGAGAAATGCTATGCGTCTTGTGTGGTGGTGGTGTGGTTTATGTGTTTTATGGTAGTAGTGAAGTGTGTGATTATGTAGTTAATGTGAACCCATAGGTTGAGTATTTTGTGCTATCTATATATCATGTATTTTTATGTTATTTCTACACATTCCAGGGGGGGTGGTATGTCTAGGTGGTGGTGGTGGGGTTGCAGGAAAGGGGGGTGTGGGCTGTTTGGGAGGGTGTTCAAGGCTATCCAGGGGGGTACGGGGTGTCCAGGGGGGTACGGGGGTGGGCGGGCTGTCCACAAGGGTGGACGGGCTGTCCACGGGGGTGGTCGGGCTGTCAAGGAGGGGTGGGCGGGCTGTCCAGGGGGGTGGGTGGGCTGGCCACGGGGGGTAGGGGTGTCCAGGGGGTGGGCGGGCTATCCAAGGGGGTGGGGGTTGTCCATAGGGAGAAGGGGTGTCGAGGGGGTGGGTGGGCTGTCCACGAGGGTGGTTGGGCTGTCTAGGGGGTAGGGGGTGTCCACGGGGGTGGGCGGGGCTGTCCAGGGGGTGTGGGCTGTCCTGGGGGTCTGGGTGGGGTGTCCTGGTGGGGGAGGGGTGTGTGGGGTGTCCAGGTGGGGTGGTATGTCTAGGTGGTGGTGGTGGGGTTGCTGGGAAGGGGTTGTGGGCTGTTTGGGAGGGTGGGCGGGGCTATCCAGGGGGGGTACGGGGTGTCCAGGGGGGTACGAGGGTGGGCGGGCTGTCCACAAGGGTGGATGGGCTGTCCACGGGGGTGGCCGGGCTGTCAAGGAGGGGTGGGCGGGCTGTCCAGGGGGGGTGGGTGGGCTGGCCACGGGAGGTAGGGGTGTCCAGGGGGGTGGGTGGGCTATCCAAGGGGGTGGGGGCTGTCCATAGGGAGAAGGGGTGTCGAGGGGGGTGGGTGGGCTGTCCACGGGGGTGGTTGGGCTGTCTAGGGGGTAGGGGGCGTCCACAGGGGTGGGTGGGTTGTCCACGGGGGTGGGCGGGGCTGTCCACGGGGGTGGGAAAGGCTGTCCACGGGGGTGGGTGGGGCTGTCCAGGGGTGTGGGCTGTCCTGGGGGTCTGGGTGGGGTGTCCTAGTGGGGGAGGGGTGTGTGGGGTGTCCAGGGGGGTTGGTATGTCTAGGTGGTGGTGGTGGGGTTGCAGGGGAGGGGGGTGTGGTCTGTTTGGGAGGGTGGGCAGGGCTATCCCGGGGGGGGGGGGTACGGGGGTGGGCGGGCTGTCCACAAGGGTGGACGGGCTGTCCACGGTGGTGGCCGGGCTGTCAAGGAGGGGTGGGCGGGCTGTCCAGGGGGCGTGGGTGGGAGGCCACAGGGGGTAGGGGTGTCCAGGGTTGTGAGCGTGCAATCCAAGGGGGGTGGGGGGCTGTCCATAGGGAGAAGGGGTGTCGAGGGGGGTGGGTGGGCTGTCCACGGGGGTGGTTGGGCTGTCTAGGGGGTAGGGGTGTCCACGGGGGTGGGTGGGTTGTCCACGGGGGTGGGCGGGGCTGTCCACGAGGGTACCCTACTAATATGGTTATGGGATGAGGCATGCTCTGATGTGATAACACATTAAGTTCTTGTTGGTTTTACATTTTTTCAATAACACATTAGTATGTTTTTTTCACCTGTCTAGTTGATACCATGATTATTTTCTTCCTTTATCGTTTACTTAAATGTATTTTCTATTAATGTTCAATCCTATTGAATTGTTTATGACAAAATGACTTATATGAATTTTTTTTACAGAATGGACAGAAGTTGGATGTATGAAACCGATCGTATCTCAAGCGATTTTCAAAACAATTTGGAGAGCTTTATAGATTTTTCATTTCACAATGCTTCAGATAGTGGTCGCATACACTGCCCATGTTCCAATTGTGTTGGTAGACCTTGGTTGAGTCGTGAAGAAGTCAGCTACAACATAACCAAAAATGGTTTTCAAGCAAACTACTTTTTGTGGTATCACAATGGGTACAAAATGAAATCTCAAATTGGTGATGATCGAAATGAAAGGACTGGAATGGAGAATTTGTTAGATGATCGGTTTCCGTTTATTCGTCATCATGAAAAAGAAATGATTTCTACTCAAGAAGACGTCGATATGAGGACAACTGATGCATCTAGTGAAAATGATGATATTGATAGGGTGAAAAAATTGAATGATGCTGCCACGACTCCAGTACATCGACAATGCGATAAAATGAAAAAGCTGGAATTTTTAATCCGATTGTTTCATGGAAAAACTATGTATGGGATTTCTAATACAGCAATCGATTACATTCTTACCATCTTGAAGGATTTACTTCTAGATGATGTAGATATTCCCTCAAACCACTATATGGTATGGAAGTTAGTTGAAGAACTTGGATTTTCCAGAAACAAAATTCATGCTTGCCCGAAAGATTGCAGTTTATTCTGGGAAGAAACCGCTGAACGAAATGAATGTATAAAATGTGGCACATCCCGCTGGAAGTCAAAATCTGATGGAACACCATCCCGCGTTCCACAGAAAGTAATGTGGCACTTTCCATTGATCCCCAGACTCCAGAATCTTTTTATGTCTGATGACATATCAATAAAAATGAGATGGAATGATACGGAGAGAAAGAAGACTAATGATGAGTTGGTTCATCCTGCAGATGGATTTGCATGGCAGAGATTTGATGCTCGACATCCTGATTTTGCAGCTGACGTGTGTAATGTGAGGCTGGGTCTTTCATGCGACGGTTTTAATCCGTTTGGGCAGATGCTTACTTCGCACAGCACATGGCCAGTTTTTATACACATTTATAATCTTCCCCCATGGATGTGTATGAAAAAATCTTCACTTTCATGAGTATACTCATATCTGGTCCTTCTGATCCCGGCATTGATATTGATGTATACATTCAACCTTTAATAAAAGAGTTGAAAATTCTTTGGGATGTGGGTGTGCGCACATACGATGCATGTTCGAAAGACATATTTCAGATGTGTGCTGCGCTTATGTGGAGGATCAACGATTTTCCGACTTATGCAATGATGTCTGGATGGAGCACGAAGGGAAAACTATCATGTCCAGTTTGTATGAAGAATAAACGATCCAGAAGACTGAAACATCATTGTAGTTTCAGTTTTATAGGGCATCAACGATTTTTTCCAAAGGATCATCCATATAGAATGAATCGTCGAAGATTTGATAATACTATAAAGACCGATGATCCACCTCAGTGTATGTCTGGAACTGATGTGCTTAATGAATTGAAAGATTTCAGTTTTTCATTCGGGAAGGGTCAAATGAAATCTGGAAAGAGAAAGAATGTTTCCACAGAAACCTGTTACAATTGGAGGAAGAGGAGTATCTTTTTTGATTTGCCTTATTGGTCAACCAATTTGCTACGTCATTGCTTAGACGTAATGCATATTGAAAAGAATATATGTGAAATGTTTCTTTCAATGCTTCTAAATGTCAAGGGGAAGACAAAAGATGATTTACGATCTCGACGTGACTTGGTGGATTGGGGCATCAGACCAGAATTGCATCCTGTGCGTATAATTGAAAATAAATGGAAACTTCCATGTGCTTCTTATGTGATGACACCTACTGAAAAAACAATTTTTGAAAGTATTAGAGACTATTAGAGTTCCTGATGGCTATTCAAGCAACATATCTAAACGGGTCAACAGAAGAGAGCTGAAGCTAAAATCTTTGAAGACTCATGATTATCACGTTCTACTGCATGAGTTGCTTCCAATAGCAATCCGTCAACTTTTGTCCAATAATGTAAGGGTGGGTGTTATTCAGTTGTGCCATTTGTTTAGAGATCTTTGTGCTAAGAAGTTGTCCAAGTCTTTCTTGCAAAAAATGTTGACAGATGCCCCATTAATTTTGTGTGAGTTGGAGAAAATATTTCCCCCATCATTTTTCACATGCATGCTGCATCTGACTGTCCATATTCCAACTGAAATACTTCTCGGAGGACCTGTTTCTTTTCATTGGATGTATCCAACTGAAAGAAATATGTTCACATTAAAGTCTTATGTTCGAAACAAGAATCATCCCGAAGGTTCTATCGTGAACGGTTACTTAGCTCAAGAATGTATGGATTTCTGTTCAATGTATTTGTCTGATCTTACTACAAGAATGAACAGACCAATGAGAAATGAAGAAGAACAATATTAGCAAATTGATCCCAGTTTTCCATCACTTCCTCAAACAGGAGGAATTCCTGGATCATATACATTGAAGACATTAATCCATGAAGAGCGGGAGATGGAACATCGCACAGTTTTGTTCAACTGTGATTTGTTCGATGACTATATGAGGTAACAAAATTGAATATGTATATCTTACATATATATCTGTTAAACTATTCATATTTTTTTATCTACAGGGAACATAAAACAATGATAAATAGGAAGCATCGTTCTTTATCTTTGATAAGGAGAGAGACTTTGCATAGAAAAGAGTTTTCTACTTGGTTAAAATTGAAGGTAAAAATATTACTGTTTAAATTAATTATTTCAATATTTACTTAAGTTTAACTGTCATTTATATTGCAGGTATTGAGTTTGTCTGCTGATTCTGTCTCTGAGGAAATAAGAGCTTTGGCTTTTGGTCCTAATACCGTGGTTCGTGAATGTAAATCAATTGTTATTAATGGGTACAGATATATTGTCACTGAACAAGCCAAAAACATGAGAACACAACATGATGGTATTATGGTTACTGCCACAACAGATTGTTATTCCAGTGCATCAGATAGTAGACCACGACTTAAAAATGTGGGTTATTATGGAGTCGTTGAGAAAATAATAATATTGGATTATTACTCTCATGGACGAGTCACAATGATGAAATGCCATTGGTTTGATTCGATGACGAGACATGGCACATTTATTGATGATTGTGGATTTCGAGTAATTAATATGACCCGCACTCTTGCAACTGAAGAACCATATGTGTTGGCATCAATGGCTAAACAAGTTTTTTATGTCAAAGATCAACTTCAACCTGAATTTGGTGTCATAGTTGAAGTAATTCCAAGACATATTTTTGATGATGCTGATGATGGAATTGACACTGTCCCTATTGCCATTGGAACCAATCCATTTATTTCTTTTGATGACTCCAATATCTCAATTGTCAGAGTTGATTGTGAACCTGAAGTTGTGGTTGGAAATATATAGAATCATTCATCCATGTTCTCAATTCTTTTGGTTTACCTCGAGTTGGGTTGTTAAGGTTGGTAATATTCATATTTATTTAGTATTGATCACAAATATGTTTTAGCTGACTTGACCGTTATGTGAATTTTCAATGTTTATTGGTTGCTGTTTTATTTGAATTGCATTTTCTAATTTGGAATTGAACTGTATTCAAACCAAATCAAACAATATTTCTAACTTGGTGAACATTACAACTTGTATGTTTTATTAAATTCATTCAAGCTCTTCTAAAAAAATTGATAGCTAAATTACCAATGAATCCCCTCATTCCCTCATATATTTAGTTTTTTGGTTTACACATTAATTTTCTTTTTCTAATTAATTACATATTTGTTTTCCGATGCATGAAATGCAGCCAATTGAAGAGAGACGAAGAAAAAAAATGGCGGAGAACAATCGTCAGATGGAGGAGATGGGCATTCCACCATTAGTGCCTACAGTGAGTACTTTATTTCAAATATATATATATATATATATATATATTTACAGAATATATAATGTCATGTGATTAATTTTTTTTGTAAACTTTTTTGTAGGATCCACCATTACGTCGACAGTTATTCGACGAGGAGCCTAGTACTGGTCCTAGTACTCAGGCCGGTGGTACGAGGAGGGTTCGTACCAGAGGTGGACGTAGAGCTGCGCGTTCCCGACTAGACCCTGCCCCTCCCACTGACATTTCTGCCTTCCCACATTCTGATCCCGGTGTGTCGTTAGGGACACACGGGATATTTAGACCTCCCATGTTTTCACTACCTTCTGCATCTTCTTCCCCATCATTTTCACATCCCATGATGATTCCCACTCCCCAGTCAGCATCAGGTCATACAGTTGTTCCATCTTCTTTTACTTCTACTTCTGTCTCTCCGAGATTTTATATTCCATCGTCTTCGACTCCTGTTCCACCAGAGGGTGTTCCATCAGGTTCTGTGGATCCGGCGCCACTCATTGATCAGACTAGCGCAGGTATATTTATAAAACCCTAACAAATTTTTATAGTAATATTTATTTTCATTATAACGTGTTTTGATAAAATATTTGTTTTTCTTTCATGAAAGATACATCTACTAACAGGAGGCGGGGACGGGGCCGTACATGCATGCGTTCGGTGTGGAACCGTCACACACAGGTTATGGTGGAATATAATGAAGACAATCAGATGGTTGAGAAAACAGGGCAGCAATGTCGGAGTTTTATGGCGACGCTTGCCAAATACTCCGACATCATTCCCGTCAGCCCGCTGTCATGAAGACATTTTCCACATGAGGTCAAAGATAGATCTTGGGCAGAGATATGGGTAAAAAAATCTGTTTTATTTAATGCCATGATTTTTTTTGTATTTATATGAATTAATATTTTGATTTCAGCTTCGATTTAATTTTCCTGATGGTGAGGGTGCACGACTGGAACGTCTAAAGGATTTAGGAGAGCTTTCGAGAGCCTACAAGCATGAGCTGTATATTGGCTAGCGTGCTAGAGTTGGCACTGAGTTAGAGGCGGTACCAGTTGTGGATGATTGTCCTATAGAGCAGTATCGTCAGATGATTACTCATTGGACGAGTACCCAGTTTAAGGTATGAATTACATTTGAGGTATTTAAATAATAACTTTCAAGTTTTGCATTAATATTATCCTTTTCATTATTGAATTTTATTTAGGAATCATCTGGAAAAAATAAAAAAAACATTGATGCAAAAAAATACCTCCATACACTAGGACGCACGACGATGCCGGATCATGAGAGGCAGTAGGTATGACAATTGTTTATAAGTTTTCTTTAGGACTTACATTTTATTTTGTTTCCTCAATTATTTAATTATTTGCTAAAGTTTTTATATAACTTTTGTTTTCAATGTCATTGTAGAGGCAAGTACAAAATATTGAAGGATGTGTGCCTCGAGCAAAACTGTTTTGCTCGAGTAGACGAAAAAAGGATGGAAGTGCTGTCAACGAAGCAACTCAGCAGTAGATTGTAAGTTTTAATATGTTGATTTTATATTTTAATATCTATTTCATAACTTAATAATATATTTATATTTGTAACAGGATGCTTTAGAGGCCCTCGATTCCCAAGAAGTAGACAATTTTGGGCCATCTGATCACTTACATCAGGTGTTGGGAGAGGATCATTCTGGCAGAGTACGCTGCCGACCTAGGATAGCCCCGACGAGGTATTGGCCTGCCTCAGGTACGGGTTGTAGTGCCACCGAGCTGCATAAAGTTAGGGCACAGGCAGAACAGGCTGAGAAAAGGGCCACAGAGACGGAAGAACAGTCTGCTAGGGAAAACAGTGCATTTATGAAATTTATTGAAGTTCTACGTCCAACACTTCCAACAGAGGCCAGCCTAGCGATTGATGAATACATGTCGTCGATACATTCTATATATGGTGCACCAGGTGGCAGTTCCAGTGGTGGTCAGGCCGATGTCCAGCTTGAAGATGATGATGGCGAGCAGTCTGATGCGGAAGAGGAGGGAGATGAGGAGGGCGAGGAGGAGGGCGAAGGCGAGGAGGAAGGCGCTGTGGAGGGTGAGGACGATGAGGAGGACGATGACGAGGGCGATGATGATGATGATGATGGTGATGGTGATGCTGATGTGGGACACATTGATCCGTTACATTTTTGACTTATATTACTGAGATTTGATGTTTAATCTATTCTAGTTGTTGGTTTTATCTAGACTCGTAGTATAGTATTGGAGTTGAGTTATTTTTATATATTGTCTGTTTTTATGGATGTTGTTGTCTTTTAGTGGTTGTGTGTTTGTGAACTCCCTGGACAACCCCCCTCATTCTTGGACCCTGGACAACCCCCCCCCCCCCTTGGACCCCGAACACCCCCCGAACACCCCCCGGACAGCCCCGCGGACAGCCCCCCGGACAGCCCCCCGTACAGCCCCCAACCCTCCACCCTGGACCCCGGATAGCCCCCCGGACAGCCCCTTGGACAACCCCCCCCCCACCCTCCCCCTTGGACCCCGGACAACCCCCCAAACACCCCCCGGACAGCCCCCTGAACAACCCCGGACAACCCCCTGAACAACCCCTGAACAACCCCTGAACAACCCCCTGAACAACCCCCGGACAGCCCCCTGAACAACCCCGAACAACCCCCTGAACAACCCCCGAACACCCCCCGGACAGACCCGGCACAGCCCCCCCACCCTCCTCCTTGGTCCCCGGACAGCCCCCCGGACACCCACCGGACAGCCCCCGCGGACAGCCCCCGCGGACAACCCCCTGGACAGCCCCCCGTACAGCCCCCACCCCTCCACCCTAGACCCCCAGACAGCCCCCCACGGACAGCCCCCTAGAATGTTGCACGGTGGTTTCAGCTCAATCTGAGGTCGTCCGCTATTAATTTGACCGTTGGACGCCCGTTTTGGCCGTTTATGACACCAGAACTGTGTTGTCGGTCACCGCGTGCACACCGCACATCCAATTGACATGCCGTCTGCTCGACCACTTCAGAAATCACTCACCCGTATTTGTCGTCTGATTTCAGACCATTCCGACTTCGTTCGGCCCGTTTGGACCCCCCTCACGCGCGTTTACGAAGCACACACATCACTTAAAACACGAATATTGAGTCGTACCGTGAAAACCACACGTCTGATTGGCGTGCCGTCTACGCGTACACGTCACGAATAATAATTATAATGTTTCACGGTGTTTTCAGGTCAATCCGAGGTCGTCCGCTATGAATTTGACCGTTTGACGCCCGTTTTGGCCGTTTATGACACCAGAACTGCGTTGTCAGTCACCGCGGGCACACCGCACGTCCGATTGATGTGCCGTCTGCTCGACCACTTCATAAATCACTCACCCGTATTTTTCGTCTGATTTCAGGTCATTCCGACTTCGTTCGCCCGTTTGGACCACCCTCACGCGCGTTTACGAAGCGCGTGCATCACTTAAAATACGAATATTGAGTCGTACCGCGCAAACCGCACGTCCGATTGATGTCCCGTCTGCGCGTACACATCACGAATAATAATTAGAATGTTGCACGGTGGTTTCAAGTCAATCTGAGGTCGTCCTCTATGAATTTGACAGTTGGACGCCCGTTTTGGCCGTTTATGACACCAGAACTGCGTTGTCAGTCACCGCGGGCACACGGCACGCCCAATTGATGTTCCGTCTGCTCGACCACTTCAGAAATCACTCACCTGTATTTGTCGTCTGATTTCAGGCCATTCCGACTTCGTTCGGCCCATTTGTACCCCCCTCACGCGCGTTTACGAAGCGCGCGCATCACTTAAAACACGAATATTGAGCCGTATCGCGCAAACCACACATCCGATTGACGTGCCGTCTACGCGTACACGTCACGAATAATAATTAGAATGTTTCACGGTTTTTTCAGGTCAATCCGAGGTCGTCCGCTATAAATTTGACCGTTGGACGCCCGTTTTGGCCGTTTATGACACCAGAACTGCGTTGTCGGTCACCGCGGGCACACGGCACGTCCGATTGACGTGCCTTCTGCTCAACCACTTCATAAATCAATCACCTGTATTTGTATTCTGATTTCAGGTCATTCCGACTTCGTTCGGCCCATTTGGACCACCCTCACGCGTGTTTACGAAGCGCGTGCATCACTTAAAATACGAATATTGAGCCGTACCGCGCAAACCGCACGTCCGATAGACGTGCCGTCTACGCGTACACGTCAAGAATAATAATTATAATGTTTCACGGTGGTTTCAGCTCAATCTGAGGTCGTCTGCTATGAATTTGACCGTTGGACGCCCGTTTTGGCCGTTTATGACACCAGAACTACGTTGTCGGTCACCGCGGGCACACGGCACGTCCGATTGACGTGCCGTCTGCTCGAACACTTCATAAATCACTCACCCGTTTTTGTCGTCTGATTTCAGGCCATTCCGACTTCGTTCGGCCCGTTTGGACCCCCCTCACGCGCGTTTACGAAGCGCACGAATCACTTAAAACAAGAATATTGAGCCGTACCGCGCAAACCGCACGTCCGATTGACATGCCGTCTGCTCGTATACGTCCTGAATAACTATTAGAATGTTGCACGGTGTTTTCAGGTCAATCCGAGGTCGTCCGCTATGAATTTGACCGTTGGACGCCCGTTTTGGCCGTTTATGACACCAGAACTGCGTTGTCGGTCACCGCGGGCACACGGCACGTCCGATTGACGTGCCGTCTGCTCGACCACTTCATAAATCACTCACCCGTATTTTTCGTCTTATTTCAGGTCATTCCGACTTCGTTCGGCCTGTTTGGACCACCCTCACGCGCATTTACGAAGCGTGTGCATCACTTAAAATACGAATATTGAGCCGTACCGCGCAAACCGCACGTCCGATTGACGTGCCGTCTACGCGTACACGTCACGAATAATAATTAGAATGTTGAACGGTGGTTTCAGCTCAATATGAGGTCGTCCGCTATGAATTTGACCGTTGGACGCCCGTTTTGGCCGTTTATGACACCAGAACAGCGTTGTCGGTCACCGCGGGCACACGGCACGTCCGATTGACGTGCCGTCTGCTCGACCACTTCATAAATCACTCACCCGTATTTGTCGTCTGATTTCATGCCATTCCGACTTCGTTCGACCCGTTTGGACCCCCCTCACGCGCGTTTACGAAGCGCACGCATCACTTAAAACACGAATATTGAGCCGTACCGCGCAAACCGCATGTCCGATTGGCGTCCCATCTACGCGTACACGTCACGAAAAATAATTAGAATGTTTCACGGTGTTTTCAGGTCAATCCGAGGTCGTCCTCTATGAATTTGACCGTTGGACGCCCGTTTTGGCCGTTTATGACACCAGAACTGCGTTGTCGGTCACCGCGGGCACACGGCACGTCCGATTGACGTTCCGTCTACTCAACCACTTCATAAATCACTCACCCGTATTTGTCGTCTGATTTCAGGTAATTCCGACTTCGTTCGGCCCGTTTGGACCACCCTCACACGCGTTTACGAAGCGCGTGCGTCACTTAAAATACGAATATTGAGCCGTACCGCTCAAACCGCACGTCCGATTGATGTGCTGTCTGCGCGTACACGTCACGAATAATAATTAGAATGTTGCACGGTGTTTTCAGCTTAATATGAGGTCGTCCGCTATGAATTTGACCGTTGGACGCCCGTTTTGTCCGTTTCTGACACCAGAACTGCGTTGTCGGTCACCGTGGGCACACGGCACGTCCGATTGACGTGCCGTCTGCTCGACCACTTCAGAAATCACTCACCCGTATTTTTCGTCTGATTTCAGGCCATTACGACTTCGTTCGTCCCGTTTGGACCCCCCTCACGCGCGTTTACGAAGCGCGCACATCAATTAAAACACGAATATTGAGCCGTACCGTGCAAACCGCACGTCCGATTGGCGTTCCGTCTGCGCGTACACGTCACGAATAATAATTAGAATGTTGCACGGTGTTTTCAGGTCAATCCGAGGTCGTCTGCTATGAATTTGACCATTTGACGCCCGTTTTGGCCGTTTATGACACCAGAACTGCGTTGTCGGTCACTGCGGGCACACGGCACGTACGATTGACGTGTCGTCTGCTCGACCACTTCATAAATCACTCACCCGTATTTGTCGTCTGATTTCAGGTCATTCCGACTTCGTCCGGCCCATTTGGACCACCCTCACGCGCGTTTACGAAGCGCGTGCATCACTTAAAATACGAATATTGAGCCGTACCGCGCAAACCGCAAGTCCGATTGACGTTCCGTCTATGCGTACACGTCACGAATAATAATTAGAATGTTGCACAGTGGTTTCAGCTCAATCTGAGGTCGTCCGCTATGAATTTGACCGTTGGACGCCCGTTTTGCCCGTTTATGACACCAGAACTGCGTTGTCGGTCACCGCGGGCACACGGCATGTCCAATTGACGTGCCGTCTACTCGACCACTTCATAAATCACTCACCCGTATTTGTCGTCTAGTTTCAGGCCATTCCGACTTCGTTCGGTCCGTTTGGACCCCCCTCACGCGCGTTTACGAAGCGCACGCATCACTTAAAACACGAATATTGAGCCGTACCGCGCAAACCGCACGTCCGATTGGCGTTCCGTCTGTGCGTACATGTCACGAATAATAATTAGAATGTTGCACGGTGTTTTCAGGTCAATCCGAGGTCGTACGCTATGAATTTGACCGTTTGACGCCCGTTTTGGCCGTTTGTGACACTAGAACTGCGTTGTCGGTCACTGCGGGCACACGGCACGTCCGATTGATGTCCCGTCTGCTCGAAAAATTCATAAATCACTAACCCGTATTTGTCGTCTGATTTCAGGTCATTCCGACTTCGTTCGGCCCATTTGGACCACCCTCACGCGCGTTTACGAAGCGCGTGCATCACTGAAAATACGAATATTGAGCCGTACCGCACAAACCGCATGTCCGATTGACGTTCCGTCTGCGCGTACACGTTAAGAATAATAATTAGAATGTTGAACGGTGGTTTCAGCTCAATCTGGGGTCGTCCTCTATGAATTTGACCGTTGGACGCCCGTTTTGCCCGTTTATGACACCAGAACTGCGTTGTCGGTCACCGCGGGCACATGGCACGTCCAATTGACGTGCCGTCTACTCGACCACTTCATAAATCACTCACCCGTATTTGTTGTCTGATTTCAGGTCATTCCGACTTCGTTCGGCCCATTTGGACCCCCCTCACGCGCGTTTACGAAGCGCGTGCATCACTTAAAATACGAATATTGAGTCGTACCGCGCAAACCGCACGTCCGATTGACGTGCCGTCTGCGCATACACGTCACGAATAATAATTAGAATATTGCACGGTGGTTTCAGCTCAATCTGAGGTCGTCCGCTATGAATTTGACCGTTGGACGCCCATTTTGCCCGTTTATGACACCAGGACTGCGTTGTCGGTCACCGCGAACACATGGCACGTCCAATTGATGTGTCGTCTGCTCGACCACTTCAGAAATCACTCACCCGTATTTTTCGTCTGATTTCAGGCCATTCCGACTTCGTTCGGCCCGTTTGGACCCCCCTGACGCGCGTTTACGAAGCGCGCACATCACTTAAAACACGAATATTGAGCCGTACCGCGCAAACCACACGTTTGATTGGCGTGCCGTCTGCGCGTACACATCACGAATAATAATTAGAATGTTTCACGGTGTTTTCAGGTCAATCCGAGGTCGTCCGCTATGAATTTGGCCGTTTGACGCCCGTTTTGACCGTTTATGACTCCAGAACTGCGTTGTCGGTCACCGCGGGAACACGGCACGTCCGATTGATGTGCCGTCTGCTCGACCAATTCATAAATCACTCACCCGTATTTGTCGTCTGATTTCAGGTCATTCTGACTTTGTTCGGCCCATTTGGACCCCCCTCACGCGCGTTTACGAAGCGCGCGCATCACTTAAAATACGAATATTGAGCCGTACCGCGCAAACCACACGTCCGATTGACGTTCCGTCTACGCGTACACGTCAAGAATAGTAATTAGAATGTTTCACGGTGGTTTCAGCTCAATCTAAGGTCGTACTCTATGAATTTGACCGTTGGACACCCGTTTTGCCCGTTTATGACACCAGAACTGCGTTGTCGGTCACCGCGGGCACATGGCACGTCCAATTGACGTTCCGTCTGCTCGACCACTTCATAAATCACTCACCCGTATTTGTCGTCTGATTTCAGGTCATTCCGACTTCGTTCGGCCCATTTGGACCCCCCTCACGCGCGTTTACGAAGCGCGTGCATCACTTAAAATACGAATATTGAGCCGTACCGCGCAAACCGCACGTCCGATTGACGTTCCGTCTGCGCGTACACGTCACGAATAATAATTAGAATATTACACGGTGGTTTCAGCTCAATCTGAGGTCGTCCGCTATGAATTTGACCGTTGGACGCCCATTTTGGCCGTTTATGACACCAGGACTGCGTTGTCGGTCACCGCGGGCACACGGCACGTCCGATTGACGTGTCGTCTTCTCGACCACTTCAGAAATCACTCACTCGTATTAGTCGTCTGATTTCAGGCCATTCTGACTTTGTTCGGCCCGTTTGGACCCCCCTCACGCGCGTTTACGAAGCGCGCGCATCACTTAAAACAAGAATATTGAGCCGTACCGCGCAAACCGCACGTCCGATTGGCGTGCCGTCTGCGCGTACACGTCACGAATAATAATTAGAATGTTTCACGGTGTTTTAAGGTCAATCCGAGGTCATCCTCTATGAATTTGACCGTTTGACGCCCGTTTTGGCCGTTTATGACACAAGAACTGCGTTGTCGGTCACCGCAGGAACACGGCACGTCTGATTGATGTTCCGTCTACTCGACCACTTCATAAATCACTCACCCGTATTTGTCGTCTGATTTCAGACCATTCCGAAATCATTCGGCCCGTTTGGACCACCTTCACGCGCCTTTACGAAGCGCGCACATCACTTAAAACACGAATATTGAGCCGTACCGCGCAAACCGCACGTCCGATTGACGTTCCGTCTGCGCGTACACGTCACGAATAATAATTAGAATGTTTCACGGTGGTTTCAGCTCAATCCGAGGTTGTCCTCTATGAATTTGACCGTTGGACGCCCGTTTTGGCCGTTTGTGACACCAGAACTGCGTTGTCGGTCACCGCAGGCACACAGCACAGCCGATTGACGCGCCGTCTGCTCGACCACTTCAGAAATAACTCACCCGTATTTTTCGTCTGATTTCAGGCCATTCCGACTTCGTTCGGCCCGTTTGGACCCCCCTCACGCGCGTTTACGAAGCGCGCACATCACTTAAAATACGAATATTGAGTCGTACCGCGCAAACCGCACGTCCGATTGACGTGCCGTCTGCGCGTACACGTCACGAATAATAATTAGAATGTTGCACAGTGGTTTCAGCTTAATCTAAGGTTGTCCGATATGAATTTGACCGTTGGACGCCCGTTTTGGCCGTTTCTGACACCAGAACTACGTTGTCGGTCACCGCGGGCACACGGCACGTCCGATTGACGTGCCGTCTACTCGACCACTTCATAAATCACTCTCCCATATTTTTCGTCTGATTTCAGGCCATTCCGACTTCGTTCGGCTCGTTTTGGACCCCCCTCACGCGCGTTTACGAAGCGCACACATCACTTAAAACACGAATATTGAGTCGTACCGCGCAAACCGCATGTCCGATTGACGTGAAGTCTACGCGTACATGTCACGAATAATAATTAGAATGTTTCACGGTGGTTTCAGCTCAATCCGGAGACGTGGTGTGGCCGGAACCACTCAAAGTGTCCATCTTTTGTTTCAAAAGGACGTCATTTTAAGTGAAAAGCATCAACTGACATACGGAAAACTGACCAAACGCATTCCGAATCTGTTGATAATTTATCCCAACAATACATGGGTCATATGTGACGTGTAAGAGCCAACCCGGGATGAATCTGAGTCGCGGTGTGGCCAGGATAAGTCTAAGTGACTCTCTTTTGTTTAAAATGGACACCATTTTAAGTACATACGGAAAAACGACCAAACGGATTCGGTTTCTGTTGAAACTTTAGGAGAATGATCCATGGGTCATATGTGACGTGTACGAATCATCCCCACTTCAATCCGACATGTGGTGCGGCTGACACCACTAAAGTGTCCGTCTTTTGTTTCAAAAGGACGTCATTTTAAGTGAAAGGCATCAACTGACATACGGAAGAACGACCAAATGCATTCGGATTCTATCGATACTTTAGCAAAACGATACATGAGTCATATGTGACATGTACAAGTCAACCCCATCTTAATCCGAGACGCGGTGTGGCCGACACCGCTCTAACTCTGTCTCTTTTGTTTAAAATGGACATGATTATAAATGAAAAGAACAACTGACATACGCAAAACTGACCAAACACATTCGTAATATTTTGATAATTTATCACAACGATCCATGGGTCATATGTGACATGTATGAGCCAACCTGGGATGAATCTGAGTCGCGGTGTGGTCAGGATTAGTCTAAGTGTCACTCTTTTGTTTAAAATGGACACATTTTAAGTACATACGGAAAACCGACCAAACGCATTCGGTTTCCATTTAAACTTTAGGAGAATGATCCATGGGTCATATGTGACGTGTACGAATCAAACCCGCCTCAATTAGAGACGCGGTGTGGTCGGCACCACTCATAGTGTCCATCTTTTATTTCAAAAGGACGTCATTTTAAGTGAAAAACATCAACTGGCATACGGAAAACCGACCAAACGTATTCGGATTGTGTCGATACGTTAGGAAAATGATCCATGGGTCATTTGAGACGTTTAAGAGTCAACCCCATCTAAATACGAGACGCGGTGTGGCCGGTACCACTCTGACTGTGTCTCTTTTGTTTAAAATGGACAAGATTATAAGTGAAATAAACAACTGACATATGAAAAACTGACCAAACGCATTCGGAATCTGTTGAAAATTTAGGACAACGATTCATGGGTCATATGTTACGTGTACGAGTCAACCACGCCTCAATCCGAGTCGCGGTTTGGCTGAGACCACTCTAAGTGTATCTCTTTTCTTTAAAATGGACTACATTTTAAATTCATACGGAAAACCAACCAAACGCATTCTGATTGTGTTTATATTTTAGCACAACAATCCATGGGTCATTTGTGATGTGTACGAGTTAACCCCACCTCAATAAGAGACGCGGTGTGGCCGACACCATTCAAAGTGTCTCCCTTTTATTTAAAAAACACTTCATTTTAAGTGAAAACAACAACCGACATACGGAAAACCGACCAAACGATTTCGGAATATGTTCATACTTTAGGACAACGATCAATGATTCATTTGTGACGTGTACAAGTTAACCTCGCCTCAATCCGAGGCACGGTGTGACCGGAATCATTCCAGATGTATGTATTTTGTTTAAAATGGATATCATTTCTATTAAAAATATATGATATATGAAAAACCAATCAAATTATGAATTGAATTCCGGATTCCACATATGATTGTCATCTAAATTTTAAAATGAATTCTAAATGAATTATGTATGTTTATAATTATGTTATGAATTCTACTTTAATTATGGATGAGTATATTTTCAGGATGCATTATATGTGTTGGTTGGTTGGTTTTCATTATTTGTATGTGCTGGTTTGTTCTCTATATGTATGCATTATATGTGTTACAGGTACAATAATTGGATTGAAAAATGAATTGAAAACGAGGGCATAATTGGGTTGAAAATTGAATTGAAACCTAGGGAGAATGCCCAAAAATCTGCTGTGCAAATTGCAGAGTAGGCTGCTGTGCAATTTTCACAGCAAAGCCTATGCCAACAGTTTTCAAAACCGTTGGCATAGGCTCTATGCAGGTGTTTTTACCAACAGTTCCTTGAACCGTTGGTAAAAACACCCTATCCGAACGGTTTGAAACCGTTGGGATACTTTGCTGAATGTTGTTTTTACCAACGGTTCATGGAACCGTTGGTAAAAACCTTTCCCAACGATATGTAAACCGTTGGGAAAGGAAATCCTCTGTTGATTTCCCAACGGGCCAAACCGTTGGTAAAGGACTTTCCCAACGGTTTGGCAGAACCGTTGGGATATGTTGATTTTTTCTAACCTATCCCAACGGTTCTCTGTAAACCGTTGGGAAAAGCCTTTCCCAACAGCTTACTTCCCCACGGTTTGCAGAACTGTTGGTATAACATATACCAATGGTTCTCCAGCCTTTCCCAATGGTTCTAAACCGCTGGGAAATGCTGGATTTCTAGTAGTGTAGGTTTCCTTATACATAGCAATATTTTTCTTAAGTATAAAAATTGGATTCATACCTAAAACCTCGGAATCATATAATACTTAGATGTGAAGAATTCTGTTTTAGGATCTGAATTCTGGATATGAACTCTAATGATGTTCTATTCCGAATTCTGGATACGAACACTAATGGAGTTCCATTCCGAATTCTGGATAATAACTCTAATGAAGTTCCATTCCGAATTCTAGATACGAACTCTCTTATATTTCGACTCCGAATTCTGGATACGAACTTTCATATAGTTCCACTCCAAATTATGGACTCCAAACATTTATGAGTTCGACTCCAAGATTATATGATATCTACTCCGAACATCTATGAGTTCGACTCCAAACTTATACTAGTTCGACTCTGAACTTCTATGAAGATCGACTCTGAACTCTGTTAGTTCAGATTCTGAATTCTAATGAAACCAGACTCCAAATTTCCTTAGAAATTCAGACTTCTTTCCACAGAATTCAGGTTCCAAATTCCTATAAAACAGAATCTGAATATTTATTTATTACAGACTCCGAATTACATTCTGGTTAGACTCTGAAATTTTATTTTCTTACATTCCAAACTTTAGTTTTTCTTATGTTTACACTTGTTTCATTACAAAATGATATCGTGAATTCAGTTACATATGTTTTGTTATAAAATGATGTCATCCATTTTGTTTCTAACTAACCATTGGTTTAGTGACACGTGTACAGGTCCCTCCAAAATTTAAGGAAAATATGACCGTTGGAGGAGGGAGCCGACCGTTTCAACCGAGCCTATAAATAAGAGCTCATTTGAAAGAGCTCAATACTTGATACTAAAATTGATCACTCTAGAGACCATGTACTGTTAAGGTGATTTATAGAGAGAGAATATTTTAATGCCTTGTGCATACTGAACTGCTCATTCAGATTTCTTCGTGCGACTCCGAATGTCAGTGATTACATTCGAGGGCTTCCTTGCTGAGGAAGACAGAGGTTTCAAGAACCTTGAAGTTTAGGGCTTGTGGGGATAACAATACAGAGACTCCGATCTTCGTATCAAGGGCTAACCATAGTGTGGGTAAGATAGACATGATTGAAAGTATAAATCAAGGGACTTTTATCCAAGGTTGTTGGATACCCTTCTCATTAGGTTAAAAGATTTATATCTTGTTACTTGTAGTTTTACTACTTGTTTTTCCGCTGCTTTGTGTACTGTAAGGAAATTATAATCTTCATATATTTCCTTACACTTATACTCTGATTAATTTATATTTTATGCACTATAAGGTAGAATCTCATATTGTAAACTCTGGTTATGTTTCAATTTCTGGATCCATATTTCCAGAACCTGTTTTCGGAATCACTTTCCAGATTTAATAAAGTGCATAGAACTAGATGTTTGTAACTTCATACTTTGTCCCAATATTTCATTGGTTATTAGAGGTTTTGTGAATTTTCTTAGTATAACTTTGTTAAATTTAGATCTTTCCTTGTTTATGAAAATTTTAAAGTATACAATTCACCCCCCCTCTTGTATATCGAGCGTCTACATCGTTATTTCTATCCTATAATTTTCCTTAGAGAAGTAAAATATAGATCAACTTAAGTATAAGGTGTGTGTGATTTTCAAAACAAGAAGGAATGAAAAATTCATAAGGGAAAACTTATTGACTCAACAATCTCCCCCTTTTTGGAAAGCACAAACAACCTTACAAAAAAGAAATACAAGGACTTAGAAAAATTTCTTTAGACTTTTAAATTAAAACATATCTCCCTTTGTTCATAGATGATGGTGAATACAAATAACCCCCCTTAGGATTTTGAACTCTAAGGATTGTATTCTGGATTTCCAAAATGGAGATTTCATAATCATGAGAATGAAAAACTTCATAATGAGAAACTCCCCCTTACTTAAGGATAGTTCTTAACATAGAAATTTTTCTTCTCCCTTTTAGATTTTTCCTTCTCCCCCTTTAGGTAATTCTTTTTCCTTCTCCCCCTTTGTGATTTTCAAAAAGAATTGAGGGAATGGAAAAGAAATAATGTACCTAAAACGTTAGTAAAGACAGACAAAGAAAACAAGAAACCATGGTTCTATTATAATTGGAAGAATTTTTACAAGGAAGATTAAATGCAACAAAAGATCTTATTAAGTCTATTTGTCTTCCTTTTCCTTTGGGATTAACTTCTTTAATAGGGGTTTTTGCTTCTTCAAATATTTCTGATCCTCCTTAGCTTGCTTCTCCAAAGCTGTGATCCTTTCTTGTTGAGCTTTCAAGACCACTGCCTGAGCTTTCATGGACTCTTCCTGTATCTTCAATAACACATCTTGATTTTGCAGCTTCTCTTCAATCTCAATCCAGAAGTCTCTTTCCCCTTTCCAATTTTGAGAAACTGAGTTAAGCTTCCCATTCAGATCCCTTACTTGTTGATTACAATTATTTTTCTCAAGGGTCATATTATCCTGAAGATTCTTTATCTTTGCATACTCGGTGTCAAAAGAATCTTTAACATCATTCTGAAAACGATCAAACTCAACCAAGTCATCATCAACATTATTAGACCACAAAGTGATTTTGCTTCATGGTTTTCTGTGAACATCATAATTGATAAGAAAATTTCTATGATCTGCTTCAATCTTCACACACTTATCCATCACCATAGATAAGGATTATGACTTCTGATTCAGACTGTGTTGAAGCATCTGGAATCTGGAGTCTATGGTGGGAATGATTGTAATTGTGTCCACCAATTTCTTTGATGATTCAACAATAAAGTCATGAACCAATGCTGATGACTCCGAATAAGACACCTTTCTTGGGGATTGTTCTTCTTCAATCTCTACCATCTTTCTTCAAGATGAACTAGCAATATCCTTCTTCCTTATAACATATTTTATTGGGGTGTGCATAAGCACTTACTTCCCCTTATCAACTTTCGGAACTGCCTCACCAAGAGATTCTTACTCACTTTCAGATACTTGAACAATCTTATCTTCATCTAGTTTCTCCTTCTCTGCTCCTTCTTCAAAAAAATTCTTCTCATAGCTTTGTTCCTCAGATAATTAATTTTCATTCTCTTCTTCCTTGTCATCATATTTCTTACCATATTTCTCATCTCCCTTTCCCGGAGTGAAAAACTTTGATGATTTGGCCATTTCTTGATAATCCTCATCTTGTTTAATCAAGTCATCCAGATCACCAATTCCTTCTTCTACATCTTCTTCTTCTTCTACTACTTCTTCTTCTACTATTTCTTCAACAACTTCTTCCTCTACTTCATCAACAAATTGTTTCTATTTAGACTTTTCCAGAGTGAAGTAATTTTTTCCAGGGGTTTCTGGTAATGGATCAACAAAAAAGGTTTCCGAAATGGGAATATTCTCAGAGGCTACCTCTATGGCTTTCAAAAGGGATTGTACAAATTCAGATCCAGACATCTTCTTTTTTATGTTCTTCTCTTTGTCCTGTCTCTCTAACTCATCCGTAGCTTTTTCTCTTAAGGCCTTATCCATAGCAGGGTCCAGTCCAAACTGTGGATCCCCTTCTTTCCTTTTCTACTTATCTTCACTCTATTTAGCTGCTACCACATCTGGATAAGATTTTTGTTTCTTCGGATGGGGAGGTGAGGATTGGGTTTCCTTATATTTGGGGGTCTTGTCTTCAGTAACCACTTCTTTCAATTTCCTCTTCCTTCTATCCTTCTTCACTGGCTTAGTTTTCTCCACATTTTCTGGATTGGTTTAATCCTTTTACTATGGTAAATTATAAAACTCTTATGATTCCTTTGAATATTCCATATTCATCCTTTTCAAGGTATCATCACTAACATGCATAACCTTGTAATTCCAATCCTTATACTTACATGCAATCTTGAAAGAATCCAGACCCCGAACTATCTGCTTTGATAGTAAGGTAGGTTACATGATGATTTGAGCTCTCAAATTTCCCTCTTTGATGTTCTTTATTGTCACAAGAACATGCCTCATCAGATTTATTTTTTTAGATTCACCAAGAAGTCTAAGAAATATATATCACCTTTATTCATGGTATCTGTGTCACCCTTTCTCGGAACCAAGAAACCTTGTACCCAAAACTGAAGAATCCTATTATTAGGAGATAGGTGAGAAATCTTGGCTGTCTTTACATCATGAAGCCCAAGACACTCTAAGGCCTTCACCTTAACAAAACTTCCCTGTACATCAGGAAGTTTATGTGATCACAATTGAGCTTCTCCATTATATTATAGCCCTACCAAGCTTGCTGCCTTGGTGTAAGAAAGTTTGTAAGTCTTAACATAAGACTTGAATGAAAATTTTTCTCTTCCCACTTCGTCATAGAAGCACGTTGATTCATAGAACTCTACAAGCATCTCTGGATAGACCACATCCTGAACACTTGTCTTAGATATGCATACATCTTCCCAACCATTCAACTTGATGTTCTTCGAGATGATAGAATCATACTTGTAAAAGCTCAGATGGACCAGTATTTCCATGTATATTTTCCATTTTGAGATTGGCTTTATGGAAGACATTTCTTGAGAGGCATCTTCTACAGACATTCAGAATAGTGGAGCCCTAAAAGATTCAGAACATGGTTTAATAACTGAGGCAGAGCTTCAATACACAAGAGCTTGAAATTGATATGGGTAACCATCAGGGTTCCCTTTATATAGGCGATGGAGCTGAACTTTGAACTTCCAAAACCAATATAATGGTTGAAAACTTTCTTTGATCTGATTTGATGGTTGAAATCATACCCGAAAGGAAAACTTGAATCTGATCTTTCGAGGTTTTAAGAAAAACATTCAGATATAAGAAGAAATGAATCTGAAAAATTTAAAACAAAGGAAACTAACAACAAGTAAAAGTGACTACAAAAACTTAATTAAGGAAATCATACCTTTTGGACTGTCTAGGAGGATTATTCGTAATAGGTAATCTTCTTCTTGAAGAAAATATGAGTATGAAGAACTCACTATGAAAAACTCACAATGAAAAATATGAGTACAAAAATTCCCATTAAGAAAATTCTCATTACGAAAATTTTCATTACGAAAATTTTCATTACAAAAATTCTCATTACGAAAATCCTCATCATAAAAATTCTTATTATGAAAATTCTCATTACGAAAATTCGCATTACGAAAATCCTCATTACAAAAATTCTCATTACAAAAATGTTATTACGAAAATTTCCAGTATGAAAACTCCATTACAATAATTTTTAATGACTTATTATGAAAATTTTTGAAAGACTAATTTCGAAAATTTTTGAAAGACTCATTGCGAAAAATTTTAAAAGACTCATTATAACAATTTTTGAAAGACTCATTACAAAAAAATTTGAATGACTCAAAATAAAATGTACTCCCCCTATGAAAAGGAGTTTATTACTATAAGGAGAATGATTTAACACAAAGTTAATGAAAGATGATTACCTCATGGTTATCATCACTAAATTCTGTTTAATTTATTTAAATCTATCGGAGGGTAAAGATTTTGTGAAAATGTCAACAAGTTGATCTTGCGTTCCGATAAACTAAGAATGATATCTCCTTTTAGTGTGTGATCCCTAAGAAAGTGATTCCTAATATCTATGTCTTTTGAACGAGAGTGATGTGAAGGTATTTTACTAAGGGAAATAGAACTTGTGTTATCACACAAAATTTGAGTTTTAGTAAAACTCAAGCCATAATCTATGAGTGTGTGTTGCATCCACAAAACATGATCACAACAACTTCCAGCTGCTACATATTCATCTTCAGCAATGGAGAGTACTAATGAGTGTTTCTTCTTGCAAGACCATGAAACTAATGAATCTCCTAAGAAATGAAAATTTCTAGATGTACTCTTTCTACCCATTTTATATCCACCAAAGTCAGCATCCGAAAAACATTTTAAAACAAAATCACTTCTAGAAGTGTAAAATAGTCTTAAATCCATGGTTCCATTTAAGTAGTGAAAAATTCTTTTCACTGAATTTAAATGAGTTTCCTTAGGATTGGATTGATATATTGCACATAAGCATACTGAAAACATTAAGTCTGGACGACTAGCTATCAAGTAATGTAGACTTCCTATCATACCTCTAAAAGATGTTTGATCTAATGGTTTCCCAGCTTCATCAATATCAAGTGTGTTGGAGGTACTGATGGGAGTACTTATACTCTTAGTGTTGTCATTTCTATACTTTTTAAGAATATCCTTAATATACTTATGTTGGGATATAAAGATTGCTTCTGGTTTTTGAGAAATTTGAAAACCAAGGAAAAATGTTCACTCACCCATCATACTCATTTCAAACTCAAATTTCATTAGATTCCCAAAAGAATCAGTTAAAGATTGCTGAGTTGAACCAAATATAATGTCATCAACATAAATTTTAACAATCAAGACATTTTTCTTATCTTTCTTTATAAAAATGGTTGGATCTGCATTTCCCTTAACATAGTTATTTTGAAGCAATAATCCTGTATGTCTATCATACCAAGCTCGTGGGGCTTGTTTAAGACCATACAGAGCTTTGGTAAGTCTAAAAACATGATCAAAATGTTTTGTATCTTTAATGTTAGGAGGTTTTTCAACAAAAACTTCCTCTTGTACATAACTGTTATGAAAAGCACATTTCACATCCATTTGGAAAAGCATGAAATTGAAGAATGCTACAATGGCAAGTAAAATACGAATAGATTCAAGTCTAGCTACTAGAGCACAAGTTTCTTCATAGTCTATTCCTTCTTGTTGATTATAGCCTTTAGCAACCAATCTAGCATTATTTCTTACGATGATTCCATTTCCATTACACTTATTCCTGAAGACCCATTTTACTCCAATAATAGAAGTTTACTTAGGTCTTTCAACCAAGGTCCAGACTTTATTCCTTTTGAATTCATTTAGTTCATCATGCATGGATTTAATCCAATAATCATCACCTAAAGCTTCATCAGTGGTTTTTGGTTCCAATTGGGAAAGGAATGCTAGATGTTCTACTTGATTTCTTAAGGAACTTCTAGTCCTTACGTGTTGATTTACATCACCAATGATACTATCACTAGGATGATTATTTAGAAATGTCTGGTTTGGGTTTTGTAACACTTATTCATCAACATAGGGTGGGAAATATTCTAGGGTAAATGTTTCAGAAGTATCTTCTTGAAAATTTTCCTTATCAGAAGGATTTTCTATTAAAGGTTGATAATTGGTTTTTGAGAACACATCCGAGGATGTAGGTTGGGGTTGTTTGAAAACAAAAGGATCTGTTTCATCAAATTTGACTTATACTGTCTCTTTAATAGTACAAGTGTTTTTGTTCAAAACTCTATAAGCCTTTGAAGTTGTTGAGTAGCCTAAGAAATTTATTTCATTATATTTTGGTGTGAATTTGTGTAAATTATATTTAGTATTCTGAATGAATACCTCGTAAACAAAAACAAAAAAGTATGAAAGTCTATGTTTTCAACCATTCCATAACTCATAAGAATTTTTATTAAGAAAAGTTCTAATCAAAACTTGATTTATAGTATAATAAGAAGTACTTACAGCTTCAACCCAGAAATTCTTAGCTATAGAATACTCACTCAACATGGTTCTAGTTATCTCTTGAAGAATTCTATTTCTTCTTTCAACAACACCAATTTGTTGAGGTGTTCTGGGTGCTGAGAAGTTGTGAGTAATACCTTTTCTACTACAAAAATTTTCAAAATCAGAATTTTGAAATTCTCCTCCATGATCACTATGAATAGTTTTCAATTGAATTCTTCTCTTATTTTTGACATGCGCTCTAAATTTTTTGAAATAAGAAAAATCTTCAGACTTATTTTTTAGAAAATAGACCCATGTAAATCTAGTGTAATCATCAACTAAAAAAATACATAGTACTTGCCCCCAATGCTTCTAGTTTGTGTTGGACCAAAAAGATCCATATGCACTAGCTGTAATGCATCAGTAGATGAGATTTCACCAACTGATTTAAAACTTGATTTACGTTTCTTTCCATATTGACAAGGATTAAAAACTTTTGAAGAATCAAATCTATGCTCCAGTAGATCATTAACTAAAACTTTCTTAGAAAGTTTACATAAATTTCTAACATTACATTGTCCTATCCTTCTATGCCATAACCATGAGCGATCTTCCATTGCACTAAGGCAAGGTATGTCTTGGCTCCTAAGGTCTTATATGTTTAGTGTGTAAACATACTCTTGCCTATGGGAAGAAAGAATAAACCCTTCCTTGGAATTGTGTACTAAACACTTATCATTCCAAAAATTCACAAGGTATCCTCCATCACATAATTGAATTATGTTGACGAGGTTGTGGTTAAGACCCTTAACAAACAAAACATTTGAAATAAACGTTTTTCCAAGAAGAATGATATTACCTATACCAATAATTTCTCCCTGATAATTATCTATGAAAGTTACTTTTCCTCCTTTCGTCTTGATAATCTATTTGAAATAGATTTTGTTACCTGTCATATGCCGAGAACATCCACTATCCATGTACCATGTATTATTGTTGGTACTTTCCTTATTTTCCTGAAAATAAGAAAAAGTTAGGTTTTTGGAATCTATACTTGCTTAGATTTGGAAATCTCAGAAAGAAAAATTTTGGGTACCCACATCTTCTTAGAAAAATAATCCTTATGAAATCCTAGAGATTGGGTTTTGTTTAATGAACAATTATTTGCCCAGTGACCACCTCATTGACACTTTGTGCAAAATGGGGCACTTTGTGGAACAAAGTAGTTGTTACTAAAAAATATATTAGAACTTGTGTAACCAAAACCAGAAGTATTCCTTCGAGGTAGAATTTGTGAATACATTTTATCAAAATTTTCCTTACCATGGGTAAAGTTCAATAAACACTTCCTCAAAGAAAATATTTTGGATTTGAGTTTTATAACTAAGTTCTTGACATCAAAAACATTTGAACTAGAGCTAGGCTCAAAAACATCTTTCTTAGAAATTACATTTTCTAGATCTTTTGAAAGTTTATTCTTCTCAGAACTTACTTCCTCAAGATTTTTAGAAATACTTTCAAAATTAGAATTTTTCTTATCAAGATCTTTAGAAAGATCTTATATTTCCTTAGTAAGAATAATATTCCTAGAGTTTCCCTTATCAAACTTTTACATGAGTTTTGAGTTCTCAATATCAAGAAGTTCAGCAAACCTAGAAACTTCTTCATATGTAGGTAAAAAAATTTCTTCATTAGAAGAAGATTATTCATCTGAAGAGTTATAATATTTATTGTCATTAGAATTTAATGAAACAATGGTCAATGATTCAGAATTGTGTACCTTAGCCATAAAGCAATGATTATCATTAGGTATCTTGGCTATAAGACCAATATTGTTTTTTATCTAGAAGATTCATAATCAGAAGATTCATCTGAAGAGTCAGCACCACTGGCACTCTAGGTGTCATTGGCTTTCAGAACATTCTAATCATTGGACTTATAATACTTATTTATGTTCCTTTTATAATGCCCTTCTTTTCATTCATTATTTTTAAGAAAAGGACAATAATGTCTTATGTGTCCACTTCACTTGAATTCATCACATCTAACCTCTAAATCTTTCTTATCTTTCCCTTCCTTCTTCTTATATTTGGATTGGAAATTTCTCTATCCAGATATCTTGTTCATCCTTTGAGAAAGATTATCTAACTCATTTTCTAAGACTTCACTCTCACTATATTCTGATTGGATAATAACTTTCTTAGACTTGGATCTAGTAACTCTCTCAGGAGTCTTAGCTTTTATGTGATTTGAAGTTGTAGTAAAAGCAACACCACCATTCCCAATCTTATTCTTTATGTTGTTAGTATCTCTCTTCATTCTAGTCTCATGTTGAAGAAGAGTTCCAAATAGTTCATCAAGAGAAATTTGAGTAACCTTCCAATTTTCATCAATTTCATTTCTCTTTGATTCACACTCATTGGGAATAATATCAATGATCATTTCAACAAGGGCTTCATCATCTAGACCTTTCTCTCCCATTGGTTGTAGGATATTCACTATGGTAATGAATATCTGTTATACCTTACAAATTGGTTCTCCATAAGGAAAATTGAAACCATGATACTCCTATCTAAGCATGGTTCGTCTAGTCTCAATCACTTTAGATGTACCAAAATGTGTAACTTCAAGTTTCCTCTATATAAAGTTAGCTGTTTCACAAGATGAGATTTGGCTATATATGTTCCTAGTCACTGAACAATGTAATGTATTTTGTACCTTATAGTTGTGTTGGTATTCATGCTTTTCTTGATTAGTAAAAGAACTTACTTCTTTATCAGGGATTTTTTATCCTCCAGTAAGCATGACAAATCTATCTACCCCAGTATTGATAATGAAAGTATTCATGATATCTCTCCAATATTCATAATCATTACCATAAAAGATAGGTGGTATGGTAGGATTTAGATTGTCGATAGAACCAACATTTATTCCTACCATCTTTAATAAAAACCTTGGCACACAAACTTTATAGAAGTAAAAGTCTATAAACAAGGGAAAATATTCTAAGCAAGAAAAATTTATCTCTAAGAAAAAAGTGAATCCGAACTATGATTCTGAAAAATAGATTCCGAGAAATATGAATCTGAAAATATGAATCCGAAAAATACAATTCCAAAAGTTATAAGAGAAATAAAGTCTTCTGAATATATTCATGAGATTAATTCAGATTGAAAACTTACGTTTGATACAAATTGTTAGGATGGTATAACTATGAGTATGATATACTCGGTGATACCAAACATAGGATCGAATAAGTACAATGAGATACAAAGATACAAGAGGGGGGGGGGGTGAATTATACCTTTTAAAAATTCCCTAAGGAAAATTTTAGCTAAAGACGAAGATTCTACCTTAAAGAATATAGAATATAACTATATCAGAGTACAAGAAAGGAAGTATAAGAAAGTTATAATTTCTTTATCAATACAAAATGCAGCGAAAAAACAAGTAGTAAAACTATAAGTAATAAACAATAACTCTTTTAACCCAAAGAGAAGGGTATCCAACAACCTTGGATAAAGGTCCCTTGATTTATAAATTCAAGCAAGTCTGTCTTACCCACACTAGGGTAAGCCCTCGATACGAAGATTGGAGTTTTTCTTACTACCCCCACAAACCCTCAACTACCATGTAGTCGGAACCTCTGTCTTCCTCAGCAAGGAAGCCCTCAACTTCAAGGTATTGAAACCTCTATCTTCATGTCCCCGGAAGCCCTCGATTGTAATTAGCAACAATCAGAGTCACACGAAGCAAGTCTGCACAAGGAAAAGTTTGAACAAGCTGTTCAAACTTTATGCATGAATCTTGAGAGTTGATAAGATCCTATCTCTCTATAAATCACTTCAGAAAATTCTGAGCACCAAAATTCCAAAAATGCCGAGCATGTCCAAATGAGCTCTTATTTATAGGTGAAGCTCCAATAGTCGGCTCCCTCCTCCAACGGTCATATTTTTCCTTCAATTTCGGAGGGACCTATAGACGTGTCACTCAACCAATGATTATTTAATAACTGAAATCACGACATCATTTGGTAATGAAACAAGTGTAAGTATAAGTAAAACTGAAGTTTGGAATGTAATTAAATAAATGTTTAGAGTCTAACCAAAATGGAATTCAGAGTCTATAATTAAGAGATATTCAGATTCTATTTTGCAGGAATTCAGAACCTGAATTCTGTAGAATCCTGACGTCTCTATTTCAAAGGAAATTCAGAGTCTGGATTCACTAGAATTCAGAGTCCGAACATACAGAGTTTTGAGTCGAGCTCATATAAGATTGGAGTCCAAATTATAGAAGTTTGGAGTCGAACTCATAGATGTTCGGAGTCGAACTCATAGAAGTTCGTATCTAGAATTCGGAATGGAACTTTATTAGATTACGTATCCAAAATTCTTAGTGTAACTTTATTAGAGTTCGTATCTAGAATTCAGAGTTGAACTTTATTAGAGTTCGTATCCAGAATTCAGAGTGGAACTTTATTAGAGTTAATATCTATAATTCGAAGTGGAACTTTATTTGAGTTCGTATCTAGAATTCGGAGTGAAACTTTATTAGAGTCTGTATCTAGAATTCGGATCCTAAAATAGCATGATTCATATCTATGTATTATATGATTCTGAGGTTTTAGGTATGAATCTGATTTGTATACTTAAGAAAAATATTGATATGTATAAGGAAATCTAGGTTAGGGTAAATTTCCTTAAGGTAGGGAATTTTCCTTAGAGAAGTTAAATATAGATTTTCTTAAGTATAAGGTCTTTGTGATTTTCAAAATAATTCGGAATGTAAAAGTCATAAGGAAAACCTTATTGAATCAACATAAAATTCTTACAGAAGGTTATTCTTCAAAACATCAACAATGTCCAATATTATTTATGATACATTGATTATCAATAAACCAAACCTTAAAAAATTCCCATGGTTTATTAGGTACATCAATCTTTATATATTACTAATCTTGGGAACATCAAATAACACATCTTATCTATTCTTCTTCTTCAATTCATATTGTCATCAAGTATTGATCCTTTTAATGTCTTATTGACAAAAAATTCAAAAAAAGCACGACCATCATATCTATAGTAGGGCCTCACCCATAACTTATATCTATCTAATTCATTCCATATATATTTAATCAACAATATAATAAATTATCAATGTACTAAATTAATCCAAAAATATCTATATTAAATCAAGAATTTGGTAAATAAATATTTCCACAGTAAATGAAATAAATAATATTACTTCAATTGAGACCATATATTGAAAATTTATAGAGTAAGGAAATTGATGAATTTATCTATGAAAATTAAAATATTTACATGATTGAGAAAAATAATGTTCAATGAATAATGGGGAGTGATAGAGAGCTTGATCATAGTAAAGTGAATTGTTACAAAATAATACATAATATATAATGGATGGTAAAAAACTATAACTTCATCAAAATTATTATTTGAAATTAATTTAATCCTTTTAATAATTATATAATTAAATTGAAGTGAAAAAATATTCCTTAAATATTTGGTGTTATTTTTTGTAAAAACAAAGGTATAAAAAATTTACAAAATTTTATTCATTACCTTTAGAAGATAATTATCTTTTTTATTCAATAAAAACAGAATGAATAAAATTTTACATGAAAAACATTGAAACTAGAAGGGTTAGATAAATAGTGAATAAATATCGTGGAGGTGGAAAAAAAATTTCATGCAGTATATGTTTTAAATAAACATTCCTATCATACTTTTATAGAAATTTAAAAACAACTTGTTCAGATTGTTTTGGGAAAACACATTTCATACCATAATAATAAAAGTAAAATTTAATATAAAAATACCTTTAACAATCATTTATAAGTATATAAAAACATAAAGAAAACAAAATAATGAGTAATTATATCGAATAAAATGATTTTTGACTGAAAAAGAGAAATAAGGTCGGTTTTTGGATAAAAGAATTATTTCTCTCTTTGAGTACCAAATAAGGGAAAAGTTATAAGAATAACATTATAACCCTATAAATATCCATAGGATAAGAAAATATTTTTGTTTTAAAAGTAAAAAATAAAATATAATTATTTCAATGTAAATTTAAACATGAACAATATCATATAAGAGTGAGACGGTAAAATATACCTTTAGAGTTATAGTAACTTTTGAATCAAAACCCATTAGTAGTGAAAATTTTAATTGAATCATAAAATAAGTTTAATAAGAAATAATTCATGATTTAAAATTTACAAGGGATAGTATATTCACTATATAAATGAAATTTGGTTCATAATATAACATAAGTTTCACTAGAGTAGAATTGAGACAAAAAACCTTCACCATGGATTCTTGTTTGGTTGGATGAATTAAATAACCATGAATAATCAAATTAAATTAATTAAATAGTTTCTCAGTACCATTTTCAATCCATATTTAATTATATAAGGTTATTTTGTAATAATTTTTCTTCCATTAACTTAATAGTTCTTGTTTTTGTAGCCCATTTATAGTTGTTCAGTAAATTTCTACAAATTTATTTTGATATATTGACCTTGGATAACAATGTTATAAAATGGTTACATAATATAAATAATGTTAATAATTTGTTGAAAAAATTTATTCTTCATTGTATATAATTTTATAATCATACATGCATTTTGGTAATAGCGAAATTAATTGAATATCATTGTGGAGGTGGTAATCCACATGTATATATAATCGATGTTATAATTCTATAAAAAATTGAAGGGTAAGTAGGTAGATCATATATTATATTTATAAAATCAAAATTATATCATAGATATTCAATATATTTATTAATTAAATCATTATAACCATCTATGTAAATTGGTGACTAATAACCAATTTCAATTCTATGTAGAGATGGTAGGCTATACATACACATGAGTGATATTTTTATTTTTCATAGGATAGAAAAGTGATAGTAAATGGAAGTACCAATAAAATAAAAAACAACTCATCATTTAGAAAATAAAAATTCAATTATGTGAGGTTGGTTATTTAATATTTTTAGGATGCCTTAAAATAACGAAACTTGAAAAATCTCAATAAGAACATATACCTCTTCGTTTTGAAACCTCTTTGAATTACACCGTAAGCCTTATGGAAATAGTTTTTTGAAGAGACTAGAAAATCTATCAAATAATTAAGGGTGTTTTAAAGGTATTTTATTAGGTATTTTTTTTGAGATAAGTATTTTATATAGTTTTGAGAATAGAGGAAATGTGATTCCCATTTACAAGTGTGGTGGGTGGAAAATTTTTAAATACATGAAACCTTATTATATAATATATGTATTACATAAGTCACGTGGATTAGAATTACAATAAAATTTAAGATAATCTAGATATATTAATAAGTATTTCATCACCTAATATTTAATAAAGTTTTTCATATTATCTTGAATCTATATCACATTATTTTTAACCATTTTAACTCATTTTACCCTTAATTGAAAGGATAAATATTTACCATGATTACTATTAATTGTGACCAGATATTCTGTTGAATATATCTAAAAATATTTATTATGTTGAATTTAAATTTGAAATCCATTTTTATAAATTAAATTTCTATAATTGGTAAAACGTAATTTTTATATATGTCTTTAAAAATCAATGAAAATAATTTTAAGAAACATTATTTTTTTAATCATAAAAATGAATTTATAACAAAATAAATTATATTATTGTTTAAAATATAATTATTTAGATTATGTTAAATAAATTTAAGATTATTAATCATTCAAACCAATAAAAAATAAGTTTAAACATGAGAATAATTGATTATGAGATAAAAACCAAAAAAAGTGTTCATTTGAATAAAAAAATTACTTAGATTTCCAAAATGTTAAGCATAGATTTATAAGTTCAATGTTATATTTTTATATGTATTTTATTAATTATTAAAGATATATTTGGAAATTAAAAATGGTTTTATATAATTTCATGTTATTATTTTTTCATTATAATGACATAAAAGTGACAATATTTGAAAAATTGATATTTTTTACTATTCACAAAAATAAAATATTTATAAAAAATATGACATACTCAACTTAACATAATTTTAATATTATGGATTCCAAAATGAAATTCATCTTATAAAATTAAATTTATGAAATTAATGAATTTATATTTTAATCAAATTTAAAAATTATACTATGTGCATTATGCTTTTGATTCTTTAGAAAGAAAAGTTTTCTAACTATAATTGAAGCTCGGGTGTTTTAATGATTATTATGATCCCTGAACCCTATAACCTTATTTAAAGAGATAAATTAGTAAAAGAATTAGTCATGATAAATTTACCCGTTTCACCCAAATAGAGATAATCACAACAGAACGAAACAATAATGTGTCAATGCACCCACATAATAAAAACAATTCTTTTTCTTCTTTTATAATAAATACCAACCACTCTAATCCTCTAAGATTAAAACCTTAATACATTTAAATCTAAAAAACATCAAACACATAGAAGGATAATTTCTCTTCTAATAGATGTAACTCTATCTACATGAACTAGAATAATTTTAGACCAATTAAGGAATATCAATCAAATATGGCTTCCCAAATTTGATTAACTCTATGATATTAAATAAATAGTAACTTTTAGAACCCAATTTTCTTATTCATTAACATTCTAGTAAAAAAATTGAAATCCTATTTCTCTTTTATTACATTCCAATGCATGTATGAAAATCTATTCATAATGTTCTCAAAAGAATAATCATTAGCTTATTTATACCTTTATTCTCTGGTTCGTTAGAATTGAAAGGATATCTACCTTCTTATATTTCTCTTGATTTAGTGTTTATAATCACTGTTTTTATGTATCTGTTATATATTTTAGTCATTAAATATCTATGTATAAAATATTTCCTTATCTGATTATGGAAACTAAAAGGTTATCAGCTAGACTTTCTCTCAAATTAGATGCCAACCAAGTCAGGTATTATTCTTTAAATAATCATCTTCTCAATAATTAATTGAATCTAATATTTAATCGTCCACAGTGCTCAATTATTCATCCTAAATGGTGTGTATTATATCTTCATGAAATATCTTTTGGTCAAAACCAAATTCAAAAAATCCATACAAACCATGAATATAAGTAATAGAAATATCATGGTTTGATTTTCCATTTTATGTCAACATTCTTTTCCATAAGAAAATTATTGAAATAACAATCATATTTTTGAATAAAAATATTGATCCTAATATTTTAGTAAAGGAAAATTTATTAAATCATAGTTATAAAAAATATTTTTAGTTATATAAATTTATGTTACAATTAATGTTTTTAAGAACATTACTCATCTCTAAAAAAATCATACACATAACAAATTTTTCAAGTTTAAAACCATAAATATCAAAAAAAATTATGTATGAACTCAAAATGATGTGCATAACTATTGGTTTCTCATGCCTTTTCCACATTTTGAGTCCTTATGAAAAAGTTTTATATCAACCATAAACATGCACAAATACAAAAATATTACATATCAATTTATATCTCTGGAATTTTAAAATTTTCTATGAATAATAGAGAATATCACACGTATCACATAGGATATCATACTCTACAAATTATCAATAAGATTTCTAAAAAAACTATGTATGAAAAAAATATCATGCATATCCCTTAATATTGAATGACTTTTGGAGGACCATAAAGAAAATATATTATATTTTTTATGGGATATATTTTTTATCACTAAAAGGTCTATGTCGATAATAAATTTGAATGATTCCATAAAATATTATAAATCCAAGGACATATACAAATTCTATAATACCTTAGATAAAAATGATACATAAAAAAGGACTTAGCCACAATCAAAAAACAACTCAAATAGATCTTATGGTGATATCATTCAAAATAAACCCAAAAATATTCCAACCTTTAAAATATGAGATTCACAATAGACTGTAAGATATTTTAGATTTTTCATTAATAACCTCTCTAATAATTAATACCTAAAAATAATTCTAATCAGATTTATACTGAAATTTTTACAAATAATGATAATTTTAAAAAATTAGGGAATATAAAAGGAACCCCTATATAGTCTATGCATAAATGATACCCTATCCATATATTGCATGGCGACATGAATTCCATCATCGATATTTATTCCAATATTTGTCTATAAATACATGATGTTATCCCTTATTTCTTTTATTTGAAATTTAGAGGGGAAGTAAAAGACATTCCCTATTCATGTGATCATGTAACTCTAGAGGTAAATCCACCATATTCTATATATAAATCTATTGGACAAGGAATCATTAGATTGACTTTTAATTTTCATCATTTTCTTCCCTTGTAGAATCCTTAATCTATAAACACTAGAGAGGCCCAAATGATGAGGAAATTTAGTTCCTCTAAATTAAATATCATATAATATAAATTTTCATAAAAAAATCCCCATTAAATAGAGTTTTGTGTAATACCCCATGATTTTATGGTATGCATCTTATAAAATATATTTAATCTTTTCAATAACTTCGATTTCATGTATCACTGAGTTCAAACAAACAATGATCTATTACTAAGTGACCATTATAACCTATCCATTAAAATGGATGGTTTAAATAGTACTAATCAAATTTTGAAAAATATACTGTGAATATATTTATAGAATAAATTAATTGCCTATAAATTTATTATAAATAAATATTTAATATATAAAATATAGTTCTATTTTTAAAAATAGTTTCTGTGTATTCAATGTATTTATATAACAATAAATATAATTAGTCACTATTGGTGGATTATTTTAAATAAATTTCTATATTATAGATTAATTAATTTTTTTAACATTCATATTATATTTTTATTATTCATTGGATAAGAATAAATCTAGTATTATTATTAAAAACATCATTTTCAATTATGTGCTTTTATCAAATTTTATGCACTTATTTTAAAATTAATTTCTGATACATATAGGTATTTAATTTGATTAAATGGATTCTATATTTTTAATCAGGAAGATAATTTTTTTTAAATATGTTCCTATTACTTTTAAACATTACAAATAGTAACTATGATAAATTTTATCACCTCAGTAAAGTTTAAGCTATGTTAATCTAGGTTAAAACTAAGTGATAATGTCATAATTATTGATCATAATTCATTTTTTGAATACAATTCAGCCCTTGAAAACATAGGTGTTAAATGGAGTGGTTTAATGGACAATTTTCAATGAAAATGATTGATATATTATTTAAATAATAGATAGTTACATTTTTTCACTCTCTTTGTTTTTAATATCTTATAGGGTTCCACATAGGGAAAAAAGAAAGATATGATTCAAAATAAATGTATATTTTTATATTAATGTAATTATTTTAATTATTTAATTTTATTTTATATTTTTAGAAATTATATAATTTCCTTAAATTCTTGTGCAACCTTTATAAAATATTTATTAATTAATATAAAAAATAACTGATTTTAAAATATTAATTTTCATATAATTTAAATTAATTAAGGTGTAAAAAGACTTTTATAGATCTATAAGACAAATGAAAATGGTTTAAATGTATTATATTTGGAATAAACCTTTTTCATTAAGTATTTACGTCAAATTAAATGAAAAGCTTAAAGATGGACTAAAATGTTATTTTATCAAAATAATATTTTATTAAATTACTTAAAAATAATAAAATATTGAAATAAGACAAGGTTGATATTACATGGACTAAAATTTGATAAATATTCCATTTATGGTTTAAATGTAACCTTATAATTAAAAATCACAACTCGTTAATATTGAAATATTTGTTACCATAGTTTAAACTAAAACTGATTAACTAAGGGTCAATAAAAATGATAAGGTTTAAAACAGAATAAAAATTATCTAAATTGTATTGGTTTATTGTATTATAACCCTATCATACCATATCATAATATATTTTTTCATTTGGAGGAATTCTTCTTGAAAATTGTTTTATTATTATTTATCCTTTTGAGAAGTTCCAAAGTGCCACTCACCTCAATTATAAAAGGGAACCTCCTCCCTCAATTATTCACAACACATTTAGAAATCTATATTTACCAATACCTATGCATTTAAATTATGAAAATAATTATACAAGTTCTAGAGGTTTTATTATCCCTAAAAGTCTAACCTTAAGTTCTTTAAAAAAGGATTTGATGAAGGTATCCCAAAGAAAAGGTAATTTTATTACCCAACCTCTATCAATTTGTTCATTATTTTACTTCTTATAAATATATATAAGTTATCATAAAAATATAAATTCAGTGTCCTAAATATACTAAAATTTTATTATGATTATTTAACCACAATTAATCACCCCCTCTCCTAAAAAATTGTATGTGAAAGTATTGTTGGTGCATACGTACAACATACCTTCTCCATGTAGCGATACAGTTCATTTATCATTACCATATTTTATAGATTGGAATTATTATGGGTTTTCTATTTATATATGATATATATAACCTAATTATACTTATTAAATAATAATACCATATCTACCTTATTATGTTCCAATCCATTGGTTTAAAATAACATCACTTGTGTGTGCATGTGGACTACAACCTCCATGAAGTGACATGATTAATTTTTCATTTATGTTTTACATGGATAGTGATAATGATTAGTTTGACTAATATATGATTTATATTATTTAGATATTATTATATCAATTATAATTATTGTTTACATATTTCCATTCAATCCATAGAATAATGAAAACCACATTCACATGTACATATGAACTACCATCTCCATGAACAGTGTAATACATTTTCTTTCATTACACTTAATGGATTAATTTAAATAAATATATAATTAATATAGATGATATTTATATCATTATTAAAATTATTTATATTATAGTGTCTTTATAAAAGTATAAAGGCTAAAATTAACAAACAAAAACATACATTAAAAATTAAGTAGTTATTACCTAAAATAGTGATTTTTGACCAAGAACATTTAAGAAACAGGTGATAACAGATTATATGTATGTAATTAATGGTATGATATATGGTTATGTTTATTTTATTTATTTATAATAAATATATATTAATTATATAGTATATTTTAACATGTATGATGGAAGTCAGACCTAAGGTACAAGTTTATTTCATAATCTCATCAATAATATGGATTGTTTATGACTAAGTCTCTATTGGGGAATATTATTCTTCCATATCTATATTCTCTATAATTGTTTAAAATAATTTTTTTATACTTTTCTATAATTATTTAAATTCATTTTTACCCATGCTTTACTTAAAAAATGTTCTGAAAGGAATCTTCTTGTCATTTTCCAAACATAGTACATTTCGTCTTTTCCAAAAAAAATTGAACATAATTATCAGGAATAGATATCCCAAATTTATGAATAAAAATTTTCATTTATGTTTACTTTACGAGTTTATTAGTTATTTTTTAAATAAATGTGTTTTCATTCCTAATTCAAGAGGTTTTTTTAAAAAATACGTGATTTTAAATGCGAAAACATTATTTTGCGCAAGAATGTTTTTAAGAAAATTTATTGGTATTTACATTCATTAATAAAGAAACCCTAATTTTACATATGATTCAATGGGGATATTTGTTAATGATACCATAATTTTTATTTCTCTAGATGGATTAATATATATTTTATTGAGGATGTACTATATTGACACAATTTCCCTTATTACATTAGATGGTTTATAAATATATTTATTGATTGAGAAAATTATTAAAATTTCATATAGTAGTTTAAATATGAGTGTTTATAACAATTATTTTTCACCACTTTCATATGAGGAATACATTACACTTTGTTAGTGATGGGAAAGCCTTCTATAGACGCTTTATGCATCGCTAAATCTCATGAGACAAACTATATTGGGTAGTAGATGGGGCCTTAGCAATTGTGGTAAAATGTCTTAGCATGAGGCCTCGATTGAATTTTTATGATGTATATAATTATGAATTTACCTCATTATGAGATTATCTATTGATTTAAATGTGATTATTTTAGTAGTTAGGATATCCATTGATATGTTTTAGCTAATTTAATTATGTAATTGTTTGATTTCTATTTATTTCATTTTGTATTATTCATACTGTAATTATCTTTGACTATACACATACCCTCACTGAGAATCTAAGATCACTATTTTTCTTATATTATTTTTCTCTAGGATCCCATGAAGTATATTATGATTTATGTGAAGGGATAACCTTTGAGAATAATTATGTTCTCAAAAAAATACTATGTTTTATTTTATGTTTTCAATTATAATAAAATATTCAAGTATGTGTCCTGTTTTTCAAGACAACAAAACTATTCATTCCTTTGGGATGTTATTATTTGTATCTAATTCCAATTTGATAATGTAATCACCAATTGTAGTGTAATTGGGTTGGGGTCTTTATAGTTTTTATCATAGGATGTTTAGCATAAAACATGGGAACTAGATTTATGAAAACAATGATTAGAGAAACCAAACCCTATAATGGGATTTTTGGATATCCCTAAAGAAACTAAGATTGTGATTCTGGAACTAGTTAAACATTAAATTTAAATTTATGTTATGTGTTGAAATAGTTTTTAAATTATACATTACGATTCATAATCTATTGTAGTGAATTCCATTTGTTATAAATGGTGTCTAGAAAAGGAAATAAATACTGTGTCAATGCATATAATACTTATAGGTATTTTACTCCTACGAAATATAATGATACATGATCTAGAAATAAATATGGAGTTTAAAAAATTATAACTATATTGGGATTTTTGACTTTGGTTATGAGAAATAACCTTTCCCGTATAGAGTAACCTACTGATCCACAACACTGTTTAAAAATGTTACATCACTTCATCCATAAACAACCTCCATCATTCAATGGGATTAAAAATCTATATATATAAGATAAATTGATAAATTACATAGAGAATCTGTTTCTCGGTTTCGAATATAATGAATTAGAAAAGGTTTTTTGACATTTTATCATCTCTTAGGGGATGCAGATCAATATTGGTCATCGATTCAAAACATTAATGAGGATGAAATAACCAATATAGAATGGACAGTTTTTAAAAAATCTTTTATTGGAAAACTATTTTACTCATAAAAAACAAGGGGATATGGAGAGACAATTATTAATTTTGAGACAAAAGGGGGATGAAAGTTTTTCTAAGTATGAAACAAAATTTATATAGTAAGAAAGAAATGATATAGACTACGTATGTAATCCAAAGAGAAAGATTGACCCATTATTTAATAGGATTAAGAAATTTTTTTATAGGAACTAGTATCAAAATCATTCTCCTCACATGAGGACATAATATTATTTTCTCTTAGGACATATAAATAATGCTCTATATCTTGTGACTTCAAAGGGAAGTAAGATAAGATGATGTATGTTGAGTACTCTGAAAAAAATAAGTCAAAGTGAGAGAAGGTAAGGGTAGAATTTCAAAATTTCAATAAATGTGTAACAAAATATCATGGAACATGATTATTTGGAATAAGGGTTTTCTATAAATATATAAAAAATGAAAAAACCAATTGTTGTCAGGGAAATAAATAAGCTAACAATGGGAAATGCTTCAGCAGTAATTAGATTCGACACTATGAAAATGATTATCTTAGATGTCAAGGGATCATTCCATAGAAATTGAAAAGGTAGGAAGGACAATATTAGGTGATCAAAATAGTAGAGTCATAAGTTCTTAAAGATTTTGTGGAAGTTAATTAAATAATATCCTCAAATTTAGTGAATACTTTATTAATTCCAGATTATCACATTCTATTATGTATTTACATGTTTTCCAAAAAAATAAATATTTCCCATTCACCTAAAGAGGGATATTGGAACTTAAAACTCCCAGTAGAAACCTCACTATATAAAAAAATTATATATAATTTCATATAATGATATATAAAGAATCTATATTTTCTGATTTCATTATTATATATATGGTGTAATTTTATATAATCCCTGGTAGAGAATGGATTTCAAAATATAATAAAAATATATATTCAAATGAGAGATAAATTTTTATTTGTGATGATGATATGGATTACTTATCTATAGAGTGGATAATTCATATTTTGACTCATGTCATATCCTCATCTAGTAGCTCTTATAAATGAGATTCTCATAGAAGAAGAGAAGAAAAATACTATGGATGAAAAATGTAATCTTAAAATTGAAGATGTACCTATTGTACAAGAATACATTGATGTATTTCCAAAGGAATTACTTGGTTATCGACAAGAGTGAGAGGATAAGTTTTCCATTGATATAATCTCTGATGTATGACCTATATCGAATACTCGAATTCAATGGACACTATGGAGTTAGTGGATCTAATGAAACAACAAGAGTATTTGAATAGTAAGGGATTTATATACCATAGTGTTTCACATAGGGGTTCCGCTAAACTTTTCATAAATAAGAAATATAGATATATGAGGTTATTCATTGATTATAGGGAAATCAATTCTATCATGAAAAAGAAAGCATATAATGTTCCTCAAATTGAGGACTTAGTTGGACAACATCATAGAGATCAATATTTTTCAAAGGTTGAACTTCATTTGAGATATCATCAATTATGATTGAAAGAGAAAGATATTCTAAAGGCAACATTTCAAATGAAGTACAAAAATTAAAAATTTATATTAATTTCATTTAAATTAACTAATGACCCCTCTGTTTTTATAGATCTAATGCAGATAGTATTTGTGGAATTTCTTGATAATTTTATTGTAGTATTTATTAATTATATCTCAATGTAATTGAAAAACTGTAAGGATCATGAGAATCACCCACTGATCATTATTTAGAATCGTATGAGAAAAGGGTTATATGGGATAATTATAAAGTTTGAATTATTCATTCAAAAGTATTATTTTCTTGTCCATATTGTCTTTATGGATGTAATTCCTATTACTATTATTAAAAAACGTTTTTCCAAGAATGGCCTATACAAATGTACCTAACCAAAGCATGTAGTTTAATTAGTTTGGATGTTTAACATAGGATATTTGTTGAAATTGTTTCCCATTTATCTAATCCATTAACCGAGATAACTCATAAAGGGTTTAATCTTATTTGTAATAAGTAATGTGAAGAATGTTTTGATGTACCGAAGTGTATAATTTTTAATTCACAAATCATGACTCTACTACCAAGAAATGATTGATTTTTTATATATTGTGATGCATCAAGGAAGGGACTTGGTTGTGTCCTTATGCATAATGATAGAGTTATATCCTATGAATCAAGGTAGTTAGAAACTCATGAACATAACTACTTAACTCATGATCTTGAATTTGAAATTGTGAAATTTTATCTGAAGATATTGAGACACTATCTCTATCATAAAAGATGTGAGATATAAATAGATCACTAGAGTTTTAAAAACATATTATAATCGAATAAACTCATCATGAGGAAATAGGGATGGATTGAGATACTAAACTATTATGTTTGATCAATACACTACCACCCAATTAAGGGAAATAAGACGATAGATGCATTAATCAAGAAGGATCATGGAGTTATGAACAACATTAGGACCAACAAGGATTTGATGTTAATGTAACAAGTAAAGATGGATATTGGAATTATGAAGGAAGGATAAAAATGACTTATTTTTAAAATGATTTTCAATACATAATTATTATAAAAGATAAAAATTTCTCAGTTTGATAAAGATGATTTTCCTAATAAAAGTAAAGTTGTGAATGGTGCGAAATTGGAAGACTTTGTATATGAAGATGGTGTTCAGAAATTTGGAAATACGATTTATGTTCCCTCTATACCTAAGCTAAAAATGGAATTATTATATGATTATCATACCTCTAATTTCCTTATACACCATGGTAGCACCAAGATGTATAGGTATTTGATGGACAATTTTTTGTTGGATAATATGAAGGAGAAAATTGATGATAATGTGTAAATATTTTTGGTTTTTTCAATAAGTGAAGACTGAGAGACGACATACTAGATTAGTCATGTAAACTCTACCTATTACAATATGAAAATTTCATGAAATTACTATGTAATATATCACAATATTACCAAATACTACAAGAAAGAATGATGCAATATGGGTTATTATTGATTGACTTCCCAAATATACACATTTTATTGCAATAAAAGAAAATTTTCCACTAGCTCTCCCTACATGAATCTATATTAATAATTCTATGATACTTCCTAGGGAACCTCTTTCAATTGTTTTTATCATGATTCATGGATTACATTAAAATTTTAAAAAAGTATTTAGATGGCTATTGATACTCTGCTTCATTTGATCATTGAATATCACACTCAAACTGATGGGAATCCATAAATAACGATCAAAACATTAAAAGACTTCTTGATGTCCTTATCACTTGAATTTAAAGGTATAAATGATTATTATTACCTTTGGATGAATTCATCTATAATAATAGATTCCATTTAATTATTCAGATAGAGTCATAGAAGAAATATAGAAAGAGATTTCGTAAAAAAACATTTTGGAATTCAGTTAGGGAAAGGAAGTTTATAGTCCTATATCTTGTAGAGGAAACAATGATAAAGGTAAATACTATTAAAAACAAAATACTAGAATTTCATATTAGGAAAAAGAGATATGATGATCACCAGAGGAAATATTTAGAATTTCAAGTGGGATAACACATTTTATTGAAGGTATATAAATGGGATGGTGTTATAAGATTTTACAAGAAAGGAAAAACAATCCCCAGGTATATCGGAACTTTTAAAATAGTAGAAATAATTTGAGCTATGTCTCACCATTTTAAAATATCACTAATCCTTTCTAATGTACATGTTGGGTTCCATATTTCTTAGTTTAGAAAATATATTCAATAACTGACACATGTTCTCAATTTTGAAGAAATAGAATTAAAAATTGATTTACCTTAATGTGATGATCCAATCCAGATTCTGAATACTGGAAAATAAGTATTGACGAATAAGATGACTCAGATGGTAAATGAACTTTCTAAAAATTGTAAGATAGAATATATGATATGTGAACTTAAGGGAATTATGATGAATAACTACCAAAATATATTTATTAGGTGAAAGTCTAGTAATTTCAAGGAATTTGTCTTCTAAAATTGGGAAGAATGTAACACTATATGATTTTACGATATGTCTCTTTTTAAATAAATTTAATCTATTTGATATCTTTCATTACACATAACATTGAGTTTAAATAAAAATTGATAGATTATTATGTGATCTTTATAACCTATAAATTATATTTTTTGGTATAAATATGTCAAAATAATGTTTTTAAATATTTGGTTTATATATTTATAAAATAAATTCACCATTTTTCAATTGATTAGAAATAAAAATTTTATAAAATTAAAATAAGTGTTTTTTTTAAAACAATTTTTGTGCACACAATATATTTATGTCATAATAAATTTAATTAGACAATATTGGTAAATTAAATTAATGAAATTTATATGTTATATATTCAGTCAAAAGTTTATCTTTTATATAATATTTTTACAATTCATGGATTAATAATAAATCTTGTTTTACTCCTAAAAACTGTATGTTCTAAAATGATGTTTTATCATATTTTGAGTACTTATATTAAAATTTATTTATTCTACTTATAGGTTGTGAATTTGATTAAATGGTTTCAGTATTTGGAATCTAGATGATCAAATTTAGTAAATAGGTTCCTTTTATTTTTAAACATTATGAATAGTAACAATGGTAAATTTTATCACCTCAGTAAAGGGTAAATCAGGATAATCTAGGTTAAAACTAAGTGGAAGGACATAATGATTCATTACAATTATTAATGTATTAAGACAATTCTTACCTTAAATACTAATTATATATAGTGAGATTTTTAATGGACCCTTGTCAATGAATATAACTTATATATTATTTAAATAAATTATAGTTACAATATTTCACTCTCTTTATTTTTAATATCCCATATGTGTATACATAGGGGAAAAAGTAGGATACGAATAAACCTGACTTTATATTTTTATCTAAGTGGAATTATTTTAATTATATATATATACATATATTATTTTTTAAAAATTATTTAATTACCTTGAGTTATTGTGCAGTGCTAATATAATTTTCATTTAATTAATAGAAAAAATAAAATAAATATTTTTTAAAATATTAATTTAGACATAATTTGAATTATATATTGTGTAAAACTGAATTTATAGATCAATAATATATATTATATAGGTTTTAAAAGAATTATATTCAAGTTCCCACATTGTATTGATGTATTTAAAGTTAATTTAATTGAAAAGTGACAAAATTGAAAAAAATGATATTTTATCAAAATAATATTTTTTTAAAATAACTAAAAATCATAAAATATTTAAATAAGATAAATAGGATATGATATAGTATAAAATTTTATAAATTGAACAATTACGATCCAAATGCATCCTTATAAGTATAAATTACAACTCTTTAAAATGGAATTTTTTATCATATTTAAAATTAAAATGGATTAACTAATGTTTAATCAAAATGATAATGTCTAAAATGACACTGAAAATTGTCTAAATTATATTATTTTATGGTATTAAATCCATATAATGCCTTATATTTGAAAAAATTTCCATTTTGAGGCTTATGGAATGAGAACTAATTAATTATAGTTTAATCTTTTGAGAAATTCCAAAATTACCCCTCACTTCAATTATAAAATGGAACCCCATACCTCACTTGTTTACACCATAACTAGCTATATATATATATCAACAAATACATACTCATTTCCATTTTAAACATTCATATCCTTGTTATGGAGGTGCTTCTCTCCTTAATAGTCCAACTATAATTCCCTAATGAAATGATCTAAAGAAGGTATACCAAACAAGATGTGTTTATATTACTTGATATATTTCTATTTATTAATTATTTTACCTCCTATAAATCTATATAAGATATCATAAAATAATAAATTAAGTATCTTTAACATAATTAAATTTTATTATTTTTCTAAAACCAATGTTACCTACCATCTCTCCCATCAAATGGTAAGTGAATGTATTTCTCGAGCATATATACATCATACCGTCTCCAAATAACGATACAATTATTTCTTTACTAAAATATTTTATGGTTTAGAATGATTATAGATTTAATATTTATATATTTTATTTAGAAAAATATTATAAATCCTAAATAATAATATCATATCATCCTTCTTACATTCCAAACTCTTGGTAAAAGATAACATCACTAGTGCATATGTTGGACCGACCACCTTAATAAAGTGGTGTGATTTGTTTTTAAATTTTATTTTACTAGGATATTTATAAGGATAGATTTTATAAATATATAAGAGATATATAATATAAAAATCATTCTATAAAGTATACTTATTTTTTAACTTTTTTTGTTCCATCAATAGAATATTGAAAACAATGTTCTTATGTACGTACAACCTACCATCTCCATGAATAATGTAACAAATTTTCCTATCTCTAAATTTAATGGATTATTTTAAATACATATAAAATTAATATGTATTACATTTATATCATTATTAAAATTCTAGAGATGATTAAATCCTGATCAATTCATAATGACCAAAACTACCGAACTAAAACCAACATTAAATAATGTAGTTATTTTAAACAAATAATTGTTAAGAAGTGGGTAATAAAAGATTATAAATATTTCATAAATAGTGTGGTATATTATTATATTTGTAGAAAATATTTATAATAAATTTATATTTATTATATAGTAGTTTGAACCATCTATTAATTAATCTGGAAATGAGGTAAGGGTTTAATTTACAATCACATAAATAATTGGGATTATCTAAGCTTAAATCTCTATTAGAGGATCCTTTTCTTCCATATCCATATTTTCCATATTTGTTTTTAAATAATATATTAAATACTGTCATATCATTGTCTAAATTAATTTTTACCGATTTTTGACTTCTTCGAAAATGGTTTCAATGGAATATTCTTATCATTTTCTGAACAAGGTACTTTTCATCTTTTCAATAAAAGTATGAAATGAATATTTTTTACATAGATGATATGAATGGATTTTACCAACATCATTAATAATATATCTTTGAATATCACATTAAAAGTTATAATATTTTTTAATGAAATTTGTTCCTTTATAATTGCATTTTTTTTTAAAAAATAAGTGATTTTAAAACTGAAAAGGTTATTTCCATCAAGAATATTGTTAATGAAAATTTTAATTGATGTATATTCATAAAAAACAAAACCCTATTTTTTTTATGATCCACTAAGGATATGTTTTTATGATACTATCATTTTTATTTTTATATATGGTTTATGATCTATTTTATTGAGGATGTACTATTTTGATACCATTCTATATATTACTTTGGATGATTTATGATTAGGTTTATTAATTGGATAAATTATGAACATTTCATATGATTTTTTCAATACAAATGTTTATGTTGATTATGATTCACCAATTTAATATTAGGAATTCCATGGGATTAGTATGTGATGGGTGTTTCATTCTATATCCCCTCAATGCATTGGTAGGTCTTATGAGAAAAACTAGCTCACTTATTGGTTGAGACCTTACCCATTTATGTATGCTTTCTTTGCATGAGGACCTGGAAATATGACATTATTTTCAGTATTATGAATGTCCCACATTGTGAGATTATTTATTTATTTCCTTGGGATTATTTGATTAGTTATGATATCCATGTAATTGTTGTTAACTCTTGTTATTATGAAATTATTTGATTTCTTTTTATTTATTACCATATTATTCATGCCTTATTTAGATTCCATTGTATGCATATCCTTACTATGTATTTGATCCAACCATTTATATTATGATCATTTTCCCCTAGATGCCAATAAGATTGATATTCAAGGATAACATAGGATAATAATGATGTTATCAAAGGAAATACTATGTTTTATTTTATGTTTTCAATTTTAATGTAAAATTAAAGTATGTATCTATGTTTCTAAGACTAAATAACTCTTTAATTATTTGGAATGCTATTATTTGTATATAATTACAATGTAATAAAGGAACCACCTACTATAGGCTACTGGGGTTTGGTTCTTTACATGTCATGTATTCATATATGACATTCATCCATTGATTATGGATCATGTGATTGTTTGTTCTATACTGAACCCATCCATGACAATATACCCATCGTTAATCAATTTCGTAACTATATATCATACACCAGGAAATTTCCCAACCACTTCCAAAATTTTAACAAAATCATGATCTTGTCCCCTACTAATCACAAACCCATTTTGCAATATTTTTAAAACTCATAATTCTCCATAATAATCCCCTTTAACTTGAGTATTACATGAATCCTATGAAAATAAAATACAATCATAAACCCTTTAAAAAAATATTTTCTCATCCAATAAGAGACCACCACCACGAAAAGTGTTTTCAATTTATTATATCTCAAGTTAAGGTATTTCACTCACCTCTTTACTAAATGGATCATTATTCTAGGGTATCTATCACATATCTCACAATTATTAATCCCTAAATGGATTTAGATTTTTCCTTTGTCCTTCAAGGGATGAAAATCCAGTATTAGAACCACACTTTCCCATTGAAAAAAACATGATCTATAATTAAAACATTTTGTATTCGGGATCATTTTTTAGTAGATATACAATTTCTATTATCCCTATATTTTAAATATATATTCTTAATCCATTTACCTTAATTAGTATAAGAAGATATTTCTCCTAGTGGTTTAGACCTGAGTTGAGACCAATATCTATTCCTCGTAACATTTATGAATAGATAAAATATTATTATAAATGAGAAAAAATTGCAATTTTTGGATCCATACATTTAGTATGTTTGTTAAATTACTCATGTTATTAGGGAGGATCATTAATAATCCAATGACTAAAGCAAATATTAGAGTATTTCACATTGTTTTCAAAGTTATAAGAACATACACTATCAGACATGATAGTTTTATCTTTATATATTTAAAAGTAAAACCATTGGTCAAAGTTATATGAAAAAAAAAAGAATAAAGTTTTTCCCCATAACATGACCTTAAAAGGCATGATCCTCATTATAACTCATATTTATAATGTATCCTAAATCTATATAAATTTTTATTTCATCATAAAAGATATAAATGAATCCCTCTCTTGGATCGATATCAATATCATATCCCCTTTTAACTCACATTAAATAACCCTAGATCCTTCATAGATGGATTTATTATCCAACATAACCCTTTTTCCTTATTATATTGTAAAAATACCTTGTTTAACCATATTTCTTCTAATTAGATCTTAAATCCCCCCAAAAATACATACATTGTTATAGAAAAAAATAAAATATCCTTGAAACCATGTAAGAGTTGATGAAACTATAATATAACCTTTATTATTGTTTTATTACAAAAAACTATAGTATAATCCCATATTGTAAGGGTTGTGTCCTCAGAACCAACTATTTTGTACTTTTATTACCTGAATGTTCACTTATTATATATTGTTCATTGTTCTGTATGAATATAATATAATAATGTCCTGGAATATTTGTTGCATTAATAAGGTCCTAGCAGATCCCCGCTATGATGAGAACCTTGAAATACTATAAAAATATTCTTAAATAAAGTTCTGCGGTTGGATGACATACTATAATAGGACACATAGTATACAGACCATCATATGTGATTACTCGTAAGAAGACGAGACTCTCTCTCATAGAGTTCGCACTTGGTAATCTCCAAGATGGGAGATTATGAGAACAGACCCGCCAATAGCAATTCTGCATGTCTTGGTGTCATCGGACATTGCTATCTACGAGCGTGTGTAATGGTCCTTAGACTGGATGATTATCATTAACTCTTTCCATGACTCACACACATATATTTACTAACCAAAACTGTCACACAGACAGTTGGCGGGAAGTAGGGTACGTTGGGTGCGTCATGAATGACATGTTGTTAATGGATAAGCCGAGGAAGGATTTTTCCCTTCCATTTATGGAAGTTGATATCTCGGCCCTTTGATTGAAATAGAACTGTCACATTAAATTCCATGGCCATGGTGTAAAAGACGAGTTTATTTCAGGTAGTCAAAGAACTACGGATCAAGCATATCGGTTTATGACACTTCCATGAAACCTGCTTGATGAGATATCCAGACAAAGGGATTAAATTACACAGTAAGTGTTCGTATGAGGTGATACGTCAATGCGGCATCAACTTCTTTCTCTTGGGTTCCTTGACCCATTGCTAGACAGTAATCTTGGACTTTAGGCAAGCCTGCCTAATGCCAACGAGAAAGTGGCCTAGAGGGTCACACACTAAGTGTATCCAAGTATCTCAAGTCGAATAAAGATTATTCCCATACATGGTTTAATGATTATTCAAGGAAGCCAAAGTTGTTTTAAATGATGGAAGAAAAATAAAATAAAACAAGTACAAGCCGTGTATTATTAAATGTACACGCCGTGTAGTTTTATTTTGGAATGGAAATGAATAAATGAAAACAAGATATACACGCCGTGTACATTTAATGTACACGCCGTGTAGTTTTCAATGAAAAAAAGTACACGTCGTGTATTTATTATTACACACCGTGTATTTTTTCCAGTCGGGATTTTGTGGATATAATATTGTTTTAAATGATATTTATTATAATCAGCGTGGGCGCATGTCAAGGAATTATTTATTTGACATGGGGGTTTTAAATAAAGGGTCAATGAAATACATAAAATGCGTAACGCGTTTATTTATTGTCACAACTCTATAACCCCACACACCCGATTATAAATATTCTCACAACCCCAACTCTTTTCCCACACACAAGAGAATCGTTGTGCATAACATCTCTAGAGAATTATTTCAATACCGAAAGAACCTCTTCGTCGAAGAATGATCTCAAGACCGAGAGAGATCCTCTTCCATTGGATAAAGACGATCTAAGGCGGACAACGCAACCAAAGTCTTCTCCATGCTAGCACCCGGAGAATTCTTTGGCGACGTCCAGAGATATGAGGTACACGTGTGGATCACCGCTAGAGGGAGTCTACACTTGGCTTCTACGACGCAACGACGGATCACATCGACAACGTGATCGAGAAAATCAACGAATAAAGAACACCCAAAAGGTATTTATTTATAATTAATTAAATTAATTATAATCAACCTGTAATGATTCTTGTTTGTGGTTCCAGGACCATCCATCTTCTTTGTCTTTTTCTGTGATTTGATATGTGGAGACTGGAATTTATCATCGTATTGATCCCGGATTGATCATTTCTAATGACAAAAAGCCAAGTGGGCACTTCCACCCACGTGCTTCCGCTGCGCCCGGAACCTTCAAATGGTATCAAAGTGAGGTTACAATGTTTATTATAGTTATTTAATTTTCGTTGATAATTTATGCATTCATATTTGATTCAATTCAAAATAAATCATTCTATAAATATGAATTAACGAGATTTATTCTTCCTCCTTCATTTATCGATTCATATCACAGAAACGACCTTTTAATTTTGATTTTGATTAAAATAAAGACGAGGAACTCATTCGGAGGAGCTGCTCTTTCTGTCTGTACAACACGGGATTACACGGTGTGTAATTAAAACTACACACCGTGTACTTAGGTTCAATGAACCGGCACTGGTCCGCCAAACCACGCCATGTGAATTGATTATGCCTAAGTTTTAATCACACCGTGTTGACCAGAATAGAATGGCGTGTGGAAACCGGAATACACGGCGTGTATGTTGGAACAAAACGCTGTGTAGTCCGTTCCAACCCAGGTGAAACCGTGTACAAAGATAAGCTGCGTAACACATACATGGGATCGCTAGGCCAGTTACTGCGTAACAAGGTAGTACACGCCGTGTATGATTCATCTACACGCCGTGTACTCTAAAATTTCCAAAGTACAGAAAATACGCCAAAGCCCCGGCATGTACTTTGGATAAAGGGTGAAAAGAAAAATTCAGGTCGTGTTATTATAAACTACACGCCGTGTACCTTCCAGAAATGGAATTTCACCAGGTTTCTTACAATGTACAAATACCCGTACAAGGAATATGGATGAGAAGAATCTCAATGAAATTTAGAAAGTAATTTAAGATAAAGAATTTATTAATTATAAGATCATAATTAATTTAATTCGAGCGCGTCTTATCTTACATAAAAGAAAGATTGAAAGAATTTGAATTCTAAATATGCGTAAATATCGTTGCATACTATGGATGATCATGAGATAGCCCAAATACCCTTTGTATGTGTATGGTTTCATTTACATTTATTTAATTTAAATTTGTTGGCCTGTGAGCCTTCTTCCAATAAAATGTAGGGTCTGTATGCCCATGGTTTCTTTAATGTAAACCCATGTAATGGAGGATCTCCCAAGCCGGAGGAGACTGTTAAAATCCCAAAGCCGAGGTGAAACCGACACAAGAAGATACAAAGGTGGACATGTGGGAGCTGAAAAACACAAACCATCAGGTTCAAGGTGTTTTCCCTAGGCCAAGGTTATCTTATCAAAACCGCTAGATAAGATAACCAATAGAATCTCATGATCATGCCATTTTATTTTATTTATGTCTGATTGCATGGTTTATTTTTATGTATGTGTTTTCGCGATCACATAATTAATAAAATGAACAAGCATGCAAAGATGGAATAAAATAAAAAAACCAGACTATGCGTAAACATTATCGGAACATGGTTAATCACTTAAGAAAGCATCACTTAATATTAACAAGCATGTGATAATGCAAAATTATGCATAAAGAATAAAATCCCTCAAATACCATATTAAGTCAGACCAAGCCTTCCGTTACTTGATTAAGGGCAAGACTCAATAAAACTATGTGTTTGACCAACCCTTGTTGGGAGACTTACTTTTATAAAGGAGGCCCTTATGAAAGATTTTGGGTTGTCTTAACCATATTACATCAAGAGAAGTATCCCTTGCTATACTTGATGTAATATTGGAGGCAAGAGTTGAGGAAATCCAAGTCAGGATTTCAGGATTGGGGAGTCCACTCAACAGATCAAGGAACTGTAAGCTCACAGTTGTCAAAGACCTGCCTACCTAAATACCTTCAAATAGCTTGACCAACCCTTGGTGGGGTTATGTGAAGGGAATTATGGATCCTTTCCACTAGAATGTCAAAGCAAATGGACATTTCGAGTTCAATGGTGAGGGCCATTGGGACTTGATAAAATAGTGGTACAATTAATTAATTAATTCATTATTTCTCATAAATTGTAATCAAGAAAGTACTAATAAATCTGATCTTTTAAATTGTAGAATCAAGATGACAAACTCATCAACCACATTTTCTCTACGATCAATACTAGATAAAGACAATATCCTCACCGGAAGTAACTTTCAGGAATGGTTTAGGTGCCTTCGGGTTATCCTACGCCATGAACGAATGGTTTACGTGTTGGAGTCCTCACTTCCTGATTCTCCTGCCCCAGGGGTGAGTGATGAAGACTTCCTAGTCTATGATCAAAATTTGAACGATTCTCTTGATGTTCAATGTTTGATGCTATCATCGATGTCTAATGAGCTCATGAAGTCTCATGAAGACATGGATGCCTACAGCATGCTCGAGCACCTCCGTGGTCTATACCAGGAGAGTGCAAGACAGGAAAGGTTTGAGATCTCCATGTCTCTATTTCAGAGCAAGCTTAGAGAGGGTTCCCCAGCTGGGCCTCATGTAGTCAAGCTCATTGGCTACATTGAGTGCTTGGAGGTTATAGGGTTTAAACTCCCCGAAGAACTGGGCACCGATCTCATTCTTGCATCACTCCCCTAGAGCTTCTTGAACTTTGTTGTTAATTTCAACATGAACAACATTGAGAAGTCTCTATCTGATATTCTTATCCTTATTCTCCAAGTAGATAATGACATGAAGCGTGAAAAACCTTCTGTCCTTATGGTGAATATAAGAAAAGGGAAGGTGAAGAGCTTTAAGCCCAAATCTTCTTCAAGGCCTTCCAATAAAAGGAAGATTAAAGGGGATGCAAAAGAAAAAGATGCTGTTTGTTTTTCATGTTGCAAGAAGGGACACTAGAAGAAAAACTGTACCCAGCCAAGGAAGCAAGGGGAAGCTTCAGGTGCATTTGTTATCGAATGCAATCTGTCTGTTTATACTAATTGGGTATTAGATACTACTTGTGGTACTCAAATCTGTATTCAAATACATGAACCAAGTAGATTCATGAAGATTGATCGAGGGGAGGTAGATCTACGAGCAGCCAACGGAGCCAGACTCACTGCTGTAGCTGTCGGAGACTACCACCTCACATTTCCTACTGGGATGGTCTTGGTTTTGAAAGGTTGTTATTATGTTCCTTCTGTTACTAAAAACATTATTTCAGTATTCAGATTAGATACTGATGTATTCATATTCAAGTTTGAAATGAATGTTGCTACTTTTATAAAGATAGCATTTGTTTTGGTAGGGCACATTTATATAACATCCGTTATGTGTTAGACTACACAAACCAAGTAATGGAAATCGATAACAAAGTTAATTCACATGACTCATACCACACCCAACTTTGGAATCACTGGCTAGGTCATGTTAATGAGAAACGTTTGACAAAATTACATCAAGATGGGTATTTAGATTCTTTAGAACTAAAACCACTTGGTGTATGTGATGCATGTCTACAAGGCAAAATGACCAAAGCCCCATTTAGTGGGAAAGGTGAAAGAGCTAAAGAGCTTCTATAAATAGTTCACACAGATGTGTGTGGACCATTTCCAGTTGAAGCAAGGGGTGGGTTCTTGTACTTCATAACTTTTACTAATGATTTTAGTAGATATGGATATATCTATTTAATGAGGTATAAGTCAGATTCTTTTGATTGGTTCAAAGAATACAAGAATGAAGTTGAGAACCAGCTTGGCAAGAAGATTAAAAAACTCCGCTCAGACAGAGGAGGAGAATATCTTAATCAAGACTTCATTGATTTCTTACAAGAGGTTGGGATTCTATCTCAACTCACTCCTCCTTACACACCGTATTGGAATGGTGTAAGTGAAAGGAGGAACCACACCCAGTTGTACATGGTGAGATCAATGATGAGTCATGCGAGTCTTCCATTATCCTTTTGGGGATATGCATTACAAATAGCAGTGCACATACTAAACCAAGTTCCAACTAAATCGATAAATGGTATTATATACGAATTATGGAGTGGATGCAAAGCCATGTTATCGAATTTACATGTGTGGGGTACTGAACATTTTTTAAGGCCACTTTAGGTAACAAACTTGCACACTAAGGCACAAAGTTTATCTTTATAGGATATCCCAAGGAAACAAGGGGATATTACCTATACAACCCATCAGACAGAAAGGTTACAGTGGCAAGACACACCATATTCCTTAAGAGGGAGCACATCTCCAAAAGAGATAGTGGGAGCGAGATAGAATTCGATGAAGTCGAGGCTCAAGATACACATGAGTTGGTACAAGAACAGATTCCACAATGCCCCGTGGAAGAACAATATGTTCCAGAGACATAAGAACTACGTAGGAGCACGAGAGAGGTGAGAGAACCAGAACGATATGGTTTTCTTTTCACCGAGGATGGTGACTCATTATTGGTTGACAATGATGATCCTCTTACCTACAAGGAAGCAGTTGAAGGCACAGACGTTTCCAAGTGGAAAGAAGCCATGAATTCTGAAATGGATTCCATGTACCAAAACCAAGTCTGGATTTTGGTAGATCCTCCAATTGATGTAAAGCCTATTGGTAATAAATGGGTATTCAAGAAGAAACTGGACATGGAGGGGCAAGTCAACACCTACAAGGCACGACTGGTTGCAAATGGTTTTAGACAGCGTCAAGGAATTGACTATGATGTGACCTTTTCACCGGTTGAAATGCTGAAGTCCATCAGAATCCTATTGGACATTGCTTCTTACCATGACTATGAAATTCGGAAAATGGATGTCAAAACAACATTCCTTAACGGGAACCTCCAGGAAGATGTCTACATGACACAACCTGAAGGGTTTGTGACTCCAAGGGATGCCAACAAGGTATGCAAGTTGCAAAAATCTATTTATGGATTAAAGCAAGCATCAAGGTCATGGAACATTCGTTTTGATGAAGCTGTTACAGAATTTGGATTTGTTAAGAATGAATGTGAGCCTTGTGTCTACAAAAGGTTTAGTGGAAGTGCAGTCATTTTTCTAATAGTATATGTTGATGACATATTGCTAATTGGAAACGAAGTACCTGTCTTACAGTCAGTTAAGGCATGGTTATACAAATGCTTCTCCATGAAAGACTTGGGCGAGGTGGGATATATTCTTGGGATCAATATCCATCGTGATAGATCCAAGAGAATGATAGGCCTGAGTCAAAGTACATACATTGACAAGATACTGAAGAGATTCAGTATGGAACAGTCTAATAGGGGATTGTTTCCAGTGTAACATGGTATTCATCTTTCCAAGAAAATGTGTCCTCAGAAACATGAGGAAAGAAAGAGGATGGCAAGGATCCCTTACACATTCGCGATTGGGTCAGTCATGTATGCTATGCTATGTATGAGGCAAGATGTTGCTTACGCATTAAGTGCGGTAGGAAGATATCAAGATGATCCAGGAGACTACCATTGGATGGCAGTCAAGACTATCCTTAAGTATCTGAGGCGTACTAAGGATATGTTCATGGTTTATGGAGGAGATGAGGAACTAGTCATAAGAGGACATGTAGATGCTAGTTTCCAGACTGATCAAGATGACATGAAGTCACAGACTGGATACATCTTCAGTTTGAATGGAGGTGTAGTGAGCTGGAAGAGATCAAAACAAAGTTTTGTGGCAGATTCTACAGCGGAATTCGAGTATATCACAGCTTCTGAGGTAGCTTTAGAAGCAGTATAGATGCGAAGCTTCGTCCAAGAGCTAGATGTTGTACCGAGCAGTAAAGATCCTATCACACTCTATTGTGATAATACTGCAGCGGTGGCACTTGAAAAAGAGCCAAGGTCATATCAGCGGACAAAGCACATAATTCAGAAGTATCATCTCTTGAAGGATTTTTCTCAGAGAGGTGAAGTTGCAATGAGTAGTATTTCCACAGAAGACAACATGGTGGACCCATTGACTAAATCCTTCACTCGGCAGAAACATGATCATCATGTGAGGTCTAGCAGACTAAAAGTCATAGGTAGTTGGCTCTAGTCCAAGTGGTAATTTGTAAGGGTTGGTGTCCTCAGAACCAAATATTTTGTACTTTTATTACATGAATGTTCACTTATTATATATTGTTCATTGTTCTGTATGACTACAATATAATAATGTCCTGGAATATTTGTTGCATTAATAAGGTCATAGCAGATCCCCGCTATGATGAGAACCTTGAAATGCTATAACAATATTCTTAAATAAAGTTCTGAGGTTGGATGACATACTATGATAGGACACATAGTATACAGACCGTCATGTGCGAGTACTCGCAAGAAGACGAGACTCTCTCTCATGAAGTTCGCACTTGGTAATCTCCAGGATGGGAGATTATGAGAACAGACCCACCAATAGCAATTCTGCATGACTTGGTGTCATCTGACATTTCTATCTACGAGCGTGTGTAATGGTCCTTAGACTGGAAGATTATCATTAACTCATGTCATGACTCACACACTTAGATTTACTGACGAAAACTGTCACACAGACAGTTGGCAGGAAGTAGGGTACGTTGGGTGCATCACGATTGACTTGTTGTTAATGGATAAGTTGAGGAAGGATTTGTCCCTTCCATTTATGGAAGTTGATATCTCGGCCCTTTGATTGAAATAGAACTGTCACATTAAATTCTATGGCCATGGTGTAAACGACGAGTTTATTTTAGGTAGTCAAAGAACGACGGATCAAGCATATAGGTTTATGACACTTGTATGAAACCTTCTTGATGAGATATCGAGACAAAGGGATTAAATTACATAGTAAGCATTTGTATGAGGTGATACGTCAATGCAGCGTCAACTTCTTTCTCTTGGGTGCCTTGACCCATTGCTAGACAGTAATCTTGGACTTTAGGCAAGCCCGCCTAATGCCAATGAGAAAGAGGCCTAGAGGGTCACACACTAAGTGTATCAAAATATCTCAAGTTGAATAAAGATTATTCCCATACATGGTTTAATGATTATTCAAGGAAGACTAAGTTGTTTTAAATGATGGAAGAAAAATAAAATAAAACAAGTACATGCCGTGTATTACTAAATGTACACACCGTGTAGTTTTATTTTGGAAAGGAAATTAATAAATGAAAACAAGATATACACTCCGTGTACATTTAATGTACACTCCGTGTAGTTTTCCATGAAAAACAAGTACATGCAGTGTATTTATTATTACACGCTGTGTAGTTTTTCCAGTCGAGATTTTGAGGATATAATATTGTTTTAAATGATATTTATTATAATCAGCGTGGGTGCATGTCAAGGAATTATTTATTTGACATGGGGTTTTTAAATAAAGAGTCAATCAAATAAATAAAATGCGTAACGCATTTATTTATTGTCATAACTCTATAACCCCACTCACCCAATTATAAATATCCTCACAACCCCAACTATTTTCCCACACACAAGAGAATCGTTGTGCACAACATATCTAGAGAATTATTTCAAGATCGAAAGAACCTCTTCCTCCAAGAACACTCTCAAGACCGAGAGAGATCCTCTTCCATCGGATAAAGACGATCTAAGGTAGACAACACAAGCAAAGTCTTCTCCACGCTAGCACCCGGAGAATCCTTTGGCAACGTCCAGAGATATGAGGTACACGTGTGGATCACCGCTAGAGGGAGTCTACACTTGGATTCTGCGACGCAACGACGGATCACATCGAAAACGTGATCAAGAACATCAATGAAGAAAGAACACCCAAAAGGTATTTCGTTATAATTAATTAAATTAATTATAATCAACCTATAACGATCCTTGTTTGTGGTTCCGGGACAAACCATCTTCTTTGTCTTTTTCTGTGATTCGATCCGTGGAGACTGGCCTTTATCGTCGTATTGATCCCGAATTGATCATTGCTAATGACAAAAGCCAAGTGGGCACATCCACCCACATGCTTCCGCTGCGCCCAGAACCTTCACATATGACATCCAAAAAACGATAAAGCTCTAATATAAATGTTAAGATGTCATTGATGTCATGAAATTATAGATAAATACCTAATCCTTACCCAATTAAAAAATTTAGAAATATATTAAATATCTATAGAATATCTTAATTACTAGTACAAACCCATAAGTGTTCTAAAATATAAAAGAAAATATATTGTAACTCTTAATTATTTCTATGAGACATTAAATCATAGTTTAATTATCAACCCCTATTGAGAAAATCTAGTGAATCAAAACAAACCATGTGTGTTGTTAGATTACAAATCTAAACCCAAAAAACATTTCAAATTTATTTAAAATATATAATAATATCTTATAGTCCCCTTTGGTTGGGGTTGAACTTCATGGTGACAATATATTTAAACTATAATGTAACCACGTATTGTAACACCTCTTGATTTTAGATCCTTTAATATTTAAATTATGTTTGATAACATGTGTTACCTGAAACAAAAAAATCACAACATAAATAAAAATTAATACATTCTAAGGATAAAATTAAAATAATTATAAAACCAAAATAAATAAATAAATATGTATATATTTTTTAAATTTTTTTGGTTAAAATTTAAATAATTAATAGAATGTTTTTTTAAAAAATAATTAGTAAAAAGTAATGTTTTTCTGATAATTTTTATTGTATTTTCATCATATTGGGATTAATCACTATTAGGGTAAGATTTCAATATAATATAATGATAATATATACTGAAAAATAAATTAACATCCATTTAATAGTTAGTACAAGGAATGAAATAAGAATGTATTGATGTTATACTTTCAAATACGATACTATAAGTATTTATTTCCATATTTTTAAATAGTAGATAAAAATTTGTTACTATAATAATTAGAATTTAAATTTGATAAAATATATTTCATTTTTATATTTATCATGAAAAAATTATCTTTTTTTTTAATTTTTGAAAACATTTTAAATAGTTTATTTTTAGGTGATTTTTGAAAACTACAATTTTTACTAAAACAGTAACCTTTATGACATTATAATTATATAATAAATACATACAATACTATTAAAATTTTAAATGATAAATTTTTTTTATGGATTAAAAATATTCTTTTATAATTTAATTTTTAAATTTATATAAATTATGTTCAATATTTTCGAACATAAAATTTTTTTATTATAATAAATCATAGTTTGTAATATTTGCATTAATTTAGTATTATCTTGTGAAAATTTTCTTTTTTATTTCCATTAGATATAAGTCACTAGTATATGAATAATGATAAACCAATTACGGTAATTTGAATCCACAATATTGATAATTATATCCATAACATTATTTTTTTAATAAAATAATGTTTCTTCTAAAAAATGGTTTTTTGCATCATTCTTCGTCTATTTAAAAATATATTATCTAAACTATTGAAATTATATTTAATAAAATTATATTAAAAAATTAAATATGAATGTTTAAATTAGGAACTGTGTAACGTGCTAAATTATGTCATTAAAATAAATTACCGTGGTTAAAATTATGATACTGTATTAAAAGTAAAAAATGTATAAAACTATAAAATAAGGGTGGAGGAAGAATAAAAACACACAAAACACGTTTCTAATGGAATTTTATAAAGATTTATGATGTTAACTTATTCATAACTCCATTAGTTTTCCCTTTTGGAGTCACTTTCCTTGAATAGTGACTTGTCCTTATATATTGTCACAAATATAGCACTATCCTCTATTATAAAAGGGGATTTTTAACACCCCTTCAAATATGATCTATAAATTTCATTTTACATTGAAAATATAAACATTATAATTTCCCTATAAAAATTTCCCACTTACCTAGGCCTCTAGTCACATTATTTTTTCTTGTGTCACTCATTTTCAAGAAGTACCTGAAGAGAAAGTCCAAATTATCAATGTATGTACTAATATCTCTATAATATTATTCCATATAATTATATCTAATATAAACCTATATTAATTATTAAAATTGGATGAAATAAGAATTATTTATATAGTCATATTTTGTTTTTTTATTGAATAAATGTTATCCATCTTTTCCCGTTTTTCCTTATAGAATTGAAAACGTTGTTTGTGTGAACATGCAGACTACCACCTCCACGAAAGTATATATTTTGTTACCTCCACCAACAATAAAAATATGTTCAAAAGTGTTACTTTATGAGTAAATATGGTATTTATAATAATATTCTTATTTTTAAAATATAGATAACTTTATCCCTTCCTCCTAATATTTGGGAAATGAAAACGTCATCCATACGTACTTACATATTACCACCTCCAAGAAAAACTTGTTCTGTTATTAATCACCATATTAAAGAGTTGGTTATAAAACATATTTTAGTAATATATGTAATATAAATGATTCAAATATATGATGAATATATTTATTGAGCTATAAAATGAAATTCAATTAACATAAAAAAATAATCCATTTTTTAGTAGATTACATAGAATAATATTGTCAATGTTCTTTTCCTCTAGAACATGTATCATATATCATATAAAAGGATCATAAAGATATATAAGTCATTTAAAAACATTTAATTCAATATATTTTATATTCTAGTAATGATAAAATTAATACCATAAAATGGGTTTTAATGTCTCTATTACAGAACTTGTGTAAATAATAAAAATTACAACATCTGAAAATGAAAATAATATAAATATAACTAATGAATATATAATAAATGATTATAGAAATAGATTAAATAGGTTTAAATATTTTTAAAAGTTTATTAAATGAGTTATTAATATATTTATTTTTATGATTCATGTAATGAAATCACTTTTGCCGAAATCGAGAGTAAATTTAAGGGTTTCATCTATAATTTCCTTATTTGAGACATGTTTTTTAATATGCACCAAATTTTTTTATGGTGAATATAATAACATTGGTAATTGTTATATAATTGTATTCTCTATTGATGATATTTATTTTTTCAATTTAGGTTTTATTTCTCATGTTATGTTTCCCAAAAGATCATACATTTTGTAACAATTTTTCCTCACATTTTTATTTCTTTGATACATGTGTAATATTAACCACATGTTACAAATTATATATTTTATTTAATTAAAATATATTTAATTTGTAATATAATTATTATGGAAATAATGAGATTCAAAAATCCATATTATTCTTTACATTTCATGGGGTTTGAATTTGAATGGTAGTGAGGTTGTAAGAGGATTTATTGACTCAAGGTATTTTCATGAGTCATAATTACTCCATTCTTACTGTGGTTCTAAAAGATGGTTTTCTTATAATATTTTTTTTAAATTATAATTAATTTAAAAATTCATTCATGTGAAATTGTATTGATGGATTAAAAACTTAATTAAATTTAATGATGTTAAAAATTGTTCAAATTCTCCAAAAATGTTCCCTTTTCCTTCCATATCCATATTTACTCTCATCCATTATAATATCCTATATTATATTTAAATACATATATTTATTTCTAGTGATAATCAAAATTTTCTTTAACACTTTTCAAGTATAATATTTATCATGATTTTAATAAAGTGGGTTTCCATAAATGTATTTTTCAAAATAATTAAAAAATTATTTCACTTTCATGTTTTTATATTTTATATATCACTCCAAATTTCATAAATTTAAAACTTAATTAATTTATAAGGGCCCATTATTGAAAAAAATTGAATAGATTTTATTTTCAAAATGTTTTATTTCACAATTTAAAAAAATGAATTTGAATTTCTTGTAACATCCTATTAACAGACACTACTAATTTATTTCTAAAAACTATTTTATGGTTTCAATTCTATTTTCCTATTAATATTATAATAACTTAACACCTTGGAATATTATTTTCTATGAATTAACTTCTATATCCCTTTATGAAAAATCTATTTGGTTGATTTAATTCTTTATATCAATCAATATCCTTTTGATATAACATTATGTGATACCATTTATAAATGATATAAAACCAATTTTGTTTCCATGAGTTATCAGTAAATGATTAATTAGTGATATACTATGGAACAAATATTTATGAATTATGATGGTTAGGGTATTATATCACCATCCAATGCAATAATTAATTTTTCATATCTCATGAGATAAGCATGACCATGTCTGTAAATGATCATGTTACACTTTGTTCAAAATGTCTTCTATGGACATTATCACATTATTTATTCTTTATAAGGTTTTGTATAAGGCCCCGACCTTAAACCTTACTTAATCTTGTGTTAACACAAGATTACACATTGAGGATCTTTTCAGGACTAGAGTTTTAGAGAATTAGATCATAAAACTTGCATTACATTCCACATTTAAAAAAATTGGTTACATAAAAGAAATTAGTCATTCTTCCCATCAAAGGAAACATATTGAAAATAAAACATGGATTCTTTCTTGACACATACTTAACACTATCATCACATCACGTACCATTCCCTTGACTTGTGAAAAACATTTCAAAAACATGGGATGAGCATAAAAAGATCAGTAAGGGATATAAAAATATGGAAAGGAAACATGATTTCATATATACATAATAATGAAATCATAATTTACCCATAAAACATAGGCACTTTAACCTACCTCATCAAACCATGAATAAATCATAGAAATCATAAGACATAAAGGTAACTTGAGGCATTCATAACATTCTTACGTAGGGAGTAACCCTCTTGGTTACATTTAGAATACCCATCATAGTATATTCCCTAAATCTCTTTGGAGAAACCTTAACGTTTCACTCCTTCGCGTTACCCAATGCATTGGAGAGCTATATCGGGCTCACCCGCCCTTAGTTTATCACGGAACCACCCGTTTTCATAACAATGCCCAAGAACCATAACATAAACGTATCACATAAAACATGCATAAAGGAAACAAAACATTTCCACATTTCAATAACAATATAACATTTTAGTATTTTTGAAATAATGAATCCATACAAAAAGAAACCATTTCCAAAACCATTTAAAACATTTAATAAAAAGATTTTTGAATCAAAGTTTCCCATACCACCTTGAAGCTTAAAATTTTAAACCACTAATATCCATATAAATAAATCCTTAAAACATTTTGAAAACATGGATATTAATAAGAACAAATAATTAAAACATTTAAAACGATATTTTGGTTAAAGGGGTTTTACCAAAATTAGAGGCACTTGAATACAACAATTGAGGAATAAAATTTATTCAGAAGTTTATAATATCATAAGAATAAATGGATTCATGATATAATACTCCAAAGGACAGTATATACACCATATAAGAGTGAATTGGTGCATAACAACAATGAACCCTCAATAGAAATGTCAAATGTAATGAAATCCCTTATAAAGAAGGTATCCTTAAATTAAGAACAAATCAATCTCAAAAATATGTGTGAAAAATATAAATACACCCAATATAAGTGGATATTAAGTGTAAAACAATAAAATTTCATTCACACATATTCAATGGATTACATATTCAATGACTACATGTTGAACCCAAAGAAATCGAAATTGGATTAAAAATTCCCTTGACAGCCTAACGGCATCACATCAAAATGAGTTTATGAGAGATAAAAAGTGTATCTCATCACCTGGACATAAAATTTACATCAATAATTATATATGAGAACATATCCCAACATAACAATATGTAAATTAAATGACCCAACAAAAGAAGTCTTTTAAAAAAGAGGAGGGTGAAAGGTTCCCTTACCGACTTGGGTATCTTTCAAAACATACACCCCATGAAAGAATGACAATAGATCATTGATGTAAATACTCAAAAACGAAGTTATATTACACAAATATTATAATAATGGGCATTACATACACCACTCAATGGAATTTGTGGCAAATGTAGCATAAATCTCACGAAAATAAAAGTGAGATGAAAAATCCCTTAAGAAAATTCGGCAGCCTAACGGCACCACTGAAAACTTCCAAAATGGATTGATGAGAGGAAATAGGGTCTCTCATCATAGGAACATAATAACTATAGTAGGATTAATATAAAAGAACATCCCAATCATAATAAATATGAGCTTAAAAGGAATGACATAAAAGAGTGTACTTAAAAATAAAGAGAGGTGTAGGATCCCTTACCTCGGGTCCGACTTGACTCGATCGTTCGTTAATCTCCTGAATAATAAACATGAGTTAATTTCTACTTCCTTAAGATCCTTTTTCAAGTTCATTATTCCTTTTATATCACTTATTACCATGTCATAAACATTATTTAATAATTTAAGTTAATAATATTTGTTTTTCCTATATTTGGTTCTTAAGTCGAAAGTGGACTTCTTACAATTACATGTTGTTCGTGTGGCCCAATGTTTATTATATCCTGAATTTTATTCATGATGTAGATATCATATATGTCATATATATCCAGTACATTCATGCATTTATAACATTACGTAATCATTTAGAGGTAAGAAATGAAATGCACCGTTCATGGAGGCGGTAAGTCGTACGTACGCATGAACGCTACTTTCATTTCTATTTCGTATTTTATAGAATGGAATAATAATGATATAAATTTGTATTATAATTCCAGTATAATATCATATATAATATCATAGTTCTATACTTTATACATCCCACATATGGTATTTAACGAATCAAATCACTTTGAGGGGGCGGTAGTCCGCACTTCCTTAAATGAAGATATCGCGTTTACCCATAATGGAAACCATAAAGGTATGCCAAAAATGAAAAAAACAGAAGATTAAGGAAAACATAAACATATTATATATCATATATAAAAATAGTGACATCATAATGGCCACATTTGAAGGTGTTAAATGAGTATTGAACAATCATCATTTCTGGAGGCAGAATTTCGCCATCCACGGAAACCGTATGTTCTTTAACCATTTGATGTAATTGTGTGAGATTTTAGCTTGAATAAATCTTATAACAACATCCTAGTATATTGAAGATACTGGTGTTGTTACAAAAGAAGTAAATAAAAAGAGTTTAGGGGGTTGGAGAAGCAAAATAAAACAAATGAACATGAGATAATGAATTACCTTTAAAAGTGTAACTCCTTTTGATTTACGCCTAAAGGATTCCTTTTAAAGGATTATTCCCAAAGGGAATCCTCTAGGATGAGGATAGGGATGTGGAGAGAGTAAATGGGCAGGGGTTGGCTGAGCCAAAGGCTTGAGGAGTGTGTGAAATGAGGTAGAGGTTGGGGCCTTTTATAAGAGGAGAGGAGGGGCACTTTTGGAAAGTAAAGAAATATTACTTTATTTGAAAATGTGTTTCGATTTTAAAAGGTCCCACATTGATATAATTCGTGGATAAGGTGATAATTCTTCTAAATCCACTCATCCAATTGGTTTTGGCCATGTGTAGGTGGTAGATGTTACATTATCTTTCCATTTTATTTAAATCGTTTAATAATGAGGTCATCGCTGCATCATCATGATGTCATAAATAATTTAATTTATTTAATGTCTAAAAATTATAAAAAAATACTATGATGTATGAAATCTTTTTATATTTCCAATGACTATTTATAATTGAAAATATGATCTTTATAACCCCATGTAAAAATTGTTTTCGTAAAACATATTATGTTTGTGTCATTTTTACTTTTACATTAAATAAAAAGTTATTTATGTCATTTCCCAACCAAAGTGGATCCATGGGGTCCCCAAGTTGACCCATGGCTTGTATTGGTTGGCCATGAAACAACCAATGAGGTTAAGACATATTTCAAGTTCATTTCATATTATTAAAACATTATTTTTATCTTAAACTACACTAATTACCTCTAATCGCGATTAAAAACTTAATAAGTTACTATTCACCAAAAAATTATTTTCATCCCATTGAACCACATTTTAATTCTTAATGAAAACCATGTATGTCGGATTTTTGAAATTCAAAACATAAAGATGGCAAAAGTTCATTTAAACGGAAAAATCAGTTTTTATAAGTACCACTTAGTGGTGTCACTATTCATCAAAAATTGATGTTTCTCAGAAAAATCCCAAAAATTCACCCTAATCTATATTTGATATTCCTAATTCAAAAATGAAGTCTATTTTAAAAAATTCAAAACATATAAGTCACATTAATTAATTTAATAATTAATTCACGCTGTCAGAGCAAATAGCGTGTTTTTATGAAACAATAAGTACCAAAAGATTGACACTGGTTTAAGTCTGATTTCAAAGTGAAATTAATTCCAACAACCACTATTGGATTCAAGGGTAAAAATATATTCTAATTTCACTTTAAAACCAATTCATAATATAATATAATCATATAAATAAATTAGATTAAAAAGAGGTTTTGAATTAAAATACAACATTTTACACTATTCATTAAAAAAAATGAACTTTATCGGAAAGATACCAAAAATTTACGCAAAGTAAATTTTGATGTCCCGATTCTTAATAAGAGTTTTATTTGGTCCAAAAGAATGTTTAAGAGTGAAAAAAAACTCTATTTAATGATGGTTCAACATCAAATGGTGATAAGTGAACCTTTAGTGAAAACTAGGGCATATACGCCTAAAATTGAATTCTTTCCGTATTTTAAGCCTCTATCCTCTATTGGATAAATGTAAAAACATTTAAAAACATATATAATAATATTTTAGTTATTTATATCCATTCTCTCCAATACAACGGTTACATGTTAACTACCATTTAAAATAATATTATTTTATTATTAGAGTGCAACGTAAGATTTCAATGAAACTCTTTGTTGTGTATCGGGTACGCTATCGAACATAGCAACCCTTTAAAATAATATTAATACTTTATTCACAAATATGGATAAATATGAAAATGTATATTCTTTAATTACCTGGGGTGTTACATCCTTCCCCCCTTTTGGGAATTACGTCCTCGCAATTTTAAAATTGGGCTTGGTAACATCCTTGAAAGTCCCACATCGGAAGAAGAGTCGGTAAAACAATCACTTTAAAGTAAAGAAAGATAAGTACAAAGGTCACCCAAGTTAACACATACTAGGATTCCAAGTATGAAAACATGGACATGGAGGAGAAAACATAGGGTCATGTTCTGATGAAGAGTGATAGAAAACATGTTTAGGAGAAAGTTAACCACAAGAAAATCACAAACTTGTGATGGGTTAAATGGAATTAGATTCCCCAGTTGCAAAAGTTAATAGACAACATTTTTGCTTTATGTTACTTTTTATTGAGTAATTTATTCATAAGGAAACATAATCACTTATCATGTTGACTTTCAACTTTTACACAAACTCGTATTTTCTCCAAAAGATGAGTATTTAGGAAGTCTTGTTCACATTAAGAGTACTATAATCAACTTCTAGAGAATCACCTAATCCACAAAAGAGAACTATATACTTCCCATGTCTTTAGGCTTTAACCAAAACCAAAACCAAAAAGGTTAGTACAAGGTCAGATAATCCAGAAAAGGATAACCCTTAAAAAAGAAAATCAATGCTTAATCTCCAAAATTTGTCCAACAAAACCCAAAGTTCAACGAGGACCATCCGATAAACAATTTGTCCATAAAATTCTTCAAAGTAAACCAATATAAGATTGAAACCCAAATATTTTAATGATTTAGTCACATAGTCTTCCAAGTTAAATCGTAACATTTATCTCCAAACAACATTAGTCGCTCCTAAAGTCTCACATTGAAAAGTAATTATCCTAATCACATATCATCCATGATAGGTTAATAATTTTCATAAATAACCCAAAATCAACTTACTCTTAATTCATAAAATCATATAACTAAAAAGAATCAGTCAAACTAACCAGGGACTTCACGTAGTCCAGTGGTAGGCGATAAATACCAGTCGCACTTTGGTTGTGGGTTCGATTCTCACAGCTTTGTCCGACGCGACGGGTAGTCACACGGTCTACGTGTTGTCCATTTTCCAAAACTATATAATTCTCAAATCATTCCCCAAAAAGGGATAAAATCATCAAAAATAACCATAACATAATTTAACCTCAATTTTATCTCATGCCTTTCACTTCAATCATAACATATAGTAACCCATAATTACCTCAAAAGTAAGGATCATATAAACCCAAATGGTTCTTTATAACTATGTCCACAATAGAAAAGATAACTATTACTTGGATAAAATTTTCCTATATTAAACATCAGGGTTACACATAATATAAAAAGTCTTCTAATGTAACCCCATCATCAAAATAGTCTTAATACTCTTAAGAATTTCACCATAACTCTTGAAGCCCTTATATGTTGACATATTACTCATTCAACATTCTTCATGATCCATTATCCATTCCTTTCCAACTTATTCCGAAATACCTCTTTCCTACAAACAAAATCATGAATCATATCCTAAGATTCCAAAATAGGAAAACAATAGTCATGAAATAGTACATACCTTTGATTGGTCATTGTCAGTTTCTTCATACTCAATCGGAATGGCATTAGGTATTGGTAAACGAATATTGGTACGCTCTTGGTGAACCCATTCACGAAACTTCATCATAGGACATGTGTTTTCATAATGACCATGCACACCACATTTAAAATATTCAATTGATCCCTCAGAAAGAACTTCTTTCCCTTTCCTCGAGTCAACTGGATGCTTCCTTTTTCCATGGCAGGTTCTTGCTTTATGACCTTCATTTCCACATCTATAACATATCTCTGTCCCTTTGAAACATTTTCCTAGGTATTTCTTTCCACATCTTTGACACATAGGTTTTTGAACACACTTACCTTAATGATTATTACCTGTACTTCCGTAGGGATTTGTTTCTTGCATATATGATGCCTTAGAGAAATCTCCAAGTTTTAGGTGGTCAATCATGACTCCAGATAGTTGGTTGAGGATAATCACATGAGTTTTCATTGCAGATACCATATCATTTAGTTTCTTGCTCAAAAAACTGTCACAGTTTCCTTCACATCCACTGTTACTTTGGTGCCTGCTAGATCCAACCATTTACTAAAACCAAAAAGGTCAGTGTGAGTATATCAACAAAACCATCATGTACTAATGAGTAAGATAAAGACTAAGATATACTTACTCATTCACTTTATCTAAAACTAAGATTCTTTCTGAAATCCTAACCATTACGGTAATTGTCACTTATGCTTAAAGAATACCCTAACCTCTAAAGTTATCTAAACCGACCTTTGATACCAACTATAAGGCACCAGCCTTAAACCTTACTTAATCTTGTGTTAATACAAGATTACACATTGAGGATCTTTTCAGGTTTAGAGTTTTATAGAATTAGATCATAAAACTTGCATTACATTCCACATTTAAAAAAAGTGGTTACATAAAAGACATTATTCATTCTTCCCATCAAAGGAAACATATTGAAAATAAAACATGGATTCTTTCTTGACACATCCTTGACACTAACATCACATCACGTACCTTTCCCTTGACCTGTGAAAAACATTTCAAAAACTTGGGATGAGCATAAAAAGCTCAGTAAGGGATATAAAAATATGGAAAGGAAACATGAGTTCATATATACATAAGAATGAAATCATAATTTACCCATAAAACATAGGCACTTTAACCTACCTCATCAAATCATGAATAAATCATAGAAATCATAAGACATAAAGGTAACTTGAAGCATTCATAACATTCTTACATAGGGAGTAACCCTCTTGGTTACATTTGGAATACCCATCACAGTATATTCCCTAAATCTCTTCGGAGAAACCTTAACGTTTCACTCCTTCACGTTACCCAATGCATTGGAGAGCTATATCGGGCTCACCCGCACTTAGTTTATCACGGAACCACCCATTTTCATAACAATGCCCAAGAACCATAACATAAACGTATCACATAAAACATGCATAAAGGAAACAAAACATTTCCACATTTCAATCACAATATAACATTTTAGTATTTTTGAAATAATGATTCCATACAAAAAGAAACCATTTCCAAAACCATTTAAAACATTTAATAAAAATATTTTTGAATCAAAGTGTCCCATACCACCTTGAAGCTTAAAATTTTAAACCACTAATATCCATAAAAATAAATCCTTAAAACATTTTGAAAACATGGATATTAATAAGAACAAATAATTAAAACATTTAAAACGATATTTTGGTTAAAGGGGTTTTACCAAAATTAGAGGCACTTGAATACAACAATTGAGGAATAACATTTAGTCAGAACTTTATAATATCATAAGAATAAATTGATTCATGATATAATACTCTAAAGGACAATATATACACCATATAAGAGTGAATTGGTGCATAACAACAATAAACCCTCAATAGAAATGTCAAATGTAATGAAATCCCTTATAAAGAAGGTATCCTTAAATTAAGGACAAATCAATCTCAAAAATATGTGTGACAAATATAAATACACCAAATATAAGTGGATATTAAGTGTAAAACAATAAAATTTCATTCACACATATTCAATGGATGACATATTCAATGACTACATGTTGAACCCAAAGAAATCGAAATTGGGTTAAAAAGTTCCCTTGACAGCCTAACGGCATCACATCAAAATGAGTTGATGAGAGATAAAAAGTGTATCTCATAACTTGGACATAAAATTTACATCAATAAGGATATATGATAACATATCCCAACATAAAAATATGTAAATTAAAAGACCCAACAAAAGAAGTCTTTTAAAAAAGAGGAGGGTGAAAGGTTCCCTTACCGACTTGGGTATCTTTCAAAACATACACCCCATGAAAGAAGGACAATAGATCATTGATGTAAATACTCATAAACGAAAGTATATTACACAAAGAGTAGAATAATGGGCAGTACATACACCACTCAATGGAATTTGTGGCAAATGTAGCGTAAATCTCACGAGAATAAAAGTGAGATGAAAAATCCCTTACGAAAATTCGGCAGCCTAACGACGCCACTCAAAACATACAAAATGGATTGATGAGAGCAAATAGGGTCTCTCATCATATGAACATAATAACTACATTAGGAGTAATATAAAATAACATCCCAATCATAAGAAATATGAGCTTAAAAGGAATGACATAAAAGAGTGTACTTAAAAATAAAGAGAGGTGTAGGATCCCTTACCTCGGGTCCGACTTGACTCGATCGTTCTTTAATCTCCGGAATAATAAACTTGAGTTAATTTCTAATTCCTTAAGAACCATTTTCAAGTTCATTATTCCTTTTATATCACTTATAACCATGTCATAAACATTATGTAATCATTTAAGTTAATAATATTTGTTTTTCCGTTATTTTGTTCTTAAGTCGAAAGTGGACTTCTTACAATTACATGTTGTTCGTGTGGCCAAATGTTTATTATATCCAGAATTGTATTCATGATTTAGATATCATATATGTCATATATATCCAGTACATTCATGCATTTATAACATTACATAATCATTTAGAGGTAAGAAATGAAATGCACCGTTCATGGAGACGGTAAGCCGTACGTACGCATGAACGCTACTTTCATTTCTATTTCGTATTTTATAGAATGGAATAATAATGATATAAAGGTATATTATAATTCCAGTATAATATCATATATAATATCATAGTTCCATCCTTTATACGTCCCACATATGGTATTTAACGAATCAAGTCACTTTGAGGGGGCGGTAGTCCGCACTTCCTTAAATGAAGATATCGCGTTTACCCATAATGGAAACCATAAAGGTATGCCCAAAATGAAAAAAAGAAGATTAAAGAAAAAAATAAACATATTATATATCATATATAAAAATAGTTACATCATAATGGCCACCTTTGAAGGTGTTAAATGAGTATTGAACAATCATCGTTTCGGGAGGCAGAATTTCGCCATCCACGGAAACCGTATGTTCTTTAACCATTTGATGTAGTTGTGTGAGAGTGTAGATAGAATAAATCTTATAACAACATCCTAGTATATTGAAGATACTGGTGTTGTTACAAAAGAAGTAAATAAAAATAGTTTAGGGGTTTGGAGAAGAAAAATAAAACAAATGAACATGAGAGAATGAATTCCCTTTAAAAGTGTAACTCCTTTTGATTTGAGCCTAAAGGCTTCCTTTGAAAGGATTATGCCCAAAGGGAATCCTCTAGGATGAGGAGAGGGATGTGGAGAGAGTAAATGGGCAGGGTTTGGCTGAGCCAAATTCTTGAAGAGTGTGTGAAATGAGGTAGAGGTGGGGGACTTTTATAAGAGGAGAGGAGGGGCACTTTTGGAAAGTAAAGAAATATTACTTTATTTGAAAATGTGTTTCGGTTTTAAAATGTCGCACATTGATATAATTCGTGGATAAGGTGATAAGGCTTCTAAATATACTCATCCAATTGGTTTTGGCCATGTGTAGGGTGTATAATTTACATTATCTTTCCATTTTATTTAAATCGTTAAATAATGAGGTCATCGCTGCATCATCATGATGTCATAAATAATTTAATTTATTTAATGTCTAAAAATTATAAAAAAAAATACTATGATGTAGGAAATCTTTTTAGATTTCCAATGAATATTTATAATCAAAAATCGGATCTTTATAACCCCATGTAAAAATTGTTTTCCTAAAACATATTATGTTTGTGTCATTTTTACTTTTACATTTAATAAAAAGTTATTTATGTCATTTCCCAACCAAAGTGGATCCATGGGGACCCCAAGTTGACCCATGGATTGTATTGGTCGGACATGACACAACCAATGAGGTTAAGACATGTGTCATGTTAATTTCATATTATTAAAACATTATTTTTACCTTAAACTACACTAATTACCTCTTATCGCGATTAAAAACTTAATAAGTTACTATTCACCAAAAAATTATTTTTATCCCATTGAACCAAATTTTACTTCTTAATGAAAACCATGTATGTAGGATTTTTTAAATTCAAAACACAAAGATGGCAAAATTTCATTTAAACGGAAAAATCAGTTTTTATAAGTACCACTTAGTGGTGTCACTATTCATCAAAAATTGATGTTTTTCAGAAAAATCCCAAAAATTCACCCTAAGCTATATTTGATATTCCGAATTCAAAAATGAAGTATATTTTAAACATTTCAAAACATATAAGTCACATTAATTAATTTAATAATTAATTCCCGCGGTCAGAGCAAATAGCGTGTTTTTATGAAACAATAAGTACCAAAAGATTGACATTGGTTTAAGTCTGATTTCAAAGTGAAATTAATTCCAACGACCACTATTGGATTCAAGGGTAAAAATATATTCTAATTTAACTTTAAAACCAATTCAAAATATAATCTAATCATATAAATAAAGTATATTAAAAAGAGGTTTTGAATTAAAATACAACATTTTACACTATTCATTAAAAAAATGAACTTTATCGGAAAGATACCAAAAATTTACACAAAGTAAATTTTGATGTCCCGATTCTTAATAAGAGTTTTATTTGGTTCAAAAGAATGTTTAAGAGTGAAAAAAACTCTATTTAATGATGGTTCAACATCAAAAGGTGATAAGTGAACCTTTAGTGAAAACTAGGGCATATACGCCTAAAATTGAATTCTTTCCGTATTTTAAGCCTCTATCCTCTATTGGATAAATGTAAAAACATTTAAAAACATATATAATCATATTTTAGTTATTTCTATCCATTCCCTCCAATACAAAGGCTACATGTTAACTACCATTTAAAATAATATTATTTTATTATTAGAGTGCAATGTAAGATTTCAATGAAACTCTTTGTTGTGTATCGGGTACGCTATCGAACATAGCAACCCTTTAAAGTAATATTAATACTTTATTCACAAATATGGATAAATATGAAAATGTCTATTCTTTATTTACCTGGGGTGTTACATTTTGTGTTGAGATGATTTCATTATGACTTGTTAAAAAAATTTTGTGTGTACATAATGGTGTTATAAATTGTTAAAAAGTATTTATATATATACAATCATGTTATGATTTATACAAAAGAGTTTCTATATACTAGAACACATTATTTTTTTATAGGATGGTGCATGGAAATTATCTTGTCATATATTAATTATAAGGTTGTTCATGGACATGATCATGTTAGGCTTTGTTCATAACATTTTGTGTCTGAGTAATTGAATTATTATTTGTTCACATTATAGTGAATGTATATGATCAAATATATTTTTTTTCACATGATTATTCATGGAAATGGTCACATTTTTCTTTGTTCACAAGATTGTTCCAAGACATGATTTCTAATAACATTGCTCAAAATATAAATTAAATGAACCGGCCGTGGTGTACTATATAAAATGGCATCCAAACCAATTCACTATTGACTCGAAGAGTGATCTCGATCACCACCAGATAGTGATAAGAACCATGGAATCCAAAAAAACCCTTGGTAATGATTCCACAAAAAAACAATAATAAAATATACATAGTGGAAACATCACTAGAATAGTAAATCAATACAAACATTCTAGTGTATAAGTAAAAGATAAAAAAATAAATTAAAAAAACTACCAAAAATTGTCTCCTAGTGGTCCTAGAAAACCCACCATGACCCTACTCACCATCCCAAAGACAACTTAGAATTAACAGACAAAGTTAAATGATGAGAATATGGGAATATTTAATAAAATCAGTAATGGTAAAGAAACCAAATCGCATAAGAATTAATTAATCTATAGAGCCCAATATGAATCCAAAAAATATTCTATGTAGTTATTTCATAAGGTAATCAAAATATTCTAATAGATATCATACTAAGAGAGAATAATTTTTCATATTTTATAACAAGAAAATAAATACACCAAGATCCGATTAAAATAATAATTAATTTTAAAAATACAAGTTTAATAATTTCAAAATCATTTATGAAAGAAAATATAGAAACATTACATTTCACCATTTTACAACCAAACCTTTTCTTGAAAAGATTTTAAAACTGTTTCACAAGATAAATTTAGATAAATCATAAAATGGTAACAATATTCACGTGATATAAAAAAACTATACAAGATTCAACACAATAGAGTCAAGGTGCTTCATAATAATAAGTATACCATTCAAGAATGATAATCAATAAATAAAGTAAACTATAGTGACACATAGTAACATTTTTTCCCATTTATCAAGTATCAAGAATGAGAATCTCATGAGTACAACCTAGATATGATAGTGATTACTCCACAATCCAACTAATAAACAAGTCATGACCAATTTACGAGCTTACACCAAGTTTAAAAGGGTTATCAAGAAAAACAAGGCCATCCACACCCACTTTCGTGGTTTCAAATCTATAGCCCAAACCTAACATGTTATCCACAGATCAACTAGATAGGGTGTGGTTCTAATAGAATAAAATATGTCTATTTTATCTCATATAACTACCTAGGTCCCCCGGAATAGTCAAATATTTCTAGTGAGATAATAATGTTATGAGGATTATTATGTAAATCCCCATCATAAACAACATGGGATCATTTTACCTACATTTCAATTAATTCTCAATTCACATCTGACCCTCACCCCAATATCCCTCAAATTTAATAATCCCTTTATCAACACCCATTAATGGATTATCATATGAGAGGATCATCTTAAAGGGCAGACTAGGCCATCATGAATATTCAATTTAAAATCAAGAATTTATTTCAAAATTAACATTCAAAAGTTTATTCAAAACTAGATTCACAAATAATAATTAAAATTAAAATTGATACTTTAAAATAAGATTTTATTTAAAAATCCTAATGGTATTCAAAATGTTGATACCTAATTTTAAAGGCTTGAATTCATTTGAAAATTCCAATTAACAACATTTTCTACATAAAATAATCATTCATTTAAACCCACCCAAGGAATCACATTTTATAAATAGTAATAATTAACAATCAAAAAGGAATATTGATCATTTTAAAAAACGATTCATTAAAAACCATATGAAAAACATTACATGAAAAACCTTTCCCATTTAAAACAAGGAATTTCATATTAAGAATCAAACAATTAATATGAACTCAATTTCACAAAAGAACATTTAAATGCTCTTTGAAAAGGAATCAAGACCAACATGGAATTCATTAATTAATAAAATAGAGAGAGGAATCAAGATCATGATCAATTATATACATGACATGTTCAATTTATATAGAATAGGGTCAAATATGATTTCATGAGATATTTGAATGTCAATATTCAAAGAACATGTATTAGAAAATGAGAAAAACAAATTTATGAATTCTTAAGAACAAAACAAATTACCATATGAAGGACATATATATATTATGCTACCTAAATAAGTAAATTGTGGAACACCTAAAAGGGGATCCAAAATAGAAATGGGAGAATGTCCAAAAATGGTGAAAAATGAAAACCTAACTTTAACACAATCCCATTGATCACCCAATAAGTAGTGGTTTTAAACTCTCTGATAGGATATCAAAAATAAAAGGATGAAAAGATTCATGTAAATTTAAAAACATAGGAGGTGTTTTTGTTTGTAGATTTAATAACCCCAAATTAAATTCATCGATGAATTTTCCATTTTAATGATATATTAAATTTATAGGGATTAAAATCATTTAAAATTTTATGTACAACCTTTTAGAAGGTTAAATATATAATTTTCATGGTTTACTTCTTTTAAAATATAAAAATGATTTACATTTTAAGAATAGAGTATAAGGAATGAGAAACAAATTTTTATTTTTTTTATCCAAAAAACCGCACCATTTAATAATTACATGCCTCCACCCAGCTCATAGGTGTCATGTTAGGGTATTGGGTTTCACTTACATAGTAGTTGGGTTACACTAACATATCCTTTGTAAATGAACGATTAAATTATGTAACACCTTATGTACCCTTCCATAGCCTTTGAAAACCTCAGTCAACCCTTATATAGTGAGGGTGCACCATTATTCAATGAGAGTCTACCCTTATAAAATGATAATCTAACATTACGAAATCATTAGAAAAATAGGACTTATTTTATAAAGTTCTAGGATTTCTTTTATACATATCATATACCCAAGGGATTACCCTTATCCAGTACTAGTATAACACTTACTTTGTGTATATACATTAAGTCTTACCCTTACGCACTGCCAAGATTACCCTTATGAAACATATATCTACCCTTATGTATCTCATTTAAAAAATGGATTTACCCTTACACAACACAAAGTAATTACATGATACCCTTACAAAACTACAAGAAACACCTCTAAACCCTTATAAAACATTTATATATATAGATAGAGTTAACCTTACTTAATTTCTATGAACCACCCTGTGTAAAGGTAGGAGGCACATTACACTTATAGACCATATAACATATGTAAGGGTAAAAATTAAATTCAAAAAACATTTGATTTTCATTGAAAGGTACAAAAAATTAAAAACAATATTTTTTTATTAATAATTATAAAAAAAGGATGTTACAATTCTCCCCACTAGAATTCCTTCTTCCACAATAAATATTGAGGTCTAAAAGATTGAAAAGTTGGGATTAAATGTACTCACACACTCCACCTGTGAGGTGCATTGTCCATGAAATAGAAGAACTCGTAACCAAAAATTTTAACCTAGAACAACTAAATTATCAACAAAAATATTTAAAAACCCAACAACATCGATAGGAACTAAAACTAATTGGAAATATATATAATGAATGGAGAAAAACTATACCCATAGCATAGGTCTCCCCACCATATAAATATTCACAAAAATTTTAGAACATGAGGGATTTTTTTTCAAAAAAAGATATATTAAACTAAATAAAGCGTCTTTGATCACACAATATAGAGAAAAATCCAAGGGATTATTACTAAAACATGAAGGATGAGACATAAAAAACATCTCAATGATTCTTAAAAGAGGAAATTCCCTAAAGATCCATCAATGATCTAACCATAAAAAATAAAGGAATAAAGTTGAAAAGTATTTAAACCCATGGAAATTAATCATTGATAATATAGGATTTTAATCAATTAGCCTTAACCCTTGATGAGTCATAAAATCAGAGAACATGACCTCTAAGTTTCTAGTCTATTAAGAATCTATATATCCCTAGCTAACAAAGTATATTACCAAGGATTATCAAAGTGCAGTCAGAGAGAGATTGAAAGAAAGTATTGTTCATAAATAGGGAAATAAAATTTCATGTGGGAGATCATCCACCATATCAAGATTAATATATACTTATCAGAAAAAAAGTGATTCTAAGGAACAACAACTAAAATTAATGGAATCTAACACCAACCATAATAAGACTACCACATAATGAAGAAATAAGAGGGATTTGAAGAAAAATACTTATAATAATTTTAAGGTTCACAATATAATATTCCACTACATCTTTGAGATAATAATAAACCTCAATTAACTAATACCATTTAAAATTATGGTTGGACATTCAAGATTGCACATCCATAAGGCATGATAACAAAGATATCAAGAAAATGAAAAAAAAACATTATGATCAAAACTAAGTTCAACAAGATATTATACACAATTATTACAATAATATATCCAATGATATATAGATAATTTTCACAATGAATAGATAAACCACTAAAAGAAAAACCTAAATAGTTTATACTCAATAATCAGAACAACATGTTATGCCAACACTAAATTCAATAGAATGATCCTCTACTGTATGAAAATATTAATACACATTTATATTGATGTATCTCTATTATCATGAAGTGTATCATACAAAAAAATTAGAAGAGGATAATCCATGAATAAAAAATTCCCTTTCAATAGCCTAGCATATATAACCTTTTAAGGTGACCCATGAAAACAGACTATTTCAAAAATCATAAAGGATTCGAACACGATTTCATAAAATGACCTGGTTACCTAAGATGAATGAACATATGAAGAATTTTATTTCATTGATAAATCTGTCCTTTCTCAACAAACTACCACTTTCCACTAGAAAAAAAATATTTTCATAATATAACTACAAATGAGTTATTCTTCACTTTCTATCACTCTGGTAGCTCAATTTTAGCTGAAAAGTCCCTTTTTATGAACTATTAGATAAGTGGTTTGAAATATTTATTATGGGGTGGTTTCATGTTCTAGATAAATACCCATTTTAAAATAAACATACTTAAGGGGTTCATTACCATAAATATTTGGTCAGAAACGTGCCAATCTTGATAATTTCTTGGGATATTCCACAACTAACCACTCACCTTGACTGAGACCCATTAATTACAAAACCTCCTCCTTATTTAATTACTCAGGGTAGATAAACTGAATGAACACTAACTTAAATAATTCCCAATTCAATCATTCATGAAGTTAAGATGGAATCTCAATTTTACAGTACTCTCAGCCAGGACCCTAAAATAAGGAGTTGATCGACTTAATCTTTATATCATCAGGGGTCTTGAGGTAATTTAAGATCCCTTCAACTTCTTTAATCCACTTCACCAATTCAATAGATCCCTTCTAACCTTCATAAAAGGATGTATAAAGATCTAATAAGACTTTGGTGGGGTCTAAAGTTAGTAAAGGCACCAAATAAACTACTTGATTCAATGTATGGATAAAGTTATCAACTAGAGGTAAAACTTCGGAAAAATGTGAATGTTTACTTGAATGAATGAACCAACAAAGAACATGGTATATTTCTTGATTAATTTTTAGGAGATTTTTTTTTGGAAATCACAAAACGAAATCTCATCAACTCTAACATCAATTAAAACAGAAATCAAAATAAAAACAATCAAAATGTTATCAGATAATCCACACACCACATTTCTTAATGAATAATTTGTTCCAAAAAACACTCTATATCCATATTTATAAAACATTTCACCTTTGTTAAAGAAGTAAAATATTGATATAAATCCACCATAGTTTCAAAAATTCATTTACTAGCACATAGAGATTCTTTTATGGTTTAAAAACTATCAACCACTTTTTTTTAAAATTTCAAAACCATTTACATTTAAAATACATCAGATAAGTAAAATTCATTTTTAAAACATTCCATTAAAACATTATGAGATATTATTTGAAAATTAGTTTGCTAAAATAATTTAAAAAACACACTTTTTAATAATTAAAAACACTTCTCAAATCACTCAAATAAAAATTGTTTTATGTCAAAAAATTGCATTTTGAATGAATTTAATATCATAACTAAATGGTTTAATGTTGAAAAACAAAAACAATATCATGTAACAAAAAAATGTACATTTAAAAAATGAACCCTCAAAATTAACTACAAATAAGTGAAGTAATTTTATAAACAAATGGATTGAAACGAAATATTCAGCTAGAGTATAACTATGTATATATTGGTTGAATGGGATGGTAAACCAAACAAAAACCTCAAATTAGTTCCTGGATTGAATTCTATAACAACAACATTGATTCCTCACAGTTTACTAGACTATTTAAAACAACACAACAATGGTCATATTTTTATTTCAACCAAAAGATCATTAAATATTAAAAAAATCAAATATAATCTCATCAAGATTTTAAATCTATTTTATCCTTTAGAACCAGATAACTAAAAAATACTCAAGTACCCACATCATATGTTAACTAAATTATCATCATGAAGAGGAGGTGAGAAATAACCCACTCACAAAATACATATTGAGTCTTGACTAGTTCGTAGTCACATTTCTACTATAACCCACCAAAACAAACATAATGTATTTCAAGGAAAGACACTTTATTTTACAGAAATAACGCATATGATACCATTTTAAATAAACCATCCTTAGAGTATCATGTAAACCGATATATAATCCAATTAACCACTAACAAAAAGTAAATTATAGATACCCATGGGCATCTAAAAAGTTATTAGGAATCTAGAAACAACCTTTGGGATTGATTTTAACCAAAATTAATAGTAACTATAATCAAAGTTACATTGTGGAAACATCATCCGGAAAGTAAATCAATAAATCCTTACCATGATACAAGGAGATGATACAAAAAATTAAATCAAAACAAATCTACCAAAACCCATCTTCTTGTGGTCTATAAAAACCCACCATGACCCAATTAACCATCCCTCAACCAACTAATCATGAAAACATAAATAAAGATGATTTAAAAACCATTACATTCTATAATATCACAAGGGATGCAAAAACTGAATGATACAAGAAGGGGGAAAGTTACAGAGTACAAAGTATTATACCCAAGATTATATGTAGTTATATAATAAGGTAATGGAAATATTATAAAAGGTAGAGAAATAAGAGATAATGAGAATTTAAATTTTAGAACATTATCCTAAATCCATCAAGTTAAAATTACATAAATAATGGGTTATAAAAATATAACTTTAAAAATTTGAAAATAATTTATGAAACTTAAAATGGAAAAATACTATTTCAACATTTAAAAACCAAAACTTTTGTTGAAAATATTTAAAAACCATTCCCAATATAAAGTCAAATATACCATAAAATGTTAAGAATATACAAATAATATCAAGATTTGGTAAAAGAGTCAATAAAAAAGATACAAGGTGGAACATCTCAGTAAAAAGATCAATCATGAATGATAATAAATCAAGAAAGGGAACTCCATTGCCAAGTAGTGATAGTGAGCATGTCCATATATCATGTATCAAGTATAAGGATGTCATATGTATGACCTAGATACAATAGTGTGTCCACTATATTCTATATAAAAAATGACCGCAATTGAAATGACATCAAGTTTAAAATGGGTCTCATGTAATAAATTCCCATACACACCCTATTTCAAGATCTTATTTCTCTATCTTGAACCTATTATGTTATTCAAAGATCCACTAGATGTTGTGTGAGTCTATAAGAAAATCATAAATCTATCTCATCTCATCCGACTAACCAGGTTCCCAAGAGTAGTTATAGAAGGTAAATTAGATAATTAGGTTATGAGGATTACAAAGGGAATCCCCATCAATACCAACATGTGATCATGCCTTTAACATTTCAATTCATTATCAGTTTATATCTCCCCTTAAACACCATTATCTCTCAAAGTGAATAAAAGCTTTATCAACTCCCATAAATGGGATGCACCACAATCAAGTAAGTGATATCAAGGTATTATCATAATTGGGGATCATTACAATGTACCAACTATGCCATCAAAAATTATCAATTTCAAATCAATACTTTATTTCAAAATCCTTATTAAAAAGTGTATGAACACTTTATTCCTTTAACAAATCATCATTAAATTTTTAAATATTCAATTAAACCTAAAATATATTTCAAAATATCCCTAAGACATTCTAAAATACATTTCACAATTTTAAAGGCAGGAATTTATTTCAAAACGAGGGTCAAAACCAAAGTTTACATGAACAAATCATTCATTTAAAATTACCAAAGGATTAAAATTTTATAAAAAAGTTTTATAAACATACAAAAGGTATATTAGTCATTTAAAAAATTATATCATTAAAAAATCTCTGGAAAACGTTACATGAATCATCCTTTTCCATTTAAATCAATGAATTTCTCTTTAAGACTCAAAATTAGGACTGAGCCCTTACATTCACAAAAACAACCATTAAAAACTCTTTAAAAAGGAATGACAATCAATATGGAATTCAATAAATCATAAAATAGTTTGACGAATCAAGATACTAATTAATTCTACCCATGCCATGTTAAATTCAAAAAGAATATGATCAAATAATATTTCTAGAGTTAGTTTAAAGTTAAGATTCCTAGAATATATATTAGAAAATAAGAAACACATATCTATGAATTCTAACAAAAAATTAATTACAAGATAATGTAAATATATAAGAAAACCTACTTAGGTATAGACATTTCATAACACCTAACGAGCGATACAGAAAAATAAGAGGATAAGTTCCACACATTGTGAATAAAAAACCACCCCTAAAACACTCCCATTGAACACTCATTATATTTATTCCCAAAACTCATCCACTGGATATTAAAAATTAATTATAGTAAATATTTGAGTAAATTTAAAAACATAAGAAGTGGATTGGTTTGAAACTTTAAAAATACCAAATTAAAATCATCAATTAATTATTATTTTTATAAAAATATTGAATGATGAGGGACGAAAATCATTTAAAAGGGACCTTATTAACAAAAAATGTGTTAAATAATTAAATTCACCTGGATTCCAACATTTAAAATAATAAAAAGTAATAACATGGTTGTTCTAAAGGAGAAGAAATAAAAATAAAAATTTTATTCATTTTTCTACAAAAAAGATAATTACTTAATGGTAAATTTCATTTACCATTAGACATCTCCTAGGTTTGGTGTAAGGTAAAATATAACCTTAAAAATCCTTTAAAATTGAAGGAATACACTTAAAAACTCATTTTATCATTATGAGTATGCTGGGTTACCCTTATGTAACCTTTGGAAAGTAAGGTTACCTATACACAACACCTTAAGTATCCTAACACTACCTATGAAAAACCGAGGCTTCCCTTACACAACAAGGCTTTATCAATACGTAACATGAGTCTACCCTTACACATAGACTATATACCTTTTTGAAACCATTTAAAAAATAGGGTTACCCTTAAATAGTTCTAGGATTACCCTTACACACTGCATATACACAAGGTCTTAACCTTAACAAGTGCCATTATGACCCTTACACAATGCATATACATAGGTGATTACCCTTACATAATGACAAAATTACCCTTACACACCAAATATATACCCTTACATGGATCATATAAAAAGGTATCATCCCTTAAAAATTGTATATAAATTCCAAGATTCTAATATAAAACTTAGGCAAAATCCAATATACCCTCACACAACTCATTTGAATGTGTATTTATACTTATGGAACTCCTAAAAACTACCCTATGTAAAAAATGTTGGAACTCTACCCTTACATAGTATCTAAAACATTTGTAAGGGTGAAAATTAAATTAGAAATTACTTAATTATCCCTCAAAGGACATATAAATTTATACCCAAAATGTTCTTTAATGATTATATAATATGATGTTATGATTGTGATTTTCAATTCCAAATATTATTCAAAACATTTATGTCATATGACACCAATTAAGCTATATGTCTCATGATTATTATCTAAAACTTTCATTTCATTGTATATGTTTATTCACTTGAGAATAAATGTCATTTAATTATTACTTATAGAAAACTGTTATTCATCCATATATTTTTAATAAGTTATTTCCCCCATTCTTATGTTTTTTCATATTCTTATAATTTAACCCTTGATGAAATGATGAAATGTTCTCCCATAATGAGTAATTAAGCTCATGTTATACTTAGATTTATATTTAAAATTTTATAAGTATGAGTAAACCTATGATGATTCTAGAAGGTTGTCTTGTGTGGTTAGATTATGGAGGAATGTTCCCAAGCATCAAAAAATATGAATTTTATATTACTTATCCTCAAAACACTAAACCATAGGTTCTTGGGATTGTGTGATTATTATGGGATGTAATGTTTAAATTATTAAAATATATGAATGTTTTTTGGGAAATCTTACTTAGTATCAAAGAAAATTGTAAAATTATGTTATTTTAGCATCAAACATGAGAGTGCTGGTCTTGGGAACCTCAGTTGGTGTTAGATAAATTTTTAATATTATTTTTTTAATTATTTTTATTATTTTTATGGATTAGTATGAGATAACACAAGTGATAAACCCTAGGTATATGTCTATGTATATGATAACATCTTGAAACTTTTTGTAATGCAGTGACTATGTGGTTTACTAATAAATAAATCAATATATGGATACAAAAAATTGGTTTCAGGCTTTGAAAAAGATACACCTATGGGTAATAACTCTATAAATTCTAGTTGGGTATTAACTTAACCTTCACTCGGTGCACCAAAGAGGCCTAAATACACACCGATTTGTACTCTTCTAGAGGTTATGCTATGGTTAATTCACTTTCTCTTTATGAACCATTTTGAGGGATTTATATATAATAACATTAATAAACAATAGGAAAATTGGCATGGATAACTTTGAATGAACAGAGATAGTAACGTGTTAACCCAATTAAGGTACATGTTCAAAACATAATATCATTGGAGAAAAAATCATAAGGATATTTTTTTTACATTCATTTTAAATTTTGATTGAATTTTATGAGATATTTTCATAAAAAATATGTCATATTATTTTGTTGGAAATAGAATAATAATATTGAATCAATTAATGTTATTTCCCTAGAAACTTAAACAATCTATAGCTAGCTACTGATACATGTATGACATAAATGAATGGTAATTTCAATATATGTATAATATGGATAAAATGAGTTTCTTAGTCTTACCAATAAATATAAGGGTCATATATTCTTTATAGAGTCATTTATGTCAAATGGATACCCTTAATTACTCTTATTAGTTTGAAAAAAATTAAAATTGCGAGGATGCAATTTCTTGTGGGGTAGACAATGTAAAACCTTATGATTTTAGATCCTTTAAAATTTTGACAATATTAGATAACTTATGGTATTCACAATGAAAAAATTAAATGAACCATTAAATAAATATATAATAATACATAAAGAGAATACAATTACAAATAAGGAAAACATTTCCAGTAAATAAAAAGATTCTTTGATGTGTTTTTAGTTCAACATTAAATAATTAATAGAGCGAGATTAGAAATATTTAACAGAAAAATGATTATAATTTTAATATAATTTTTTATTTTTATCATATTAATATTAATCATTAATAAAAATTATTTTAATTAAATATAATTATAATATATATAATTAAATAAACTAAAATACATCCAATAGATATTATTATGTATTAAAAAAGAATACATTCATGTTATAAATAAAATTACATTTTATTTTACACATATTTTTTATATTATTTGATATTATTTGAAAATAAATTTCATTTAATTTTATAATTATAATATTAAAAAATAAAATAAATTTTTTAATTCATCATGGAAAATTATCTTACTTTTAAATTTCAGGATGTCTTTAAAATAGTTTACTTTTTTGTGAATGGTGAAAAATATAGTTTTTAAAAAAATTGTATCCTTTAGGACATTATCATTTTGTAATAAAGATGTTGTAGATTAAAAAAATATTTATTGATTAAATATTTATTTATTGACAAAAGTTATTCATTTAAATATATTATTTTTAATTTATAAATCTTAAGTTTAATATTTTAGAACTAATGTTACCTTTTATTCTAATTTTATAAACTATTTTCATGTATTTAATTAACTAAATACTCTTTGTGAAATACTATTTTAGATTGGTATTAATTCACAATAAATTATATTTGATTAATAATAAAAAAATTATAAGAATTGAAATCATCAACATTGATATATTTATTGAATACATATTTGTTTTCTAAAAAATACACTTTTTTTAAAAAATGTTATTATCTACCATGTGTGATGAATTTAAAATTATATTTTATAATGCCTAGATGTTTTCTTCAATAAAATTATATTTCTTTTTCAAAATATTAAAATTAGGTAGAAAGATGAATCTCAATATTTTTAATTAAAATTAATTTTTGAGGTTAAAAATTAGTTAACATAGTCAATGTTAATTATGGTAAGAGTTTGAAACTAATGGGAAAAGCATAAGAAAACTAAAAAAATCTTAGTTATAAATTTTTATAGAATTATAATACTTAAATTTTTCCACACTCCATTAGTGTCAACTTTTTTATCCACTCTCCATGAATAATGACATGTCCTTTTATATAATCAAAAAATGCCACTCTCTTCACTTTTAAAAGAGGAATTACACCACCACATAAAATAGAATTTAAAATTTCAAAGATACATTAATCTTTTTTTTATTCTAATTTCTCATGAACTCTATCTCACTTCCCTAATCCTCTGGTCAGAAAACGTTTTCCTACGCCATCAATTTCAAAGAAGTAATTCTATAGAAACTTCAAATTCTCAATATAAGTATTAATATCTCAATACTATTATTATTATATATATTTATTATCCAAATATATTTTACCCATTAAAATAATATCAAATTAGTATTATTTATATACTAATTTCTTTATGATTATGGTTTAAAACTTATCCATCATTTCCTTTATCAATTAACAAAAAAACATTGTTCATACGTAAGTGAGGACTACAACCCCCACAAAGTGGCATGTTTTGTTTTCATTTTCCACCATACTACATGGTTAAAAAGGGTATTAAAAAATAATATATTATTTATAATTTGAATATGATTCTAAAAATATGAACCATTTCCCACTTTTCTCCTTTTATTTAGGAAAAAATATCCTCCATGTATATGTGGGGTCTACATCCTCTATAAGAAATGTGTTTTATTTTTTATCACAATCTTACAAGGATGGTTCTAAAAAATATTTTATTGATAAATTTTATATAAAGGATTCAAATGTATCATGTAAATGATTATGATGTCAGGATAAAAAATTAACAATCATTATGAAAGAATCTATTTTTATCAGTAGATTAAACTATGTAAGCTCTTCAAGGATCATATTCTCTTGAAAAATGATCATAGATCCCATAAAATGAATTTTTTGATATTTAAATAATTTATTTATTAATATATTATATAATACAGTAATTATTTACCTAGTATCAATGAATGGGTTTTAACATTATCACTATAAAACATGCCCAAAACAATCATATTTTCAACACAAGATAAAGGAAATAATTTATCACAAACTAAAGAATATATAATAAATGATTATAAAAAATATATAAAAAGTTTATATTTAAGAATATTTTTCTAAAATGATTAATTATTTTTTAAATTTTTATAATGTATGATATTAAATCACATTCACGGAAGTTGGGTTAAAAGGTAAGAGTTTCATTTCAAATTTCCATCTTTAAGTACTATTTTGTATTATTCTACTATTATTATTTATACTATTTCTATTATAACTAATTGAATTATTATATCAATATTATCTATTTATTCATTTTATATAGGGTTTTACTTCATTTATTCTCTTTATAGTGATTTTAAAACAAATTTTCTAAAAGAAATAAGTGTTTTTCAACTCAATTTTCATGGTTTGATACATATAACATATAAACCATTATTTTTTAGGTGTAAGAAATAAATTTTATTTCATTTTTACTATACTTATCATGAAATTAAATTTAATAATAAATCTATCTTATTCTATATGTTTTCGGAGATTTCAATTTTAAATGTACTGAAGTTTTAATGAGTTTTCTTGACTCAACTTCTTCTATTGGGTCATAATTATTCTTCTTTGTATATGGTATTAAAATATTTTTTCTTATATTCTAGTATGATATTATAATTTTATTCCTCCTTAATTTTATGAATTTATATTAACGTATTTCTTAATTCATAATATTTAATGTTGTTGGGAATAGTTCCCATTCTCTCTAAATGAACACTTTCTCTTCCATATCCAAATTAAATTTTCTAATTAATGTTAACGTTTTTATTTTTAAATAAAAATATGTTTTATTCTTTTGAATGTAAAATTTTACTTTAAATATTTTCAAATATAAAATTTTTCACTCTTTGAATGATGTGGGTTTTAAAAAATATTTTTTCAAAATATTTTAAAAAAGTTTTCACTTTCACTTTCATAATTTTATCCTTAACTCTAAATTTACAAAAGATTACTATTATATAATTTCAAGGATATATTATTTAATATTATTTTTTAAAATGGGGAATTTCATAATATTTTCACTTTACCTTTTTGATAATGACATATTAAAGTGATATATAACTTCTTCTTTTATAGTAATACTAAAAAATATTTCTAAATTTTTTTTATGGTTCTGCTTCTTTTTCTTATTAATCAAAATTTTATTAACTTCTTGGAATGTTATTTAGAATAATCTTCTAGATTCTTTTATAAAATGATCATTTTGTGATATTAAATTTTTTATCAATCGATATACTTTAGATGTCACATCATGAAATTCCATTTTAAAATTATGCGAACCCCATTTTAATTTTATTTGTTTTGATGATATGATGAATAATTGATATCTTATGGAACACATATATATAAATTATGATGTATTGGGTCTTATATCACTCTAAAATTCCTTAAATTATTTTATCTCATGAGTCATTAATGGTGTTTATGTACATAATTTCCTTACGCACTGTTCACAACATTTTATGTGGATATTAACACATTGTAAAGTGATCATAAGGTTGTGTATGAACATGATCACATTATTCGTAGTTCAAATGTTTGTGAACATATATGATAAATTTTTACATTTTTCACAAGATTTTTCATTAACATGATCATGTTAATCTATATTCACAAGGATCCATAAGGACATTATGGTATTATTGATTATTCACATGATAGTTCATGGAAAATATCATGTGATTCCTTGATTACAGGGTTTTCATAGAAATTATCATGATCTACATTTTGAAAAAAGGATTTATGTGGACATTATCACATATTTATTTATTAATAATATGTTTAATGGATATGATAACATATATATTTTTTCAAAAGACAACACATTGATATAATTTTATTTTTCTTTTTTCAAAAGATTAGGCATGGAGATGTTTTGTTTTAACTTTTTTCACAATATTATGACTTCATATACATATTTTATGATATAATTTTATTTCATATTCCTATGATTGAAATTCATGGATTTTGTTTATTAAATTACACTCTTATGCAATGATATGTGTTTGTTCAATTGAGATTAAATGGCATGCTTCAATATGTTAGAGAGATCTCTTATTTTTTCATATTATTTTTAAAAATATATTTTTCTCATTATAGTGATTTATCTAATTTTTAAAATAGAACTGTTTATTTCAAGTTGATATTTTTTCCATTATAGAGCATTTGATATCCCCCCATACTTAGGTTTTCATTCCCTAGGTTATAAAAATGTGTATAAAACATGTTTCTTTTGTAGCTAACCCTCAAAGACACTAAACCTATAAATTTTGGTATTTTTTTGTTAATATGGTATGTAATATTTAAATTATTATAATATATCTTTTTTTAGGCTTATAAATATTACACATAATCAAATATATTTCTAAATTGAGTTGTTTTTTGCACTAAAATTGAGAGTTTGGGTGTGGGATGCCAAATGTATGCAACACCATTTAATGGAAATGAAATGTTTCATTCTTGGGACTAGAAAAGACTAAAATATATTTAGTTCCATATAAAATGAATAAAAATTTTCAATCATATTTTAATAGGTATTTTACCCGATAAGGTGGAAATATATGTAAAACAAACCAATATTTCAATAGATAATGATTTTATAAATATAAATTAAATTTGTTAAATAGTGTGAGACTAGACAATTAGATCCCTTTATAGATGATTAATCATTCCGTCATCAATGTTTAAATACATACACCACCCCCCCCCCCCATGAATTTGGTAACAAGAGAAAACTACACGATTAAAGAGAATATTTATGGAATATATTCATGGTGATCGTGATCTATGTTAAACCTTATAATTTTTTTATGATAAATAGTAATATTTTGAAAAATTTAATGAGATAAAGAAGGAAAAATTCCCACATTTTAGAGATTAATCATTGAACAATGAAATTCTATAATGATGTAATATGAAAATCTTGTCTTTTTCATTCTCTACTATATGTGGGCAGTGCTCTACAAATTTTGTTTCCTTATAGGAATGTGTTATCAAATAAATCACCATGAAAACGTGGAAAGATAACATACCTATAAATTAAACTTGTCTTTTGGCTCATCATGTAGACTAAATATATTTTTTATGGTTATGAATATGTTTTTTAATATAAAAAATAAATTAGATAATTGAAATGTGAATCTATCGATTATTACCGTTACTTATAGTATTAGTTATCATATTTTAACATTATTAAGGGGAATAAAATGATTATATTAATGGTGGATAATTTTATAATAATCTTTAGGACCTAGAGGAATATTTATTATAGGTTAATTTTTAATAGTTTGTGATATAATCAATGATATTTTATATTTATTAAATAACATATGTTAGCTAATAATCATGGTAATATAGACTTATCAACTTGTACAAAACCTATATAATGGGAATATGTGTAATATTTTTTGAATTTATGTTTTTGTTGAGAAATAAATTTAGTGTAACACCATCCTATATGGTTCATGATGTGAACCTAAAATCAATACATTATATCGTTGGTCATGAGTGATGATATGGAATTTTATAGAATATGTTACCTTATGTTAATTGTGGTATAAATAGGGTGAGGGTACTCTATACCTAATGTATAGGTTCAATACCCCTTCATTCAGTGTCCCAAAGTAGATTGTGGTTCCTCCAAATCTAATGTATACTACCTCTTTATTTATTTCTAGATATTCTAGGGTAAGTTTCCTTCACATCAACCAATTAAAAATGTAATATATATATATATATATATTCCTTTATCTTAAAAATGATATTGCATCGATAACTCATGGATATGGGTGTTTTTTGGACATTTTTTATACCGTCATGATATTTTATATATTGGGGGTGATATTATTTTATGATATTGGGTATAGTCTCCTTTGATGAGTTTGATTTATGGTTGATAAATTACAATCTCCTAGGATGATCTAGTTTTTAATGTAATGCTCTATTTTTTTTCATATTCTATTTTCACTTAGTTTATAGTTGACATAAATTCATATTATCATAATATTTATTTTAGGTTTTTCAACAATACATTATGATTTTATGTTCTTTAATTATTAAGTACACAAGAGCTTTAAATTAGAATTTTTAACACATGGGGTTATTACTCACCTTAACATTCATAATTATGTAGCAGAATAACGAAGTTAATATAAGCCCATAATTTTGTTAATAGATCAGGGTTATTTAGTAACATGTTGTGTTAGAAAATAGAGAAGTTACACGGTGATCGTAGAAAAATTCAGTAGAGGAGTTTTGATTTATTATTCCATGTGTTTACTTCATTTTTTAATTAATAGAGTGATTATTATTTATCAAAGATTTAATTTATATTCAATTTTTCAACATCATGTGATCCATGCAGTGTTCTCTATATAAATGATACAGTAACAAGTATGTACTCATTTCATTTTATTCATTTACAATATTGGTTAAATATTTTTTTTTGAAGTGGTGTATTGTTTATGTTATCATGAAATTTACTAAGAAAAAATGAATCTCATGTATGTTATTGATATTGGATTTGGTTTCTTTATAGTTAAAAACCATTATTCGTTCAATTACTATAACCTAAATTTATCTAATATTTCTATATAATAAATTTTCATCAATGTAATATTAATGATATAATTTCCTTAATATATCTATCACATAAGATAATTTTTTTAGTTCCCAAACATAACAAGAACTTTGAAATTCTATGATGTTATTTTTAAATCAATATTGCATATGGTAAAGAAACAATGGTCAGACATGGTATATATGATGAAAGAATATTTTGTTATGAGGAATCATAAGAATTGAGGCTTCACCTCATGAATTCTATACATTATAGTATCTATAAGGGGAGGTCATTAGTATAGACAAGGTTGTTGGAATTAAATAAATATTAGGTGTTATTAGATAGTACAATATATGAACATGTGTATTGGTCCTTAGACATGTGTTCATTATTAATGTATAATATGAATCAGATAATTTGATTCGTGGATGATACCCAAGATGGTGTATTCTTAATTTTAGGTAGAACAATTTTCGTGCATAATTATTGTGGTGGAATTAATTGAATGATCAAAAAATTATCTCCCCTTATAAAATAATGTAATAATATTTCTATATCCCTTTTATTGATATAAAAATACCTAAAAAAATTACGTTCATGGTATTTTATAGACTATATAATTTTAGGAATTCAAAAATGAAAAATTGAGAATAGATAGTGATGAAACAAGTATGATTCATGATTTATGAGATATATTTGATAAATGGATTATTATTACAAAATTGGTCAAGGAGGAGAAATAAAACAAAATCCCTACACTACCAATAACGAACTACACAACAAGACTCAAACTCGAGGCCTCGCCGAGACCCTGCAGGGCCGCTACCAACTGAGCTTCTCACTAGGGTAGTTAAATGGATTATATAAAATTGTTGTGTTCAAAAAAATGTTTTTGTAAATGGTGCACCTAATTTGTTTTATATATGTTACTTACTTTGTTATTAGATGATAGTCTTAGATTTGAGACATGTTCCGTTTATTTATATTGAGAAATGAGCCCAGTGATTCACACAGTAGGAGTATCTAGAATATAATTAAATTCTAATGAATTTTAGTTGAACCGTTTATTTATTCCACATATTGTAGAATATTATTTATTAAATTAAATATTCATCATATAAATTCATCACATGATATTCAATTGTAGAATATGTGAGTTAAATTTTATATCTTATTTAACTAATCCCATTTCAATAAATATAATATTTATTTATTTATTAGTTTAATGAATAGATTAATGTAAATATTTATTCTAGTTAAGAGAATATTAAAAATATATATTTAATAATTAATTTATTTAATATTATATTTATTTTATGGAATTAATATATTTTAATATTCAAGGACTGATAAATTTTATGGGATAATATGGTTTTATAATGATCTAATGACAATTATGTAATATTGTAAAAATAAATATTAAACATTAAATTAAATAAGAAAATATTAAATTTAATTCATGTTAGAAGATATAATAATAATAATATTATTATTATTACATAAGGTGTTACTTAGATTAAATAATATGATAAGGGACTTCAAGAATTTTTCTTTATTTATAAATATGTATATAAATCCAATGTAATTCATATTCAAATGTAGATGTTGAAAATGTAGGAAATAATTATCTCAATCTTTAGGGAATATTTCTCCCAGTATCTTTTCTCAGGAATTGAGATAGTAAACTAGTGATAATAATTAAAATATTTGATGAACAATGTTAATCACTTAACCCACTTCACACTAACATCTATGAGATCAATAAATTCATTTTGAGATTTTTGGTGCATGTGTAGATACATGTATAGGAACCCATATTTTTGTTCTCTAATATAATAAAAATAATAAAAGCGTGGAAATATAAATCTGATCAAAAAAATATGACAGATGAGGTAATTATATATTTAAATTAATTATAAATTTAATAATAACAATTCTATATATAAGATTTTGAAGTTTTATTTTATATTTATTTGTATTTTCTAGATTACATTTATGAAAAACAATGTTTTCCACTCTCTCAATACCTACATTGTGCACTATAACCTTAAAGTGGTATCTGATTATTTAAATTATACTTTATAGTAATTTATTATTTATTTTATAAACCTTATGCATTTTTTTCTAATTTTACAGACCATATATTATTTTTAAGCCTAATATTTGGGAAATTTATTAAATTTTATGTCATATATACAAGAGTGATGAAAAAATAAGTGATGAATTCTTGATGATCCCATCCATAGGGGACATGACTTTAGGTAGTTTACACCATTACATGATGTCAAGTGTGTCTATAAACCCAATGTATCCCCATAAAAGTTATAATTAATGATTTTTAGGGCTCATCTTGTGTGTCAATACATGAAATCATTCCAAACTATGTATTCACTACATAACATGTGGTTTGAATACACACCATGCAACATATTACACTCCACATATGGTACACACGTAGTAATTTTCATTATGTCGTGTGGGTCAACACACAATGTTACTACTTACCATGTAATAATTACCAGAATTTTTTTTGTAATAATTATATTTATTTCATATACTACATGTGGTTTCTAGTGGAACATTCCATATAAAATAATGGTATATTGTTTGGCCAATCATGGTATTGTGGATACACAGTTTAACTATTAATAAAAATATGTTATGTATGTATCAACTTGTTTTGTGGAGTTATATACCATGTAGTAATTGGTAAATGATGAATACCTCAGGTGACATATTAATCTTCTAGAAATTGAAATTAATATTATACCAATAGTAAATATCATGTGGCCTCTATTTCACACACGAACCACCGAATTATTTTAAAACAAAAAACAAAAAACAAAAAATATATTTTGTAATAAATGATGGGATTCTTAAACCATACCATGGAAAATAAATTACATATAATTAAAGATAAATACTAAATATAAAGATTAAAATATTAATTCCATTCAATAAATATTTATATGAATGATTTAGAAATAATGTTATCAATACGTATTTGAGTTTTTGTTTTCTATAGTGAATTATCCTTATATCTGAGGGAACCATGCCTATATCAGATTTAATTATCAAATTTAGTTATATTTTATATTTTATATTATTTTATAGTAATTATTAATTAAAATATTATTATATTAAATCATCTATAGATTCTTTATTCTATATAATCCTTTGTGTCAAATAATGCTTTAATATGAAACTAAACCCTTGGTACCCCTCATATGCATGTTATTATATTTTCATAAATGGAATTTCTAGTCTAAAGGGATAGTTTGGGACTTTAAATGAGATTAATCCAAATAAGGAGACACATAGGTGAATGGTGGATTCTTAAACTCGATCTGTGTTAAGGATCAATGAGTTATTTCCCCTATGTACAAGTATGGTTTATCACTACTTGATAAAACAATTGATAGAAAGAAGATCATGATCATTTAGATTCTTTATTTTTTATGAGAGCCCTGAATTTAATTATTTATATGATTCATAGTTTATTTTTTAGATTTATGTTAATCATGATTTTTAAATAAGTATATAATTCTACTTAGAAAATGATAAAATAAAATGTATAAAATTTATTTTTTGGATTATAATTAATTACCTATATATGTTTCCATATGAAGTAATAGTTAACATTAATAAAAGCTTCCATATCGCGTTTTTTGAAACATGGAGGTAATATTAAATAATCTTGAGTATATGATTTCTATATTAGGGAGTCGAGTCAAATGATAAAGGATTTTTAAGTTAATTTAGTTGGAAATAATAAATAATACCTAAATACCATCAATTAATTCGATAAGTTCATAATTTAGATTATAATAAGGGAAATATAGATCCATTACACAAGATTATAAGACTAAATAGATATTCCAACTCAAATAGTGAGGGATGATGAAAACTTATAAAATAATAGGAGACATAAATAAGTAATTTAATTATTAAAAAGAGTTTTAATCATTATAAAGTATGAAATGGTATTTTTTTACAGACATTAGAAATTAATTCCACACAATCTCTATTATTATGATTAAACAAAGGTAAATGTAATCTCTCAATTGGTATAAAAATGTATAAGTGTTATAATATCTATGGTATTATACTATTTAATAAAAGAATTTTATTTATACTAGAGTCCCAAATTCTTTTTGAGCCTTCTTAGGAGGAGAGTGATGAGAGAAAATTTGTCTTATAGAAACACATTTATGATGTGTTGTATGTACAATGATTCATGTTATCATCTATTTCTAGTGATATTTGGAATTATAATAGGGATATTGATTATTATTCGATGTTTCCATATACCGATGAATTTATGAGTAGAATTGAAGACAATATATGTATAATCTCTCCAAGGAACACCTCAAATGAATATTGAGAGATGAATCCCCAGCTAAACCGTATATAGTCTGGGTTATTGGAAACATTGATTTTTTTAGAGATTTTGGGATTGAAACTATATAAAGATATGTGTATAAAACATATAATACATTCTCTTCGAATAATATTATTTGTCTTTACTAGTAATTTAAAATTGAATAATATAGTGGATTCACTTATGGGTATTTTAATATTAATTTTCTAAGAGAATTAGTAAATGGAGCAATACAATTAAATATTAATTATGGTTAAAAAAGTAGATGTAATAGAGAAGTTATAATGGGATTTTAAGTCAAAGATAGCATTGAAACTCTCTTAAATGAAGAAAAGTATCCATATGGATGATAAATAACATGATACAACTTATTTTTCTTATAAAAATAAGGTGAAATAGAAGAAAAGTAACTCAATGAAAATCAAGGGGAAGCTATTGGTATGATATTTATTAAATATATTCATTCCATTATACTAATTGGGTGTAAAATAAGGTTTCTGGTTAAAACATTGTATCCATATACCAGAGCGATATATATTTTTTATGATTATAAAAATTGAGGAAGATATTCAAGATACCATTAGAGAGAGATTATATATTATTTTTATAAGTGTTTAACATCTCATATTTCCAACAATAGTGGTTTTAATTTTCCAAACTAATTATTGTGTACCCAGTGTAACAAAAAAAATTTATTCTTTAATGAGTTTAGAATTAGAAATATTTATTTTGTATAAAATAAAACAATATACTTTTATAAAAACAATATATGTTATTTTATAGAACATCTTAATAACCTTCATTAAAAATAGAATATAAAAAACTACTATTGGAAACTTTTAATGAATTGAGTTTACATGAATCATATTACAACTAATTATAGTATCATCGACCTCATTTAATATTCTTGATACAATTAACAAAATTATATCAAGAATGATATTTTTATTCTTTGGAGTTATAACATTTATTATATTCCAGAATTTTTTATAGGGAAAAATAACCAAACATCTTTTCATTATAAAAGGTGAGTGGAAAAAAAGTTTCTCGAATATGTTCAAAAAAATGTATCCGGACCTTTTGTAGTAGATTCTAGAGGTGGGGAATTATAATTCATTCCTTTGAATTTTTTTATTTTGATATATATGGATATATCTACCTAATGTATAAGTCTAATTACTTTGATAAAATCATGGAATAGAATAATGAAGTATAAAATGACCACTAACGAAAGGTAAATAATAATATCTTTGATATAGATAATGAATATCTTAACTAATAAATCATAATTTATCTAAATTGTTTTTGGATACTATGAATACGCACCCCTATTTGTGAAAAATGTTTGAATGATGTCTGCAGGTGGATTGAAAACTTATTTGACATAGTGAGATTGATGATGAGTCATAAAATTATTTCATTATTCATTTCGAAATATATATTACAATTTGTGACATATTCACTAAACCAAAGGCCATCCAAAGTGGAAAGTGGATTTATTTATGAGTTATGGCATGGGAAGAAACAAATTTTTTCATGTATGAATTTTTGTGGATGTAAATAATTAAAAAGATCAATATTTACAATGTGTAAAGAATATATAGATTCTAAAATGGATTATAAATATGAAAATCAATTTTGGATTTTAGAAGATGCTCTGTTTTATTTAAAACTTATTGTCATTAAATGTGTGTTTACAAATAATCTAGATATGGATGGTAATGTTTAGTAACTATAAGTCTTGATTGGATGCTAAAGGTTTCAATCAATAATAGGGAATATAATTTGGTGAATCATCTTCACCAACTACCATGATAAATTCAATTAGAATTTTAGTTTCTATAATATCCTTCCATAATTATACATTTTTAAAATGGATTTCGTGATCACATTCCTTAATATGAATCCCATGAAGGATGTTGAAATGAATCAACCAGAAGAGTTTATGACTCCAAAAGTGTAGCATAATTAATTAAAGTAATATAGATCCATTTTTTGGTTAATTTAAGCATCAAGGTTATGGAATATATATTTGTTTTGAAAAATATATAAAATGTTTTGATTATATTAATAATAAATGTAAGCCTTGTTTCTAGAAGTAGTTTAGTGGGTGTTTCTATATTACTGATGACATATGTTTATGATATATTTCTAATGGTAAATGAGATACAAATATTATAATCAGTCAAGGAAATAATTCATAAATGATTTAAAATGATAAAATTGAGGAAATAACTATTATTCCGAGGATAAATACCCATTGAGATAGATCTAAGGAGCTTCTTATACTAAAAATATGTATATATATTGACAAGGTATTAAATTGATATAATATTGGCCAATATAATAAATGGTTATTTATCATTTCAATTTTTATACTTATATAAATTTTTTGTTTCCTCAAACACAAAATTAATGATAAGGAATGAGTAGAAATGCTCATGATTCAATGATTAAATATATCATATAATGTATGGTATGTTCCATTAATGATGTTTCATATGAATCGAGAATAGTGGGATGATATTAGAAAGATAAAGGTGTGAAACATTGACTGATTTTAATTATTATCATAATGTAAAGTTACTTTTATAAAGATATGTTCTTGTTTTTTCGAGGAGAAGTAGAAATAGTTTTTAGGGGATTCAAACAAACTAGTTTCATAACAGATTGGAAGGAATTGAAATTTAAATTTAAATATTTGTTTTATTCAATATTGGATATAAAAAATATTTTATATCTAAGAAGATAGTGGTAACCAATTATATAATAGAAATTGATTATATGGAGTCTTCTGATACACCAAAAGAATTAGTATAAATACATAATGTCATCCAAGATATTTCTATTGTAGAAACTAACATGGGTCCCATTAATTTGTTTTGATACAATACTACATCAGTGGTTCTAGATAATGAAACATATTAACATCAATGGATGAATCACATACTTTCAAAATATCATATTAATTAGATTTTACTCAATGGGGTTATGTAATACCAAAAAATTAAAAAAACAATGTTCTATAGGATATATGAAACATAATAAAAAGAATAAACAAACCATGAAATATTATTATTTAAATATTATCATTATTACATATTTGTTACATTGGAAGGTATGAATGTGATTAAATACTTAATTAAATATATATAAATATCCTACATAATATAAACATATTGATAAATTCAATATAAACAATCATTGAATCTTTAGAAATGTCGTTTTATTATTAAAATATATGATTTCTTCAAAAATGGTTTCATTATTTTTCCTGATAATATATAATAATTAATTTTTGGAACATATAGAAATTTTATATTATAAAAATTATATTCTTTTTTAATTCATTTTCTCAAACTTATCGTATAGTGATATTTTGAGATTTTTCTGATAAGTTTTATTTATCTATGAAATGTGAAAAAAAATAATTTTTTATTTAAAATTGAATTTAATTTTAAATTATTTACACTGTTAAATTATATTTTGGATTTTTTTCAAAAATTTCATTAGATATTTTAGTTTAAACAAAATACAATTATTGTCTTCAAAATGAATTTTATACTTGAATTTGGTAAAAAATATTTTTTATATTTAAAAGTAATTTATCGAAAAACAATTTTGATTGAGTTTTTTGATTAATATTAAATTAAATTATACCAATTATAGAAATTTATTATTAAAAAAATATTCCATAATTGTAATTAGGAGGTCAAAATTTTATAAATATTTTCTTTTTAATTTTGGTAATTATCAATAGTAACCATAGTAAATAATTGTTTTCATGATAACGGTAAATTGGGTAATTGAGGTTAAAAAAATTTGATATGGAAAAAAATTGCCCTAAAACTCTAATTTATCCTATTATATGAGTTTAATTTTTTATTCCTACCCAAATTTTAAAAATATAGAAACTTTGTGCCAAATATCATTGATTTGTCCTTTATATTATTTTATGTAAAATATAGTTAAAAATGTCACTCTATTTATTTTATTTTCTATAATTTATTTACATATAGACAAATAGATGAAATGATAAATTTTTAAAAGGGTTATATGAAATATAAATTATTACCTTTTGTCATTAAATTTATTTATAATTTTTAGTTGTGAAATAATTTACGCAATGCAGACACCCTATTTATTCAATTAACATGAAAATAAAATTAATTATTTTAATTATTTTAAAAGTGTTATAAAATTAATTAATTTTAATATTGCTTTATTTTTTAGATAAATATAAAATTTTGGTGATGTTTTCAAGTATTTAATTCAAAATTATTTTCTTTCATGTTGTTTTCCAAGTCAAATTAAATGAATATGATGAAAATTCTATTAATGATATTATATATTAAATAATATTTTATTAAATTATTTAAAAATCTTAAAAATACTCAAAAAGGAAAAATAGGATTAGTAACGGTAGAAAATTTTATATAGTTTCCATTTATGAGCCAATTTTGACCATATAATTATAAATAAAAAATTTAATATTGAAAAATCCATTACCACAATTAAGGCTAAAATTGGTTAACCAAGAGGTTAATCTGAAATATAAGGTTTACAATGGTATAAAAACCTATAAAAATTTTATATTATCATTATATGAAGATCATATACTTCGTGTCTTTGAAACAATGCCATTTTGGAACCATTTTACATGAGTTAGACACATATTATATTATAATATATCATATTGGTCAAAAAATAACAATAATGATTTTTTATAATAAATAATCTTATATCAATTGAATTAAAATTCTAAAAAAATATTCCTCCATATTATTGGTATACTTATTAAAATATTAAAAATTTTAATGACCCATGTTTTGTTCCATGGTAAAATTATGTGGATATCTTAAATTTGGTGTTTACTAGATGAGGTTTTCTTCGAACCGAGATGCAGAAGATAATTTTTAGAGTTGGATCACTTAAATGTGCTATTTTTGGACTTGGATAAAGGATATAATTGCCCCTTGGGTGTCTCTATGAGTTCTAAGAGTGCCAGGGTCTAGAAACCACTAGTTGGAGGGTCTGCACAGGGCGCACAGTTTGGCTAAAACTGTGTGGCCCATGCAGAGAACTGTCTGACCATGATCTAAGGAGTAAATGTTCCCCACATGGGCTGCACACAATTCAAAAAATCTATGTACCTAAGAAAAATTAATTTCACGGTTTGTGCATGGTTTGGCTAACCATGCGGGACAAATCGTGTGTGGTGGTTTTTTATGGTTTTGGTGTTGCAAAGTTGGCACACAGTTTGACCAAACAGTTTGGCCAAATAGTGGGACACGGTTTTTGTAAGTAAAATGACTAAAATTACCTTAATTTTTTTTAATCATCATTTCTTTTTTCTTTCTTATTCCTCCAGTGGGTGGCTCCTCTCCAGGGAGTTGCGGGTCTCTAAAATTCCTAACCTAGGCTACATGTTTTCTTCCCCACCCATCATCCGATTTCAATGCTTCCAGTACCTATGGATTCTTAGTAGTAATATATTTCTTAATTTCTAATAGTTATTCATTTAATATTCTTTTGAATGAGTTGTTAATTTGAAATCTTATTTTCCATATTTTTTAGAAAAATGCCTATTTCATCATTTCCTTACAATCTTGACAGAATCAAACCTAAATATTAGAATATTGAAGTGTACTAAGAATGAGGTAGGTGGCCTAAAGTTTTCTATAAATTTTACATCATTTAATAAATAGTGTTGTTGTGATGTACATCAGAGTTTTCCACATGTTGTCTTAAAAATGTTTTCTTCATATTAAATTGAATTACGCACCTTTTGAAACACCTGTTGATCATGGTTTAATAATTTATGGATGCCAACATAAAATATGAACACCTGTAGGGGGTACTATCTTGTTTTCTACCCTATATAATGAATTGTTTAAATGGATAGAATTCATTCTAAGAATTCAGATTAGAATTTAGAATAGATTTTTCCTTTTAGGTGGGAACAAATTGATAATAGTACCCATCACATTCCATATTGCTATTTTTAAATAATTATCCATGTTTGATGGATTTATAAATTGATTCTATAATGTTAATTTAGTTATGAATCTTTTATATTATTCTTAAAATGCATTAAATATATTATTGATAAGAAATGTCATGTTTTTATAATAAATGCTCTCGGATGAGGTGCATTTTCTTCAAAATTATAAATTGATCACTAGTTATTTAATCCATGCTTGGCTTAATTATTTATTTTCTTATAGGATTATATTCCTTTGTGTGATACAGTAAATCTTTAGTACATAGATTTTTTTGATGTTCTAATTGGAATTTCCCATGTAGGAAAATGTTTAGAGGATAATAGCTCTCTTCCTAGGTTCCTTTCGTGATTACCTTATATGATTAGGTAAATTATTAGTGTGGTTGTTTTAAATTTCCAAGATTCTATACTTGTTTAGCTTGGGTTGAAATAGTATGGTTGTCATAAAAGGGGATCCCACTTCAAATTTTAAATGTGTATGACCACTTTACAAAATGGAATAGTTTGACTCATATAATGTAACAATAGTAATTGAAACTTATGTATTTATAGTCTTTTGAGCAAATGATAAGCTGTTATTTTTTTTATCTAAAATGAATTGGATTCATTTAAATAGGAACCAATTTCTAATTGGTAATTTTTATGGTCACATTATTAATTGTAATAGGGTGACCCATAAATTCAAATCATGATAGATGGTCTTTTTATATTTTAAAGGAGTTTCCCTAAATTTATTATTGTTAAATCATTCTTTTAATTCAAATAAAATGGTTGTAGTTAGTTGGGAGTCGCCATCAAATTGTATTGTGTATGAACAATTTATAAATTGAGCTGGTTTCCTATAAAACTGAACAATCTATTATGGGTTTTTTTTAGAAATTTTTTTATATTTAAATTTTTTAAATTTTAACCTTAAATAAAATGGTATCCTTAATAAGTCTTGTGCCCCTTTTACTAGGGATTAACGACCTATGTGGATAAACTTATGAATGCACAACTAAACCCATGTAGGTCAGTTGGGGAATGTTTCATAATAATTTATCCACTAAGGGATTTTTCAATATATAAATTATTAAATTGTTCGTGTTTTCTCAACCCAAAATGGTAAAATGGGACCCTCTTAGGTCAAATTATTCTTTTGGTATGTCTTACTGCATAACCAGATTTGGTGTGCTTGTGCATTATGTCGATGGAATTTTAAAAGTTCCCATAAAATCCTATATAGATTCACATATAAACATAAGGTGGATTTCCATTTGACCAACACCTCTTTAATTAGTAGAATATTTTTTAATCTTCTTGAGTTATTTTTGCGTGAGCCTTTATAATTTAATAAATGATGTTGAAAATGGGTTTTATATGATAAAATGGACAATTTATAATAGGATTACACTAAACAATAATGGTTGAGAATGTTTTTTAAAATTACTTTCCTATTTTTCCTTATAGATAGTGTTATTTTTTCAACAAAACTAAACATTAAAAGATTTAAATAATCCTTGAGTTTTTTCTTGATGTCATCAAATGAATCATTAAGATGTGATCATGGAATTAACCCTTGCTTATGTGTTGTTTGAGTGATTTCTGGAGTTATTCCTTGAAACTGAACATGATATATTCCATAGGCTTCTACCATCTTTAGTTTAATATAAACAATATGACTTTAATCCTAGTGATCTTTCATAATCATGGAATCATTTTGGGATAATGATTAGCTATGTGCTAGAACATAGTATGTAGCACCCTTAGATGTTTATAATTTTTTCTTGTTTCTTATGAGAAGTTTCTCCTGTGTGGTGCTGTTTGGGTTCTATAGTCTCATGTAGGACTCTTATTTTCTAAAACTACACCCTTTATTTGACAAGTGGGAATTTGATGTTTGACCCTTTCTCTGAGTGTGAGCATCTTGAAATTATTAGTTCTAGCCAAATAGATATTCCAAGCGTATAATCAACAACATAGTAGATTGGTGAGGATTATTCCACCTTTCCAGTGATGGAAAAACTGATATATCATCAGTGATCATAACAGTCATACAAAGTAGTATGAATTTGGGACTAATATATTGCAGGCCATCAAATACATGAATATATATTTTCTTTTTCACCTATGGGTAGTGTTACAAATGTGCCGATCTACTTATGAAACCTCATGGTATTATATATGCGACACCCAGTATCTTGTTTAATAGTATATCAAACTCATTTAGTTTTATGCTTATCTCTCAAACCATGATCTATTACACTTTAAATTCAATTTACCTCTATAGGAGAGTGAAAAATGCGTTGATAAATGTCCAAGATCATGCCAATTTCTAAGATAACGTTTTAAAGAGAATATAGTGTTTGACACGCAAGTTAGTTATTTTGGCTTATTGTGCCTAATTCTTTGACGCATGTCATCATGACTCAAGTGCACATCTTGGTGGGGATCTAATCTAGTGATCTTAAGATCTTGGTTCTCTTTCCGTTGGTTTAATGATTTCTAAAGCAGGATGGTCACCTCTAGAACTCATGGTCAATGGTCGACAGAGCATGTGTCATGGAGGGAGATCCATTCCCCTATAAATCCTAAAGTAAAGACACTCCTTTGGTTGGAAGCATCTCATATTTTTGGGTAAAATGTGTCCTAAAAGTTGAAGGCACGTAACTAGGATTGAACATATTGAGTGGTCAATGCTTCTCTTGGTTTCCCATGTGGCCGGTGAGATGTCATTATTCTAGTACTTGGGAGGATGAACAATGTTGAATGGTTGGATTTGGATGAAACTTTTTTAGACACTATTGGTATGGTATTTACTTTAGTATTTGTGATTAAGAATTCTAGAATGCCTTGTGTGGTTATGGAATGTTATTTTGTTGATAGTGATGCATCTATGGATGAGGTGATGATTTTCTAATGAATTCGACCTATAATGTTTCGAAATTCCTTCCCTTAGATTATGGTAGTTTTTGGTTTAAATACATAAGGATCACTCTACCATTTTTATGAAGAATGTTTCTCAGATCCTTTTAGATAGAGTTTAAAAAATTCTTGGTGTACTCTTTGATTTGAAGAGGCCATGTCCACTATCTTGGTAACTTCTAGGTACACTAAGAGAGAATTGTTCTTACACAAGACTAATGTTTTCAAATATGTTGGTATTGTTTGTTGATTTCTATCAGAGTGTGCTCCAGAAGCATGGTTGTTCTTAAAGACATAGTTAGTATTGAGTGTTACCAGGTTTTTCCTAAGTGGGAAAGCGTGGGACAGACTCCTGGACAACATTTATTCACTTTGACTTGGTCTCTATGTGTATTCCTCTTGGGTTTAGTCGGTGTTCATGTTATGTGGATGTTCGTCTTGTACCGATATATTTATCCTAACAAATGAATATGGTTTTCATGGTTGCGCTCCTCAGATTTCATTTTTTGACTCTGAGATTACCGCAGACATCTATCAGGATTGAAATTGGTTTTTTGATATTAGCGATCCAAATATTCTAGAATGAGAATGTTCCTTTGCTCATGCTATGGCATGATAGTTTTAATGGATTTTTTTAACTAAATATGTCACTGGATGCTGGTAGTTGATTAAGATGGGCATGTGCAGAGAAATATTAGGGTGTCTTAGTCTAAAATGAAATGATTACATCTTTTTAAATACACTGATTTTCTTAGTTTGGTGCCTCGATGGTAGCCCACAATAGATGGTGTGACTTGATATACCTCTCTCTTCCTATATTTTATCAGTGAGGAACCACTTCTAGCCCTTGTTGGATAATATAGGTGTAAGGTTGATTTCAACCACTACTTTTTATAGAATGGTCAATAAAATCAGTTTAAATAGGGCCAGTTCAGAATCAACCCTTCATTTGGATCATGTCTCATGTCGTGAGCATCATTGAAATGCTAAAACCTTGTCTTGAAAGGAAATTATAACATTAGAGACACTGTGATTTGGATTTTTCCCTTAAATTATTGAATATGTAGTGGAGAGTAACATAGTAGAGATGTTCCAAGAGACAATTAAACGATCGTGTCTTCGATTTACGGGCCCCAGAAAGGGCCATCTTGATCGTTGGGTTTAGAATTCGATCATTTAATTGATTTTCAACCACTTATGTGACATTGCGTAAGATGATTCATGAAGGTGTACTGGGTGTTTAGAATTGAAACAAGGCTATTGGAATGAGATTTTATTACCAGATAATGTCAACTGATGTTCTCCTAATTTCCCAATGATTCTTGGGGAAAATAACTTTTACGGGGGTGATGTTGCAATGACCCGTGTTTTGAGCGAATGTAAAATTCTGTGGAAATTTAAATTTTGAAATTTGCAAGATAGTATGTTATTTGAACTAAGATAAAAAACATAATTCTAATATTTGGAACACTTTAATGTGTTTTTTTGGACATGGATAAATTTCTGAATGGTCCCTTGGGTATGTGGTTTATTTTCTGGAGTTCTAGGATTAGTAAAACTCATGTTTGGAGAGTTTTTATAGGGTACATGGTTTATCTGAAACCGTTTGACCCCAGTAGAAAATCATGTGGCCTTTATCAGAGGATTATATGTGACCACATACGCTATTAAAGGTTTGAACAAACTGTTCACATAGCCTACACAGTTTGTGCTAATTAGGTAGTACTAAATCACTATTCATTTCACGGTTTTTGTATAGTTAGGGTAACCATTCGGGGTGGTTTCTTAATTTTTGAGTTCCACATAGTTGGTGAGTAGTTTGACCAAACCATGTGACTTGGTTTTTGGGGGATAAATGACTAAAATGCACTTAAGGTGGTTTAAAACTCATTTCCATTTAGTTCTTATTCCTCCAACGCGTAGATCCTCTCCATGGCATCATGGGTCATCTCTAAACCTAACCTTGGATTCATGTTTTCTCTGCCAAACACCATCCAATTAAAGTACTATCAATCCCTATGAATTCCTCTAAGAAATCTCTAGAATCCTCATAAACCATTAATCATTAAATTTTCTCTCAATTTAGTTATTGAGGTACATGCTCATTTTCTAGATTTTCATGTCCAATGTCTATTTCATCATTATTTTTCAAAACTTGATTGAATTGGACCTTGATATTGTACAAGAGAAGAATATTACGATTTTGGTAGGGGGTGTATAATTTTTCCTAATGTTTAAAACATTTTATGAATATTACCATTGTGATGTATGTCATCCTTTTCTACACGTTTCCCAAAATATGTTTTCTTCATATTAAATTGATTTATGTTCTATTTAATACACATGTTGATCATTGTTTAATAATTTGAGTATGGAAACCTCTAAAATGAACACCCCTTGGTTTTTTGGATTCATTCCACCCTTACAGAATGTTTTTTTAAATTATACAAATGCCTTATAAGCATTCATCTTGGAATGTTGAATGGTTTTCCCTTCTAGGTCTTCCCAAATTGATAATAACTCCCCTCAAGAGCCATTATGAGCATTATAAGTATTTATACATGTACAGTGGATTACTAAAATAGTTCTATAATGTTAATTGAGTTATAAATCTAATATTTTATTCTTAAAATGTGTTAAATGAATTATTGATAAACAATTTCATTTTTTTATAATAAAACCCCTCAGATGAGATGTGTTGTCTCTATAATTATAAGGTGATGATTTTTTATTGAAATCATTCTTGTCTTAATGATTTGTTTTCCCCTATTCTTAGAAGTCATTGTGTGATAAAAGGAATTTTTAGTACATGGAATATTTTAATGTTTTAAATGGAATTACCCATATAAGAAAATATCAAAAGAATAATATCACCTTTCCTTAGTGCCTTATTGGTCTCTATTTCTTAAATTACTATGAATTCATTACTTATGTAATGGATTAATATTAGTTACAAGATAATATGAGGTATTCTAAAATAAGAATCCTTTGGAAGGAATATCGTGAATTTCTGTTAGAATTATTAATTCAAAGTGAACACATCGGGAGAAACACCAGCTACACCTAGGATGAGTTCCCCAAGAGTTATTTATTTTTACCTCAAATAGATTGATATTAGTTCCATAGGGGATAACCTTTTGATGGGATTGATGGAATGACTTGTTGTACTGGGCATTTAGAGAGACTCGAGACCCTACTTATGATACTAGGTACAAATTTAGAGGTTGGATAATACTGGACTTTTTACACCATGCTTAGAGTGACACATGAGACATCATTCCTGGGTCACCATAGATGGAATCCATATCATTAATCATATGTATTTTCCCTTGAGTGATACATGGAATGTCCTAATGAGTTTTCATGGATAGGCCTAGTGAGTCTCGCTATATTTTTTGAAATGTTGGTTTCAAATTGAATTAAAGAAAATATTAATGAGTGTTTTCAAAATGAGAATTGATTCCTCGGAATTAAATATTTAGGGATGTGTCCTCCAAGCCTAATCACCTGATTGGGGGAATTCCACCTTCTTATATTTTATCTCACCTAATTTATAGTTATATGATCTTATGATTTAGACTCACTAGCTTAGGCTGAAGTAGGTAATTGGATGGGTATCCAAGTTGAAACCAATCCATTTCATTTAAGTTATTTACTTATTTATATTTTTCATTTTCTAACTATTCAAGACTACTTATTTATATTTCATGAAATGGAATGATTTTGACACCATGAGTTTTGGGATACTGAAATTGTATCTCACATCCTTCTTGGGACACCATTTCAATGGGGTACCCGAGTATGCCTTATATTTGCACGACCTTGGATTCGTGGTTATGTGGTTTTCTTATACATCAGAGTTTGAAGCATAGGATCAAGTTGAATCTCATAATGATCATGGACATAAACCTTTGGGATTTTATTTTCATTACTTTATCATTTTTTACTTTACTGTAAAATTTATCCTACTATACATTTTCTATTTTAGTTTTGTATCATCATCCAGACTTGCATGAATTTTTTGTTGATTAGAGACCGTCATTATTTTATATTTAGTTGATTATTATTATCATTTCACTACTATAACATTATTTAATATTGTTTCTTATATTTTCTATTGTTTATTTTTTATACCTGTTTTCTACTCTAATAATGAGGTTATAGTCTCACCATTGTCACCTCTTTATAAAAACAATTCTAGTCAATAATGTTTGGCATACGGGGAGGCATGCTGGAGGCCAAATGGTGACTAGTCCAGCTAATATTTCTTATTCATTTAGGCCATGATGTTACAAAAATGTTCCATTTCTGTGAGAATTTTTATTTTATAGTAATGATATTGACCCTTAAAGTGTAAAAATTTCATTATTGTGGTAATTTTAAAAATGGTTTAACACATGTAAAAAGAAAGAGATAAGGTTAAAAAAATTAAATCTTATGAAAATTTTATTTTTTGATATTATTTAGACCCATATTAATACCATATCCAAATTATATCATTATTATATTTGTTTCCTAGAAAATTAATTTATATTAATTTAATATTTTATATAATTTCAATCGTTCCCTCCCTAAGCTTATAAAAAAGAAACATCCTGTCATCTTTTCATCACACTTAAATGATTTCAATTTCTAAAAATACCAACCCAAATAACATTATAACATGAATTAATACATTTTATTAGTCTTAGTTTGATCATGATACTATCCTTGGAGTGCGTAAGGTGAAAAAGTGATTTTCTAATGAAGATCTATAAATTTTAACCGAATGTTTTAGTTTTATGCATTCTTATATCTTCTTAATAAATTATTAAAACAAGATAAAATAACAAAAATAATTTGTTATATATACTAATATTTTTTTATAATAATGGGATATCCAATATCCATATCCTAGTCCATTAAACGGGAACAGAATCCATCTTTCATGTGTACGAAGGACTACCACCTCACGAACCAATGTAATTTTTTCGATCAATGCCTCTCACAATCAGTTATGATGGAAGACTTAATATATATATATATATTATTCATAAAATAATTATCATTATTGTAAATTTATATATCAAATATATTTTTACCTTTACAATTATTGAAAAATTAAAACATTGTTCGTACATATTTATGGACTTCCTCCTCTACGAAGTGACATGACTCATTTTTCACAACCACATCAGATATATGATTTATATAAAAATAGAAAATAAAGTATATTTGATATAATTATAATTATAGAAATATAAATTAATACTTACCATATTTCTATCAATATCACTGGAAAATGAAAATGTTTCGCATGCGTATGTACGACCAACAATCTCCATGATTGCAACGTATTACATTTTTTTAACCATATCTCAAGGATGGTTTTAAATATCAAACTAAATTATAAAAATGATAATTATTTAATTATAATCATTATATAGATGATGGAATAATGAACCCATTGAACACTATCAACACATCAAAACTATTTTGAAATAATGAAATGATCATTCTCAAAACACCCAATGTGGACACAGCCAATTAATTAATTAAATTCAACATTAAAATAAATAAAATAAATGTTTTATGGAAAATTTATTAGTCCATTAAAATTTTCTTAAGAATGAAATATTTAATACGAGTCTATTATATAGGAGTTAAAACACATATATGGAATTTATGGTCTCATGTTAAAGAATTTTATTACAATTTCCTTTCATTGAGGAATATTTTTTTGTGCACCTAATTTATATTATATGGTTTATATACTACCCTTTAAAATGTTTCATCAATAACCCTTCATTATTCAAGGTATTTTATGTTGAAATTAAAATTATTTCATCCAAGTAGATTTTACTTGAATGCTATTAAGTGGTAAGGGGTTTCTAAACTCAATTTCCATTCATTGGGTTATAATTGACTTCATTGACTATGTTTTTCCATGTTTATGAGTAAAATGACCTATGATTTTTGTAATTTTTATTCACACTAAACTGTTTTTGGATATTTATGAAATGTACATCACCCGGTAGCCCCTAAACAAGTTCGTCGAGCTAGGTCACCACATAACCACACACACACCTCCCCATATGAAAAAGGCTACCGAATAGAAGCACATGTCTAGAGAGATACATTGGGGAGCCTATACCCACTTATTAGAGTCATTACATAATATAAATTACATAAAATAGTAAAATAACCCACATGACCAATGAATAAACAACAATAAAAAAACTAATAAATAATAATGTGGTTCATGCTACAAAAATATGGTGGATAACCTCACTAAAATAAACTAGGCATTATAATTTCTATTTAAGGGGTTTTATCAGTTCTTAAAAATCATTGATGTTGTGAGTGATGTTAAAAGGGGGTTTTAACATTGTTAAAAAAGAACTGGTATAGGCACCCTTTAATAATTATTTTTTATGTGTTGTTAAAGGGTGACTTTAACAGTTCTTTTTTAGTGCGGTTAAAATGTTCCTTTAACATCGCATTTTTTACTATTAAAGGTTGGATTTTTATAGTTCTATTATAAATATATATTAATAAAGATGGAAAAAATTAATTTTTCATGGACCCCCAACACCCACATTTCTCAAATCTTATAACCCCTTTCTCAGTGCCTTCCAATACCTATAACATACCAAGTAAGTAAAGGGTAATATTTTTTCATGTCTATGTTTATTTATGAATTATATAGTGTTTTAGAGGCTTAAAATGAGAATAAATCCTATCTTAATCATAGAATACTCTAATATTTTTTGAAAGATTGTTTTACCGCCTTTTGATGGAGAACCATTTTTAAATCTATCAATTGTAAATTTTATAAGATTTGTTTTTAAAATAAACTTATTCTTTAGGTTTGGGACATTGAAATTTACTTTGGATAAATTTTTGGTATTTTTCTGACAATGTTCATTTTTTAATGAATAGTGAAAAATACTGCATTTTACTTCAAAACCGCTTTTTCATCTAATTTAATTATATGGTCAGATTATATTTTTATTTGGTTTTAAAGTTAAATTTGAATATATTTTTACCATTTAATACAAGGTTGGTCATTGTGATTAATTTCACTTTGGAATTGGGAATAAAAAAGTGTCAAACTTTTAATTGATATCGTTTAAAAAAACCTGCTATTTGGTTTGACAACGAGAAATTTTTTTAAATTAATTACTACAATTTCTGTGTTTGGAATTTGGTAAAATGGATTCAATATTTGGAATCAGAAGGTCCAAATTATGTAATTAAGACTCTTGTTTTCTGGACATTATGAATAGTAACGACGACAATTATCATTAATTATCGTGATTAATTAGTAATCGGGTAGTTATGGGTAATAAAATAATATCATAATAATATAAAATTACCCCAACATGTGTCCTAATTCTACTGGTTGTGTCATGTCCAACCACGGGATACCTTGTGCCAAACTTTGGGACCCCATGGAATCACTTTTGTGTGATAGTGACATTTTATCTTTTTATTTTTAAAGTAAGTTAAATATAAGAAAAGTATGAAACACCTAAGTAAAATAATTTTAATATTGTCTAAATAAATGATCTCTTAGACTATAAATAGTCACTGGAAAGATAAAGATATTTACTACATCATGGTATTTTTTTATAATTTTGAGACATTAAAAAAATAAATTTATTTATTAACCCATGATGATGTAGTGATTACCTCATAATGAAATATTTAAATAAAATGAAAAGATAATGTAATCATTAAGACATAAACTTGTAAAAAACCTATTTGATTTGTGGATTTCGAATTCTAATCACCTTATCCTCGAAATATATCATTGTGGGACCTTTAAAATCCGAAACTCATTTTATAATAAAGTAACATTTCATGACTTTCCAAGAGTGCCCCTCATCCCTCTTATAAAAGGCCCCCACCTCTACCACCATACCCACACCTCTCAGGCCATTGTATTGGCCAAAATATAATCATTTTATCTCTCCACATCCCTCTATTTATCATAGAATCCTTGCCTTAGGCAGAAAGCTCTTCAAGTAACCCTTTTGGTTCAAACCAAGGGGAGTTACCTGATTTAAAGGTAATGTCTTCTCTTATGTTCATTTGTTTTATTTTTCTTCTCCAACCACCTAAACTATTTTTATTCCTTTATATTGTAACAAAAACAGTGTCTCCAATATACTAGGATGTTGTTATGAGAAGTATTTGATTTATACATACACACACTTCCGTCTAATGGTCAAAGAACATACTGTTTCTGTGATTGGTGAATTACTACCTCACGAAACGATGATTGTTCAATATTTTTTTAACACCTTTCATGGTGTACATTAATATGTCACTCTATTTATATATGATATATATTATGTTTATGTTTTCTTTATGCTTCTGTATTTTTCATTTATGGCATACCTTTATGGTTTCCATTATGGGTAAACGCGATATCTTTATTTTAGGTAGTGTGGACTACTGTCCCCTCAAAGTGATTTGAATCATTAATTCCATATGTGGGATGTATAAAAGATGGAGTTTAGGGTATTACATATGATATTATACTATAAATATAATATACATTTATATCATTATGATTTCATTCCATTAAATATGAAATAGAAATGAAAGTAGCGTTCATGCGTACGTACAACTTACCATCTCTATGAATAGTGCATTTCATTTCTTACCTCTATATGTTATTTAATATTGTAAATTCATGTATATACTGTATACATAAGATATCTACATCAAGAATATAATTCTGGATATAATGGATATTTTACCACATGAACAAATTGTAATTATAAGAAGTTTATTTTTGACTCAAGTACCAAAGATTGACAAAACAACCATTATTAACTTAAATAATTACATAATGTTCATATCATGTTAATAAGTGATATAAAATGAATAATGAACTTGAAAAAGGTTTTTAAGAAAGTATAAATTAACTCTAGTTTATTATTCAGGAGATTAAAGAGCGATCGAGTAAAGTCGGACATGAGGTAAGGGACTTCGTCTCAATCTCTTTTCATTGAGGCATATTTTTTTTTATAAAAAAATTTATTTTATACAGTGTATAAACCCATTTGACATTTAAATTTATTCAAAAGGAATATTTTTATATGAAACGTTTTACTAAATTATAAAAGGGAATGTTTTTGTTTTACGTATGCGGCGACAACGACTTCTCCGTCGCCGTGACCATTATTTGAGTGTCGGCATCCTCTGCAAGCCATAACGTTTTTAAATTAAAAATAAATACCATGTTTTACTTTTCATTTATTTTGGTATTGAAAATGGTGTTTATAATGTTTTGATTATATCAATGTGTTTTTTATATCTTGTGATTGAAATGTGGAAATGTTATGTTTCTTTTATGCATGTTTTATGTGATACAATTATGTTATGGTTCTTGGGAATTGTTTATGAAGATGGCTGGTTCCGCGATAGAATAAGGGTGGGTGAGCCCGATATAGCTCCCCAATGCATTGGGTAACGTGAAGGAGTTAAATGCTCAGGTTTCTCCAAAGCGATTTAGGGAATATACTGTAATGGGTATTCCAAACGTAACCATGAGGTTTACTCCCTACATAAGAATGATATGAATGCCTTAAGTAACCTTTATATCATAGGATTTCTATGAGTTAATCATAAACCTTATGATTTTATGAGGTATGTTAAAGTGATTATGTTTATGAGTAAATTATGTTTTCAATGATTCTTATGTATACATGGACTAAGGTTTTCTTTCCATATTTTTATATCCCTTACTGAGATTTTTATGCTCATACCATGTTTTTGAAATGTTTTTCACAGGTTAAGGGAAACGTACATGATGTGATGATAGTGTCGAGGAAGTGTCAAGAAAGAATCCATGTTTTATTTTAAATACATTTCATTTGATGGGAAAAGTGAATATTGTCTTTTATGTAACCGCCTTGTTTAAATGTGGAATGTAATGCATTATTTTTGATATAATTCTCTAAAACTCTAAACCTAACACTACTGGAAATGCTATTTTTCCCAACGGGTGTTTACCAACGGTTTGCAAAAACCGTTGGGTTTAAAGGATTAAGAAAGCCTTTTCCAACGGTTCATTGAAACCGTTGGGAAAAGCCACCCCTTTGCCAACGGTTTGAAGAAACCATTGGTAAAGGGGTGTGTTAATCACCTTTTGCCAACTGTTCTCTTGAACCGTTGGGAAAGGGTCACCCCTTTGCCAACAGTTTCCTCAAACCGTTGGTAAAGGGGTCCTTAGCATCTCTTTCCCAACGGTTCTTAAAAACTGTTGGGAATTATTTCCCCCAAATCCAGCCGCGGGGCTGCTCTCCCCCATTCGCACAGAAACCTAATTTCATCTGCTCCACCACTCTCCTCTCGTGAAATCCCTTATCCGAAGAGGTGAAAACCATCTGAAATCAGGTATCTTTTCATTTATACACATATACTTTCTTATTTTTATTGTTATTGCTTTAGTATTTTAGTTTTAAGTTATCAATCCACCTCCAGCTCTCTGTTACTCTCCAAATCCCCCATCCGAATAGGTGAAAACCCATTTGAATCATCTCAAATCAAGTAATTTTTTTTATACACATATGGAACCTTGTTTTTATTGTTATTGATCTAATATTTTAGTTTTAAGTTTGGATTTTGATGTGATTTCACCGTGTAAAATAGGGAAATGAATAAATATTTTGTTAATTAATTAGTTTCCCCTGGAATATCAGTTGTGTTATAATGTCCATGCTAAATAAAGGGGTAATGTAATAAAAGACCTTGAATAAATAAATTGTGGAAGTTGGGGTATGTTGCCTCTATGAGAGGTTTTTTGTTGTGTTTCATTGTATGTTGTAGGCTGTTTTATGGGGATTGAGGTGACCAGTTGGGCTTTGTGATATCTGGGGTTGTAATGTGATGGTTAGTGGGCATGGATGTGTCATGTGAAGTTTTATGATAGTGATGATGTGTGGTGGTGTTGTGTTGTGTGGAGGTGTTGTGTGATGAAGTTGTGGTGTATAATGTGGTGAGGTGGTTTTGGTTGTGCGGTGGTTTGTGATGTGCAATATTTTTATTGTGATATGTGGTTGTTTTGGTGAGATGGTTGGTCGATGTAACATGGTGTCGATGGTTATTGTGAGATGGTGAGTTGTTGTGTGGTGGTTTTATTAGTTTCCTGGTTATCTATGGAATAAATTATGTTGTTTAAACAAAAAAACAAGATATTAAATAAATGAGATGGAATAGAAATGGATGTGTGGTAAATGGATTTAATTAATTTAACATTAAATGAATGGACAATGTAAGTGTGAATGAAGTGGCTTATAAATGAATGTGAGAAAGGCTATGCGTCTTGTGTGGTGGTGGTGTGGTTTATGTGTTTTATGGTAGTAGTGAAGTGTGTGATTATGTAGTTAATGTGAACCCATAGGTTGAGTATTTTGAGCTATCTATATATCATGTATTTTTATGTTATTTCTACACATTCCAGGGGGGTGGTATGTCTAGGTGGTGGTGGTGGGGTTACAGGGGAGGGGGGGTGTGGGCTGTTTGGGAGGGTGGGCAGGGCTATCCAGGGGGGGTACGAGGTGTCCAGGGGGGTACGGGGGTGGGAGGGCTGTCCACAAGGGTGGACGGGCTGTCCACGGGGGTGGCCGGGCTGTCAAGGAGGGGTGGGAGGGCTGTCCAGGGGGGTGGGTGGGATGGCCACGGGGGGTAGGGGTGTCCAGGGGGTGGTCGGGCTATCCAAGGGGGTGGGGGGCTGTCCATAGGGAGAAGGGGTGTCGAGGGGGGTGGGTGGGCTGTCCACGGTGGTGGTTGGGGTGTCTAGGGGGTAGGGGGTGTCCACGGGGGTGGGCAGGGCTGTCCAGGGGGTGTGGGCTGTCCTGGGGGTCTGTGTGGGGTGTCCTGGTGGGGGAGGGGTGTGTGGGGTGTCCAGGTGGGGTGGTATGCCTAGGTGGTGGTGGTGGGGTTGCAGGGAAGGGGGGTGTGGGATGTTTGGGAGGGTGGGCTGGGCTATCCAGGGGGGTACGGGGTGTCCAGGGGGCTACGGGGGTGGGCGGGCTGTCCACAAGGGTGGACGGGCTGTCCACTGGGGTTGTCGGGCTATCAAGGAGGGGTGGGCAGGCTGTCTAGGGGGGGTGGGTGGGCTGGCCACGGGGGGTAGGGGTGTCCAGGGGGGTGGGCGGGCTATCCAAGGGGGTGGGGGCTTTCCATAGGGAGAAGGGGTGTCGAGGGGGGTGGGTCGGTTGTCCATGGGGGTGGGCGGGGCTGTCCACGGGGGTGGGAAAGGCTGTCCACGGGGGTCGGCGGGGCTGTCCAGGGGGTGTGGGCTATCCTGGGGGTCTGGGTGGGGTTTCCTGGTGGGGGAGGGGTGTGTGGGGTGTCCAGGGGGGTTGGTATGTCTAGGTGGTGGTGGTGGGGTTGCAGGGGAGGGGGGTGTGGGCTGTTTGGGAGGGTGGGGGGGGCTATCCCGGGGGGGGGGGGGGGGTATGGGGGGGTACAGGGTGTCCAGGGGGGTACGGGGGTGGGCGGGTTGTCCAAAAGGGTGGACGGGCTGTCCACGGGAGTGGCTGGGCTGTCAAGGAGGGGTGGGCGGGCTGTCCAGGGGGGGTGGGTGGGCTGGCCACAGGGGGTAGGGGTGTCCAGGGGGGTGGGCGGGCTATCCAAGGGGGTGGGGGCTGTCCATATGGAGAAGGGGTGTTGGGGGGGTGGGTGGGCTGTCCACGGGGGTGGTTGGGCTATCTAGGGGGTAGGGGGTGTCCACGGGGGTGGGTGGGTTGTCCATGGGGGTGGGCGGGGCTGTCCACGAGGGTACCCTACTAATATGGTTATGGGATGAGGCATGCTCTGATGTGATAACACATTAAGTTCTTGTTGGTTTTACATTTTTTCAATAACACATTAGTATGTTTTTTTCACATGTGTAGTTGATACCATGATTATTTTCTTCATTTATCGTTTACTTAAATGTATTTTCTATTAAAGTTCAATCCTATTGAATTGTTTATGACAAAATGACTTATATGAATTTTTTTACAGAATGGACAGAAGTTGGATGTATGAAACTGATCGTATCTCAAGCGATTTTCAAAACAATTTGGAGAGCTTTATAGAATTTTCATTTCACAATGCTTCAGATAGTGGTCGCATACACTGCCCATGTTCCAATTGTGTTGGTAGACCTTGGTTGAGTCGTGAAGAAGTCAGCTACCACATAACCAAAAATGGTTTTCAAGCAAACTACTTTGTGTGGTATCACAATGGGGAGAAAATGAAATCTCAAATTGGTGATGATCAAAATAAAAGGACTGGAATGGAGAATTTGTTAGATGATCGTTTCCCGTTTATTCGTTATCATGAAAAAGAAAGGATTTCGACTCAAGAAGACGTCGATATGAGGACAACTGATGCATCTAGTGAAAATGATGATATTGATAGGGTGAAAAAATTGAATGATGCTGCCACGACTCCAGTATATCGATAATGCGATAAAATGAAAAAGCTGTAATTTTTAATCCGATTGTTTCATGGAAAAACTATGTATGGGATTTCTAATACATCAATCGATTACATTCTTACCCTCTTGAAGGATTTACTTCCAGATGATGCAAATATTCCCTCAAACCACTATATGGCATAGAAGTTAGTTGAAGAACTGGGATTTTCCAGAAACAAAATTCATGCTTGCCCGAAAGATTGCAGTTTATTCTGGGAAGAAACCGCTGAACGAAATGAATGTATAAAATGTGGTACAACCCACTGGAAGTCAAAATCTGATGGAACACCATCCCGCGTTCCACAGAAAGTAATGTGGCACTTTCCATTGATCCCCAGACTCCAGAATCTTTTTATGTCTGATGAAATATCAATAAAAATGAGATGGCATGATACCGAGAGAAAGAAGACTAATGATGAGTTGGTTCATCCTGCAGATGGATTTGCATGGCAGAGATTTGATGCTCGACATCCTGATTTTGTAGCTGACGTGCGTAATGTGAGGCTGGGTCTTTCATGCGATGGTTTTAATCCGTTTGGGCAGGTGCTTACTTCGCACATCACATGGCCAGTTTTTATACACATTTATAATCTTCCCCCATGGTTGTGTATGAAAAAATCTTTCACTTTCATGAGTATACTCATATCTGGTCCTTCTGATCCTGGCATTGATATTGATGTATACATGAATCCTTTAATAAAAGATTTGAAACTTATTTGGGATGTGGGTGTGCGCACATACGATGCATGTTCGAAAGACATATTTCAGATGCGTGCTGCGCTTATGGGGACGATCAATGATTTTCCAGCTTATGAAATGATGTCTGGATGGAGCACGAAGGGAAAACTGTCATGTCCAGTTTTTATGAAGAATACACAATCCAGAAGACTGAAACATCGTTGTAGTTTCAGTTTTATGGGACATCGACGATTTTTTCAAAGGATCATCCATATAGAATGAATCGTTGAAGATTTGATAATACTATAGAGACTGATGATCCACCTCAGCGTATGTCTGGAACTGATGTGCTTAATGAATTGAAAGATTTCAGTTTTTCATTCCGGAAGGGTCAAATGAAATCTGGAAAGAGAAAGAATGTTTCCACAGAAACATGTTACAATTGGAGGAAGAGGAGTATCTTTTTTGATTTTCCTTATTGGTCAACCAATTTCCTACGTCATTTCTTAGACGTAAAGCATATTGAAAAGAATATATGTGAAATGTTGCTTTCAGTTCTTCTAAATGTCAAGGGGCAGACAAAAGATGATTTACGATCTCGACGTGACTTGGTGGATTGGGGCATCAGACCAGAATTGCATCCTGTGCGTATCAGTGAAAATAAATAGCAACTTCCATGTGCTTCTTATGTGATGATACCTACTGAAAAAAAAACAATTTTTGGAAGTATTAGAGACTATTAGAGTTCCTGATGGATATTCAAGCAACATATCTAAACGGGTCAACAGAAGAGAGTTGAAGCTAAAATCTTTGAAGACTCATGATTATCACGTTCTACTACATGAGTTGCTTCCAATAGCAATCCGTCATCTTTTTTCCAATAATGTAAGGGTGGGTGTTATTCAGTTGTGCTATTTGTTTAGAGATCTTTGTGCTAAGAAGTTTTCCAAGTCTTTCTTGCAAAAAATGTTGACAAATGCCCCATTAATTTTGTGTGAGTTGGAGAAAATATTTCCCCCATCATTTTTCACATGCATGCTGCATCTGACTGTCCATATTCCAACTGAAATATTTCTCGGAGGACCTGTTTCTTTTCGTTGGATATATCCAACTGAAAGAAATATGTTCACATTAAAGTCTTATGTTCGAAACAAGAATCACCCCAAAGGTTCTATCGTGAACGGTTACTTAGCTCAAGAATGTATGGAATTCTGTTCAATGTATTTGTCTGATCTTACTACAAGAATGAACAGACCAATGAGAAATGAAGAAGAACAATATGAGAAATTTGAACCCAGTTTTCCATCACTTCCTCAAATAGGAGGAATTTCTGGATCATATACATTGAAGACATTAATCCATGAAGAGCGGGAGATGGCACATCGCACAGTTTTGTTCAACTGTGATTTGTTCGATGACTATATCAGGTAACAAAATTGAATATGTATATATTACATATATATCTGTTAAACTATTCATATTTTTTTATCTACAGGGAACATAAAACAATGATAAATAGGAAGCATCGTTCTTTATCTTTGAGAAGGAGAGAGACTTTGCATAGCAAAGAGTTTTCTGCTTGGTTAAAATTGAAGGTAAAAATATTACTGTTTAAATTAATTATTTCAATATTTACTTAAGTTTAAATGTCATTTATATTGAAGGTATTGAGTTTGTCTGCTGACTCTGTCTTTGAGGAAATAAGAGATTTGGCTTTTGGTCCTAATATCGTGGTTCGTGACTGTAAATCAATTGTTATCAATGGGTACAGATTTATTGTCACTGAACGAGCCAAAAACATGAGAACACAACATGATGGTATTATGGTTACTGCCACACCAGATTGTTATGCCAGTGCATTAGATAGTAGACCGTGACTTGAAAATGTGGGTTATTATGGAGTGGTTGAGAAAATAATAATATTGGATTATTACTCTCATGGATGAGTCACAATGATGAAATGCCATTGGTTTGATTCGAAGACGAGACATGGCACATTTATTGATGATTGTGGATTTCAAGTAATTAATATGACCCGCACTCTTGCAACCGAAGAACCATATGTGTTGGCATCAATGGCTAAACAGGTTTTTTATGTCAAAGATGAACTTCAACCTGAATTTGGTGTCATAGTTGAAGTAATTCCAAGACATATTTTTGATGATGCTGATGATGGAATTGACACTGTCCCTATTGCCATTGGAACCAATCCATTTATTTCTTTTGATGACTCCAATAGCTCAATTGTCAGAGTTGATTGTGAACCTGAAGTTTTGGTTGAAAATATATAGAATCATTCATCCATTTTCTCAATTCTTTTGGATTACCTCGAGTTGGGTTGTTAAGGTTGGTAATATTCATATTTATTTAGTATTGATCACAAATATGTTTTAGTTGACTTGACCGTTATATGAATTTTCAATGTTTATTGGTTGCTATTTTATTTGAATTGCATTTTCTAATTTGGAATTGAACTGTATTCAAACAAAATCAAACAATATTTCTAACTCGGTGAACATTAAAACTTGTATGTTTTATTAAATTCATTCAAGCTCTTCTAAAACAATTGATAGCTAAATTACCAATGAATCCCCTCATTCCCTCATATATTTAGTTTATTGGTTTACAAATTAATTTTATTTTTCTAATTAATTACATATTTGTTTTCAAATGCAGGAAATGCATCCAATTGAAGAGAGACGAAGAAAAAAAATGGCGGAGAACAATCGTCGGATGGAGGAGATGGGCATTCCACCATTAGTGCCTACAGTGAGTACTTTATTTCAAATATATATATATATATATATATATATATATATATTTACAGAATATATAATGTCATGTGATTAATTTTTTTAATCTTTTTTGTAGGATCCACCATTACTTCGACAGTTATTCGACGAGGAGCCTAGTACTGGTCCTAGTACTTAGGCCAGTGGTACGAGGAGGGTTCGTACCAGAGGTGGACGTAGAGCTGTGCGTGCCCGACTAGACCCTGCCCCTCCCACTGACATTTCAGCCTTCCCACATTCTGATCCCGGTGTGTCGTTAGGGACACACGGGGTATTTAGACCTCCCATGTTTTCGCTACCTTCTGCATCTTCTGCCCCATCATTTTCACATCCCATGATGATTCCCACTCCCCAGTCGGCATCAGGTCATACAGCTGTTCCATCTTCCTTTCCTTCTACTTCTGTCTCTTTGAGCTTTTATATTCCATCATCTTCGACTCCTGTTCCACCAGAGGGTGTTCCGTCAGGTTCTGTGGATCCGGCGCCACTCATTGATCAGACTAGCGCAGGTATATTTATAAAACCCTAACAAATTTTTATAGCAATATTTATTTTCATTATAACATGTTTTGATAAAATATGTGTTTTTATTTCTTGACAGATACATCTACTGACAGGAGACGGGGGCGGGGCCGTACACGCATGCGTTCGGTGTGGAACCGTCATACATAGGTTATGGTGGAATATAATGAAGGCAATCAGATGGTTGAGAAAACAGGGCAGCAATGTCGGAGTTTTCTGGCGACGCTTGCCAAATACCCTGACATCATTCTCATCAGCCCGTTGTCGTGGAGACATTTGCCACATGAGGTCAAAGATAGAGCTTGGGCAGAGATATGGGTAAAAAAATCTGTTGTATTTAATGCCATGAATTATTTTTGTATTTATCTGAATTAATATTTTGATTTTAGCTTCGATTTAATTTTCCTGATGGTGAGGGTGCACAACTGTAACGTCTAAAGGATTTAGGCGAGCTTTGGAGAGCCTACAAGCATGAGCTGTATATTGGCTGGCGTGCTAGAGTTGGCACTGAGTTAGAGGCGGTACCAGTCGTGGATGATTGTCCTATAGAGCAGTATCGTCAGATGATTACTCATTAGACGAGTACCCAGTTTAAGGTATGAATTACATTTGAGGTATTTAAATAATAACTTTCATGTTTTTCATTAATATTATCATTTCCATTATCGAATTTTATTTAGGAATCATCTGGAAAAAATAAAAAAAACATTGAAGCAAAAAAATACTTCCATACACTAGGACGCACGACGATGCCGGATCATGAGAGGCAGCAGGTATGAAAATTGTTTATAAGTTTTCTTTACGACTTACATTTTATTTTGTTTCCTCAATTATTTAATCATTTGCTAAATTTTTTATATAACTTTTGTTTTCAATGTCATTGTAGAGGCAAGTACAAAATATTGAAGGATGTGTGCCTCGAGCAAAACTGTTTTGCTCGAGTAGACGAAAAAAGGATGGAAGTGCTGTCAATGAAGTGACTCAGCAGCAGATTGTATGTTTTAATCTGTTGATTTTATATTTTAATATCTATTTCTTAACTTAATAATATATTTATATTTGTAACAGGATGCTTTAGAGGCCCTCGATGCCCAATAAGTAGACAATTTTGGGCCATCTGATCACTTACATCAGGTGTTGGGAGAGGATCATTCTGGCAGAGTACGGTGCCGACCTAGGATAGCCCCGACGAGGTATTGGCCTGCCTCAGGTACGAGTTTTAGTGCCACCGAGATGCAGCAAGTTAGGGCACAGGCAGAACAGGCTGAGAAAAGGGCCACAGAGACGGCAGAACAGTCTGCTAGGTCAAACAATGCATTTATGAAATTTATTGAAGTTCTACGTCCAACACTTCTAGCAGAGGCCAGCCCAACGATTGATGAATACATGTCGTCGATACATTCTATATATGGTGCACCAGGTGGCAGTTCCAGTGGTGGTCAGGCTGATGTCCAGCTTGAAGATGATGATGGCGAGGAGTCTGATGCGGAAGAGGAGGGAGATGAGGAGGGCGAGGAGGAGGGAGAAGGCGAGGAGGAAGGCGATGTGGAGGGTGAGGACGATGAGGAGGACGATGACGAGGGTGATGATGATGATGATGATGGTGATGGTGATGCTGATGTGGGACATATTGATCCGTTACATTTTTTGACTTATATAACTGAGATTTGATGTTTAATCTATTCTAGTTGTTGGTTTTATCTAGACTCGTAGTATAGTATTGTAGTTGAGTTATTTTTATATATTGTTTGTTTTTATGGATGTTGTTGTCTTTTAGTGGTTGTGTGTTTGTGAACTCCCTGGACAACCCCCCTCATTCTTGGACCCTGGACAACCCCCCCTCCCCCTTGGACCCCGAACACCCCCCAAACACCCCCCGGACAGCCCCGCGGATAGCCCCCCGGACAGCCCCCCGTACAGCCCCCAACCCTCCACCCTGGACCCCGGACAGCCCCCCAGACAGCCCCTCGGACAACCCCACACCCTCCCCATTGGACCTCGGACAACCCCCCAAACACCCCCCCCGGACAGCCCCCTGAACAACCCCGGACAACCCCCCTGAACAACCCCTGAACAACCCCTGAACAACCCCCCGAACAACCCCCGGACAGCCCCCTGAACAACCCCGGACAACCCACTGAACAACCCCCAAACACCCCCCGGACAGACCCCGCACAACCCCCCCCCCCCCCCCCCCCACCCTCCTCCTTGGTCCCCGGACAGCCCCCCGGACACCCACCGGACAGCCCCCCCGGACAGCGCCCGCGGACAGCCCCCTGGACAGCCCCCCGTACAGCCCCCAACCCTCCACCCTGGACCCCGGATAGCCCCCCGGATAGCCCCCCGGACAGCCCCCCGAACAACCCCCACCCTCCCCCTTGGACCCCGGACAACCACCCAAACACCCCCCAGACAGCCCCCTGAACAACCCCGGACAACCCCCTGAACAACCCCTGAACAACCCCTGAACAACCCTTGAACAACCCCTGAACAACCCCCTGAACAACCCCCGGACAGCCCCCTGAACAACCCCGGACAACCCCCTGAACAACCCCCAAACACCCCCCGGACAGACCCCGCACAGCCCCCCCACCCTCCTCCTTGGTCCCCGGACAGCCCCCCGGACACCCACCGGACAGCCCCCCCGAACAGCCCCCCGGACAGCCCCTCCACCTTCCTTAATTTCATTAAATCTGAAATGTTTCATAGCACGATCAACTAAAATCTAATCCATACTAAATATGATATAAAAATATTCTATATGAATTTCCATAAGATTTTAAGTGAAAACAAAAAGTGACATACAAAAAACTGACCAAACGCATTCGAAATGTGTTGATGCTTTAGGAAAATGATCAATGGGTCATATGTGACGTGTACGAATCAACCCCGCCTCAATCCGAGGTGCGGTGTGGTCGGAACAACTCAAAGAGTATGTCTTTTTTTTCAAAAGGACATCATTTTAAGTGAAAAACATCAACTGGAATACAGAAAACCGGACAAACGCATTCGGATTGTGTTGATACTTTAAGACAACGATCCATGGGTCATTTGAGAAGTGTAAGAGTCAACCCCGCCTAAATCCGAGATGCGGTGTGGTCGGGACCACTCTAAGTGACTTTCTTTTGTTTAAAATGGACAGTATTTTAAGTACATACGGAAAACCGACCAAACGCATTCGGTTTCTATTGAAACATTAGGAGAACGATCCATGGGTCATATTTGACGTGTACGAGTCAACACCACCTGAATCCGAGGCACGGTGTGGCCAACACCACTCAAAGTGTCTCTATTTTGTTTAAAATGGACTTCATTTTCAGTGAAAACAAAAAATGACATACGGAAAACTGACCAAACGCATTTGGTTGCTATCGAAACTTTAGGAGAACGATCCATGGATCATATGTGACGTGTACGAGTCAACTCCACCTCAATCCGTGGTGTGGTGTGGCCGACACCACTCAAAGTGTCTCTATTTTGTTTAAAATGGACTTCATTTTTAGTGAAAACAAAAAATGACATACGGAAAACCGACCAAACGCATTCGGTTTCTGTTAAAACTTTAGGAGAACAATCCATGGGTCATATGTGACGTGTAAGAGTCAACTCCACCTCAATCCGAGGCGCGGTGTGGCCGACACCACTCAATGTGTCTCTATTTTTTTTAAAATGGACTTCATTTTTAGTGAAAACAAAAAATGACATACGGAAAACCGACCAAACGCATTCGGTTTCTGTTGAAAATTTAGGAGAACGATCCATGGGTCATATGTGATGTGTACGAGTCAACGCCACCTCAATAAGAGGTGCGGTGTGGCCGACACCACTCAAAGTGTCTCTATTTTGTTTAAAATGGACAGTATTTTGGCCGTTTATGACACCAGAACTGCGTTGTCGGTCACCGCGGGCACATGGCACGTCCGATTGACGTGCCGTCTGATCGACCACTTCAGAAATCACTGTCCCGTATTTGTCGTTTGATTTCAGGCCATTCCGACTTCATTCGGCCCGTTTGGACCCCCCTCACGCGTGTTTACGAAGCGCGCGCATCACTTAAAACACGAATATTGAGTCGTACCGCGCAAACCGCACGTCCGATTGACGTGCCGTCTATGCGTACACGTCAATAATAATAATAAGAATGTTTCACGGTGGTTTCAGGTCAATCCGAGGTCGTCCACTATGAATTTGACCGTTTGACGCCCGTTTTGGCCGTTTATGACACCAGAACTGCGTTGTCGGTCACCGTGGGCACACGGCTCTTCCGATTGATGTGCCATCTGCTCGACCACTTCATAAATCACTCACCCGTATTTGTCGTCTAATTTAAGGCCATTCTGAAATCGTTCGGCCCGTTTGGACCACCCTCATGCGCGTTTACGAAGCACGCAATCACTTAAAACACGAATATTGAGCCGTACCGCGCAAACCGCACGTCCGATTGACATGCCGTCTACGCGTACACATCACGAATAATAATTAGAATGTTGCACGGTGGTTTCAGCTCAATATGAGGTCGTCCGCTATGAATTTGACCGTTGGACGCCCGTTTTGGCCATTTATGACACCAGAATTGCGTTGTCGGTCACCGCGGGCACACGGCACGTCCGATTGACGTGCCGTCTACTCGACCAATTCAAAAATCACTGTCCCGTATTTTTCGTTTGATTTTAGGCCATTCCGACTTCGTTCGGCCCATTTGGACCCCCCTCACGCGTGTTTACGAAGCACGCGCATCACTTAAAACACGAATATTGAGCTGTACCGCGCAAACCGCACGTCCGATTGACGTGCCGTCTGCGCGTACACGTCACGAATAATAATTAAAATGTTTCACGGTGGTTTCTGGTCAACCTGAGGTCGTCCTATATGAATTTGACCGTTTGACGCCCGTTTTGGCCGTTTATGACACCAGAACTGCGTTGTCGGTCACCGCGGACACACCGCACGTCGGATTGACGTGCCGTCTGCTCAACCACTTCATAAATCACTCACCCGTACTTGTCGTCTGATTTCAGGCCATTCCGAAATCGTTCGGCCTGTTTGGACCACCCTCACCCGCGTTTACGAAGCGCGTGCATCACTTAAAACACGAATATTGAGCTGTACCGCGCAAACCGCACGTCCGATTGACGTGCCGTCTGCGTGTACACATCACGAATAATAATTAGAATGTTGCACGGTGGTTTCAGCTCAATCTGAGGTCGTCCGCTATGAATTTGACCATTGGATGCCCGTTTTGGCCGTTTATGACACCAAAACTGCGTTGTCGGTCACCGCAGGCACATGGCACGTCCAATTGACGTTCTGTCTGCTCGACCACTTTAGAAATCACTCACCTGTATTTGTCGTCTGATTTCAGGTCATTCCGACTTCGTTCGGCCCATTTGGACCCCCCTCACGCGCGTTTACGAAGCGCGTGCATCACTTAAAATACGAATATTGAGCTGTACCGCGCAAACCGCACGTCCGATTGACATGCCGTCTGCGCGTACACGTCAAGAATAATAATCAGAATGTTGCACGGTGGTTTCAGCTCAATTTGAGGTCGTCCGCTATGAATTTGACTGTTGGACGCCCGTTTTGGCCGTTTATGACACCAGAACTGCGTTGTCGGTCACCGTGGGCACATGGCACGTCCAATTGACGTTCCGTCTTCTCGACCACTTCAGAAATCACTCACCCGTTTTTGTCGTCTGATTTAAGGTCATTCTGACTTCGTTCGGCCCGTTTGGACCCCCCTCACGCGCATTTACGAAGCGCGTGCATCACATAAAATACGAATATTGAGCCGTACCGCGCAAACCGCACATCCGATTGACGTTCCGTCTACACGTACACGTCATGAATAATAATTAGAATGTTTCACGGTGGTTTCGGCTGAATATGAGGTCGTCCTCTATGAATTTGACCGTTGGACGCCCGTTTTGGCCGTTTATGACACTAGAACTGCGTTGTCGGTCACCGCGGGCACACGGCACGTCCGATTGATGTTCCGTCTACTCGACCACTTCAGAAATCACTCACCCGTATTTTTTGTCTGATTTCAGGCCATTCCGACTTCGTTCGGCCCGTTTGGACCCCCCTCACGCGCGTTTACGAAGTGCGCACATCACTTAAAACACGAATATTGAGTCGTACCGCGCAAACCGCACGTCCGATTGGCATGCCGTCTGCACGTACACGTCACGAATAATAATTATAATGTTTCACGGTGTTTTCAGGTCAATACAAGGTTGTCTGCTATGAATTTGACCGTTTGACGCCCGTTTTGGCCGTTTATGACACCAGAACTGCGTTTTCGGTCACCGCGGGCACACGGCACGTCCGATTGACGTGCCGTCTGCTCGAACACTTCATAAATCACTCACCCATATTTTTCGTCTGATTTCAGGCCATTCCGAAATCGTTCGACCCGTTTGGACCACCCTCACGCGCGTTTACGAAGCACGCACATCACTTAAAACACGAATATTGAGTCGTACCGTGCAAACCGCACGTCCAATTGACGTGCCGTCTGCGCGTACACGTCACGAATAATAATGAGAATGTTTCATGGTGGTTTAAGCTCAATCCGAGGTCGTCCTCTATGATTTTGACCGTTTGACGCCCGTTTTGGCCGTTTATGACACCAGAACTGTGTTGTCGGTCACCGCGGGCACACGACACGTCCAATTGACATGCCGTCTGCTCGACCACTTCATAAATCACTCACCCGTATTTGTCGTCTGATTTCATGCCATTCCGAAATCGTTAGGCCCGTTTGGACCCCCCTCACGCGCGTTTATGAATCGCGTGCGTCACTTAAAATACGAATATTGAGCCGTACCGCGCAAACCGCACGTCCGATTGACGCGCCGTCTGCGCGTACACGTCACGAGTAATAATGAGAATGTTTCACCGTGGTTTCAGCTCAATCCGAGATTGTCCGCTATGAATTTGACCGTTTGACGCCCGTTTTGGCCGTTTATGACACCAGAACTGCGTTGTCGGTCACCGCGGGCACAGGGCACGTCCAATTGACGTGTCGTCTGCTCGAACACTTCAGAAATCACTCACCCATATTTTTCGTCTGATTTCAGGCCATTCCGACTTCGTTCGGCCCGTTTGGACCCCCCTCACGCGCGTTTACGAAGCGCGCACATCACTTAAAATACGAATATTGAACCGTACCGCACAAAACGCACGTCCGATTGACATGCCGTCTGCGCGTACACGTCACGAATAATAATTAGAATGTTTCACGGTGGTTTCAGCTCAATCTGAGGTCGTCCGCTATGAATTTGACCGTTGGACGCCCGTTTTGGCCGTTTATGACACCAGAACTGCGTTGTCGGTCACCGCGGGCACACGACACGTCCGATTGACGTTCCGTCTGCTCGACCACTTCATAAATCACTCTCCCGTATTTTTCGTATGATTTCAGGCCATTCCGACTTCGTTCGGCCCGTTTGGACCCCCCTCACGCGCGTTTACGAAGCGCGCGCATCACTTAAAACATGAATATTGAGTCGTACCGCGCAAACCGCACGTCCGATTGACATTCCGTCTGCGCGTACACGTCACGAATAATAATTAGAATGTTTCACGGTGGTTTCAGCTCAATCTGGAGACGTGGTGTGGCCGGAACCACTCAAAGTGTCCGTCTTTTGTTTCAAAAGGACGTCATTTTAAGTGAAAAGCATCAACTGACATACGAAAAACCGACCAAACACATTCCAAATCTGTTGATAATTTATCCCAAAAATACATGGGTCATATGTGATGTGTACGAGCCAACCTGGGATGAATCTGAGTCGCGGTGTGGCCAGGATAAGTCTAAGTGACTCTCTTTTGTTTAAAATGGACACCATTTTAAGTACATGCGGAAAAATGACCAAACGGATTCGGTTTCCGTTGAAACATTAGGAGAACGATCCATGGGTCATATGTGACGTGTACGAATCATCCCCGCTTCAATACGACATGTGGTGTGGCTGACACCACTCAAAGTGTCCGTCTTTTGTTTCAAAAGGACGTCATTTTAAGTGATAGGCATCAACTGACATACGGAAGAACGACCAAACGCATTCGGATTCTATCGATACTTTAGCACAACGATCCATGAGTCATATGTGATGTGTACAAGTCAACCCCGTCTTAATCCGAGACACATTGTGGCCGACACCGCTCTAACTCTGTCTCTTTTGTTTAAAATGGACATGATTATAAATGAAAAGAACAACTGGCATACGCAAAACCGACCAAACGCATTCATAATCTTTTGATAATTTATCACAACAATCCATGGGTCATATGTGACATGTACAATCCAACCCGGGATGAATCTGAGTCACGGTGTGGTCAGGATTAGTCTAAGTGTCACTCTTTTGTTTAAAATGGACAACATTTTAAGTACATACGGAAAACTGAACAAACGCATTCGGTTTCCATTTAAACTTTAGGAGAACGATCCATGGGTCATATGTGATGTGTACGAATCAACCCCGCCTCAATTAGAGACACGGTGTGGTTGGAACCACTCATAGTGTCCGTCTTTTGTTTCAAAAGGACGTCATTTTAAGTGAAAAACATCAACTGGCATACGGAAAACCGACCAAACATATACGGATTGTGTTTATACTTTAGCACAATGATCCATGGGTCAAATGTGACGTGTACAAGTCAACCCCGCCTCAATCTGAGGTGCGGTGTGGCCGGTATCACTTCAGGTGTATGTATTTTGTTTAAAATGGACATCATTTGAGGTAAAAATATATGGTATAGAAAAAACCGATCAAATTATGAATTGAATTTCGGATTCCACATATAATTTTCATCTAAATTTTAAATTGAATTATATATGAATTATGTACGTTTATAATTACATTATGAATTCTAATATTAATTGTCATCTAAGTGTGGTCGGGACCACTCTAAGTGACTTTTTGTTGTTTAAAATGGACAACATTTTAAGTACATATGGAAAACTGACCAAATGCATTCGGTCTCCATTGAAACTTTAGGAGAAAGATCCATGGGTTATATGTGATGTGTACGAGTCAACGCCACCTCAATCTGAGGCATGGTGTGGCTGGCACAACTCAAAGTGTATGTCTTTTGTTTCAAAAGGACATCATTTTAAGTGAAAAACATCAACTGACATACGGAAAACCGGCCAAACGCATTCGAATTGTGTTGATACATTAGGAAAATGATCCATGGGTCATTTGAGACGTGTAAGAGTCAACCCCGTCTAAATCTGAGACGCGGTGTGGCCGATACCACTCTGACTGTGTCTCTTTTGTTTAAAATGGACAAGATTATAAGTGAAATAAACAACTGACATATGAAAAACTGAACAAACACATTCGGAATCTGTTGAAAATTTAGGACAATGATTCATGGGTCGTATGTTACGTGTACGAGTCAACCACGCCGGAATCCGAGTCGCGGTTTGGCCGAGACCACTCTAAGTGTATCTCTTTTCTTTAAAATGGACTACATTTTAAATTCATACAGAAAACCAACCAAACGCATTCTGATTGTGTTTATATTTTATCACAACAATCCATGGGTAATTTTTGATGTGTACGAGTTAACTCCGCCTAAATAAGAGGCGCGGTGTGGCCGACACCATTCAAAGTGTCTCTCTTTTATTTAAAAAAACAATTCATTTTAAGTGAAAAAAACAACTGACATATGGAAAACCGACCAAACGATTTCGGAATATGTTGATACTTTAGTACAACGATCAATGAGTCATTTGTGAAGTGTACGAGTTAACCTCGCCTCAATCCGAGGCACGATGTGACCGGTATCATTCCAGATGTATGTATTTTGTTTAAAATGGATATCATTTCTATTAAAAATATATGGTATATAAAAAACCAATCAAATTATGAATTGAATTTTGGATTCCACATATGATTGTCATCTAAATTTTAAAATGAATTCTAAATGAATTATGTATGTTTATAATTATGTTATGAATTCTACTTTAATTATGGATGTGTATATTTTCAGGATGCATTATATGTGTTGGTTGGTTGGTTTTCATTATTTTTATGTGTTGGTTTGTTCTCTATATGTATGCATTATATGTGTTACAGGTACAATAATTGGATTGAAAAATGAATTGAAAACGAGGGCATAATTGGATTGAAAATTGAATGGAAACAGAGGGTGAATGCCCAAAAACCAGACCTGCTGTGCAAATTGGAACAGCAAAGCCTATGCCAACGGTTTTCAAACCGTTGGCATAGGCTCTATGTAGCTGTTTTTTCCAACGGTTCAAGGAACCGTTGGTAAAAACATCGTATCCCAATGGTTTGAAACCGTTGGGATACCCGGTTTCATGGTTGTTTTTTACCAACAGTTTGTAAACCGTTGGGAAAGAAAATTATCTATTGATTTCCCAACGGGCCAAACCGTTGGGATAGGTTGATTTTTTCTAACCTATCCCAACGGTTCTGTTTAAACCGTTGGGAAAAGCCTTTCCTAACGGCTTACTTCCCCACGGTTTGCAGAACTGTTGGTATAACATATTCCAACGGTTCTGCAGCCTTTCCCAACGGTTCTAAACAGTTGGGAAATGCTGGATTTCCAGTAGTGTAAAAAGATCCTCAATGTGTATTCTTGAACAAACTCAAGAATAAGTAATGTTTAAGGCTGGGGCCTTACAGTTGGTATTAGAGGTCATTTTAGATAACTTTAGGAGTTATTATTCTATTAAATGAGTATCAAAAAATATTTTTTATGGTCAAATTGAAATGATATAGCATTTGAAGATTACCATGTTTCTTCATCTAAGACATTTTTTTCAGAATAGTTTTCCCCAGAGGAAACAAGGAAGTAGTGCTAGGAAGGCATGTAGAAAGAAATGACCTTCCCAATCAGTAGCCTGAGATGGTTGGAATTGGAACTGAACATTTTGTTGTATTAATGGTGTAGTTGACTCAAGCAATAAATGGTGGTGGTATCCATGCACGAGATCAGCCAGATCAACCGTAGAGGAAAATGTTAGTGGTGGAACATTTCATGAGGAAACATCCCTCATCATTCAGAGGATCATCTGACCCTGTGCAAGCTGAAGGGTGGATTGAAGCACTGTAGAATATTTTCAGTTTCATGGGGTGTTCAGACAATGAAAAGGTTAGTCTTGCTGTTTACCGTTTGGAGGATGAAGCAGATCAGTGGTGGTCGATGGTTAAAAATATTAGGGACACTGATGAGATTGATGCTCTTGACTAGGATGAATTCAAATGTAAGTTTCTTGAGAATTATTTTCCTAAAGTTGTTTGACTTAGTATGGAAAAACAATTATTATAATTGAGGCAAGAGGATGACATAGTGGCTGCATATGAAGAAAAATTCACTCGATTGGCAAGGTATGCTCCAAATTGTATCCAAGACCTTGATAGTAAAATTAATCATTTTTACTTAGGATTAAAGACAAAATGTCGAAGGGATTTAGTTTCTCATGAGTTCAAGAGTTATGAAAAGCTTGTTTGATGTGATGAGAAGGTGGAAATGTATTTTTCCGATGATCAAGTGTTCTATAACAACCAATACAAGAAGTGACCGAGGTGGCATGAGAAAGGGAAGAATTCTTCAAAACGGTCTGATGGTAAGAAAACTATGTTTTCAGTTTGTGATAATTGTGGTAAAAATCATGCTAGGGAATTTCTTTTGATTTTTAGAAAGTGCTACCAAAATGGTAAGATGGGACATAAGGCTCGTGACTTCACTGAAAATGATCAGGGTGATGGTAAGACCAAATTTGATTTACAGTTAGTGAAATGTTTCAAGTGCAATGAGATGGGTCATTATGAAAACGAGTGTTCAACAAAGATCTCAAATTATGGGAAGCTATCAGACTACAAGCAGAAATGGGTGGTGAAATCCTTTGCAACAACTTCAGTAGATGTTGGGCCATCAAATGAAGTGGTATCAGGTACTTTGTTTATTTTTTCAGATTATACCAATGTGTTGTTTGATTCAAGGTCTAAAGACTATTTCATCTCTGAAAAAATTTCTAGTAAATTGGGAATTCCATCTCAAGAAATGACTCCTGAACTTGTGGTAAAAACCCTCCGGGGAAATCTTGGACAAAAAATAATTTATAAGAATCTTCCTATCCTTATCCATGGAAAGAACCTACTTGAAAACCTTATTGTTTTACCTATAGTATAGTTTGATGTTATCCTGGGTATGTATTGGCTCTCTGTTTACCATGCTAAAATTGATTGTAGAGAAAAAGAAGTTTCTTTTCAGATAGACTTTCAGTTTGTGTACAAGAATGAACCCTTACTGTTGATAACATATCAAGAGGCTGAGAAACTTATAAAAGATGGAAATGAATGTTACCTTGGACATATTGTTGAAAACAAAGGAACCATTCAGATTAATTATGTGCCAGTGTTAAATGAGTATCCTGATGTTTTTCCTGATGTTTTTCTTGGAATAATACCAGATTGGGAAGTTTAATTTACTGTTGACTTAGTTCCTAATGCTAGGCCAATTTCAAAACCCCCTTATCGAATGACTCAAATTGAACTTTTAGAGTTGAAGGAGAAAGTTCTAGATTTATTAGAGAAAGGTTTCATTCGACCTAGCACATCACCATGGGATGCTCCTATCTTATTTGTTAAAAAGAAAGATGGTTCAATGAGACTTTGCATTGATTATAGAGCCTTCAATAACATCACTATTAAGAACAAATATCCTTTGCCTCATATCGATGATTTTTTTGATCAGCTCTAGGGAGCTCAGTGTTTTTCAAAGATTGACCTAAGATCGGGGTACCATAAGTTGAAGGTAAAGGAATAAGATGTTCTGAAGACTGTGTTTCGTACAAGATATGGCCATTATGAATTTTTAGCAATGCCTTTTGGGTTAACCAATGCACCTACTGTATTCATAGACTATATGAATAGAATTTTCCTTGAGTTCTTAGATAAGTTTGTGGTTGTTTTCATTGATGATATTTTGGTTTTTTCTAAAATTATGGAGGATCATGAAAGTAATTTAAGGGTTATTTTTAAAACCTTAAAAGAAAAGAAATTTTATGAGAAATTCAATCAGTGTGAGTTTTGGTTAAAAAAAATTTCTTTCCTTGGTCACATTGTTTCTAAAGATGGAATAACTATTGATCCTGCAAAAAAAGGATGTTGAAGAACGGCCAAGACCCACAAATGTAACCGAGATTCATAGTTTTCGTGGTTTGGAAGTCTATTACCGAAGGTTTGTCAAAAAAAATTCACGGTTATCTAGTCCAATGATTAAGCTAACTCAGAAGGTTTTTAGGTTTATCTAGACAAAAGAATGTGATGATTTCTTTCAGGAATTGAAAAGAATATTGGTGAATGATCCAGTTTTGGCACTACCTTCCAGGAATGGTGATTTTGTTATCTACAGTGATGCTTCATTGAAAGGACTTTGTTGCATCCTAATGCAGAATGATCAGGTAATTGCTTATGCTTCACATCAGTTGAAAACTCATGAGGTAAATTACCCAACACATGATTTGGAATTAGCTGCTGTGGTTTTTGATTTAAAAATTTGGAGGCATCATTTGTATAATGTAAATTTTGAAATATATACTGATCATGAAAGTTTAAAGTATATATTCCCTCAGAATGAACTAAACATGACACAGATGAGATGTCTAGAATTAATCAAGGATTATGATTGTACAATTCATTACCATCTGGGAAAAGCAAATAAAGTGGATGATGATTTGAGTCGAAAAATTAATGCTTTATTAGCCATGTTACGTTTGGAATGTGATACTTTGGTTAAGGATTTGATGAACTTTGGAATAGGATTTATTGGTACATGATGTTCTTCTGTTTTGTTTCAGGTATCAGTGAAATATTCCCTATCAGACAGAATTAAGAAATCTCAGAAGAAAAACAGTGAGTTGCAGAAAAAGGTAAAGATGGTTTAGAAGGGTATGTTACCTGAATTCAACATTGATAATGATTATGTTTTGAGATATGGGAAGAGATTTTGTGTGCATTATGATTTACATTTGAAGAGAGAGTTGTTATGTGAAGCTCATAGTTCTCCGTTTTCAGTTCATCCTGGAATTACTAAGATGTATAGAGATCTTCGAGAGTATTACTAGTGGGATGGAATGAAAAGAGATATTGCTAATTTTACTATGAAGTGTTTGACTTGTTAACAGGTTAAAGCATATTGGTAGTTACCTAAAGGGATGCTTCAGCCTTTACCAGTGCCAGAGTGGAAATGGGAGAATATATCCATGGACATCATGTTGGGATTTCTGAAGACACCTCGAGGTAATAATGCAATCTGGGTTATTGTTGATCGCTTGACTAAATCTACTCATTTCCATGCTATACGAGATATTTTATCCCAATATCAACTTTCTCATTTGTATCTTAAATATATAGTCAGGTTACATGGAGTTCCCCTCTCCATTGTATCCGATCGTGATCCCAAGTTTACTTCTAACTTTTGGAAAGGCATTTAGAATTCATTGGGTACTAAATTAAATTTTACTAAAGCTTTTTATCCTCAATAAGATGGGAAGTCAGAATGAACAATTCATACATTAGAGGATATGATACATGCTTGTTCAATGGATTATTAGGGAATTTGGGACCAACATCTTTCTTTCGTTAAGTTTTCTTATAATAACAGTTTTCATTCTAGTAGACAGATGGCACCATTTGAGGCATTATATGGGAAGCAATGTCAACTCTAGCTTTTTGGGATAAAGTGGGTGAATGGAAGTTGATTGTAAGAACCCGGGTTTTTGGAATGGGTCAAAATCCCGACCCTGTTTAAAGTTTTGACTTGTTTCCAAGGAAACTGGATTGAATGGAGGTTATGGAAATTTACAGACTACACACCGTGTACCTTGATTACACGCCGTGTATGTGTAGGCGGGTGACCGGCCGTGTGCTAGCCGAGTACATGTCGTGTGATGACTGTGTAGTTTTGAACACGCCGTATAGACCCCCGACCATGTGAGGCCATACATGGCGTGTAGGCCATTGACCGGGTAGAACTGATGACACGCCGTGTTCCCCTTGGACACACCGTGTAGTCTAGCCGTGTATAAGGGATATACATGGCATGTGAGTACGTCGGTGAGGAAAGGAAGAGGAACCAAGTACACGCCATGTACCGCTAGGTGCACGCCGTGTACTCATGTCGGTAGGCTCAGAAAGTAAGTCGGTGGAATCTTTCCGTCTTATGAACGGTTAAATGAACCATTCACAGCATGTAGTCCCAAAGTACACGCCGTGTACTTTCTTTTTTTCACTTAAAATGGGTAGTAGCCTCGTATTGAGGCAAAACCTCATATCCTCCGCCCAGATATGCAAACCAGGCCGGCCGAACCTCTCTTCCCCTCCTGATCATCCGTCCGAGACCTGTTCTGATCGCCGATTAGTGCGTTGGAACCCCCTCGGTAAGGCCTCGATTCCTCTTTGGCCGTTTTGTCTGATTTTCTTTCTAGAACGAGTTATATCCCTTTGAGCGGTTTTGAATCTTTTGTAGATTTACCGCATTTTAGAACGAATTGGCAGGTGTTACCGGAGGAGTAGCATCGTGCGAGTCTCAGTTAGGTGGTGCATACCTTATTTTGTGTTTTTTTGGTTGTTTGGGTGACGCGGCCTTCGGCGCGTTTTTTGGTATTTTTGATCGGGACCCATTTTATCTTCTTTTGCATACTGAATTGTTTATGGGACCTCTCGGATGCCTTTGGGTATGCCTGGATACCAGTTTTGCGTGAGCGGGGCCGGGTGAGGGGCCGTGGCTCATTAGGGCATTTTGGCCAAGGAATGCCAAAATGGTTTTAATTGTAATATTATTGTGTTAAACTGTTAGTTTAAATTATTTTAGCCAATTATATTTGTTGGAGGCTTTTAAGACCTCTGTACTGGTATGGGATAGCACCTGGTATAGTGCAATTCGACTGTTTAGTTGGTTTTTCAAGGTTATGTTTTCCGGTTAAATATGTTCTATATGCAATTACTGATTCCATCTGCTGGACCCTTTTTGGGTTGTGTTGGGATTGGCCCAATTACGCTTGAGTGATGCTGATCACGGGTTGGGGCTTTTCCCGGGTTACTTTAGGTGGTTTTGACCACGGGGTTGGGTGTCATGGATGTCGGTTTGAGGCAGTACGACTGTTAGGTTGGGCATGGCCCGGGATACTAGTGTGGGGATGCCATCGGACTTGAGTGACATGGTCCCAGGGACACGAGGTGTCATATTTTTTGGTGGATTAGGAATATGTTTGGGTGATTACTGCTCACCGGGACTTGAGTGGTGTGCACACAGAGATACTCCGTGATGAGGTGATTTTGACCACTCGTGTGGGTAGAGGCCCCCGTAGTTGCGGTTAGGTTTTTCTGGTTGGGGGTGCTTGCCGTAGAAAGCCACAGGGAAGGTGAGGAGCCTTCAGGAAATGGGCGTGCCTTTGGGACGTCGGTACTTGAGACATGAGGTGTCAGGAGGCACATGGTGTCAGGCTACTATTTTGGGCGTGCCTTCGGGACGTCGGTACTTGAGACACGAGGTGTCAGGTGGCACACGATTCCGGGTTACAAGATAGAGATTCTGGCGTTGGCCGAAGCAGGTAACACTCCATGGTGGCTTTTGAGCACCAGTGGAGTTTGTATTTATTTTTTCATCGTACTACTTACCGCTTTCCTTGTAAATGCATGACTGCATAAACACATATATTTGGTACGCACTGTTGGGTGGTATCCTACTAAGATTTGTCTCACACCCTACACGGACCCTTTGGGACGCGTGTAGACTTTATGGACTTACATAAAGGAAAGAGGCCAGCTTCAGGAGCTGGGCTGTGTTAGTTGTTGCATGGAGATGGTATGGACCTTGAGGTCATGCCTAGCTGGGTTTACTTTGTTTTGTTTACTTTCTGTATTGGCATGCTTATTGTAGCTACTGTTGGTTAGCCTTTGGAACCCTGTTTATATTCATTTGTGTATGACCTGCTCGGGATGCATGTTTTACAGTTCAGTTGTAGTTACATGTTTTTATCATGCTGTTGTGTTTATTTCCGCTGCTGTTGTTTCATTTACTGCTTATGTGGTTATTCTATATTGATTATGCTTCCGCTCTGCGGGTCTGGTTCGAGTCTGCTGAGTCTTTCTTTCCACTGCATCTTTACTATTATACTTGGACCAGTACCCTTATTATGATCCTCCGAGAGGGTATAGCTTCCCCACTATACCTAACAGACCCTCGCTGCTAGTCGGCAGCCTTTGGCATTCGGGGAGGTGCGCCTAAGGTAGTAACACCCGACCCGTTTGGCACTATTCGGGTGGCTGGCCGGGTCTGGGACAATACAAAGTGGTATCAAAGGAGTTTTGGACAGGGATTTAGTAGCAGCGTTTTACTGGCTACTAATGTGTTTGAGGCTTCTCGTTTCTTTCTGCTGTTTTTACTATTTGGTATATGGTAGGCTGGAGATAAGTTGTAGTAACTGGAACTGGGTTTCTAGCTTGTGCTTGGGTGCCTTCAGCCCCAGGTGCAAGGGAAGGACCATGTTACCATGGGTGGGAACTGCAGTTTGATTTTTCTCAGATTACAGTGATATGATTTCCACCTCGGTGGCTCACTTGATGTGTGATGTTCGTGATTGTGATATGTGACCCTTGACCCAGAATGGTAAGGGAGATTCGGACCTTGGCCCGGTATGGAAAGGCTTGGTTGCTTGGCTTTTGATAGGCACATTTTAGGGTATTTAAATTTCATAATTTCACATATGCTTGTGAAGTGATACTACCATGTGGATAAGATAAATCAATTTCCATGCATTATCTGCTTTAAGATGTGAATTGGTGAAATTCTTGATAGAACTTCTAGTTGTGAAAATGTGTATGCCATGCTTTATATTGTGTACAATTGCATGCTACAGGATAATTGGTTCTGACTCTTATGAGAGCAGGCAGGTACTATGGGTGAGGTAATGTAACTGTCAGGATTGGGTGACTCAGTCGTCGGTTTGAGGCAACGTGAGTTGTCAGTACGAGAATGGACCGAGGTACTTGTGATACTTGGATCTGTTGAGGGCGGGTAAGGAGGTCCTGAGGCCAGGATGCCGTGGGGCATGGGTTGCGGTGAGGGGAGTAAGGGAAGTTGTTATGCAGTGCCTTTTACTACTTTCCTTATCTGCATAGAATATATTGTCATATATATATGGGTTGTCTGACCATTTATGGTATTCAGAGGATTAATCTTTCACGGCTCGATGGAGCATCAGGTAGGAAATGGTACAGTGCCGCAGGATCAGGGTTAGAATTCGGTATAGGCTGAGCACGAGCCACAGGTACAGGCTCAGGGACAGGAACTGGTTCAGGATCCAGTGCAGGCAGGACAATAGTCGGGTTTGGCATCATTCGGGCCGTGGCTTGACGAGCATCTCCGAGCTAGCCAGGTACGTGTCTTGTAGGGAATTGACAGAGGCGCGCAGAGTACAAGGCCTTCCATGGCGTATCTGACGCGGGAGTTCCAGTCGCAGCACCCGCTGCTTTTTCAGGATGAGGGTGGTCCGCAGGCGGCTGAGAACTAGATATAGAGCATGCAGATTATCTTCGAGCAGCTCGAGATGCCTCTAGGGCGGAGGGTCAAGCTGGCGACGTACATGCTGAGAGGACCGACGATGCGTTGGTGGGACGTACAGGTTCAGGCTCGTAGACACGAGGGACTGGCATGGCAGGACTTCGAGGGCAGGTTCTTTGAGCACTTCTACCCAGAGACACTGAGGGCAGAGAGAGCTCGGGAGTTCTTGAGTCATCAGCAGGGGGACATGTCTGTCATGGACTACGCAGATACTTTCACAGAGTTGTCCTGTTTTTCACCTGGTATGGTGAGCGATGATGCAGCTAGAGTGAGGCGCTTTGAGGATGGATTGTGACACACCATTCGGGTCCAGGTGAACATTTTCAGGATGAGTTATTTCTCCGAGGCGGTGAATCAGGCGCTTATAGCCGAGGGAAATGAGAGGGAGAAGTCTCGCTTGGGTAGGACGGCACCTTCAGGTGATGGTTAGTACAGCAGGAAGCGAGGGTGAGATGAGTTCCAGTAGGGCAGTCAGGCCAGGGATTCAGCTAAACCACCTTGTGGGAGTTCTTCGGTGATTTTCTTCCAGTGTGGACAGCCGGGACATGTTCGGGTGCAGTGCGACAGGCCTACGAAGGAGTGCCGGGAATGAGGATAGGACGAGAATCTGGATAGGTTTTGCAGGCAGCCTTCTCAGATAGCCGGCAGGCAGAGACCAGGACAGACTACAGCGTCTGGGGTTGGTTCAGGTTTGGTAAACAGAGAGGGTAGTCGAGGTTCAGCTGTGCACAGAGGTCGTGACAGAGACGGTGGGACCCAGCTGAGGGGTCAGTGGCCGGTGACTGGAGAAGCTTCAGGAGTTCAGGTGTCAGGCATCCGTGTTTCAGGCCAGGTGCACGCCGTGGAGCTGCCAGAGGCTGAGCAGGCCTGTGAGCCGGTGACAGTTAGAGGTACACCGCAGTGTGACTGTTATCTCTAGGTTTTTTTTGGCATGACCTGTAGAGGTATGTCTATTTTGAGTGCTTGAGGTGCACATGATCTTTGTGGACTGACTAGATACTAGTCAGTGGGTTGGCACCATATCGGGTGGGTGATATATATATATGTATGTATGAGGTGCCGTGGGTATCGGGGCATCGTGGATGCGAGTTACTTGAGGTGCCGTGGGCATCAGGGCATCGTGGATGCAGGTTACTTGAGGTGCTCAGTACCAGGACCTCGTGGAGGAGGACACCGATGCAGTGTGGGTTACGTTGGGTGTCGGTAGAGATACAGGAGCACCAACGAGGTGCAGGGGTGACGATGCATCACGGGAAGATTTTGCATCTGAAAAATAGGTTAGTAAAACCCTGTTTGCTTTATGTTTTGTTGATTGAGACCGAGTAGGAAATTCCTAAGGCGGGGAGCCCCTTGATGAATTTATCAAGAACCTTGGGACCGGGGTTTCCCAGGTTGTTTAACTAGGATGGGTGTGTTCGGTGCCATCTCCGGGTTTCGTTTGGTAGCTCAGGGATGAGCTACATTAAGGTGAGGAGTTTGTAAGAACCTGAGTTTTTGGAACGGGTCAAAATCCCGACACTGTTTAAATTTTTGGCTTGTTTCCAAGGAAACTGGATTTAATGGAGGTTCTGGAAATTTCCAGACTATACGCTGTGTACCTTGAGTACATGTCGTGTATGTGTAGGCGAGTGATCGGCCGTGTGCTCGCCGAGTAAATGTCGTGTGATGACCGTGTAGTTTTGAACACGCCGTGTAGACCCCCGACTGTGTGAGGCCATACATGGCGTGTAGGCCGTTGGCCGGGTAGAACCGATGACACACCGTGTTCCCTTTGGACACGCGGTGTAGTCTAGCCATGTATAAGGGATATACATGGCGTGTGAGTACATCGGTGAGGAAAGGAAGAGGAACCAAGTACATGCTGTGTACCCCTAGGTGCACGTCGTGTACTCATGTAGGTAGGCTTGGAAAGTAAGTTGGTGGAATCTTTCTGTCTTATGAATAGTTAAATGAACCATACACGGCGTGTAGTCCCAAAGTAAATGATGTGTACTTTATTTTTTTCACTTAAAATGGGAAGTAGCCTCATATTGAGGCAGAACCTTATATCCTCCGCCCGGATATGCGTACCAGGCCGGCCGAACTTCTCTTCCCCTCCCGATCGTCCGTTCAAGACCCGTTCCAATCACTGATTATTGCGTTGGAACCCCCTCAATAAGGCCTCGATTTTTCTTTGGCCGTTTTGTCTGATTTTCTTTCTCAAACGAGTTATATCCCTTTGAGTGGTTTTGAATCTTTTTTAGATTTACCGCATTTTAGACCAAATTGGTGGGTGTTACCAGAGGAGTAGCATCGTGCGAGTCTCAGGTAGGTGGTGCATACCTTATTTTGTGTTTTCGTGGTTGTTTGGGTGACGCGGCCTTCGGCGCGTTTTCGGGTATTTTTTAGCGGGACCCATTTTATCTGCTTTTGCATACTGAATTGTTTATGGGACCTCTGGGATGCCTTTGGGTATGCCCGGTTAGAAGTTTTATGTGAGTGGGGCCAGGTGAGGGGTCGTGGCTCATTGGGGCATTTTGGCCAGGGAACGCCAAAATGGTTTTAATTGCAATATTATTGTGTTAAACTGTCAATTTAAAGTATTTCAGCTTGTTATAATTGTTGGAGGCTTTTAAGACCTCTGTGCTGGTATGAGACAACACCTAGTATAGTGAAATTCGACTCTTTAGTTGGTTTTTCCTGGTTATGTTTTTTGGTTAAATATGTTCTATATGCAATTGCCGATTGCATCTGCTGGACCCTTTTGGGTTGTGTTGGGCTTGGCCCGATTATGCTTGAGTGATGCTGATCACAGGTTGGGGCTTTTCCCGGGATAATTTGGGTGGTTTTGACCATGGGGTTGGCCGTCATGGACGTCGGTTTGAGGCAGTACGACTGTCAGGTTGGGCATGGCCCGGGATACTGGGGTGGAGATGCCATCAAACGAAGCGACATGGTCGCAGGGACATGGTGTGTCAGATGTTTTGGTGTCTTAGGACTATTTTTGGGTGATTACCGCTCACTGGGACTTGAGTAGTGTGCACACAGAGATACTCCATGATGAGGTGGTTTTGACCACTCGTGTGGGTAGAGGCTACCGTAGTTGCGATTAGGTTTTTCTGGTTGGGGGTGCTTTCCGTAGAAAGCCACGGGGAAGGTGAGGAGCCTTCAAAAAATGGGCGTGCCTTCGGGACGTCGGTACTTGAGACACGCGGTGTCAGGAGGCACATGGTGCCAGGATACTATTTTGGGCGTGCCTTCGGGACGTTGATACTTGAGACACGAGGTGTCAGGAGGCACATGGTGCCGTGTTACTATTTGTGGGCGTGCCTTTGGGACGTAGGTACTTGAGACACGAGGTGTCAGGTGGTGAAATCCTTGAGACACGAGTGTTTAAGAAGTCATGTATTTACAAGGAAATCTGAGTCCTAGATTCATTAGACCATATGAAATCCTGGAGAGATTTGGATCAATTTCATACTGAGTGGCTTTACCACTGAGTTTATCTCAAGTACACAATGTTTTTCATGTTTCAATGTTAAGGAAGTACATGCCAGATCCATCTCATGTTCTGAGTCCAGAGCTATTTCAGTTGGAAGAGAATCTATTTTATGAGGAACAGTGGGTCCAGATTCTTGACCCTAGGGAGAAAGTATTGTGGAATAAAATGATTCATCAAGTAAAGGTTTTGTGGAAAAACCACATGATTGAAGAGGCAAATTGGGAATCTGAAAATGCAATGAGGGAAAAATACTCCCAATTATTCGATAAGTAAATAAATTGCGGGGACACAATTTTTTAAAGGGGGAAGGATGTAACATCCCATGTATGTAAAGAATAGTATATTTTTATGTATATGTATATTTATGAATTAGATAGTGTTTTATAGGCTTAGAATAAGAATAAATCCAATCTTAATCATAGAATACACTAATATTTTTTAAAAGATTATTTTACTGCCTTTTAATGGCGAACCATTTTTAAATATATCTTTTGAAAATTTTATAAGCGCTATTTTTTAAAATAAACTTATTATTTAGTATTGGGACATTGAAAGTTACTTTGGATAAATTTTTGGTATTTTTCTGACAATGGTCATTTTTAATGAATAGTCAAAAATACTGCATTTTACTTCAAAACTAATTTTTCATCTAATTTAATAATATCGTTTGATTATATTTTTAATTGGTTTTAAAGTGTAATTAGAATATATTATTACCATTTAATCCAAGGTTGTTCATTGTGATTAACTTCACTTTGGAATTGGGCATAAACAAGTGTCAAACTTTTGATAGATATCGTTTCAAAAAACCCGCTATTTGTTTTGACAACGGGAATTATTTTTAAATTAATTACTACAATTTCTGTGTTTGGAATTTGGTAAACTTAATTCCATATTTTTAATAATAAGGTCCAAATTATGTAATTAATACTTTTTTTTGACATTATGAATAGTAACGACGGTAATTATCTTTAATTATTGTGATTAATTAGTAATCGGGTAGTTATGGGTAATAAAATAATATCATAATAATTAAAAATGACCCCAAAATATGTCCTAATGATATTTTTTATGTCATGGCCTACCATGGGATGCATTGTACCAAACATTGGGACCCAATGTAATCAGTTTTGTGTGATAGTGACATTTTATCTTTTTATTTTTAAAGAAAGTTAAATATAACAAAAGTATGTAACACCTAAGTAAAACAATTTTAATTTTGTCTAAATAAATTATCTCTTAGATTATAAATAGTCATTGGAAAGATAAAAATATTTCCTACATCATGGTATTTTTTCAAAAAAAAGTTAGACAATAAATAGATAAATTTATTTATGACACCATGATGATGTAGTGATTACCTCATTAATGAAGGATTTAAATAAAATGAAAAGATAATGTAAAATCTATGACATAAACTTGTCAAAAACCTATTAGATGGGTGTATTTCGAACCCTTATCACCTTATCCTTAAAATATATCATTTTGGCACCTTTAGAATCCGAAACACATTTTATAATAAAGTAACATTTCATGACTTTCCAAGAGTGCCCATCCTCCCTCTTATAAAAGGCCCCCACCTCTACCACCTTACCCACACCTCTCATGCCATTGTCTTGGCCAAAATCTACCCATTGTATCTCTCCAAATACCTCTATTCATTATAGAAGCCTTAACTTAGGCATAAATCTCTTCAAGAAACCCTTTTGGTTCAAACCAAGGGGAGTTACCCGATTTACAGGTAAGGTCTTCTCTTATGTTCTTTTGTTTTATTTTGCTTCTCCAACCCCATAAAATCTTTTTATTCCTTTATTTTGTAACAAAACTAGTATATTCAATATACTAGGATGTTTTTATGAGAATTATTTGATTTACACTTATACAAACTTTCGTCTAATGGTTAAAGAACATACTATTTTAGTGAGTGGCGAATTACTGCCTCAGGAAACGATGATTGTTCAATATTCTTTTAACACCTTTAATGGTGGCCATTAAGAAGTCACTGTATTTATATATGATATACATTATTTTTATGTTTTCCTTATGCTTCAGTATTTTTCATTTATGTAATACCTTTATGGTTTCCATTATGGGTAAATGTGATATCTTCATTTTAGGAAGTGCAGACTACCACCCCCTCAAAGTGATTTGAATCATTAATTCCATATGAGGGATGTATAAATTATTTAGTTAATGGTATTACATATAATATTATTCGAGAAATATAATATATCTTAATATCATTATGATTTCTTTCCATTAAATATTAAATAGAAATGAAAGTAGCGTTCATGCATATGTACGCCTTACCGTCTCCATGAATGGTGCATTTCATTTATTACTTATAAATGTTATGTAATATTATAAATTCATGTATATACTAGATATATATGATATCTACATCATGAATATACTTCTAGATATAATGGATATTTTACCACATGAATAACGTGTAATTATAAGAAGTTTATTTTTGACTCAAGTACCAATGATCGACAAAACGACCGTGATTAACTTAAATAATTACATAATGTTTGTAACATGGTAAGAAGTGATATAAATGGAATAATGAAATCAAAAAAGGTTCTTATGTAAGTAGAAATTAACTCCAGTTTATTATTCAGGAGATTAAAGAATGGTCGAGTCAAGTCGGACACGAGGTAAGGGACTTCGTCTCAATCTCCTTTCATTGAGGCGTATTTTGTTTTATACACAACTTTATTTTATACGGTGTATAAACCCCTTTGAATTTTACTTTTATTCAAAATAAATCTTTTTATACAAAGCGTTTTACTAAATGACAAAAGGGAATTCTTTTGTCTTACGTATGCGGCAACAACAAATTCTCCGACGCCGTGACCATTATTTGAGTTTCGGCATCCTCTACAAGCCATAACATTTTTTAAATAAAAAATAAATACCATGTTTTACTTTTATTCTATTTTGGTATTGAAAATGGTTTTGATAATTTTTTGATTATATCAATGTGTTTTTGATATCTAGTGATTGAACTGTGGAAATGTTATGTTTCCTTTATGCATGATTTATGTGATACGATTTTGTTATGGTTCTTGGGAATTGTTTATGAAGATGGGTGGTTCCGTGATAAAATAAGGGCGGGTGAGCCCGATATACCTCTCCAATGCATTGGGTAATGTGAAGGAGTTAAACGCTAAGGTTTCTCCAAATAGATTTAGGGAATATACTGTCATGGCTATTCTAAACGTAACCATGAGGGTTACTTCCTACGTAAGAATGTTATGAATGCCTCAAGTTACCTTTATGTGTTATGATTTATATGAGTTATTCATAAAACTTATGATTTCAAGAGGTATGTTAAAGTGCTTATGTTTATGAGTAAAGCATGTTTTCAATGATCCTTATGTATACATGGACTATGATTTTCTTTCTGTATTTTATATCCCTTACTGATATTTTTATGCTCATCCCATGTTTTTGAAATATTTTTCACTGGTCAAGGAAAGGTACATGATATGATGATAGTGTCGAGGAAGTGTCTAGAAATAATCCATGCTTTATTTTAAATATGTTTCCTTTGGTGGGAAAAGTGAATATTGTCTTTTATGTAACCACCTTGTTTAAACGTGGAATGTAATGCATGATTTATGATCTAATTCCCTAAAACTCAAAACCTGAAAAGATCCTCAATTTTTATTCTTGAAATAAATCAAGATTAAGTAATTTTTAAGGCTGGGGCCTTATACTACCCATCCACCATCATGCACCCACCCCTTCCCCAGTTCTAGAAGGATACCCCAAATTCATGCGCACACCAGGATTTGATCCCTAGACCTATCTTATGCGACTGTAGCTCTTTACCACCATACCCTGTGTGTTTTGTTGTATATTTAAGGATTTTTCTATTTATTTGTATATATTTTGAAATTAGATATATATATATATATATAGAAAATTATATTTATTTAAATATATTATATATTAATATTAATTTATAAGTATTATAATATGAATATATATAATATAAATGTGAATATATATATATATATAATATACACACCCATGTGTATATATAAAAATTATATATACATATTGTTGACATTTTATAATGTAATAAAATGGGTCGTTTTTTACAATAAGAAAATAAATATATATTTATTTTATATATTTTAAAATACTTTTTTACATAAATATGTTGATATATGTATTTATTCAAGTGGTTTATTATAATTAAATATAACAATACATGCACATATTTAATTATAAATAAAACTATATTTTGAAAAATCATAAAAGTTCAAAACCATAATATCAATATGAATTTAAGACCTAGGAATAAATTTAGTCCCCCCATAAAATGAGAAAATGTACCCCTTAAACGAGGTTGGAAGTCCATCAAAATTTAAAACATCAGGGTACCCTGATAAAAAAACTCATTTTAGAGGCTTTAGGGCCTCTTATAACTTCAAAAACACAATGACTTCCCCCCCCCCGAGTCAGAATGGGATATAGCTCCTTGAAAACATTGATTTTATATGTGTTAGATCCCAAATGAACACCCAAATCAAACTTTATTTATGTTCGAAATTTGAGTTGTGCTTTCACCATATTTAAGATCTTTTATTAAATTTTTGATTTTTTTTATTTTCAAATAATTAATAAATGACTCTTAATATATAATATTTTGAAAATTATTAATTAAAAAATCTTTTCAATTATTTTATAATCTATTATCACTAAGTAAATTATATTTTAAGAGTAAATGTTTATTCATCCTTATCTAAAACATATTAGAAATTTTTATATTATATTTATGTGAATTTAATTATATTTATATATTAATATTTTTTGAGGTTTTTTTTTCAAATATAACATTTATGATCACTAGTAAAAAAGAATTTATATGGGGGTCTTTATGAACTATTTTAAAAAAGAACAGCTAAACACCCCCTATTTATTCGTGCTTTTTAGCACTATTAAAGATTAACTTTATCAGTTATTTTTCTTGAACTTATAAAGGGGGTATTTAAAATCAATATTAATTCTCAAAAACTATATAAAACCAGTTTTTTAGTAGTTCCTATATGTCAGGAAGCCATACAATTAAAGTAAAAATACAAAACTACCAAAATATATCAAATTTGGACCCATGTCCTAACATGAATATGACCTTTTACACTCTAACCTGTCATCCCATGAACAAAACAAGCCCCATATCCCTATCCTGAACCTATACCTGAAATTATTAACTTATACTCAAGTACCCAAGTGTTTTGGTGGCCTGAGCAGGGTGTGAGTACAACCCAGTAGGCCACAACCAATGGTGTTGAAAAAATTAACTAGTCTATACAATAGTGTATAAAATATTATCAAATGAAATAAATAAACAACAAAATGTATGGAATGTAGATTTATATTGAGAAATTATCAAATAAAAATGTTACCATTATGTTCTCTTGGGGAAATCATCCAACTGAACTATCTTTGGTAACATTGGATGCCTAAACAATAACATAAGGGTTTAAATACAGTCATTAACAATGTTTTTTTCACTAAAAAAATTATTTAAGAAACTTACCTCAGATCATCTTTCTAGTATTCAACCGTGTCCATACTTTTGGGAATAATATATCCTTATTTGAAATTCAATAATCGAGGTTAATCAATAGTTTCCATGTGCCATTCGTCCGGTCCAACCCATATATGGAGCCTCAGTCCATCAGCAAGGCCCATAGAGCCTTAGTCTGATTTCCCAACTGGTAAAACACATTGGTGGGGCCTAATGCATCAGTCTAGACACCCCAAAAATGGATACATATCCCATAAATTTGGTTCATAGACCCTTAGTCTGATTTCATAACTCAAAAACCATTCAGAAATCCATGTTCTCATGCTTCCATAACCACTTGACATATTTACCAATATAAACCATACCTCATTAAAAACAAATACATTTATATAAAACAACACATTATTCCATATTAACAACTAGAAAAAATAACTTTAATTCCATTTCATAAAATATGTTAACCTACGTAGATAATTGTAATGGATTCTATATAACTATACCACATATCATTTCAATTAATATGGTTAAAACAAAAATTTAAAAGTAAATCATGACATAAAAATCAATTCAAAATACTCAATTGAAATCTTCTTGAATCCACCCATTTAAAACACAAGTCTTCCTTTATGAAAATAAAACTATTCCAAAATGATTTCATTTCCATTTCCAACCATTTCAAATATTCATTAATGAATTTTAACAAAAAGTGGAACCAACCACTCACTTTAAATCATAATTTTTAATCTGTAAAGAAAACCAATTTCTCAATCACCATGGGGATCATTCCCCATTTTATAAAACATATCCCACTTTCAAAATATCACATTCTCCATTTAAATCCATAACCAAATCAAAATCTAAAACACATTATTTAACCAATTTCAAAATACCCTTAGGCATTTCACAAAAACCAATATATAATCAATTCATTTTACAAATTAACTAATCCCACATACCTAATTACAAATTACAACAAATTTTCTCCCAGAATTACCCTATGTTAATGTTGACTAATTCATTTAACAATTCTTAGGGTTTGACATACCCCATGGGTAGCCTTAAGTTTGGTCTCACATCACCAAAAAACCCAACAGGGTCTGTGAAGGGTCCATCACCTAAATATATGGTCCAAATCACTTTCCAAAACACAAGACCTCAAAACATCATGAGTAAGTTAATTATAACTACTACATACACATATAACACATCAAGACTATGGGAAAAACATTATGACCACCTACCACATGTTTATTGATGAATACTTGTCCAAACTTTTTCCCTCATATAAAATAAAATTCCTATTAAAAATCCAACATAAAATCATATAAAAACGTGATTATTTAGGGTTTCAAAAGGATATGAAACCACACACCAATCCTCATTTTGAAAATGTAAGGGAACATAATTGAAGAACAACCCAGAGCATCGATTATCGCTAAACAAAACTCCAAATTCCAAAGAATCAAAAGAGAATCACCAATGGGTGAGGAGGTGCATTTTTTATTATCACTCTAGATATAAGGGATAGAATGGTGAATAAAGTTAGAAAATAAATAATTAATATTAGGATAGAAAATTTGAATTTCTCACCTTTTAAGGGTTGCATGATTTGGATGCACAGTTGGCCAAACCGTGCACCAACTAGGTTAGTCCCTCTATACAAGAGGTTCCAAGACACGTGGTCCCCTGGAAGCACCCACATGGTTTGGAATACTGTGTAGTGACAATGTTATATCCTCTATTTTAAAAGATTTTTTGCCTCAAGGATTCCCTATCCAGATGTAAAGTTTATAATAACCATTAACTGCACACCGTTTGACCTCCTTTCTCACCATTTCATGTCCCACACCCCAAGAACATTCCCAAACTTTCTATACACCAATGAACCACTTCAGGATCCATAAGAAGGTGGGGGGGGGGTGGTTGAAATTTTTTTTAATAATACATACCTTCACAAAAGGTTGATATCTTACCACCTTCCCACCTTATAATGGTGGGTCAATAAGCTAAAACTCTCAAGGATCACTAAGCTTATAAATCAAAAGGTTGGGGATCAATCCCACTTATAAAATTTAATGTTCCAATTATCTCCCTAAACTAGATCATACTAAAACAACACTCAGACCAAATAAATAGTTCTACGCTAAAAAAATTTCCCCCCACCATGATCCACAATGACAACCCAATGCTCTTTGAGGATGAATCCATATCAAATCATTATCACCAATATCAACATGAGGTAAAAGTTTTGGTAATGTCACTGAACCACTACACAAGAGGATACTGACAACACTACACTTCCATAGGAAAGCCAATCATTACACCATCGTTCTGATCCTATTCACAACTCTATGCTTAAATCAGATGGAACCATCATACCCACTTCATTCAAGTTTCTAATGGGGATATAAGACCATTTCTATCTGAAGGAACATAAGGATTTCTTGTAACGATCCTTTGACCAATGATGGTCCACAACTCAAGGACTAAGACCTTGTTCCACATTCAAAAATTCAAAACACAACCCACGGATAACCGTCATATCATTATGGTAAAATAATCAAAACCTAATCCAAGGCCTCTCATCCAAACTAAAACACTAATATGGATCTTATCCAATCCCATCCAATCCAAAACACTAGTCACACTATCAACCATAAATTTAACCATTATTAAGATCCCTGCCATATTTCATAGTTCATGAACCCCATATTCCAATTACTGGAACCTACACCAATGGAACGACTAGAAGAATTTTCAACTCAACATTTTAAAAATACCCTAAATAGATTCCAATCTCACTATGCCCTAACATTAATAATAGTTCCACCCTACACTTGTTTCTAGCCCTTTCATCGAAATCACCAGGAATAGGGATGCACACTCTATCCCTTTGGGAACAAATAAAAATTCAACTTCTCAGAAGTTTATCTTTGTTTCAGATACATACTTCCCACTAGAACATTAAATCAGAAGGGTCCAACACATACAACCCTTTTTCACTTAAGTAATACCACCATCATACATCACACATACCAAAGTAATTCCCTAAATTCTAGTGAAACTTTACTACTAGGGTGTCCCATACTCTGCAATCCACCATAATTCTCCATAGAAACCATCAACATTCCAAACCCAAACACATTTTCTATCCATCTTTCCACTAAAGGAAATTTGTTTCCTCATAAAAACCAATTTCCATTCTCAAAACACACCCACATTCACTGCTAGCACACCAGTACTTCACATGACCTGCAATTTCTTCACACATATTACATTCTCATGTAACCCAAACACACCTGTCTGAGCCCATGTATGACTTTAGATGAGGTTCTAACACCCATCCTCCATTACCATCAACCATTTTCATGGATTATCTCTCCCATCAATGACACTAACACATGAATCCTAAATTTCATTCTAAAATTCCATGAGCCCAAAGACAACACTTGACTTGATCAACCCCTACATTCATGGACCACTTAGCCATATACAATGAACCTAGATATATCCCTCATAAGTTTCTATTTGTAACCACAATTCCACTACACTCTCTCCATAGTTTTCTCCACACATCCATGACTAACATAATAATTCCCACCTTTGGAGTGTTGCTTTCATCACTTTACTCAATCAATTTCAATGACCAAATCTCATGTTTAGATCCAAGGCTAAACCCCAAAACTTGAATGTGTTCATCTGAATTCCACTTGAACAACAAAACAAACATCAACCACTACTCATTCTTGGATTTTTAGAATTGAACACATGGTATTCATCAACATTGGGTCCATTTTGAGGACCTCTCAATAACTGGTCTATGATGTACTCCACTACAATACGACTCCCACACACATATAGATACATGAGTGTATCCTCCAATATACTCTATTTTCATCAAAAAATTATTTATCTATGCATAGAGTCATATATCTATCAAAATACATGGGATTATTTCAAGATATAGTTTATGATCTTCATGAGAAAAAAATTTTCTAGTAAGTTTTCAATGAATGTAGCCATGAACTATCCATCACCGCTATTACCTCCCATAATAGTGATGCCCTAACCTGTAGAAATCCTTGGGCATCCTTGACCACCAACATCCCATAAACACTCAATCACCACAACTAGATTTTAATTTCAAACCAAAATTGAGAACCACCTAACGACCCTCTTCCAAGCAGTCATGACCCAACATTCCAAGTTGAACTATTTTCATCACCCCACTTGAGTTCTTCCATAATGAATCATGAGATTTACATTGATAAAAAAAGACCACCATGTAGTTCCATAACCTAACAGTATCATGAATAACCTATACATCCCAATACGATCACATATAATAATGACAAGCACTCATCACGAGCCACCTTTTCACCCATCCCCAATAGTATCATGCCTTCCAAGTAGGTGTCAACATTTAGACATCATCAGAGCCCTTATGGTATCACAAATTATTATGAATACACACTTGACAAAAATCTAGATCACATGATCCATACATCACTAAATCTAGTCCCAAATCCTCTCTCACATAACTGACCATGCCATCTGATCCCCCAACCTCAACAGACTCCCCAATTTCTCCACGTCTCACCAAAAAACCACACCACTCCTAAAAATTAATATAATAACTCATGTTATTCCTTGAGGTTATACCGAGGCATAACAATTCAATTTAGCCACACTCAATGACACCAACAATGCATCGACTCCACCTCTAATTCAACCACTGATTATTTACATTCTAAGGAACCTATAATGCTGGGCCATCCTACCTCAAGGATACACCTAACTTCTCAATACTTTCAACTCATAACGACAAATCATGTACCATAACCCAAACCATCAAGCATCCCACCTATAAATCCAGTCTAGACCCTCAGTTGGAAACACTCTCCAAGTTACATTCCAAAATCCAAAATATCCACACGTTCCATTCATAACCACAAGCACTAGCAACCCCAACAATCCCCACACCCAGTTCACTATGAAAGATAAATGATACCGACTCCCTAAATCATACTCATGCCTAAAAAAGGCCCTTGGCTCTCTCTATAGACCATACACATAAAATCTCAAAGAAAAAACTTTTCATAAGTGGAAATCATTTCCCCATTCCAAATATATGGTGTGTAACATACTAAGAAACCATTTACTCTAGGTCTCATACCAGAGATACTCAAACACATACATAATCACCACGATCCAAATACCCACTATAGGGTCCAGAAAACAACTCACAAGTTCTCATCACACAAGAGTCACAACATCCACATTAACAGATTTCATTTAAAAAAATCAATGTCACAACCGAACCAAAGACATACCAAACCCAAGAAAATATATTGTCATCCTAGAGCATCAGTCTGGTCCAACCCAATATGGATCTTCATTCCAAGGTTATGTTCATAGAGCCTTATTTTTACAATACATCTTGTAAAACGCATTGTTAGGCCCTAGAGAATTAGTCTAGCCACCAAAAAAATAGAGCCTCAGTCTGACAACCTAACTTATCAAACTTTCAAAAATACATGTGTACATGCTTCTTTAAAAACATGACATATTTACCATTACCAACAAAAACTCATTAAAAAATATAACTTTATAAAAAACCCCTTTTCCACATTAACCACTAGACCAAAAATTACATAAATTCCATTTCATAAACCACATTAACATGCCAACTTAATTTTCTTGGATTCTACTTCACTATCCAACATATCATTTCAATTAAAATGGACCCAAAAGACCATTAAAACCAAATAATGGAATAAAGAAAATTCCTAATACTCATATAAAATCATCTTGAATCCACCACTTTTAAAACAGAAGTCTTCCTATTTGAAAGCTAAACCAGTCAAAAAGGCTTTCATTTCCATTTACAATCATTTTGAATAATCATTAAAAAAATTCACAAAAAGGGGAACTACACCATCACTACAAATTATCATTTGAAATATATAATGAAATCCACTTTCTCAATCTCTATAAGGCCAACATCTCCTTTCTAAAAATATTTCCAACTTTCAAAATATTATATTATCTATTTAAAAAACAAGAAAAGAATCCAAAAAAATTATTAAACCCATTTCAAAATCCACTAGAAATTTCATAAAATCTGACATACAATCAATTAAATTTACCCTTTAACCACACTCACATACCAAATTACAAATTACAACCCATTATCCTTTATATTTTCCCCATTTCAATGTTTACTAATACATTTCTACATTTTCAAGGGGTTTTCATACCCCATGGGTAGATATAGGTTTGGTCTTACATTATCAATGAACCCAAAGAGGTGTGTGATGGGTCTCACACCTCAATCTAATGTCCAAATAAATTTGCTTAATTCAAGATATCAAAATAAAAAAGTTATTGAATTAAAAAACTACATAAACTTATAACACATCAAGACTATGGGAAAATTATTTAAGACAACCCAACTCATGTTTTTTGATGAACACTTTCTCAACCTACCCCCTTAATTGGAACTCATATGACAGTTAATGTCCAAAAATAAAATATCTTAGAAAATTGTGAGTTTTATTGTTTCAAAATGAGAGGAAACCAAACACTAATCATCTTATCAAAAATGGAAGGAAACGTAGTCGAAGGCTTACCTAAAGCTTTTATTCACACTAAATGTAACTTTAAATGACTAATAATTGAAGGGGAGTCACCCTTGGAGGTATAGGGGGCTTCTGGTTCATCACTCTTGTTATTGTTGGTCGAATGAGGGGGGAATTCAAAGGAGAAATAAATAAGATCTAGTTGAAAAAATAGATGTTTCCCACTTTTTATGGGCCACACGGCTCTCCAACTATACACAACTGTGTGACTCCCATTGTCAAAGAGGGGCCAATATGCATGGTATCCTAGAAGAAATTGCTTGGTTTGGTAAACGGTATCATGATCTTGTTCAAGAAACATTATGAAAGGAGGATCGAATACATAGTTTCTCTAATAGGGTGTATGGTTTCCACTAATCATGTGACAACCATGTGCTACACTATTTGGACTCTTTTCTCCTCCTTTCATGTCCAACACCCCCAGAACAACCCCAACACATTCCATAAACCCAAGAACCACTTCAATATTTATAGGGGGTGAAAAAATTTAAAAAAGTATAGAACTTCACAAAATTTCAGGACATTACATTTAATTTGTCACCCATCATCACTTCATTGATGAATTCTCACTTCAATGATATGATACTTGAAAGTGTTTATTTCAAAATCTCATAAATATTAACTATTTTTATGTTTAAGTCTCTGATAATGGAATTATTTGATATCCCTATATTAAAATGAATATGTTTTATTCTCATCAATTTATTTATTGAAATTAAAAGTTTCCCTTTCATCTTACTCTCTTTAAGTACCCAAGATACCAAAATAATTTTTTTTAAGGTTGAATGATTTTTTGTCCATTCAATTAGAAACTTTTTTATTCTATGTCAATATTATCAATAAAATTTTATAAATAATGTTTTACTATCATTTTAATATTTACTAAATAAACTTATACCATTTTTTTTTGATTTCTTTCAACATTGTTTCAATGGAATCTATTTTTCATTTTTGAATGAGGTACTTCTCTACATTTCACTGAAAATGTGTGAGGAATAATTTTTTTATCGTACTCAACATGAATAGAATTTCCCCCCATCATTACTACACAATGATTTTAATCATCCATTATAATTTTACATGATTATTTGGAAAAAAACTCAAAATATTCTGGAATTTAAAAAAATTGAATTTCAACTTGAAAAAGAAAATTTTCCTAAAGAATGTTTATAATGATTTTTTTTTCACATTTTTTTCATCATCAACAAAAACCCTTTATTTTACTTATGATAAAATAGGGATTTTTTATAATTATACCATTTTTATTCATTCAATGAATGGTTTATGATTATTTTTAATTGAAATGTATTTACATTCAGTATTCTAATTATTACAATATGGATAATTATAGATTCAACTATGTTTTTTATTCACGTGAAGAATTCATTGGACTCATTAAGTGATGATAGGACCCCTATATAACCCCTACTTGCATTGATAAGTCTCATGATACTAACTAGTCTGGGTGTTTAAATGAGGAACTACCCATTTATGTAAGATGTCTTAGCATGAGGCCTTGATTGTAATTTTATGATGTCTCAGAATGATACCTCCACTATACATTTATGTTGTTAATAATTATGAATTAAATGACTAAGAAATTTTTTATTTATATCCACATGATTACTTGATTAGTTATGATATCCATGGATAAATTTCAATCTCATGATGTTATTTATATTTCAATGTTTAATTTTCATTTGTTATTTCAATATTATTCTTCATGAAGATGTTATTGATTAAATAGAATGTGTATTAAGTTATTTACCTTGCCATATTATGTTTTTTTTATTCATTATATGATATCATATATTATAATTAACCCTTAATGATCTTTTGGTTAAACCCTTCTTAAGTGTTTGACTTCCCCCACTCATGAATAAGGGTTTTAAGTATGTTTTGGATAACAAGGTTCATAGATATTAAGAACTTAGTAGGATATGATGTAGATTTTTATAAAATAATTGTTTATGAATCTATGTTTTATGTAAGAGTTTGTTCTAATTATCTAAAACTAGAAACCAAAAATGTCTTTAGGTTAGTAAGTGTTCTTATATTTCCTTTTGATGTTATATGTTTTTTGTTACAAAAAAATGGGTAACATTTATTAGTATCAATTCCAAAAATATAAATATTATGTTTTTATAAATGAATCCTAGAAGTGTAGGATCAATGATGTTATAGTTGTTATCAGATGAGGGTTTAGAAAACATTGTAGTTTTGGATGTTTTAACGTAATGTTTTCTTAAGAGTAATAGATACCATCATGGATTTATAATTTTAAGTTTTATCATATTTTTAAATTTCATAAAACCCCTTTTTAATGGTTTATATATTTTAATTTTGTGGTGATTACTAATATCTAGGGATAATCTTGATTAGGTTGTGGATTAATTAACCTTTAGTTTTAATGTGAATTAATATTTTATAAGGATTCTATTAAACATTTGGGGATGTAAGATGAAAGGTATGAGATAAAATTTAAGGTTAAGAAATTCCTTAATGTTGGGGTTATTGAGGTTATTTGGAATATATTATTGTTTATTTGTGGTAATGGTTAGTATATCTGTGAGATTATGTGATTAGGGTGTAATAGTTTTGGTATAACAATTTAATAATGTTTTCTATATTTTTAGATAAATATTAAATTTCTCAAGGGATAATATGTGATCAAATCATTTTAATATTTGGGTTTCAATCCTAGCATAGAATATTTTTGATGAATTTTAAATATATTTATTTATAGAATGAGAAATATTGAACATTTGGAATTGTTATCGAATTTTGGATATTAATTAATTATTTCTTTCTGTGGAGTTTTATTTATTTTTGAAATTTCTTTACCTTATTCTAACTATTTTGGTTTTTTAACATCTAAAGAAATTAAAAATGGATTATTATCATTTTTATGGATTATGTGTTTCAGTAAAAGTTAATTCTAGTGATCTTGAATACTAAACATCTAGAAAAAAATATGATGTTATGGTGGGAGTTGATAAAAGTTAAAATTATAATTTTAAAATAAGTATATTTCCTTATTTTATTAGTATAGTAGAAAAAGTATTTCCTCATCAATAGGAAAAAATATTGAAACAAAAATATTATCCTCATATGTTCATTTTTAGTGAATTAATGGTATTTTTCACCCCTCTAGTCTGTAGTTTTTTCTTTATTAATTTTATCATGATCATTCTGTTTTTTATGATCAGTGGCCTTTTTTACTCTCTATAATTATTATTATTTTCTTCCATTTACATATTTTATCTTCCCACTAATGATTTTATATTTGGAATCCTTTTACATGTTATTTCAGATGGATGATGTATTTTCCTTTGTCTCTTTTCAAGTGTATTTTCATTGACCCATTAATTGATGTTAGATTTCCATAAATGTATTTTAAAATATCAAACCTTTGATTACCAGTTCAATATAAAATTGTGATGATTCGATTTATTAGGGGGGATATAACACATTAATATTTTAAAATAAAACTATGTTCGAAAAAATATATGATATCTAACATTGATCTTAAATGAACCATGAAATATTAGTATTTAAATATGAACGTTATAACCTATCCATTAAATTGGTGGATATGAATAAAATTAAATAATTTATGAAAAATATATAAATTTTATAGTAAATACAAATATATTGATAAATTATTAGAAAATAATCCCACAATTTTTAGTAATGTCATTTTAATATTTGAAATTAAAATTTCTTAAAAATGGTTTCACAAATATTTGGTAGAAAATATTATACCTGATTTTTGGAACTTTTAGAAAATATATTTGACAAAATGATATCATTTTTCAAATCATAATATCAATGTTAACTTATTGTGATTTTATTTTATTTTTATGAAATGTTTGCTTCTTCAATGAATAATGAAGCATATTAATTTTTTTAGATTTTATATTATTTTAAAGTATTTATAATGTAAAATTATATTTTGGATTAGTTTAAAATTTTGATGATAATTTTTTTAAAAAAATAATCAAAATATAGTCTTTGGAATTAATTTTATACTTGAATTCATTTTTTTCTATAATTAAAATGTAATTTTTATGAATAATTATTTTTATTGAGTATTTCACCTCAATCTTAAATTAGATTCGACCACCTTTATAAATTTAATCTAGAATAATGGATTCCTTTTTTAAAATCAAGAGTTCTAAATTTGGTATATATGTCCCTTTTGCTTTTGGTTATTATGAACAGTAATCATAGTAAATAATTGTTGCCATGATTATGGTAAATTGAGTAATTAAGGTTTAAAATAATTTTATAAGGACTAAAAATGGCACTAACACATTCCATTATCCAATTTTATGACTAGAATTTGGCCTTTTCCATATATATTTTGAATATGTGGATACTTTTTTCCATATTTCTTTGATTTCAACCTTTATATTATATTATTTAATGAAACTTTAACAAATGTTGTTATCTTTAATTTATTATCTCTATATTTTTGATATATGGATAAATATAAGATATTTTCACTTGTAAAAGGGTTATATGTAATATAAATAAATTTTAATCATGGTAATTCATTTCTTATTTTTATTATTTAATTAATTACCTTAAATGCATATGTAATGTTGACATGGTATTTATTCAATTAATAGAAAAAGAAGATAAATGATCTTAAAAATATTAAAAGTATTATAATTCAAATTAATTATTGAGTTCTATGACTGTTTTTTAAAAATACAACATTTTAGTGATATTTTAAATGATTATATTTGAATCCCTTTTATGTCGTGTTATTTTTGAATTCTCATTAAATTAATAGTGTTAAAAATGAAATTAATGATACTTTATGTTAAATATTATTTTATGAAACTATTTATATGTCATAAATTTATATATAATGAAAAATTAACATATATATGGTGGAAAATTTCACCCACTTTCCATTTTTGAGTCATTTTTTAGCTAGTAAATAAAACTATAACCCCTTAAAATTGAAAAATTCACCACTATGGTTCTGGTAAAAATTGGTGAACCAATGTATTAATCAAAAATATAAGGTTTACAATGAAATAAAAACATTTACAAAATATATTGGATGATTATATTAAGATCAAATACTCATTATATTCAAATAAATTTAATTTTAGAACTATTTTTCATGTGTTCGATACATATCATATTATAATATTACATATAGTCCTACAATTTACTTTAATGGCATTTTATAATAAATAATATTTTATTAAATTATTTAAAATTCATGAAAATATTATATTTGGACAATTTATTTCAATATGGTTGGAAATATAGACCATGTTCCATATATGGGCCAATTTTATGTTTATAGTTTATATATTGACCCCTAAAGAGTAAAAACTTTGTTATCGTGGTAATTATAAAAACGAGTTAACTTGGGTTTAAAAAAAATACCTGTAAAAACCTAATCTAAACTTGTCTGAATTTTCTTAGATGATATGATTTTGATTCATCTTCATCCTATAATATAATTGTATTAGTTTCTATCCTTTTTCCATGATAATTAATTTATATTAATTTAATATTTTACGTAATTCGAAGAGTTCCCTTCACCTCACTTATAAAAGTTAATCTTCTATCATCTTTTCTTAATACATTAATAACCTATTTTTAACCAATATCTACCCAAAAAACGTCACAATATCCCTTCCCACGTTAGTTTTGGCACAGGAAAACCCATTTCCCAAGACCATCACTAAAAAAATTTCCCTTAAAAGACAAAAAAATAATCACATTGAACTAAAAAAATCCTAAAAACTTATAATAATAATAATAATAATAATATCAAATACACTAACCTAATTTTATCCAAAATACCCATGGTTCAAGACATTCCTCGAAAAAAGGACTGTATTGGGACCCTTTGAATGTGTCCAAACTACTAGACACCCACATCCACCTTGGGGGGGAATAACGTGATCAGATAAGAGACACATGCCATAATGGGATGAAAAACAACCAATGAAATGCTTCATGAATGATGATGTTTGGAAAGATTTCAATCTATATTTGAAAAAAATAAAGGGGTAAGAACTATGAGATATTACTATAGGGAAATAAACCCAGGATGGTGGCTGAGTCGACAATAATAAAGGGGTCACCCTAACTATTATGCCCACCAATGACATCCCTACCCTCATACCCCTTAGATAGATAATAAATGAATACCAAAAGTCGTATGAGGGAAAAAGTCCGGGGGGGGGGGGGAACGAAAAAGCATATATAGAAGGATATTGTAGGTGAGGATGATGAGAACGTTGATGGATGTAATGATGGGAAGTGAAATAGGTAGACAAAGAATGCGATGAATCATGTAGATATCAAGAAGAATCTAGCATGGAACAATGACTAGGAAGGATGGGTGTGTGCATCAGGGAGTGGTGATGAGGAATAGGTAATACCAATGAATAAAGGAGAGAGGGATAAGGTGGAATGTTTACTCCTCCCACTAACTGCTATAACTCTTGGGAACATTTGGATTGACTATTGTATGGCCCTATCTCACATTCTAAATGTCTTTGTTTTGGATGAATTCTAACAACAGAGTTATTAAGGGAGAAGTAAAGGTGGATGTCCAAATAAGATATATAGATTTTAACCAAGAATTTGTGTTTTAATTATAATTATACCTATTTAAAATCCACATCAAACATGATGGACCAATAAAACTAGTATATTCTATATTCTAAGATGTTCTTATGAAAAATTAATCACATATATCTATCTACACTTACATAAAATTGGAGAGGAAACCATTGTTTGTGTGTTTGGAAGACTACCACCTTGCGAATCGATGTAATTTATTTTTCATCACTATGACTCATAGATAGTTATAATGATGTATTTAATTTATATATATGTTATTCATGAAATAGTTATCATTAAAGAAAATTATTATATCATATATACTTTTACCTTTTCAATCATCAAGAAATGATAACGTCATTTAGCAGTACGTGTGGACTACCAACTCGATGAAGTGATGAGATTCGTTTTTCACCATAAAATCACTATGATTATATATACATAGTGATAAAATGGTATTTCTGTTATAATTATCATTATATAATGATATAATAATACTTACCTTATTTACATCATCATCATTGAAAAATGGAAATGTTGTTCATGATTATGGTTGACCTACCATCTCCATTTTTTTACATAGTTCATTTTTCATATCCATATTTCATGGTCTATTTTAAAAGTATAATTAATGTATAAAAATTATAATTATTTCAGGATTATAATTCTAGAGGTAATGGAATAATGACCCCTTTTACCACTGTCAATACATCAAACCCATTTTGAAATTATGAACTGAACATCCTCAAAACCCCCGATATGGAAATATGTGATTACATAATTAAATACAACATTTAAATAAATTAAATATATAGTCTAATGATAAGGTATTAATCTTTTAAAATGTTAATAAAAGGTAAATAATTGTCATCAGTTTATTATAATAATGATAAAGGACATACAAAGAAATTCATTACTCGAGGTATGAAATTTCATCTCCATTTTCCTTCATTAAGGCAAAGTTTATTATTATGCACTAAATTTAATTTATATGGTTTGCATAATAACCATTTGAAATTTTATTTCATGAATCATTTATCATTATTTTTATTTTATGTTTTAATTTTAATTATCTCATACAAATGTAGTTAACTTGTTTGTTACCATGTTGTTTAGAGTTTCCTAACTCGATTTCTATCAATTTGGTTATACATAGACTTAATTGACTATGTTATACCATTATTATGTGTGAAATTGAAGATGATTTTATTATTTTTTATTTTCTCTATTTTTTTGATTTATTTTTTCACACATAATCGCTTCATTGATTACTTCCCACTTTAATGATAAAATCATTGTAACATTTTATTTCACAATCCCATCACAATTTGAGTTTGTTTATATTTAATTATATGATAGTGGAATTATTTGATATCTCTGTATTAAACCTAATATATATTATCCTCACATATTTATTTCTATATATTTAAAATTTTTCCTTCATATTATTCTCATCAAGTACTCAAGATACTGAAATAATGTTTTTAATAAATAAAATATTTGATTTTATGCTCGGTCGAAAATCCTTTTATTTAACGTCAATATTTTCAATAAAATGTTTTAAAAAATATTTTCCCAATATTCTAATGATTTATTAATGAAATTTATACCCTTTTTAGTTTTGAAAATTTGGTTTCAATGGAATCTATTTTTCATTTTAAAAATCTATACTTTTTGACATTTTATTGAAAATGTGAAAGGAATATTAGTTTTAATGTACTCGATATGTCCATAATTTCCCACCATATAAATACCCAATTATTTTAATATTCTCTTACATGTTTCCATAAATATATTTAAGGAATTTTTTTCTTAATATTCTATATATTTTTTGTTTTTTGAAGTGAAATTCTATATGAAAAGTATATTTTTCACTGGAACGTTTCAATGATTTTTTTGCGTATTTCTATTCATCAATGAAAAAACATTTATTTACTCACATGCCACCAACGATATGCTATAATGATACCATACATATTATTTTTATAAATGATTTATGATCAGTTTGAATGGGATATTTTTGACATTATGTATTCTATTTCATATGATATTCATTATTTTTTATTTTTTTAATTATTTATTCATGTGAAGAATGAATGGGACTTAATATGTGATAAGGGGGGCCTGATATGTCCTCTTGATGCATCAGTAGGTACCGTGTGACAAACTAGTTTGGGTATTTCTCCAATTCCATACCCATATATATAAGAGGCCTTGGACTGAGGCCTTTATAATATGTTTATGATTTCCTGGAATGAGGCCTCTAGGGTATGTTTATGTTGTCTGACATTATTCATTAGATAATTATGAAATCATTTATTAATATGATGTTTTTATTAGAATAGTTATGATATCCATATATATGTTTCAACCAAATGTGTTTATTTATATGAGAATATTTAGTTATCATTTCTTCAATCCATATTATTCTTTAATCATAAGTAATTGATTAAATTGAATATTTGTTTGGTTGCCAACCTTTTCCATATTATTCAAACCATATTAATTCTATAATAGCTTCCATTGTACTTAACCATTAATGAGAGTTTCATCTCACCATTCTTATGTTTTCTATTTCTCTAGGTTAAGACGAATTGTTTTAAGTATGTCATGACCATGAGGTTTACTAGACCTGAAGAACATAGTGAGAGATGATGTATATTTTTATTAACCAGTTGTTTAGGTATATAATTTTATATGCAATAGCTTTTCCTAATTATCTAATACTCAATACCTAAATGGTCTTTGGGTATATAAGTTTACCAATATTTCCATATGATGTCATAGGTTTTGGATCATAAAAATTTAAGTTACATTTATCAGTGTAAAAGCAGGAAAGGTAAATATTATGTATTTTTCACTAAGTTCAAAAGTGTTGGTTCAAGGATATTATAGGTGATTCATCATTAATAAAATTAAATCGATATGAAAATTTGGGAGGATATTTTAATAAATTAATATATAATAATAAGTGAGAACATCTTACGAGTTTTAGTGTGTCATGATTTATAAATATTTATCTCTAGTGAAAGTGAGATTCTACAAGAGTTGGTACCCATAACCAACTATATAATTAATGTTTATTATTATAGTATAAATATATTTATTTACATAACATATTAATTCTTCTTCTATGTAATGTTTTTTTTATAATTTTTTTATAATATTTTTTGAATTGTAGTATTATAGAAATTCCCATGTATAATGAGAACATGGAAATTATAGGATGATCTTCCTAAATAAATATTTATTATTGTATAAATTCATTCATAAAATATGGTATAGATGATATTTTATAATATATTATTTGGGAATGATAAATATTAGACTTATTATGTTGAAAATTTCAATTAGTGATCTCCAGGAACATAATTCTTGTGGAAAACCCACCAATAGGAATTCTATATGTTTTTTTATATCATTGGATATTCTTATTTATAAGAATGTGTATTGATCATTCTGGCCTATATTATTATTAATGTGTACCATTAATCACACATGTTGCTGTATAGTTGAACATTTCAGGGATATATGTTCATGATGAGGTAGCATATATTATCTACATCACAAGTAATTTGATATTAATTTAATGATCAATAAAGGATTTGTTATATCTATATTAATATAAGAATATTTTTTCCCTTCCATTTAAATTTAAAAATCTAAAAAATACATGAAAATTTTATTTTATAGACTTTTTTGTCTTGAAATTTTAGGGAATGCTATATCATGGATATATGGTGATGACATATGTAGGATTCTTGCTTTATTATATATTATTAGATAAATGTATTATATAACATAGTATTTTTCATGAGAATATTTTTATGATTTATAAAATCATATACTTCTCTATGTATCCCTAGATGTGACAATGGACACATATATTAGATTTTAGGTATATTCCACCTATTTCCACTAATAAAGTGTCCATGACTATCACATGAAAATTTTACATAAAATATTATTAATTCTTTTAAATATATGTTGAATAGTAAATTGTTTTATAGTTTTTATAATAATATTTATTCAGGTAAATTTTGGTGTCATAAATTTAATAATAGAATATTTGAATTTAGAATATGTGAGTTTAATTACATTTATAGACTATGTATTCAAAAAGAAATGGGTATAATTTTTATTTTGTCACATGTTTAGTGAATAGTGAAAAATATTACTTATTCAAGTTTAATGAATATTAAAAATAAATATTTATTCATTTATTTAGCGAATATGATATTTATTTCTTCAAACAAAAATATTTTATTATTCATGTTTTGATGAACTATATTGGAGAAAATTGGATGCGTTTTGTGATTTGAAGGAAATGATATAAGTTATATCAATTAAATAAAAATAATTTTATATTTCATAAATAATATTAGATTTAATGAATGTTAGTGGATATAATAAAAATAAAACTAACATTCTTATTTCAAATAAGGTATTATATAGAATAAACAATATGATAAAGGACATTGTGAATTTATTTTATTTATCTATATGTATTATAAATATAAATTACATTAATGTTTATTGTAGGAATTAACAATATTGGAAAAAATTCTCTAATTACCTCTTGATAATGACTTCCATTATATCCTCTTGAGAGATGACATAGAAATTGAGATATCCCCATAGTGATCGATGACATAAAATGTTAAAAACCTGATCTACTCCACACTAAAAACCAGTAGATCAAGAACCTTATATAATGATTCATGTAGTTTGTGTTGATATACCAAGTGAAATCCTCAGTTGGATTGCCCAACAGAATTTCAATACTTTAAGTGAAATAATACAAATATGATCAATATAGAATATCATAGATAAGGTTAAACATTATCTAAATTAAAAAAAAATTAATTCTTCATGATATTATATAGAATATTTTAGGTGTTTTCATATATTTATTTAGACTAATCCTTTTATACTGATGGAAAACCAATTTTGGGCACCAAAAAATGCTTTTACTATACCTCAAAATTTTCATTTATTCACTCTTGGTTCATTCCACAAGACTTTTCATATTATACACTCATTTCGAAAGGTACAAGAAAACATTTCACTGACTCGTGTAGGGATCTGGTAGGGTCATTTCACATTAGTGTTGTATTATAGTGGAACTATTTTATAATTCTAGGTATTTGAGAATATATTATCAACATATTGAACCAGCAAGTATGGTTTGATTTCAAACACATTCCTATGAAAGGAATCTAGTAAAATACTAATTGAAACTAGGATATAGTGAATTTGATTTAGTTTATAGTAGAGATGGAGCAAACAACATGATTTTGTGAGACAATGATTGATGTACATTCATTATTGTAATTTTGGTTTATATAATTGTTTGTTAAATTCAATCATATCTTATAAAATTATCTCCATAATGAAATAAATATTGATGTTGAATTCTATATATATTTATGAAAAGTGATATGTCATCATGTAAAAACATAATTGATAATTCATGGGATGAATATTTATGGGTATTCACATGTAAAAATTACACCTAAATTTTATCAGTTTCATGATAAAAAATTCATACAGAGAGCTAAGTTTGAGTTACCAACACATGATCTCATGTAAATGATTTAAACCAATATAAAGGTTATTAATTATTATGTGGATGTGAAACTGTGTAAATATTATTAAAAGATTCATTGAATATTATTTGGTGGTACTGATTCTAGGAAGATAGTGTTGACACCCTTCATTATATGGGTTCATGTTGGGTGGGGTGTAGGTTTGGGGGTGCATCAAAAGAACCAATAGGGAATGCCCAAATCAAGTTTTTATTTTAACCAATTCTTATTATTAGATGAACACAATATAGAATGTCCTGAACAATAAAATTAATTCAACGATTACTTCATGAGAGAACCACAAAAACAAAATTCATGATCATCACATCATAATTTATAATACATTTTAGTTGTTATTAGTTACCTAACACAAATTATTTCTTTATTAATGAATCTGAAAACATCACTACATTATATCATCTTATCAACTCCTGAATTATGTATATATTCCTTCCAAAATTTATCCACACATTCACCACAAACATTAAAGAATCACCATATAGAACTTATATTTAATGAAAAAAATTCCATATCACATGAACGATTTGTCTTTGATCACTGCAAGAATTTCATTGGAGAAAGAGTCTCATTATTCTCTATAGAATCGATAGGGGTGGTAAAGGATGATCACTCTTCATTCTTGATATAATTATTATATTGGAACACTCTCTGTTTTTAGAGGAATATTTAGATGTCATTAAACACCACCAAAAAAATTGCTATCGTTAGTATTTGAAATAATATAATTGGGTTTAAATAGTCCTAGGGTTAGAAAAAAAATTTTACATAGGCCCTTATTATTTTATTAATCATAAGTGAACCCTATTTAAAAATAATAATATTATTATAATTACTTTTCCGAATATACAAAAAACTCATAGACTAATTAAACATTATTTTATTAATAAATATTTTAAAATATATTCATATAATATTTCATCTATATTACAACTCTCCATAAAAATTAAACTTGTTCATATATTCATAAAAAATAAATTTCAGTCCTTGAATAATGACATTTTATTTAATAAATAAATTTTAATATATTATTTATCAATATATAAATACATATTATATTTATAATGATGAAAAGAACTATTTATTAAATACTCTTCTCACAAATATTCTCTCAAATAAATAGTTATTTAAAAAACGAGATCAATATTACATAAATAAATATTAAACTAGGTATAATAATAATAATATATAATAAACTTGTTAAATAATAATTACTTCTACATGAGGTTATGGATACACTTTGCATGTGACCCTCTAGGCCTTTTTCTTAGTGGCATCAGTCTAAGATAAACAATTTTCAAGGTCAGTGACTAAAAATAAAGTAATGGACCATTAGAGAATTAAGTTAACATTTCAATGACATACAACCTCATATGAATGCTTAATTTGTCATATAATCTCATTATGATGATATCTCAGATCAAGATGGTTACATGATGGTATGATTAACAACTATACTAGATTTATTTTTCATTGTCTATTAGGAAATGAACCTTCTAATAGAACACAATGGATATGGATTTATTTAGTCTATTCCATTCCCATTAGAGGACCTAAAATATCAACTTCCATTAATAAAATATGTTTGAAAAAAATTCATTCTCCCATTATTCTTTGGAGTAATATCACGCATGATGCAACTGAAATATCATACTTCACCAAAAAGTATATTATAAATGTTTTCTACAATAAATAAATGTATTCAAATAATAATATCACTTAATAATAATATTAATATATAATTATTAATACACATTTCTATAGATAAGAATATCTAAGGACACATATAAATGTGAATTTCTGACAGATGGATTGTGTTCTAATAATCTCATACACTAGACACTTATAAGGGAATATGCCATGAGAAAATTCGCCATATTCGTACGATTCCCACCATGATAGATTTTATAATTTTTATCCCATAAAATGATATTTTTCGAATATATAACATATATTGTAATAATATTTACATTATACTTATAGGACATCACCATAACAAGGAACTGTTATGACCATTTAGTGTGATATTTAATCTTAGGAAATTACCACATTCTATATTTATTAGATGAAAAATAATGATGTGATCATAGGTTTATTAATTTTGAAATTAATTATTACCGGTAATAAAAAATTAGATAGAATTTGATTCTTGGGTACTGACTCCAACAAACTCAAAATTTCACTAGAGCCAACGTCCAACAATATTCATTCCACTATCTCACACATAACAATCATGATACTGTTGAGATAAGGTTATAGTCAAGGGTCCAACCACATTCTTTGATGTGGAAGATCTACTTACCTTTAATTCACCCCACAGAGAAAAAAACTGACAAGATGTGATACTTATAGAATATGTTCTTTGTCTGTTGGTGTTACCTATGTGAGATACCACTATATTATTATCATAATATAATGTGATTAAATATATTCAATGAGAAACTGCATAAAGATATTGGACAAAGTTACATATCCAAATAGCTTATTCTGTAGCTTCAAAAGCCACTAGATTCTCATACTCTATTATAGAATTAGTAACAACTTACTAATTTGATATCTTCTACCTCATATAACATCAAGGGAGACTGAAGACATATGCTGACTATGACATTTGATCATTCTATTATTTTTAAATTTTTCCATCAGTATATCCTCTGGTGACTTTCTCATCACATCCTCCAAACACCAAGAACCTATCTTTAGTATAACTTTGATAATTAAGGATAACATAAAAAATAAAATAATTTTGTTCAACTAGACCATGTTAGAATCTTCCTACCATACTCTAGGTTCAAGGAACACAAATTCTAGAATATTACAAGGAATACATGATTTATCATATCAAAAAATTTGTCATGATTTTAATTGTTCTATGACTTTATTTTTTTGGACAAATTTTCATGGAAAGATGTATACAATGTGACACTGGAATTATTTTTCTATTGGATTGATTCATATTGAATCTATTTTTTACCTATTCACAATATTTATCAGGAAAAAATCCAAGTAGCATACTGAATCCATCATGAATGACCATGACCCCTAAAATGTAGGTTTATCCACCAAATTCCTTCACAGAGAACCACTTATCCAAATAGTGCATAACTGATTTTTAGACTAGAATGATGTTTCCAATAAGTGATATGTCATCAACATATACAACTAATATAATGAATGAACTCTCTTTAATATATTTGTAATCAAATGGCCCATATTAATTCCTCATGAAAACTAATTCATTTATAACATAACTGAACCAAATGTTTCATGAATATGAATTTTTTTTCAAAATATAATTGGATCTCTATAAATATCACAAATATATAAAATAAAATGGTCTTACACACCCTTTAGGTTGTGTCATATAGACATATTTATAAAATATCTCATTAAGGTTGGTTTTTTACATCCATATTATAAATCTCAAAGTCAAGGAATGTTGTTATAAAAAATTATAATTCTGATGGATTTCAATATGGAAACTGGAGAAAAGGTTTCCTGAGATTTAATGCCTTAATTTTATTTAATCTCTTTACCTGTTAACCATGATGTTTTGGTATTTACTTTAACATCAATGTAATGTTTTATCCTGAATACCTATTTTTACCCAATGGGTTTTACGTCAACTTGAGGACTGACTAGAAGCCAATATTTTGTCTTCTATATAGACTGCATCTCAAAATTCATGGATCATTTATATCTGATATATTATGAGCTCTAAAAATCCTTATTATAGGAACGAGGATCATAATTAATAAGAAACAATAAATCACCATCATCAGTTATTAGAAAATAATCTCTCTCTAGTACTATAAACTCTATAGCGCTCCTAAATTATTCATGTGTTTCAATCATAACATATTCAATGGTTATAAATGGAATCTAATCTTATACCAAATCTTTTGTATCCTTATCATAAACTTTAATGAAGAAAATCATACTCTATCTATCATTCTTGAGAATATGCTCCCTTTGACAAAAAATTGAATTTCTTATGAATATCACCGTATTTCTTAAAGGGTTATATAGATAATACCCCTTTCATTCATTAGGATACCCTATTAAGATAATCTTTATACCTTGGGGTTCTAGTTTTCTTCCCTAGTGAGCCTTAACAAACACATCATATCCCAATACATGAGAATAAAAAATATATTTTTCATTCCACTCCATAACTGTAAGGGATTTGTTTTGGAAAAATTTTATGGTACCCATATTAGTATATAGGTTTTAGTGTGAAGTTTATATACTGAAAAGGATAATGCATCTGTATGAATCATCCTCAACCATACCTTGTCGAGTAATATCATGTTACTCCTTTCACTTTCACCATTCCACTGTATTTTATATGGTGTTGTAAGTAAAGATATAATCTTAAACTCTTATAGATAGTCAATAAAATATTTTTTATGATATTAACCACCTTGATTAGTTTGAATATTCTTTATCTTAATTATTATTTTATTATCTACATCCCTCTATTTTTTTTTAATTTCTCAAAGGGCTCAGACATATACATCATCATGTTTAAATAGAAATATGTTTTGAATTAATTAGTAAAAATTTATGAAGTAATAATTTCCACATATATATTTTATTGTAAAATATACATACACATATGTGGGTACCAATCCTATAATCTCAATGTTTCTTTTACCCTATCCATTTAAAGGTTTTTTGGTCAATTTTTCAAGTTAACAAGCATCACATCATTCATGTGGTCTTATCTTAAATGATTCTAAATAAACATCATGATAGGGAATGTATAGATGTTTCTCAATTATGTTACCAATATGGTGTGGTCATAGTTGGGTGTTATATGAGTTAGTTGATAATTATTTGTTATCTATTAATGATACTTTTTTTTAATAATTTAATACAAGAGACCATTATTTCTTTATTCCATACCATTAAAATGGTATCCTTATAAAAGTTGTATTATTTATTTTTAAAATTTGAAAAATCTCCATCAATGTCAAGGTAATAAATTGAGGTTATATTCTTAGTAAAAATTTGAATAGCATTATATATATTAAAAACTAAAATCATTCCATTTGGGTATGAAAGGTGGTAATTTCCTTTAGCCAATTACGTAAGTTTGACACCGCTGGCTTCTCAAAGTTCTACCTATCCTCTAGAAATATTTCATAAAAAAAATTTCAATAAATTTGATATATATATATTTCAACCACCAGCTATATCTAATACCTATTTTATGGATTTATTATGATTTCACTTGATATTAGATACACAATTTCCTTCAAATTTCTTCTAATTAAAATTCTTCTTCCATCGTCCTAACATTCCACATGAAAAACATACAAAATTTTATTCCATTTACTACATTTGAATCATTATCATCTTAAAATGGAATTTCGTAGGATCCTTAGACATGAAATGAGTCATGGCCCCCTTTTCATTGTTCTTATTTTTCTTCTTCCCCAAAAGGACCATAAGTTTGTTATAACCTAGGTCCATTTAATCATGGAGTGTGAGAGTAAGATGGTCTAAAAGAGTCTTACAACTATTAGTCATGTTAAATATATAATGAATCCAGACAATGTTTTATGTTATGAGGAAAGGATGAGGTTTTTATGCTTCCCATCAGGGATCTATATTCTCAAGATGTCTAAGACATCAAAGTTTATAATATTATTAACTACATGTGATCCAATTGATTCCATTTCTCTAAGAATTCATATGCATAGTGAATTGTAGATCTCATATATTTTTTATATCTCTTTTTATTGATAATTATCATAATAGTGAGAGATGATGTCGTACTCATCCATATCCTCATGTAGGTTCAGAATATTATTATACATGGACTATAACATGAATCTTTAGAAGTATATAGAATCAACCATATATTTCACGTGAAGATATAGTTTTTCCTCACTAGCATCTTTGAGAGGGGCTTTGGGAATTTGGATTTCAAGAACATATAATTTTATTTTCATGATGTAGAATAACATGAAATAAACTTTTCCATTCATGGAAATTAGTGGTTGTGGGAAGGTTATCCTTCTCTAGTATGGATCATAGTGATATAGTCAAATTCATGTTGGTTTATATTTATATAATTATAAAGAGATTAATTTTACTTCTTTTACTAATATTTAAGACTCAGATAATAAATATTAAATTTAATAATCTCATAAAATTTTATAAAAACCAATTATCCCTAACTATATATCTCAGAACATCCTATTTCATGTATATTTATTTTTGAGGACCCACATCCACCTTATCATAACCTATAATTGGTTCTTATAAATTATTTGAAGAGTTTAAGTAGGCATAAATTTCAAACTGCATTAACACAAAACTCCTTGATTTATTCAGTGTATTCCCCAATATTAATATCATTAATAAGTATTTCCCCAACTCTTAGTTCCCAATTATATAGTAACTCCTTCGGGAGTAGTCAACCCAAGATGTGAACAAAGTTTATATCAACCAAAAAGTCAAGTTAAAATTACCCAATAACTGAGAACACCCTGACTTGGTCCTATCAAGTATATTGAATTATGATATAATTTATACTTATTTAGAGGATTTATATACCAACATAATATTTTTTGTTAATGTATTTTTATATTTATTTAAAAATGACCCATATTTTTACTTATTATATGGTTTTTAATATTAAATAGAGTTACTAATGAGACAAACCATGTCATATGTAATGTTTATGTATAATTCAATTTAGGTTAGTTATACATTGGATTATTTTTAATTCATTAACAAATGTGATCTTCAAAAAAAATAGATTAAGAAATTAAGCATTTAAGATGATTGAAATAAAATAATTAAAATTGTTGTGATCATGTTCCCTTATTAAGGGTTAGTTTATCTAGTGTGTGATAAATTAACCGATGACCAAGGTGATAAATATGTTAAACTATGACTTGTTTCATGGTATATATTTCAAAATTTCCTCTCATGTATCTCTTCGATTGGTTTCTTCTCATCTCCAAACATGAATCACATCTACTCATCTGGGAGCTCCATCCATTACATAAAATTTACACATGTGTAGGTGAGGGGAAGAAAATTAATGGTTTAAGGGGTTTACATAAAACAAAATCATGGGAACAAGTATCCATACATAATTAAAGGAGGGATTAAACATCTAACATAAAATTTAATTTAATAATAATAATTAATTAAAAGGAATCCAATCACATACAGTGTACTGGTCTATTCTCATGACTATCAATATACATGGAACAAATTATTTATTTAATAAATTTTCATTCATTCCCAACTGATTCATAGATAAAATAAATCACACTCAAATAATTTAATTATCTTCATTAATATATTAATTATTTTTTAATTATCATACTAACATTCTTGAGATAATCATTTATCACTATTTTAAACAAATTATATATTTTTTTAAATTGAATCTATACAAAATATGTACCATCTAGGAAAAATGATGAGTAAATTTCAAAACTACCTAGAATGTATGAGGGTTCCTATATTTTATACACATATGACATGAACAATACACATCTTATCACATAATTCCCTGGAATGTAATTTCAAATAAATTAAATAAAGACACATGTTATTTGCATAGTGTGTTAATATTTTAACACGTACACTATAATCAGTGTATCACAAATCATATCTAATATTCAGTTCGAAATATTATATTGAAATTAATAATAAATTTAATATATATATAACCCATCAAATGGAATGTACGAGTAAAATGAATTGAACACATAACATATGATAGTAATGTTGTTCTTAATTTTCTATCTACATCCCATGCCAAGTGATTGGCTGTGTTGTCCTATATTGTATATTAATGGAGCACATCATGTGTTCCTGGGATACAAATCATGAGGTCTCTGAATTACACTATTTCTAGTCACTTTTGTTGTGTAAAAAACTCATGAGTATTCTTTGACAAATGGACTACACTTCATGTACACATACTAAAAACTGTTTAGTCTGGATAACTATACACTAGGTTAGACCAGTCAACATGTCATTTGTATTAATCACACACCATATGAAATAAATTCACATTTAACCAAATTAATCCATGAGTCACTCTAGTTCATTAAATAAAAGGAACATGAAAAGTTCCTTTCGGATACACATTGTGTATTATTATTTTATCCATCTAGAATCCTTGGATCCTCCAAATAAGTTTTTTAAATTTTATTTGTCCAAAATTTGTCTATTTTTTATTATATTTAGAATAATTAAGAGGAATAAAATGAGATCTCACCATTTATATTTAAATTATGGTTAAAATGAAATTGAATACCAATTAATAATGTTTAAATTTATCAAATATCCTTGAATAATTATAAATTATTTTGCATCCCATTTCATACAACTTGTAGGTTTTATGGTGAATCAGAAGTTCCAATAGAGCATTCCCGACTTAGCCATTTCTTTCATAATGAATGGTTATTCTGAGATGTACATGACATAAAATGTCATGACTATAGGAATTAATTCAATGATTAATTAGTGAAAATCTCTATATAAAAAATAAAATATCTCCACATGATGATTAATAATTGATTTAAAAAGTTAAAGAATTACCATATGACAAATTATTGTTTTGTTGATGAATTTAATAATGTCTTTATGACATACCGTCATTTTTTCATAGGAATCATGTGTTGATTACCATATGTGATGATCCACACATGTACCAAATTCTTATGAGATATTCTATAAGACTATCCAAGTTCTAAAGTTGATGATCATGTCACTTACTCCGTTTATATTTGATCTCCACAAGAATCAATTAAAATAAGGAATCACTTTGATATATATAGAATTGATAGGGGCGGTGATGGAGTATTTATCTTTGTATTTAAGATAGTTCATGAAGAGGAAATATCTTGGGGTTGATATGATTCATTGTATGTCATTGTGCCCAACTAGAATAAATAACTATAATTAGGGTTGTAAATAATACAATTATGTTTAAATAATGACATAGTTAAAAATTAATAATTGCACATATGACCTTATTTTATTATTCCCCTGTGAAACCCATTTCTAAATAATAATAATATTACTATTATTATTCTTGCTATGTATTAAAAACATCAATTAATTAAAGATTATTTAAAGAATAAAATATTTAAAACATATTCAAATAAATTTTAATATAAGTTATTTTTTCCCAGAATAATTGAATTTGATCCACTATTCTTCTATAATATTTGAAATTACTTGAATAATAATTAGTTAGTTAATAAAAAAACTCATTATTTAAAAATAAATATATAAATATTATATTTATAAAAAATAGTTTGTAATATCCCAGACCTCACCGGTCCATTAATTTTTAAAAATCCAGTAATGGAAGTGTTATATCAGGTCAATGTGACTGATTCAAAATTTTTTTAAATTTTCATGTTCTTATAACGGTGAGTTGAACGAGTTATTCATAATGGTGAGTTGAAATGGTGAGTCTGAATGGTGATTCATGACCAATATCTCATAATGGTAGCTTGTGATACTGAGTTAGGACTGGTATATTGGGACGGTGAGTTGAACTGATGAGTTGGAATGGTGAGACGGATTGGTGAATCAGAATGGTAGTTCAGAAAGGTGATTTAGGATGGTGAGTTGTAATGGTGAATCACACAGGAAGCTTGTAATGGTGACTCACACCGGTAGCTCATAATAGTGACTCACATAGGTAGCCAACAATGGTAACTCCTGATGGTGAGTTGCTAATGGCGACTCATCCAACAATGAGTTATCCAACGACATCTCATTTACAACAATTTTTCAAAATTCTAAAATTCTTCTAGTTTCTCCTCTTTAATGTATTTTTGGACATAAAATGAATTTAATACCATATATAATATATTTTTAATCCATTTCAATGGATTTGAATCATATCATTAAATTCCTAATATTCTATGGACTTTTAATTAGTCAAACTATGTGGTCTTGGTAAGGATTCAACATTAATGGATTTTAAAAATTGTTTCCCCCATTGATTAGGTATCCAACATTTCTAAAGATGATATCTTTTCTTTTTGTGTAATTACCGTTCTCTTGATACTGGATGTCCCCATAAACATTCTTCCCTAAGGAGTCATGTGTACTATAGCCTTTTGGACTGTGTTTCTTCCTGAAGACCCTTGATTCTGTATGCAGACCCCCTGCTTTGGAGCATTAAGGAAGTGATGTTGGCTTCTTTTGAAAACTAGTTTTCCTTCAACTGCCTTATTTTTGTAACATGTATGGTTTGTGTACTAGTGTTTCCTTTTGAAGATAGTCGAATCCAAATTAAATAAAAACAATTGAAGCTATTTAATATTAATATACCAGGGATAGGGAAAAGTGACGTATGATCATCTTGTTGTTGTTTTTTGCTGTTATAGTAGACTGTATAGCTAAATACCCACTGAAAATCATATTTGTTGGGGGTCCTTACATGGGAACCAGTTTATTTATTCTAGACTACATCTATATTATGTGGATATTTACATAACCTATTATATAATTTTCTAACCACATAAATTCTACTTAGATAAATGGATTCCCTTGGATTATACGATTTCTATGATAACACCGTAAATAAAGTGAAATTGAATTAGGGATTCCCTAGTAAATATGATAGTATGTTTTTCCTTGTTATGTGATGTAACATGTTTGTGGAGACGATTGTGTGTTATGGGTCGGCTCCTTGATATGATGGACAGAATATGGATGTGTTGTTATGTGTGTGTGTGGGGGGGGGGGAATGGATTACATATGGTTCTAAAATGGGGCAATAATGGGTATTGTTATACAGTGTGGTTGTATAATGGTTATGGTGTGAATGAGCAGAGAGGCTGCAAAAAGGGGATGTGGTTGTATGTCTGTGATGGTATGTAATTATTTGAAATAGAGTAATGGGTTGTTTTGTGTCTCTACTTTCTATGTGTTGGTTATTATATTATGTGAATTAATTCTTGTTTTTGGGGAATTATAGAACTAAACTAGAATATATGTTATTAGGAAAAACCTATAAAAATTGTTTATGGAATGTATAATGTGAATAAATAATGAATTAATGATAATAGGCTGGGATTTAATGAACCAATGTGTTGTTAATATAGGAAAATTCAATAATTGTAAAATATTTTAAATAGATAAATGTGGGTTATGTATAAAATGTGACTTATATCCTATGTTATATATGTATTGTGTTGTGCTTATTTTCTTGTGGTTGGTTCTGTTATATCTACCAATGTGTTAATGGAACTAATATTATATGTTAATAATTCTAAATGGGATTTTTAACAAGTAAATTGATGATGGGATGTGATTTTTAACATGTTCTTGTTTATATATAAACTAATGGTTAGGATATGTGAAAAGGATATATTTTTATGTAAAATGACTTTGGAGAATGATGGTGATAGTGGTTGGAATTGGTTTTAATTTGAGAGGAATGTGAAGTGAGTTAATTTAACATGGTTCTTCATACACTTTTTTGAATTTTTACATGTATATTGTGGTACGCTGTTCTTATTAGTTTACCAGGTAGTGATGTAATGAATAAATGAACTATTTAATATGTATGTAATGTTTTAAGCCTACAGGAACTGAATTTCTTTAAGTCCTACTGGCACTGAATTCCATTAAGTCCTACGATCCATGTAATACTTATGCCTACAGGCCTTGTAAGGGTTCCACATCACCCCTTGAAAGGTGGATTATCAAAAACCAATAAAAAATGAATGCCTCAGGGCCATTGGAGGAGAATAAAGAATGAGAATTTGTTAAATTAATTAGTCAGGGGTTTTGAATTGAGTTTGTGTCTTGTTGTGTGGTTGTGAATTTAGAGGTAGCGACAAAGGTGGTATCATGAGTTGGTTGTTGGTTGAAGAACCACATGTTGGGTTTGAGTGTTTGGTATTATATATATATATATATATATATATACTTTTATTTCCTTTTTATTTCAATACACACCCCACCCTAGTTGAGAACCAGGTGATGAACACCCCCATAATCATGGGGGAGGGTGTCTTCCCCAAACATCCATTGGGGAGGATTGATAGTTGGCCACCCAATCTTCTCCACTCAATCATATCGGTGGTGATAGTCCAAGATTCTATTGGCAGGTTCTGGTTTATGAGGCCTACGTGTGTGATGGAGAGTTGTGTTTTGGCAGGTGTCTTTGGGATGAGGTGAGTTGTGTTTTCCAATTTGTCTTTAGGATAAGTTGTGTTGTGCTTTCCTAGGTGTTTTCAGGATGGGAGGTGGTTTGTGGCCCAGGTTTATGTGGGAAAGATGGTATAAGCCTCATGTTCCCTTATGATGAGACAAGCTTCAAGGACCATGTGTGTGTTGGAGGGATTTCATGTGCTTCATTTTCCTTGGTGATGGGACTAGGTGTGGGGCCCTGGTGTGTGTAGGAGGATTGTGAAGTGGTTCTTTTGGAAGAGGTGGTATCTCTAGGATGTTTACTATTATGGTGTGAGAGTGGATAATTAGTGGGAAAAGGAAGTGGGGTTCCCTATCATTTATGTGATTACAATATTACTTTACTTGACTTATGTTACTTGGTGAGTTTCCTTGGTGAGGTTAGGGAGGTTAGTATACATGTTAGGTTCTATTTGGTTCTATTATTTTCTAATAGGGGTATCAGTATGATTCGATCACTTGTGCTTCATAGACTTTGGTTTTCCTACTGAGTATACTTATATTATCACCCTACGTATATAATCTATAGTCACATTTCCAAGAGGATTATGTTGACCGTTCTAGATCTTACTAGCTCAGACTTTGGGATAGTTGTTGAATCACTAATTTAGTTTCAATTTTGGGTAATTACCTTGTATTTTTATTGCATTGTTATAGTCTTTTTAAACATGCATGTGGGGTTGATTTTGGAAGACTTTTATAAATATATTACTTGAATTTGTTTTGGGATGGACCATCTTATCTCCTAATCATGTTTCCATTAAAAAGGGAAATGTCTCCCACTTTTGTGAGATTTTATACCATTGTTGTTTTTCACCACCCATTGGCCTTCTAGAGGTAGGACTCGGGGTTCATTAGCTCTATTCCATTATTTTAAGCCTAGGAGGGGTATCTTTGGGGGAGGGGGTCATTATAGAATAGTATCAGTGGTGATGGTTGAGAAATTGGATGGAGTTTGGAGTTAGTCACTATGAGGATTTCATGGGCTGGTAGGGAAACAATGCGAGGTGATCTTGGTGTGTGACACAGCCCAGGGAAGACCGACTATGAAGTAGAATTTTAGGGCCCCCATGATCCAATTCATGTACTTTGAGCCTACCTAATAACCAAGAGAGGCTACACCATTTGTATAGTTAATACCTATGAGGGGTACATACATCATAATGACTTATTTTCTTATCTGAAATTGGGTGATTTTGGTGAAGTAAAAATGAAATAAATGAATTATGATATTTTATGTGTGTTTCTTTTACTTTTCCCATGCTTTTATTACTAATAAAAACTCATTATTTATTTGCATATTATTCGTATAACCAAGAGTAATGATTAATATGATGGTTAATTTCTTGAATTGTTTGTTTAAAACATTCTTTACGTTTGAATATATTGTTTCCTTTCCCTTTATGGCATAATTCATTATAAATTGGATTTTTCTTCCTTGTTAGAATTTTATAGGTTGTCATATAGTTTTGATAATGGTTGAAGTTGTTAGCGCATCATGTATACTTTATTTTGTTAAAATACACAATTAAATTTTTGAAACCATTTTTAATCATGTAACCTCCAAGTAGATTTCACATTGGCTTGATAAAATAAATTACATTGAATCCATTATGAGAATTATTCTAGTTTTCTTGTTAGTTAATGTTTCATGTGTTTCTTCTATTTCCAATTCATCATAAGCATGTGTTTCTTAATTCTTAAATTATGGAATTCCAGAAAATTTATATCCAAATTATTGATAATTCCTTTGAATTCTGAAACTATAAGAATAATTTTCCATTTATTTGGAATGATTTCAGTCTTATAATATTGATATAACTATATATTTTAATAATAAGATAGTGTAAAAATCCATGTGACATTTATTTCAAAATTTTGGAAAAAGATAAGCATTATTTCTGGTAAATTTTAGAGACATTGAACTGTAAAAGCATTTAAAATTATTATTTTATGTCTAATAAGAATTTATAAGATCTAAAATAACCTTACCCTACATATTAAGTCATGATTATATTTTTATGGGAAGTATGCATAATGTTGAAAAAATTAATGTGGAAACTAAGTAAATTATTATACGAGAGACCCGTGCATGTGGTATGTTTAATATGTTACATTTAAATATGTAAGTAGAATCATTTTGAACTTATTTCAGTATATAAGCATGTTTTATTGAACTATGAAATGGTTAAATAATTTTTATCCTCAGCATGATATATAACAAGTTTTGTTTTAATCATGTTGTTAGAAATCATGTTTCTTTGAGCTGTGTAATGATTAAAGAATAGTCATGTTGAGCATGATAAAGAATGAAACAATGTAATGAAATAGTTGTGGTTTATTTTTTTAAATCCAAAACCACGTTTTACTTGGATTATTATGACAATATGTTGTTTATGAAATGTATTATTTAAATTGAACATAATAACCTAGCATTTATATACATTGAAATGTATATTGAAGGTTTATTTCATGTGTAATAAGATAAAAATATGATACATTTTTTAAGAATATTAAATATGGTGTATATGATAACATGTGTGCAGTTTTTTATTAACAAGGATTCCCGTTAGAGACATTTAAATGCAATGCATGATGTTTCAATCGAAATAATGTAGGAATGTTGAGTGGTATTGCATTGTCTTCATTACATTGATGTGATGATATTCCTTGCTTAAAATAATAGTTAATAGAAACCTTATTGTTCTGTTATTGTTAAATATAACGAGAACCTTGATATGAATTCTTGTTTAAACTCACCATTTATTAAAATTATAATATCTCATATATATGGTTGATAAATTTCTTCCCCAAGAAAAATTTAAAATTGTGTTAAATTACCCATGATAAATAACGAGGTGCAGTTATATCAACCTTAAGATAATTATGGAAGATTCCATGTGTTGTTGCTATGTTCAATTGTTCTTGTTGTGATTCCTTATGTGACATGTGATTTAATAAACAGTCAAGTATACAAAAATGGGGAAACCTGATCTTGAACTGAAACACATTATACATTGACATGATTAAAACTATGAGGTCTTGTTAGTGCCTCCCTAAGTGGATAATATCTCAACATGGGAGAGGGAATTCCTTGATTTGTGTGTAGGGGATTTGTGAGTGATGATAATTAGGATAGTTGGTTAGGGCTGTGTGTGGGATTCAATGGATTGAGTTGTTATGAGAAATGGGTATTTTCTTCTGGACAGTAAAGTTGTTTAGTGATGGGGTAGTGTGAAAATTTTATTGAACATTAATTTGTTAGGATGTTTGTCCAATGGTTGTGATGTGTAGTGACGGATATTTTTGGTGGAAGGGATGTTTAGTTGTTCTTTTAGGATGATTTTTTTTATGTTGTGTTATGATTTTATTGATTTTATCACTAACTACTTATAAAATTATTAATAACATAATGTTGGTGATAAGAATAACTTGGTGTTTTGATGATCATAAAACTAATAAATATGCGCTTACCTCCCATGCTAAAATCATTTTATAAAGTAAGAGATGGAAATGTTTTACTACTACATTGTTTTTTGTGATTTTTGTGTATGATATTATATTTATGGGACATGTTTTGACCTCAAACATATAAAGAGAGGGAAAATCATTCCTTGAATCATGTCATATTATATTACGACACATTCTAAAACTATCCAGGCAAGTCAGTGCTTCCCAGAGGGAATGATATCATGGTGTGGTGGAGGATATCCTTTGATTTGAATGATTATGGTAGATATGTATATATTAGTACAAGTTTTCATGTCGATAGAGGGATTCTATTTGAAACTTCTCTAAGTAATGACATGAAACTATGAAAAATAGAAATTTGGAATTTTGAACACCATGCCATTTCTACATTAGTATTATCATGGTAATTAATGTTATGATGAAAAACCTAGAAAAATTTTAAACTTGGATAAGATGGTATATTTAAAACTCGTGTAATATTTTTGATGAATTCAAATTGATAATTCAATTTTTTTTTGAATTTTATGTTGATTTTTGTTAATTTCAACTTGGTAAAGTGCATGAAAAAGTTCTGTTAGTATAACAATTTAAATTTTTTGAGTACCTGAACCCTTCCAATTTATGTAAGTTGTTATGGGAAACTTGTTGGAAAAAAATTGGTCTTACAAAATTTGTTGAAATTGTTTTCACAAATAGTATCTTGATATATTACACGTTATAAAATGGATTCAAAAAATGTTTTGACTAAAAGTGGGTTTCCTACCCTACTAAATTTGTTTAATATTTTCATGGAAATGATTTAATAGGCATGTTTTCCAATATAACATGCTTTAAAATAATATGTTGAGATACATGTCTATAAAGTAATATACCATTTTAGAAATCATGTTTTTGTAAATAGATTGTCTACATTGTTAATAAATTGAAACTTGAGCCTGTTAATTAGTTTCTTCATGATATTTTAAGCATGATATGTTTTAAATGTTTTGAATTTAAATAATATAGATTAAAAAAGAGGAAAATGCATGTATTTATACTTATTTAATGGAATGTATAAGAGAAGTTGTTGATATAAAATTTATAACAATGTTTTATATTGTTTAAAACAATCAATTTAATTTTAAATAATGTGAAGAAATTGTTTTTGACTGTTCTCCCTTCCTTGGTGTTTTTATGGTTTTTGTTGTTGTTATGCTATGAATACTGGACGTGTTATACCTGTCTATGTGGCCTTGTTATTTCTTGAGAAGAATCTCCCCAAGAATATTGAATATAATGTGTTTTGTAGATTTCAAATTCTTTCCCATGAGTCTGTCGTGTTCCAAGTATATCGAGAAACATGAAAGGTATCTCGCAGGGTGGGTTTTCAGACCCCTCTTTCTTCTATGCTTGGTTTTGAATTGCCAAGGGAGAGAATAGTTTGAGAGGTATCTAATGTAATGAATGGGACGTCTACAGTCCATTACATTATGAAAATCCTGTAGTTGAAGTGTTTTGCGATGTCAAGGTGACTTATTTTAACATATTGAAAATTTTCTAATTTCTCCATTGGTGAGTCAGACTGGTGAGTCAGAACAGTGAGCCAGAATTGTGAGTCAGGAACAGTTTCTCGAAATGGTAGCTCGAAATGGTGAGTTAGGAGTGGTAGCTCATGACAGTGAGTACGAACGATGATTTTGAATAGTTATTTACAAAGTTGAGTGAGAATGATGGTTAAGAACAGTGAGTTAGCATGGTTAGTCACAACAGTTGCTATCACTGGTAGCTCCAATTGGTGATTATCACCTATAGCTCACAATGGTGACTCACATTGGTAGGTTTGGTTGGTGATTCATTGATAGTAGTTTTTGATGGTGACTCTTCCAATGGTGAGTCATTTATGGTAGGATGGGATGGTGACTCATCCGATGGTGAGTCATCCAACTGTAGCTAATTTCCAATAGTTTATTCAAAATTCTATAATTCTTCTAGTTTCCCACCATTAACATTTTATTTTGTTATTAAATGAATTTAATACCATATTTATGTGGTTTTGAAGCCATTTCAAAGGATTTGTATAGAATTGTTAATTTCCTAATATTCTGGGGATTTCAATTAGTCAAACTGCTTGGTCTTGGTCAAGATCTTCCTTTTAATGGCATTTAAAAATTGGTTCTCCCATTGACTTAGGTTATACCCTTTCTAGATCATAGAACTCCACTTCCTTGTGTGTCTCCCTTTCTCTTGATACCAAACATCCCTAGAATCTTTCTTCCCTGAGAAATAATGCATGATGTAGCCTTTGGACCATGTTTTTCCTTGGAGGCTCTTCTTGCTGCATGCACACCCCTTACTTTGGGTAAAAAAAAGAAGTGTTGATTGCTTCTTTTTAAAAGTAGTTTTTCCATCATCTATCTTATTTATGTATCATGTGTGTTGGTTTTACTAATGTTTCCTTATGAAGAGAGATGAATCCAAATTAAATAAATATAATTGATATGGTTTAATATTAATATAAAATGGCTAGGGAAAAGTGACGTATAATCTGCAAGTTATTTTTTTGGCTATTATGGTGGATTATATATGATAAATACCGATTAAAAACGGTTAAGGTTGGGGTTCATTACTCGTTCACTAGTTTATTGGATATGGAATGCTTTCCTATTATGTGCCTATTGGAATAAATTATTATATCATTCGTTAACCACGTATATTTTGTTTAGATAAATGGATGCCCTAAGATTATATGTTTTTTTGATAACACCCTAAATGAAGTGAAATTGAATAAGTAATACCCAGGTAAATCTGAAATTATGTTTTCCTCTGTTATGTGATGTAACATGTTTGTGGACACAATTGTGTTTTGTGGGTTAGCTCCATGATATGATGGATTGAATATGGATGTTTTGTTTTGTATTTAGGAGAAATAAATTGTATATGGTTGAACATTTGGGATGAAATCGGTATAGTTATATACTGTGGTTGTATGATGGTAATAGTGTGGATGTGTAGAGTGGATGTAAAAAAGGGGATATGGCTGTCAGTTGGTGATGATGTGGAATTTTTGGAAAGAGAGTAACCAGTTATTGTGCGGTTCTACATTCGATGTTTTTGTTATTGTATAATATTAATTAATTCCAGTTTCTAGGGAAGTATAGAAATAAAGTTAAATATCCATTCCTAGGAAGAATATAGAAAAATAGTTTATAGAATGTGGTATGTGAATAACTAATGAATGAATTATAATAAGACAGGATTTAATGGACCAATGTGTTGTTAATATGGATCTATTTGATATATGTGAAATATGTCAAATAACTAAATGGGTATGAAGAGTATAATGGCACTTATGTCTTGTATTATTCTTGTATTTTGTTGTTCTTATTTTTTTTGTGGTTGGTTCTGTTATATCTACCAATGTTTTAATGGAATTAATATTTTATGTTAATAATTCGAAATGAGCATGTTTAATTAGGAAATTAATGATAAGATGTGTTGTTTAATAGTTTCATGTTTATATACAAACTAATGGGTTGGAAACAAGAAATAATTCATCTTTATCAGTAAAATGGCTTTGAATAATGATGATGGAAGTAGTCAGCGTGGGTATTAAATAGACAAGAATGTATAGTGGGTTAATTTACCATGGTTTTTATTCTTGTCTGTGACTTATGTTATGCGAATTATTGTGATCTATGCCTAGTAGTTTCCCAAGTAGCAATGGAATGAATAAATTAATCACTTAATAAATTAAATTAATTGGTCAAATCAATTGGTCAGGGTATGAATTTAGTTTTTGGCGGGTTTTTTGGTTTTTCATTTAGAGGTAATAGAAAAGGTATTATCATGAGTTAGTTGTGGGTTGAAATCCCATAGTCTAGGGTTGATTTCTTGGTATCATATATATATATAGACACACACACACACACACACACTTGAATTTCCTTGTAATTTATGTATGAACCCCACACTAGTTGAGCACTATGTTCTGAACACCACAATCATCATGAGGGAGGGTGTATTTTCCAAACATCTTGGTGGGAGGATGGATGGATGGAAACCCTCTTTTCTATTATCCTTCTTTTGGGTGAGGATAACCCATGATTCCTCAGGTAGTTTGTGGTTTTGGGGACCGAAGTGTGTGTGGAAGAGTTTTTGTCTTGACTATCGTCAGGATGAGATATATTGTGCTATCCTAGGTTTTTTAATATGTGATTTCATATGCAGCATAGGTGTGTACGGGCAGGATGTGATGTACTTCATTTTCCCTGGGGGCAATTCTAGCTATGAGGCCCAAGTGTGTGGGTGTGGGTTGTGATGAGCTTACTTCTCCTAGGTTATAGGACTATCCATGAGACCTAGTTTTGTGTGGTTGGGTTGTAATGTGGTTCTTTTAGAAGAGGTGGGATCAACAAGATGTTTTCAATTAGGTTGTGAGATCATCTAATAAAGGAGAAACTGGTATAGGGTACCCTATCGTTAATATGATATCGATATTACATTACATGACTTCTGTTACTTGGTGAGTGTTCCTTGGAGAGGTTATGGTGCTTAGTATACCTATTATGTGTTGTTTGGTTCTGATGTTTTCTCATAGGTTCATTTGTATTCTTCTCTCACTAGTGCATGAGAGACTTTGGTTTTCCTTCTGAGTATACTTGTATGCTTGCTGTTTGTATATATATACTTCTTTTAAGTTTCTAGGTGGATTATGTGTACCATGATAGACCTTACTAGCTCATAATTTTGGACAATTTCTATGTTGCGGCTTTACTTTTACTTTGTGTACATACCTTGGAGTTTATAGCATTGTAACTATTTTATTTTAAACATTCATGTGGAATGTAATTTGAATTTCTTTTATATATATCATACACTGAGTTATTTTGGGATAAACCATATTATCTCTTAAACCGATTTTCATTAAAAAGGGAAATGCATACCATTTTTGTGTCATTGTATAACCTTAGTGTTGGTCACCACCCCAGGACTATTAGAGGCGTGAATCATGGGGTTATTATATCTCTTCCTTCTTTTCCATCTTAGGAGGGCCGTCTTCGAAGTGAGGGGGTGATGACATATTTATTACATATTATTCTCAAAAATATTATCTCTAATAACTAGTGACATAATTAATTCTATCAACCATATATAAATAAATATTAAACAACATAATAAAATATTATTTATTTAACAAGTTATATAATTATATAATTTAACTAGGGTACTAGATACACTTAATGTGTGACCCTATTTTCCTCTTTCTAAGTGGAATTATTGAGGTATTACCAACTTAAAAGGTTATAACATAAAAATATTCCATGAAACCCATATATAATAATTTTTCTGTCTCAATGAAATATAAACTTCTAAAAATTATTACAGTGAAATATTATCCCTTTATCATGGTATCTTAAATCAAAAGTTTTTATGCGGTTTTCATCAACCTTTGTTCTTTATTTCTCTTTCTTTAATATTATTGAAATGATAATGACCACACAACATAGTGGAAATTGATTTATTTAGGATTTTGAATTATCATTAAAGGGTCTAAGATATAAACATATGTTAAAAAAGAGAAGATAAAAATCCTTTTTTACATTATTCATTAATTCAATATCACTTTATACAACCAACATATCCTAATTCAATGTAAACATATTTTATCATGATTTTAACAAAAATATTAAATTAGATGACTAATATTATGTAATTCCCCGACCCCAGTTACCTAGAGTCAGTGCATTATTACATAACAATGTCATGATAACAAAAGATCAAGTCCCAAAAGACCGATTATTTTAGTAGCATCAGAATAACTAGATACATTCATAAGTCTTACATTACATCATAAAGTAAAAAATTACTATAACAACATCTTGTCTTCATATCCCTTTATACTATCCTTGTAGGTAATTCATAAATTACTTCTTTACATCCTTAGAAAAATAAAACATTGAAAGGGGTGAGCTCTAATGCTCAGTAAGGATAACAATATAGTGGAAACTTTCATAAATAATCATAAACATTTAAGGAAATAAATAACTAAAAAAGCCTTTTAAACTTGAACTTCAGCATAATATGGAAAAAATAAAATAAAATAATTAAATTTTCTTATTCACATGGATATTATACTAGTCGAATAATCAGATGAAATATAAATAACCACTTTCATAATGATGGAATGTATAATGCCAGAAAATCATAACCACGTAGCCAAGTCCTCATGCCAAGACTACACATAATATTTTTCCAAGACCTCGTGCCAAGACACTATTTTGTCTCATGAGACCTACCGATGCATCGAGGAGCTATAGCAGGCTCCACCCGTCACTTACTATGTCAAATGCATTCCTCATATGAATAATTTTAAACATAACATAAACAATCATATTAAAAATAATATATGAAATGTCAATACATTCTCCATAAAACATGAATGGTATAAAAATAACACATCCACATTCAAACATATCACAAAACATTAAATACAATATGGAAGTTTTGTATCAAAATAAATCAACTTCAAATAAGCTTAAAATCCATCAAAAGATGTTGACATAGATGAAATCAAAACTATTTAAGAGAAATATTTCTTTTTTTAAATCATTTAAAATTAACATAATTATAAAATAAAACATTTATTTTTAAAATATCCTTATAAGCTTTTAATTGAAGCTTTGAGGATTTTATAACGGTGGAAAAAAGCCGCACCCGCCGTATAAGTTAAAAAACATTCTTACCTTAATTCTGTCAAAAAGGTTAAAAAGGACCTTGTTTGGAAAATAACAGAAAGATTTCTTTATAAAAATATTATAAAAAGTAAAACAATGGTATAAATGACTTTAACCCATATTATTTAAAATATTACAAATTTTTTGAAATACATTTTTAAGAAACATGGATACGGATGTTAAAGAGGTCCCAATAGATAATTACGTATAAACAACCTCTGATAATGAAGACATTGTGAAATAAATCCTTACCTTGTACTTTTCCTTGGTTGATGGTAGGTTAACCTCCTATATAATGGTGAAATAATTTTTATTAAATTATACAAGAATCCTATACATTAATATGATATCATATATGATCTTTTTAAAATTTATTTGTTAATAATATCTTAGTATTATCATCGTTTCGGGTGTTAACTTACTTGTTTTCTTTTATATGTTTTGTTACATAAGCCATGTTTTTTATGGATAGGTTGTATATTATTAATATATAGAATGATATCAATTCCTTAAACATTATTTTTAATCATCAAATGAGAATTATACTCGAATGGATATGATGGGGAATGAATCTCATCACGTTCGTGGAGACGGTAGTCCGTATGTACGCACAACCGACAATATCACTCTTTTGATATTAAAACAATATATAATTATATGGTATATCATTTATACCAAATAATTATCATGTTGTATTTATTATTTACATGAATTACACATGATTATTATACCCATCAAAATAATAATTTTTTGAATAACAATTACACCACGACGTGGAGACGGTAAGCCATACGTTCCCACATATGGTGACATGTCATTCAAAGGATCGATAGAATACTGAATATGGTTGTACCATATTTATAATAACATCACAGTATATATAAGATACTTGAGTTATTATTTTATAATGGGAAAAACAAAGAAATAAGAAGTCGAAGAAGAAAGGAACTTGAAAGAGGGTGGTGAAAACATTACCTCTTCTTCGAGTTCTTACTTTTGATTTGATCGAAAGGGTTCTTTAGGTTGGATTTCGGATCAAACTAAGGCCTCTAGGTTGAATTTAGGGAATTTGAGAGGATATTCGGGTAGGGTTTGGCTGAGCCAAATGGCTTTGAAGCTGTGAATAATTGGTTAGAAGTGGTGTCCTTTTATAAGGGAGAGGAGGGTCTCTTTAGAAAAAACTTAAAGTATTATTTTATAATAAATTAATATTTGGTTTCTAATTTCTCAAAAGTAGATTATTAAAAGTATAAGGTGGGTATGGGTCGAAATCCTTTCAACCAAAATATTTTATATAGGTTTGGGTCATTCTATTAACATTATCTTTTAGTTTTAACTCTTAGTTAATTAGTTTGACATTTACCATGTCACTTTGTATTTTTATACTTTATACTTAATAAACATACTATTGTTGAGAAAAGTATTGTTTTCAAAAATACATGCTAATGTTATTTAAATGGGGAGTTTATTGAAAATAATACTCTGTCTATTTATGATAATTTTGATGCTCACAAATACCCTTAGTTATTTTGTAATGATTTTATTTAGTATTTTGAAGGAATTTATTAATTTATTTTACTCTTGAAATAACGAGGATTTATTAATTATGCGGAATCTACTTTAGCACGTTCTGGAATCACATTTCATACCTTACGTAGATAAATATGGCACGGAATTTGTTTTAGCACGTTCTGGAATCACAGTTCATACCCTACGTGGATAAACGTAGTGTAAGGATGAAAAGCTTGTATACTTTTTTAGATAAGAGAAAAGTATGGTGAAACAACAATACGTTTTCAGCAATGTATGGAAGGATAACCTTAAATTGGGAAGGAGCCTTACGTTTTGGTTATTAGCAATGTTTGGAAGGAGAACCATACGTAAATTCTAAGCGTTATGTTTGTTCCTTAAAATAATGGTTCATCAACCTTACTTTTGTAAACAACCATACGTTCTTGGAAAAGTATGGATCAAGTAAAAGTATGGATCTTTTACAGTACGTTTGAGGTTTGAAGAAAAAGTATGGATGATCAAACCTACGTTTTTGTTCAACCTTATGTTTTCAACCCTATGTTTGTGTTCAAATTTACGTTGTTAACCTTACGTTTGAAGACTATGTTATTAACAGTACGTTTGGAGGCCATGTCATCAACCTTACATTTGGCGTCGGAAATTTTGACAGACGATATTTATGTGCGGCGATCATTAAGCTGAATTCTGGGCGGATTTCAAGCCAGATTTAAAGTCATTTTTAAATTACGGATTTTACTGATTCAAAGCTGTTTTATTAATGTATTTAAGATCGAATTAAAAGGATATTTTTATGTCGAGTCTTAAGGGAAGTTACGATTTCTCTGTAAATTAAAATTTTTGAATATCGCAAATCAGAAGGCGACTTTTATGGATCTAAATGTGCAGGAGATATGCTTTATTATATATGTTCTCTCCGAAACACCAGGTACATGAGTATGTGATCGATCTATTATTGAAAAAGGTTGAAAACAAAGATTGCAACTATTCACATTGATCTGCTGATTCAAAAAGGAGCATCAAAGCTCTCTTCTTTTAAGAAGAAGGAACTCAATAGAAGAATCACCTGTTCTACATCAAATATCTACTGTGGATCTACTACTGCTGAAGTTGTATACTATATCTCTATATCTACTGCAACTGGATCAACTCAGAACTGCTTCATCTTGAAGATAAATATTTCTAGAGACTTCGATCCATCTGTTGTCAATTGCATTCTGTTCCAATTGTGAAGATCAACTGGAAATTTATTTCTAAAATTATTTTTATTCTTGTGTAACGAGTTTCTTGTTCTAAGCTATGTAGGTTCATGTTTGAACCAGAAGGTTTTGTTTTTCCTTGGATTGTAAAGGTGTCAACTGCCTGTACTCAGTTGTGAATCGGTCTGTGGAAAAGAGGACCAAATAGTGAAAATCACCAAGATCGTGGAGTTGAGCATTGTTGGAGTGGACTAGGGGCCTTCTGTTCCTTAAACCACTATACATCTATGTGTTCTTGATTTTACTTATTCCGATGCACGATCAAATCTGATAAAGTATAAAGTATAGAAGTCGTTCAAGAAAAGAGTTATCGAAAAATTGTAAAAGACACAATTCACCCCCTCTTGTGTATAATCTCTAGATTCAGATCCAATAATTGGTATCAGAGGAGGAGATTCGGATAGATCCCTATCAAGATAAAGCAAGTTAAAGATTACACAACAGAGCATCATGACTGATTCAAGAGAAGGGATTTCAATGGTCAGAGCACCATATTTTAATGGAGACAACAATGGTTTCTTGAAATTTCACATGATAATATATCTGAAAAACCTCGGATATAGAGTCTATTCAAAGATTCTGACTCCTTATGAAATTCCTGAAAATCCTGAGACATGGAGTGCTGCTATAGAGGCAGAGTGCGATATGAACTCGAAGGCTATGAATGCAATTATCTGTGATCTAAGACCAGATGAATTTAACAGAGTATCTCAGTGCCCGACAATATATGAGATGTGGAAAACAATAGCTGTGGCATATGAAGGAACAGACAATGTGAGGCAAATGAGATATGCAACTGCAAAACTGAAATTTTATACTTTCAGAATGGTTGAAGGTGAGATCATTACCCAAATGAATGGGAGATTGACAGAAATTTTCAATAACATAACTGATCTAGGATAACCTCTCAAGAAGGCTGATCAAGCATTAAAAGTACTGAGAGTACTTCCTACTCGATGGAATGGTATATCTGCTGCAATAAGACAATCAACACCTATCAAGGATCTAACTATGAGAGAGCTGATTGGTACACTGATGATGTATGAGTCTAAAATGCAAGATAAGGCTAATGAACATAAAGTGCTTATCAAAAGAGAAGATACTGACTTGAAGGTAACTTGACAACAAAAGAATATAAAGATGAAGAATAGAGAAGTCAAAGATAAATCATAAATCTCCGACTCATCTAACTCAGATGAAGAGCTGGCTCAGTTATCCAGGAAATTTAGAATATTCTACAGCAAGAAAAGATGCTTCAAAAAATCTTTTAAGAGAGATGATAAGGAAGTAAGATGTTATGAATGCAAAAACATAGGGCATATCAGACCATATTTACCACAATTGAAGGATGCAAATAAGAAGAAATTTTTCAAAAGAAATGGCTTTGAGCAGAAAGACAAGAGAGCTATGAAAGCCACTTGGAGTGTATCTGAAGACTCTAGTAGCTCTTCTAAATCAATATTAGAGGAAGAAGAAGTCAATATAAAGGCAAACATGTGTTTCATGGAAGAAACTAATGAGGTACACTCATATTACTCCTCTAAATCAAATTCTGAATAAAGCTACAAAAATGAAAAATTTGCAGTCTACTGCAATATGCTTGAAAAAAGATATGACTCACTATTTAAAAAACATAAGTCACTAAAAAATAAACATAAAGCCGTTTCAGATGAAAGAGATACAATGCTGAAACAATAAAATGAATTAACTGATAAATACAATTCAATTAACATTAACTATATTAATTTTGAATCAAGAATAAAAACATTGCAGGATGAAGTAGAATCTTACAAACCGGCTGCATTGGTTTTTACAAAAAGAGAGAATTCATTAAATGAATTTCTTGGAAAACTGTCATTAAAAAGGAGTGATTTGGAATTGGCAGTAAAAGAGAAAAACCAAAGCTATATAAAAATTATTTTGTTCCTAGCTCTAAAAAGGTTAATTGTAATTTTTGTGGGATAAATGGACATATAGATAAAAACTGTTTCTTAAGACAACCTCAAATTTGTGGTATTAAGAAAGCCTATGTTTCAAAAGACTTATATGATTCAGCTAATTTTAAAAGATCAAAGAAAATCTGGATACCCAGATCATTTCTAGATAACACCCCTAGACCCAACAAAATATGGGTACCGAAGCAATTTGTTTGAATGTCTTTGTAGGTAGTAGGAGACCAGAGAAGAAAAGATATATTTTAAATGGAAAGTGGCTACTCAAGACATATGAGTGGAAACTCATTGAATTTTTCTTCAATCACTCAAAAGGAAGGAGGACTTGTTACATTTGTTGACAATGCCAAAGGAAAAATCATTGGTATTGGAACTGTTGGAAATCCAAAAATAGTCTTAATCAACAAAGTACATTATGTACAAGGACTAAAACACAATATGATAAGTATCTCTCACCATTGTGATGATGGATATACTGTTCATTTTACTAACAATTTCTATATTGTTTCTAAAGATAAACTATTTAAATTTATAGCACCAAGAACTGAAAATGTCTATACTTTGGATTTAAATTCCTTGTGTAAACAACAAGTAAACTTCTTGACTGCTAAAGTAAGTGAATCCTAGATCTGGCATAGGAGACTTGGTCATTGAAATGTATATGTTTTAAAGAAGTTATCTAAGAAACATTTAGTTTATGATTTACATTGTCTCAATTTTTAAAGTGACATATTTTGTGATTCATGTCAACTTGGCAAGCAACAAAAATCATCCTTCAAATCTATTAATAAGGTTGCTACATCTAAACCTCTAGAAATTATTCATATGGATTTGTTTGGACCATCAAGAGTAGAAATCTTAGCTGGAAAATTATATGTATATGTTTTAGTTGATGACTATTCAAGATTTTCATGGATTTTCTTTTTGAAATTTAAAAATGATGCTTTTACTTTATTTGAATGTTTCTGAAAATCTGTTCAAAATTAAAAAGGTTTCAATATTATCTCATTTAGAAGTGATCATGGTGGATAATTTGAGAATCTAGAATTTAATTCCTTTTTCTCAAATATGGGTATTAAACATGCCTTTTCTGCATCCAGAACACCTCAACAGAATGTGATTGTAGAAAGAATAAATAGAACAATTCATGAAATGGCTATGGATACAGCTTGTTATATAATTAATAGAGTTTTAATAAGACCTATTTTGAAAAATACACCCTATGAACTATGGAATGAAATAAAACCTAAAGTAAATTACTTTAAAGTTTTTGGATGCAAGGTTTACATCTTGAACAACAAGGATAATCTTGGTATGTTCAATCCAAAATCTGATGAAGGCATTTTATTAGGATATTCTGCTACCTCCAAATCTTATAGAGTTTATAATAAAAATTCAAGGATTGGTGAAGAATCAATTCATGTGAAATTTGATGAATCTGATCCTTTTGAGAAAAGGACAGAACAAATGGATGAACTTGCCTCTAATGATAACACGAGACTTGAGAACTTATAGAATGATTTTGAAAATGATATAAAAGAAATTCAGTCCAGTTCAGAGGAACATGATACTGAATAACCTTTAGATATATTACCTAGATAGCCTAGAACCCTAAAAAATCACCCTTTAGAAACTGTAATAGGTGACCTAGAAACTAGTGTTCAAACTAGAAGAAACTTAGGAAACCTAGTGGAATTCTATGCCTTCCTATCTCAACAAGAACCCAAGACTATAGAAGAAGATTTAGATGATGAATGTTAGGTAATAGTAATGCAAGATGAATTAAACCAGTTTTAAAGAAATGAAGTTTAGGAATTAGTAGAAAGACATAAGAATTATCCTGTAATAGGAACCAAATGGGTCTTTAGAAATAAACAGAATGACCAAGGCACAATAACTAGAAATAATGCAAGATTAGTAGCTAAAGGATATAATCAAGAAGAAGGAATAGATTATGATGAGACTTTTTCACCTGTAGCTAGATTAGAATCTGTTAGAATCCTTTTAGCCTATGCATCTTATATGAATTTTAAATTATTTTAGATGGATGTTAAATCTGCCTTTTTAAATGGTTATTTAATGGAGGAAGTTTATGTTGAGCAACCTCCTGGTTTTGAAAACTCTCAAAAACCTGATTCTGTTTTTAAACTTACTAGAGCTCTTTATGGCCTTAAACAAGCACCTAGAGCTTGGTATGAAAGATTAAGTTCTTTTCTTTTGAAAAATGAATTTACTGTTGGCATGGCAGACCCAACACTATTTAAGAAAACTGTGAAAAATAATGTTTTATTGGTTCAAATTTATGTTGATGATGTAATCATTGGATTAACTAATAAAACTCTTTGTCAAGAATTTTCAAAATTAATGCAAGAATAATTTGAAATGAGTATGATGGGAGAATTAAATTTATTTTTGGGTCTTCAAATATTTCAAAAAGATTTTGGAAATGTTTTAAATCAAAGAAAATACATTACTGATTTACTTAAGAAATTTGGACTTGAAAACAGCATGTCATTTACAACTCCTATGTGTACTAATATAAAACATGATTTGGATGAAACTGGAAAATCAGTTGACAACAAGTTATATAGAGGTATGATTGGTAGTTTGTTGTATCATACTGCTAGTAGGCCAGATATAATGTATTCAGTTTGTCTTCGTGCTAGATTTTAATCAAATCATAAAGAATCTCATCTAACTGCTATTAAGAAATTTTTTTGATATTTAAAATGAACGTTTTTCAATATCTTCTTTATCATAAAACTTATTATTTTAATTTGATTTCATATTCAGATGCTGACTTAGGAAGTTGTAGGTTAGATATAAAAAGCACATCAGGTACATGTCACTTTTTAGGTAAGTCCTTCGTATCATGGTCTAGTAAGAAACAACATTCAGTTGCCCTGTCAATAGCTGAGACATAATATGTTTCTGCTGGTAGTTGCTGTGCACAAGTGTTGTGGATGAAAAACACTCTTATGTGATTTGGATTGAATTTTAACAATACACCTATTTTATGTGATAATACGAGTGCAATTAATATTTCAAAAAATCCTATTAGTCATTCTAGAACTAAGCACATTGATATAAGGCATCACTTTTTAAGATATCATGTTATTATATAAGATATATTTTTAGAATTTATAAATACTGAAATTCAATTAGCAGATATTTTTACTAAACCACTTCCCACTGCAAGGTTTTATTTTATTAAAGAGGATCTAGGTATATTTAATTTTAAATAATTTTTAAATTTTTATTTACTTTTATTTATTTATGTAAATTTTGTTGAATACTGTTTATGTTTTTCTTTCTTTCGTCATATGAAAAATTTATTTGTTTTTAAATATATGTAATGATTAGTGATTACATGGGAATCAAGGCTGTCAGAGCCTTTTCGACTTCTAAACCCTTTCACTTCTATCGAAACCCTTTCGAAATCCGAAAATCGCACTTCCTCTTCTAAACCCTAACCTTAGAACTTCTGAAACCCTACCCTTCGAACCTCTAAAACCCTAACCTTCAAACCTTCAGAGACACTTGTGGAAATGGTAAGGACTAAAAGAGCCAGTGAGGCCGAGCCAAGCAATGCAAAGAGACAATGCACCGAGGGAAGAAAAATATTACAGGGTAAGGTAATTGATCTCGACTGGTTATTTTAGACAAATCTATTATTTAAGCAAGAGCTGTCGTTTCAGAATCTTGAACAGATGTTAAATAGTGAAAATACGGAATTTCTATATGAAGTAGAACTTAGATACTTATTCAAATCTATATAGTTTAGTCTGGGAGATACAGAGGACATTATGATGGCTAAGATAGAGGATAGCGATTTCTCAATCTCATCAGTAGAGATTAGTTAGATTCTTAACTGCCCTCATGAGGGAGTTTTTCATTTTTACTTGAAGAATATATGATATTTTTTCCATAAATCCAAAGACATCATGTCTTTTCTTTTTGGTATCAAGACAATAAAGAAAATGTTTGTCAAAGATTTGGAGCCTGATTAGAATATTTTGGTCAAATTTATTCAGACTGGAATAGCTCCACGGATGGGAGAAATGGAAATGATTTTGTACCCTGATATGTATATAATGTTTCTTATGTTAAGTGATATTATGTTAAACTTTCCAAGATACATGATAAGGTATCTCAGTTACTGCTGTCAAAGCGAGGCCAGGATTAATTTCTACTCTTTTGGTAGATTTATTTCTAAACTGTTGTTTAAGAAAGACATGGTGACATTAGTGGATGCTTGTATTAACTGTCATCACAGTAATACATTTAATGCTGGAACTTTGAGGGAAGTTGGATATTTCTGGAGCACAATTAAAGGAAAACTTTTCCTAGTAGGAGCTAAGGAAGACTCAGAGAGTGATCAAGCTCAACTTGCTATGTCCAAGGAAGGACAAGCTGAATACATAGTCAGCAATGTTGCAAGAAGGATTCGCTTTGAAGTGGAAGATGTTAAGGAAGACAGAAGTCAGGAGGGACTTCAATCAAAATGAAAGAGGCCAGTAGATGAGGAAGTCACTTCCACTACTTTGTAAACTACAACAGAATCTTTATTTTCTTATTATTTTTTGAGACAAGATGTTGTTGATAAGACCATAAAAGATGTTACTAAGAGAACAGCTCCAGTAGAGGAATCAGGAGCTCAAGAAGAAACTCAAAGGGAAAATCAGGAACAAATTGTAGCTGATGTTGAAGTTTCACTTCAACATGAACAAGAGATGGAGGCAGTGCCTGGGGAAGAAGTTGGCAGACCTCAAGAAACTACTGAAAATATTTTTCTTGAAAAACCAATTGAAGGCATATATGATGATGTTTATGGTGAGAATGCTTCTGAAGCTCACACAGAGTTACTTGAAGAGGATTTTCTTATGGAGGAGTTTGAAAACTCTAAGGAAAAATCTGTGGACCAACCTTCTCAGGACAGAGAAAAAGAGAAATCTGATGTTGAATCATTGCCTTTGGTACTACTGCATCAACATGAGACTGTGAATCAAGCACATGGTGCATCTAATTCAAAGAATTAAGAAGTTGAGGAACTATATAGAAAAGTATCTTAGTTGGAATCTGAGAATGTTTCTCTATGAAATACCTTAGACTTAGAACATTTGAAATTTCAAAAGCTGAAGGAGTGTACTGTTTTAAGGAAAGAAGTTGACATTTTTAAAGAGGATATGTTGACTGCTGTTACACAATTAAAATATGAAATGGTTATGAAGTCATATTTATCAGATATGGAGTTGTTTATGGATAACCAATTTGCATGAGTTGCAAATAGTGCTGGTAGTGGATCAGGTACTTCACCGGATTTAATCAGAAGGTTTCAGGCTATCACAGCTACGATGAACAACATGAATGACATGATACAAAATCTTAAATGTAACAGTGCTCCTTTGTCAGTGTTGCTGGACAATCAGAAGTTCTTAGTGGATCAACTACATCGAGTGAGCCATCTATCAGAATTCTGTTAAATCAGTTATCAGATAAGCTATCAGTATTTGTTGAAAAAGAGGAAAGGATGCATGAGTTTTTCAGAGTTAATTAAATCGTGGATATTCATATGACTCAAGAGAACAGAGAGCTCATTATCATGCTTGGAGATGGGATGATGAAGAGACTTCGAGCGCAGTTTACAGAAATCAACTCTGCAATCCAGAGGAGATAGACCCTGTTGCCTATCTTACATAAACCTTGATTCTTGTTTATATCATTGTGATGTATATACTACTATTTTTGAATGAAAATCTGTTCATTGTTTATTTTTTTTCTTTCCTTATTTGTTTTACTGACTTTATTTTGATATGTCAGTACTCCAGATTTAATTATTGATAAACAGTTCATAATATCATTTTCTAATAGTTCAGTGAAATATTAAAAGTGTCAAAATCCATGATTTTTTATTCTTATTGATATCACAAAAGGGGGAGAATTTGGATAAAAAAACATCAAAACATCATCATTTTATTTAGGGGATAAATCATTTTATTGAGGGATAAAATTAAATGAGAAATTTGGATTTATAATTATCTTTTTGGGGGAGAAGTTTTTATTTAAAACATAATAACTTATTTTGAAAGTCAATTTTTATTAAATAATTTTAATTATTTAATGGGTTTTGTGATCATAAAAAAGGGGGAGATTGTTGAGAAAAGTATTGTTTTCAACAATACATGTTAATGTTATTTAAAGGGGGAGATTATTGAAAATAATACTCTGTCTTTTTATGATAGTTTTGATGCCCACAAATACCCTTAGTTATTTTCTAATGATTTTATTTATTATTTTGCAGGAATTTATTAATTTATTTTACTCTTGAAATAACGAGAATTTATTACTTATGTGGAATCTGCTTTAGCACGTTTTGGAATCACTGTTCATACCTTACGTAGATAAATATAGCACAGAATCCTCTTTAGCACGTTCTGGAATTACTGTTCATACCCTACATGGATAAACGTAGCATAAGGATGAAAAGCGTGTATACTTTTTGAGATAAGAGAAAAGTATGGTTAAACAACCATATGTTTTCAGCAAAGTATGGAAGGAGAACTTTACATTATGAAGGAACCTTATGTTTTGGATATCAGAAAAGTTTGGAAGGAGAACCATACGTAAATTCTAAGTGTTACGTTTGTTTCTCGAAAGTATGGTTCATCAACCTTACTTTTGTAAAGAACCATATGTTCTTGGAAAAGTATGGATCAAGTAAAAGTATTGATCTTTTACCGTACGTTTGAGTGTTAAAGAAAAAGTATGGATGATCAATCCTACGTTTGTATTCAACCTTAAGTTTTCAACCCTACATTTGTGTTCAACTTTACACTATTAACCTTATGTTTGAATACTATGTTATTAACCCTACGTTTGGAGGCCACGTCATCAACCTTACGTTTGGCATCAGAAATTTTGACAGACGATATTTATGTGCAGCGATCAGTAAGCTGATTTCTGGGAGGATTTCAAGCTGAATTTAAAGTCGTTTTTAAAGTATGACTTTGACTGATTCAAAGTCATTTTATTAATGGATTTAAGATCGAATTAAAATGAGCTTTTTATGCCGAGTCTTATGGGAAGTTACGACTTCTCTATAAATTTAAATTTTCGAATATCGCGAATCAGGAGGTCAATTTTATGGATCTAAATGTGCAGGTGATATGCTTTATTATATATTTTCTCTCTGAAACAACAGGTACATGAGTATTTTATCGATCTATTATTAAAAAAGGTGGAAAACAGAGATTGGAACTATTCCTGTTGATCTGCTGATTCAAAAAGGAGCGTCAAATCTCTATTCTTTTAAGAAGAAGGAACTCGATCGAAGATTCACCTGTTCTACATCGAATATCTACTGTAGATCTACTACTACTAAAGTTGTGTACTATATCTCTATATCTACTAAAACTCGATCAACTCATAACTGCTTCTTCTTGATGATCAATATTTCTAGAGACTTTGATCCATCTGTTGTCAATTGCATTCTGTTGCAATTGTGAAGATCAACTGGAAATTTCTTTCTGAAATTATTTTTATTTTTGAGTAACCAGCTTCTCGTTCTGATCTATATAGGTTAATGTTTGAACCAGAACGTTTTGTTTTGCCTTTTATTGTAAAGGTGTCAACAACATGTACTGAGTTGTGAATCAGTTTGTGGAAAAGAGGACAAGATAGTGGAAATCACCAAGCTCGTGGAGTTGAGCGTTGGTGGAGTGGACTAGGGGACTTGTATTCCCCAAAATAGTATACATCTTTGTGTTCTTGATTTTAGTTATTCTACTGCATGATCAAATATGAAAAATTATAAAGGAAAGAACACGTTCAAGAAAAGAGTTATTGAAAAATTGCAAAAGATACAATTCACCCCCCTCGTGTGTATAATCTGTAGATTCAGATCCAACAACTATATATATCCAAGAGACCCTCAAGTGTTCCATTAATGATACACCGATCATGATATAAGTCTTTTGGCCGAACCTTAGATTTTTAGGAATAGAATATCAATTAATAAAATAATATTTGTTTTAAAAACTCATTTATGTCAATTTTGACACTATTCAATAATTGATTTTTTTTAAAGTCTTAACAACTTTATTAATTCGAATAAAATTAATTTAATCAATCCTAACATGTAATATTAACCAATAAAATTCTTGCATGTCATCAAAATTTTCAAATTATATTTATTTTAACTTTTATAATACCAATTATTTGATTCTTTAATTAATAAGGAAAATACTGCATCATTATTATGTCATAAATAAATTTAATTATTAAATGTCAAAAAATTATAAATAAAATACCATTATGTAGAAAATATTTTCATATTTATAATTGATATTTATAATCAAATTTATCTTACGTATAACCCTATATTAAAAATGTATTAGTAATTAAACTTTGATTTTATCTATTTTAACTCTTCTTTGAATTAAATAATAATTAACGTCCAAATCTAATCCAAGTGGACCTAAATGATAATATTTTATTTATAAGGTTGTTTTTGGTCGAGATACACTTGTCCAACAGAATTAGGACATGTGTTAGGGTAATATTATAATCATTTTTACCCTTAATTACCCTATTTACTTTTAACCGTGGTAAATAAAAATAAAAAGTTACTATTCACCAAAAATTATTTTAATCTCATTGAACCAAATTTTACTCCGTGATATGAAACGTGTCTCTCGGATTTTCACAATTCCACTCACAGAAGCAGTAAAATTATGTTTTATGTGAATTTCCAAATTCTCCTAAGAGGTGGGTAAAAGACGATGAAAAGTTCAATAAAAGTTTTATATATCTAAAATTATTCGGAACTAACTCCAATGAATTACATTGAACTTATATAGGTATTATGTATCTATTTAAAACTTGATTAGATTTAAATAAAATAAATAATTATTTAAATAAAAATTCGGTTTTATACTATAACTCAGTGTTTTTTCACTATTCATCAAAAATTGAATGCTTTCAAAAAAAAATACCAAAAATTCACCCTAAGCTAATTTTGATATTCCAAATCCAAAACTGAGGTCCATTTTGAAAGATAAAATTTATAAAATTTCAAAATGTGGGTATTACTATTCATAACAACTAGTTTGATTGGTTGTGGTTTGTGTTAGAACTCGAAGTTTCGTACAACACACGCTACTGTATTATTCAAAGAGAAGCGTACCGTGTAAGCTTGGGGTGTTACATTCTCCCCTCCTTCAAATAATTTCATCCTCAAAATTTCTAGAATACTACTGCATGTAATGAATCAGGTGTTTCTTCATCATAAGTTCCTCGAGTTCCCATGTTGCCTCTTCCATCTTATGGTTTCTCCATAGAACATTTACCAGATGAGTCGTCCAGTTTCTCAGCACTTGTTCTCTTGTATCAAGAATCCGGACAGACTCTTCGTAATAAGACATATCAGGTTCCAGTTCTAATTCCTCGTAAGTGAGTACATGCATTGGGTCGGGCATGTATTTTCTCAACAGTGATATGTGGAACACATCGTGAACTTTATAGAGACTTGGCTACATTGCCAAATGGTATGCTATAGCCCCAATTCATTCTATAATTTTGAAAGGTCCGATGTACCAGAGAATCAATTTCCTTTTCTTACCGAAAAATATAACTCCCTTCCATGGAGATACCTTCATGAAAACATGATCTCTTACATGAAATTCCAAATCCTTCCATAAGTTATCAGCATAGCTCTTCTGCATACTTTGAGATACTTTGATGTGGTTTTGGATTACATTTTCATTTTACATCATTTCCTCCACTAGTTCTGGGCCTACGAGTTTTATTTGACCAACGTAATCTCAATAGGTTGGTGTACGACATCTCTTTCTGTATAACGCTTCATATGGTGCCATTTCAATACTTTAATGGAAGATATTTTTATAGGAAAATTATACCAGAGGTAAATATTAATCCCACATACCCTGAAAGTCATGTGATCAAGATATCAACATGTCATCAAAGGTTTGAATAGTCCATTCCGATTGTGCATCTGTTTAAGGGTGGTAGGTAGTGATCAAATGAAGTTTAATATCCAAGGCCTTTTGAAGGCTCTTCCAGAATATTAAAGTAAAACAGGGATCATGATTAGAAATAATCAATAGGGGTACTCCATGAAGTCTCACAACATCATTAATATATATTCGTGCTAGACGTCCAAGTGGTAAATCCTTCCTTATAGCAAAAAAATGTGCTGACTTGGTAAGACGATCAACAATGATCCATATTTCATCATTCTTTCTAGGAGTATTTGGTAGTCCCATAACAAAGTCCATCATGATATTATCCCATTTACACTTAGGTATGGGATGAGGTTGCAATACTCCACTAGGATGTTGCCTTCCAGCTTTCACTTGTTGACATACCATACATCATGAAACAATATCAGAAATCTCCCTCTTCATGTTGTCCCACAAAAAATGTTCTTTCAAATATCTATGCATTTTAGTTCTCCTAGGGTTTATAGAGAAATTGGATCTATGAGAATCATCCAACAATTCCCTTTTTAGATCTACTATATCAAGAACACAAAGTCTCTTCCCAAATTTCAAAATTCCATCTTCATACAATAAGTCACTGAATCTCCCATCATTCACAGCTTTAATCTTCTTTTGAAATTCTTCATCATCGGTCTTAGAACTCTTTATCATTTCCAGTAAAGATGGTTTGGAAACCATTTGAAAAAGTATTGATGTTTCACCTTCCATGGAAATTCCCATATCCATCTTTACGAGATCCATGAAAATAGGATCCCTTTCAATTATCATCACGTTCAAAACTCCATGATCCTTTCTGCTCAAAGCATCTGCCACCTTATTCGCCTTCCCCGAGTGGTAGTGTATCATGCAATCATAATCCTCGAGTAGTTCAATCAATCTATTTTGCCTCATGTTGTGTTCTTTCTGTAAGAAAATATACTTCAAACTCTTGTGATCAGTATAAATCTCAAATTTTTAACCATAGAGATAGTGTCTCCAAATCTTCAAAGCTATGATTATAAGTGCTAACTCAAGATTATGAGTAGGATTGTTTTTATCATGAATTTTTAGTTGTCGTGATGCATAGGCAATAACTTTATCATTCTGCATAAGGACACAACCAAATCCTTTCTTCGATGCATCACTATAAATAACGAACCCATCAGTACTCGATGGTAGAGTCAATATATGTGTGTTGACTAATATTCTCTTAATTTCTTCCAAAGATTCTTCACACTCTTTGGTGAAAACAAATTTAACCCCTTTACGTGTGAGCTTTGTTAATGGGTTAGCCAGTCGGGTGAAATTCTAGACAAAACATGGATAATAACCTCCTAAACAAATAAAACTACGTACCTCAGTTATACTCGTTGTTGCTGGCCATTATTGGATTGCCTTTTTCTTGGAAGGATCAACATAGATTCCATCCTTAAGGACAATATGGCCAAGAAAAGAGATCTCCTGATGCCAGAATTCAAACTTGTTAAACTTTCCATATAATACATGTCTTCTTAGAGTCTTCAGGATAATGTCCCAGTGATTTTCATGATTCAATTAGGTTTTCTATTATACCAAGATATAACTAATAAATACCACCAAAAAATCATCGAGATATTCCTTGAAAACTCTATCCATTAGATCCCTAAATACAAAGGGTTCATTAGTCAATCCAAAAGGCATTACTGTAAACTCGTAATGCCCATACTCGGATCGAAATGCTATCTTCGGAATGTCTTCCTTCTTCACGACAACTGATGGTATCCAGATCGAAGGTCAATCTTTGAAAAGTATTGAGCTCTTTGTGGTTGGTCAAATAAATAATCAATTCGAGGTAGGGGATACTTGTTCTTTATTATTATAGCATTGATTTCCCTGTAGTCAATACAGAAACTCATATATCCATATTTCTTCTTAACAAAAAGAAAAGGGGATCGCCATTGAGAAACACTAGGGAGAATAAATCCCTTATTACTCAATTCATCTAGTTGTTTCTTTAGTTAAACTAATTCCACAGAGGCCATTCTATAAGGGGTCTTCGATATGAGCCTTGAACCAGGAATTAAATCAATGGAAAACTCAATTTCTCGTTCAGGAGGATGTCCAGGTAAATCTTCCGGAAACACATCAACATAATCTATAACAATAGGTACATCCTCAATACGAACATTCCTTTCCACACTCATAGTTGTTTCATTCTTTTCCTCCCCAATAATTGAATTTAGTTGAACTACTGGGGGCAGATCTAGATAAGAATCAGGTTGTGAAGATTCTGCTCTAAAGATAAGGTGTTCTTTATCATCATCATCTAAAATCGTATCCTCATTCTTCTTACAATAAATTTTTGCATCATGGTCTGAAAGGCAATCCATACTGAGGATTATATAAAATTCAATCATGGGTATGACAATGAGATCAGCAGATAAAGAAAATTTATATGCCCTAATGGGGACTGATTCACAAGAATTTGTTGCAATGATACTTCCCTTATGAGTTTTAACTGACAACTCCCATGTAATATCAAATTGGAAATATATAATTTTCTTAGAAAATTGGGAAGATATGAAACAATGTGATGATCCAGAATCAAAAAATTAATTTTTTAAACTTGAGGAAACCATTAAATTACCTGCCACCATATCTTTCGGAGCTTTTACCTCAACAACATTGATAGCATAAGCTTGGCCTTGATCCCTAGACCTTTTCTGAGGCAAGTTTCCATGACACTTAGGACATTCATTTTCATATGTCCCATCTCCCTGCAGTTTTAGCATTGAACCTCAGTATCTTTTTCTTCCCCTTGAAATCACGAGCTTGGTGGCCTTTTTCACCACACTTGTAACAGACTCCCATTCCTTTCAAGCAAGTACCAGGGTGTTTCTTCCCACATTTACTACAGGATGGATATTTAAATTTTTCCTTCTTCCCCATATTTCCATTCCTACGGTGATCAACAAATCTCTTCTTCTCTTGCTTTTCCTTAATGTCATAAAACATAGAGAATTCCATTTCTATCTTGATAGTATAAGAGACAATATCTTTGTATGATGAGAAAGACTGTGAGACTAATGCTCAACGGAGAAACGATTTTAACCCATCAAAGAAATTATCAATCTTACTTCTTGGGTTATGTATATAATCTAATCCATGCCTCAATAACCTTGAATCGTTAGCCTCATACTTTGGGACATTCTCATCCTCCTTTTGTCTCAGACTCAGAAATTGCCTTTCCATATCTTCTCGATGGTCATGAGGAAACTATTTTTCTAATAAAATATATTTGAACTCCCTCCATTCCATATTTGATACTTCATCATCTTCCTTTGTGTTTTGTATCAATGACCACCATTGATCAGCATCTCCAGTGAGGCGATAAACTTCCATGACAACTTTTTCCCTTTCACTACTCCCCAAAGCCTGAAATATTTTCCCTAGGGAACTTATCCATTACTTGGATACTAATGGATTTGTACTCCCATTGAATGTTGGTGGTTGTTGCTTCATTAAACGATCCAACATTGATCTTTCATGCTGCTGATCAGGGTTCTACATAAAGGTAAGGTTATTATTCATAACCTGAGTGAGTTGTCCCAGTATGATGATAAGCTGATCAGCACCAATTGTATCACCACCTCCACTATAATTATCTTGAGTAGGAGAGAAATCTCTATATGGAGTGCGTGAATTGATATGGTTTACATTCCTTCCACTAGGAACCATTTCTAAAAAATTTCATAAACTAGATCAGTTTATGAATCAAAATGCATAAATCCATACCTGTAAAACACTTAACATAAATTGAACTATTTATGGATATAATCCATAATCATAAAAAAATGTTTTCTTTGAGTAAGTATATACTCATAAACCCTTCATAATTGTTTTTAAAGAAAATTATAATTATCCTAAGTATATCCTCCGGGAGTGTCGTAACCAAGATTGTAGTAAGGCCCGTTGTCTGGTACCAGTTCCCGTTCGAGTCTAGCTCAAAGGGGTGTTTTCGACTTTTAACCCTATGTACATCTGTGCCAGAGCCGCCTCTACCTGCTCGTAACCAGACATGGATGTATTTCTCGGAAAACTCACAAAATCTCTACAATACCAATATTCTAAGAAGTTCTTCTATACTAATCCTCAATGCCCATCTTAGTTATATGTGCTCTAATCAGAGTTTATCTAAATCCATCTTCCAAGGTTTGTACTAAAATTCCTCTGATACCAACTGTAACGCCCCGACCCCAGTTACCTAGAGTCGGTGCATTATTACATAACATTGGCATGGTCACAAAAGATCATGTCTTGAAAGACCGATTAGTTTAATAGCCTTGGAAAACTAGATACATTCATAAGTCTTATAATACATCATAAAGTAAAAAAACTACAACAACATATTGTCTTCATATCCCCTCATACTATCCCTACAGGTCATTCATAAATTACTTCATCACATCCTGGAAAAAATAAAACATAGAAAGGGGTGAGCTCAGATGCTCAATAATGATAACAATATAGCGGAAACTTTCATAAATAAGAATAAACATTTAAAGAAATGTATAACTAAAACAAAAGCCTTTTAAACTTGAAATTAAGCATAATATGGAATAAATAAAATGAGATAATTCCATTTACTTATTCACATAGATATTCTACTAGTCGAATAATCAGATTAAATATCAATAACCACTTTCATAATGATGGAATGCATAATTCCAGACTATCATAACCACGTAGCCAAGACCTCGTGCCAAGACTACAAATAAGATTTTTCATGTCCTCATTCCGAGACACTATTTTCCCTCATGAGACCTACCAATGCATCGAGGTACTATAGCAGGCTCCATCTGTCACTTACTAAGTCTAATGCATTCCTCATATGAATAGGTTTCAACATAACATAAACATTCGTATTAATACTAGCATACAAAATGTCAATACTTTCTCCATAAAACATGAATGGTATAAAAATAACACATCCACATTAAAACATATCACAAAACCTTCAATACAATATGGATGTTTTGTATCATAATAAATCAACTTCAAATAAGTTTAAAACCCATTAAAGGGTGTTGACATAGATGAAATCAAAACAATTTGAGAGAAATATATCTTTTTTTTGAAATCATTTAAAATTCAGATAATTTATAAAATAAAAAATTTACATTGAAGATATCCTTATAATCTTGTATTGTATTCTTCAAGGATTTTATAATGGTGGAAAATATCCTCACCTGCTGTATAAGTTAAAAAATACATTCTTACCTTAATTCTGTCGAAAAGGTTAAAAAGGACCTTGTTTGGAAAATGACGGAAAAATTACTTTATAAACTTCTTATAAAAAGTCAAACAAGGGTATAAATGACTTTAACCCAAATTATGTAAAATAGTAATATTGTTTTGAAATACATTTTTAAGAAACATGGATGTGGATGTTAAAGAGGTCACAGTAGATAATTACGAATAAACAATCTCAGATAATGAAGAGATTGTGAAATAAACCCTTACCTTGTAATTTCCTTGGTTGAGGGTAGGATAACCTCTTGTATAATGGTGGAATAATTTTTATAAAATTATACAAGAATCATATACATTAATATGATATCGTATATGATCTTTTTAACATTTCTTTGTTAATAATATCTTAGTATTATCATTGTTTCGGGTGTTAACTTACGTGTTTTATTTTATATGTTTTGTTACATAAGACATGTTTGTTATCAATAGGTTGTATCTTATTCATATGAAGAATTATATCAAGTCCTTAAACATTATTTTTAATCATCAAATGATAATTATACTTGAATGGATATGATGGGGAATGAATCTCATCGCGTTCATGGAGACGGTAGTCCGTATGTATGCACGAGTGAAAATATCACTCTTCTGATATTAAAATAATATATAATTAGATATTATATCATATATAAAGAATCATTATCATGTTATTTTTTTTATTTACAATAATTACACATCATTATAATACCCATCCAAATAATAATGTTTTGAATAACAATTACACCACGACGTGGAGACGGTAAGCTGTACGTACGCACGTATGGTGACATGTCATTCAAAGGATGGATAGAATAATGAATATGGTTGTACGATATTTATAATAACATCACAATATATAGAATATACTAGAGTTATTATTTTATAATGGGAAAAAACAAAGAAAGAAGTAGATGAAGAAGAAACGAACTTGAAAGAGGGTGGTGAAAACATTACCTCTTCTTCGGGCTCTTCCTTTTGATTTGATCAAAAGGGATACTTAGGTTGGCTTTCTGATCAAACTAAGGCCTCTAGATTGAATATAGGGAAGTTGAGAGGATTTTTGGGAACGTGTTGGCCCATCCAAAAGGTTTTTAAGGTGTGACATAATGGTTATAAGTGGTGTCCTTTTATAAGGGGGAGGAGGGGCTCTTTAGGGAAAACATAAAGTATTATTTTATACTAAATTCATATTCGGTTTATAATGGCTCCAAAGTGGATTATTCAAAGTATAAGGTGGTTATGGGTTGAAATAAGTTTGACCAATAGATTTTAGACAGTTTTGGGTCATTATATTAACCTTATCTTCTAGTTTTAACTCTTAATTAATTAGTTTGACATTTACCATATCACGTTGTATTTTTATATTATATAGTTAATAAACTTACTATATACATACAAGTGACCCCAAGTGGTCCACTAATGATACACCTATCATGATATATGTCCTTTTTCCGAACCTTAGATTTTTAGGAATATAATATCAATTAATAATATAATATTTGTTTTAAAAACTCATTTATGTAAATTTTGACACATTTCAATAATTGAGTTTTGTTAAAGTCTTAAAAACTTTATTAATTAGAATAAAATTAATTTAAGAAATAATAATATGTAATATTGACCAATAAAATTATTTTATGTCATCAAAACGTTCAAATAATATTTATTTTAACATTTATAATATCAATTATTTGATTATTTCATTAATAAGGAAAATAATGCAGTATTATTGTGTCATATATAAAATTAATTATTAACTGTCTAAAAATTATAAATAAAACACAATTATGTAGGAAATATTTTTATCTTTATAATTAATATTTATAATTGAATTTATCTTATGTATAACCCTATATTAAAAATGTTTTAGTAATTAAACTTTGATTTTATCTCTTTTAACTCTTCTTTGAATTAAATAATAATTAATGCCCTAATCTAATCCAAGTGGAAATAAATGATAATATTTTATACCTAAGGTTTTTTTAGGTAGAGATACACTTGTAAAATAGAATTAGTACATGTGTTAGGGTAATAGTAATATCATTTTTACCCTTAATTACCCTGTTTACTTTTAACCTTGGTAAATAAAAGAAAAAAGTTACTATTCCCCAAAAATTATTTTTATCTCATTGAACCACATTTTACTCCTTGATATTAAATGTGTGTCTTGTATTTTTAAAATTCCACTCACAGAAGCGGTAAAAAATATTTTATGTGAATTTCCAAATTCTCTTAGGAGGTGGGCAAAAGACGATGAAAAGATCAATAAAATTTTTATATATCTAAAATTATTGTGAACTAACTCCATGGAATTATGTTGAACTTATATAGGTATTATGTATCTATTTTTAACTTAATTAAATTTAAATAAAATAAATCATTATTTAAATAAAAAATTGGTTTTAAACTATAACTCAGTTTTTTTTTCACTGTTAATCAAAAATTGAATGTTTTCAGAAAAATATAAAAAATTCACCCTAAGCTTATTTAGATATTCAGAATCCAAAAATGAAGTCCATTTTGAAATATAAAATTTATAAAATTTTAAAATGTGGGTATTACTATTCATAATGTCTAGTTTGATTGGTTGTGCTGTGTGTTAGAACTCAAAGTTGCGCACAACACACGCTACTGTATTATTCAAAGAGAAGCGTACCATGGAAGCTTTGGGTGTTACATATTATGCATTAATATTATTCATAATGTCTTAAGATCAATCCACATATCTAAAGACAAGAACATATAGTAACATAGATAAATGTGGATTTCCTATTGGTAGTTAATTTTATCATTATCTTCTACAACTAAAAATTAATAAGGGATTACACATGAGAAATTTCCTAAAATTCATATGAGTATCAAAACCTAATATATTTCATCATTTTAAACTCATAAAATGATATCTTAGTGATGTAGAATATATATTTCAAGAATACTAACTTGTAACTGTTATATTATCATCATATTAGGGAACTACTATGACATTTTCTTGTAAAAATTATACTTAAGACATTATAAAATTATGTGTCACATAAAATAATAATCATTATGTGATAATAAGTCTGTTTATATTCAAAGTAATGAAAATATTAATACTAAAGAACATAAAAGGTGGTTCCAAGGGACCAACTCAAATAGTGGTGTAATTCACTGAACAATACATTATTTTCCTTTATTACGTTTTCATCAGAAATAATCCTCTATCATTTATTAGAGTGAGTGATCTCACTACTAAACTCACACACTCAAAATAAATAAATAAAAATACACACAATATATAAGCCTCACAACTGAAAATAAGTCGTTAATCATGTTCATGTTTATAAGTCACCATGATCCATACCACCGTAATGATTAACTATTGTCGATACAAATGAGAAGAGTATATTCTGGACTCTATATAAAATAATATCACTAATTTTTTTCTCTTGATGAGTTTCCCATCAATTTTCATTATTTTATCATATATTGACGAGGTAGGGATTATCCCTCACCATCAAATAATACTTTCCCCTAAAAATGTTATAGTGACCTCATATTTCTTTTTCAATATTGAATAGTCATGAATTCTTCCTCCTACCTCCTGAAATAAGAAAAATGTTATGATTACACACATATACCATGTGTTTTTACTTTTTCCTCATAATTTTCTTATATATTCATTAATGAAACCATAAAACTTTTTCTTATCTCTTTCCATAAACATGTTTATACGTACACTCACTCCTCAATATTCTTTTACACTCTTCCTATCTCTCTTGAAAAATATTATAAAACCATATTCATGTATATAGTTCATAAAGAGATAATTTTATTCATGTTAAAATATGAATTTTAAAAATAAAATTCATAAAAATAACTTCATTCAAATGTTATTTAAATTATATTAAACTTATTTAACTTTAAGATCTATTAATGTTATTATGACATGGTCACATATCTCAAAGGGTGATAAACTCGTCTCATTAATTGTTTCAAAAACATATTATCACTGTATGGAACCGAATTCTTCAATATGGATCAAGAATTCTCTCCACCTTAAACCTAACTGAATATTAACTCTCATTGATTCACATCGAGAAATGATTTTATCCTACATATCATAGTTCATTATTCCCTAGAGTGCAACCTTCTTAGTATGATGTGACTATCTCTAAAATAATAGATGTAACTATAAGACCTTATCAATCCATGTATTTCATCAGAGTGTGAGTATCATTTTCAAGATGTATCCACTATTCTCTAAAAAATTCTATCACAATTTTTCTTCATGATTTTTAATCCATAAATGAAGAATTAAAACATATCCATATTTTATTATAAATTAAAAAATGATTATGTGATCATAGATAAAATTTTATAAATGATAAAATAAATATATGAAAATCTTTACTTATCAACCCTTATGATAGAGAAAATTTATATATTTTAGACTAAAGAAAAATAAACCTCCCATATCAAAAATATCATACATAATAGAGTAAATTTGTTTACTTTTTCAAATCTGAGATATTTTAAATAAAAAATATAGATATGAATGGATTTAATTTTATCTATTTAAGGTATTTACTTTCTAACCCAGTTTTCTCATTGTTACTATTACATATCATCTTGTTTGGTTACATATATTCAAAAAATTACTCTTATATATTGAGAAAAGTTTCAAATTTCCATTTATATGGATTTAGTTATATATCTACAAAATAACTTTTATATATTGTGTACATCGCCAATTTTTTAGACTTCTTATTCTTATTAAAGAGTAATCATTTGGGATTGAGTAATGTTAATCTTATAGATGAACATTCCAAGTTTTCTACCATCTACTTAGAATAACCTTTTTATATTGCACAAATTTACCATTACATGTCACCTTTTCCAACTTTTTTACATTCAAATAGAGTCACTATTATGGTTAAGGATTGTTACTCAAATATTAGAAACTTTTTAAAGATTATGATGAAATTACTATAGCATAAAAATCTTTTTAAAACATTATTCAAACACAACTATAATTATTCCATCTAACGCCAATCACTCTAAAACTATGAAATAATATTCAAATCAAATGAAACACAATATAATAATTTTTTTAACATGGATTACATGTTGAAAAAAAATACGAAACATATACACCCATTATAATCTCTATTTTTCACACCTAGATGGAGACCACTACACTAAGGGGTTCTTCTTTATCTCAATATCTTAGAAAAATCTACTTGGGAATCAAAAAAAAACAATGTACTAATAGAATTAGATCTAAAAAACTCATTTAAGAATGGTATGAAAAATCCCTTTATATTTTATAGAAAACTAATTATAATAAAACTATTCAAAAATGAAAACTTTTTTAAATTATTGATAATTAAATAATATTTTTCCGACATGAGTAAACTCATTGTATGAAAAAAACATTACATAATAATATTTTTTTATAATGTGACTTATATCCACTTCATTAAATTAATTAAAACCATATAATATAAACCTACTTAATATAATAATAAACTGTTCATTGAACTTATTTATAACTTGTTATTATTTATATGCTCATTAAACATGTCTAATAAAAAAACACACACAACTATAATAAATTCACGTTTTACACCTTTTAAAAAATCATTAAAAAATAAAATCCCCCAAAATAGTATATCTCTCCCCTATTAGGTTCAACATAAATATTTATCTCATTATCATATTTAATTTTTTTCTCTTTTGTATATTCATTAAGGAATAATAATAAATGAATTTAAGATTTTATTTTCCTACATTGAAAATATATATCTAAAGAATAATATAGAGGGGATGTATTCATCATTCATTACTCTTTGATGAGTAAAGGCTTGGATTTATTCTTCAACATCCATGGATTTACTCTACCCCCACCCCCTTTCAAAAAAACCACTTTGATATTACAAACACTTATTCAACGATAATTTATCATTGAGGTAATCATATTTTTATTTAATTCTTCAATATGAAATACCCAAGTTTCTTTTGTATTTATTCTCAATTCATAATTTTTAAAAAATTGAAACCATTGTAGTAAAATAGAAAAAAATTAGACAACTAACATTATCAAACATCTTTACATTGAAATAAATTTTTTATTAATCTTTTTGAATATAATTTTTCCCAACTTTTTAGAAGTCAATAATATTTCATGGTTTCTTAACATTTTATTTGCTCTAATGGAGAGTAATCCTCATCATAAAAACTTTTTCTATATTTTTTGAATCATAAAATCCATTATGACCTTGTTGGTTAAACTATTCAACTATTAGGATCATGGGATAATCTTCATTAATATAAAAATTTTAATCATGTCTTCCTCACACATAATTCAAGTCTTTAAAATTTTTTCTACAGATTCAAATTATATTGTTGATTTAAATTTTTATTGAACATGTTTTTTTAAAAAATGATGCTTTGGTCAAAAGACCAAAGCACCAAAAAATATATAAAGTAAAAAAAACTACAGAAGTTTAAAAGATAGAAATTTATTACATTCCTTTCCTTGTAATAGGACGAGATCTGATGGGAGGTCATCCGTTGATGTAATTTCTCTATTAACTGCATTATGGGAAAGATCATCTGCCACTTTGTTCACCTTATATTAAGTATGACTGAAAATATGATTGAGCTCTACAATATGTTGGAGGAAAATCACCAATCTTGCTATGAGGAACCATGCCAAGTGAACCATCCCATGTCAAAGGGCTTTAATGATGGTAGAGGATTCACTTTAAATCCATATGTTATTCCATCCTTTTTACTAGATGAGATTGTTGAAAAGAATAATTTAGTTCATATCTTTTCTAAGGATGAAAAAAACCACACGTACTATAGAGGCATCCCAAAATATACCGATTGTGCTATCTAAAAACTATTCCATAGCCTGTTGGGCCTAGGATTCATTTTGAGGAACCACACACATTTATTTTGATCCAGCCCAATATAGGGGGATTCTAGAAGTCTTCAATCATACCTTTTGACTGGATGAAATTTCCTTTTATTCCATTTTGGTGAAGAATTATAATATCCTTGATATAGTTGTGATAGAAACATATTTTCATCATTTCATCTTCCTTGATAGTGATGAAAATCCTTCCATGACACGTCATAGAATTAAATTATCTTCCCTTAAACTAATAATTGTTCATATAATTTCCATATTCCATAGAACCAACACTAACCAAAAAAGAAAAATCTATTTAAAAAAACATGTCTATCTAGAAAGAAAACTATAATGAAATTCATCATACTAAAAGATTTCTTGACCAATAATTGATAAGATAGAACTTTGGGATGATCTAAAAATATTCCTCTTTAGTGAATACACTTTTATAATTTTTCCTCTTCACACACATTTGGTGATTTTCATTAAATGTTAGAATATTTAGAATAAAATAAACTTTGTGTATTATTCTTTTATATATTCCCTTCAATTTTCTCTACTTTTTTTAGATTTATTATTTTCTTAATGATTTCATAATATTTATAAAACATTGTTTTATATTCTTATTGATTTAAAAAATCTCTTACCCCAACATTTTTTATAACACTCTTTTCTTACATTGAGTAATCTCTCACTTGATTCTTGAAATTAGAATAATATTATTAGAACTTTTGGTATCATATTAATTCTATTCCAAGTATAATTTGGCAGATTCAAGTTATTCCTACCATGTAAGATTTTTCTCTTACAACAATTAAAATATTCTATTATCCTTAATGACTAATTCAATTACTTCTACAACACATAATAGTAACTTAACTTCCCTAATTATATATTTGGACTTATCTAATTCTATATTACCAGATGCATTATTAATTATTATAATTCCTATATATAATATAAAAACATAGAGATGATATTATTTAATAATATGTTCAATGTGGACTCTATTTGAGATTCATGTATCTATTTTGTAATTCTAAATAAAACATATTCTTTTTTCATTTAGTCATCTGCACTACCTGGATCAATTGCATTCATTATTGAAATGGATGTATTCTCACCTACACTAGTTAACGAATAATCACTACCATTTCCATCAATAGATGTTTCATCATTAATATATAAATAAATCCTTTTATTGGTAAATCAATAATTTATCTCCCAATCTACTTGATGAAAACTACTCTCTTATTAAATTCTTGGAGGGATTACTTAAAATTACATGTGTAGAAACCTCATCATAGTCAATTTATACTTATTAAATATTCTTACATTTTTAGTGAAATTTACAATACACATACATGTAAAAAGAATAAAATTTAGCATTCAATGAAATTTACCTTTTATTATATGGATGCCACTAATTATGGGTGACTTGTTCTCCTTTAACATCGCAAAAAAATATTTATCTGACTCTAAACTTCAAACATTATCTTTATCTCCTTACTTGATTTTATATGAGGTGATTTCATCATTATTATCCATGAATGTGATTTCCTTATCAATTAAAATTTTATTCTTCATATTTCAACCATTTTTCTTCTCATATAAAACTAATATGTTTTATATTCCATATAATGGAAATTTATCAATATATTGATCTTTGGAGTGGAAAATTTGATAAAAAAACATATCCCAAATTAAATGAACTATTTTTTGACCACCAGGGAATCTTGAAGAGTCTAAATGAAACCTATAATTGTGCTCCAAAAAATAATAACTATTGGAAATAATTCATCTGTAGATTCTCATTAATGTATATTCAAAACTATATATTTCAATTACATAATTTTCAAATTTTTAATTTTTAATTTTTAATTTGAATTATAGATATTTTATATATTTTCCTAAATTCCATTTACATTCTTAAACCCTATAATTGATTAAAATTTTATTTCAGTATGAGGGTATAACTAAATTTCATTCAAACAAATTAATACTCAAAATTCATTCAATAATCCTTGTTTAAGGATTCTACCTTATTCAAAAATTATAAAAACATTAGTCATAATGTCATGAAAATCCCTAGGCAATGAATTTATGTACAATAAAATTATTTCAATAAAAAAATTGTGATTTTTTCCATTGTATATGGGGAATCATTTTATGTTCACCAAATTGATATTATCCATGTTAAATATAACAATAAAAATAAAAAATCCAAATTCAATAAGCATATTTAACAAAAAAATCCTATACTATATGAATATTGAATGAAATAAAATTCAAACACCAACCCATTTCAATGAACCTTTACAGAAAAAACATCAAAATTATTGGAATTATGAAGAATCCTTCACTTCTTTAATACAACTTGTGATATCCCTTAGAATGATTTGGGTTCACTGAGGGGGGGATGAATAATTGAAAAATACATTATTTTACCTTTTTTGATTTCTCATGATATAAATTTCCAACACATCTCTAAGTTAATGATACCATTTTAGACTCCCACAGACCAAGGAGTGAAAAAAAGTAACTCAATGTAGATGGTTCATTACTTAAAACAATAAGCAAAGAATTTTTCTGATCTAGAATCATTGAAAACCATATGATCCACTAGAATAATCATTGTGAATACCTATGAGTATGATATATCCCTGAATCTTAAAAAAATAATTTTAATAATTATATCTCTCTGAATGTCATCATATAGGTTTAACCATTGATTTTTATATTCATGGGGTGTAGAATATCCTTCTCCCTATGATTAAATGGTCTCCCAAAAATTGTATTGTGATGCCAAAATTCTTTATTATAGAAATTTTTTTTTTCTTCTTCCTTCATCCTTAAAACAAAGAACTTGTAATAACATTTCAAACAAAAAAAGTGTGTTCCCTTTCTCATAGTCAACTACTTGTTATACACTTTCGTGATTTAAATGAATCTTCTTTATTTTATTTCGTTATGTGCACACTTATTTCAATACACTATATCCTATATATTCTCCACCTCACTATATCTCTCTCTTAAATAATCATCTAAGACCCTAATTATTATTATTTAACATATAATAAAACTTTTCTTTAAGAGAAGACTAAATTCTAAATTTAAATTCAAACAAATGATTTCATTAAATAACTCTTTAACTTCTCATTAAAATATTTAGCCTTTATATTTTTATAAGTCATCATGATATGGAATCATAAATCATGAATTGAAAAAAATAGTTCCTTTGACTACTTTTAAATAATATTTTCACATTGTGGTATGAAAATATAATAAACAGTGAGAAAAATATCTCTTCCTTACCACATATTGGAACTCAACTCTTTGGGATTTACATCATGGAACAATTCCATCCAGTATATCTCCAAATGTTAATAATTATGACTTGGACATATCAACATGGTGTGAAATTATATACAATCATATATGTAGCTACAAACCTCTATAAATACATTTATTTTATGACTAAATTATTATCTTCTTCATGACACAAACAGTATTATCTAATTTCTTGTATAAAAATTATTTTCATTATTATTAATCAATTAATGAAAAGTTTGAACATCACTATATTTATTTTTATAGAATATTAAAATATTTACATATAGATAGTTAAAATATTATTCATATAAAATGTCACATATGAGAATCCTTATTTATCAACCATTGTTTTTTAGGATAATTCTAAATTTTAGACCTTATTAGAAAACCTCACAATATCAGAAAAATTTTACAAAATAGAATAATTTTTTTACCTTTGTTAATTTTCTACTATTCTAAATAAAAACATTATGTATCAGCTGATTTTATCTTTTTGAATTTCCTCCCTCAAATTTCTTACCAAATCTACACAGATATACTCTTACACATCACTAAATTTACTCTTACATATTAATAAATGGTTTTATTATGTATTGTGTACATTATAAAATTTATGACCATTTTCATTAGAGTTACACCAAATTATCAGTCATATTAGATTTATTTATTGAGTACTTGGACAAACTTTTAGACTTCTTCTATCTACTGTAAGTGTGAACTTTTCTTATTAACAATAGTTACTTTTAAAATTTTCCATTAACATTTTTCTATCATATAATTAGAGAAACATTTACATATTAAAAAGTATTCCCATTAAATAATGAATTTTGTAGAAACATACTATTTCCATATTTCTTCAATCACCATAAAAACATTGAAAAACCTCACCACAAATAAAAAACCAACACAATAATTCGAACATTATTTATGTGCTGAAAAAAAAGAAAACCTACGAACAATATACAATTATTTTATTCTAACACTAATCATCCCTATAAAACAACACAATTATAGTTTTTTCCATAACTCAAGATGAAAAAAACCCCTTAGTTTACAATATACTACCCATGGTCCCAAAAACTTTAGATATCCGCATATTCTTTATTAATGGGCTCAATATAGTGGATCCTTATCTAGTTGATATTATTGAAATTTTTAATTGGTGTGTTCATTTATATCATCAAAAATTATTTTGATTATTTCATTATCACAAATTTTGATTTAATGTGGTGGAAAAGAATATTTTGGCTATGATGTTGAGTAATTATGAAAAGGATGTTGATAATTTTTAATGGAATTTCTTCCTCTAACATTTAGGGTGTTCAAATTTCATGATCAATATTATTTGTAACTATTATAAAAAATATTTTTATTCATCATTGGGTCTGTGACTTCCAATGAATCTTACAAATCATAATAATGGACATTGTAGTCTTGATGTAGTTTATAAAAGTTATAACATGTCTGTCTAAAGGATAAATGATACACTTTGAAACTTCCTCTAACATCATGTAAGTGGTTATTGAGGAAATAAAAAATAATTAAACAAACATGAATATGTATGTTTATCAAATATATTACATAAATTTATTTATATGTGCATGCATTTTCAACAAAAATGGGTATAATCATTTATGGAAACAGAATGGTCTAATAGAGACTGATCAGTACATCCTTCTTTGTAATATTTAGAAGATACCATAGTTTAAGTAATTCACATCAGGTTAATCCCCATATTGTTTTTCTATTTCTGAACAATTTTGAATGGGTTCGTTTGTGGAACAAGAAACAACCATTACTTCTATATCCATGGGGGCCTACATTCCAAAGTTATACACTCATTAGGTGTTTGGAACTATGATTCTTAAGAACTCACATTGGTCAAGAGGATGGGATTTCATACTCATCACACCATTTTGGGTATAATTATTAATTAATCTAGGAATATCTTATAGATTTATGATATATTCTTGAATAATTCATTAATTCACAAGTATGATGTGGTTCATCCCAAATTAGAAATAAATTATTAGAATATTTTGAACTCAGAATCATATGTATCAATCTAAGGATCTTTATTGATAGAGATATGCCTATATATCCGAGGTTTTCCACTAATGGTATCCTCCCATACACTACTTAGATATTATAATTTCGTTATTATGATGATCTTGGTTCTCTAGCCACACATTGATGCACTCTAGAGTTTATTTTCATCTAGGTATATGATTTTAACTCTATAATTTAGTTTCATCCCAGTAGATGAAGGGAAATCTAGTGTTTTTTTCATCTAGCTAAAGGAAGGGAACTTTGTAATTTATTTTCATCTAGGAAGATAAAGGTCACTCTAGAATTTATTTCCATCTATGGATATTGGTATTGTTTGATGTTGGGATTGAACCAATAAATGGTTTCCCTATGTATAATTGTGAAAGGAATCAGAACCCACATATTTCAGTGATTCCTAATGGATAAGATCATATCTTTTAATGTTGTGTGATAAGGAATGAACAATATAGTTTAACATCATGTGGTAAGTATATTTAGGTAAAATATTCCCATTAAAAGTTTATTGTTGGACTTATACTGAAACAACCCATGAAACCTATAAGGGATATGAGTTTATATGTCTAATTAGACTCTACTAGGGATATAGACAAAAAATAACAAGGTTGATTTGAAAGGTGGATTTGAACCACAAGGCACCATCCTATATACCCCATTTGAAATTGAATCAAAGCTCACATTGTTTAATATGTTTAATAGGTTAGTATATCCCTTTGAGAGGATTAAGTTGGGATTATTCATGAGGAGGATTCCCATTGAGAAATGGGATGGGTGATATATTATATCATGGTGATTTGGGGGGATTAGCTTGGGGTTTACTCTTGGGGAGGATACCCTGATTAAGGGAATTATGATTTGTGTTTATTTTTAAGGATGATGCCCATTGATATAGGGCCCTCGGTGGGCTTCTTATATATCCTAATTGATAGGAATCAGAGTTCTCATAGTTCAATCCTTTAAGTGGATTGTATGGATTTCATGATCATCACTAACCTCTAAGCCTATGTTATTTAGGATCAGTGCGAGAACCAAGTGGAACTAAAAGATTTTAAAAAACACCAACTTATCCTCCTTTGCAGGTGGAATATGGCGAGGCTATAGTGGAAGTGGTCAGGGCTATGGTGGGAGAGGTTGAGGAAACAACGAAAAAGGTTAAGGCCACGTCACTTCGCCCTCTTCACTTTACATTGGATATGAAGACAATGTAAGGAAGGAATGAAGGTTAAGTACACAGATCTGGAGAGGAGTAAGAATTCAACCTCCCATAGGAAAGGCTAGGGTCTTACACTAGGATTTTTGACCAAAAATTGGTTCCATTGTGGTAGGAGGATCTCATTATATATTGAATGGAATATAAATTGTGATCCTTACCCTCCATGTTAGGGAACCAATGGATCTGGGTCATGGTTTCGAGTAGGGATGGACAAGGTAAAAACCATAATCCTCCAAACTGAGAATTCCTCAACAATGTCCCTAGGGTAAGGGTCCTCATGACTATATATATATGAATCTATAGATTCCCTGTGTATCTTGACCCCATTATAAAACAAATATGGCAAACCTCTGGCTATAAAAATATAAATAAAAATGGTAGACACTTTGGAGTGTATTTTCCAATGGTTTTATAAGTCAGTAGGTATTAGTGGAGGATTTTATTTGATCCCTCTTAGACAAGGGAGCCAAATGAGGAGATGGACGACCATGGATGAATTTTATGATGTTCTACTGAATGGATCACATAAGTTATAAGGTTGGTTTAATGATGTAGGATCACACAGGTGGGGTTCTCCGAATTGGAAGGCCTAGGAAAATAGATTGCACCTTGGTTGAAAGACCACCTAACTCACTACACTTGGGTGAGACCTTGATCAAGAATTCAAGGGTCTCCATAGGTGTTCTCTATGGTAGTTCATGTAAATAAATTTTAAAAAAATAAATGGGAATAATTCTAATATTCATTGATTAGGGGTTTGGTAAATGACTCACATAGTTTTTTTAAACCCTAGGAGGACATAAGTTCTACTAGTCCCATTTAATCTAATAATCTTTAGGTGTTAGATAAAAACCTGGAAGGTTTTGAAGGACTTGAGAGAAGCACTTGGGTGATTAAAGCAGCAATTGGATTTTGGGAAAATTCATCTATATAAATGAAGATCTCAGGGTCCTATTTATCGGAATATATGGGTTCCTCAGTGAATGTGTCTTTTCTTTCAAGTTGGTGGCACATAGGGGTTTTCACACCGAAGGTTCTTGGAGGTACCTTTGGAGAATTTCTATTTAGGGATTTGAAATTCATGACTTTTTCCTCTATTTCTCCTATTTTTTTCTAATTCCTTTCCCTTTGTTGCCTTTTTATCTGGTGATAAAATATAGTGTCAACAACCCCCCCCCCCCCCTGGAATTTTATCTAATCGAAGAAAGAGGGTATAATCCTGATGCAAACTATTTCAAAGGATAGATGAGCCATGTAAGCATCAATGCTTAGTTTTCTTCTCCAGTATGTCATGTAAGATAACCACACAGGTAGGATTCCTCTATAAATCAGACCTTCATTCTAACAAAAGGCTCTTATGACTTGGAAATTTTAGCTCTTCCTACACAAGTCCTCCAAGAAGACATCGTAATGATTTTATTATTGAATAATTCATTCACTTATGTATATTATGTATTTTACTACACGACACATAGGCTTGGGTAGTTGTCTTGTGAAAAATATAGTTCTTTGGTGAAACATGTGCGCGATACTTGCAAACCATTTGCGCAAGACACCTACGTGCCATAATGACTTTGTCAAAATTTTATGAGTTCCATGGTCTTCTAAAAAATGAACCAATTAGGAAATGAACTTAACATTTCTTTTTAGGTTCAATGGAAACTACAAAGAATCATGTTTTTGTTGAACTGAAGAGTAGATGGATTTAAGATATGATGAAATATTTTGGGAATGATTATTATGACATATACGATGCCACCCTTCCTGATCTGGCATGGTATCCAATGAAATATCTCCGTTATTTTCCAAAGAGGCTTTATCTTCCCCTTTATGGTTATAGACATATTTTGGAGGACCATACTCTCTCTCTGAAGAACCATCTCTCAGTCTATTGCATTCAATAAATTAATAAATTCTTATCCACCAACATTTCTAGTGTGGGAACATATATTAATTTGGGGACAAAATCTATGACCTATTTTATGCAACATAACCTATGTTTCCCAGATATAGAACCACACATAGTTGAACTAATGATTCATTTTAATTCATCCATTTTTAAGATTCACACATAGATCAATCTAAGAGATGGAAGAATGGTTGGAACATTATCCCATTAATATGTGTTAACCCTACATGGATTTGATTATACTAGGTGTGAAAACCCTATGTAGAGTTCCATCAAGATATGGAAGGGGTCATAATTTATGAGGATGTGTTGGTAAGGAAGACCTATGTATATAGGAATGATGAGTTTGTGCCATGGATTTTGAGCCAGTGGAGTCCATAAATGAATTCTTTTCATCTAACACATGGAAAAGTGGGTATCAGTTTATCGGATGTTTGCAAGATCTCTAGGGTTTTGATCCTTAGAGATATGTATGATGAGTTTATCCTTTTGAGGTAAATAATAATGACACTGATAGAATTATAAAATTGTAACTTGATCTACTAAAAATATCTCATGATATTAGGAAATAAAATCCCTACATAAAAGGGGATATTTATCCGAAGGCATGGATGAAAATATTTCTAATGAAGAGTGGTGAAGGTCCCCCTTGCAATTGTCCACCAATATATAATAAATTCTCAAAGATAATTTGACCTGTAATATTCTTACCATTATTAGAAAAGGGATAATTTGACCAATGGGGATATGATATCAACCCCAAAATTCCAGATAATACATGTCTTGAAGGATTTCCATCCAGGATTCTTAGAATCTATTTACTTCTTGTATGTGATTCGAAGGGTTGAATAAGGCCAGAAAAATTTATTATAGTAGCCAAGATAGTGGGGAAGAAGTTAGTGGGGTTGGGAACCCCTGTTTTGGAAAAAATCTATAGGAATATACTGGATATTAATGCAGGGAAATCTCTTTTTTGGATTTTGTGAAGGAAATAGGAGACCGATGGAGCCTTTCTCCCCAAGTAGAGCTCCCTCTTTTGAGCTCTAGGGTTTCCCCTTCTCTCGCTACGGCCGAACCTTCTCCACCATGGTTTCCTAGTTTCCTCTCCTCTCTCCCACTCTTTCTCACTTTTCATGGTGTCCCTGCCCTTTCCCCCTAATTCCCCTTTCACCGGCCCTCACGGTGGTTGTTTTCTCCAATTTTATCTCCACTCTCAAAGGGTTTCTTTAAGTATCAGGGTTCAGTTTTATTTTTTGATTTGGGTTTCCTATTCTGTTGTGGTACTTTGTCATTCGGATTACCACTATCAAGTTGTGTTTTCTAATTGTTTCTCCCATGCTCTTATTGTCGGAACCTTTGAGTCAAACCCCACTTTGGTTTTCCCTGAAGGAGATCTGGTGGTTTGGGATTAAGTTGGTATCGATGATCAGTGATTCTTCCTAATGTCCCGTTCTTCCACCTATTCCTTTGCAGCCTATTCCTTTGTATTGGACTCCATATCGGTCTACTATGACGGTGTTTTCAGTGGTTTTGGGATGGTGTTTGTGGATGTGTTCGGCACCATCGACACGTCTTGGCGGTGTGGCTCCGGATGACTGTTGTTCAATTGCGTAGTGTATTCATCCATGTATGTGGTTCTATTCTAGTGATTCATTTGTAGGGTATGTATTTGGCAATGGATTTGGTTTATCTTCCGGTGATGATGTTGTTTTCCGATGATGTGTGGTTGTAATGGTTTGATGCACAGTGCCAACGATGGTGCTCTAGCGGTTTGGGATGTGTTGGTGATGGTAGTCAGTAATGTTTTGGCTGGGTTCATGTACATTTTTGATGCATTTTGTGTGGATGCGGTTGGATCAGTTTTGATTCAAGGTTAATCTATGGGGGGGTTTCAGGTTTCATTAGAATGACTTATCTCTGTTGGGATGATGTGTGAGGCAACTTCGACACGAGTATAGTGATGAGGTGACGGGATGGTGGGTTTGCAATCTGAGGTTTCTCAATACCCAATGAGCTGACAGAAGGCACTTGGACCAATGCCGGATTTTTCAATCTTCATTTTGAAATTGGAATTTGAAATTTGTATTTTAAATTTGAATTTTAAATTACGTGTTGGAATCATTATTTGTTTTGTATTTGTATTTTCATGGACGGTTTTGTTGTAGGGTTTCCATTTTTCCCCTAGAAATGGATTATCAGAAAATCAAAAAATAGAATTGGAGGATTTTGTGAACATTTCTGATTTTATAGGGATGGATCCTGGGTTATTTTAGGGCTTATTTAGTGAATATTTGGATCCAAGTTCTTGGGATAACATTATGACCATATATCTAGGCTATATGTGGTATTTTTCCCTTATCCTTGCAAACTCATGAAACTCAAATAGTGATGAGTTTATTCAAGGAGTTAAACTTATTTCATTGTGGGAATCATCCCATGTTAGGGTTTGTTGATGATGGTAAGGCCAATATTGAGGTATGTTCATACATGATAGTTTTTAGGGATGGTTTTTGAAAGACTTTGATTGATGTAGAAATCATATGTGAGGCTTATAACATTTATCAGTTTGCACCCCAATTAAAATGACTGCAAAAAATTACTGTACGCCCTCTGGTGCACATTATATTAGAACTGTATCTGACGGTTGAATGACATATATGGCTTGTAACACCCCCAAGATTTTACAGTATGTTATTTCTTCAAATTAATTCAATAACTTGCACTACATGCCACACCAAGTTCAAGCGCACCACGACTTACCAAACAAGCCGTTCAAAAGCAGTTATGAATAGTATTAACTATGTTTTGAAATTTATATAATCCTTATAATTTTAGAATCCATATTATGAGTTTCTTAGCATGATTTAATAATTAATTCATTTTTTCAGATAAAAGAAGTATTGTTTGAAAAATGAAATTTTACCACCTTATAATGGAGAACCCTTTTTAAATACTATATTTAAATCTTTTATATATTTAATTTGACAAAATAAACTTTTTCTTTAGAATCGGGACAAAAAATATAGTTTAAAAAAATATGGTGTTTTTCTGATAACTTTCATATTTGGGTGAATAGTGAAAAATACAACTTTTTAACTGAAAACAACCTTTTTAATCAAAATAATTTATATTGTTCAATTATACATTTTAATGGTTTCGAAGTATAATTAGATTATATTTTTACCATTTAATCCAATTTTTTTGTTGGAATTAATTTCACTTTTGAAATTGGACATAAACAAGTGTCAATCTTTTGATAGTTATTATTTCTTAAAAATAGGCCTTTTTGTTTTGACGACGGGAATTAATTTTAAATTAATTAATAAAAAAAATTTATTTTTTGAAATCGGTAAAATATAAATCATTTTTGAATTCATAATATCAAAATTAGCTTAGGTTCAATTTTTTTATTTTTCTGAAAACTTTCAATTTTTGATGAATAGTGAAAACACTACGTTATTGTTTAAAATTGACGATTTATTAAAAAGATTAATTATTTTATTTAAATTTATTTTAGGCCAAAATAGATACATAATAACTATATATGTTCAATTTAATTCATTGGATTCATTTTATAATATGTTTGGATATATAAAATTTTATTGAACTTTTTACTGTCTTTAACCCACCTTCTAGGAGCATTTAAAAATTTTCATATAACATAATTTTACCACTTCTGGGAGTTAAGTTTCAGAAATTTTAGAGAGATGGTTAACCTTAGTAAGTAAAATGTTGTTCAATAAGATAAAAATAATTTTTTGTTAATAGTAACTTTTGACTTTTATTTTCCACAGTTAAAAGTAAATAGGGTAATTATGGGTTAAAATGATATTATAATTACCATATAACATGTCCTAATTCTATAGGATAAGTTTAATTAGACCAAAAACAACCTTAGGAATAAAATTTGATCCTTAAAGGTCCACTTGGATAATATTATGACATTTATTATTATTTAATTTAAATAATAGTTAAAAGTGTTAAATTCATGTTCTCATAACTGTTTTTTTTATTATTGGGTTATATAAAAGATAAATTCGACTATAAATATTCCTTATAAAGATAAAAATATTTCCTACATAAATTAATTTTACTTATAATTTTTAGATTTTAAATATTTAAAGTTATTTATGACACAATGATGATGCAGTAATTACTTTCTTAATGAGATATTAAAATAATTGATATTATAAATATCCAAATAAATTTAATTTGAGACTTTTGATTAACTCCACTAATTTTAAAGTTTAAAATGAAATGTTAGGGTTTATTAGATAAATGTTGTTCGAAGTGAAAAGGTTGTTATGACTTTCACAAAAACAAAATATTAAATAGTGTCAAAATTGACAAAAATTAATTGCTAAAACAAATACTATATTATTGGTTGATATAATATTCTTAAAAGTATAAGGATCGGCCAAAGGGCTTAAATAATATTATATATGTCATTAAGGAACCCCTATAGGTTCTTTTAGATGTTTAGAGTAAGTTTATTAACCATATAGTGTAATAATACAAGAATTCATGGTAAAAGTTAAACTATTTAACGAAGAGTTAAATCTAAAAGATAACGTTAAAATGGAAAACTAAACTTGTCTAAAACCCATTATCTGAAAGGATTTAGACCCATCCCTACCTTATATTATAAATAAATCAATTTGGATACATTATAAACCGAAATTTATATTATAGTAAAATAATATTTTAGGTTTTCCTAATGTTCTCCTCACACCTCTTATAAAAGTGAACTTACCCTTCTCTCAAATTTATACATCCAAATCCATTGGTCTGGGCCTAAACATTCAAAAATAGCCTCCCATATTCCCTCAATTCAACCTAGAGGATTTACTTTGGTCATAAATCCAACCAATGAAGCCCTTTTGATCAACTCAAAAGGAAACACCCGAAGAAGAGGTAATCATTTCACCACCCTCTTTCAAGTGCTTTTCTTCTTCCACTTCTTCTTTATTTGTTGTTTCCATACTAAAGTAACAAATCCCATACATTCTACATACTGTGATATTATTATAAATATGTTAGAACCATATTCATTATTCTCTACATCCAATAAATGAAAAAGTCACCATACATGCGTACATACGGCTTATCGTCTCCACGTTGTGGTGTAGTCTATCATTCAACAATTCACTGTTTGGATGGATATAATAATGAGTATAATTGATGTAATTAATAAATATATCATGTAAATTATTATTTATATATTATATACAATCAAATTTCATACAATTTCATCATCAATATAATGATATTTTCACTCGTGCATACGTACGGATGACCGTCTCCATGACGCGATGAGATTCATTTCCACGTTCACCATTCAACGATGATTATAAAAATATATATTATTAATAAGTATGTAATATATGAAATAATAATGCTTCTGGATATATATATATATATATATATATGTATGTATTCACATTCATCTCATTCACTTACTACCATTCAGTACGATATGAAAACAGAAACAACGTTTATGGGTACGTACGCCCTACCGTCTCCATAAACGATGTATTCCATTTCATATATCTATCTATTATACATATTTATATTCTAAATATATATTATATATAAATCATTTTTCTATTCTGTAAGTATTTAAATCATGATCTAAATGATGCGATCAAAAATAACAAGTTAAAATACGTACGAAAAAGAAAGCGATTATTATCCGAAATGTTATTTTAACATATAAATATCTATTAAATGGGTAGTATAAAGATGTAAATGAATCATGTATGATATAATAAATATTAATATGGTTCAGGTATAATTTAATAACCTACTATTTTCATTATACATGAGGTTAAACATACCCTCGACCAAAGGAAAAGTACAAGGTAATGGTTAATTATACAATCTCTTCATTATCTGAGGTTGTTTTACACAATTATTTACTAGGACCTCTTTATCATCCACATCCATGTTTCATAAAATGTATTTCAAATTTTTTTTACTATTTATTAAACAATGGTTTAATGAAATTTATACCCTTATTTTACCTTATATGTTTTTGAAAGGAATCTTTCCAACGTTTTCCAAACAAGGCACTTTTTAACCTTTTCGAAAAAATTAAAGTAAGAATGTATTTTTTAAGTTATATGGTATGTGTGGCTATTTTCCATCATTATAAAACCATCGAAGCTTCCCTTACAATATTATAATAATATTTTCTAAATTAATGTTTTATTTATTATTATGTGACTCTTAAATGATTTCAAAATAGAAAGATATATTTCTCTTAAATAGTTTTGATGTCATCTATTCAACATCCTTTGATAAATTTTACATTTGTTCGATGTTGATTTATAATGATAGAAATCAACCATATTGTATTTAAGTTTATCTGATATGTTTGACTATGGGTGAGTTATTTTTATTCCATTCATGGTTTATGGTTAACGTATTGACATTTTGTATGCTAGTTTTAATATGAATGTTCATGTTAAATTTAAACATATTCTTAAGATGAATGTGTTGGACTGGTATGTTCTGGGTTGGGGACCGGTAAAAGTAAGCCCTTCGGGATGGGGTTTGGTTACAGCAGACAAACGGGTTGCAGTCCGGTTACAGAGACTCTTTGGGTTGGAGTCCGGTTACAGAGGCTCTCCAGGTTGGAGTCCTCTTACAGAGGCTCTCTAGGTTGGGGTCCGGTTATAGTTATCCCCTAGGTCCTGGAATGAGGCCTTGACATAGAAATTAAAGTCTGTAACTACACATTCCCTCATTTTCAAATTAGTTATTACATGTGATTATTCGAGTAGTAGAATATCCATGTGCATGTTAATATGGTAATTTTTTATTTTTTTTTCATATTATGTTCAAGATTATGTTTAAAAGGATGTTTTTTTCATTACACATCTTGCCTTAAATGTTTATAGCTTTTGATAAATTATTTACCCTTACTCAGCATCTGAGCTCACCCCTTTCATATGTTTTATTTTCCCAGGATCCCAAGAAGTGTTTTATGATTGAGATGCAGTGTTAAGATAAGGGAACATTAAAATTATCAAAGAACTATCTATATTATAATGTATGTCAGAAATTGTAATGTAATGTTCATGTATGTAATCCATTTTCCAAGAATTCTAAATAGATCGATCCTTCAGGACTTGATTCCTTGTAATCATGCCATTGTATTAAAATAATGCACTGACTCTGGGTAACTGGGTTCAGGGCATTACAGTTGGTATCATAGGATGTTTAGCAATAACCATGGAAACTAGATTTAGATAATCTCTGATTAGAGAACATTACCCTAAGATATACTCTGAGGATTATTATAGATGAACTTCCTAGAATTTTGTTAATGTATAGATTTTGTGAGTTTTCCCAGCAATACATCCTTGTCTGGATACGAGCAGGTAGAGGTGGATCTGGCACAGATGTACCTAGAGGTAAAACATGACAACACCACTTTGATCTAGACTTGAACTGGAACTGGTGCATGAAAATGGGCCTTGGTGCACTCTTGGTTACAAAAATCTCAAGTGATATTATTAGGATAATTCAAATTTTCATTACAAGAAATTATAAAGGATTTATGAGTAAATACTTCCTCAAAGAAACCATTTTTATGATTATTGTTTATATCCATAAACTGTTCAATTTATGATAGGTATTTTACATGTTTGGAATTATGCATTGTGATTCATAAACTGACCTAATGTATGCCATTGTTTAGAAATGGCACCAAGTAGAAGGAATGAGAACTCTAGCAATATGTTTGATCCAAAGAGCAAGACGGATCATATCTTTCATGGTATTAAGCCATCATTTGTAAGGGAAATAGTCTCCCACATATTCACGTCATATGAAGAAATAGTATCATGTGTTAATAATATAGTTAAATAATTCTCTGAGTCCTATGGCTTTTAAGGGAAGCAAGAGGAGAAAAGGATGGTAGAGATAATGATGAATAAAGGAAAGAGGGGTAAGAAGGATTTTCCCATATGTGATAAATATAGAAATAATCACCTTGGTAAATACTTGAATGGAATGGGAGTTTGTTTAAATTTTGTAGAAAAAAGATACCAAGTATCTGATTGGATGTGTAAGAAAAAGGTTTCAAATATAAAATGCTTCATCTGCAAGGAGTCCAGACACTACGCGAATCAATTTTCCAGCCATCAGAGTATGCCACAAATGTTTCTATTCGATAATAATCAAGTTATTATACTACCATAGATTAAGAGGAATGACTAGTGTTCTTATGTTTTTATTAAAGAATTATGTCATTTCAGTGTTGTATCGGTGATGTACCAATTTTATGAATTATGGAAATAAATAAGGATTGTACAGCAGTACTATTTCATTGAGGATTTGAGATTATATAGTTCTATGAAAAGTTACTCAAAAACAAATAAAATTTCTAGAAAATACACGGTTGGAGGAAAGATAAAACATAATATGGTCCTGATACTGAGGTAGTAATTTTGCAATTAGAGGTGGTTGTTTTGGATAAATTATATAGTATTCTATAAGGAATAAGAGAGCATTAATGTAATCAATAAGGTTTTATGGTAATTCATGGTATTACCATGTTTTAAAAGTATACCTACTGAAGGTATTCACATGTTTTTACATGGAAAAAAAGATCATCATTGTGTTTACCTTCCTTATAAATTTTGGACTATGAGTTTGGACAGAAGTATTTTTTGATAAGACTAAAGGTTGGAATGGATTAATTTTGACAATGGATACTATAATTATGGTTAATGAATTTCTGGAAATTATTTTTGGATTGTTATAAAAAGGACAACCCAGAGGTCAGGCGACAACTCATCGTGTTCAGCAAGGCCACAAGACTTGAACCAACAACCGAAGGGCGACAAGGGTGCATCACCTACCACTGGACTACATGATGTATTGGATTGTATAATGTAGTTTATTTTTTTAATATGTATGATATGTGAATTATAAATTCATTATTTTTGGAACACAATACTATTCGGATAAATAGAATATTTTTTGAAATCTTTTAGAGTGAAAGATGAGTTTGTTGTACAAATTAGTTGAAGGATGAAACTCTACATGTCAAGTATATATTTTGTTCCTCTTAATCTATGGAAAAAATAATCCTTAAACATTAGTGAAGGGATCTTAAAACCAAAATTGTGTTATCCTAATACCTTATGTTTTGTTGAACCGATAATATTTTAAATCATCATATATTGATGGATTTGAGGCCCTTAATTTTACACTTTCTTGTGATTGATGACCTCAATCACTCCCTATAAATATTTATGTTTTCCTCCAATTATGTGTCTCTAATTTCAAGCAATCTTCTCTTAATAGAGATCATAATTTGGTGGTGACCCTTTCGTTTCCCTTTCCCACTTATTAAGACTAAATTTTATTAACCCAATTTCCAATGTGGGTTATCTACAAAGGTATTTTATAGTTTAAACCTTTTATTTTCAAAGAACAATTTCAAATTGCGATGAAAAAATTTATTAAAGGAGAGGATAATCTAACACCCCAATATTTCATAGTACGTTATTTCATCAAAGTAATTCAATAACTTGCACTACACGCAACACCGTGTTCAAGTGCACCTCGACTTATCAAACTAGCTGTTCAAAAGCAGTTCTGAATAGTATTAACTGAATTTTTAACATTTTACAAAAAGGATATAATTTTAGAATCCATATTATGAGCTTCCTAGACATAATGTAAGTACAAATTCATTTTTTCAGATACAAGAAGTATTTTTCAAAAAATGCAATTTTAACACCTTTTAATGGAGAACCCTTTTTAAGACAAATATTTGAAACTTTTATAAATTAAATTTGACAAAATAAACATCTTATTTAGAATCAGGATATAGAAATTTAGTTTCAATAAAAATTTGGTGTTTTTCTGATAACTTTCATACTTGGGTGAATAGTGAAAAATAGTATATTTTAACTGAAAACTACTTTTTTAATAAAAATAATTTATACTATTCAATTATAAATTTTAATTATTTGGAAGTATAATTATATTATATTTTTACCATTTAATCCAATTTTGGTCATTGGAAGAAATTTCACGTAGAAATTGGGCATAAACAAGAGTCAATTTTTTGATAGTTATTATTTCTTAAAAATATGTTTTTTGGTTTCAACAATGGGAATTAATTTTGAATTAATTACTGCAACTTTTATGTTTTGAAATTGGTAAAATAGAATTCATTTTTGAATTAAGAATATCAAAATTAGCATATGGTGAATTTTTGGTATTAGTCTGAAAACATTCAATTTTTTAGAAATTGTGAAAACAATACGTTATTGTTTGAAACTGGCTTTTTATTTTAAAAATTAATTATTTTATTTATATTTATTTTTGGTAAAAATAGATACTGTAACACCCCAAGCTTCCATGGTACACTTCTCATTGAATAATACAGTAGTGTGTGTTGTACGCAACGTTGAGTTCTAACACACACCACAACCAATCAAACTAGCCGTTATGAATAGTAATACCCACTTTTTGAAATTTTATAATTTTTATCTATCAAAATAGACTTCATTTTTGGATTCAGAATATCAAAATTATCTTAGGGAGAATTTCTGGTATTTTTCTGAAAACATTCAATTTTTGATGAATAGTGAAAAACACTGAGTTATAGTTTAAAACTGAATATTTATTTATATATTTATATATTTTATTTAATTTGAATTAAGTTAAAAATGGATACATAATACCTATATATGTTCAATGTAATTCATTGGATTTAGTTTAGAATAATTTTAGATATATATAAAAATTTTATGGAACTTTTCACCGTCTTTTACCCACCTCCTTGGAGAATTTGGAAATTCAAAAAAAAAACATAATTTTACCACTCCTATGAGTGGAAATTTGAAAATCCGAGAGACACAGTTAATATAAAGGAGTAAAATGTGGTTCAATGAGATGAAAATAATTTTTTGTGAATAGTAACTTTTTGCTTTTATTTACCACGGTTAAAAGTAAATAGGGTAATTAAGGGTAAAATTGATATTAATATTACCCTAACACATGTCCTAATTCTTTTGGAAAAGTGTATCTAAACCAAAACCAACCTTAGGAATAATATATTATCATTTAGGTCCACTTGGATTAGATTAGGACATTAATTATTATTTAATTCAAAGAAGAGTTAAAAGAGATAAAATCAAAGTTTAATTACTAACAAATTTTTAATATAGGGTTATACATAACATAAATTCTATTATAAATTTTAATTAGAAATATAAAAAGATTTCATACATAATGGTATTTTATTTATAATTTTTAGACTTTTAATAATAAAATTTATTTATGACACAATAATGATGCAGTATTTTCCTTGTTAAAGAAAGAATCAAATAATTGGTATTATGAATGTTAAATTAAATATAATTTGAATGTTTTGATTACATCCAAGAATTTTATTGGTTAATATTACATGTTAGGATTGCTTAAATGGATTTCATTCGAATTAATAAAGTTTTTAAGACTTTAAAAAAAATAAATTACTGAATAGTGTCAAAATTGACATAAATGAGTTTTTAAAAAACATATTATATTATTAATTGATATTCTATTACTAAAAATATAAAGTGTCAGCCAAATGACTTATATAATGATAGGTGTATCATTAATGGACAACTTGGGGTTCTCTTGGAGTTATATAGTATGTTTATTAACTATATAATATAAAAATACAAAGTGACATGGTAAATGTCAAACTAATTAACTAAGAGTTAAAACTAAAAGATAATGTTAATATAGTGACAAAACCTGTCTAAAATCTATTGGATGAAAGGATTTCAACCCATCCCTACATTAAACTTTAAATAATCCACTTTTGATCCATTAGAAACTGAATATGAATTTATTATAAAATAATATTTCTAGCTTTTTCAAAGGTGCCCCAGACCCCTCTTATAAAAGGGAACTCCCCCTTCTCTCTAATTCATACCTTCAAAGCCTTTTGGATCAGCCAAACCCTGCCCAAATATTCTCTCACCATTCCTCACTTCAACCTATAGGACTTATTTTGATCCTAAAGCCATCCTAAGGAGCCCTTTTTATCGAATCAAAAGGAAGAACCCGAAGAAGAGGTAATGTTTTCACCACCCTCTTTCAAGTTACTTTCTTCTTCAACTTCTTCTTTCTTTGTTATTTACATTATAAAATAATAACTCTGGTATATTTTATATAATATGATGTTATTATAAATATTGTATAACCACAATCAGTATTCTATCCATCCTTTGAATGAAATGTCACCATACGTGTGTACGTACGGCCTACCGTCTCCACGTCGTGGTGTAATTGTCATTCAATACATTATTATTTTGATGGGTGTAATAATGATGTGTAATTCATGTAAATAATAAATATAACATTATAATGATTCTGTATATATGATATAACATCAAATTATATTTTATTTTAATATCAAAAGAATGATATTGTCGCTCGTACGTACGTACGGATTACCGTCTCCATGAACGTGATGAGATTCATTCCCCATCGTATCCATTCAAGACTAAATTTCATTTGATGATTAAAAATACTTTTTAGAGACATGATATAATTATTTATATGAATAATATAAATCCCATCCATAAAAAATATGTCTCACATAAAAAATAATATAAATTTAAACAAATTCGTTAACACCCGAAACTATGATAATACTAAGATATTATTAACAAATCAATGTTAAAAGATAATATATGATATCATATTAATGTATATGATTATTGTATAATTTAATAACAATTATTTCATCATTATACAAGAGGTTAACCTACCATGAACCATGGAAATGTACAAGGTAAGGTTTTATTTCACAATCTCTTCATTATCTGAGGTTGTTTATACGTAATTATCTACTAGGACCTCTTTATCATCCACATCCTTAATTCTTAAAAATGTATTTCAGAACATTATTAATATTTTTTAGAATATTTGTTAAAGTAATTTATACCATTGATTGACTTTTTATATGATGTTTATAAAGGAATCTTTCCGTCGTTTTCCAAATAAGGTCCTTTTTAACCATTTCGATAGAATTAAGGTAAGATTGTATTTTTTAACTTATACGGCGGGTGTAGGTATTTTCCACTGTTATAAAATCATTGAATCTTCCCTTGAAATATTATAAGAATATTTTCAATGTAAATGTTTTATATTATAATTACGTAACTTTTAAATGATTTCAAAATAGAGATATTTCTCTCAAATAGTTTTGATTTCATCTATGTCAACATCCTTTGATGGATTTTAAGATTATTTGAAGTTGATTTATTATGATACAAAACATACATATTGAATTTAAGGTTTTGTGATATGTTTGGATGTGGATGTGTTATTTTTATACCATTCATGGTTTATATAGAAATTATTTACATTTCGTATGCTATTTTTAATATGAATGTTTATGTTATGTTTAAACATGTTCATATGATGAATGAATTGGACTTAGTATGGGATGAGTGGAGCCTGCTATTGCTCCTAGATGCTTCGGTAGGTCTCATGAGACAATCTAGTGTCTTGGCACAAGGCCTTGACAAAAACGTATTTGTAGTCTTGGAACAAGGCCTTGACTATGTGGTTATGATAGTCTGGCATTATGCATTACATCATTATGAAAGTCCTTATTAATATTTCATGTGGTTTTTCGACTAGTAGAATATCCATGTCATTAAGTAAATGAAATTATTTCATTTTATCTTTTCCATAGTATGCTGAATTTCATGTTTAAAAGGCTTTTGTTTTAGTTATACATTGCCTTAAATATTTATGCTTATTTATAAATGTTTCTGCTATATTGTTATCCTTACTGAGCATCTGAGATCACCTCTTTCAATGTTTTTTTTCCAGGATGTGAAGAAGTAATTTATGAATGACCTTCAAGGATATTATGAGGTGATATGAAGACAAGATGTTGTTGTAGTTTTTTTACCTTATGATGTAATGTAAGACTTATGAATATATCTAGTGTTTCCAAGACTACTAAACTAATCGGTCTTTCAAGACCTGATCTTTTGTGATCATACCAATGTTATGTAATAATGCACCGACTCTCGGTTAATGGGGTCTGGTCATTACAGTTGGTATAAGAGGAAGTTTAGTACAAACCATGGAAGCTAGATTTAGATAAACTCTGATCAGAGCACGTAGACCTAAGATGGACTTTCAGGATTAGTATAGAAGAACTTCCGAGAATTTTGGTATTGTAGGGATTTTGTCAGTTTTCAAAGAAATACATCCCTTTCTAGATATGAGAAGGTAGAGGCAGCTCTAACACAGATGTACCTAGGTGTAAAACCTGAAAACACTGCTTTGAGCTAGACTCGAACGGGAACTGGTGCACGACAATAGGCCTTGCTACACTCTTGGTTACGACACTCCCGGGGGATATGCTTATGATAATTCTCATTTTCTTTACAAAACATTGTGAAGAGTTTAAGATTATATACTTCATCAAAGAAAACATTTTTATGATTATGGATTATATCCATAAACTGTTCAATTTATGTTAAGTGTTTTACAAGTATGGAATTATGTATTTTGATTCATAAACTGATCTAGTTTATGCCATTGTTTAGAAATGGAACCTAGTGAAAGGAATGGAAACCATATCAATGTACACACTCCATGTAGGGATGTCCCTCCTACTCATGATAATTATAGTAGAGTTGGTGATACAACTACTGCTGATCAGCTTATTACAATACTGGGACAGCTCACTCAGGTTATGAATAATAACCTTAATCGTATGGAGCACCCTGATCCATAGTATAGAGGATCAATGTTCGACCAGTTCATGAGGAAAAAACCACCAACATTCAATGGGAGTATAAATCCATTATTAGCTGAGGAATGGATAAATTCTTTAGAGAAAATATTTCATGCCTTGGAGAGTAGCGAAAGGGTAAAAGTTATCATGGAAGTTTACCGCCTCACTAGAGATGCTGAATAATGGTGGTCATTGATTCAAAAGACAAAGGAAGATGATAAAGTATCAAATATGGAATGGAGGGAGTTCAAAGAGATTTTCATAGAAAAATACTTTCCTAATGACCATCGAGCAGATATAGAAAGGAAATTTCTGAGTCTGAGGAAAAATGAGGATGAGAATGTCACAAAGTATAAGGCTAACTTTACAAGGTTAGTGAGGTATGGTGCAGATTATATACGTAACCCCAAAAGTAAGATTAATCATTTCATTGATGGGTTAAAACCGTTTCTTTGTAGAGCATTAGTCTCACAATCCTTCTCATCGTATGAAGATATTGTCTAATGTGCTATCAAGACAAAAAAGGAATTCGCAAACTGTTACGACTTTAAGGGAAAGCAAGAGAAGAAGGGATCTGCTGATAACTCTTGGAAGGGAAATATGGGGAAGAAGGAAAAATTTTAATATCCATCCTGTAGTAAATGTTGGAAGAAACACCCCGGTACTTTCTTGAAGGGAATGGGAGTCTGTTACAAGTGTGGTAAAAAAGGTCACCAAGCTCGTGATTGCAAGGGGAAGAAAGAAGCTACCTATGTTCAATGCTACAACTGCAGGGAGATGGGACATTATGAAAATGAATATCCTAGGTATCAGGGGAACTTACCTCAGAAAAGGCCAAGGGATCAAGGCCAAGATTATTCTATCACTACTGCTAAGTTAGAATCTCTGAAATACATGGTGGCATGTAATTTAATGGTTTCCTCAAGTTTTGTAAATGAATTATTTTATTCTGGATCATCGCATTATTTCATATCTTCCCACTTTTCTAAGAAAATTAGATATTTCCAATTTGATTTAACAAGGGAGTTGTCAGTCAAAACTTCTAAGGGAAGTATCATTGAAATAAAGGTTTGTGAATCAGTCCCCATTAGAGCACATAAATGTTATTTATCATCTGATCTCATCGTCATACCCATGATTGAATTTGATATAATCCTTGGTATGGATTGGCTTTCAGACCATGATGTGGAGATTTATTGTAAGAAGAATGAGGTTACTATTTTTGATGATGATGATAATGAATGCATTTTATTTAGAGAGGAATCATCACTACCTAATTCCTATCTAGATCCACTGCCAGTAGCTCAACTAAATTAATTTTTTTTGGAGGAAGAAATTGAAATGAATGTGGTTAATGAAAGTAATGTTCAAATAAAGGATGTACCTATTGTGAAAGAATATGTAGATGTGTTTCTGGAAGATTTACCTAGACATCCTCCAGAACAAGAAATTGAGTTTTCCATTGATTTAATTCCTGGTTCAAGGCCTATATCGAAGACCCCTTATTGAATTGCCACTGTGGAATTAGTTGAACTAAATAAACAACTAGAGGAATTGATTAATAAGGGATTTATTCTCCCCAGTGTTTTTCCATGGGGATCCCCTGTCCTTTTTGTTAAGAAGAAAGATGGATCAATGATGTTAGGTATCGACTACAGGGAAATCAATGCTATAAAAATAAAGAACAAGTATCCCATACCACGCATTGATGATTTATTTGACCAATTGAATGGAGATGAACAATTTTAAAGGATTGACCTTCGATCTGGATACCATCAGTTGTGTGTAAAAAAGGAAGAAATTCCGAAGACAACATTTCGAACTAGGTACGGGCATTATGAGTTTACAGTAATGCCTTTTTGACTGACTAATGCACCCTCTATTTTCATGGATCCAATGAACAGAGTTTTCAAGGAATATCTCGATGATTTTGTAGTGGTATTAATTGACGATATCTTGGTATACTCCAAAATCTATGAAGAACATGAATATCACTTGCGCATTATCCTGAAGACTCTTAGAAGACATGAATTATATGGGATGTTTATCATGTGTGAATTTTGGCTTCAGGATATTTCTTTTCTTGGCCATATTGTATCTAAGGATGTAATCTATGTTGATCCTTCTAAGACAAGAGAAATACTAGAATGTCCATCACCAATGAGTATAATCGAGGTACATAGTTTTATTGGTTTAGTAGGTTATTATCGGCATTTCATCCAGAATTTTCCCTGATTGGTTAACCCATTAACAGAGCTCACATGTAAAGTGGATACATTTTTTTGGGGAAAAGAGTGTGAAGAATGTTTTGAAGAACTTAATAGAAGATTAGTCAATGCTCCTATATTGACTCTACCATCGGGGAATGATGGGTTTTTTATTTATAGATATGCATCAATGAAAGGAAATGGTTGTTTCCTTACGCATAATGATAGAGTTATTGCCTATGCATCACGACAACTGAAAATTCCTGAGAAAAACTATCCTACTAATGATCTTGAGTTAGCTGCTATAATATTTTCTTTGAAGATTTGGATAAACTATCTCTATGGTGACAAATGTGAGATTTATATTGATCCCAGGAGTTTGAAGTATATTTTCTCACAAAAAGAACTCAAAATGAGACAAAGGAGATGGCTTGAATTACTCAGGAATTATGATTGCACAATACACTACCACCCGAGGAAGGAAAATAAGATGGCATATGCTTTGAGTAAAAAGGATCATGGAGTTTTGAACAAGATGATAGTTTAAAATGATCCTATATACATGGATCTAGTAAAGATGCATATGGGAATCACCATGGAAGGTGAAACATTAATTCTTTTTCAAATTGTTTCCAAACCATCTATACTAGAAAGGATTAAGAGTTCTAAGTCTGATGACGATGAATTTCAAAAGAAGATTAAAGCTATGAATGATAGAAGATTGAGGGACTTTGTGTATGAAGATGGAATTTTGATGTTTGGGAAGAGACTTTGTGTTCCCAATATACCTGATGTAAAAAGATAATTGTTGGATGACGCTCATAGTTCCAATTTCTCTATACACCCTGGGAGAACCAAAATGTATAGTGATTTGAAGGAACATTTTTGGTGGGATAACATGAAGAGGGAGATTTCTGATTTTGTTTCCAGATGTACAGTTTGTCAACAAGCGAAAGTTGGTAGGTAACAGCCTAGAGGAGTCATGCAACCTCTTCCCATACCCAAGTGGAAATGGGATAATATTACGATGGACTTTGTCATGGGGCTACCAAATACTCCTAGAAGGAATGATGCAATATGGGTCATTGTTGATAATCTTACCAAGTAAGCACATTTTCTTTCTATAAGGGAGGATCTACCACTTGAACGTCTAGCAAGACTATATATTAATGAAGTTGTGAGACTTCATGGAGTACCCCTATTGATTGTTTCTGATCGTGATCCCCGTCTTACTTCATGATTCTGGAAGAGTCTTCAAAAGGCCTTGGATACGGAACTACGTTTGAGCACTACCAACCACCCTCAAACAGATGGAAAATCAGATAAGACTATTCAAACCATAGAAGAAATGTTGAGATCTTTCTAACTTGACTTTCAGGGTATGTGGGATCAATATTAACCTCTGGCGGAATTTTCCTATAACAATAGCTTCCATTCAATTATTTGGATGGTGCCATATGAAGCATTATACAAAAAGAGATGTCGCACACCAACCTGTTGGGATGACATTGGTGAAAGAAAACTTGTAGGCCTAGAACTATTGGAGGAAACGATGGAAAAGGTAAAGGTAATCCAAAACCACATCAAAGGAGCTCAAAGTAGGCAGAAGAGCTATGCCGATAACTGAAGGAATGATTTTGAATTTCAGGTAGGAGATAATGTTTTCTTGAAGGTATCACCATGGAAGGGAGTTATAAATTTCGGTAAGAAGGGTAAATTGAGTCCCAAGTACATCAGACCCTTCGAAATTCTAGAACGAATTGGGGTTGTATCTTACCGTTTGGAAATGCTGCCAAATCTCCCCAAAGGTCACGATGTGTTCCACGTATCACTGTTGAGAAAATACATGCCTGACCCAACGCATGTACTCAATTATGAGGAATTAGAACTGGAACCCGATTTTTCTTATTGGGAAGAGCCCGTCAGTATTCTTGATACCAGAGATCAAGTGCCGAGAAACCGGATGACTTGTCTGGTAAAAGTTTTATGGAGAAACCATAAGATGGAAGAGCCAAAGTGGGAACCCAAGGAACTTATGATGTAGAATCACCTGAGTCGTTTCATGTAGTAGTATTCTAGAAATTTCGAGGACAAAATTATTTGAAGGAGGGGAGAATGTAACACCCCAAGCTTCTATGATACGCTTCTCTTTGAATAATACAGTAGCGTGTGTTGTACACAACTTCGAGTTCTAACACACACCACAACCAATCAAACTAACTGTTATGAATAGTAATACCCAATTTTTAAAATATTAAAAATTTTATATTTCAAAATGGACTTCATTTTTGGCTTTAGAATATCGAAATTAGCTTAGGGTGAATTTCTGGTATTTTTCTGAAAACATTTAAGTTTTGATGAATAGTGAAAAAACACTGAGTTATAGTTTAAAACCGAATATTTATTTATATATTTATATATTTTATTTAATTTGAATTAAGGTCAAAATGGATACATAATACCTATATATGTTCAATGTAATTAATTGGATTTAGTTTATAATAATTTTAGATATATATAAAAATTTCATGGAACTTTTCACCGTCTTTTACCCACCTCCTAGGATAATTTGAAAATTCACATAAAACTTAATTTTACCACTCCTGGGAGTGTAATTTTGAAAATTCAAGAGACACGGCAAATATCAAGTAGTAAATGTGGTTCAATGAGATGAAAATAATTTTTGGTGAATAGTAACTTTTTACTTTTAATTACCACAGTTAAAAGTAAATAGGGTAATTAAGTGTAAAACTGATATTAATATTACCCTAACATGTGTCATAATTCTATTGGAAAAGTTTATCTCGACCCAGAACAACCTTAGGAATAAAATATTATCATTTAGGACCACTTGGATTAGATTAGGACATTAATTATTATTTAATTCAAAGAAGAGTTAAAGGAGGAAAAATCAAAGTGTAATTACTAACACATTTTTAATATAGGGTTATACATAAGATAAATTCAATTATAAATATTCATTAAAAATTTAAAAATATTTCCTAAATAATGGTATTTTATTTATATTTTTTAGACATTTAATAATTAAATTTATTTATGACACAATAATGATGCAATATTTTCCTTATTAATGAAATAATCAAATAATGGGTATTATAAAAGTGATAATAAATATAATTTGAATGTTTTGATTACATAAACTAATTTTATTGGTTAATATTACATGTTAGGATTACTTAAATTAATTTTATTGGAATTAATAAAGTTTTTAAGACTTTAACAAAAATCAATTATTAAATAGTGTTAAAAATGACAGAAATGAGTTTTTAAAACAAATATTATATTATTAATTGATATTCTATTCCTAAAAATCTAAGGTTCATCCAAATGACTTATATAATGATATTCGTATCATTATTGGACCAATTGGGGGTTACTTGGAGGTATAAATTATGTTTATTAACTATATAATATAAAAATACAAATTGACATGGTAAATGTCAAACAAATTAACTGAGAGTTAAAACTAAAATATAAGGTTAATATAGTGACCCAAACCTATATTAAATCTATTGGATGAAAGTATTTCGACCCATACCCACCTTAAACTTTAAATAATCTACTTTTGTGCCATTATAAACTGAATATGAATTTATTATAAAATAATATTTCTAGATTTTCCAAAGTTTCCCCTCACCCCTCTTATAAAAGGGCACTCCCCCTTCTCTCAAATACCTTCAAATCCTTTTGGCTCGGACAAACCCTACCCAAATATTCTTTCAACTTCCCTCACTTCAACCTAGAGGACTTAGTTTGATCAGAAAGCCAACCTAAGGTGCCATTTTGATCGAATCAAAAGGAAGAACCCGAAGAAGAGGTAATGTTTTCACCACCCTCTTCCAAGTCCCTTTCTTTTCAACTTCTTCTTTCTTTATTATTTACATTATAAAATAATAACTCCAGTATATTTTATATACTGTGATGTTATTATAAATATGGTACAACCATATTCAGTATTCTATCCATCCTTTGAATGAAATGTCAACATACGTGCGTACGTAAGGCCTACCATCTCCAGGTCGTGGTGTAATTGATACATTATTATTTGGATGGGTATAATAATGATGTGTAATACATGTAAACAATTTATATAACATGATAATAATTTTCTATATATTATATAACATCCATTTATATATTATTTTAGTATCAAAAGAAGGATATTGTCGCTCGTGCGTACGTACGGATTACTGTCTCCATGAACACAATGAGATTCATTCCCCATCGTATCCATTAATGTCTAAACTTCATTTGATGATTAAAATTATTTTTTAGAGACATAATATAATTCAGTATATAATTAATATACATCCCATCCATAACAAATATGGCTCACATAAAAAATAATATAAAGGAAAACAAATTCATTAACACCAGAAACAATGATAATACTAAGATATTTTTCACAAATCAATGTTAAAATATCATATATGATATCAAATTAATGTATATAATTATTTTATAATTTAATAACAATTATTTCACAATTATAAAGGAGGTTAACCTACCCTCAACCAAGGAAAAGTACAAGGTAAGGGTTTATTTCAGAATCTCTTTATTATCCGAGGTTGTTTACATGTAATTATCTATAGGGACCTCTTTATCATCCACATCCATGTTTCTTAAAAATGTATTTAAGAAAATTCTTAATATTTACAGAATATGGGTTAAAGTAATTTATACCTTTTTTTGACTTTTTATAAGTTGTTTATAAAGGAATCTTTAAGTCATTTTCCAAACAGGGTCCTTTTTAACCTTTTCGACAGAATTAAGGTAAGAATATATTTTTTAAATTATACGGCAGGTGCAGCTATTTTCCACCGTTATAAAATCATTGTAGCTTCCCTTAAAATATTATATGTATATTTCCAATGTAAATGTTTTATTTTATAATTATTTGACTTTTAAATTATTTAAAAAAAGAGATATTCCTCTCAAATAGTTTTGATTTTATCTATGTCAACATACATTGATGGATTTTAAGCTTATTTGAAGTTGATTTATTATGATACAAAAAATCCATATTGTATTGAAGGTTTTTTGATATGTTTGACTGTGTATTTGTTATTTTTATACCATTCATGGTTTATTTAGAAATTATTTACATTTCGTATGCTATTTTTAATACAAATGTTTATGTTATGTTTAAACCAGTTCAAATGAAGAATGCATTGTACTTAGTAAGTGACGGGTGGAGCCCGTTATAGCTCCTAGATGCATCGGTAGGTCTCATGAGACAAAATATTTTCTTGGCACCGGGCCTTGAAAAAAACTTATTTGTAGTCTTGGCACAAGGCCTTGACTATGTGGTTATGATAGTCTGGCATTTTGCATTCCATCATTATGAAAGTTGTTATTGATATTGCATGTGGTTATTCAACTAGTTGAATTTTCATGTAATTAAGTAAATGGAATTATTTCATTTTACCTTTTCCATATTATTCTGAAGTTCACATTTAAAAGGCTTTTGTTTTAGTTAAACATTGCCTTAAATGTTTATTCTTATTTATGAATGTTTTCTCTATATTGTTATCCTTACTGAGAATCTGAGCTCACCCCTTTCAATGTTTTATTATTACCAGGATGTGAAGAAGTAATTTATGAAAGACCTTCAGGGATAGTATTAGGGGATATGAAGACAAGATGTGGTTTTATTTTTTTTACCTTATGATGTAATGTAATACATATGAATATATCTAGTTTTTCTAAGACTACTAAACTAATTGGTCTTTCGAGACTTGATCTTTTGTGATCATGTCAATGTTATGTAATAATGAACTAGCTCTAGGTAATGAGGTCAGGGTATTACAGATACATAATACCTATATTTGTTTAATTTAATTCATTAGAGTCATTTTATAATAATTTTAGAAATATAATTTTTTTAAACTTTTTACCATCCTTCACCCACCTTCTAGGAGCATTTGAAAATTTGCATAAAACATAATTTTACCACTTCTGTGATTTGAATTTCAAAAATCCAAGACACATGGTTAAAATCAGTAATTAAAATGTGGTTCAATAAGATGGAAATATTTTTTGGTGAATAATGACTTTTGACTTTTATTTACCACGGTTAGAAGTAAATATGGTAATTAAGGGTAAAAATGATATTATAATTACACTAACACATGTGACAATTCTGTTGGATAAGTTTAATTCGACCGAAATCAACTTTTGGAATAAAATCAGATCCTTTACGCCCACATGGATTAGATTAGGACATTTATTATTATTTAATTTGAAGAAGAGTTAAAAGGGTTAAATTCATGTTTTCCTAACTAAAACATTTTCATATAGCATTATGAAAAAGATAAATTCAGCTATAAATATTCATTATAAAGATAAAAATATATCCTAAATAATGGTATTTTATTTATAATTTTTAGACATTAAATATTTAAAGTTATTTATGACACAATGATGATGCAATAATTACATTTTTAATGAGATATTAAAATAATTGATATTACAAACATCCAAATAAATGTATTTTGATACTTTTGATGAATTACACTAATATTATAGGTTATTATGACATGTTAGGGTTTTTTAAAATAATTTTTTTGTAGTTATAAGGTTATTATGACTTTCAAAAAAAATAAATATTTAATTGGGTCAAAATTGTGATAAATTAATTTTTAAAACAAATACTATATTATTGGGTGATATAATATTCCTAAAAATATAAGGTTCTTCAAAAGGACTTAAATAACATATATATTTCATTAATTAACCACTTGTCGTTATTTTGGATGTTTTGAGTAAGTTTATTAACCGTATTGTGTAAGAATACAACAATACACGGTAAAAGTTAAACTATTTAACTAAGAGTTAAATCTAAAAGATAAGGTTAAAATGGTAACATAAACATGTATAATAGATATTGGTTGAAAAGATTTCGACCTATCCCCACCATATCTTAGAAATAAATAAATTTCGATCCATTATAAACAAAAAAGGATTTTATAATAAAATAATATTTTAGGTTTTTCCTAAGGTTCCCCTCACCCCTCTTATAAAAGGGCACTTCCCCTTCTCTCAAATTCACACTGACAAAGCCATTTGGCTCAGCCAACCCCTACCCGAATATCCTCCCATCTTCCGTAAATTCAACCTAAAGGAATTACTTTGGTCAAAAAGAAACCTAAGAATCCCTTTTGATCAAGTCAAAATGAAACACCTGAAGAAGAGGTGATAATTTCACCACCCTCTTTCAAGTTCTTTTCTTCCTCCACTTTTTCTTTCTTTGTTGTTTCCATAATAAAGTAATAAATCCCATACCTTATACATACTGTGATGTTATTATAAATATGGTACAACCATAATCGTTATTCTTTCCATCCTATAAATGAAAAATTCACTATACGTGCATACGTACAGATTACCGTCTCCACGTCGTGGTGTAGTTTTTCATTCAACAATTCACTATTTGGATGGGTATAATAATGAGTATAATTTGTGTAAATAATAAATATAAAATGTTAATGATACTGTATATATGATATAAAATTAAATTTCATACAATTTAATCATCAATATAATGATAAATTTTGCTCATGCGTATGTACATATTGTTGTCTCCACGACGTGATGAGATTCATTTCCACGTTCACCATTAATTGATGATTATAAAAATATATATTATTAATAAGTATGTAATATATGAAATAATAATGCTACTGTAAATATATATATATATATATATATATATATATAAGTATTTACATTCATATCATTCACTTACTTCCATTCAATATGATATGAAAACCGAAACAATGTTTATGCGTACGTACGACTGACTGTCTCCATAAATAGTGTTTTCCATTTCATATATCTTGATATTAAACATATTTATATTCTAAATATATATGATATATAAATATTTTTTATATTCTTGAAGTTTTTAAATAATGATCTAAATTATACGATCAATAATAACAAGTTAAAATACCTACAAAAAAGAAAGCAGTTATTACCTGAAATGTTAATTTAACAGAGAAATCTTCATTAAATGGGTAGTATAAAGTCATAAATGTATCATTTATGATATAATAAATATAAATATGATTCTGGTATAATTTAATAACATAATATTGTAATTATATATGAGGTTAAACGTGCCCTCGACCAAAAAAAATACAAGGTAAGGGTTAATTCTATAATCTCTTCATTATCCGAGGTTTTTTATACATAATTATCTATTGGTACCTATTTATCATCCACATCCATGTTTCATAAAATTAATTTCAAAAAATTATTACAATTTACTAGACAATGGTTAATTTATACGCTTATTTGACCTTATATGTTTTTGAAAAGAATCTTTCCATCATTTTTCGAACAAGGTACTTTATAACATTTTCAACAAAATTAGGGTAAAAATTTATTTTTTAAATTATACGGCAGGTGCATCTATTTTCTACCATTATAACATTGTCGAAGCATCCCTTAAAATATTTTAAGAATATTTTCAAAATAAATGTTTTCTTTATAATTATGTGACTCATAAATGATTTCAAAATAGAAAGAGATATTTCTCTCAAATAGTTTTGATTTCATCTATGTCAACATCCCTTGATAAATTTTACACTTTTTTGAAGTTTATTTATTATGGTACAAATCTTCCATATTGTATTTTTGTTTTTGTGACATATTTGACTATGGATGAGTAATTGTTATGCCATTAAAGGTGTATAGTTAAATTATTGTCATTTTTTATGCTAGTTTTAATATGAATGTTTATGTTATATTTCAACATCTTCTTAAGATGAATGTGGTGGAAAAGTATGTTCCGGGTTGGGGATCGGTAAAATTAATCCTTCCAGGTTGGATTTTGGTTATAGCAGACCCTCCAGGTTGGAGTTTGGTTATAAAAGCTCTCTGGGTTGGAGTCCAGTTAAATCAGATCTTTGGGTTGGAGTCTGATTATAGAGGCTCTCATAGTTGGGGTCTGGTTACTGTTAGCCCCTAGGTCCTGGCACGAGGCCTTAACACAGAAATTAAAGTCTGGTACTATAAATTCTCACATTATGAAATTAGTTATTAGATATGATTATTCAACTATTATAATATCCATGTTAATTTTAATATGGTAATTTTTTATTTATTTTCCCCATATTATGTTCAAGTTTAGGTTTAAAAGGATGTTATTTTTATTACACATATTGCATTAAAATTTTATAGCTTTCACTAAATTATATAGCCTTAATGAGCATTTGAGCTCACCCCTTGCTTTTGTTTTATTTTCCCAGGATCCCATGGAGTGTTTTATGATTGAGATGCAGGATTAAGTTAAGAGAACAATGTCGTTATCAAAGAACTATATATGTTGTAATGTATGTTAGAAAGTGTAATGTAATGTTCATGTATTTAATATATTTCCAAGAATTCTAAAATGGTCGATCCTTTGGGACTTGATTCCATGTAATCATTCCAATGTATTTAAATAATGAACTGACTCTGGGTAATAGGTTTTGGGTCATTACAGCTGGTATCAGAATATTTTTAGCAATAACCATGGAAACTAGATTTAGATAAACCTTGGTTATAGCACATTACCATAAGATAGACTTTGAGGATTAGTATAGATAAACTTCCTAGAATTTTGGTAATTTAGAGATTTTTTGAGTTTTCCAAGCAATACATCCCTATCTGGATACGAGTAGGTAGAGGTGGCTCTGGCATAGATGTACCTAGGTGTAAAACATGAAAACACCGCTTTGAGCTAGACTTGAACGGGAACTGTTGCACAATAATGGGCCTTTCTACACTCTTGGTTATGATACTCTTGGGGGATATACTTAAGATAGTTCACATTTTCATTAAAATACATTATGAAGGATTTAGGAGTAAATTATTTCTTAAAGTAAATGTTTTTATGATTATAGTTTATATCCATAAACTATTCAATTTATGTTGGGTATTTTACATGTTTGGAATTATTCATTGGGATTGATAAACTAACCTAGTGTATTCCATTGTTTAGAAATGGTGCCCAGTAGAAGGAATGAGAACTCTAGGAATATGTTTGATCCAAATAGTAAGAAGGATCATATATTTCATGGTATAAAGAGAACATTTAGAAGGGAAATAGTTTCCCACATATTATCATCATATGAAGAAATGGTATCATGTGTTACTAAGATAAGTAATGAATATTTTGAGCCTTATGGATTTGAAGGAAAGCAAGAGAAGAAAAGGATGGTAGAGAGAATGATGAATAAAGGATATAGGGGAAAGAAGGATTTTACCATATTTGATAACTATGGAAAGATTCACCATGGTAAATTCATGAAGGTAATGGGAGTTTATTATAAGTGTGGAGAAAAAGGATACCAAGTACGTGATTGTAAGGGTAAGAACAAGGTTTCAAATGTAAAATGCTTCATCTTCAAGGAGTCTGGTCACTACGCAAATCAATGTCCCAGTCATAGGAGTATACCGCAAATGATGCTATTGGATAATATTAATGTTATGATACTACCACAGATTTAGAGGAATGGATAGTGTTCTTATGTTGTTAATAAATAATTATTTCACTTCAATTTTGTGTCTATGATGTACCAATTATATGAATTATGGAAATAAATAAGGATTGTACTGTAGTAATATTTCATTAAGGATTTGAGATTATATGGTTCTATGAAAAGTGACTCAACAAAAAGTTAAAATTTTTGGAAAATTCATTGTTGGAGGAAATATAAACCTTAATATGGTCCTGATACTAAGGTAGTACTTTTGGAATAAGAGATGGTTGATTTGGATAAATTATATTGGATATTCTTTAATACCTTCGAAATGATTAATGGTTTGTTTATTTCATCATTGTTGGAGTATTCAAAATTTTTGGATATAAGCAATGTATATAGTATTCTATAAGGAATAAGATAGCATGAATGTAATCAATATGGTTTTATGGTAATTTAGGGTATTACCATGTTTTAAAAGTACACATGATGAAGGTATTCACATGTATTTATGTGGTAAAAAAGATCTTCATTGTGTTTTCCTTCCATATAAATTTTGGACTATGAGTTTGGATAGAAGTGTTTTGGATAATACTAAAGGTTGGAATGAATTAAGTTTTATAATGGATACAATCGTTATGGTTAAATCATTTCTAAAAATCATTTTTGGATTGTTATAAAAAGGACAACACGGAGGTCGGGCGACAAC